>CM072558.1:5210969-6460969 GCA_036898215.1 Platycarya strobilacea
ACTAATGTTTTTTTTTATAATGCAGTTGAAATTCAAAGTTTAGCAACTTCCAAAATGTTCAAGATGAATGACCATAAACTTAAAACTTTCTATGAAGGTTTCCAAGAAGACAATTGTAACATCCCGAACCAGATTTTTTTTTTTTTAGAATTTAAATGCGAATATTTTGATATTTCGATTTTTTTCTTATTATCATAGATTCTCTTATGTTATTGCTAGTAATATTATTTTGATCGGATTATATGAAATTAATAAATATTTATATTTTAAATGTGGATTTTATCATAGATAAGATTTTAATTATAATTGTCAATATTTTTTATAAAAGGGGTAAAATTTATTGTGAGTTAAAAGTCTTTATCGGATAAGTTATATTTACATTATTTAAAGAAGGCCCTATTTTCTACTTTTTTTTTTTTTTTAAACTCCAAACACAATCACCATTTCTTTTTCGAGATTTTCCTTCATGATAAAACTCCTCAGTAACGGATTCATGCATGTCTCATGTACTTCGCTTACCACTATTGTTCTTTTCTTTCCCGACTATCTATACAATCACGGACGGATATGTATTCGCATATAATCCAAATCAATCAGTTTTACTTTCAAATTTGAATTAGTTATGTTGCCACCCACACTGTCCCAGCCATACACGTCTCTCCCTCCCTTTGTTTTAGGGTTTCTCTTCATATATATATATATATACTAGGTGGAAGCAACGTGCAAAGCACGTTTGTTTAATTTTTTTTTTAAGAATTATTTTTATTAAGAATTGATTTTTGATTAATAACAATCCAATGCTTTTTTTGGGTTTAAATTTAATTTCTAACTTAAATACAATAATATAGTCTCATAAATACAATATAATAAAATAACCTAGTCTCATAAATAAACATCTCTCATTATTTTAGAATACTTGTTTAAAATAATTTTGATTATATAGTGATTCTAGGATAACGATCCAACATTTTCATCATATTGCATTTCCTCAATAGTGAGAATATTAGAATGCCTATATTTTTTTTCTTTTTAAGTTTCTCAAGATTTGCATAAACTTGAATCTTTTACATTTTTGTTGATCATTTCTCCACAATGCTTTTAATATATGATCGATATTCCTACAAAATAAATTTTTAATATGTTTTCATAATTTATAAAAATGTATTTTAGGTTAGGTATTTATTTTGAAGTTTTACTCATTAGTTATTTATCAGTCATATTAATGAAACAAAACTTATTAAAAAAATAGATTAATTAAAAATTAGTTTTTATCAGTTATTTCAACTTGGCTCAATTTGAACTCAAATAATCGGTTACAATATAGAATTTATCATTTTTCCCAATTGCTTTTAATTTAGAAGATGAAAAAATATTATAAACTATTTGTGATAAAATTTGTAGATGAGGTAATTTTTAAGATGGTTTAATTTGTAAATATGAGGTAATTTTTAATGTTAAAAGCAATTACACGAGATTAATGTCTTAAATAAAGACAATTATGAGGCGGAAATTTTCTTAAAATGTATATCTACCTTATATTTATTATGAGGACGTGCAGGACGTGTATGTTTACTGTCCTACTTTGTAATGTTTCCTATTCAATCGAAATTGGAATCCTTCCCTATGTGATTATTGATATAATGAAGGAAGAGAATGCATGGCAGATCGAGGCTTGCATTTCCAATACACATGCTACGATGTGCATTGATGTTGAGATATCTTCATAGGCGTACTTCCAAGATATTGCATTAATTTTCAATACAAAGGCTATAATAAATAGAAGATAAATGCTATAATAAATATTCAGCCAAATGTATCTAAATGGAAAATGTTAAAAATTACTGTTTACAGACGGAAAAACAAAATCTTTTTGTTAAAACAAAATTTTTTTGTTAGAAAAGATATATAGCCAATTTATATATAGAAAAGATATATATGCTCATATGCTCGTAACCTCGTCCAAAGAGCAAAGAAACCTCGTACGAAAACAGAGCTCTCGCTAGTGGCCACCACAAAAACGTAAGCCGCGTTAATGGAGACACGATTAAGGCAGCAACCCCTCTGTTTTACTACATTAAAACAGAGCAAATACGTGACCGTGTCTTCCCCATGCCGCGCAACCACCGACAAGCCCCACCGTGCCTCCATTGCTCCTTTTCACGCCACTGCCAAGCCTAAGCTCCATGCAACGAAAGCCACCAACCAGCGCTCAACCAGTGGATATCGGGACACCAACCCACCGTGAACAACCACCATGAAGCCCCTGTTTTACACAACCCGAAACAGAGGAAGGGCTTCCTCCACGTCAAGCCACAACCCTGCCACCTTCGACTGCTATAGGGACTTCGGAAAACCTCCATCCAGCCACCATTTCTTGCCCAGCCCTGTCACGAGCTCACGTCGCATCTCAAGGTGAACTTCTCCCTCACGTTTTGCTCCCTTTTGCCCCTCAATGGACAATAAAACGCGGGTTGCATGTATTTCCTAGAACCCGGATTCATTAATATGCTTTTGATGTGTTTTTATATAACTTAGATACATATATGTATATACATATATATAGTAAATAATATTAAAAAGATTATATATTTTATTAATAGTAAATAATAAATATTTAATCTGTATTTTTTTTTAAAAGACTGTCGAGCTCATTCATCTATCGTATGAAGATTTTTCTTTTTTACTTTCATTATAGTAAGTTTTGATGTTTTATGCTACTAGAATCTTATATTTAAAATAATATGTTAAAGTTGGACTTAATTTTAATTAGATAAATAAGTTAGACCAGAATTTTATTTGTTACATGAACTCTATATTCCCTATAGAATATAGTTAAGGATTTCAATCATATTATTTTCTTATAAATAGATTTTTTTGTAGTAAATAACAAGCTTTTAATTTTGGAACACTTTAATATCTAATTTAAATATATTTTATGAAAATGATTCTGTTGGTTATCTAAATAGATTCTTTTATATATTTGACATATAAAAGTCGTAACTTGAAAATAAAAAAAATATTAGATTAAGGATGTTTTGATGATATTACATATTTCCAGATTTATTATAAGACTAATGATCGTGTTAACTAGAAGAAAGTGAACCCATTTCAAGAGTTGGGGTTTTCACTGCTTATTTTAATAGAAGTGAATATAGTTTGAAAGTATTTCAAATATTATTTTATAGATGTAGATAATAATATATTAATGAGTAGATTGTATTTGAAAGACTATAACACTATAGTATTGTTTAAACAGAATGTTATGACACGCTATTCTAAAAATGTTAGTGACGACTCATATTTCATATAGGTAACAAGTTACGAAGAAGAATTTAGGAAGGAGCATTACGAGGTAAGTGAATTTGATCAGAAAACTAGAATCCTCACATTAGCTTAAATTATTAGTAGAGCCAGTTCTTTGATAACTCTTTTCAAATACCCCTCATGTCATGCAAGTATATCATTTAGTATAGTACAGTACACGATCATGTCATTTAACATCATATCATTCAACATTATATCTGGATTCAGCGAGCATAATTATTTATATTAGTATATATAATATGCATCTCATGTTGCATAAGTCTCATAAGTTAAGTTCAAGTATAATAAGATTAGGTCAAATCAGGGATAAATTAATCAGTTATTCAATCAAACAGTTCAGTAAATCAGTTAATTCAGATGCGTGGTATCAATGCATATTAGATTACGGTGGATGTGCAAGCCACGAACCTAAACGTGGTCCACCATAGTACGCTAGAGTACTATTAGTGGCCCCCCTTGCTGCAGTGGGACGTGGGGCCAGTGTACAATCTTGCACATAGGGTTAAGTGTGTTGGTCAATCAGTTTAGTTAACTCAATTTATCTAAATCAGTTCTGTTAACTCAGTTCAGTCAACTCAATTCAGCTAAATCAGTTTAGTTAAATCAGTACAACTAAATCAGTTCAGTTAGTAAGTTTAGTCAACTCAGTCAGTTAATCTAGACCAGTCACTTTAAGTTAGTTAGTCAATTAAATCGGATAGTTCAGTCATGCATAGTATGAGCATTAGCATGTACAATCATGTTTTCAGATTTTAGCATATTTTTATAAAAAATTTCTATAGTATTATCTTACATTATAGTGGATTCCTTATTGAGTAAATGACTCATTTTAATTTTTTTCATGGTTTTAAAACTACTTAGGTGAAGAAGAAGATCAGTACGAGCAGGCGGCCAAAAATAGATTGAGCAATTATTTGAATTTTCAACATTTCTGAAATAAATATTTTTTTATGATACAAGTTTAAATTTAGTTATTTCAGTTAATATTTTTTTTCTTCAAAGGCATTTTATTAGAACTCCAGTTTTATGAAATAAATGTTATTTTACTTTTTATTAAACCAAGAATCTTGTGTCGGATTAAAAGTTTTAGAAAAAGCACGTGACACTCCTTAGCTTACGGGAAGGGGTGTTACAACAATGCAACAAAATTGGACCTTGAGGATCCGATTTATACTGATTGAAGAAGAAAGACTGGAGAACGACAATAAATAAAGGTGCTACTTGGGATGTAATATCCCGAAATTTTTAAGATGGAGTATTATTTGGATTTCTTTAAAAGATTATATCTTGGGTATATTTTCTAGGATAATAAAGTTAGAAATCTAAATGAGAGTATTGGACTTAGAATAAGTGAGATCATATATTAGAGAAAATATTGTGAAGGAATCTTTGAGATTTGGACTTAGAAGGAGTTGAATTTTCAAGAATTAAGGTATAAATGTAAGAGGAAGTGGTTGAACCAAAGATCAAAAACTTGGTGTACATTCTCGGATTAAACTTAGAAGGAGTTGAATTTTCATTTTAAACTATTAGAGAAATTCATTTTAAACTTAGAAGGAGCTGAATTTTCACGAATTAGGGTGTAAATGCAAGAGGAAGTGGTTGAACCAAAGATCAAATACTTGGTATACATTCTCGGATTAATCTATCGAGTTTTAGTGTAATGATCATATGTTACTCATATGAGGTCCAAATGAGGTGATTCTAATTTGTATAGAATCATAAGAGATAGATCCAAAACCTTTATGTTATGCGTTTTTGAATATTGGGACAGTATCAATGAATTATTTCAGAATCAAGTGGATAATTTTGAACTGAGTTTAAACCAGAACTCGAATTGGAGAATATGGATCCAAATGAGATTCTATCGTAACCAAACTAAGAAGTGGCCTTCTAGAACTTGTTAAGTAGAGTCCTGAGGAGGTTAGCAAGTAACCAAATGAGTTAGGAAAAGGCTAAGGAGCGTGGCTAATTAGATGAAGGCTGGAAAGGGAGATGCATGCATGGGTAGGTGAGATGACACTTCATCCCTTATCCTATAAGCCTTTACCCCAACTATTGATCAAATGGTTAGTAAAAATATCTCAAATATTGACCATAGGATGATCATTTCAGCTACAAAGCTTAGGATTTCTGGGGATTTAGTTTATTCATGAAAAAAGATTTAGAAGGGACACATCATCCCATGCAAACCAAAAACTTATGGTTTTTACCAAGTTATCCCTCTTCTCTCCTTCATATGTGTCAACCATCACCCCTATAAATAGACATTTGGGAGTTTTCTAACTTTTTTGGAGAAGCCTAGCACGAAATCTTTTTGAAGGAAACCAAAGAAAGTCATTCTCTAGTCTCATAACATCCAACTACATTCTAAGTGAGCTTAGTAAGAATTTTGAGAAAAACGCTTGCAAATATTTGGTTTGATCATTTCAACAAGACTTAGAGAGTGTGTAAGTTCATATTCTAGCTTAAATTTAGTATGGAGATGGTTATTTAAGAGGTTGGACTATACATATTAAGTTTTGAACCCTTCTATTTTTGTTAAAGTGTTATGATAAATCTAAATGTTGTTTGAAGTGGTTTTGTTAATGGAAATGTGTTAAATGAAGTTAGAAGAGCCTAAAAACTATGTTATAATAAGTAAAAATAAAGTTTATGTGAAATGATTGCGAGTTTTGGAATAAAAAGCCCATGCTCTGTAACTTCACTCGACTCTCGCTCGAGCGAATGATCGAGCGAAGAACAACTGCAAACCCTCGCTTGACTCTCACTAGATGTCTGGCTCGAGCGAAGTACAACCCAAGATTTCGCTCGATGTTTTGCTCGAGTGAGTTCTAACCCAAGAACTCGCTTGAATCATGCTCGATACCTTGCTTGAGCGAGATACCCAGTTTGCCTAATATTCACTTGATACTTTGCTCAAGTGAAAACTGAGACTTCGTTCAACTCTTACTCGATATGTCGCTCGAGCGAGATACCCTGTTTTGCTGATTTTAAGACTTTTGTTTGAATAAAATGTGGACATTGAAATAAGAAGGAATTATATGTGTTATCTAAGTGTATAGCATGTGTAAAACACTTGGCAGAATTGAAGATACATACATATGTGAGTATGTGATAGTTTAAGAGTACATGCATGTTCTAATATGTGGTGAGATTTAAGAAGAGTGGTACATCATGTACTTGAGAAACATTCCTAAGAATAAGAAAGGAACAACTAAGAATAAGAGATATGGACAAGTTAGTCACATCATGACGGGGACGGTGAGACATAACGCCTGAATGACTGACGTGTTGATAGGGACGGCGATACGTAACGCCTGTCATATGATAAGAGTGATATGTATTATTATGGGGACGGCAAGATGTAACGTCTACTATGTTACATATGTTCCGTATCAAGACGGGGATGGCGAGACGTGACGCCTAAAAGATTGACACGAGACTCATCATAACGGAGATGGCGATACATAATGCCCGGGTGATTGATGAGTTATATGCAATGGAGACAGTGATATGTAACGCCCATTGGTGATAAGAGATAAATATGCTGTAAATAAGTTATCTGGAATGGGGACGACAATACGTAATGCCCATTAAAGATAATAATTGAATAAGTGTTAAGAAGGTGTTGATGGTTAAGAAAAAGGAACTTAAGATATCATAAGAGTGTAAAACATGTGTAGGTTATTGATAAATCATGTGAAACATGTTTTTGATCATGTTCTGTTAATATCTTTTCTTAAAAGATTAATGATGACTGTGTCTATGCTTTATTAAGTTAATTATGTATTTATTGAGATTTCTAAGAAAATCTCACTCTTTTGTGGCTTTATATTTTTTTCTTGTATGTATAAATTATATACAGGATATGATGGCCAACAATGGGAAAGCCTCGATGACGTAGGAGACTCCGAGGAGTTCTGGGGGACTTTTTAAATACAGCCCTTATGTATATTTCACTTTTGCGTCCCTGCCAGTTCGTCAGAAAATACTCGAGGATAATCTTTCATGATCGGGATATCTTCAATACTTTTGACACCCTCCAATGCATTTAAGGATATTAACAGAAACACTTCTGCTTCCCACTTCAGACCTTTTGTTACCCTTTTTGCTGTTACAATAGAGGAAACAAAACTAACCTCTCCCTTCCATAACGCCGCTTCTCTTCATCAGGCAGCTCAAAACAAATCTCCTTTTTTTGACAATCGATTTTGGCATAGTGTTCGGACAACCAATCCATACCTAATATTACGTCAAATCCCAACAAGTGAAAAACTATCAAATTAGCGTTTAACCTTATGCCAGCAATTTCCAAAGGGTAGTTCTTCACCATCCGTTGACATCCAATCACTTTCCCATCAGGGAGTGTTACCAATACTTTATGAGTTAATGGTTCGACATCTAACTTACATCTCCAAACATAGTCATAGGAAAGAAAGGATCTCGTTGCACCGGAATCAAACAATGCATATACCACATTACGCATCATAATAATTTTACCTATAAAAATTTTCCTATGGTTATCTTAAAAGAAATCACCTTATACTTTAAAATTAAGGCAAGGTCGGAGTATTACCAGTAATAATACCAGCATTGATGGCCTCCTCCTCATCCACGTCTACCTCTCCTGGGGTGATAGCATATACTTTAGCTTTTGTGGGGGTGTTCATTTTTCCTCCAGGCGCTGCAGCTCTGCTAGAAGCTATCTAGGGGTAGTCACGCATCATGTGGCCCACTTGACCACACTGGAAGCAAGCTCCCGATGCCACTCGACTCGCCTTTGTGCAGTCATCCACAAGTTTTGCATGGTGGCGGTGATATCGGCACTTCAGGCCCGCTCATTTTCCATTTTCCTTTATCTGCAGGAAAAACATTCTTTCTCTTTCTCGCATCTCTTCCCAAAGAGTAGGGAAACTTCCTCTTCTTATGCATCTAAGCCTGACTGATCAAGCTCCCCTACTATATTACAGCAATAGCCGTCACGTTTACGAGCTCTTGGAATTTTTCAATTCTTAAACAGGCCACTTGGTTGCGAATCCTTAGTTGCAGACTATCTTGAAATTTCTTCACACTCATCTTCTCTGTTACAACTAGGTGCGGAGCAAATCGTGTCAGTTCCATAAATTTCGCAATGTATTGATCCACTGTCATACTCCCTCGAGTCAATGCGGCAAACTCCATAGCCTTCTTCTGCTTAATCGACTCAGGGAAGAAGTGATCGCCAAACTCGATTTTAAAACGCTCCCAAGTAGGTGTTACGTTCTCCGCAAGCTTTTGTCCTAGCAGTTTCCTCTTTGTATCCCACCATAGACTAGCTTCCCATTGCAATAGGTGACCAGCGTATTGTACTTTCTGCGTTTCAATACACCCGCTAATTTTGAAGGTATGCTCTAAATCCATAATCCAACGGTCCGCTTTCATGGCTCCCTCGATCCTCATGAAATTCGGGTACCGATAGACCAAGAATTTCTCATAGGAACATCCTAAAGCTCCTTTTCCCGTATTTGGATGACATCGACTCTGTTCCATCTGGTTTTTCACCAATTTGGTCATTTGGCGAATAGCCTCCTCTATCACCTGTCCGCCATCTAACAGGACATTCAAAACTTCTTGTGGTGAGTCTTCAGGTCTCGAAGCAGGAGCACGATGCTTACCTCGAGCCATAATCTCCTGAAAAACACAGAATTCCTTTATAAGTTACCCTAACTCTAACTCTTTCGCTTTTCATAACTTTCAGCATCATACATCCGAACGGATATCGATTCCAACTGACTATTCTAAGCGTGCAAACCTACAGCATTTAAAAGATCATAGCCTATGCCATGTGATTATTTTTCCTAGGACTTGTGGTTTCTTACCCAGAGGCTTAACTGTTCTGATACCACCGCTATCGGTGCCCCAACTTGCGCTTGGAATTGTACGCAAACCGTGACATTAGGGATGAGCGTCACAGGGAAGTTCACTCCTCGCCTTATCGTGTACTGGATTTTTTTTATTTTTTTAAAAGTTGTCACAGCGGAAAAAGGCCAAACCTTTCAATACGTGTATCACATGGCTTAATACAATAACATCTCAAAATATTACATTACCATTAATATAAATATAAGGATCCTTCATAAGTGTTCATATGCTTATATTTTGGTAATGTAAGTGATGGCTCATAAAGGCGACCCATGTGGAGAGAATTGTCTATGCCAAGAACTAAGCAACACCCGGTAGGGCGTATATTAGCCAAGACATACACAGTTAGGGGTAGTGACTTCGTCACCCAACCGCTTAGGTAGTCAAGAGTCACTAGTATGGAGGTGACGGACTCAGTCGGGCCAGTGGGGGTCCGAGGCACCGTCCCTAGGTCATACTCTGCAAAGTCGTCATTACCTGCAACTACTTTTATCATCCCAAAAAGGTGATAGTGGAGAGATAAACAGGGGTGAAATTTCGGGAGAAATCTCAGTAAGCACATTTATATCATAACAAAAACAATTTAAGCATACAGATAAATGAATAGCAAACAATCAATCATACTTTATCATTATGAGACTCATGACTTTATGATATGCACATGCTCATGCTCATGCCATGTCTTTTCAATTTCCCTTTTTATTCCGTTTTCTCTTCATATGCTTGCTTATAATCTCAGAAAAACAAAACATTTGAGTTTCCTTTCAAAATCCCTCTTTTTGCAAATACTTTTCATTTTTCTTATCTTAAGCACAACTTATCAGATCATATATGGCCTGAAAGCCCATCTTTTGTCATGACCTCTATTTGACACCTCACGGTTCCCCTATGCACCGTGTGTTCCTGCTAGTTATCATAGCACCCGGCTACAGTATCAAACCTAAGTAGCTACGTTTCGTGCCCTTTCGCATTATTCATCACTACATGATTGATCACTCACCAAGCGACTACAAACGTTTCTGTATCGGTGAGGCCGAAGCCAACACCATCCTATATGCACCCACTAGCTTTAGGTGCGACTACGTTTCGGACACATTTTGGAGTCATACACGATCTGCCGATGGTTCTTTGTCGACTTAGGAGATTTCACTCAACTTTAATCACTCTTGAGTGAATAGGGACTTCCACTGGGACACTATCCCGTCTCAGCCTTTGGGGTTCTTTTGAAATTTTAATTAATTTCTTTTCTTTTAAAAACATGTTTAAAACATGATATTCGTGCTGTATGCATGAGACGTGAGACTTATATCACGGAACATATAAAATGGGTGACGAACATAACGCTTACTCTACATTAAGCTCTTTCAAAATTTTTGCACCTCATAATTTTACTCTTTTCCTACCCAAAAACACTTAATGCGCCTCTTATACACTTAGAGGTGCTCGACCCCTTCCCACTAGGGTTGGGCCAAGACCATCCCTTTGTAAATTCCTAGCTTTTTGTCTCCTAATCTTCTCCAAGCACTCCAATTTAACTCCAACCACTTAAATGTATTTTTTTTAACCCTAAAAACAAGACTTGGCCGAAACTCTATGTCTTTTAAATTATTATTTTATTCACTTTTTCTTCCAAGATGACTCACCCAATGATTTAGGCGAAAACTACCAATCATGCTAGTGCAACCATTTTATCCATATGCATCTAATGTCTCCAAATATTTAAGCATATCATCATAACAAAGTACAATAATCAAATCAATAATTCCACCTAAAGAAAACCTTAAATCCGAAATATATACATGCATAACCCAACATTTTCATCTCCAAGTCAAAATCTAGCAAACATATTTTCACCTTTTCTCATCATGTTGATCACACCATATTCTTCTTTCATATCAAATATTCAAATTCACCACATGAAATAATCTTTACTCTTAACAAGATATTTAAACTTAGACATGGATTTTTACCACTAAATAAATAACACTAGAGGCATCATCCAATATTATGCTAGTAAAGCTTCAATAATGCATGCATTTCCTTCACTCCACCTCATGTTAAGTAACTAACTAAATCACATATCATTTCAACTTCTCAACCTTGGAAAAATATCTTAACTTAACATGAATTCTTACTAAACTAAGCATGGCAAGTTTTCTCTCTAAAGAGTTTCATTTTCAACATACATACACAAAGATTCAAATAAAACAACCAAATTCATTCAAAGGTATACTAAGATTGCTAAAGGTAGGATAACAATGCACTTACCTCTTCAAGAGCAACTCTTCCTCAGAATGTTTGCTCTACTTCTTTTCTTCTAAGGATATGGTGATGTTTAGAGATTAGAAGAAAGTAAAACAAAAGAGAGTTGAGGGAGAAGTGGGGTTGGCCGAGAAGTAGAGAGAAAGAGAGCTTGTGTGTGTTTGTGAGATGGCTAAGTGAGGGGTGGGTCTCTTCAAGGGTATTCGGACATGCTCTTTTCTCTAGGGGTCAAGGACACTTCACCATACCTTGATTTTAAAAGCATAAGACTAGGCAAGGGTGGTTGCATGGAAAAAGAAAGCAAATGATGAGAAATGGAAGGGAATGAGAAACCAGATTCCTTTGCCTCCCCAAAATCTCCACCGAAACCTCATTCCCCTCTTGCCTCATTCTCTTGTCATTTCACCCTATCACACACTCATCTAACCCCTCTCATCTCAATCCACAAGATTCTAAGGCCATACTTTTGGGAAAGAGAGCTTGCATGATCCGGCCATGCCTTGTATCCATGTGTCACCCGAAACTCTCCCCCCCTCCATTCCTAGTTTCCTTCCATTTCAAGCAATTCTCAATCATTTCCTTACACCTCTTACCTCATACACACTTTACACTATGTACTTCATCTTCTTACACAAGTCCAAGATATTCCTTCCACTAGATTTGCAAGTACTCCTAGGAAAATTCCAAAGGATGCACACGGCAAACCTCCATCTGGATCCCTCCTTGCTTTTTCTTCTTCCTCTTCCTTTCCTCTTCCTCATGACACCTCTCTTCACTTGTCAATCACTTTGTCACTTCCCTCTTACATGATCCTATGGTGATCATTGGCTTAAATTAGAGAGAATTGTATGGAAAAACCCCTAAGGGGTTTCGGCTACTAGCTAACCGAATGCTCTCATCATCTCTTCTCTTCCACTTTCTACTCCAATCCACAAGTGTCACTCTACTAAGCATGGCATGTACTAGATAAATTAGAATAAATATTATCTTAGTATTTTCCAAAGATATCCCAATGATGAGAAAATCCCATCACAAGATTTTACACTCAAACTTACCATCCACCCACTAGTCAACTCCTATCTAATAGTAATTTTCCATTCCCACATACTATTCATAGTTTACTCACTAGGGTTTCCCTATGGGTGGCAAGTGTCCCATGAGTGGGCTTGGTGGGTCATGGGTCAATCTCATGGGCTTGTGGGCTTGCTATTCCTTCCTAGGCCCAATAACTCATTCTAACTTTCAAAGCTCTAATCTTAAGCCCATGTCGTTCTTCCTCACCTCAATATAATTAATTTAAATAAATTAATTTACCACTTAATCAAAATAATTATTCAATTAAATAATACGAAATGGAAGTCTTGGATCGTCACAGGTAAGAATAGTGGCATGGCCCAACCATGGGTAAGAATAGTGGCATGGCCCAACCACGGGTAATAATAGTGGCATGGCCCAACCACGGGTAAGAATAGTGGATAAGACATGGCCCAACCATGAGTAAGAATAGTGGATAAAATATGGCCCGACCACGGGTAAGAATAGTAGATAAGACATGGCCTGACCACGGGTGAGAATAGTAGATAAGACATGTGGCAGGGAACTAAACCTGTCGAGGATATGAAAACCGGCAGGGACCTAAGCCTGTCGAGTATTTGAAAATCGGTAGGGACCTAAGTTTGTCGAGGATATGAAAATCGGCAGGGACCTAAGCCTATCAAGTATTTAAAAATTGGCAGAAATAAGTAATATTCGATGAGGACGCCTATTGATGATACAAAACAAGTAAGACTCGCAATGTTACGAAAGAAAATAAATAAGAGTTTAAGTGTGATAGAGTGGGTTCATAAAAAATATAAGTCTAAGTCATGCATGAGTCTCATAAAGCATTTTTATAAGATATATGTCTCTGAACATTGACATGTATGATAAGTTTTTATGTCATCTATGTCATATTTCGTTGATTGTGTACTTACTAAGATTTCTTCGAAATCTCACTCTTTTATATTTTATCTATCACTCCTTATGTAATGATAGATGGTGTTGCAAGAATAAATAAATTGTCATG
Organism: Platycarya strobilacea; assembly: GCA_036898215.1. NCBI lineage: Eukaryota > Viridiplantae > Streptophyta > Magnoliopsida > Fagales > Juglandaceae > Platycarya > Platycarya strobilacea. The sequence goes on from CM072558.1 coordinate 5,224,525, forward strand.
AGACTCGAACATCACGGAAGATTCTGAGGAGCCCCGAGGGTCCAACAGAATACTCCTCTGCTAAGAGAATGATCTCACGTACGTGATCAAATGGAATAGCAAGAGTATTGAATGACAGTAAGAGATGATATTTGTTAGAAGAAAACTAACTGGGTTATGTAATTTCTGGATTCGAAATGTTATGAAAAATGAAAAATTATGAAGGATATAGTTTTAATAAATAAATAAAAATCGGGTCGTTACAATGTGTTATTCGCTTAATTGTATGCTTGAAGTGCTTTTGTTAAAATATGAATGTACTTACTGAGATTTCTCCCAAAATCTCACCCTCTTTATCTCTCCACTATCGCCCTTCTTTTCGGGACGATAGAAGTAGTCGCAGGTGATGACGACCCCATCGAGTATGATTCCAGGGACGACATCTCGGACCCTCAAGGACCTGACTGAGTCTGCTATAGTTGAGCCGGTGACTCTCGACTTACTAGGCCGATGGGCAGCGGAGTCACGGTCATTAGCGATGTATATTTTGGTGGACCTACGCCATACAGGGTGTTGTTTGGTCCTTGGCATAGATGATTCCCTCCACTTAGGATGCTTGTATGAGTCATCCTTCGGGAAGAGTTGTGAAGTAGGGCCGACCTTGGATCTGGATCGTCTTCGTTATGGTCTTGATTTCAAGGGGATAAAGAAAGAGCCCTTGGACTAGAAAGGGAGGGCAATGAGAAATCGTCTACGTGACTTTTGTATTTATTGTTTATATTTTGAGCTTCAGTTATTTTGGAAGAAAAGCCAATTATGAATGATCTTTGTGTTATATTAATAGTAATGAAGTATTTTGGGATATTAAATTTTTCGAGCCATGTGATTACGCTTAGAAGGATTTGACCTTTATCCACTACGAAAACCTTTATTCACTGCTTTTATTTAGAAAAGAAATATACATGATAAGACGAGGGGTGAACTTCCCTGCGATACTCATCCCTGAGGTCTCGGTTTGCGTACGATCCCAAGTGTAAGCACGGGCGCCAATAGGTTTGATGATGGTCATGGACTAGATTCCAGTTGCTAGAGAGACCCAGAGAAATCCTGAGGGGTTCCCAGAGTACTCTCTCTCCATAAAAGTTTTTTACTAGTTGATAGTAGTAGGGACCGGCATCGACATGAAGAAAGAGTTTTCCGAAGTGAAGAAGGAGCCTAGGCGACCTTAAGTCGAAGTTTTTATAAGTTTGTATATTAACTAAGAAAACTAACTCGATTATGCATGTAAGGATACGAAGTTATTTTAAGAATGGATGATGTGGATATTGTGGTTTTTATGCTACCATGTGATCACTAGAAATTCATTTTATTCAAAATATTTTCCTACAATTTGCATTAAATTTCGATAAGTACGGGGTTAAGTAGCCAATTGTTACTTATCCTAACACTCTGGTTTATGTTGAATCTCATACGTAAATTGGGGGTACCACATAATTGTATCAAAGCAATAAGTTTCTACGTAAATCCACATTGTCCTAGGAAAAGATTACATGGTATTAGAATAGGTTTGAATCTTTACAATGATGGAAATGATGTGATATGGAAGAATGATTTGGATTTTAGAGGTTTCGAGTTACTAAGGTGACTCGTGGTGGAATTGGTATGCTTCAAGAAGATAAGATGCCAAGAGGTCGTCCTTCTTCGAGACAAGTGGAGACACAGCTCAAAATCCTTCTCTGGTTACTCCTCCAAGGAAGGAAGAGTAGGTGGCGCAAAACCCACATTTGGAAGGGGAACAGATGGCACAAAACCTTCCATTAAAAGGGGGTAGGCGATAACTGAAGCCATTTGGCAAATGACAAAAGTGGTGTGTAATAACCCTTTTTTCCCTTAGGCTAAAATATTTATTTTTAGAATTTATACTTATATTTTAAGAAGCCTTTGGAGTATAATCTCCCATAGGAATAAAACTTGAGAATTGGATAATAATTTTGAGCCAAGAAAGATATTTAATTATGCATTCTATGATAAATTATAGTTAAATCTTTGAGAATTTTAATAAGGTATCAACTTTGGAGAAACTATATTTGGGATTAGGAAGAGGCAATTTTCTGAAATTTAAGGAGAAAATTCAAATAGAAGTGATAGAACAAAACATCAAACACTTGATGTGCCAAAATGAGTTATCGGACTGGTCCGTTGAGTTTTGATGTAAGGAACATAACTTTCTCATATAAGGTCCAAATAAGGTTATTCTAACTCATATAGAATTTTAAGAGATAGATATAAAACTTTTATGTTTTTGGTTTTCAAATATTCTGACTAGATCAATGACTTATTTGGACTGCAAGTGAACTAATCTAGATTGGATGAAAACTAGAACCTGAAAACAAAGTGTGCCAACAAAGGTGCTTAAATTTGATTGGTTCCTTCCATTTATTTGATCTAAAAACATGTGGGGAGGCATGTGGCAAATGGAGATAAGTCATCTAGAAGCCTTGGTTGGCAAGAAAACAAAAGGAAACAAATGGTGAACTCGGATTGGGTGTTATCGGATAAGTTTCGATGTCTTTCGGTAAGTTAAGCATATCTCTCTTATCTAATCTTGGAATAAGGTGATTTAAAATCCTATATAATCTTAAGTGGCTTATATAAAACTTTGATATTTTGAGTTTTTGATGTATATAATTGGATAAAGGACTTATTTGGGATGGAAGTAGCCGGATATATACCCCATTAGAAGATATCATCATGCTATCTTGTCTTTATCTTACATGTGTTGGATTTAGTTGAGCCATTGATCAAGGAGATTTTTAGGTAGCTCAAAAATTGATCTTTGGATGAACATATGACTCACCAAGCCTAAGGTTTAGCGGTGATCATGAAACCATAAATCTATGGGACACATCACCCAATAGGCTAAGGGAGGCTGTAGTAGACGAGTTCAACAATTTCTCCCCAAACGCCTTGCCTCCAACACCCCTCAGGCCTATAAATAGATGCATGAGCTCCTATTCTTTCCCCTTTAAAGATACCAGTCAACCATGGTGATAAAAAGTCAAGAAAAATATAGAAAAACCCTCTTACATTACCTAAGTATCAAAAGAGAGCTAATTGAGGTTATTGGAGGAGAAGTGGTGCAAAACCTATCCTAAGCATCAATTCAAGTTTGGAGAAAACTTTGAAGTCCATATATTAACTTAATCTTGGCATAGAATAAGTGGTTTGGTGATTGAATTATGTTTGATATTTATTTGGGCTTAATCTTTGTTTATGTGTTAAGTTGAAACATATTGGATTTTGAAGTGGTTTTTGCTATGGAAAATGTTAGGAAAATTATGAAACCTTAGCAATATATTCTATCTATTATATTAAGAGGATTACGTAAAAATATGAGGTCTTTATTTGAAAAAAAAAATGATAAACCAACTCTATGAAATTTTGGGCTTAATTGGGGTATATTGGTATATTCGACATCCTTTAGTAAATCGAACATAACATGTTAGTTTGATGTCGAATTTGAATGATTCAAGAAGAGGCTATGGAAATCTAACTCATCAATCGTCCGGATATAACATATTATTGGAATGATGCGTCAGCTTATCCATACATATAACTCATCAATCGTCTGGGCATTACGTACCGCCGTTCTCGTTGTGATGAGTCTCGTGTCAGTTTTCTGGACATTACGTATCATCGTGCCCATCGTGACACAAAAAATACTTAACATAGCAGGCGTTACATATCGCCGTCCCCGCTAGTTATGTTAGTCATCCGAACGTTACGTATCGCTGTCCCTATCGTGACATGACTCTTAACTTATCAAATCACGTCAATCTTCCAGGCGTTATGTATCGACATTCCCATCATGATGTGACTTAAGTCTTACCATGTTTTTATATTTCTTAAAACTTATACTTTATCATGTTCTTATCAAATCTTCTTATCACATTTTTCTTAATACCAACGTTATAACTTATGACGATGCATTTGTGACAAAATGCAACATACGCATAAACTTAAACTTATGACATACATGTTTTATGTTTTCATAAATCTTATGACATATAAAACATATGACAAAAACCTACATGTACATATGTCAGCTAAATTCGTAACGTCAAAACTTAATAACTAATACATACACAATTAAATAAAATATTATAATCTTATTAAACTAGGCTGGCCGATTTGCATGGCAAACTTAGTCTTAATTATATATTTATTAAACTTATTTAACTTAAACCAAGATTTACATAATCACACACCCTAAGTATACTTTAAGTTTTCTTGAATATTTCTCTTATATATATAATTTTATTATTATTATTAACATAATAATTCTCAAAAATCTTCCAAGTAAAATAAAATTTATAATCTTACAATACTTGTTAAAAAAATCTCATTCAAGTAATTCCTAAAAGTTTAGAATACAAGAAATACACCCATTTTTTAAGGCCACACCTACTTTGTTATGCTACTTCAAGTCTAGTTTCTCCCTTTACAGAGTTCTTATCTCTCAAAACGTAAAACACAAAAGTTGTAGATCTCTTTCTTATCTATCATAACCTTTTGAATCATTCAATTTAGATATCACAATAATAGGTTATGACCAATTTACCATAAGTTGTTAAATCTGTCAACATTACCCCTTTTTAAATCCAAAAGTTGCTAGAGTTGATGTATCATGCATTTTTTTTTCAAATCATGACCTCATATTTTCACATAATCCTTTTCATATATAATCATAAAATGTATTCCTAAGATTCTAAAATTTTCTTAACATTTTCCCATAACAAAAACCACTCCATAAGTCAATAGCTTTCAATCTACTACATAAGCAATACATAAGCTCAAATAAGCATCAAACAAGCATCAAATCAAATCTATAAATCAAGACACTTATACTATACCAAGATTATGTTAAATAGTGCACTTACCAATTTTTCCAAAGCTATATTAGTTGTCTAGAGTTGATCTTGCACCACCCTTTTCTCCAAGGCTCCCACTTTGCTTCCTTTGATGTTTGGGTGTTGTGAGTGGAATGTTTTGGTATTTTTCTTAGCTTTCTCACAAGGTAACCATATGATCTCTCTAAAAGGAAACAAAGAGAAGATTTTGTATCTATTTATAGGGGTAAGAAGGTGTTGGAATCTTGAGGAAGAAAGAGGGTGTCTCCGCAATGGCCTTAGCCGAATGGGTGAGGTGTCCTCCCTATATGCATGGCCCTATGATCACCCCTACCTCTAGTGATTTCCTAAGATTTTCATTCCATGGCTGGGCTTAATCCTCCTCTAAAATAATTTTGATCAATGGTTCAAAGAATTACAACACATGGATAAAAACAAAACAAAAAGTCTAGAATATCTAAGAAGGATTCAACCGGCCACTTGGCCTTCCCTTGCACCCCACTGTTTCTAGATCAATTTGCCTCTTCTTGCCACATGTTCTAGCTCTCATTGGCACCCTTGTGACATCTTGGAAGAATTTACTTAAGGCTTGGTTGGCTATTGGTTAAGAATAGAAGGGTAACTTGGCTGATTTGGTTAGTTCTAAACTAATCAGATTTGTTCCTACTTCTCCTATTGTTATAGACAAATTTTCCTTTTAGAAACTCTTCCACCACAAAATAAAAACCTTCTTACACATGTCTAAAAGATATACATGTAGAGAATCAATCAAATTCAAGCTTCTAGTGTAGGTCGGTGGTGTAATTTCAGGCTTCAATTTATGTTCAATTCAGGTCAGTCCACTTCTAGCCCAAATACCCATTGATCCACTTCGATTCTCCAAAAACTCAATACTTGAAAGTTTTATACCATCCTCTTAGTGATACATATGAGTTTGAATCACATTATTCCGAGATCATATGAGAGATATATGATTAATTTACCAAAATATGTCAAAACCACCGAGAACACTCATTTCGAGTTCTCCATTTGTTTTCCTTTATTTTCCTACCCACCAAGGCTTCTAGATAAATTTTTATCAACTTGCCACATGTTCCCACACATGTCAAGACCTTAAAAAGTTTGATAACCAATAACAATTTTCGTCACATGGCCAAATATAAGGTAACTCATCTAAGTCAATAACCAGTTGACTCTAATTCCTGTCCTTCCACTTCACACCAGCTTTCGTCCTTGATCCATTACTTATCTTCAAAAACCCAAAACATAAAAGTTCTAGATATACTTCTTTAAGATTCTATAGGAACTAGACTAACTTCATTTGGAGCTTATATGACTAAGTTATGATTTTCTACTGAAAGTCGACAGATAAGCTTGAGAGTACCAATCTAGATCCACCAAATGTTTGATAAATGATCCCTCTTGTTTCACACGAAAATTACTAAATAAAATCATCCCATTTGACATATTTCTAGACACTTTTTAAGATCTTAGGATAATTAAGAAAATATATCAAAAGCTTAATCTTAATCAAAGTCACTAGTCAACTCCAAGTCAATGCCTATATATCCCATTCAGATCTGCTACCAAAATCTCAATTTCGTATTTGATTAAATCTATATCTCTTAAAACTCAAAACATAAGAATTGTAGATATTCGTCTTAACTCTCTAAATTATATTGAATCATTTCAATCTAATATAAAATGAGTAATTTATATTCATATTACTAAAGGACGTTAAAATTGTCTACATTAGCCTAATTCGAAAATATCATAGGGTATATTCCTTACTCAAACCACTTGACTTTATTTGTAGATCCCTTCAATTTCTATACAATATTACCTTGAATATTCAAAAACCATATCTTCTTATTCTATTTAGTGTCTCCCATAATTTTTCTCCAATACCAATAAAAGACTCATAAAAACTATATACATATATCAAAATTTCAAGAGTTCCCTAAAATAATCTTAAAGAAACATAATCATACCAAACATCAAAATTAAAAGGATACTTAAAAAATCTAGGTTATTACACATGCATTGATTTACGATAAGTACGGGGGTGAGTAGCCTAGCATTACTTACATGACACTTTAATTTGCGTTGATTTATGAACAAAAATTGAGGATGTCACAAAATGGTATTAGAGTAATACGACTCTGGGTAAATCCATATTGTCCTAGAAAAAAGATCACATAGTAATAGAATAGGCTTGAATTTTTGTGAAGTAAGGTGGTTTTGGTAAATGAATTGGGTGCCAAAAATTTAGAGTTATTAAGGAGAAAGGTAACTTATGATGAAGTTTGGTATATTTCAGAAAGATAAGATGATAAGAGAACGAGATGTCGGCAATGATCAGAGGTTTAAATTACATCAAATTGGAGGAGATGATATGATTGAAAATACCAGTATAGGTATAAACATTTAGTATAATAAGCTTTAAACTTTTATGGCATGGATTACATTTACAATATTGAGGTTCAACCTCCAAAATTTTGAGGACAAAATTTATTTTAAGGGGGGAGGATGTAATAGCCCATTTTTTCCTTAGGCTAAAATATTTATTTTTATAATTTATAATTATATTTTAAGGAGTTTTTGGAGTATAATCTCCCATAGGAATAAAACTTGAGAATTGGATAATAATTTTGAGCTAAGAAAGGGATCTAATTATGCATTCTATGATAAATTATAGTTAAATCTTTGAGAATTTTAATAAGGTATCAACTAGAGAAATTATGTTTGGGAATAGGAAGAGGAAAAGTTTTGAAATTTGAGTGGAAAATTCAAAGGGAAGTGATAGAACAAAATATCAAACACTTGGTATGCCAAAATGAGTTATTGGGCTAGTCCATTGAGTTTTGGTGTAACGACATAACCTTCTCATATGAGGTCTAAATGAGGTAATTCTAATTCTTATAGAATTTTAAGAGGTAGATATAAAACATTTATGTTTTGGGTTTTCGAATATTCTGACAAGATCATTGACTTATTTGGACTGAAAGTGGACTAATCTGGATTGGACGAAAATTGGAACCCGAAAACAAAGTGTGCCACCACACTCTAGGTGCTTAAATTTGATTGCTTCCTTCCATTTATTTGATCTGAAAACATGTGGATAGGTATGTGAAAAATGGATATAAGTCATTTAGAAGCCTTGGTTGGCAAGAAAACAAAAGGAAACAAATGGTGAACTCGGATTGAGTGTTCTCGGATAAGTTTCAACGTGTTTCAGTAAATTAAGCATATCTCTTTCATCTGTTCTCAGAATAAAGTGATTAAAACTCTTAAATAATCATAAGAGGATTATCTAAAACTTTCAAGTTTCAATTTTTCAAAGGATATATTTGGAATGGAAGTGGCCGGATATATACCCCATTGGAAGATACCATCATACTATCTTGTCTTTATCTTACATGTGTTGGAATTACTTGAGCCATTGATCAATGAGATTTTTAGCTAGCTCAAAAACTGACCTTTGGATGAAAATATGACTCACCAAGCCTAAGGTTTAGGGGTGATCATGAAACCACAAATCTATGGGACACATCACCCAATAGGCTAAGGGAGGCTGCAGAAGACGGGTTTAACAATTTCCCCCCAAACCCCTGGCCTCCAATGCCCCTCATGCCTATAAATAGATGCATTAGCTCCTATTCTTTCCCCTTTAGAGATACCAGTCATCCATGGTAAGCAAAAGCCAAGAAAAATACATAAAAACCCCTTTACATTACCTAAGTACCAAAGGAGAGAGCTAATTGAGGGCATTGGAGGAGAAGTGGTGCAAAACCTATCCTAAGTATAAATTCAAGCTTGGAGAAAATTTTGAAGTGCATATATTAACTTAATCTTGGCAAAGAATAAGTAGTTTGATGATTAGATTATGTTTGATATTAATTTGAACTTAATCTTTGTTTATTTGTTAAGTTAAAACATATTGGATTTTGGAGTGGGTTTTGCTATGGAAAAATATTAGGAAAATTATGAAACCTTAGAAATATATTTTATGATATTATATTAAGAGGATTATGTAAAAATATGAGGTCTTGATTTGGAAAAAAATGATAACCCAACTGTAGGAAATTTTGGGCTTAATATGGGTAGTATTGGCAGATTCGACATCTTTTTGTAAATCGGATATAACTTGTTAGTCTAATGTTGAATTTGAAATATGTACAACTTTTATGTTATGAGTTTTAAGAGATAAAGACTTAATAAGGGACAAAACTGGGATTGAAGTGGCAGATTTGAGTTTATCATAGTAGGCATCGATTTTTTTGGTGAATTTCTTCTACAATTCTTAGTGACTTGATTTCTAATTATTTGAATGATATTTTGATAATTACGGTAATTTTAGAAACCTTAGTTTATTTGAAAAACTCCAAGAATCATCATATAAGAAATTATTGGAGAATTAACCAAGAAACCAATATAGTTTAAGCTTGAGTTTATTTATGAAAGTTATAAAAAATTTGACAAGTTGTATATGTGGATTTTAGCTTGATTTGATTAAGAAGAAAATGAGGTTTGATTATCCATAGGGTTCAGTTAGCTTTGATGTGTGAATATTTTAATAATTTATTTAATTGTTAAATATTATTCATTACGTTTTGACGTTATGAATTGTTGTGACGTAAATGCATGTACATGTGATGTATGCTATTATAAATTATTTTCATATGTTATAAAGTTTATAAGGACATGAAATATGCATGTCATAAGTTTAAGGTTATGTTACGTTGCATTTCATCACATATAAGTATCGTCATAAGTCAAGACGTCTGTTATAAGAAATTAGGTTAAGAAAAGTTTATAAGTGGAAAGATTAATAAGTCAGTCACGTCATGATGGGGATGATGATATGTAACGCTCGTATGACTGACTTACTGGTAGGGACGACAATACGTACGCCTATTGAGATTTAGAATATGGATACGGCCCAACCAGGGATAACAATACTGGATATGGCCCAATTAAGGTAATAATAGTGGCATGACCCAACTACAAGTAATAATAGTGGCATTACCCAACCACAGATAATAATAGTAGTATGGCCCGATCACAGGTAACAATAGTGGCATGGGCTGACCGCAGGTAATAATAGTAGCATGGCCCAACCATGGACAATAATAGTAGATATAAGAAAAGATATAAGAACAAGAATTTTAAGATAAGAATGAAACGTCTATGCATGAAATAAATTTGTCAGAAAGTTCACATAAAAGATAAGTTTAAGTCATGCATGAGTCATATGAAGTATGACATAAATGCACACTTTGGTTGTCTGGCTTGTATGTGATTACTTATGATATCTATGATTTTATTAAGTTAAGTGTGTACTTACTGAGATTTTCAAGAAAATCTTATTCTTGTATGTTTCTTTTCTCTTTAGAATTTAAATTTCACTGCAGGGTGTGATGACGTCCATGGGCTAGGTCCCAGTTGCTCGAGAGATCTGGAGAAACCCTGAGGGGATCCCCGAAGTACTCTCTTTCCATAGAAATTTTGACTCAGTTAATAGTTGTAAGGACTAGTTTCAGCATGGCAACGAGTTTCCCGAAGTGAAGAAAGAGCCTAGGTGGCCCTAAGGTGATATTTTGATAAGTTTGTATACAATTTAAGGACTGAGAAAACTAACTGGGTTATGCATGTAAGGATACAATGTTATTTTATGAATGGACGATATGAATATTAAGGTTTTATGTCACCATGTGATCTCTAGAATTTAATTTTATTCAGAATTTTTTCACTGTGATTTACATTGCATGTGCTAGTAAGTCAAGGTGCATGCATTGATTTACGATAAGTATAAGAGTGAGTAGCCTAGCGTTACTTACCTTGACACTTCAATTTGTGTTAATTTATGAACAAAAATTGGGGATGTCACATGGTGAGAAACCAAATGGAGCAGAGTCGTTGTCGCTAGCATGACGAAAATAGAGTAGAAACTCAAGGATGCCCGTATAAAAAGCTGTTGGTTTATCGATACTCACATTTTCTAGAGACAGAAGGAGCATTAAAAGCAGATCAGTGGATTATAAATTTGGTGCGTATGTTTGAAATTAGTGGGTGTACTAAGGTTCAGAAGGTGTAGTATGTGGGAAACCTACTTCAAGGTGAAGCCGGGTTATGGTGGGACACAAAGAGGAAGTTGTTAAAATTAGAGTTGGGTGAGAATGTAGTACCCACCTGGGAATGATTTAAGAAAGAGTTTGATGACCTTTTCTTCCTGGAGTCTATAAAGCGACAAAAAGCTCTGGAATTTGCTACGTTGGTATAAGGTGATATGACAGTACAACAGTATGTAACCCGATTTATGGAATTAGCAAGGTTTTCCCCACACCTAGTATCTACCGAGAATATGAGAGCACAAAAATTTCAAGAAGGGTTGCAGCCATGCATTCGAGTTTAGGTGGCTTGCTTGCAGATAGAAAACTTTCAGGAATTGGTAAACGTGGCGGCTATTACAGAAGCCGAACAGAAGAGCCTATTGGCACATGCTCAAGTAATAGGGAAAAAAAGACCTCTTAGTTCCTTTGAAAGGAAATTTTCCCTTATCGATAATGGAAAAGAAAGGATGGCTGGTCAAGAAGCATTTATTATGCTATAACCATACAGAAGATGTGGAAAGAAACATGCTGGTGAATGTCGATTAGCCACAGGAGCTTGTTTTAAGTGTGGACAATGGCGCCATATGATTCGGAATTGTCCACAGAATACCTTTGAAGTAGTTACAACACCGGAAGGAAAAACAAAAGCGCCCATGAAGGCTAAAGTCTATGCGATCACACCAGGGGAAATGGACGCGGAAGCAGATGAGGCAAACAATGCCGGGATTGGTATCAATAAATTGTAATTACCCACTTATGGTCAATATGTGAACTCTTTGTGGATATATAAGTAATGGTAGGATAACTTTTGGACAAGTTTAAGTTGAAGTAATATATGACTGTTGTCATGAAATCTTATATTTCATATGACTATGTCTAAAGGCGTGTGTTTGGTAATAATGTTTAATTTTCTAGAAGAATTTAAAGATTATGCTTTAGCGATTTTGAGGTAGAAATCTTTATTTTAGGGGGGGAGGATGTAATAGCACAATCTCTTTTAAGATAAAATATTCTCTTGAGAATTTATTTTAAGGGCTTAATGGAAATATTTTTCAAAGAAATAGAATTTGAGACTTTAATGCATTCTAGGATAAATATTGGATGAACCTTTGGGAATTTTTACAAGGTACCAACTAGAGAAATTCAATTTGGACCTAGAAAGAGATAAATTTTCAAAATTTAGGGGAGAAATTTAAGAGGACGTGATAAAACAAAAAATCAAACACTTAGTGCTTGGATTAAGCATTCTCGAGCTAGTCCATTGGATTTTTGTGTAATGATCATAACTCCTTCATATGAGGTTCGAATGAGGTGATTCTAATTCTTATAGAACCTAAAGGGACAGATCTAAAACTTTCCAATTTTGGGTTTTCGAAGGTTCGGACTAGATAAAGGACTTAATGTGGCATGAAGGGAACGACTCTAGATTAAGTCCAATTGGTAACTAACTTAGATGTGTTGTCTCATGTTCGGCCATGTGATGAAAATTATGATTGGCTATCAATTTTTCTGAGATATTTACATGTGTAGGAGTATGTAGCAAGAAAACAAAAGGAAACAAATGGTAAGCTTGGATTGGATGTTCTCAGGTAAGTTTTAATATGTTTTGGTGAATTAGTCATATCTTTCTCATATGATCTCATAATGAAGTGATTCAAACTCTTATAGATCAAAAAGAGGATTATCTAAAACTTTTATGTTTTGAGTTTTCAAAGAATCAAATCAGATCAAGGACTTATTTGGGCTGGAACTTGGCTGACCCCTTGGAGAGGCCAAGTGGCCAAATACACCTATTGGAAGATTTCCTATGATGTTGTTTTATCTTTACCCAATGTGTTGGAAGTCTTTGAGCCCTTGATCAAAATCACTTTATAGGTGGATTAATCTTAACCATGGGGTTAAAATCTCAGCAAATTTCATAGGATTTAAAGTGATCATGAAGCTACAAACATAGGGACACATCACAATTGTCTAAGGGTGTTAGTGAAATGCCCAAGCCCTCTTCCCATGCATCCCATGCCTCCCATGTCTATAAATAGATGCATGGCCTTCTATTCTTTTCCTATGAGAGATACCAGTTGGCCATAGTAATAAATAGCCAAGAGATATACACAAAAACGCATTCACATCACCTAAGCACTAAAAGAGAGCTAATTGAGGGCATCGAAGAAGAAGTGGTGTAAAACCTATCCTAAGCATAAAATCCAGTTTTGATAAAATTTGTGAGTGCATATATTAACTTAATATTACATAGAATAAGTGGTTTGATGATTGGATTATATTTGATATTTATTTAAGCTTAATCTTTGTTTATGGGTTAAATTGAAATATATTGAATTTAGAGTGGATTTTGCTATGGAAAAATTCTAGGAAAATTTGTAGGTCTATAGATATATATTCTATGTTAATATATGAAGAGGATTAAGTGAAAACATGAGGTCTGGATTTGGAAAAAATTGAGAAACCAACTCTAGTAAATTTTGGCCTTCATAGAGTTATTATTGACAGATTTGATACCTTTTAGTAAATCGGATATAATTTATTTGTTTTATATCAGATTTGAATGATTTAAGAGGCTATGAAAATATATGAGAAATATATACAAGTTTTAAGTTTCAAAGTTTTAAGAGATAAGGAATCAATAAAAGATGAAATTGGGATTGAATTGGCAGAGTGAGATTTAGGCAGAATTCTAGCTCGACCCTTGCTCGACGTTTGGCTCGAGGAAGATTTAGGCAAAAACTTGGGTCGACCCTTGCTCGACGTTTGGCTCGAGCAAGATTGCCCTGTTACTTGAATCCGAGATTTTCTTGTATCCAATGCATGTGATTTAATATAAGGATCATGTGTTGAATGCAAATGTATGACTTATATGTTATGTATCCTATGAGATATGCATTTAAAAGTCTAAGGTTATGATCATGTTGCATTTTGTCACATACGTGTCGTCAAAAGTTTTGACGTCCATTTTTTAAGTCCATTTTTTCATAAAAATGCTTTCATATAATTTTGACTTCTTTCATATGTAATGTTCGAACTTCTTTTCAAAATTCATCTTTTCAAAAATACTTTTCTTCTTTTCTTATCTTATGCGCCACTTATCATATCATATCATATGGCTCAAAAGTCTATCTTTTCGTCCTGACATCGTTTGGTCACCCCACGATTTCCCTACGCACTGTAAGTTCCTACTCGTTATCATAGCACCCGGCGACCGTATCAAACCTAAGTATCTACGTTTCGTGCCCTCTCGCGCTCTTCATCACTTGGCGATTGATCACTCACCAAGCGACTACAAACTTTTCTGTAACGGTAAAGAAAAAGCATGTAACAGCCCGAGATTTTAATCTTTAATATTAAATTTAAATGTGTGGTAATATGAATAATAATAATAAATTAGATAAGTCAAAAGGGTGATAGAAGGCTTGGGCTTAGGAAGATTGACTTAGAAATGGCTAAGAGGCCCAAGTGCACACTAGGAAAGCCCCAAAAGGCCCATGGATAGAGCCCACAAGTCAACAAGCTCATGCTTGTGGACACTTGTTAAGTTAGGAGAATTTCAAGAAGTCTTCCAAGACTAGTAGTTAGAAAGATGGAAAGTTGCTAGTAGATGAGACTTTGACTAGTAGTTTTCTAGAAAGGAGAAAAGTAGGAAATTAGGATGGGATTTCTCCATCCTAGGGGGGGCAAATAGGCGTGTAAGACTAAGGAGACTTCCCAAAGAAGTCTTCACTTGATCACATCAAGGTCAAGTCAAAGGAGAAGAAGGAAAAAGGAAATAAAAGAAAAACAAATGGGGGGGTGCGGTTTTTGGAGGAATGCCGTGCACCTTGTGGAGAAATCCTAGGAGATCTTCTCAAGATCTAAGTGAGTAGGTCAAGTAAAATGAGTGACATGTTGATGGACAAGTGATAGATGGAAATAGAGGCATTGGGAAGAGGAAGAAGAAGAGAACAAACCAAAAGAGGTATCCGGCCAAGGATAAAGCCGTGAGCTTCATTTGGAGTTTTGTAGAGATTGTGGCAAATCCAAACTCAAGGCTCTAGGAGATCCCACTTGAGCACAAGTACAAGTGTAAGGAGAAGTGAGACAAGTATTGAAATGATTGATTGGAGGATAGGAGAAAGGAAAGAAGGCATGCTTTGGAGGATAGGTTTCGGATTGCATGGGAGGGCATATCCGAACCCCTCCATGCTCTTCCTCCAAGAATTGGATCATGAGATCCATTGAGTGACATGTGAGGTGATGTGAGAGTGTGTGAAGAGTGAGATGAGGTGATAAGTGGACTTAGATCCCAAGGGGGCGCCGGCCATCCAAGGAGAAAGGGGAAGCAAAACCCCACTCAAGTGTTGCCTAGATTAGGGTTTCATCATACCCTAGAGATGGAGGTCTAAATCACATCTTTCAATCCCTCAAGTGTCACACCATTGCATGAGAAAATGAGTGACAAGGCTAAGGAAAAGCCCTATGGCCGAATGGCCTCTTACTCCACCTTTCGACTTTGCACACACACTCCCCACTACACTTGCATCTCTCGACACTCTCAAGCTCTCTCCACTCTCATCTTTATTTCATTTCTTTTCACCCCTAACACCAAAGAACCTCAAGCCTTTTGGAGATAGAATCAAGTCACCTTTGAAGGAGAATTCCTTAGGAGGAAGGTAAGACATTCCTTGATTCAATCTAGCGTTAAGATCACTCAAAGAGAGCACACTTCACTTAACATAGAATTCGAAACTTGTCAAATCTTTTCTTTTAATCTCAATGCTATAACAAGTCTGATATAACATTTTATTTACATTTTCAGATTTGCTAGAACTACTAAAAGAAAGTTGTAAGTGTGCTTTCATTTTTCTCTTACATCTCTTGAATATAAATAGATGATCATGGTTTGTTGGTTGCTATTTGTATTGCTATATCATGGTATGTTGATAGAGATTTTTGGTATGTAAAGATTATGTAAATAAAATTAGTAATATGGTATTTAGACTTGCTAAAGTTTGGAATGGATGATTTAGTACACAAGACGTTAGAAAATTAGGAAGTGGAGAGCATAATAGAGAAATAATCAAAGACGTAGTATTGCATGCATGATCACTAAAGTATGTTGTGATGGTGGAAAGGTTTCTCTTTTAAGTTGATAAAGCTTGAGCATGTAGTGATTTGCTTAAAGGATTATATTGTTAGGATTAATTTCATGTCACATTAAGGGTTTGATTAACTTGGATGAATAAGCATAACATGTAAAAAAGGCAAAGTGTTGAGATGGTGATGCATACGTATTTGGTGGAAATATCATGATGTTGAGGAAATGTATTATTTTGTGAAGTCAAATCTATGGACATTGTTGTTGAATCTATAGGTCAAAAGCATAGTGTTTGAGTATTGTTATTTAATATTAGATAAGATGGGTGCTATGAAACTTAGAGGGTTAAATAAATTACTACGTGAAGTAAGATATAGGAGATTACCTCAGGTCCAACCAACCTACTTCCGAATTATTTATCATTATTAGCTAGCACTTCAAGCAAACAAAAGAGAGATTAGCACACAATTAAACAATCCATCAAACAATCAAACAAATGCTGTCACTTACTGTGCACAAACGAACGCCAATCAAGCATCATGCCGATCCACAATCCATAGTGGGTATGTCGTGCACTATTCGTCTCCGAGCACGGCAAGTGATGGGTTGGGCTTGGATACTCTGTTTGACACCAAACTTTAGGGGAATAGTCCTTGGAGGATGGGGAATCTCATGGTAGTAGTAGTGAGGCAATGCAACTATCGGAAGGTGGCCGATCTGGTTCAAAAGGGTGGAAACTAATTTTTGGATTTTTCCTTATACACGGGAGGTGGGACCATGGATGAGAAAATTGTTTTAGGGGTGTGATAAACTGAGGTAAGGGAAACTTTTGACAGTAGAGGTGAGAGTCACGGTGGTTGGACGGCGGCGCGGCAAAGGGTGATCCATTTAGAGACCCATTTCAATTTTATGGAAGATGAGGGAAGGTGAGGGCTCTGTTGGGGCTGAAATTTCTAGTGGTAGGTCGCCTATGGCTGGCGATTCTAATGGTGGAGGTGGTGTCATAGTGTAGTGGCTCATGGAGAAACTAGGGGCGGAGCAACGTGCGAGCGTGAAGGAGAAACTAGTTTTGGGTTTGGGGCTATCGGTAGGGTTGGGGCTACCGTGATTGACACCTCCAGTGGGGTTGGACTCATCGGAGGCTGGCGGTTCAGGCGGGGCTGAAGGTGAGGCATGGTGGTCGGGGGTGGCACCGCCACAAGCTAGAAACCAAGCTGCCCTTTAGGGGCACTATAACACGTGGGAGAAAAGAAAGAGATGAGAGAGAAAAAGGAAAAAGGGAAAAAGGAAAAAGGGAAAAAGGGAAAAAGGAAAAGTGAAGGGTCTAAGCCTTTTCAGGCTATTTATAGGCCTAGTAGTTTGGGACCTTCAAACGAACAACAAATGGATTTAAAATACTGATCTGAAAGCACGTAACGTCAATTTAACTTAAAACGCTTAAGTTAATTAAATAAAATATTATTTTAATTTACTTTATTTCTTAACATAATATTTTTTTATCAATACTTAAAATGATGAAACTTATTTAATTATTTAAAAAGGATTTTTAAATCAAATATTCAAAACACGTTTAAAATCTCACAATTTTTAAATAACTTAAATCAAGACAATAAAAGGATCCTGCATAATATAATATTTTTGGAGCTATTCAAAAGCTACCAAACCAAAATAGAACAAATATAATAAGATTTAATAATTTAATTAATTTAAGATCCATGAATCAGATAATGTTAAATAAAATAGAATCAATGCTCATTAATAAAAATACGACCAATCAAACCATACATTATGATAATTAAAATCGTAAATAATGAAAATATCATTTCAAATGGAAAGACTAGTAGTAACAATTAATTAAGATAACTAAAAGCACTATTATTCAAGAGTCTCACAAAACTTGTATTAACAATAAAACTAAAACCACTAAATTAAAATAACATTGATAACAATTTCAAATGATGAAACCGATAATAATCTTTAAATAACTAAAATTACTAAAATCGTAGATTTCACAAATAATTAACCTTTGTCATAAATCAAGCGTACCTGAAATAAAATAAGTGAGATATCAATTTAATATATTGAAATAAATTAAAATATCCAATGATAAAATTTGAGAAAATAAAGATAGGTAAAATTCGGGATCTCACATCCTCCACCCTTAAAAAGAAATTTCGTCCTCGAAATTTGCTAGACTGCAGCACTAAGAATCCCAACAACGCACTTACCATACCGCTTATCACTTACTCAACACAAATTCACCCGATTACTCTTCTCCCCAAATACTTACGGATATTGTTCCCTCTTAATCAACCCACTAGGTACTTACATCGTAATTGTATAAATCTTCAATTAGTGTATCATGCTTAGAACTCCTAGTGTAGCCAAGGAACCCGAAATCTCTATACTCGTAAAGTCCTTGATATAATTTTCGAAAATCATAACACTCATTAGTTCCATACCACATATCGCAACATCTTCGAATGAATCTCAAGTTTAACTCTCAACTTACATTTTACTCCACACTTCGATGACCTATCGTTTACCAATCGAGTCGATCATTGATAAACATGAGTTGCACAATAAGGATCAACTTCAGAGGAAAGAGAGTCTCAAACTCAAGTCACTCCACATATTTCTTTAATATCAGCCTAAAATATAAACTTTTCCTCTCTAACTTTTATGCCAAACTTCTTCCAATTTTAACGTTACTAAGTCTTCAAATAAGACATTCGTCTAAAGGCTCATGACAAGTCTTGCAATGTGAATCTCCAACTCTCTAGACACCGAAGTATTATACTCCCGAGTTGTAAGGCTAAATTACCTCGTAAATCTAATTAGGCCGCAAATTATTGATGCCTAAAACCCTACTCTCAAACCTTTAATGCACATCCCACTTTGTAGTGACTCATCACTCTTTTCATAAATTGATTAGCAAATCCACATCTTTCAAACCGATCATCCAATCTCCCAAGGAAGGAATAGCCTCAAAATTTCCAATTCCTATGCGATCTCAAGTCACAACTAATTTTCCAGAAAATAACTATCAAAATCTTGTCAATCAACAACTTTGCTAAATATCAATATTTAGATTTTTCCTCCCAATCAACTCATTAAATAGGCTAAGGCTAAGATCACTAAAATTTAATATCAATGCATCGAGTCAATATTCATCTCTTAGCAATCAACTTATCCCAGGGAATCATAACAAGGGTACACACACACACTCTCCAAAATTTTATACACTCTTCCAACTACTACCAGTTGATCATCAAATATCTACCGACAAACCAAAATTCTACCAACCACACAGTTGAGCAACTACTACCTTCAATATTATAAAAGAAGAAACTATGTTATTGTACCAAACGATAAGAATTCAACACTTACAAAACTCCACCTGAACATAATTCCAACAACCTCCTTAAAATGACAATAGAACTTAAAGCTCTCGCTCTACATGAGATCCAAGTATTACACGTAAATAACATATAACAACACCAATGAAAAAATATAAGTAAATTAATAAATATCAACATTTTCTCTAAAACAAAACCACCTTATAACAAAATTAGAATATACTCAAACACTGAGTGAAACTTATGTAATTCACGTAAATATCACCCAAAAAAACAAAGGGAAAATTCTAATAAACAAATAAATATGGAGCTGTAATTCAACAAAACAAGTCTGCCTTACTTGTCAAAGACAATTTCAACAAAAGCTTTCATTAAAAGACAAGAAAGTTAAATTAAAAGAAAAGAAAAGAAGTGATATGACAAATAGAATTTCAAAATTCACTTCAAAATCAACTCTAAAAAGTTTATTGTAGAAATCTCAAAATTTCAGAATTTCTTCTTCTTCCCCTTCTTCTTGTTTTTATTTTTTATTTTTTGAAATCTCAAAGTTTAAGCGAAAAGAACCATAGTAAATAAATAAATAAATAAATAAACAAATCTTAACAACTCAATAAACAAGCCCAGTCTTGACAAAGACCACGCCAACAAAAGCTTATCCTTGGAAAGACAAGGATTGAATTAAAAAGAAATGAGTAGGAAAACAAAGTGACAAATAAAATCCTAAACTTGTCTCAAAGCACATCTCGAAAAGGTTTATGAAAGTAATAGCGTCTTTAAAATCTATCCCTCAAAGAAATTCAAATCTCCAAAATCATATGAAAGAAAAGAGTTGTAATAAGAATACGTCAACAACCAAATAACAAATCAAACCAAGGTCATTTTACAAGGAGCTCATGGAATGAAATTTCAAACAAGGTACTATTAGAATAAGATACCCATTAAAACCAATTGGAACCCAACTATTGCATAACTATAAAATATAATACTTAAAACCAACCAACCAAATTTAAAATAAATCTGACAATGATAAACCAAAGGCTCATTAAAACAATAGCACAATACAATGAAACAAATATTTAAAACTTTTAAAATATAACTTGGTAGAAAATGAACTAAAGGAAGATAAAATAACATAGAATATGCAAACAATAAAACAAACATCTAAGTTTAAAACAACAAAATTCTCTGGTACAGTTCCTAGGCAACATTTGGGTTTACCCAGAGCCAAATTGCTCTGATGCCATTTGTGACACCCACGAATCCCCCTTGGAACTGTACAGGTAGTTCCACTAGGGCATTACTCCGTCCCAGCCTTTGGAGTTCTTATAAAACTTTATTTCTTTTCTTTTTTTAAAAACATGTTTGACTCAAAAACATGCTTTTCGTACTTCATGCATGAGACATGCATGTGACATGTGACTTTTTGTGCAAAACATATAGATCATGAAACATATGAATTATACATTCACAAATTATATCTTATACATATGAACATATGAACAGATTTCCCTTTTTAATTTACCTTCTTTCCAACATGTCATGCATATTCCAATAAAGAGATAGTCAAAACCTTAAGTCACATCGAATCAAATCAACATTGTCCTATAGGGGTTAGGGACACAACTTATGATGGAGTCAAACCCAACTTTTCTTCTTTTTTCTCTTTACCAAAACACACATATTTCCTTAAGATTTTCTTAAAACTTAATAGTTATATCATAACCAATCATTAGCCATCTCACTTACATTGCCTGTATAGTTATTCTCTTCAACAAATTATCATCATATAATATTTTCTCTAAACCTAAACATTTGTCAATCTATACATCAAGGAATCTAAGATTACAATTTAATTTTTCATTCAAAGACTCAATTCATAACCATACATCAGCCATGAGTTAAAGCCTAATATTTTTTCAAAGAAGTATACCATGATTGAAGCTTATAAATTCCTCAAACATAAACTTTTAATCAACCAACATATTATGTCATTGTTCAACCCTTAGCCGAGTTTTACTTAACTATACTTCTTAAGTCCTCTCATCAAATTTTCGTCATATTCTTCCAAGTATCTCTTAGATTAAAATCCTAATATTTCACCTTGAATGAAACATAGAGAAAAAGTAACAAAATTATCCAATCAAACCATTATACATCCAATAATTACTTAAGAGTAACGAAATCATCCTATCAAATCATTTTACTACCAATAATTACTAAAAAGTATGAGTCATTCGATCAAATCATTTTACCATCAACAACTTCTAAACAGTAAAGAAATCATCTAGTCAAATCAATATATAACCAACAATTACTAAAAGTAACAGAGTCATCCAACCAAGCCATAATATCATCACTAATCAACATCCACACAAATATCCAACCACAATCAAATTAACTTAGGGTGATTCAATTCTCTGTTAAACGACCTCAAGTCCAACCAACCTACTTCCGAATTATTTATCATCACTAGCTAACACTTCAAGTAAACAAAAGAGAGATTAGCACACAATTAAAAAATCAATCAAACAATTAAACAAATGTTGTCACTTACTGCACACAAACGAACGCCAATCAAGTATCGTGCCGATCCACGATCCATATTGGGTAAAGTCGTGCACTATTCGTCTCCGCACATGGCAAGTGACGGGTCGGGCTCAAGTATTCCGTTTGACACCAAAATTTAGGGGAATACTCCTTGGAGGATGGGGAATCTCATGGTGGTGGTAATGAGGCTGTGCAACTATCGGAAGGTGGCAGATTTGGCTCGAAAGGGTGGAAACCCATTTTCAGATTTTCCCTTGTACATAGGAGGTGAGGCCATGGATGGGGAAACTGTTTTAGGGGTGTGATAAACTGAGGTAAGAGAAACTTTTGGCGGTGGAGGTAAGAGTCATGGTGGCCGGACGGCGGCGCGGCAAAGGGAGATCCATTTAGAGACCCATTTCGATTTTATGGAAGATGAGGGAAGGTGAGGGCTCCGTTAGGGCTAAACGTTCTGGTGGTAGGTCGCCTATGGATGGCAGTTCTAATAGCAGAGGTGGTGTTATCGTACGGTGGGTCATGGCACAGCTGGGGTGGAGCAAGGTGCGGGTGTGGAGGAGAAACCAGTTTTGGGTTTGGGGTTACTGGCCGGGGTGGGGCTGCCGTGGTTGACACCTTCAATGGGGTTGAACTCACCGGAGGCTGGTGGTTCAGGCGGGTCTGAAGGTGAGGCTTGGTGGCCGAGGGTGGCACCGCCACAAGCTAGAAACCAAACTTCCCTTTAGGGGCACTGTAACACGCGGGAGAGAAGAAAGAGATGAGAGGGAAAAAGGGAAAAGGAAAAAAAGGAAAGGGAAGGGTCTAAGCCTTTTCGGGCTATTTGTAAGCCCGACACTTCAGGATCTTCAAAAGGACAACAGATGAATTTAAAACACTGATCTGAAGGCGCGTAACATCAATTTAACTTAAAACACTTAAGTTAATTAAATAAAATATTATTTCAACTTACTTTATTTCTTAACATAATATTTTTTCATCAATACTTAAAATGATGAAGCTTATTTAATTATTTAAAAAGGATTAAAGCCATATATTTAAATCAGATATTCAAAACACATTTAAAATCTTGCAATATTTTAAATAACTAAAATCAAGGTAATAAAAGGATCCTACATAATATAATATTTTTGGAGCTATTCAAAAGCTACAAAACCAAAATAGAAAAAACATAATAAGACTTAATAATTTAATAAATTTAAGATCCATGAATCAGATAATGTCAAATAAAATAGAATCAATGCTCATTTATAAAAATACGACCAATCAAACCATACATTATGATAATTAAAACCAAAAACAATTAAAATATCATTACAAATGGAAAGACCAGTAGTAACGATTAATTAAAATATCTAAAAGCACTATTATTCAAGAATCTCACAAAACTTATATCTACAATAAAACCAAAACCACTAAATTAATATAACATTGATAACAATTTCAGATAATAATCTTTAAATAACTAAAAATATTAAAATCGTAGATTTCACAAATAACTAACCTTAGTCATAAATAAAGTGCACGTGAAATAAAATAAGTGAGATACCAATTTAATTTATTAAAATAAATTAAAATATCCAATGACAAAATATGAGCAAATAAAGATATGTAAATTCAGGGTCTCACAAATTAGTATCATCATAATGGGGACGGCAATGCGCGACTCCCGTATGACAGATATGATAAGACTCATCACGATAGAGACATCGATACGTAACGTCCAGACGACTAACGAGAATATGATATGGCCCAACCATAGGTAATAATAGTGGTATAGCCCAACCACAGGTAATAATAGTGCATATGACATGACCCAACTATGAGTAATAATAGTGGATATAAGCAAAGACTTATAAGAATAAGAATTTTAAAATAAGAATGAAAAGTTCATGCATGATACAAGTTTGTTTAGGAAAGAATGACATCTGTGTAAGTCCATATAAGAGATAAGTCTAAGTCATGCATGAATCACATGAAGCATGCCATAAATGCATACTCTGGTTATCTAGCTATTATGTAATTATTTTAGGATGTCTATGCTTTTATTAAGTTATGTGTGTACTTACTGAGATTTCCAAGAAAATCTCATTCTTGTATATTTCTTTTTTCTTTTGGAATTTTAACTTCACTGTAAGGTTTGATGACGGTCATGGGTTAGATCTCAGTTGCTAGAGAGACCCAGAGAAACCTTTAGGGGTTTTTGAAGTACTCTCTTTCCATAAAAGTTTTTGACCAGTTGATAGAAGTAAGGACCGACATCAGTATGAAGAAAGAGTTTCCCGAAGTGAAAAATGAGCCTAGGCGGCCTTAAGTCAAGGTTTTGATAAATTTGCATATTAACTAAGAAAACTAACTGGGTTATGTATGTAAGGATACGATATTATTTTAAGAATGAATGATGTGGTTATTGTGATTTTATGCTACCATGCGATCACTTGAAATTAATTTTATTTAGAACTTTTTCGCTGCGATTTGCATTAAATTTTGATAAGTACGGGGGTGAGTAGCCAATTGTTACATATCCTAATACTCTAATTTTCGTTAAATCCCAGGTGTAAATTGAGAGAGTCACACTACCAACAGCTTATGCCTTTCAATGAGGCATATACATCATCGAGAGACAAGGATTCATCGAGGCGCAACACCAACCAGTGCCCCAGAGGTCGCAGGTCCTCTTGCGACGTGTATGCACTCTACCTCATATCTTTTAGCAGTATGTCATGCCAAAATGGGGCCACCTTAACAAAAAAGATGGAGTACTCCGTCGGGGCCTCAGGGCTCCTTGGGATCTCCTGAAAAGTCTGTCTCTTGTGCAGATTCATCTAATCCTACAACCACTTCTATCATCCCAGAAAGGAATGATAGTTGAAAATTAAAATAGTGAGATTTTGAAAAATCTCAGTAAGTACACAAATAACATAACAAAGGCATCACAGGAATATATAGGTAAATACAAACAAATTCATGTATCATGAACATGAGACTTATGACGTGACTTATGCACCATGCATTTTCATAAAAAGACTTTCATGCTTCTTTGACTTTCTTAGACACGTATTCATAACTTTTCCTAAACTTTTCATATCTTTCTTAGTATTCATAATGTTATGCATCCTTCTTCTTGTTCATATCATGTTGAATACCTCGCGGCTCCCTTATGTACTATGTGTTCCCTGTTAGTTATTGCATCACTCTACAACTACTTTAATTAAGGTGACTACATCTTAACTTATTCTTAACGGAAGTTTGCATACTTCGCCTTCGCTGTCCTTGGTACCTACCCACTAGCTTTAAGTGTAACCTCATTCCAGAATTCTTTAATGGGAACCATTCGAGACCCGTTGACTATTCTTCATTTACCTAGGGGTTTCACTCGACTATAGTTACTCCTGAGTGAACAGAGAGTTTCACTATGCAATACCCCACCCTAGCCTTTGCGGTTCTTATAAAAAGTTCTTAACTTATTTCTTTTAAAAAACATAGTGACCCAAAGATGTGAAACTCATGACTTAGATAGTCATGCATGTAACTTGTGACTTCTTATGCAAAACATGTAGTTCATGAGGCATATGGAACATATACTTCAAAACCACAACTTGAACATGCTACAACATGCAAACATAGTTTTATCTCAAGCAAATCGTGCTTAATCAAGCAAAAAGAGAAGCAACCAAAACAGTCCTAACCTTATAGGGGTAAGGCCGAGACTTTCATGGGGTCCAAACCCTCGTTCTCGTTCTCCTTTTCTTTTAGCAACTCATGCATTCCTTTAGGGGACATCAAAACTCAATAATAAAATTGTAATAGACCTTAGCTGAAAACCCTAGATGCTCTTTTGCTTCATTTTCTTCAACAATGACACAAGATAAGTTCTGAGGCATTAATCATACACATACTTGAAACCATGCCAATAGTCTAAGTTCTAAGACCTCCCAAAGAATTAGAGCAAATATTATAACATCAATCATGAGTCAAAGCCTAACATTTCCTTCAAAAACTCACCATAGCCGAAACATACAAGCTTTTAAAAACAAACTTTCATTAACCAATTACTCATGCCATAATCTAACACCATGTCCGAGAGCCACTAAGCTTCATTTCTCCCATTCTTTTCTCAAATAATCACTATAATCCATCAAATACTCTTAGATTAAACCCTAAGATATAATCTTAATAAAGCATAGAGAGTAAAAAAAATCATCCAACAAGCAAGCAAAATAATAAGATAAATCAACCAACAATGAGTTTACCTAATATATACAATAAATGCTAAAGTTAGGTTAGGAGTGTACTTAAAAAATTCCCAAGAATAAAGCAAGAAAATATGAAAAGAATACAAAGAAACCAAGATTAAGCCTAAGGGATTTCTTACTCAATAAAAACCGAATCTTTTTGTTGAAGAACGGGTTGTTTGGCTTCCAAGAAAATGCCATTTTCTTGGAAAAAATCATAGGGCCGAAACCTTGAAAATAAAAGCCCTAGTTTTTCATGAAAGCTCATGGGTGTAAAAGAAAACATAGGGGCCGAAAGCTGAAAAAAAAAACACTCTTCAAACATTTGCATGTTTAAACAAAAAGAGGTTCAAAACAAGTTTATCTTGTAAGGAAAAATGAGTCCAAAGAAAACTCTAGAGAGAACACGTAAGTATGCAAAGAAAATGGTTGTTTGGATGGTGAGAATGTGAGAGAAAATGGAGTGAGTAGAGAGAGTTGGCTTGGTCGAAATTCTTGGAGGAAGAAGAGACAAAAATGGTAGCGGAAAGGACACACAAAATTTGGCCATGGGCTTATATAGTGCCTTTAGAAAAACCCAATCCTTCTTGTGCATGGACGCCACAGGCAACAACTCCCTAACCCATACTTCCAATGATGGGATTGCATATGGAAGGAAAAAGTCGTGCTAAATTTTGACTCTCCCTTCCTTTTCTCTCTCCAAATCCGATCCTCCCCATGCATGCATTTCCCATTTTAACATTCCATCCATCACTAAAGGAAAAGACTAAAAGGGCTTTCTTGAAAATTCCTTCCTTCTTAGTTCCTTAGCATGCCACTTGGCAAAAAGGTTTAGCATGCTTGTGGCATTCCTAAGAGACTCTTCCACTTTCCCACTCAAGCTCCTACATGCCTAGCAACCTTCCCTCTTCCCCAAATTCCTTCTTTCAACTTCCCATGCAAAAAGATTCCTTGGAAACTCAAAAGGCTAGAAGCCTTGGTGTGCCACTTGTCCAATCAGTCTCATAGAACCCCTAGGTGCCCCATGCTAAGGCTGGCTGCCCCATGGGCTTCTTTTGGGCCTTTTAGGCCTCATCTCTACTCTATGGGCCTAACTCTTTATACCTAAAAAAAGAAAAATGGCCAAGGTTCTTATAGGTTTCTATCCTAACACTTAGGGCTTACCCTAGAGGTTTCTCTCCCTTTTTATTTTTTGAATCCAAACATCTCAAAAGAATGAAGAAAATAATGTATATTCTTTCCAAATATGAACAAGGTCCTATAGAAAAATCTAAGTTGTCACACAAAGACATGAAAACATATGACATGGACTACATGCAAAACCTTGACTCATTTATGCAAGCATGTAAATGGCATATTTGAGATGGTAATGTCTCTTTTGGAGGGATAATTGGTTACCCAATAGTCCAATTGTTGAAACTCGTTTAGTTGTGGGGAACTCACAGATCACTATACAAGAATGTAAACTTGATAATGGCTAGGATATTGACATGATCACTCGTAGATCACGATATTTCTCCACTATAAGTGAGAGTTTATTAATAAAATTGGGATAGGGGTTACTATTGGACATGTGGTCTTAACTTTTTGTTAACAAAAATGTGGTTAATAGTATGGAACCCTTGCTTGGAATTTAAATGCACTAGGACAGTAGCCACAACACCATTACCCATCACTGTCTAGTGATCATGGTAGAAAACTGCTGGGAAGACATCAAGGTTGGGGACCCAACGGATTCATCTCAAAAATTGCTTTTTATATTTCCTCTCTTGAGAAACTTTTGCTTAAAGCTTGGTTCATTTCAAAGGTAACAATAGGTTCAGAGTTGCTACGCAAGTCCTCTATACCTTCAGAGCAAGATGATGAGAAGAGGTTGTGGTAATGTGCTTGGAAGAGATTTCCAATATTAGCTTGACTGGTTAGACTAGCACCATCTTCATAAAGGAATTTTTTTAATGGTGTTCCTTTGTTTCCTTTGGGTTGCACACTTATGAAAGAATTATGTATTTCTATTCCCTTTTTGCAGCTAATTTTGCTTAGCCCATTGGCATCATTTCATGTTTTCCTCTTCTATGATTCG
This sequence comes from Platycarya strobilacea, assembly GCA_036898215.1. Classification (NCBI taxonomy): domain Eukaryota; kingdom Viridiplantae; phylum Streptophyta; class Magnoliopsida; order Fagales; family Juglandaceae; genus Platycarya; species Platycarya strobilacea. The sequence goes on from CM072558.1 coordinate 5,252,828, forward strand.
ATCAACGTCCTTCTGCAAGTTCTGAATTTCGGTGTTCAAGTGCCCTTCATTAGTGACTTGCAGGTGATGTAGTAGTTCCTTCTTTTGTTTAATGGTGGTTCTTTGGGCCCTTTGAGTGATAGAGTGCCATTGCCTATGGAAGTCTCTACATCTGTCAAGGCCTTTTTTGTTGATTTTGCTCGGTTACCTGCACTATAAGCACCATACCATGCTTTTTGCACAATAGCTGACCCTCCTTTCTACTCCAGCTTGCCTCGTACCTAAAAGTTCTTATAAAGTGGAGGAAAACAGGTACATTTGAGAGGCAAAATAAAGGGTTATGATCAGATGATTGAACTAGTGGCACAGTGACTTGATTATTAACAAATAGATTGTGCCATTCATAGTTAACCAAAGCTGTGTCTAGTCTTTCTTAGGTAAACTCAAGGCCTTCTTGATTATTTCTCCATGTGAAATTGGGTCCCTCATAGCCTTAGTCACAGTTAACAAGAGCTTGAGTAAAATCTTCCATCTATCTATAGGGTTGATTAGAAATACCACATTTTTCATCTTGGGAAACTATTTCATTAAAATCATCGAAGCATAGCCATGACAACTCATTTGCTAGTTTCAGGTGTTTGATAACGTCCCAACTTTCCTTTCTTTTACTAGTTATTAGTTGGCCATGGAACCCAGTCACAAGCCACTTCTTATCTAAGCTTTTCAAATGAAACATGAAGTGAAATGTGATTGAGTGAATATGAGTGTAATTTAGCATGAAAGTTTTCCTTCCAAAATAAGGCTAGATGCCCACTTCGGCCCACATTTTCCACTGTAAAACTAAAATCAAACCAAATCTATTGCGAATGGCATCAAGTTTATGTTTGTTACTTTTGGTTCCACTAAGGAAAACCATGTCGAGTCTTTTCTCTCATCAAAAGGGTTCACCAACTGTCCGAAAGTTCCAAGCCCTCGACAGTTCCATACTACAATTTTCATGGAGATGGGTAGGGCTGTTCGTCTACATCCTCTGCCATTCCATTTGGTTTTAGTTTCTTGAAGGGATTAGCTAAATCTTGAACCCCTTCAGTAGCACATTTTTTAAGTAGGCTAAAGGCCTCCCTTCCCATGGATGGGTCACTAGGCCCAATAGTCTGCCTGGGCTATCCTTCTCGAGCTGTGACGACCCGAGATTTCGTTTCTTTCTATTTTATTCAATTATTATTTTGAAAATAAAATTGGTAATTTAAATTGGTGAGGATGAAGGCTTGGGCTTAGAATTGAGTTTTGGGAGATTGGACTAGAGTATTGGCCCAAGGTATGGTGTGTAAGCCCAAAAGCCCATAGGATGAATCCATTAGTCAACCAAGGCCATGCAAGAGGACAAATGTTACTCTAGGAGAGTTTTAGTAAGTCTTCAAAGAATAAAATGCCAGTGGTTGAGTAATTGACTAGTAGTTATCTTGAAAAATGAAGTGTGAGAATCAAGGTGGGATTTTCTCATCATTGGGATATCTTGGGAGGTATGAAGAGATGTTCATTTTAGTCTTCCGAGGAGTATGCTATATCTAGAATAGTGATACATGTGGCATGAGACAAGAAAGAGAAGTGAGGAGCAAAAAGGGAGCCTTCGGTGGAAGCATCTAGACGAACCCTTTTGGGGTGTTTCCCATGAAACCTTATCTAAATCTAGAAGAATGACCCTTGTGGGATTTTGAGAAGACATGTGGGAGCATGATTGATTGAGTGAGTGATGGAACAAGAGAGGAAAGGAGGATGAGATGAAACTAAGAGGATTCAGGTGTGAGCATTGTCGTGGGCCTCATTTGTGGTCTTCCTAAGATTTTTACAAATCTAGATGAAGGGACATAAGAGATTTGTGTAAGGGACATGTGTGAGTGGTGACTTCACAAGTTGAGTGCGTGAGGGGACTCATGAGAAGGAAGAAGATCACACTTGGAATAAGAGGGATTCGGTTTGTACTAGGAAGGGGTAGCCGAATCCTACCTTGTCCTTTTATTTCAAAAATGAGATCCTACAATCTTATGGAATGACATGTGAATGATAGGTGAGTGTGTGAAGAATGATGTGTAGTGTTGGAGGGCTTAAAACCCTTGAGAGGCACCGGCCATGGGGAGGAGGAAGGAATTTCCAACATAGAAGTGATCTAGTTTAGGCATGGTGTGGTCAAGTGATAGAAGTCAATCAAGGGCCTTTCAAACCCATCAAATGTCAACCCTAGAAGTATGGAAATGAGTGCCTAAGGCACCTAGGAAAACCCAAGTCCGAATGGCCTTAGGCGTGCTCATCTCCTGTGCTTGTCTCATTTCCTCACAAGCACACACACACACATCCTCACCTCTCAGCAACACTCCCTCCCACTCCACTCTCTTTTGCTTCACTTTCTTCTATCCTCCAAACACAAGAATATCCTAAGTGTATTGGAGCTAAGACAAGTATTCTTAAGTGGGAAGTGTTGAAGAGGTAAGTGCTTAAGTTGATCCAAGCATAGGTAGAACACACACCACACCTATGTTCTTACTTCAAGAAATTTCTCTTCAAGCCCCCATGTTTATAGTTAATCTAATGGAATATTTTTTTTATATATATATATATCTTCAGATTTAAGCTAATCCTACTAGGAGTTTTGTAAGTATATTCTTATTTTGCCTTTAGCATTCCTAGTATATTTTTAAGACAATATATTTGTATTGTTTGATCTCTTGCTTGCTTATACTAAAATTAATTTCTTTAGTAGAATGACATGCTTAGTTAGTATGAATCCATGCTTAAATTCTATGATTCATCTAGGTTTAAAAATTTATTATAGTTGGTGGTTTTAGCTTACTTGTAGCAAAGAAATTAGCATGATATGGGTTATGTAATGCATGCATGACTAAGGTTAAACTTGTTGAAATTTTGGGGTACATAGGTTTGATTACTGGAAGAAATACCATGTTTTTATAGTAGCAAATTCATACCTTGTTAACTTGTCATGCTAGGGTGGATATTTATAAAATATTGGTGGATGTAGATATTTATTTGCTAAGTATGAATGAATCATAAGAAACATTATAGATTATGATAAAAAGAAAAACAATGCATGCTTGGTGAGTTAAGGTTTGAATCTTGAGCAAAATGGAAAAATGCACATATGAGATTTGGATTGGAGAACTTTTAGGGTCAAGATCTGCCATGATTTAATTATTCACTCATGTTATGATCAAGTTTATATGCTTGGAGGGCTTAGAAGCATGGAAACTAAAAGCATGTGGTGATGGGAATTTCAGTTTACTCATAGGTGATAAAGTGTGCTATTTGCTTGGATAGATAGCAATTAAACTATTGAATCAATGGCCTAAAAGTTTCAGTCAACCCTATTTTGTGAAGGTAAAATTATCTTAATAATTTCACTAAGGTTTATTGAGTATGTAGAAAAGAGTAGAAAGAAGAAATCCTAGGTGGTAACCAAAGAGGGTCTCGGCTCAACCATAAGGGTAGAGGTTGAGCACCCCATTTAACCTATTAGGCCCATTTAGGTGAATATGCATGAATGGTAAGTTGAATGATGTGATGTTTGTCTTATGAAAGAAGATGGCTAACGATGCGCTTGGGTTCGTCTCGGGTTATTGCATGACTAGCATTAAGGGTTTGCATGTTCTATGCATAAGGCACGAAAATCATATTTTTGAGTCAACATGTTTTTAAAAGAAAAGAAAAGAATTAAAGTTTTATAAGAACCCTAAAGGCTGGGATAAGGTAGTGCCCTAGTTGAACTCCCTATTCACTTAGGAGTGAGTAAAGTCAAGTGAAAATCCTTGGGTCGATGAAGAATAGTCGGTAGACCATGTATAGCTCCAAAAGGTGTCTAGAGCTTGGTCGCACCTAAAGCTAGTGGGTGCCCAATAGCGGTGTTGACCTTGGCCTTACCGTATAAGAACAAGGATGTAGTCGCTCGGTTTGAGTGGTCACCGAGTGATGAAGAGCATAAAGTTGCGAAATGTTTTCACTTAGGGTAGAGTGGTCACCAAGTGATACAGTAACTAGTGGGAAACACACGGTACTGAGAGGAGTAGTGAGGTGTCCAAATAAGAAGAAGAAGTCATGACGAAAAGAACGGCTTTCGAGCCCAAGATATGATATGATATGATAAGTAAGTGGTGTCTAAGATAAGAAAGGATGAAAAGTATTTGAAAATGATGAGTTTTGAAAAGACGTTTCAGGTGTTTTGTCTCATGAATTTATAAGCAAGTACATGAAAGAACTTAAAGAAAATAAGTTGATGAGAGCTGACATGAGCATGAGCATGTGCATCAGTAAAGTCATGAGTCCCATAATGCATGATGTACATAAGTTGTTTGTCATTTGCTTAATTATATACTTGAGATGCTTTTGTTGAAATGATTGTGTACTTACTGAGATTTTTCGAAATCTTACCCTTTTATATTCACACTATCGTTCCTTGTTGGGGATGATAGAAGTAGTTGCAGGAGTTGATAGCGATAGAGACAACGATGATCAGGGAGACTCCCCAAACTCCTGATAGTCTGGTGACCTCACCCCCCTTTGATGTGGGGGCCCCCATTTTGTATGAGCAACCGGTAGAGGACATGCGGCAGAGTATGCTGGCAGAGCCCGTGGATCGATCGCCAGTGTGTAGGGTACTGCTTATCACTAGGAATTGACGGGTCCTTATTCATGGATCACGTCTATGTCTCGAAGGCAAGGAAGTGCCTTCTACGGGGCGAGCGAGTAAGCCTTAACAAGTTTATTTTTTACCCTGATATGAAGAAGGTCAAGGACAAGCCTCCTTCTAGGTAGAGGGTCGTGGGGTCAACACCTGTCTATTTTGTTTAAGTATTTTGGGCCTTCCGTTGTTTTGGAAGAAAGAACAATTATGAACTAACCCCTTATGTTATTATTATTTTGATGAAATGTATTTGGGATATTAGAATTATGAAACCATGTGATGATTCAGTTAGAAGGGTTGGACTTTTTTCCGTTGCAAATACCTTTATTTACTACTCTTAATTAGAAAAAAAAAATATATGCGATATGACGAGGGGTGAACTTCTTTGTGACGCTCATCCCCGAAGCCTCAATTTACATGTGATCTCAAGCATAAATGGGGGCATCGACACAGACCCTTCTTTTCCAAGTGGCAAGTAACTTCTTTCTAGTTTTTCTAGTTACTCTGGCATTAGGAGGAGGTGGAGAAGGACTAACCTGGTAGCTGTCAAGAATTAGGGCTATGCATTGGTCAACTACCTAAGGGGTGATTGGTATGAGTTGGGACATAATAGTGTCTCGAGCAAGGGTGTCAGCCACTTTCGATGGAACCTCGAAATGGGAAAGTGAATCCCAAACATAAAACATATTTGATAAACTGAAGATATTAGATGCTCAAGTTACAATGTAAGTCCAAAATATATATAACCAAGAGCTAGATCTCCTTAAGTATTTATAGAAACTAAGATGACTACTAGGCTAATCCATCGAGTAGCTCACACAACTAGGTCAAGGACACCAAAATGCTATCAGTAAGATGAAGCATCGAAGCAACAAGCTTCATGTCATGCCGTAGTTGTTTAATTGTCCGTATCAATGCGATCATCTTCCCTTGCACCTCATGATCTTGGCACATGATCTACCATTATGAGAGGAATAGTAGTTGGGACTACCAACTAAAGTTTGATTATAAATCTCAGCAAGTTAACAAATAATTTAAACTAACAATTTAAAGATGCATGCATAATAGTAAAAGCATGAATGCAAAATATGAACATGAGTAAGCTTTACATGACTTGAAAATTGGCATCACGTATACTGACATGAGTTGAACATACATGAAATGAATTGAATTGATGTGAACTTGAAAGTGAACGTGACAAACATAGCATGACTTGAACTTGAACATGAAATAACGTGAACCGAGACTAAATATGAATTTGGACCAAATGTGACTAAAACTGAACATGAAGTTGAAATATTATTCAATAATAACTCACTAGATAAATGTGTACTGTTAGTACTACACAAGTCTCCTAGAGGCAGCGTGTGACGACCCGATTTTTGTTAATAATTTTAATTTATAATAAAATGGTTATAATTATTTTAAAAATTGTTTTAGCTTAATTGTGAGAATTTCTTAGATAAATATATATATATATATATATTGACAAGCATATTTGAATTTTCTTTAGCATTAGAAAAAGAAAAAAAATGATAGGCATTCTTTTATGGTATTAAACTTATTATGATTTATATAGATAAATAAAAAGAGAAATCTAGTTGATTTAGCTTTTGAAAAGTCAAGGCAAAATTCGAGTTAGCAATTGAAGAAGAAATCAAATGGAAATACATGGTGAAAGCGGATTGGTCTATTTTGGACAGTTTCAACATCCTTTGGTAATTTAGTCATAACATTTTCATATGATCTCAAAATAAGGTGATTCAAGTTGATGTAGAACTCTAAGAGAGAGAGATACAAATTTACTGTTTTTCATTTTAAGAGATATTGACGGAATCAAGGACAAAATTGGGTTGGAAGTCGACTAAATAAACCTGAACGTGGGAAACATATGCACCGACTTTGATTTCTTTGTAAACCAATTGGAATATGTGACCACCGACCTTACCTTAGACCAGATCTTGAAAATATGCTCAAGCTACTTAGGTGTATGGTTATGCATGATGACAAGTGGCAACAGGGGGACTTACCTCAAGAAGTGTTTGGATCACTCCAAGGGTGCAAGAAAGCTGAAAACACATGTATGCCATTTAATTTTTGGATTATCTTGATAACTGATAATATTTTGGTAAATTTGATAATTTAGCATCTCTCTTAGGTGGCTTAAGTTAAGTCCTTGGATGTATTGCTTGCCACCAAGCCTACTAGCAAAGGCAAATGATGACCTAAAGCTCAAGATCCCACATGTGGCAATCGGCTAAAGGAAGCACTTGGAACTTTAGAATGTTTTCTTCACCCTCCCACTATATATATGGACTACACTTCAAGGGGAAGAGTGTCGGCGCCCCAGCTTGCGCTTGGGTTCGTACGCAAAATGCGACGCCGGGGACGAACGTCACAAGGAAGTCATCCCTCATCTTACTTAGGAGAGCCTTAACTTTTTTTTTTTTTTAATCGCAGCGGGAAAAAGGTCAAGCCAAAAATAAACGACAAAACGTTACGTTTGTCGCACATCACATGGTTAACAAAATAAAACCCAAATTAAACATCGCAAGCTCATATATATACATATCAGAATAAAGTCACCAACGTAAACAGTTTTATACAAAAGTACTTCCCAGAACAGCGGGAAGATTTTTCCAAAAGTACATCGGTGAATACAAAATAAAGGTGCTGCTGATCCACTCCTCCCTCCGCCAACCATACTAATAGGCGGGTTCTTCTTTTATCTTCTTATAGTTGGGACCATAACGAAGGCTGTCCAGACTCAGCCCTGGACCTACGTCACACATCATCCCAGAGGATGACGTAAACAGGCGTCCCAAGTGGAGGAGCCCGTCAACTCCCAGCACCATACAGCACCCCGTAGGGCGTAGGTCGTCAAAAAAGTAAGTCGCCATAGGAAGCGACTATGCCGCCCACTGACCCAACAGGTCTAGGGTCACTGGTCGGGCAGTCTCAGCCTTAGTCGGGCCCATGAGGGTCCGACCCATCTTCTCGAGAGTCGTAATCCGTGGATCCATCCTGTCCTGCAATGACTTCTATTGTTCCCAAGGGAGCAATAGTAAAGATAATAAAAGGGGGGTGAGATTTCGGGAGAAATCTCAGCAAGTACACTAACACTTAAACCAGAACATATCAGATATACAGATAAGCGAACAAAACATTCTTAACTAATGCACATGCAATGAATGACTGACTCATGCACATGCTCATGAAAACTTTTAAACAGACATACTTCTTTCAGACTTCTTTTCATAAAACTTTCTTGCAGACTTCTTCTTTCAAACTTCTTTTCATATCATCGTTGCTTTTCAAAACGTTCCTTTAAAACATTTCGTATCTTTCTTTCTTTCTTTCTTAGGCGCCACTTATCATATACAGATCTTTCTTATGGCTCGAAAGCCCTTCTTGTCATGACTTTTTCTTTCACATGTATGAGACACAACACGGTTCCCCTAGCACCGCGTGTTCCCTGCTGGTTACCGCATCACCCTAAAGTGAGCGTCATATAACTTTAAAACGGTAGGTCCTTACACCTTATCCGTCTTGGGCACCCACCAGCGTTAGGTGCTACCGCGCTCCGGCCACCTTTTGGTGCCATACACGGTCCGCCGACTGTTCTTCGTCGACCCAGGGGCTACCACTCGACTTTAGACACTCCTGAGTGGACAGGGAGTTCCACTGGGGCACTTCCCCGTCCCAGCCTTTGGGGTTCTTATAAAACTTTACTTCTTTTCTTTTCTTTCAAAAAGTTCAATCTTTTCTTTTCTTTTCCTTTTTCTTGAAAACATGCTTGACTTTAAAAACTTCTTTTCGTGACTTATGCATGGAACATGCAATGCTTACTCAATATCATGCAAAACCCGAGACAAGCTCGAGTACATTCACATCTCATCTTCTTTTCTCCCTCTTTTGGGATAACCTCATAATTTTTCTACTTAGTCACCATATTCTATTCCCAAAATGGGCCTAGGATTGAAGTGGGGTATTGGGCCCATCTCCAACCCATCATGGCCGAATTCTCCTAGAGAGTTTCTAGGGCTTTTCTTCATCATTTGACTTCAAACTTCCTCCAATAAATTTTAAAGTATCAAATTGAGTCGAGTACCCTCCTTAGCAAGGGGTAACCGAAACCCTAATGTTTCCCAAGTAACCATTTCACATCAAACTTAGTTATTCCTATTTCCTCCATTCACCTTTTCAACTTAGGGAATTCCTCCCCTTAGTCTATTCAAGCTTCCTTTCCTAAAAGTTTCTTCTATGAGTCCAACTAAACAAAAATCACCACAACACAATATAATATCAATCTTCCAATCTCAACCTTAAACATCATCAATTTCCAAATAAACATTTCTATACATCATACACAAGCGATCATTCCTTTCATATGCAAATATATATATATCATTTCCATCTATATCAATCAAATAATTTATTCTCATGTCCATTTTTTTTTTACAACAATATGCTCCTTGAATAAATCAATTCCATCACTAGTTCCTCAAATAAAATCTTTACCTTAACAACACCACAATTTAATATTTAACACTAAAATCCTTCATGCATCATTTTCATCATTTCATCAAATAATCATGCTTTTTCCTCTCTTTTGCAACTAACACTTGATTCATCATTTCTACTCATATTCTAAGCTTGTTCCATCATATAATTTATCCAAGAATATTCATATCTCAAGCAAGAAAAATCATTCCAATCCAAACATGGCAATGGCAACCATTAATCCAACAACCATGATCACTCCACTATATATAAGACTTGTTAAGGAAAAAGTGGGAGTATACTTACAACACTCCTACTAGGCTTTAGCTTAAATCTGAAATTACACATATAAAATCTCCCATTAGTCTAGTCATGAACATAAAACTCAAAGAAAACCCTATTTCCTTCCAACCATTTCAAAGTGTTACATGTGTGTGTGTGTGTGTTCTTCCTAATCTTGTATAGGTTTAATCACTAACCTTCTCCAATGACTTGATCACCTTCACACTCTTGCTTTTGGCTTTCTTACTATAGGATTCTCCAAAATATGTGGTGAAAAGAGAAGAAACAAAAGTAGGATTGGCTAGGGTGAGTTTGGCCGAGAGGTGGAGAGGAAGTGAGAGTGTTTGCATGTGTCTAAGTGATTTGAGCTCAAGGGGTTTTGCCTAAGGGTCACACGGCCAGCTCCCTTCCCTAGGGTCCTTGGTACTGTTCTCATCATGTTTAGGCATGGCTAAAGATAGATGGGTTGATTGACAACTCTAGGCCACTCCAAGATCAAATCTTGACCATACCTAGATGATTCTCCTTTCTCCTTTCTTTCCTATGGCCGGCGGCTTCTTGGTGCCTCTAGCCTCCATTTTCTTGTTTTTCACTCAATCATCATTCCCCTATCCCCTCATGTGTCCATCCAAGTGATTCCAAAGCCATGCTTTTTGGAATTTGAGCAAGGCATGACCGGCCAAGCTAGCTCCACCGAAACTCCCTTCTTGCTTCTCTTCCTAGTTTTTGTCATTTCATTCACCTACACATACACCATACCTCTCTTCACATCACCATACTTTCTTACACATGTACTTCATCCACTTACACACTCTTCTTCTTTGTCCTATCACTTGTAGATGGCCATACCCCATGAGACTCCCCAAGGAACCCCACGGATTGGCCTCCACCGAAACTCCAAGCTCCCTTCCTCCAAGCTTCTCCTCATGACACTTGTAACTTCCCTACACATCATGACCTCACTTGGCAAGTCAAGGGATGGTGTTTTGTACCTCCAAGATACCATGGTAGGAAAAATCATTCCATTAGATCCTACACTCAATCCTACATGGCATGCATCCAACTACTAGTCAACCTTCACCAAATAAGATTTTCCTACAAGGGTTTGGATAATTTTTCTAGGATTTTTCTCCCATTGAAAAGTGTCTCAACTATGGGCTTGATGGGCTATGGGCTCATTCTATGGGCTTTTGGACTCACCATTGCTCTCTTGGCCCATTCACTTGATCCATTCTCCAAAAGTCTCATTCCTAAGCCCATCTCTTCAAGGCCTATTTGGTTCTTTCACCAACCACCACTAATCTTGTGCATTAATCCTTAATTAGTTAATTAAATCAAGATGGAGATTTTTAGGGCTATTACAAAGAGCTTATTCACCCTTTTCTCCATCCTAACTTATGGCAACACTAAGAGAAAAAGGTCTCTAAACCCTTGACTAAATCACCAACTTCTTATAAAACCTCCGACAAAGACATTTTGGATACAATGAGGAGGAGATTGCCAAAACCAAGTCCAATCTCAAGTAAAAAGTTTTGGAGAAATTTGTAAGTGTACAAAATATCTTAACTTTGATGCTAAATTGCTTATATAATATTTTTATAGTCATACATGTTCTCTTCCAACACAAAGTAGTAAGTAATTGTTAGTTTGATGTAAGTGAGTTTGGATTATGAATTCTTGCAAGATAAAGGAGAGAAATTTTATTAGGAGTCAAGACTTTATCTTATAGATCTATGATGGATAGAATAGATAAAATATGTAAAGTTTAGAGGACAAAAGAAATTGAAATTTTAATGCTAGAGGGTTTCAACCTTAATATGATATAGGTTGAAATGTTGTAGGTTTTGTTATTTAAGCTATGGTTTTGTTGATTATTTTTGAAATACTAAAATATGGTATGGATTCTATTAAAAATAAAGATATATTCATGAATAAAATTATAAAGCATAAGATTTGAATAAAAATAATTAATTGAAAATTATAGAAGAGATATAGATATGCATGAATTTCGGTTTGGAGGCTAGGGAATTGATTTATGAAATTTTGAAGTCTATAAGTTAAGAAATGAATATGGTTAAGAAGAGAAGAGAAGAATTTATATATATATGTAGTGTTTGGCCTACACTACTAAATTTAAGATTAAAATTGTTTATTGTATTTCTTAGACAAAAATGATATCTGATGTGAATTACTTGTGCTATGTATCAAAGTGTGATTTGTGATGTGAATTATTTTTGTTATTTATTGATTAAGTAAGTTTTATATGTCATAAGATTCATGTGAGCATAAGTCATGCATGCAATGTTTAAGAGTATTTGCATGCTCAAGTACATCATGAGTTTGTACGTTAAGAGTCATGACATTTATTTTAAGAAAATATGAAAATGAATTTTATAATTATAAGAAAGAAATAAGAATAGACTAAGAAGATTTAAAAAGTTACATCATGACGGGGAAGGTGATATGTAACTCCAGTATGACTGACGTGCTGATGGGAAAGGCGATACATAACTCCTGTCGAATAAATAGAAGTTATGTCAAAGCGGGGACGACAATACGTAATGCCTACTACAATAAGAATGTTTACATCATTATGGGGACGACGATACGTAACGCCCATATGACAGGTATGATTGGCGATAAAGGCGATACGTAACTTCCGTCATAATATGATATGGCTCGTCACGACGGTAAAGGCGATATGTAACTGCCGTCATGCTAAAACATTTGAAGATGAAGGCGATTCGATCTTCCGTTGTGGTTAAGGCTAAGATTTATAAGAACAAAAAGAGAAATATGAAATAAGACTATTCACAAATAGATACATTATGACACGAAAAGTGTGCACCTGTGTTCACTAAGTCTTTTTATAAAAGTGCACAATTTAAATGTAAGTCATGTATAAGAATTGTACGAGTCATGATTAATAGGTCTTATGGGCATACCATGTGCATATACATGTTATTTGTGAAGGTGGTTATTGTTTTATTATATTATTTGTGCACTTACTGAGATTTTCTTGAAATCTCATTCTTTAAATATTTCCTATCGTTCCTTTTGAAATGATAAATTTGGTTGTAAGTAGGTATGACTCGCTAGGAGAACCGACATCCCTGAGAGATTCCGATGTAATATCCAAAAATTTCTAAGATAAAGTATTATTTGGATTTCTTTAAAGGATTATATTTTGGGTATATTTTCTAGGATAATAAAGTTGGAAACCTAAATGAAAGTATTAGACTTAGAACAAGTGAGATCATGTATTAGAGAAAAATTGTGAAGGAATCTTTGAGATTTGGAACAAAGTATCAACTAGAGAAATTCATTTAAACTTAGAAGGAGTTTAATTTTCAATAATTAGGGTGTAAATGAAAGAGGAAGTGGTTTAACCAAAGATCAAACACTTGGTCTACATTCTCGGATTAAACTGTCGAGTTTTAGTGTAATGATCATAAGTTACTCATATGAGGTCTAAATGAGGTGATTCAAATTCATATAGAATCCTAAGAGATAGTTCTAAAACTTTTATTTATGATTTTTTGAAGATTTAGATAGTATCAATGACTTATCTTAGAATCAAGTGGATAACTCTGGATTGAGCTTAAACTAGAAATCGAGTTGGAAAATATGGATCCAAATGAGATTCTATCCCAACCAAACTAAGAAGTGGGCTTCTAGAACTTGTTAAGTAGAGTCCTAAGAAGGTTATAAAGTAACCAAATGAGTTAGGGGAAGGATAATGTAATAGCCCTAAAATCTTCATCCTAATTTAATTATCTAATTAAATGCTAATATACAAGACTAGTGGTAATTTGTAGAAACAAACCCTAAAGAGATGGGCTTGGGAATGAAGCTTTGGAGATATGGATTAAGTGAATGGGCCAAAAGAGTAGTGGTGAGCCCATAAGCCCATAGAGTGAACTCATGACCCATAAAACCCATAGTAGAGACACATGTCACTTGAAGAGAAACCCTAGAAAATCACCCAAGGCTTGTAGGAAATTCTAGTTGGTAAAGATTGACAAGTAGGTAGCTATGTGCCATGTAGGATTGAGTGTGGAATCTTATGGAGGGATTTTCCTATCATGGAATCTTGGAAGTACAATGCACCATTCTTTGACTTTCTAATAGAAGTCATAGTGTAGAGGAATGTGACAAGTGGCATGAGGAGAAGGATGGAAGGAAGGAACAATGAGTTTTGGTGGGGGGATGCAATCCGTGAGCCACTTGGAGGATTCCATGGGGTATGGCCACCAAAAAGTTGATGAGACAAGGGTGGAGTGTGTAAGTGAATAAGGTACAATGTGTAAGGAAGTATGGTGATGTGAAGAAAGGTATGGTGTGGGTGTAGGTGATGGAAATGACAAAAGTAAGGAGATGAAGCAAATGGGGTTTCGGTGGAAGCAAGGGCTTGGCCGGATCATGCATTGCTCAATTCCCAAAAAGCATGGCCTTGAGATCACTTGGATGGACACATGAGATGATGGAGGGATGATGATTGAGTGAAAAGCAAGAAAATGAGGACTAAGCACTCAAGGGAGGCGCCGGCCATAACTAGTGAGGGAGAAAGAAAACCAAATCTTCCAAGGCATGGCCAAGATTTGATCTTGGAATGGCCAAGTGTTGTCAATTTTTCAATCCATCCTTAGCCATACTAAGAATGGTAAAAAGTGTACCGAAGACCCTAGAGGAAAGGGCTTGGCCGTGTGACTCCATACTCATTCCCTTAGCTTGTTTCATTTGGACACATGCAAGCATATTCCTACCTCACTCTCTCCTTACCTCTCGGCCAAAACCATCCAAATTACCTCCACCTTTGGTTCTTCTTCTTTCATCACACAAATTGAAGAATCCTAAATTAGTGGAGCTAAGATCGAGATAATTGAAGTGGATAATACCTTGTAGAAGGTTAGTGCCTAGACTCATGCAAGCTTAGGAAGAACACACACACACATGTAACACCATTGTTTTAGCTAAAAGGAAATAAGGTTTCTTTTAAATCTTTATGCTTATAATTAGTCTAATAAGAGATTCTATGTGTGTATTTTCAGATTGTAATCAAAAATCTAATAGGAATATTGTAAGTATACTTTCACCTTTTCTTTAACATTTCTTGTATATAGTTAGGTGATCATGCTTGTTGGATTAATGATTGTATTGCCATGTTTGGATTAAATTGATTGTGTTAATACTTGTCTTTGATATGAATATTCATGTGTAAATCTCTAAGTTAAAATAAGATTAGAATATGAGTATAGATGATGGATCAAATCTTAGTAGCAAAAAGAAATGAAAAGCATGAGTATCATATGAAATGATGAAATTGATGCGTTATGGATCTTAGTATTAAGCTTATAAAAATTTGGTGTTGTTAAGATAAAAATGTATTTGAGGAAATTAATAGTATAATTGATTTATTTAAGGAGGATATTGTCTTGAGGAAATGAGAAATGGACATTGGAAGAAAATATATGATTAATACGAATTGTAATGGTGTTTACATGCATATGGAAAGAAATAATCACTCATATATGAAGACTAGTAGTGTTTAATTGGAATCTTGTGATGTTTAAGGTTAAGACTAGAGGATTAGATTATATTGTTTGTTTGTGGAATTATTTAGTTTAAGTTTAGAGAAGAGACTTGTTGAAAAGGAAATTTTGAGGGAATTAATAGTAGGAAATTTTCCCCAAGTTAAAAAGGTGAATGAAGGAAGTTGGAATAAAATAAGTTTGGATGTAAACATATTTATTTAGTGGATAATAGGGTTTCGGTTACCCCTTTTCTAAAGATGGTATATGCTTTAATTAGACACATTTAATTCTTGGAGGATAATTAGAGTGAAGTAATGAAGAAAAGCCCTAAGAATTACCCTAGGAGGTTTCGGCCTTGATGGGTTGGAGATGGGCCGAGCATCCCACTTCAATCCAAGGCCTAAATTTGGATGTTAGAGCATGATAAAATAGTAGGGAATTGTAAAGTTTATCCCAATGAGAAAGAAAAGAAAATGAACTATAAATGCACTCGAGCTCGCATCGGGTTTTGTATTAAAATAAGTAAGTGTTGCATGTCACATGCATCAATCATGAAAGGCATGTTTTTAAGGTCCAATATGTTTTTAATGAAAGGAAAAGGAAAGATTAAGTTTTTGAAAGAAAAGAAAAGAAGTAAAGTTTTATAAGAACCCCAAAGGCTGGGACGGGGTAGTGCCCCAGTGGAACTCCCTGACCACTCAAGAGTGTTTAAAGTTGAGTAGAAGCCCCTGGATCGACGAAGAACAGTCGGTAGGCCGTGTATGGCTCCAGAAGGTGTCCGGAGCGCGGTCGCACCTAACACTGGTGGGTGCCAAAGACGGGTAAGGTGTAAGGACCTACCGTACTATAAGCTACGTGACGCACTCACCTTAAGGTGATGCGGTAACCAGTTAAGAACACACGGTGCTTGGGGGAACCGTGTTGTGTCTCATATATGCTACACGGTAAGTCATGACAAGATGGGCTTTCGAGCCATATATGATATGATATGATAAGTGGCGCCTAAGAAAGAATAAAAGATATGAAATATTTTAAAAGAAATGATTTGAAAAGCCCTGATATGAAAAAAAGTCTGAAAGAAGCAAGTCTATATGAAAGTTTACATGAGCATGTGCATGAGTTCAGTCATTCATTTGCATACACATTAGTTAAGATTGTTTGGTTCACTTATCTGTATATTTGAAATGCTTTACTATCGCTCATTTGGGAACGATAGAAGTTATTGCAGGAATTGATGGATCCCCAGATTACGACTCTCGAGAAGATGGGTCGGACCCTCAAGGGCCCGACTAAGACAGATTCTGCTGGGCCAGTGACCCTAGACCTGTTGGGTTAGTGGGCGGCAGAGTCGCTTCTGATGGCGACCTATTTCTTTAATGATTTATGCCCTACGGGGTGCTGTTTGGTTTTAGGAGTGGACGGGCTCCTCCATATGGGATGCCTGTTTACCTCATCCTTTGGGCTGATGTGTGACGTAGGCCCAGATTTGAGTTTGGGCAGTCTTCGTTACGGTCCTGATTTTAAGAAGATAAAGGAAGAACCCGCCTATTACTATATTTGGCAGAAAATGAGGGGTCGCTGATGTATTTATTTTGTATTGCCAGTATATTTTGAGGAATTCTTCTCGCTGTTTTGGGAAGTGCTTTTGTATAAACTGTTAACACTGGTGACCTTGACTTTTGATGTATATGTATATAATGTTTAATTTGGGTTTTTTATTTCGTTAACCATGTGATGTGCGACAAGCGTAAACGTCTTGTCGAATGTTTTTGGCTTGACCTTTTTTCCGCTGCGAGATAAAAAAAATGTTAAATAATGCTTTCACATGTAACGATGAGGGATGACTTCCTTGAGACGCTTGTCCCCGGCGTCGCAATTTGCGTACGAACCCAAGCGCAAGCTAAGGTGCCGACAGCGGTGGTATCAGAGCAGTTAAGTCTCTGGGTAAGAAACCACAAGTCCTAGGAGAAAAAAAATCACATGGTATAGGTTATGATCTCTTAGGCATAGGTCTGAATCTTTAGATAATTGGTTGGAGATAGTAGTGGTGCGCGAATATGATGTGGTGAGTTACGAGAATCGAAGCATAGGAGTTGAGGTAACTCATATGAGGATTATGTGCTTTTCAAGGAAGAATGGCAGGAGGGCGACAACGTGCCCCTACTCCAAGACCCAAAGCACTACCAGGAGTTAACGTTTCGAGTCCAATACCGATAGTGGGGAACGCGCCATTAATTTTGTCACCTCAAACCGGAGGAAGGGAGACCCCGAATATCCCATTGGACGGCAGACAAGCGATAACGAAAGCTATTCGCCAAATGACAGAGTTAGTAAAAAATCAAATGGAGCAGAGGTGATGTCACTCAAACATCGGTGGAGGAACAGCAGGATGCTCATACAAGAAATTTCTGGTTTATCGATACCCGAACTTTATGGGGACCAAAGGAGCTATGAAAGCAGATCGATGGATTATGGACCTAGAATGCACCTTCGAGGTTAGTGGGTGCACTGAGATGCAAAAAGTACAATATGCTGGTCACCTACTACAAGGAGAGGCAGAATTATGGTGGGATACAAAGAGAAAGCTACTGAGACAAGAACTTGGAGAGAACGTAGTTCTTACCTGGGACAGGTTCAAGACGGAGTTCGATAATCGATTCTTCCCAGAATCGATTAAACAGCAGAAGGTGATAGAGTTCGCCACGCTAGTGCAAGGAAGCATGACGGTGGACCAGTACGCCGCTAAATTTCTGGAGCTAACACGATTTGCCCCCCATTTGGTGACAACAAAAAAGATGCGAGCGAAGAAATTCCAAGATGGATTGCAACCAAGGATTCGCAATCAAGTGGCTTGCTTACGAATCAAAAACTTCCAAGAGTTGGTGAATGTGACGACCATTGCTGAAGCAGTGCAAAGAAGTCTGATTTACCAAGCTCAGACTTATAAGAAAAGAAATTTTCCGTACTCTTCGGGAAAAGACGTGGGTAAAAGGAGGAATGCTCGTCCCATGGATAAAGGGAAGGGCAAAGTAGGCAAACTGAAAGGAACGATCTCATCCCCACCATGTAGAACTTGTGGGCGTCCGTATAAGGGTGAATGCCTAGTGGTGACGGGAGCTTGCTTTCGATGTGGTCAGGTGGGCCACATG
Source organism: Platycarya strobilacea (assembly GCA_036898215.1). NCBI lineage: Eukaryota > Viridiplantae > Streptophyta > Magnoliopsida > Fagales > Juglandaceae > Platycarya > Platycarya strobilacea. The sequence goes on from CM072558.1 coordinate 5,270,965, forward strand.
ATCCGTGATTGCCCACAGATGGCCTCTAGCGGAACGACGGCACCTGGAGGAAAAGCGAAAGCCCTTGTGAAGTCAAAGGTGTACGCCATTACCCCGGGAGAGGTAGATGTGGACGATGAGGAGGCTATCAACGCCGACATCATTACTGGATCTTATTTTTATCTAGAATTAAAGCATAGATAATTTTCCTTAAAATAACCATGAGAAAGTTTTATATAGGTGAAATTATATTGATGCGTAATGTGGTATATGCTTTGTTTGATTCCGGCGCGACAAGATCTTTTATTTCATATGATTGCATGTGGAGGTATAAGTTAGAAGTAGAGTCTTTAGCTCGGAAAGTGTTGGTAACACTCCCTGATGGGAAGACGTTTGGATGTCAATGAATAGTGAGGAACTGCCCGTTAGAGATAGCTGGTGTAAGATTTAACGCCAATTTGATAGTCTTTCATTTGTTGGGATTTGACGTGATATTGGGCATGGACTGGCTATCCAAATACTACGCCAAAATTAACTGTCGCAAAAAGGAGATCACATTCGAACTGCCCGAAGAGGAGAAGTTGCGCTACGAAGGGGAAATAGTTCACTATATTTCTTCTATAGTGACAGCAAAAAGAATGACGAAAAGCTTAAGAGGAGGAGCTGAAGGGTTTTTGATAATGTCCTTGAAAGCGGGTGGAAATACCAAGAATATTGAAGAAATTTTGGTAGTAAAGAACTTTCCGCAAGTGTTCTCAAATGATCTGCCAGGATTACCCGCAGAACGTGAGACCGAGTTTACGATTGAACTCGAACCTGCGATGACTTCAGTTCATAAGGCGCCTTATCAGATGGCTCCAACGGAACTGAAAGAATTGAAGACTCAAATTGAGGAATTACTAGAGAAAGGGTTTATATGGCCTAGTTCATCGCCGTGGGGAGCCCCAGTCCTGTTCGTGAAGAAGAAAGATGGAACGATGCGGATGTGCGTCGATTACCGACGACCAATAAGGTCACCATTAAGAATAAATATCCGTTACCCCGGATAGACGATTTGCTGGACCAACTGCAGGGAGCCACAATATTCTCTAAGATAGACCTCAGGTCAAGGTACCATCAGCATAGGATTAAGGAGCAAGACGTACCCAAGACTGCTTTTCAAACTTGCTATGGACATTTTGAGTTCTTAGTCATGCCTTTTGGACTGACAAATGCCCTAGTAGCCTTTATGGATCTGATGAATCAAATTTTTCGGTCGTATCTAGATAGTTTTGTCATAGTATTCATCGACGATATTCTGGTACACTTCCGGAATGATGAGGAACACAAGGAGCATTTAGAGACAGTGCTGAAAATTTTACAAGAACACCAGTTGTATGCCAAATTTAGTAAGTGCGAGTTTTGGCTCCATGAAGTTAAATTCTTGGGCCATGTAATTTCAAGCAATGGAGTTTCTGTGGACCCCGCAAAAATTGAGGCAGTAACCGAATGGCCACAAGCAACGACCGTTCACGAAATACGTAGTTTTCTTGGCTTAGCATGATACTACAGAAGATTCGTCAAAGGGTTTTCCAAGTTATCTGGTCCTCTAACGGCTTTTACCAAGAAGAATGTCAAATACGTCTGGAATGACCAGTGTGAGCGGAGTTTTCAAGAGATTAAAAGGAGACTGACTTCTGCACCAGTGTTGGCATTACCAGAGCCCCACAAACCATATGTAGTATATAGTGATGCCTCGAAATTGGGTTTGGGATGTGTACTAATGCACAAAGGACGAGTAGTTGCTTACGCATCCCGACAGCTTAAGGATTATGAACGAAATTACCCCACCCACGACCTAGAATTGGCAGCAGTAGTGTTTGCATTGAAAATTTGGAGGCACTACTTATATGGGGAAGAATGTGAGATATACACCGACCATAAGAGTATAAAGTATCTGTTTAGCCAGAAGAATCTAAATATGAGACAGAGAAGGTGGATTGAGACCATAAGCGATTTCCGGTGTGAGATCAAGTACCACCCGGGAAAAGCTAGCGTGGTGGCGGATGCTTTAAGTCGAAAATCTCAAGCGGAGGAACCACCAGTGCTGACAGCTATGCAAAGTATGTTGGTTAAGAATCAGCCTAGAGAAACGATGTTGGCAACAATTCAAGAGGTTATTTCTCTAACTGAAGATGAAATTCGAAAAGGACAACGATGAGATACCAAATTGGAAAATATCCGAACAAACTTACTCGAGGGAAAAGGATCGCCCCATTTTACCATATCTGATGATGGGACGTTATACTTTGGGAAGAGAACAGTGATACTAGATAATTCAGAATTAAAAGAAAGGCTTATGAGGGAGGCACACTGTACTCCTTATACAGCTCATCCCGGAAGTACCAAAATGTATCGAGATCTAAAGGAAAGATTTTGGTGGGAAGGTATAAAGAAAGATGTAGCTGCTTTCGTGGCAAAATGCTCTGTATGTCAAATGGTTAAAGCAGAGCATCAACGTCTAGCAGGAATGTTGCAGCCTCTTCCAATTCCGGAATGGAAGTGGGAAGATATTTCTATGGATTTCGTAGTAGGGTTTCCGAGAATCTCGGTAGGAAAGAACACAATTTGGGTGATAGTGGATAGATTAACAAAGAGTGCCCACTTCCTACCAATTGCGAATATTGATTCGATGGAGAAATTGTCACGAATCTATGTAAAGGAAGTAGTTCGGTTGCATGGAGTGCCCAAAACGATTGTTTCAGATAGGGATCCAAGATTTACCTCTCACTTTTGGCAAAGTTTACAGAAAAGGATGGGATCAAACTTGAAGTTTAGCAGTGCCTATCATCCGCAAACTAATGGTCAGACAGAACGGACTATTTAGACTTTAGAAGACATGCTACGGGCATGTGTGCTAGACTCCAGTGGCGATTGGGAGAGTCTCTTGCCTTTAATCGAATTTGCCTACAACAACAGCTTTCAAGCTACTATCCAAATGGCACCATATGAAGCCTTATATGGAAGAAAATGCAGATCTCCCTTATATTGGGATGAAGTCGGTGAAAGCAGAGTGTTAGGGCCTAAGTATTTTCAAGAAGTCAAGACTCAAGTGGAGCTGATACGAGAAAGGATGAAAACTGCCCAAAGCAGGCAGAAGAGCTACGTGGATCAAAGAAAAAGACCCTTAGAGTTCGTAGTTGGCGACTGGGTGTATATTAAAATTTCGCCAATGAAAGGAGTGGCCCGCTTTGGCAAGAAAGGAAAATTGAGTCCCCGATACATCAGACCGTATGAGATTTTGGAAAAAGTCGGACCGGTAGCTTATCATTTGAATCTACCAGTGAACTTACAAGGAATCCATAATGTATTTCATGTGTCATCCTTGAAAAGGAGTTTCGGTGACGGATCGGCGACGGTGATAAATCCGAGTACTATCCAACTGCGCCCTCATCTAACTTATGAAGAGTGGCCGACACAAATTACCGAACGCAAGGAACAAGAACTGAGGAATCGAAAAATCTCCTTAGTAAAAGTGATATGGAACAACCCAGCATTTCAAGAAGCAACTTGGGAACGCGAAGATGCTATGAGGGCTAACTACCCTCATTTGTTTGAAGATCATTAGTGTATCTAATTTTCGTTTGAGTGAACTTTGTTGTGAATGAATGGATGCTTAGTGTGAATGTGTGAAAGACTGATTGATGTTTTGAGTATTATATTCCTTGAATTATTTCAGAAAACCATAAGTAATTTTTTGAATAAACATTTAACCAGGTTATGGCCCGAACTAGAAGAACCCCATGCATGTCAGTAGCCACTATTGCCCAATTAAGAGAGAGGAGAGAAATCAGACAAAGAATCATGCGTAAAGGCATGAAAGAAAGAGAGTGCAGAGACTTAGGCATCTGGAGCGTTATGAGAAACACCATACTCATCGGATGGACATAGGGCCTAAAGGAAACCTCATGTTCCGTAGAGCTACGCCAAACAAAGTGCGACAACCCCCTAACACGTGGATGAAAGGAGAGAGAGAACATCTGCGTAGAATAGTGTGGGGAGAAGCGAGTGAACCGAATATGGAACCCCTGGAAAATTCTTATACCTCTAATGATCGCTTAAGACAAAGAATAGAAGGAATACCACGAGTGGAAACAGAAGAAGAAATAATGCATAAATTAAATGAATTAAGGACGAATATGTATTATGACTCAGATGTAGATGCCATATTTTATTTTTCTCAAGACTTTGTAACCGAGGAAGAAGGAGTACCCACTTATTCATTGTCAGAGGAGTCCACTACTACTAGTCCTCGAGGTACTCTATATATATATTTTTATTTATTATTCTCGATATCATTGCATGCATTGATTTCGAGGACAAAATATTTTATTAGTGGGGGAGGATGTAATAGCCCTAAAATCTTCATCCTAATTTAATTATCAAATTAAATGCTAATATACAAGATTAGTGGTAATTTGTAAAAGCAAGCCCTAAAGAGATGGGCTTGGGAATAAAGCTTTGGAGATATGGATTAAGTGAATGGGCCAAAAAAGTAGTGGTGAGCCCATAAGCCATAGAGTGAACTCATGACCCATCAAGCCCATAGTAGAGACATATGTCACTTGAAGAGAAACCCTAGAAAATCACCCAAGGCTTGTAGGAAATTTTAGTTGGTAAAGATTGACTAGTAGGTAGCTATGTGCCATGTAGGATTGAGTGTGGAATCTTATGGAGGGATTTTCCTATCATGGAATCTTGGAAGTACAATGCACCATTCTTTAATTTTCCAATAGAAGTCATAGTGTAGAGGAATGTGACAAGTGGCATGAGGAGAAGGATGGAAGGAAGGAACAATGGGTTTCGGTGGCGGGATGCAATCTGTGAGCCACTTGGAGGATTCCATGGGGTATGGACACCAAAAAGTTGATGAGACGAGGGAGGAGTGTGTAAGTGAATAAGGTACAATGTGTAAGAAAGTATGGTGATGTGAAGAAAGGTATGGTGTGGGTGTAGGTGATGGAAATGACAAAAGCAAGGAGATGAAGCAAATGGGGCCTCGATGGAAGCAAGGGCTTGGCCGGATCATGCATTGCTCAATTCCCAAAAAGCACGACCTTGAGATCACTTGGATGGACACATGAGATGATGAAGGGATGATGATTGAGTGAAAAGCAAGAAAATGAGGACTAAGCACTCAAGGGAGGCGCCGGCCATAGCAAGTGAGGGAGAAAGAAAACCAAATCTTCCAAGGCATGGCCAAGATTTGATCTTGGAATGGCCAAGTGTTGTCAATCTTTCAATCCATCATTGGCCATACCTAAGAATGGTAAAAAGTGTACCAAAGACCCTAGAGGAAATGGCTTGGCCGTGTGACTCCATACTCATTCCCTTAGCTTGTTTCATTTGGACACATGCAAGCATATTCCTACCTCACTCTCTCCTTACCTCTTGGCCAAAACCATCCAAATTACCTCCACCTTTGGTTCTTCTTCTTTCATCACACAAATTGAAGAATCCTAAATTAGTGGAGCTAAGATCGAGATAATTGAAGTGGATAATACCTTGGAGAAGGTTAGTGCCTAGACTCATGCAAGCTTAGGAAGAACACACACACACACATGTAGCACCATTGTTTTAGCTAAAAGGAAATAAGGTTTCTTTTAAATCTTTATACTTATAATTAGTCTAATAAGAGATTCTATGTGTGTATTTTCAGATTTTAATCAAAAATCTAATAGGAATATTATAAGTATACTTTCACCTTTTCTTTAACATTTCTTGTATATAGTTAGGTGATCATGCTTATTGGATTAATGATTGTATTGCCATGTTTGGATTAAATTGATTGTGTTAATACTTGTCTTTAATATGAATATTCATGTGTAAATCTCTATGTTAAAATAAGATTAGAATATAAGTATAGATGGTGGATCAAATCTTAGTAGCAAAAAGAAATGAAAAGCATGAGTATCATATGAAATGATGAAATTGATGCATTATGGATCTTAGTATTAAGCTTATAAAAATTTGGTGTTGTTAAGATAAAAATGTATTTGAGGAAATTAATAGTATAATTGATTTATTTAAGAAGGATATTGTCTTGAGGAAATGAGAAATGGACATGGGAAGAAAATATATGATTAATACGAATTGTAATGGTGTTTACATGCATATGGAAAGAAATAATCACTCATATATGAATACTAGTAGTGTTTAATTGGAATCTTGTGATGTTTAAGGTTAAGACTAGAGGATTAGATTATATTGCTTGTTTGTGGAATTATTTAGTTTAAGCTTATAGAAGAGACTTGTTGAAAAGGAAATTTTGAGGGAATTAATAGTAGGAAATTTTCCCCAAGTTAAAAAGGTGAATGACGGAAGTTGGAATAAAATAAGTTTGGATGTAAAAATGTTTATTTAGTGGATAATAGGGTTTCGGTTACCCCGTTTCTAAAGATGGTATATGTTTTAATTAGACACCTTTAATTATTGGAGGATAATTAGAGTGAAGTGATGAAGAAAAGCCCTAAGAATTACCTTAGGAGGTTTCGGAATTGATGGGTTGGAGATGGGCCGAGCACCCCACTTCAATCCTAGGCCTAAATTTGGATGTTAGAGCATGATGAAATAGTAGGGAATTGTAAAGTTTATCCCAATGAGAAAGAAAAGAAAATGAACTATGAATGCACTCGAGCTCGCCTTGGGTTTTGTATTAAAATAAGTAAGTGTTGCATGTCACATGCATAAATCATGAAAAGCATGTTTTTACGGTCCAATATGTTTTTAAAGAAAGGAAAAGGAAAGATTAAGTTTTTGAAAAAAAAGAAAAGAATTAAAGTTTTATAAGAAGCCCAAAGGCTGGGACGGGGTAGTGCCCCAGTGGAACTCCCTGTCCACTTAGGAGTGTTTAAAGTCGAGTGGAAGCCCCTGGGTCGACGAAGAACAGTCGGTGGGCCGAGTATGGCTCCAGAAGGTGTCCAGAGCGCAGTTGCACCTAACACTGATGGGTGCCAAAGATGGGTAAGGTGTAAGGACCTGCCGTACTATAAGCTAAGTGACGCACTCACCTTAAGGTGATGTGGTAACCAATAGAGAACACGCGGTGCTTATTGTGTCTCATATATGCTACGCGATAAGTCATGATAAGATGGGCTTTCGAGCCATATATGATATGATATGATAAGTGGCGCCTAAGAAAGAATAAAAGATATGAAATATTTTAAAAGAAATGATTTGAAAAGCACTGATATGAAAAGAAGTCTGAAAGAAGCAAGTCTATATGAAAGTTTACATGAGCATGTGCATGAGTTCAATCATTCATTTGCATACTCATTAGCTATGATTGTTTGGTTCGCTTATCTGTATATTTGAAATGCTTTGGTTAAAGTGCTAGTATACTTGCTGAGATTTCTCTCGAAATCTCACCCCCTTTTATTATCTCTACTATCGCTCATTTGGGAAAGATAGAAGTTATTGCAGGAATTGATAGATCCCCAGATTACGACTCTCGAGAAGATGGGTCGGACCCTCAAGGGTCCGACTAAAACATATTCTGCTGGGCCAGTGACCCTAGACCTGTTGGGTTAGTGGGCGGCAGAGTCGCTTCCACTGGCAACCTATTTCTTTGATGATTTATGCCCTACGAGGTGCTGTTTGGTTTTAAGAGTGGACGGGCTCCTCGATATGGGACGCCTGTTTACCTCATCCTCTGGGATGATGTGTGATGTAGGCCCAGGTTTGAGTTTGGACAGTTTTCGTTACGATCCTAACTTTAAGAAGATAAAGGAAGAACCCGCCTATTAGTATGTTTGGTGGAAAAGGAGGGGTCGCTAATGTATTTATTTTGTATTGCCAGTATATTTTGAGGAATTCTTCCCGCTATTTTGGGAAGTGCTTTTGTATAAACTGCTAACACTAGTGACTTTGACTTTTGATGTATATGTATATAATGTTTAATTTGGGTTTTTATTTTGTTAACCATGTGATGTGCGACAAGCGTAAACGTCTTGTCGAGTGTTTTTGGCTTGACCTTTTTTCCGCTGCGAGATTAAAAAAAATGTTAAATAATGCTTTCACATGTAACAATGAGGGATGACTTCCTTGAGACGCTCATCCCTGGCGTCGCAATTTGCATACGAACCCAAGTGCAAGCTGGGGCACCGACAGATAAGGGGCGTGGCTAACCAGATGAAGGCTGGAAAGGGAGATGCATGCATGGGTAGGGGAGATGACACCTCATCCCTTATCCTATAAGTCTCTACCCCAACCATTGATCAAATGTTAGTAAAAATATATTAAATATTGACCATTGGATAATCATTTCAGCTATAAAGCTTAGGATTTCTAGGGATTTAGTTTAATCATGAAAAAAGATTTAGAAGGGACTCCTCATCCCATACAAACCAAAAACTTATGGTTTTTTCCAAGTTATCTCTCTTCTCTCCTTCACATGAGTCGACCATCACCCCTATAAATAGACATTTGGAAGTCTTCTAACTCTTTTGGAGAAACCTAGCACGAAATCCTTTTGAAGGAAACTAAAGAAAGCCCTTTTCTAGTCCCATAACCTCCAACTACATCCTAAGTGATCTTAGTAAGAGTTTTGAGGAGAAAACTTGCAAAGATTTGGTTTGATCATCTTCAACCAGACTTAGAGAGTCTGTAAGTTCATATTCTAGCTTAACTTTAGTATGGAGATGGTTATTTAAGAGGTTGGACTATGCATGTTAAGTATTGAACCCTTCTATTTTTGTTAAAGTGTAATAATAAATCTAAGTGTTGTTTGAAGTGGTTTTGTTAATGGAAATGTGTTAAATGAAGTTAGAAGAACCTAAAAACTATGTTATAATAAGTCAAAATCAAGTTTATATAAAAAGATTGCAAGTTTTGGATTAAAAAGCCCATGCTCTATAACCTAAAAACTGTAAACCCTCGCTTGACTTTCGGTAGATGTCTGTCTCGAGTGAAGTGCAACCCGAGACTTCACTCGACACTCGCTCGATATCTTGCTCAAGTGAATTCTAACTCAAGAACTCGTTTGAATCTTGCTCGATACCTTGCTCAAGTGAGATACCCAATTTGCTTAATATTCGCTTGATACTTTGCTCGAGCGAGTCCCAACCCGAGACTTTGTTCGACTTTTACTCGATATGTCGCTCAAGCAAGATACCCTGTTTTTCTAATTTTAAGACTTTTGTTTGGATAAATGTGGACATTGAAATAATAAGGAATTATATGTGTTATCTAAGTGTATAGCATGTGTAAAACACTTGGCAAAATTTAAGATACATATATATGTGAGTATGTGATAGTTTAAGAGTACATGCATGTTCTAATATATGGTGAGATTTAAGAAGTGTGATACATTATGTACTTGAAAAACATTCCTAAGAATAAGAAAGTAACAACTAAGAATGAGAGATATAGATATGTTAGTCACGTGATGGGACGACGAGACGTAATGCCCGAAATGACTGATGTGCTGACAGGGACGACGATACATAACGCCTATCATATGGTAAGATTGATATGTATTATCATAGGGATGGCGAGACGTAACACCCGTGGAAATGATATGATTAGTGAGGACGGTGAGACGTAACGCCCACTATGTTACGTATGTTCTGTATCAAGACGGGGGATGGCGATGGGGACGACGATACGTAATGCCCATTGGTGATAAGAGATAAATATGCTATGAAAGAGTTATCTGCGATAGGGATGGCAATACGTAACGCCCATTGAAGATAATAATTGAATAACTATTAAGAAGGTGTTAATAGTTAAGAAAAAGGAACTTAAGATATCATAAGAGTGTAAACCTGTGTAGGTTATTGGCAATTCACGTTAAACATGTTTTTGATCATGTTCTGTTAATATCTTTTCTTAAAAGATTAACGACGACTATGTCTATACTTTATTAAGCTAATTATGTACTTACTGAGATTTCTAAGGAAATCTCACTCTTTTGTGATTTATATTTTTTTTCTTGTATTAATAAATTATACACAGGATGTAATGGCCAACAGGGAAAAGCCCCGATGACACAAGAGACTTCGAGGAGTCCTAAGGGACTTTTTAAATACAGTCCTTATGTTGATTTCACTTTTGCGTCCCTGGGACTTTCTATATATGATCTGCCAGTGGAGTTGTGGTATCACAATACACCTGCTTTTGCCAAGGACGAGCAGCGTATAGGTTGTTGTTTAACTTCTGGATTGGATGGTTCCCTATCTGTATGTGGGGTTTATTCGACACTACAGGGATAGTATCTTCAGCAAGACTGTTGTCTTAGCTTGGATATGTTCTGTTATAGGAGAGAATTTCTCAAAATTAAGAAGGAACCCAAGTGACCATAGGGATGGTCTTTTGATATGTATTTCTATTTGGATGATCCTGATAACTATTTTGGGCATGCATATATAACAGTACAATGTTTGATAAATGAATGGAGAATGTGGAAGTTGCAAGATAAAATTTGCCATATGTGATCTTTAAAAATTTTTATACTTGACCTTATCCATTGTGTATAATAAAATTCCTATATTTTATTTATTAAGATCTTGATACGTACGTGGGTGAGTAGCTTAATATTACCTAGCCTGACCCTTTGACTTACGTTAAATCCCAGACATGAGTTAGGGGCATCATAGAGTGGTATCAGAGCTATTACGTCTCTGGGTGAAATCCACATTGTCCTAGGAAAAGGGGATCACATGGCACCAGAATAAGTTAAAATTTTTATAAAATTGGAATTGGAGTGAGATAGATGAATAAGTTGTACTTTAGAAATTTGGAAGTTTCTAAAGTAAATATAGCTCATGATGGAGTGTGGTATGTTTTAGGAAGATAAAAATGACAAGAGGTCGTCCAACTTCGAAACGAGTAGAAACAGCAGCACCGAATCCTCCCCTCATTACTCCTCCAAGGATTGAGGAGCAGACGGCACCAAACCCAAGCACACATAATTACGCCTAAAGAATAACGTGGTCATTTGCAGTATAACTTTGAGGTGTCGATTCCACAAGGAGATGGATTGAGAAGTTGAAGAACAGTAATAAAATTAACAAAAAGATTTAGATGAGTGCGAAAAGTAAATTTTAGAGTGTGGCGTAAATTAAAACTAAATGAGTAATTTGAAAAGTATAAAAAAAAGACGAAAAGTAGAGCGTAGGGAACTCCTTACGTATTTGTGGTATTCAAACTTATTCTTAATTCATTGATAACTCAATTAAGAATTCTATGTTCAAATTCTTAATCGGAAGATATAATATTAATAACCAAAATTTAAATCAAATGTAACTTTTTGAAAAATCATTCTTCGCGCTTAGCTCTCATAAATTATTATCGACATTGTTAAAATCCAACGACGACAATATACCTAAGAGGCAATATTGCAGCAGAGAATTAAATCAATATATACAATCCATTGCTCTAAACATAATTATAGAACTAATCCACTCAATAAAAAAAGCATAACTGAATCCATAAACAAAATATATTCTATAATTGTTTGAAGACGAAAAATATCACAAATAAATTGAGAATAATATAATAAAAGATTTTTAATATTTAAAAACCAATTACATGAATAAAAAATGAATTACAAACACCATCATAGACACAAGTTCATTCCTAGCCCTCCTTGAGAATTTAGTTATACATATTGAAAATATGCAACAAAAATTCTCCAAGAGATAATGTGGAAGAGCCAACCATTATTTTCTTCTCTTTTCTTTGGTTTTTCTTTTCTTTTCTCGAGCTCTCAAAACAATGGCTCTTCCAAAGTATCCTCTCACATTAAGCATGGTCTTAGAACACACACCCTTCCCTTCTATTTATAAGCATCCTTCATGCAAGTTGTCAGGACAAAATCATCACAATTTCAACTTGTTTTGCCATGTACTATTCTTGAATCTAAGTGATTTGTGAGTTGTCATTTTAATCATTTGTTTTTCCACTATGCATGAGCTGGATTTTGCTTGTAGGTTGAGTGTTTCAATTTTGCTTCTCTATCCATTAGTTGTCTTGTATGACTTAATATCTTATGGTCAAATAATTTGTCTTGAAGAAACTTGAGTGCACTTCATCTTGCATATGAGTTGATCATTGAATTTCCAAGTTGGTGTAGGAGTGCTTGCTGGAAAATATTATGATGACATTTGGATTTGATGCAAGTGGCTGAAAAATATTCAGATTCGTCAAGTGCAGGTGCGTCCACTTGGTGGTCAATTTTGTCTTGGCTCGAGTGGATATCTCTTAAAATATAAAACATAAAAGTTATAGATATTTCTCTTGCGGTTCTATATCATCTTCAATCAGCTCAATCGGAGATTGAATGACAGAGTTATGCCCATATTACAAAAAGACATCAAAATTATCAAAAATTCCACAATTATCTTCATTTGCTCATAATGCCTCTATTTGTGTCCTAAATCAAATATAAGAATAATGAGTACATTTAGACTTCAAATAAGAATAAAATATTAAATATTAAGAGAGAAGAATATGACATTTTATATTCTTATCAATATATTAAATCATGTTTATATCTATCTAAAGATAAATGACTATTAATTTTAATAACATGAGTTATATCTATTATTTTCTCATTCCTTTTAACATTTAAATAGAGTATTTAGAGTGCATTTTTGTGCACTCATCACACCCCCTAACTTACTCATTGCTAGTCCCTAGCAATTTTCATGCAAAATGATGAGAAAGACCAAAGACAATCACACATAGGGGCCATCAAGACACATTTTTCAAATTTACATATCAAATCAATCTTAAGAATTCAATAACCCTTTCACAAGTAATTCAAATATAGCAATCCACAGAGTGTGTATGTGTTCAAAACTATTTTTATCAAATCTGAGGTTCCAACAAATGCAACATCAAGAATATCTTTAAGCAAAAGGTTCAACTTCATAACTCACGGGTATATAAGTGTTTTTGTGCAAGAATTCTCTCTATGAAGTTGACAAAGGTGTACACTTACTCTCATGGAAATTCAAGCAATTATATATAAGCAACAAACAAACATTGATTTTATGATAGGAATCCAAACAATTGAGAATTTCACCATTCTTTCCACAAACATACTTAGAATCAGAATAATTAACACAAAAGGTTATAACGTGGTTTAGGTTTGACTACAAGAAGGAAAAGGTAAAGAGAATTCAAAAACTTCCAAGTATACACAAAAGGGAATTTATTAAATATCTCAATCGGTCATACTTTCCTTTTAATGTACTTTCGACTTTTCAGATTTTTTACTAATAATACTTTTCCATCTTTATTCGCCACTAGTGTCTTCGCAATTTGATGAACTCTTTCATGAATAATTTGATGGATAGATCTAGCACCATACCATCTTTGTCATGGTTTTTTTTTTTTTTTTGAAATGATATTTTCACACCTAGTACATACTGGAAGTAAAAGGGTAGGAAAATTTAGTGTATAAACTATACTCCAATGTGGAGAGGTATGAATGATGTAGATATGAGAAGATAAGGTCATATGTGTATATTGGCTCAAAATTGGCTGCTAGGGGTCTATGATGAAAATGGTCAGCTTGAAAGACTCAAACGTTAATCCTAAGTTGACTTTCATCATATCCCAAGTATATCCACCATCTTATAACAAACCATGTAATGATATTCTCAAAAGAAGTGTCCAATTCAACAGATCAATGGATACATATCACAATTTCTGTATTTATAAGCTCTTAATTCTCACCAAAATTCATATGAATACTTAAGCAAAATAATTTCTAGTTACACGTGTCAAATCACCATATTACCACAAAGTTTGGATTAGTGCATAAATGGTTCTGTGAATGCTTTAGCAAAATGATTTAAGATGGGTTTGTTGAATTCACCAAGATGGTTATGAATGAGCATGAGTATCATGTGTGAAAAGATGCCTGTGTGATGTAAATATATAAAAACTTTTGACAATTTTTTATATTTTGATTGAAATATGCCATAGAGTTAAATAACAAATTTGCATTCCCACCCTCCAAGTTAAATGAAACATTGTCCTCAATATTTAAAAATCAAAATTGAATGGGGAGTAATTAAAAAGGGTAGGATACACCTTACGTGTGATGTGGATAGCTCGCTAAGTGTCAAAAGTAGTGATCTGAAATGACAAAATGACACCATCCTGCAAAAAAAAAAAAATAAAGAAAACAGTAGTAAACAAAAACAAAACAAAACAAATAAGATAATAATAATAGTAATTAAAATTAAAATTAAAATTATAATAATAATAATAATAATTATTGTTGCGTGCTGTGGTCAAAGTTGATAGACCAAGTTTACAACCGGACTATCTTCCACTTATAGAACTGTTCCTCCCGGGTAAAAAACGAAACACTTATTTTTCTAATAAGCTCGGTGCTCGAGCTTCACAGGTAGGTGGCAAGGTTTCAGAATAACTTTTGGTACTTGCCCACTTGAAGGAATCTGTTTTTCATTTTTCTCAAGCAACTCCTCAAATTTCAGTTGCCAAGCCTATGTGTCATGATCCTGAGTTGTATCAAAGACTGTACAAATATCAGCTACATCAGATGAATCACTGATAGGATTAAACTCAGAATCGACAATAAAATTCTCAAGGGGATCAGAATCAAGAGTTGTGAAAACTACCCTGTGTATGAGTGAGTCAATCATGTATGTCTGGTGGCACTCATCATCCTTCACAGTTTCTTGTGCCATATGTTGACCATGGGGCACAAACTAAGCTTGATATGGGAACTTATCTCGCTCATTCACACTCAAGAAGCCCATTATTTTAAACACCTAGCTCTTTATCTCCTTTTGTTCTTCAACAACCTGCGTAATCAAATATTCAAATTTTTATTAGTCTTACCCTGTACTTTTATAAACACATGCAAAGTATCTTCAAAGGGATTTAGGATGCATGATATGATCTAGAGGATTGTGCAGGCTGTTGGTTTTCAGACTTCCAGCTGAAGTTGGGGTGATTATGCCATCTTCTCATGTTAGCATGTGTAGGACATTCTTGGGCATGATGATCTACTCTGCCACACACAGCACATGGCACAAAAGAGTCTGCATGATTAGTCATGTGTGTTGGCTTTAAGTTTCTAATCTTTAACAGCTTTATTTCCCTTGTAAGCATTTCAACCTTAGCTTTTAGATTATCTTCCTCCCTGAGATGCTAAATTCCACCTCCACTTGGATTTCCTGTAGGTCGTGACTTGTTTGTGCTATCAGTAGCACTTGATCCAGTCCAAGTATGAGCTTTTTCAGCAAGTTCATTAAGGTACTCTATGGCCTCATCAGGATTGTTCTGTAAAAATTCTCCATTGCACATCATTTCCATGAATTGGCGTTCCCTAGGCGTAAGCCCTTCATAGAAATAACTCACGAAGCGCTAATTTTCATATCCATGGTGAGGACACATACTCAATAATTTTTTAAATCTTTCCCAAGACTGGTACAAAGTCTCACTATCCTTTTGTGCAAAGGTGGAGATTTGTCTTTTTAAAGCACTAGTCTTAAGTTGGGGAAAATATTTATTGAAAAAACACTTAAGTCATCTCACTCCATATTCCAATAGACCATGGTCTTAGTGAGTACAACCAACTCTTAGCTTTATCTTTCAAAGAAAAAGGAAAGAACTTTAGCCTTACCTTGTCGTCAGTGGTATTTTGACTGTGGAAGGTCGGAAGTAATTGTATCATTCCTATTTTGAAATCTACATGACGAGCATTAGGTGAGAACATAATACAGGATGGTGGGGTTGTTCGTGCGGGATGAAGATAATCTTGGAGGGTTCTAATAGGTTGGTCCGCGTGTTCACTCACCGTGTCAGAATTGAAAGAATTATCAAACAAGCGATTAGAAAAATTAGATTCTAAATCTGATTCTAGCACGGGTCTACTAGCAAACCGTCCTAAAAGGTCTCTGTACCTGTGCATGCAAAGTAAATAAAAGCGTAACACTGAAAAAAATAATTACAAAAAGAAAAGTAAAATAAAATAAAGATGCAGAAAGCTAAAAAGAAAATGAACGAAGTTAAAGCTCTTTTTTTTTTTTTTTTTACAAACTACTAAAAAAAAACTACAAATTCTTCTACCGTCTCCTCGGCAGCGACACCAAAATTTGATTACGCCCAAAGATTTACACAGTCATTTGCAGTATCGCTTTGGGGTGTCGATTCTACAGGGAGATGGGATGAAAAAATGAAGAACAGTAACAAAATTAACAAAAAGATTTAGACGAGTGGGAAAAGTAAATTTTAGAGTGTAACGTAAATTAAAACCAAATGAGTAATTTGAAAAGTATAAAAATGAGACGAAAAGTAGAGCGTAGGGAATTCCTTATGTATTTGTGGTATTCAAATTTATTCTTAATTCATTGATAACTCAATTAAGAATTCTATGTCCAAATTCTTAATCAAAAGATATAACATTAATAACCAAAATTTAAATCAAATGTAACTCTTTGAAAAATCGTTCTTCGCGCTTAACTCTCATAAATTGTTAGAGACATTGATTAAATCCAACAACGACAATATACCGAAGAGGCGATGTTGCAGCAGAAAATTAAATCAATATAGACAATCAATTTCTCCTAACATAATTATAGAACTAATCCACTCAATAGAAAAAGCATGACTGAATCCATAAACGAAATAGATTCTATAATTATTTAAAGACGAAAAACATCACAACTAAATTGAGAATAATAGAACAAAAGAGTTTTAATATTTAAAAACTAATTACATGAATTAAAAATAAATTACAAATACCATCACACACACAAGTACATCCCTAGCCCTCCTTGAGAATTTAGTTACACATATTGAAAATATGCAACAAAAATTCTCCAAGCGATAATATGGAAGAGCCAACCATTATTTTCTTCTCTCTTCTTTGGTTTTTCCTTTCTTTTCTCGAGCTCTCAAAACAATGGCTCTTCCAAAGCATCCTCCCATACTAAGCATGGTCTTAGAACACACACCCCTTCCTTCTATTTATAAGCATCCTTCATGCAAGTTGTCATGACAAAATTATCACAATTTCAACTTGTTTTGCCATGTGCTATTCTTGAATCCAAGTGATTTGTGAGTTGTCAATTTGATCATTTGTTTTCCCACTATGCATGAGCTGGATTTTGCTTGTAGGTTGAGTGTTTCAATTTTGCTTCTCTATCCGTTAGTTGTCTTGTATGACTTAATATCTTATGGTCAAATAATTTGTCTTGAAGAAACTTGAGTGCACTTCATCTTGTATATGAGTTGATCATTGAATTTACAAGTTGGTGTAGGAGTGCTTGTTGGAAAATATTATGATGACATTTGGATTTGATGCAAGTGGCTGAAGAATATTCAGGAACATCAAGTGCAGGTGCGTCCATTTGGTGGTCGAGTTTGTCTTGGATCGAGTGGATATCTCTTAAAATATAAAACATAAAAGTTATATATATTTCTCTTGCGGTTCTATATCATCTTGAACCAGCTCAATCGGAGATTGGATGAGAGAGTTATGTCCATATTACGAAAAGACATCAGAATTGTCTAAAATTCCGCAATTATCTTCATTTGATCCTAATGCCTCTATTTGTGTCCTAAATCAAAATATAAGAATAATGAGTATATTTAGGCATCAAATAAGAATAAAATATTAAATATTAAGAGAGAAAAATATGGCATTTTATATTCTTATTAATATATTAAATCATGCTTATATTTATCTCAAGATAAATGATCATTAATTTTAATAACACGAGTTATATCTATTATTTTCTCATTTCTTTTAGCATTTAAATAGAGTATTTAGAGTGCATTTTTGTGCACTAATCACACCCCCTAACTTACTCATTGCTAGTCCCTAGTAATTTTCATGCAAAATGATGAGAAAGACCAAACAAAATCACACATAGGGGCCATCAAGACACATTTTTCAAATTTACATATCAAAACAATCTTAAGAATTCAATAACCTTTTCACAAGTAATTCAAATATAGCAATCCACAGAATGTGTATGTGTTCCAAACTATTTTTATCAAATCAGAGGTGTCGACAAATGCAACATCAAGAATATCTTTAAGCAAAAGGTTCAAGTTCATAACTCACGGGCATATAAGTGTTTTTGTGCAAGAATTCTCTCTATGAAGTTGACAAAGGTGTACACTTACTCTCATGGAAATTCAAGCAATTATATATAAGCAACAAGCAAACATTGATTTTATGATAGGAATCCAAACAATTGAGAATTTCACCATTCTTTCCACAAACATATTTAAGATCAGACTAATCAACACAAAAGGTTGTAACGTGGTTTAGGTTTGGCTATAAGAAGGAAAAGGTAAAGAGAATTCAAAAATTTCCAAGTATACACAAAAGGGAATTTATTAAATATTTCAATAGAACATACTTTCCTTGTAATATACTTTTTGACTTTTTAGATTTTTCACTAATAATACTTTTCCATCTTCATATGAATACTTAAGCAAAATAATTTCTAGTTACACATGTCAAATCACCATATTACCACAAAGTTTGGATTAGTGCATAAATGGTTCTGTGGATGCTTTAGCAAAATGATTTAAGATGGGTTTGTTGAATTCACCAAGATAGTTATGAATGAGCATGAGTATTATGTGTGAAAAGATGCTCGTGTGATGTAAATTTATAAAAAAATTTAACAATTTTTTATATTTTGATTGAAATATGCCATAGAGTTAAATAACAAATTTGCATTCCCACCCCCAAGTTAAATGAAACATTGTCCTCAATGTTTAAAAATCAAAATTGAATGGGGAGTAATTAAAAAGGGTAGGATACACCTTATGTGTGATGTGGATAGCTCGCTAAGCGTCAAAAGTAGTGATCTGAAATGACAAAATAACACTATCCTGCAAAAAAAAAAAAAAAAAAAACAGTAGTAAAGAAAAACAAAACAAAACAAACAAGATAATAATAATAATTATAATTATAATTATAATAATAATAATAATAATAATAATTATAATTATAATAATAATAATAATAATAATAATTATTGTTGCATGCTGTGGTCAAAGTAGATAGACCAAATTTACAATCGGACTATCTTCCACTTATAGAACTGTTCCTCCTGGGTAAAAAACGAAACGCTTATTTTTCCAATAAGTTCGGTGCTCGAGCTTCACATGTAAGTGGCAAGGTTTCAAATTAACTTTTGGTACTTGCCCACTTGAAGGAATCTGTTTTTCATTTTTCTCAAGCAACTCCTCAAATTTCGGTTGCCAAGCCTGTGTGCCATGATCCTGAGTTGTATCAAAAACTGTACAAATATCAGCTACATTAGGCGAATCACTGATATGATTAAACTCAGAATTGACAATAAAATTCTCAAGGAGATCAGAATCATGAGTTGTGAAAACTTCCCTGTCTATGAGTGAGTCAATCATGTATGTCCAGTGGCACTCATCATCCTTCACAATTTCTTGTGCCATATGTTGACCATGGGGCACAGACTAAGCTTGATATGGGAACTTATCTCGCTCATTCACACTCAAGAAGCCCATTATTTTAGACACTTGGCTCTTTATCTCCTTTTATTCTTCAAAAACCTACGTAATTAAATATTCAAATTTTTTATTAGTCTTATCCTGTACTTTTATAAACACATGCAAATTATCTTCAAAGGGATTTAGGATGCATGATATGATCTAGAGGATTGTGCAGGCTGTTGGTTTTCAGACTTCCAGCTGAAATTGGGGTGATTACGCCATCTTCTCATGTTAGCATGTGTAGGACATTCTTGGGCATGATGATCTACCCTGCCACACACATCACATGGCACAAAAGAGTCTGCATGATTAGCCATGTGTGTTGGCTTTGAATTTATAATCTTTAACAGCTCTATTTCCCTTGTAAGCATTTCAACCTTAGCTTTAAGATTATCTTCCACCCTGAGATGCTAAATTCCACCTCCACTTGGATTTTTTGTATGTCGTGACCTGTTTGTGCTATCAGTAGCACTTGATCCAGTCCATGTATGAGCTTTTTCAGCAAGTTCATTGAGGTACTCTATGGCACATCATTTCCACGAATTGGCGTTCGCTAGGCGTAAGCGCTTCATAGAAATAACTCACGAAGCGCTAATTTTCATATCCATGGTGAGAACACATACTCAATAATTCTTTAAATCTTTCCCAAGACTGGTACAAAGTCTCACTATCGTTTTGTGCAAAGGTGGAGATTTATCTTTTTAAAGCACTAGTCTTATGTTAGGGAAAATATTTATTGAAAAACACTTGAGTCATCTCACTCCATGTTCCAATAGACCATGGTCTTAGTGAGTACAACCAACTCTTAACTTTATCTTTCAAAGAAAAAGGAAAGAACTTTAGCCTTACCGTATCGTCATTGGTATTTTGACTGTGGAATGTTGCAACTACTTCCTCAAATTCCCTAATATGAGTATAGGGGTTTTCATTTTCTAAACCATGGAAAGTCGGAAGTAATTGTATCATTCCTATTTTGAAATCTACATGACGAGTATTAGGTGAGAACATAATACAGGATGGTGTGGCTGTTCGTGCGGGATGAAGATAATCTTGAAGGGTTCTAATAGGTTGGTCCGCGTTGTGAGACCCTGCATTTTTACATACCTTTAATTTACTCTTATTTTGTTATTGGATATTTTAATTTATTTTATTTCGGCTACGTTTTATTTACGATCAGAGTTAGTTATTTGTAAAATCTATCATTTTAATATTTATAATTATTTAAAGATTATTATTGGTTTTATCATTTGGATTGTTATCGATATTATTTGGATTTAGTAGTTTTGATTTTATATTATAGTTATAAGCTTTTATGAGATTCTTTAATAATAATGCTTTTAATTATTGTAATTAATTGTTGCTACTGGTCTTTCCATCTGAAATGATATATTCAGTATTTTTAGTTTTAATTATTATAAAATATAGTTTGATTTGCCGTATTTTTTTTATTAAGGAGCATTGATTCTATTTTATTTGACATTATCTGATTTATTGATCTTAAATTTATTAAATCATTAAGTCTTATTATATTTATTCTATTTTAGTTTGGTAGCTTTTGAATAGTTCCAAAAATATTATATTATATAGGATTATTTTATTACCTTGATTTTAGTTATTTGAAATATTGCAAGATTTTAAAAATGCTCTAAATATCTTATTTAAATGTATGGATCTATTCCTTTTAAATAGTTAAATAAATTTCATCATTTTAATATTGATGAAAAATATTATGTTGAAAAATAAAATAAGTTGAAATAATATTTTATTTAATTAGTTTGAGAATTTTAAGTTAAGTTGATGTTATACGCTTTCAAATCAGTGTTTTAAATTCATCTGTTGTCCGTTTGAAGACCCAAAAGCATCGGGCCTTTAAATAGCATGGAAAGGGTCAGATCCCTCATTTTTCCCCTCTCCCTTTTCCTTTTCTCTCTCTCTCTCCTCTCTCTTTTGTCTCCCACGTGCTACAGTAATCGTGAGAGAGCAGTTCGGTTTTTGTCTCGTGGCGGCGCCACCCCCGGTCGCCAAGCCTCACCTCCGGCCCCACCTGAACCGCCACCCTCTGGCGAGTCCAACCCCACCAGTGGTGTCGACCACAGCAGCCCCACGTCCCGCCGACAGCCGCAAACCCAAGAGACGTTTAATCCTCTACGCTGCACCTTTCGCCACTGATTACGCCCAAAAGAATAACGCGGTCGTTTGCAGTATAGCTTTGGGGTGTCGATTCCACAGGGAGATGGATTGAGAAATTGAAGAATAGTAATGAAATTAACCAAAAGGTTTAGACGAGTACGAAAAGTAAATTTTAGAGTGTGACGTAAATTAAAACTAAATGAGTAATTTGAAAAGTATAAAAATGAGACGAAAAGTAGAGCGTAGAGAATTCCTTGTGTATTTGTGGTATTCAAATTTATTCTTAATTCATTGATAACTCAATTAAGAATTTTATGTCCAAATTCTTAATCGGAAGATATAACATTAATAACCAAAATTTAAATCACTGTAACTCTTTGAAAAATCATTCTTCGTGCTTAACTCTCATAAATTGTTATCGACATTGAGAAAATCCAACGACGACAATATACCCAAGAGGCGATATTGTAGCAGAGAATTAAATCAATATAGACAATCAATTGCTCCAAACATAATTGTAGAACTAATTCACTCAATAGAAAAAGCATGACTGAATCCATAAACGAAATAGATTCTATAATTATTTGAAGACGAAAAAACATCACAAATAAATTGAGAATAATAGAACAAAAGAGTTTTAATATTTAAAGACCAAATACATGAATCAAAAATAAATTACAAATACCATCACACACACAAGTTCATCCCTAGCCCTCCTTGAGAATTTAGTTACACATATTGAAAATATGCAACAAAAATTCTCCAAGGGATAATATGGAAGAGCCAACCATTATTTTCTTCTCTCTTCTTTGGTTTTCCTTTTCTTTTCTCAAGCTCTCAAAATAATGGTTCTTCCAAAGCATCCTCCCACTCTAAGCATTCTCTTAGAACACACATCCCTTCCTTCTATTTATAAGCATCCTTTATGCAAGTTGTCATGACAAAATCATCACAATTTCAACTTGTTTTGCCATGTGCCATTCTTGAATCCAAGTGATTTGTGAGTTGTCATTTTGATCATTTGTTTTCCCACTATGCATGAGCTGGATTTTGCTTGTAGGTTGAGTGTTTCAATTTTGCTTCTCTATCTATTAGTTGTCTTGTATGACTTAATATCTTGTGGTCAAATAATTTGTCTTGAATAAACTTGAGTGCACTTCATCTTGTATCTGAATTGATCATTGAATTTACAAGTTGGTGTAGGAGTGCTTGCTGGAAAATATTATGATGACATTTGGATTTGATGCAAGTGGCTGAAAAATATCCAGGAACGTCAAGTGCAGGTATGTCCACTTGATGGTCGATTTTGTCTTAAATTGAGTGGATATCTCTTCAAACATAAAACATGAAAGTTATAGCTATTTCTCTTGCGGTTCTAGATCATCTTGAATCAGCTCAATCGGAGATTGTATGAGAGAGTTATTCCCATATTACGAAAAGATGTTAGAACTATCTAAAATTCCTCAATTATCTTCATTTGCTCCTAATGCCTCTATTTGTGTCCTAAATCAAAATATAAGAATAATGAGTATATTTAGGCATCAAATAAGAATAAAGTATTAAACATTAAGAGAGGAAAATATGGCATTTTATATTCTAATCAATATATTAAATCATGCTTATATCTATCTCAAGATAAATGACCATTAATTTTAATAACATGAGTTATATCCATTATTTTCTCATTTCTTTTAGTATTTAAATAGAGTATTTAGAGTGCATTTTTGTGCACTCATCACACCCCCCAACTTACTCATTGCTAGTCCCTAGCAATTTTCATGCAAAATGATGAGAAAGACCAAAGAAAATCACACATAGGGGCCATCAAGACACATTTTTCAAATTTACATATCAAAACAATCTTAGAAATTCAATAACCCTTTCACAAGTAATTCAAATATAGCAATCCACAGAGTGTGTATGTGTTCCAAACTATTTTTATCAAATCAGAGGTTTCGACACATGCGACATTAGAATATCTTAAGCAAAAAGGTTCAACTCCATAACTCACGGGTGTAGAAGTGTTTCATGTATGGGTTCTCTCTATGGAGTTGACAAAGAGTACATTTACTCTCATGGAAATTTAGCCAATTATATATAAGTAACAAGTAAACATTGATCTTATGATAGGAATACTAACAAATGAGATTTCCACCATTCTTTCCACAAGCATACTTAGGATCGGAAAAATCAACACAAAGGATTGTAATGTGGTTTAGGATCGGGGTTCATAAGAAGAAAAGGTGAAGAGATTTCAAAAACTTCCAAGTATACACAAAAAGGAATCTGTTAAACTTTTCAGTAGACTATACTTTCCTTTTGATGTACTTTTCAATTGTTTAGATTTTTGACTAAGTACACTTTTCCATCTTCTTTTGCCACTGGTGTCTTCGCAATTTGATGAACTCTTTCATGAATAATTTGATGGACACATCTAGCACCATGCCATTTTTATCATGGTTTTTTTTTTTTTATGATAATTTCACACCTAGTACACACTTGGAAGTCAAATGGTAGGAAAATATAGTGTATAAGTTATACTCCAATGTGGAGAGGTATGGATGATGTAGATATGAAAAGAAAAGGCCATATGTGTATATTGGTTCAAAATTGGCTGCTAGGGATCTATGATGAAAAGGCTCAGCTTGGAAGGCTCAAACGTTAATCCTAAGTTGACTTTCGCCATATCCCAAGTATATCCACCATCTTACCACAAACTATGTAATGATATTCTCAAAAGAAGTGTCAAATTCAAC
Organism: Platycarya strobilacea; assembly: GCA_036898215.1. Taxonomy (NCBI): domain Eukaryota; kingdom Viridiplantae; phylum Streptophyta; class Magnoliopsida; order Fagales; family Juglandaceae; genus Platycarya; species Platycarya strobilacea. The sequence continues at coordinate 5,295,345 of CM072558.1, forward strand.
AGATCAATGGATACTTATCACAATTTCTGTATTTGTAAGCTCTCAATTCTCACAAAATTCACATGAATACTCGAGCAAAATAATTCTTTAGTTACATGTGTCAAATCACCATATTACCACAAAGTTTGGAGAAGTGCATAAATGGCTGTGTGGATGTTTTAGCAAAATGATTTAAAATGGGTTTGTTGAATTCACCAAGATGGTTATGAATGAGCATGAGTATCATGTGTGAAAAGATGCCTGTGTGAAAAAATTTGGCAATTTTTTATATATTGATTGAAATATGCCACAGAGTTTAAATAACAGATTTGTATTCCCACCCCCTAACTTAAATGAAACATTGTCCTCAATGTTTAAGAATCAGAATTGAATAACTAAACAGGGTAGAATACACCTGATGTGGGATGTGGGTGGCTTGCTTGGCATCAAAGATGGTATTTTTCAAAATAAAATTAACCTGTAACAAAATAAAGTAAACAATAAACAAAAATAAAATGAACGAAAATAAAATAAAAGAAAAACATACCTGGAGATGGTCAAGATTGATATACTGGGTCCATAAGTGGAATGTCTTCCACTTCTGGAATTTGTCTATCAATTAAGATTTTGAGGCGTTGACCATTTACTTTGAAGATACATCCATCTTTTAGATTTTCTCTTTCTACCGCCCCATTTATGAAAACGTTTTTTACTATAAAAGGGCCGGTCCATCTAGATCGAAGTTTTCCTGAATGCTTATGGAGTCTTGAATCATATAAAAATACTCGATCATTAGGCTTAAATGTTCTTCTCAAAATATTTTTATCATGAAATACTTTCATTTTAGCCTTATAGATCTTGGAGTTTTCATAAGCATCATTTCTCAATTCTTCTAATTCCGTCAATTGGAATTTTCTAAATTTTCCTGCTTTTTCCAAGTCAAAATTGAAATGTTTAATGGCCCAATATGCTCGATGCTCGAGCTCCACGGGCAAATGACAAGGTTTTCCAAAAACAAGTCTATAAGGTGACATGCCTAAGGGAGTTTTGAAAGCTGTACGGTAAGCCCAAAGCGCATCGATTAGTCTCAAAGACCAATCTTTCCGATCCAGGTTGACCGTTTTTTCTAAAATTTGTTTAATTTCCCTATTCGCAAGTTCAATCTATCCACTTGTCTGAGGGTGATATGCAGTAGAAAGCTTATGTATCACCCCATATCTTTTCATTAAAGTTTCAAAAGAACGGTTGCAAAAATGCGTACCTCAGTCACTAATGATAGCACGTGGGGTACCAAATCGAGATAATACATTTTCTTTGAGAAACTTAATTACCGTCCTGTTAACATAAGTCCTGCAAGGTGCTGTCTCTACCCATTTTGACACATAATCTACTGCCACAATAATATATAAATATCCAAAAGAAGGAGGAAATGGTCCCATAAAATCAATGCCCCAACAGTCAAAAATTTCAATTACCAAAATTGGGTTTAAGGGCATCATATCACGACGGGTCATAGCTCCTAACTTTTGACATCTTTCGCATGAGCGACAATAGATATTTGTATCTTTAAATAAGGTGGGCCAATAAAATCCACACTGCAGGATTTTTGCAGCGGTTTTCTTCATTGAAAAGTGGCCACCACAAGCTTGGGAATGACAAAATTCCAAAACGCTTGCAATCTCTTCATCAGGGATGCAACGCCTTAAAATTTGATCAGGGCAGTATTTGAAAAGGTAAGGGTCATCCCAGTAGAATTTTCGTACCTCAATCATGAATTTCCTTTTGTCTTGGGTGCTAAAATCCTTTGGTATTTCACCTGCAGCTAAATAGTTCACAATATGAGCAAACCATGGTAGAGAAGTAATAGAAAGTAAATTCTCATCGGGAAAATCATCTTTGATTGGTATGTGGTCAGAAGTGTCCTCGAATGTGAGTCTAAAAAGATGGTCTGCCACTACGTTCTCCACTCCTTTCTTGTCTTTGATGGTGATGTCAAATTCCTGCAAAAGCAAAATCCATCGTATTAATCGTGCCTTAGCATCCTTCTTTGTAAAAAGGTACTTAAGGGCTCCATGATCTGTAAAGATAATGATAGGAGAACCAATCAAATAAGCGCGGAATTTATCCAAAGCAAATACTACAGCTAACAACTCTTTTTCAGTGGTGGATTAATTCATTTGTGCATTATTTAGAGTTCGACTAGCATAGTAAATGACAAAAGATTTCCCTTCTCTTCGTTGTCCAAGAACAGCACCTACAGCAAAATCACTAGCATCACACATAATTTCAAAAGGTAAATTCCAATCAGGTGGTTGCATTATGGGTGCTGAAGTAAGCTTGCCAATTAATGTTTTGAAAGCCTCTTGACAGGCTTGTGTCCATTCAAATGGGGCATCCTTAGCTAGGAGGTTACATAGTGGTCTAGATATGGCAGAAAAATTCTGTATGAATCTCCTATAAAAACCCGCATGACCAAGAAATGATCTTATATCCTTGATTGTTCTAGGTGTAGGCAATTTAGAGATTAATTCAACTTTTGATTGATCAACCTCCATTCCTTTGGAAGAAATAATATGCCCTAAAACAATACCTGAAGGTACCATAAAGTGACATTTTTCCCAATTTAAAACCAATTCTTTTTCTTCACAATGAGTCAGTACTCTTTCTAAACTCATTAAACATGCATCAAAAGAAGATCCAAAAACAGTCAAGTCATCCATAAAAACTTCCATGCACTTTTCAACCATATCACTAAAAATACTCATCATGCAACGTTGAAAAGTAGCTGGAGCATTACACAGTCCAAATGGCATTCTGCGGAAAGCATAAGTACCGAAATGACAAGTAAAAGTAGTTTTATCCTGATCTTCTAATGCAATTTCAATTTGATAATAACCAGAATAACCATCGAGAAAGCAATAAAAAGGATGACCAGCCACCCGCTCAAGAATTTGATCAATAAAAGGAAGCAGAAAATGGTCTTTTCGTGTGGTGGCATTTAATTTTCTGTAATCAATACACATCCGCCAACCAGTCACCAGTTTTGTAGGGACTAACTCTCCAAGGTTATTTTTTATCACAGTTACTCCTGACTTTTTAGGAACAACCTGCGTAGGACTTACCCATTTACTATCAGCAATAGGATATATCATTCATGCATCTAATAGTTTCAATACTTCATTTTTCACAACTTCTTTCATTGTGGGATTAAGTCTACGCTGGGGGTCTCTTCGAGGATTAGTTCCTTCCTCTAAATTTATTTTATGAGTACAGATTAGGGGACTAATGCCTTTTATATCAGCAATACTCCATCCTAGGGTTGATTTATATTTGCATAAAATCTGAATTAATTTCTCACTTTGGGACTCAGATAATTCAGATGAAATAATAACAGGAAAAGTATCACCTGGACCAAGGAAAACATGCTTTAAACCCTTAGGTAGGGATTTTAATTCAACTTTAGGGGCTTCCCTACTTGAAGGAATCTGTCTTTCTCTTTTTTCAGGCAACTTCTCAAACTTTGGTTGCCATGCCTGTGTGCTATAATCATGAGTTCTGTCAAAAATAGCACAAATGTCAAATACATCAGATGAATCACTTATAGGATTAAATTCAGAATTAACAATAAAGTATTCAAGGGGATCTGAATCATGAGTTGTAAGAACATCCCTTTCTATAAGTGAGTCAATCATGTATGTCTGATGACACTCGACATCCTTTTCTGGCTGTTTTGCAATATGAAAAATATTTACCTCAAGAGTCATATTGCCAAAAGAGAGTTTCATCAATCCATTTCTGCAATTGATAAGAGCATTAGAAGTAGCAAGAAAAGGTCTACCTAAAATTAATGGAATTTTAGAGGTGGTTTCTACAGCAGAACTAGTGTCTAGAATTAAGAAATCAACAGGATAGTAAAATTTGTCAACTTGAATTAAAACATCCTCTACCACACCCCGTGGTGCTCTAACTGAACGATCAGCCAATTGCAATACCACAGAAGTTGGTTTGATTTCTCCCAATCCTAATTGCAAATAAATAGAATATGGCATCAAATTTAGACTAGCCCCTAAATCTAGCAAGGCCTGTCCAAGCTCATGATTGCCAATGTTGCATGTGATGGTTGGACATCCAGGATCCTTGTACTTAGGGGGAATCCGCTGTTCAATTAGAGCACTAACTTGCTCTGTCAAGAATGCAGTCTTCTTCACATAATGCTTCCTCTTAACTGTACACAAATCTTTTAGAATTTTTGCGTAAGTAGGAACTTGTTTAATTACATGCAAAAGGGGAAGATTAATTTTTACATGTCTAAGATTTTCCAAAATATCATTGTTATGATTTAGAGTTTGTTTGCTTGACTTTAATGCTTGAGGAGAAGGTACCTTACCAGGATTTTTTGTTACCGCAGGTTCCTCAAGTTTTGTTACCTCAAGTTCTTTGGGAAGCTCAGGACTGCTGCTATCTTGATCTTTCTCTACATCCTTTTTTTTTCTATTATTGAATCACGTAGAGACTTACCACTTCGTGTCACAATGGCGTTTACGTCCTTCAGATCTCCTTGTGCCATATGTTGACCATGAGGTACAGATTGAGTTTGGGAAGGAAACTTATATTTCTCATTCATAGTCAATGAACTCATTATTTTAGACACCTGGCTCTTGATTTCCTTATTTTCTTCGACAACCTGCATAATCAAAGATTCAAATTTTTGATTAGTCTTACCCTGTATTTCAATAAAAGTATGCAAAATATCTTCTAAAGAATTTCTAGAAGATTGAGGTGCATAGGATGGTGCAGGATATGATCTAGAGAGTTGTGCAGGCTGCTGGTTTTCAGACTTCCAGCTGAAGTTAGGATGATTACGCCATCCTGGGTTGTAGGTTTCAGAGTAAGGTGTGAAGGGCTTTTTGTACATACCTAGAGCATTACCTTGTTCCTCATACATACCATTCATGTTAGTATGTGTAGGACACTCTTGAGAATGATGATCTATCCCACCACAGACAACACATGGCCCAAAAGATTCTGCATGATTAGCCGTGTGTGTTGGTTTTGAGTTTTTAGTTTTCAATAACTCTAATTATCTGGTGAGCATTTCAACCTTAGCCTTAAGGTTATCCTCCTCCCTTAGATGGTAAATACCACCACTCAAGTTTCCTGTAGGTCGTGACCTGTTTGTGCTATCAGTAGCACTAGGTCCAGTCCAAGTATGAGCTTTTTCAGCAAGCTCATTGAGGTACTCTATGGCCTCATCAGGATTTTTCTGTTAAAATTCTCCATTGCACATCATTTCCACGAATTGACGTTCCCTAGGCGTAAGGCCTTCATAGAAATAACTCACTAAGCGCCAATTCTCATATCCATGGTGGGGACACATACTCAGTAATTTTTTAAATCTTTCCCAAGACTGGTACAAAGTCTCACTATCCTTTTGTGCAAAGGTAGAGATTTGTCTTTTTTAAAGCATTAGTCTTATGTTGGGGAAAGTATTTATTGAAAAACACTTGAGTCATCTCACTCCATATTCAAATAGACCGTGGTCTTAGTGAGTACAACCAACTCTTAGCTTTATCTTTCAAAGAAAAAGGAAAGAACTTTAGCCTTACCGTTTCGTCAGTGGTATTTTGACTGTGAAATGTTGCAACTACTTCCTCAAATTCCCTAATATGAACATAGGGGTTTTCATTTTCTAGACCATAGAAAGTCGGAAGTAATTGTATCATTCCCGTTTTAAAATCTACATGACGAACATTAGGTGAGAACATAATACAGGATGGTGTGGCTGTTCGTGCGGGATGAAGATAATCTTGGAGGGTTCTAACAGGTTGGTCCACGTGTTCACTCATCCCGTCAGAATTGGAAGAATTATCAAACAAGCGATTAGAAAAATTAGATTCTGAATCTAATTCTAGCACGGGTCTACTAGCAAACCGTCCAAAAGCGTCTCTGTACCTGCGCATACAAAGTAAAGAAAAGCGTAATACTGAAAAAAAAAAATTAATTACGAAAAGAAAACTAAAATAAAATAAAGATGCAGAAAGCTAAAAAGAAAATGAACGAAGCTACCGCTCTCTTTTTTTTTTTTTTTTTACAAACTACTAAAAAAAAACTACAAATTCTTTTACCGTCTCCCCGGCAACGGCGCCAAAATTTGATTACGCCCAAAAGAATAACGCGGTCGTTTGCAGTATAGCTTTGGGGTGTCGATTCCATAGGGAGATGGATTGAGAAATTGAAGAATAGTAATGAAATTAACAAAAAGATTTAGACGAGTACGAAAAGTAAATTTTAGAGTGTGACGTAAATTAAAACTAAATGAGTAATTTGAAAAGTATAAAAATGAAATGAAAAGTAGAGCGTAGAGAATTCCTTGTGTATTTGTGGTATTCAAATTTATTCTTAATTCATTGATAACTCAATTAAGAATTTTATGTCCAAATTCTTAATCGGAAGATATAACATTAATAACCAAAATTTAAATCACATGTAACTCTTTGAAAAATCATTCTTCGTGCTTAACTCTCATAAATTGTTATCGACATTGAGAAAATCCAACGACGACAATATACCCAAGAGGCGATATTGTAGCAGAGAATTAAATCAATATAGACAATCAATTGCTCCAAACATAATTATAGAACTAATTCACTCAATAGAAAAAGCATGACTGAATCCATAAACGAAATAGATTCTATAATTATTTGAAGACAAAAAAACATCACAAATAAATTGAGAATAATAGAACAAAAGAGTTTTAATATTTAAAGACCAAATACATGAATCAAAAATAAATTACAAATACCATCACACACACAAGTTCATCCCTAGCCCTCCTTGAGAATTTAGTTACACATATTGAAAATATGCAACAAAAATTCTCCAAGGGATAATATGGAAGAGCCAACCATTATTTTCTTCTCTCTTCTTTGGTTTTCTTTTCTTTTCTCAAGCTCTCAAAATAATAGCTCTTCCAAAACATCCTCCCACACTAAGCATTGTCTTAGAACACACACCCCTCCCTTCTATTTATAAGCATCCTTCATGCAAGTTGTCATGACAAAATCATCACAATTTCAACTTGTTTTGCCATGTGCCATTCTTGAATCCAAGTGATTTGTGAGTTGTCATTTTGATCATTTGTTTTCCCACTATGCATGAGCTGGATTTTGCTTGTAGGTTGAGTGTTTCAATTTTGCTTCTCTATCTATTAGTTGTCTTGTATGACTTAATATCTTGTGGTCAAATAATTTGTCTTGAAGAAACTTGAGTGCACTTCATCTTGTATCTGAATTGATCATTGAATTTCCAAGTTGGTGTAGGAGTGCTTGCTGGAAAATATTATGATGACATTTGGATTTGATGCAAGTGGCTGAAAAATATCCAGGAACGTCAAGTGCAGGTGCGTCCACTTGATGGTCGATTTTGTCTTAGATTGAGTGGTTATCTCTTCAAACATAAAACATAAAAGTTATAGATATTTCTCTTGTGGTTCTAGATCATCTTGAATCAGCTAAATCAGAGATTGGATGAGAGAGTTATGCCCATATTACGAAAATATGTTAGAACTGTCTAAAATTCCGCAATTATCTTCATTTGCTCCTAATGCCTCTATTTGTGTCCTAAATCAAAATATAAGAATAATGAGTATATTTAGGCATCAAATAAGAATAAAGTATTAAACATTAAGAGAGGAAAATATGGCATTTTATATTTTAATCAATATATTAAATCATGCTTATATCTATCTCAAGATAAATGGCCATTAATTTTAATAACATGAGTTATATCCATTATTTTCTCATTTCTTTTAGTATTTAAATAGAGTATTTAGAGTGCATTTTTGTGCACTCATCAGCCACCCATAGCTCCACCGTCAGCCACCGTACCATGACACCACCCCCGCCATTTGATCCACCACCCATAGATGACCTACCACCAGAAATCTTAGCCCCAACGGAGCACCCACTTTCTCTTTCCTCCCTTGGAACCGAAATGGGTCTCTAAATGAGCTTTCTGTTGCCGCACCGCCGTCCGACCACGTGGCTCTCACCACCACAGCCAAAAGCTTCCCCTACCTCAGTTTATCACACCCCTAAAATAGTTTTCCCATCCATGGCCGCACCTCCCTTGTACGGGGGAAAATTCAAAAATGGGTCTCCACCATTTCGAGCTAGATCCACTACCTTTCGATGGTTGCACCGCCTCACCGCCACCGCCACGAGATTCCCCATCCTCCAAGGAGCATTCTCCTAAATTTTGGTGTCAAACGGAGTACCCGAATCCAACCCGTCACTTCGCCATGCTTGGAGATGAATAGTGCACAATTTACCCACTTGGGATCGGCAATCACCGCGATATTCGATTGGTGTCCATTTATGCACTGTAAGTAACAGATATTTGTTTGACTGTTTGATTGGGTGCTAATCTCTATCTTGTTTGCTTGATGTGTTTGTTATCTAGTGATAATGAGTAATACGAGAGTAGATTGGTTGGGCCTGAGGCCATTTAATTGAGATTGAGATTATTCCGAGTCAATCTTATTGTGGTTGAACATTATGTGGATGGTAATTGTTGATGATGTAATGTTTTGGTTGGATGACTGTTATTTTAATAATTATCAGTGATAAAATGATCTGGTTAGATGGCTTGATTATTTTGGTGACTATTAGTGATATAATGATTTGGTTGGATGACTTCATTACTTTTTCACTATGTTTTAATGAGGTGGTACACTAGGATTTTAATCGAAGAAATATTTGGAAGAAAATGTTGAAAATTGAGGAGGGAACTTAATAAGTACAGTTAGGAAAATTTTAGTTAAGGGTTGAAATAATGGCGTAAAATGTTGGATGATGAAAAGTTTATTTTGGGGAGTTCATAAGTTTAATCGTGATGTACTTCTTTGGAAAAATATTAGGCTTTAACTCATGATATGATGTATGGATATAACTGGACTCTTTGGATGAAATGTTGATTACGCCCAAAGAATAACGCGGTCGTTTGCAGTATAGCTTTAGGGTGTCGATTCCACAGAGAGATGGATTGAGAAATTGAAGAATAGTAACGAAATTAACAAAAAGATTTAGACGAGTACGAAAAGTAAATTTTAGAGTGTGACGTAAATTAAAACTAAATGAGTAATTATAAAAATGAGACGAAAAGTAGAGCGTAGGGAATTCCTTGTGTATTTGTGGTATTCAAATTTATTCTTAATTCATTGATAACTCAATTAAGAATTCTATGTCCAAATTCTTAATCGGAAGATATAACATTAATAACTAAAATTTAAATCACATGTAACTCCTTGAAAAATCATTTTTCGCGCTTAACTCTCATAAATTGTTATCGATATCGAGAAAATCCAACAACGACAATATACCTAAGAGGCGATATTGCAGTAGAGAATTAAATCAATATAGATAATCAATTGCTCCAAACATAATTATATAACTAATTTGCTCAATAGAAAAAGCATGACTGAATCCATAAACGAAATAGATTCTATAATTATTTGAAGACAAAAAAACATCACAAATAAATTGAGAATAATAGAACAAAAGAGTTTTAAAATTTAAAGACCAAATACATGAATCAAAAATAAATTATAAATACCATCACACACACAAGTTCATCCCTAACCCTCCTTGAGAATTTAGTTACACATATTGAAAATATGCAATAAAAATTCTTCAAGGGATAATATGGAAGAGCCAACCATTATTTTCTTCTCTCTTCTTTGGTTTTTCTTTTCTTTTCTCAAGCTCTCAAAATAATGGCTCTTCCAAAGCATCCTCCCACACTAAGCATTTTTTTAGAATACACACCCCTTCCTTCTATTTATAAGCATCCTTCATGCAAGTTGTCATGACAAAATCATCACAATTTCAACTTGTTTTGCCATGTGCCATTCTTGAATCCAAGTGATTTGTGAGTTGTCATTTTGATCATTTGTTTTCCCACCATGCATGAGCTGGATTTTGCTTGTAGGTTGAGTGTTTCAATTTTGCTTCTCTATCCATTAGTTGTCTTGTATGACTTAATATCTTGTGGTCAAATAATTTGGCTACAAGAAACTTGAGTGCACTTCATCTTGCATATGAATTGATCATTGAATTTCCAAGTTGGTGTAGGAGTGCTTGCTGGAAATATTATGATAACATTTGGATTTGATGCAAGTGGCTGAAAAATATCCAGGAACGTTAAGTGCAGGTGCGTCCACTTGATGGTCAATTTTGTCTTAGATTGAGTGGATATCTCTTCAAACATAAAACATAAAAGTTATATATATTTCTCTTGCGGTTCTATATCATCTTGAATCAGCTCAATCGGAGATTGGATGAGAGAGTTACGACCATATTACGAAATGATGTCAGAACTGTCTAAAATTCCACAATTATCTTCATTTGCTCCTAATGTCTCCATTTGTGTCCTAAATCAAAATATAAGAATAATGAGTATACTTAGGTATCAAATAAGAATAAAGTATTAAACATTAAGAGAGGAAAATATGGCATTTTATATTCTCATCAATATATTAAATCATGCTTATATCTATTTCAAGATAAATGACCATTAATTTTAATAACATGAGTTATATCCATTATTTTCTCATTTCTTTTAGTATTTAAATAGAGTATTTAGAGTGCATTTTTGTGCACTCATCACACCCCCCAACTTACTCATTGCTAGTCCCTAGCAATTTTCATGTAAAATGATGAGAAAGACCAAATAAAATCACACATAGGGGCCATCAAGACACATTTTTCAAATTTACATATCAAAACAATCTTAGAAATTCAATAACTCTTTCACAAGTAATTCAAATATAGCAATCCACAGAGTGTGTATGTATTCCAAACTATTTTTATCAAATCAGAGGTTTCGACACATGCAACATTAGAATATCTCAAGCAAAAAGATTCAACTCCATAACTCACGGGAATAGAAGTGTTTCATGTATGGGTTCTCTCTATGGAGTTGACAAAGGTGTACATTTACTCTCATGGAAATTTAGCCAATTATATATAAGTAACAAGTAAACATTGATCTTATGATAGGAATACTAACAAATGAGATTTCCACCATTCTTTCCACAAGGATACTTAGGATCGGAAAATTCAACACAAAGGGTTGTAATGTGGCTTAGGGTTGGTTTTTATAAGAAGAAAAGGTGAAGAGGTTTCAAAAACTTCCAAGTATACACAAAAGGGAATCTGTTAAATTTTTCAGTAGACTATACTTTCCTTTTGATGTACTTTTCAATTTTTTAGATTTTTGACTAAGTATACTTTTCCATCTTCTTTTGCCACTGGTGTCTTTGCAATTTGATGAACTCTTTCATGAATAATTTGATGGACACATCTAGCACCATGCCATTTTTGTCATGGTTTTCTTTTTTTTTTTTTCTTTTTTTTTTCAAATGATAATTTCACACCTAGTACACACTTGGAAGTAAAATGGTAGGAAAATATAGTGTATAAGCTATACTCCAATGTGGAGAGGTATGGATGATATGATATGAAAAGAAAAGACCATATGTGTATATTGGCTCAAAATTGGCTGCTAGGGATCTATGATGAAAAGGTTCAACTTGAAAGGCTCAGACGTTAATCCTAAGTTGACTTCCGTCATATCCCAAGTATATCCACCATCTTACCACAAACCATGTAATGATATTCTCAAAAGAAGTGTCAAATTCAACAGATCAATGGATACTTATCACAATTTCTATATTTGTAAGCTCTCAATTCTCACAAAATTCACATGAATACTTGAGCAAAATAATTCTTTAGTTACATGTGTCAAATCACCATATTACCACAAAGTTTGGAGAAGTGCATAAATGGTTCTGTGGATGCTTTATCAAAATGATTTAAGATGGGTTTGTTGAATTCACCAAGATGGTTATGAATGAGCATGAGTATCATGTGTGAAAAGATGCCTGTGTGAAAACAATTTGGCAATTTTTTATATATTGATTGAAATATGCCACAGAGTTTAAATAACAGATTTATATTTCCACCCCCCAACTTAAATGAAACATTGTCCTCAATGTTTAATAATCAAAATTGGATGGGGAGTAACTAAAAAGGGTAGGATACACCTGATGTGTGATGTAGATAGCTCGGTAAGCGTCAAAAGTAGTGATCTAAAATGACAAAATGATACTATCCTGCAAACAAAAATAAAGAAAACAGTAGTAAATAAAAACAAAACAAAACAAATTAGATGATAATAATAATAATAATGATTGTTGCATGCTGTGGTCAAAGTTGGTAGACCAAGTTTACAACCGGACTATCTTCCACTTCTTGAACTATTCCTCCTGGGTCAAAAACGAAACGCTTATTTGCCCAATAAACTCGGTGCTCGAACTTCACAGGTAGGTGGCAAGGTTTAAGATTAACTTTGGTTACTTGCCCACTTGAAGGAATCTGTTTTTCATTTTTCTCAAGAAACTCCTCAAACTTCGGTTGCCAAGCCCGTGTGCTATAATCTTGAGTATTGTCAAAAATCGCACAAATATTAGCTACATCAGATGAATCACTGATAGGATTACACTCAAAATCAACAATAAAATTCTCAATGGGATCAGAATCATGAGTTGTGAAAACTTCCCTGTCTATGAGTGAGTCAATCATATATATCTACTGGCACTCGTGATTCTTCACAGTTTCTTGTGCCATATGTTGACCATGAGGTACAGACTGAGCTTGAGAAGGGAGCTTACCTTGCTCATTTACACTCAAGAAACTCGTTATTTTAGATACCTGGCTCTTTATCTCCTTTTGTTCTTCAACAACCTGCATAATTAAAGACTCAAATTTTTGGTTAGTCTTACTCTGTGCTTTAATAAATGCATGCAAAGTGTCTTCTAAAGAATTTCTAGAAGATTGAGGTGCATGGTATGGTGCAGGATATGATCTAAAAGGTTGTGCAGGCTGTGCAGACTGTTGGTTTTCAGACTTCCAGCTGAAGTTGGGGTGATTACGCCATCCTCTCATGTTAGCATGTGTAGGACAGTCTTGGGCATGATGATTTACCCCACCACAGACAACACATGGCCCAAAAGATTCTGCATGATTAGCCATGTGTGTTGGCTTTGAGTTTTTCGTTTTCAATAACTCTAATTCTTTGGTGAGCATTTCAACCTTAACCTTAACGTTATCCTCTTCCCTTAGGTGGTAAATACCACCACTCGGGTTTCCTGTAGGTCGTGACCTGTTTGTGCTATCAGTAGCACTAGGTCCAGTCCAAGTATGAGCTTTTTCAGCAAGCTCATTGAGGTACTCTATGGTCTCATCAGGATTGTTCTGTAAAAATTCTCCATTGCACATCATTTCCACGAATTGACGTTCCCTGGGCGTAAGCCCTTCATAAAAATAACTCACTAAGCACCAATTCTCATATCCATGGTGGGGACACATACTCAGCAATTCTTTAAATCTTTCCCAAGACTGGTACAAAGTCTCACTATCCTTTTGTGCAAAGGTAGAGATTTGTCTTTTTAAATCATTGGTCTTATGTTGGGGAAAGTATTTATTGAAAAACACTTGAGTCATCTCACTCCATGTTCCAATAGACCGTGGTCTTAGTGAGTACAACCAACTCTTAGCTTTATCTTTCAAAGAAAAAGGAAATAACTTTAGCCTTACCGTTTCGTCAGTGGTATTTTGACTGTGAAATGTTGCAACTACTTCCTCAAATTCCCTAATATGAACATAGGGGTTTTCATTTTCTAGACCATGGAAAGTCGGAAGTAATTGTATCATTCCTGTTTTAAAATCTACATGATGAACATTAGGTGAGAACATAATACAGGATGGTGTGGCTGTTCGTGCGGGATGAAGATAATCTTGAAGGGTTCTAACAGGTTCGTCCACGTGTTCACTCATCGCGTCAGAATTGGAAGAATTATCAAACAAGCGATTAGAAAAATTAGATTCTGAATCTGATTCTAGCACGGGTCTACTAGCAAACCGTCCAAAAGCGTCTCTGTACCTGCGCATGCAAAGTAAAGAAAAGCGTAATACTGAAAAAAAATAATTACGAAAAGAAAAGCAAAATAAAATAAAGATGTAGAAAGCTAAAAAGAAAATGAACGAAGCTACCGCTCTTTTTTTTTTTTTTACAAACTACTAAAAAAAATTACAAATTCTTCTACCGTCTCCCCGGCAACGGCGCCAAAATTTGATTACGCCCAAAAATAACGCGGTCGTTTGCAGTATAGGTTTGGGGTGTCGATTCCACAGGGAGATGGATTGAGAAATTGAAGAATAGTAATGAAATTAACAAAAAGATTAAATGAGTGTGATAAGTAAATTTTAGAGTGTGATGTAAATTAAAACTAAATGAGTAATTTGAAAAATATAAAAATGAGACGAAAAGTAGAGCGTAGGAAATTTCTTGTGTATTTGTGGTATTCAAATTTATTCTTAATTCATTGATAACTCAATTAAGAATTCTATGTCCAAATTCTTAATCGGAAGATATAACATTAATAACCAAAATTTAAATCACACGTAACTCTTTGAAAAATCATTCTTCGCGCTTAACTCTCATAAATTGTTATCGACATTGAGAAAATCTAACGACGACAATATACCCAAGAGGCGATATTGCAGCAGAGAATTAAATCAATATAGATAATCAATTGCTCCAAACATAATTATAGAACTAATTCACTCAATAGAAAAAGTATGACTGAATCCATAAACGAAATAGATTCTATAATTATTTGAAGACAAAAAAAAATCACAAATAAATTGAGAATAATAGAACAAAAGATTTTTAATATTTAAAGACCAAATACATGAATCAAAAATAAATTATAAATACCATCACACACACAAGTTCATCCCTAGCCCTCCTTGAGAATTTAGTTACACATATTGAAAATATGCAACAAAAATTCTTCAAGGGATAATATGGAAGAGCCAACCATTATTTTCCTCTCTCTTCTTTGGTTTTTCTTTTCTTTTCTCAAGCTCTCAAAATAATGGCTCTTCCAAACATCCTCCCACACTAAGCATTTTTTCAGAACACACACCCATTCCTTCTATTTATAAGCATCCTTCATGCAAGTTGTCATGACAAAATCATCACAATTTCAACTTGTTTTGCCATGTGCCATTCTTGAATCCAAGTGATTTGTGAGTTGTCATTTTGATCATTTGTTTTCCCACCATGCATGAGCTGGATTTTGCTTGTAGGTTGAGTGTTTCAATTTTGCTTCTCTATCCATTAGTTGTCTTGTATGACTTAATATCTTGTGGTCAAATAATTTGTCTACAAGAAACTTGAGTGCACTTCATCTTGCATATGAATTGATCATTGAATTTCCAAGTTGGTGTAGGAGTGCTTGCTGAAAATATTATGATAACATTTGGATCTGATGCAAGTGGCTGAAAAATATCCAGGAACGTCAAGTGCAGGTGCGTCCACTTGATAGTCAATGTTGTCTTAGATTGAGTGGATATCTCTTCAAACATAAAACATAAAAGTTATAGATATTTCTCTTGCGGTTCTAGATCATCTTGAATCAGCTCAATCGGAGATTGGATGAGAGATTTACGACCATATTACGAAACGATGTCAGAACTGTCTAAAATTCCGCAATTATCTTCATTTGCTCCTAATGTCTCCATTTGTGTCCTAAATCAAAATATAAGAATAATGAGTATATTTAGGCATCAAATAAGAATAAAGTATTAAACATTAAGAGGGGAAAATATGGCATTTTATATTCTCATCAATATATTAAATCATGCTTATATCTATTTCAAGATAAATGACCATTAATTTTAATAACATGAGTTATATCCATTATTTTCTCATTTCTTTTAGTATTTAAATAGAGTATTTAGAGTGCATTTTTGTGCACTCATCAAATGTCAATGGGTATTCTTAGATTCCCTTGATGTATAGATTAAGAAATGTTTGGGCTTAGAGAAAATATTATGTGATGATAATTTGTTGAAGAGAATAACCATACAGGCAATATAAATGTGGTGATTAATGATGGGTTATGATATGGCTATTAAGTTATGAGAAGATTTTAAGAAAATATGCGTGCTTTAGGTAAAGAGAAAGGAGAAGAAAAGTTAAGTTTGACCCCATTATAAGTTGCATCCTTAACCTCTATAAGATAGTGTTGGTTGGATGTGATGTGGCTTAAGGTTTTGATTATATCTTCATTGGAATATGCACGATGTGTGAGATAGAAGATAAATTAAAAAGGGATGTCGGTTCATATGTTAATATGTATGAGATATGTTTTGTGAATGTATGATTCATATGTTTCATGACTCACATGTTTTGCATAAGAAGTCACATGCTACATGCATGAGCACGAAAAGCATGTTTTGAGTCAAGCATGTTTTTAAAAGAAAAGAAAATCAGTAAAGTTTTATAAGAACCCTAAAGGTTGGGATGGGGTAGTGCCCTAGTGGAACTCCCTGTTCACTCAGGAGTGATTAAAGTTGAGTGAAAGCCCCTAGGTCGACGAAGAACAGTAGGCGAACCGTGTATGGCTCTAGAAGGTGTCCGGAGCGCGGTCGCACCTAACACTGGTAGGTGCCAAAGATGGGTAAGGTGTAAGGACCTGCCATATTATAAGCTACGTGACGCACTCACCTTAAGGTGATGCGGTAACCAGTAGGGAACACGCGGTACTTAGGAGAACCGTGTTGTGTCTCATATATGGTACGCGATAAGTCATGATAAGATGGGCTTTCGAGCCATAAGAAAAAATCTGTATATGATAAGTGGCGCCTAAGATAAGAAAAGACGAAAAGAAATTTTGAAAAGATGACTTTCGAAAAGAAGTTCAAACAGTACATATGAAAGAAGTCAAGTTATATGAAAGTGTTTTTATGAAAAGCACATACATGAAACAAAGCATTGAAAACTGTTAAGGATTACGAATGTTTTTACATGAAAGTGCATGTGCATAAGTCATGTTGTAAGTCTCATATTCATGGTACATGCACCCATTGAGTTTGCTGGTATATGCTGATGATGTTCTGTTATGTGAATTGATTGTATGTTGTTTGTTGTCTGTTGCTTACTGGGATTCACATCTCACCACGGTGGATCGCGCCCACCCTACGGTCCCTATTTTATGGGATTGTAGTTTGTGATTGCAAAAAATGAAACTTGGCCCAAGATACAGACTCCACAGGAAAGAAAATTTGTTGAGAGGATGAAGATCGAGATTATGATCTCGAAAGCAGTATTTGCTTATCTTTTTCTTTTCAAAGACTGTATAATCCCCTGTTGAAGAAATTGTTTTAAATTGATTTATAATTTTTAAGAATCTCTGGTACTAGAACAGCTGACTTTTATTTATTTTCCGCTGCAAATATTTATTATACACTTGGTGCATGTTTCACACACTCTTCAAACACTATTCGATGAGATGATTGATCCATGAGATGATCGTCTTGATGTCGCGAGTCCTTTTAAACCCCAGGGGGGATTCGTGGGCATCACAGGTGGTATCAGAGCAGTTTGGCTCTGGGTAAACCCATACGTTGCCTAGGAACTGTACCAGAGAATTTTGTCGTTTTAAAATTGGCTGTTCGTTTTATTGTTTGCATATTTTATGATATTTTATCATCCTCTAGTTCATTTTCTACCAAGTTATATTTTGAAGGTTTTAAATACTTGTTTCATTGTATTGTGTTATTGTTTTAATGAGCCTTTTGTTCATTATCTTTGGATTTATATTTGTTTTGGTAGATCGATTTAAAGTATTATATTTTGTAGTTATGCGATAGTTGAGTTGCCTTTGGTTTCAATGAGTATCTTATTTCAACAGTATTTTGTTTGGAATTTCATTCCATGAGCTACTTGTAAATTGACTTTGGTTTGAATGGTTATTTTGTTTTTCACATATTCTTACTACAACCCTTTTCTTTCATATGATTCTGGAGATTTGAATTTCTTTGAGGGAAGAATTTTAAAAGACACTATTACCCTTATAAACTTTTTTGAGATGCGCTTTGAGACGAGTTTATGATTTTATTTGTTACTTTGTTTTCCTTAATTATTTCTTTTTATTTCAACCATTGTCCTTTCAAGGATAAGCTTTTGTTGGCATAGTCTTTGACAAGAGTGATCTTGTTTTATTGAGTTATTAGGATTTGTTTATTTATTTACCATGGTTCTTTTCTCTTAAACTTTGAGATTTCTAAATCTTTGAGATTTCGAAAAAAAATGGTGATAAGAAGAAATTCTACAACTATGAGATTTCTACAAGAAACTTTTTATAGTTGGTTTTGCAGTGAATTTCAAAATTTTATTTGCCACGTCACTTCCTTTCCTTTCTTTTAATTTAAGATTCTTGTCCTTTAATGAAAACTTTTAGTGAAGTTGTCTTTGACAAGCAAGGTGGACTTGTTTTAGTAATTGCTACTCCATATTTATTTGTTTATTAGAATTTTCTATTTGTATTTTCATGTCATATTTACATGAATTACATGGGTTTCACTCAATGTTTAAGTATATCCTAATTTTGGTTTAAAGTGGTTTCGTTTTGGAGAAATTGTTGATATTTATTAAATTATTCATATTTCTTCATCAGCATTTTTATATGTTATTTACGTGTAATACTTGAATCTCATGTAGAGTTAGAGCTTTAAGTTCTATTGTCATTCTGAGGAGGTTGTTGGAATTATATTTTGGTGGAACTGTGTAAGTGTTGAACCCTTAGCGTTTGGTACAACAGCATAGTTTCTTCTTTTATAATATTGAAGGTAGTAGTTGATCAAATATGTATTTGGGAGAATTTTGGTTTGTTAATGGATACTTGCTAACCAACTGATAGTAGTTGGAAGAGTGTATAAAATTTTGGAGAGTGTGTGTGTGTACCCTTATGATGATTCCCTGGGATGAGTTGATTGCCAAGAGTTGAATATTGACTCGATGCGTTGATATTAAATTTAAGTGATCTTAACCTTAGGCTATTTGATGAGTTGATTGGGTGGAACAATCTAAATATAGATACTTAGCTAGCTTGTTGATTGACAAGATTATGATAGTTATTTTCAGGAATTAATTGTGACTTGAGATCGCATAGGAACTGAAAATTTTGAAACTATTCCTTCTTTGAGAGATTGGATGAATGGTCGGAAAGATGTGGATTTGCTAATCAATCCATAAAAAGAGCGATGAGTCACTATAAAGTAGGATGTGCATTACAGGTTGGAGAGTTGGATTTTAGACATTGATAAGGAACGATCTAATTAGATTTATGAGGTAATAAAGTCTTGAGACTCCGGAGTATAGTACTTCAATGTTTAAAGGGTTAGAGATTCCCATTGCAAGACTTGTCGTGAGTTCTAGACGAATGTATTATTTGAAGACTTAGTAACATTAAAATCGGGAGAAGTTTAGCATAGAAGTTAGACAGGAAACGTTTAGACTTTAGGCTGATTTTAAAGATATAAGTGGAATGACTTAAGATTGAGACCTTCTTTCCTTTGAAGTTAGTCCTATGAAATGGTAGCATTATAAAAAATCTTAGTCTTGGGTTTCTCTTTTTGGTGAGTTGATTGGAGAGCATAGTTTGAACGTGAAAATTGATGAATTCATTGGTTAGCACTTAATAGCGATTGTGGTGGTTATCTTTAGGGATCAGTTGTAACTTGAAGTTACCTAGGAATTTAAAATATTAGGGGTTATTATTTTACTGGAAATTGAACGTCCAGTTGGGAGAATACGAATCTAGGCAGTTAATCTATTATGAGAGTGATGAGTCATATAGATGATAAAAGTAATAAGGTTTGGGAGTGTGGTACTTAGCGCTTGGCAGATTGGATATTTGAGTTTTAAGGATTGTCTTGCAGATTTAGACATGAGGTAGTATTGGAAGACTCATTAATATTAACATTGGAAGAGGTTTATTAGTAGTGAGTTTAAGCTTTAAATTGACCTTAAGAGATTATTGTAGAAATACAATGATTATTTTATTGGAAGAATGTAAGAAATATGCCATGGTAATTTTGGTAAGTACATTCTTATTTTGCCTTTAGTATTTCTAGTATATTTTAAGAGAATATGTTTGTATTGATTGATTTCTTACTTGCTATGCCTTGATGGAATTCTTTAGTAGAAATGCTATGCTTGATTAGAAGTGAACCCATGCTTGAAACCTATGATTCCTTTATGTTGGAAGGTTATGATGTGATTAGTGGATTTAGTAAATGATATTGCAAAGAAATCAACATGATACATGCATGCCTGAGTAAGGATAAGTTTGTGGGATATTGGATGATGATAGGAAAGACTACTTGAAGAGGTACTTTGTTATTCTAATGGAAAATTTCAATCTTTGTTAACACATCATGCTAGGATGAATATCTATAAAATAACGATGAAGGTAGCTATTTCGTTCTTGGTATGAATATCTCGTAGTGACATGATAGGATGTGATAAAGTGCATGCTTGGTAAGTGTACCTTCATGTTACTCTTACATCTCGTGAATATAAGTGGATGTTCATGGTTGGTTGGTTGCTATTTGTGTTGCTATATCATGGTATGTTGATAGAGATTTTTGGCATGTAAAGATTACATAAATAAACTTAGTAACATGGTATTTAGACTTGCTAAAAGTTTGGAATGAGTGGTTTAGTAAACAAAATATTAAATATCGAAGAGTGAAAGGGCATAATAGAGAAATAATCAAAAATGTAATATGGTATACATGACCACCAAGGTATGTTGTAATGGTGGAAAGGTTTTCTATTTTAAGTCGATAAAGCTTGAGCATGTGGTGATTTGCTTAAAAGGGTATATTTTTAGGATTTATTTCATGTCACATTAAGGGTTTGATTAACTCGGATGAATAAGCATGAAATGTAAAAATGCAAAGTGTGTTGAGATGGTGATGCATATGTGTTTGGTGGAATATCATGATCTTCAGAAAATATGTTATTTTGTGACATCAAATCTATGGACATTGTTGTTGAATTTATAGATCAAAAGCATAATGTTTGAGTATTATTATTAAGTTTAGATGGGTGATGATCCGATTTAGATAGGATGGGTACTATGGAATTTAGAAGGTTAAATAAATTATTATGTGAAGTTAAATATAGGAGATTAATTTGAAGAAAGAAAAATGAATTTGACTAGTAGAGTGGGAGATTCGGTTTTACCTAAAGGAAAGAGGACATCGTGGGGTTTAAAAAAAAAAAAATATATATATATATATATATAAATATAGGAGGATATAATGGTATGATTTTCGATTTCTTTATAGAGGAGTGAGCATGCTACTTGGTCTGAAGGGAAGGGACTTAAAACTATGATACCCAAATGCCACTAAGGTTCCAGTCAACCCCCTGTTGTGAAGCTAAAATTATGTAAACAGTTTTATTTAGGTTTAGTGAAGTATGTGGAAGAGAATAGAAGGAGAAAACCCTAATGATAGACAAAGAGGGTCTCGGCCTAACCATGAGGATGGAGGTTGAGTACCCCACTTAACTCATTAGATTCAACTATGTGCTTGTACATGAATGACTAATCGAATGATGTGGTGTTTGTGTGAAAACGGCTAAGAGTGCACTCGGGTTCGTCTCGAGTTTTTGCATGGTTAGCGTTAGGATTTTTTTAACTAATTGTAATAAGGTCCATATAGACATAGGGACTTCGTACCACACGACTAATCTGGGAATTTTAGACTCATGATGTCAATTTGAGGTACGCGACTATGATGAAAGCACTTAGTGGAATGAATACGTCAGAACGACAACATCCAAGAGCAAATGATGAACGGTATGGTATGTGCGTTCCAGAGACCTTTCGCACAACAGTCTAGCAAATTTCAAGGACGAAATTCTTTTAAGTGGGGGAGGATGTGAGACTCTGCATTTTTACATACCTTTAATTTACTCATATTTTGTTATTGGATATTTTAATTTATTTTAATAAATTAAATTGTTATTTCATAAATTTTATTTCGGGTACACTTTATTTACGATCAGAGTTAGTTATTTGTGAAATCTATCATTTTAATATTTATAGTTATTTAAAGATTATTATTGGTTTTATCATTTGGATTGTTATCGATATTATTTGGATTTAGTGGTTTTGATTTTATATTATAGTTATAAGCTTTTGTGAGATTCTTGAATAATAGTACTTTTAATTATTGTAATTCATTCTTACTACTGGTCCTTCCATCTAAAATGATATATTCAGTATTTTTAGTTTTAATTATTATAAAATTTGGTTTGATTTACCGATTTTTTATTAAGGAGCATTGATTCTATTTTATTTGACATTATCTACATTATCTGATTTATTGATCTTAAATTTATTAAATCAATAAGTCTTATTATATTTATTCTATTTTAGTTTGGTAGCTTTTGAATAGCTCCAAAAATATTATATTATGCAGGATTATTTTATTACCTTGATTTTAGTTATTTAAAATATTGCAAGATTTTAAGCGTGCTTTAAATATCTGATTTAAATGTATGGATCTATTCTTTTTAAATAATTAAATAAATTTCATCATTTTAAGTATTGATGAAAAATATTATGTTGAAAAATAAAATAAGTTGAAATAATATTTTATTTAATTAGTTTGAGAATTTTAAGTTAAGTTGATGTTATACGCTTTCAAATCAGTGTTTTAAATTCATTTGTTGTTCGTTTGAAGACCCAAAAGCATCGGGCCTATAAATAGAGCGGAAATGGTCAGATCCCTCATTTTTCCCCTCTCCCTTTTCCTTTTCTCTCTCTCCTCTCTGTTTTCTCTCCCACGTGCTACAGTAACCGTGGAAGAGCAGTTCGGTTTTTGTCTCATTGCGGCGCCACCCCTAGCCGCCAAGCCTCACCTCTGGCCCCACCTGAACCGCCACCCTCCGGCAAGTCCAACCCCACCGGTGGTGTCGACCACCGCAACCCCAAGTCCCACCGGCAACCGTAAACCCGAGAGACGTTTAATCCTCTACACTGCACCTTTCACCACCCATAGCTCCGCCGTCAGCCACCGTACCATGACACCACCCCTGCCATTTGATTCACCACCCATAGATGACCTACCACCAGAAATCTTAGCCCCAACGGAGCACCCACTTTCTCTCTCCTCCCTTGGAACCGAAATGTGTCTCTAAATGAGCTTTCCATCGCCGCGCCGCCGTCCGGCCACCGTGGCTCTTACCACCACCGCCAAAAGTTTCGCCTACCTCAGTTTATCACACCCCTAAAATAGTTTTCTCATCCATGGCCGCACCTCTCTTGTACGGGAGAAAATTTGAAAATGGGTCTCCACTATTTTGAGCTAGATCTGCCACCTTTCGGTGGTTGTACTGCCTTACCGCTACTGCCACGAGATTCCCCATTCTCCAAAGAGCATTCTCCTGAATTTTGGTGTCAAACGGAGTACCCAAACCCAACCCGTCACTTCGCCGTGCCTGGAGATGAATAGTGCACAATTTACCCACTTGGGATTGGCGATCACCGTGATGTTCGATTGACGTCTGTTTATGCACTGTAAGTAACAGATATTTGTTTGACTGTTTGATTGGGCGCTAATCTCTGTTTTGTTTGCTTGATGTGTTATCTAGTGATAATAAGTAATTTGAGAGTAGATTAGTTGGGCCTAAGGCCATTTAATGGAGATTGAGATTATTCCGAGTCAATCTTATTGTGATTGAACATTATGTGGATGGTAATTGTTGATGATGTAATGTTTTGGTTGGATGACTGTTATTTTAGTAATTATATGAAAGCTTTTTTTATGAAAAGCACGTACATGAAGCAAAGCATTGAAAACTGTCAAGAATTACGAATGTTTTTACATGAAAGTGCATGTGCATAAGTCATGTTGTAAGTCTCATATTCATGGTACATGCACCCATTGAGTTTGCTGGTATATGCTGATGATGTTCTGTTATGTGAATTGATTGTATGTTGTTCGTTGTCTGTTGCTTACTGGGATTCACATCTCACCATGGTGGATCGCGCCCACCCTACGGTCCCCCTTTTACAGGATCAAAGTTTGTGATTGCAGAAAATGAAACTTGGCCCAAGATATAGACTCCACAGGAAAGGAAATTTGTTGAGAGGATGAAGATCGAGATTATGATCTCGAAAGCAGTATTTGCTTATCTTTTTCTTTTGAAAGACTGTATAATCCCCTGTTGAAGAAATTGTTTTAAATTGATTTGTAATTTTTAAGAATCACTGGTACTAGAACGGCTGACTTTTATATATTTTCCGTTGCGAATATTTATTGTACACTTGGTGCATGCTTCACACACTCTTCAAACACTATTCGATGGGATGATTGATCCATGAGATGATCGTCTTGATGTCGCGAGTCCTTCTAAATCCCAGGGGGGATTCGTGAGCGTCACACGCGTGTTCACTCATCGCGTCAGAATTGGAAGAATTATCAAACAAGCGATTAGAAAAATTAGATTCTGAATATGATTCTAGCACGGGTCTACTAGCAAATCATCCAAAAAGGTCTCTGTACCTGCGCATGCAAAGTAAAGAAAAGCGTAATACTGAAAAAAATAATTACAAAAAGAAAAGTAAAATAAAATAAAGATGCAGAAAGCTAAAAAGAAAATGAAGTTACCGCTCTTTTCCTTTTTTTCACAAACTACTAAAAAAAAAAACTACAAATTCTTCTACCGTCTCCTCGGCAACGACACCAAAATTTGATTACGCCCAAAGAATAACGCAGTCGTTTGCAGTATAGTTTTGGGGTGCCGATTCCACAAGGAGATGGATTGAGAAAATGAAGAACAGTATCGAAATTAACAAAAAGATTTAGACGAGTGGGAAAAGTAAATTTTAGAGTGTGATGTAAATTAAAACTAAATGAGTAATTTGAAAAGTATAAAAATGAGACGAAAAGTAGAGCGTAGGGAATTCCTTACATATTTGTGGTATTCAAATTTATTCTTAATTCATTGATAACTCAATTAAGAATTCTATGTCCAAATTCTTAATCAAAAAATATAACATTAATAACCAAAATTTAAATCAAATGTAACTCTTTGAAAAATCGTTCTTCGTGCTTAACTCTCATAAATTGTTATCGACATTGATAAAATCCAATGACGACAATATACCTAAGAGGCGATATTGCAACAGAGAATTAAATCAATATAGAAAATCAATTGCTTCAAACATAATTATAGAACTAATCCACTCAATAGAAAAAGCATGACTGAATCCATAAACGAAACAGATTCTATAATTATTTGAAGATGAAAAATATCACAAATAAATTGAGAATAATAGAACAAAAGAGTTTTAATATGCAACAAAAATTCTCCAAGAGATAACATGGAAGAGCCAACCATTATTTTCTTCTTTCTTCTTTGGTTTTTCTTTTCTTTTCTCAAGCTTTCAAAACAATGGCTCTTCCAAAGAATCCTCCCACACTAAGTATGGTCTTAGAACACACACCCCTCCCTTCTATTTATAAGCATCTTTCATGCAAATTGTCATGACAAAATAATCACAATTTCAACTTGTTTTTGCGACGCCCCCAAATTCTCCTTAAAATAACATGAGAATCGAGGCATCAGGATGATGACAACACGGGTCACACATCCCAATGACAAGTGTCAAACGTGTGTGCACACGTGACATACGTAAAAAATATAGGTCACAGCGGATAATAAATTATTATCTAAGTACCAGAATTTTTTAGAAATATTTCACAAACCAATTTAATATAAACTCTTCAGCAAAAGATTTATTACAGTCATCCGAAATACAAATTAAATAAATACATATTTATAAAAAGGAAAAAATAAATTTCCCGAAATAACAATTAATATTAATATCACCTCAACGGCAGAGCCGTCTCCTCAGGCTCAACTTCTCTAAAGTCTGCATCCAAAAAACTACGACGCCAAGATGGCATCGCAGGTAAGTACAACCCAAGTAAACCAAAAGACAGAAATACATTAATGCCACAACAACAACCATAAACAATTACCATATGCACGAGGCTTAAAAACATCTTTATCAAAGTCAATGAAATAACCACAAATGCCAAAATCCCATTTTAATCCATAATAAAATCCAAATAAAATCACCCATCATTTTCCATAAAATAATATCCTCAAAACCAATCATACCGGGCGTTACGTATCGCCGTCCCCGATATGATTTATACACACACCCAAAATCATAATGGGCATTACGTATCGCCGTCCCCATTACGATCCACACACACTCATTTCATAACGGGCATTACGTTTCGTCATCCCCATTACGATCCACACACACTTATTTCATACCGGGCGTTATGTATCGCCGTCCCCGTTATGACTCAACCAAAAATCATTAAAATCCATTAAACACAATTTAAATCCCATTTTCCATTCTCAACACATGAATATCCGAAATCATGCAAAAATCCACTTTCCAAATATTTTCATGAGTATGCGTGTAAATACACAATGTAGACAACCATGCAGCAATTATCCAACATTTAATTAATCCAATCAACCAACAAATACTAACATCAACCAACACATAGCAACAATGATCAAACACAAATACTATTGATGCCAAAAATATATTTAAATCTCAAAGCTCGTTTGGAAAGTACTTACAGCGGTTAAAAGCGTAAATCCTCGAACAATGCCAATCTGCAGCGTTTGTAGCGGTCATATGTACGCTAGGCTAAAATGCTCGGTTTGATCCCAAAATTTAGGGAAATACTTTTTGAAGGGTCGGGAATCTCATGGAGGTGGTGGTGTGGCGGAACAACCACCAGAAGGTGGCGGATCGGGGTCAAAAGGGGTGAAAACCCATTTTCGGGTTTGGAGTTGTACCGGGAAGGTGAGGGCGCGGTTGGGGAAACTGAGCTAGGGGGTCGACTGAATAGGCGAGGGGAGTCTTTTGGTGGTGGTAGTGAGGCCTACGGTGGCCGGACGGTGGCGCGGTGAAGAACGGCCCGTTTAAGACCCATTTCGGGTGGAGGGGGTAACCGGCAGCGATGGGTGGCTACCCATGGTAGGTTATGCTTGCCGGAGGGTGGGGAGTCTAGTGGTGGTGGTCGGAGGCCAAGGGGTGACCGACGGTGGCCAGAAAATGCAAGGGAATGCAAAATACCCATTTCGGGTTTGTGGCCGTGGAGGGGCGGTGGGTTGGCTGGAGGTGTGATGAGTCCACAAAAATGTACTCTAAATACTCTATTTAAATACTAAAAGAAATGAGAAAATAATGGATATAACTCATGTTATTAAAATTAATGGTCATTTATCTTGAGATAGATATAAGCATAATTTAATATATTGATGAGAATATAAAATGCCATACTTTACTCTCTTAATGTTTAATACTTTATTCTTATTTGATGCGTAAATGTACTCATTATTCTTATATTTTGATTTAGGACACAAATAGAGGCATTAGGAGCAAATGAAGATAATTGCGGAGTTTTAGACAGTTCTGACATCTTTTCGTAATATGGGCATAACTCTCTCATCCAATCTCCGATTGTGCAGATTCAAGATGATATAGAACTGCAAGAGAAATATATATAACTTTTACGTTTTATGTTTGAAGAGATATCCACTCAATCTAAGACAAAATCGACCGTCGAGTGGACGCACCTGCACTTGACGTTCCTGGATATTTTTCAGCCACTTGCATCAAATCCAAATGTCATCATAATATTTTCCAGCAAGCACTCCTACACCAACTTGAAAATTCAATGATCAATTCATATGCAAGATGAAGTGCACTCAAGTTTCTTGTAGACAAATTATTTGACCACAAGATATTAAGTCATACAAGACAACTAATGGATAGAGAAGCAAAATTGAAACACTCAACCTGCAAGCAAAATCCAGCTCATGCATAGTGGGAAAACAAATGATCAAAATGACAATTCACAAATCAGTTGGATTCAAGAATGGCACATGACAAAACAAGTTGAAATTGTGATGATTTTGTCATGACAACTTGCATAAAGGATGCTTATAAATAGAAGGAAGGGGTGTGTGTTCTAAGACAATGCTTAGTGTGGGAGGATGCTTTAGAAATGCCATTGTTTTGAGAGCTTCAGAAAAGAAAAGAAAAACCAAAGAAGAGAGAAGAAAACAATGGTTGGTTCTTCCATATTATCCCTTGGAGAATTTTCATTGCATATTTTCAATATGTGTAACTAAATTCTTAAGGAGGGCTAGGGATGAACTTGTGTGTGTGATGGTGTTTGTAATTTATTTTTGATTCATGTATTTGGTCTTTAAATATTAAAACTCTTTTGTTATATTATTCTCAATTTATTTGTGATGTTTTTCGTCTTCAAATAAATATAGAATCTATTTCGTTTATGGATTCAGTCATGCTTTTTCTATTGAGTGAATTAGTTCTATAATTATGTTTGGAGCAATTGATTATCTATATTGATTTAATTCTCTGCTGCAATATCGCCTCTTGGGTATATTGTCGTCGTTGGATTTTCTCAATATCAATAACAATTTATGAGAGTTAAGCGCGAAGAATAATTTTTCAAAGAGTTATATTTGATTTAAATTTTGGTTATTAATGTTATATATTCCGATTAAGAATTTGGATATAGAATTCTTAATTGAGTTATCAATGAATTTAGAATAAATTTGAATACCACAAATACACAAGGAATTCTCTATGCTATACTTTTCGTCTCATTTTTATACTTTTCAAATTACTCATTTAGTTTTAATTTACATCACACTCTAAAATTTACTTATCACACTCATTTAATCTTTTTGTTAATTTCGTTATTGTTCTTCAATTTCTCAATCCATCTCCCTGTGAAATCGACACCTTAAAGCTATACTGCAAATGACCGCATTATTCTTTGGGCGTAATCAAATTTTGGCATCGTTGCTGGGGAGACGGTAGAAGAATTTGTAGTTTTTTTTAGTATTTTGTAAAAAAAAAAAAAAAAAAAAAAAAAAGAGTGGTAGCTTCGTTCATTTTCTTTTTAGCTTTCTGCATCTTTATTTTATTTTACTTTTCTTTTCGTAATTATTTTTTTTTCAGTATTACGCTTTTCTTTACTTTGCATGCGCAGGTACAGAGACGCTTTTGGACGGTTTGCTAGTAGACCCGTGCTAGAATCAGATTCAGAATCTAATTTTTCTAATCGCTTGTTTGATAATTCTTCCAATTCTGACGCGATGAGTGAACACGTAGACCAACCTGTTAGAACCCAGCAAGATTATCTTCATCCCGCACGAACAGCCACACCATCCTGTATTATGTTCTCACCTAATGTTCGTCATGTAGATTTTAAAACAGGAATGATACAATTACTTCCGACTTTCCATGGTCTAGAAAATGAAAACCCCTATGTTCATATTAGGGAATTTGAGGAAGTAGTTGCAACATTCCATAGTCAAAATACCACTGACGAAACGGTAAGGCTAAAGTTCTTTCCTTTTCCTTTAAAAGATAAAGCTAAGAGTTAGTTGTATTCACTAAGACCACGGTCTATTGGAACATAGAGTGAGATGACTCAAGTGTTTTTCAATAAATACTTTTCCCAACATAAGACCAATGCTTTAAAAAGACAAATCTCTACCTTTGCACAAAAGGATAGTGAGACTTTGTACCAGTCTTGGGAAAGATTTAAAGAATTATTGAGTTTGTGTCCCTACCATGGATATGAGAATTGACGCTTAGTGAGTTATTTCTATGAAGGGCTTACGCCCAGGGAACGTCAATTTGTAGAAATGATGTGTAATGGAGAATTTTTACAGAAAAATCCCGATGAGGCCATAAAGTACCTCAATGAGCTTGCTGAAAAAGCTCATACTTGGACTGGACCTAGTGCTACTGATAGCACAAACAGATCACGACCTATAGGAAACTTGAGTGGTGGTATTTACCATCTCAGGGAGGAAGATAATCTAAAAGCCAAGGTTGAAATGCTTACAAGGGAAATAGAGCTGTTAAAGATAAGAAACTTAAAACCAACACACATAGCTAATCATGCAGACTCTCTTGTGCCATGTGCTGTGTGTGGTGGGGTAGATCATCATGCCCAAGAATGTCCTACACATGCTAACATGAGAGGATGGCGTAATCACCCCAACTTCAGTTGGAAGTCTGAAAACCAACAGCCTGCACAACCTTCTAGAGTATATCCTGCACCATACCATGCACCTCAATCTTCTAGAAATTCTTTAGAAGACACTTTGCATGCATTTATTGAAGTACAGGGTAAGACTAACCAAAAATTTGAGTCTTTAATTATGCAGGTTGTTGAAGAACAAAATGAGATAAAGAGCCAGGTGTCTAAAATAATGAGTTTCAGTGTAAATGAGCAAGGTAAGTTCCCTTCTCAAGCTCAGTTTGTACCTCATGGTCAACATATGGCACAAGAAACTGTGAAGAATCACGAGTGCCAGCAGATATATATGATTGACTCACTCATAGACAGGGAAGTTTTCACAACTCATTATTCTGATCCCCTTGAGAATTTTATTGTTGATTTTGAGTATAATCCTATTAGTGATTCATCTGATGTAGCGAATATTTGTGCAATTTTTGACAATACTCAAGATTATAGCACACAGGCTTGGCAACCGAAGTTTGAGGAGTTTCTTGAGAAAAACGAAAAACAGATTCCTTCAAGTGGGCAAGTAACCAAAGTTAATCTTAAACCTTGCCACCTAGCTGTGAAGTTCGAGCACCGTGCTTATTGGAAAAATAAGCGTTTCATTTTTGACCCAGGAGGACCAGTTCTATGAGTGGAAGATAGTCCGA
Organism: Platycarya strobilacea; assembly: GCA_036898215.1. NCBI lineage: Eukaryota > Viridiplantae > Streptophyta > Magnoliopsida > Fagales > Juglandaceae > Platycarya > Platycarya strobilacea. Next base: position 5,326,072 of record CM072558.1, read on the forward strand.
TTGTAAACTTGGTCTACCAACTTTGACCACAGCATGCAACAATAATTATTATTATTATTATAATTATTATCATCATCATTATTATTATTATTATTATTATTATCATCTTATTTGTTTTGTTTTGTTTTTATTTACTATTGTTTTCTTTATTTTTGTTTGCAGGATAGTATCATTTTGTCATTTCAGATCACTACTTTTGACGCTTAGCGAGCTATCTACATCACACATCAGGTGTATCCTACCCTTTTTAGTTACTCCCCATCCAATTTTGATTATTAAACATTGAGGACAATGTTTCATTTAAGTTGGGGGGTGGAAATACAAATATGTTATTTAAACTCTGTGGCATATTTCAATCAAAATATAAAAAATTGTCAAATTTTTTTCACACAGGCATCTTTTCACACATAATACTCATACTCATTCATAACCATCTTGGTGAATTCAACAAACCCATCTTAAATCATTTTGCTAAAGCATCCACAGAACTATTTATGCACTTCTCCAAACTTTGTGGTAATATGGTGATTTGACACATGTAACTAAAGAATTATTTTGCTCAAGTATTCATGTGAATTTTGTGAGAATTGAGAGTTTACAAATACAGAAATTCTAATAAGTATCCATTGTGATCTATTGAATTTGACACTTCTTTTGAGAATATCATTATATGGTTTGTGGTAAGATAGTGGATGTACTTGGGATATGATGAAAGTCAACTTAGGATTAACGTCTGAGCCTTTCAAGCTGAGCCTTTTCATCATAGATCCCTAGCAGCCAATTTTGACCCAATATACACATATGGTCTTTTCTTCTGAAAAATCTACATCATCCATACCTCTCCACATTGTAGTATAGCTTATACACTATATTTTCCTACCATTTTACTTCCAAGTGTGTACTAGGTGTGAAATTATCATTTAAAAAAAAAAAAAAAAGAAAACCATGACAAAAATGGCATGGTGCTAGATGTATCCATCAAATTATTCATGAAGGAGTTCATCAAATTGCGAAGACACAAGTGGCAAAAGAAGATGGAAAAGTATACTTAGTCAAAATTCTAAAAAATTGAAAAGTACATCAAAAGGAAAGTATAGTCTACTGAAAAATTTAACAGATTCCCTTTTACGTATACTTGGAAGTTTTTGAAACCTCTTCACATTTTCTTCTTATGAACCCAAAACCTAAGCCACATTATAATCCTTTGTGTTGATTTTTTCGATCCTAAGTATGCTTGTGGAAAGAATGGTGGAAATCTCATTTGTTAGTATTCCTATCATAAGATCAATGTTTACTTGTTACTTATATATAATTGGCTAAATTTTCATGAGAGTAAATGTACACCTTTGTCAACTCCATAGAGAGAACCCTTACATGAAACACTTCTATACCCGTGAGTTATAGAGTTGAACCTTTTTGCTTAAGATATTCTAATGTTGCATGTGTCGAAACCTCTGATTTGATAAAAATAGTTTGGAACACATACACACTCTGTAGATTGCTATATTTGAATTAATTGTGAAAGGGTTATTGAATTTCTAAAATTGTTTTGATATGTAAATTTGAAAAATGTGTCTTGATGGCCCCTATGTGTGATTTTCTTTGGTCTTTCTTATCATTTTGCATGAAAATTGCTAGGGACTAGCAATGAGTAAGTTGGGGGGTGTGATGAGTGCACAAAAATGTACTCTAAATACTCTATTTAAATACTAAAAGAAATGAGAAAATAATGGATATAACTCATGTTATTAAAATTAATGGTCATTTATCTTGAGATAGATATAAGCATGATTTAATATATTGATGAGAATATAAAATGTTATATTTTACTCTCTTAATGTTTAATACTTTATTCTTATTTGATGCCTAAATGTACTCATTATTCTTATATTTTGATTTAGGACACAAATAGAGGTATTAGGAGCAAATGAAGATAATTGTGGAATTTTAGACAGTTCTGACATCTTTTCGTAATATGGGCATAACTCTCTCATCCAATCTCCGATTGCGCTGATTCAAGATGATCTAGAACCGCAAGAGAAATATCTATAACTTTTATGTTTTATGTTTGAAGAGATATGTAATAGCCCTAAAAATCTTCATCTTGATTTAATTAGTTAATTAATTGTTAATATGCAAGATTAGTGGAATTTGGTGAAAGAACAAAATAGGCTTTGAAGAGATGGGCTTAGGAATGAGACCTTTGGAGAATGGATCAAGTGAATGGGCCATGAGAGCAATGGTGAGTCCAAAAGCCCATGGAATGAGCCCATGGCCCATCAAGCCCATAGTAGAGACACTTGTCAATTGAAGAAAAATCCTAGAAAATTATCCAAACACTTGTAGGAAAAACCTAGTTGGTGGAGGTTGACTAGTAGTTGGATACATGCCATGTAGGATTGAGTGTAGGATCTAATGGAATGATTTCTCCTACCATGGAATCTTGGAGGTACAAGACACCATCCCTTGACTTGCCAAGTGAGATCATGGTGTGTAGGGAAGTGACAAGTGGCATGAGGAGAAGCATGGATGAAAGGAACTAGGAGTTTTGGGTGGAAGGCAATCCGTGGGGTTCATTGGAGAATCTCATGGGGTATGGCCACCAACAAGTGATAAGACAAAGGGGAAGAGTGTGTAAGTGGAGGAAGTACATGTGTAAGAGAGTATGGTGATGTGAAGAGAGGTATGGTGTGGGTGTAGGTGATTGAAATGACAAAAACTAGGAAGAAGAACAAAATGGATTTTCGGTGGAGCTAGCTTGGCCGGTCATGCCTTGCTCAAATTCCAAAAAGCATGGCTTTGGAATCACTTGGATGGACACATGAGAGTATAGGGGAATGATGATTGAGTAAAAAACAAGGAATTGGATGCTAGAAGCACCAAGGAGCCGCCGGCCATAGGAAGGAAAAGGAGAAAGGGAAACCACCAAGGTATGGCCAAGATTTGATCTTGGAGTGGCCTAGAGTTGTCAATCACCCCATCTATCATTAGCCATGCCTAAACATGATGAGAAGAGTACCAAAGACCCTAGGGAGGAGAGCTGGCCGTGTGACCCCTTAGGCAAACCCCTTAAGCTCAATTCACTTGGACACATGCAAACACCCTCATTTCCTCTCCACCTCTCGGCCAAACCCACTCTAGTCACTCCTACTTTTGCTTCTTCTCTTTTCACCACATAATTTGAAGAACCCTATAGTAGTGAAGCTAAAAAGCAAGAGTATGGAGGTGATCAATTCATTGGAGAAGGTTAGTGACTAAATCCATACAAGTTTAGGAAGAACACACACACACATGTGACACTTTGTTGTGGTTAGAAGGAAATAGGGTTTCCTTTGAGTTTTATGTTCATGGCTAGCCTAATGGGAGATTTTATATGTGTAATTTCAGATTTAAGCTAAAGTCTAATAGGAGTGTGGTAAGTATACTCCCACTTTTTCCTTAACAATTCTTATATATAGTGAAGTGATCATGTTTGTTGGATTAATGGTTGCCATTGCCATGTTTGGGTTGGAATGATTTTTCTTGCTTGTGATATGAATACTTTTGGATAAATTTATATGATGGAACAAGCTTAGAATATGAGTAGAAATGATGAATCAAGTGTTAGTTGCAAAAGAAAGGAAAAAGCATGATTATTTGATGAAATGATGAAAATGATGCATGAAGGATTTTAGTGCAAAATGTTAAATTTTGGTGTTGCTAAGGTAAAGTTTGTTTGAGGAAACTAGTGATGAAATTGATTTATTCAAGGAGCATATTGTGTTGAGAAAATGAAATTGGATAGAAGAATAAACTATATGATTGATATGAATGGAAATGGTATACACTTGCATATAGAAGAAATGATCACTTGTGTATGATGTATAGAAATGTTTATTTGGAAATTTTATGATATTTAAGGTTGAGATTTGGAAGATTAATATTATATTGCTTGGTGGTGATTTTGTTTAGTTGAACTCATAGAAGAAACTCTTAGGAAAGGAAGTTTGAATAGGCTAAGGGGAGGAATTCCCAAAGTTAGAAAGGTGAATGGAGGAAATAGGAATAACTAAGTTTGGAGGTGCAAATGGTTACTTGGGGAAACACTAAGGTTTCGGTTACCCCTTGCTAAGGAGGGTACATGATTTAATTTGATACTTTAAAATTGATTGGAGGAAATTGGAAGTCAAATGATGAAGGAAAGCCCTAGAAACTCTCTAGGAGAATTCGGCCATGATGGGTTGGAGATGGGCCCAATACCCCACTTCAATCCTAGGCCCATTTTGGAATAGAATATGATGACTAAGTAGGAAAATTATGAAGTTATCCCAAAAGAGGGAGAAAAGAAAATGAAATGTGAATGCACTCGAGCTTGTCTCGGGTTTTGCATGAAATTAAGTGAGCATTGCATGTCCCATGCATAAGTCATGAAAAGAAGGTTTTTAAAGTCAAGCATGTTTTTAAGAAAAAGGAAAGGAAAAGAAAAGATTGAATTTTTGAAAGAAAAGAAAAGAAGTAAAGTTTTATAAGAGCCCCAAAGGCTGGGACGGGGAAGTGCCCCAGTGGAACTCCCTGTCCACTCAGGAGTGATTAAAGTCGAGTGGAAGCCCTTGGGTCGACGAAGAACAGTCGACGGACTGTGTATGGCTCCAAAAGGTGTCCGAAGCGCGGTAGCACCTAACCCTGGTGGGTGCCCAAGACGGATAAGGTGTAAGGACCTGCCGTTTTAAAGTTATATTACGCTCACTTTAGGGTGATGTGGTAACCAGCAGGGAAGACGCGGTGCTAGGGGAACCGTGTTGTGTCTCATACATGTTAAGTGAAAAGTCATGACAAGAATGGCTTTCGAGCCATAAGAAAGATCTGTTCAAGATAAGTGGCGCCTAAGAAAGAATGAAAGATACGAAATGTTTTAAAGAAGTGTTTTGAAAAGTAATGATGATATGAAAAGAAGTTTGAAAGAAGAAGTCTGTATGAAAGTTTTATGAAAAGAAGTCTGAAGGAAGCATGTCTGTTTAAAAGTTTTCATGAGCATGTGCATGAGTCAGTCATTCATTGCATGTGCATTAGTTAAGAATGTTTTGTTCACTTATCTGTATATCTGAAATGTTTTGGTTTAAGTGCTAGTGTACTTGCTGAGATTTCTCTCGAAATCTCACCCCCTTTTATTATCTCTACTATAACTATCGCTCCCTTGGGAACGATAGAAGTTATTGCAGGACATGATGGATCCTCGGATTACGACTCTTGAGAAGATGGGTCGGACCCTCATGGGTCCGACTAAGGCTGAGACTGCCGGGCCAGTGACCCTAGACCTGTTGGGTCAGTGGGCGGCAGAGTCGCTTCCTATGGCGACGTATTTTTTTGACGACTTACGCCCTACGGGGTGCTGTTTGGTATTGGGAGTTGACGGGCTCCTCCACATGGGACGCCTGTTTACGTCATCCTCCGAGATGATGTGAGACGTAGGTCCAGGACTGAGTCTGGACAGCGTTCGTTATGGCCCGAACTATAAGAAGATAAAAGAAGAACCCGCCTATTAGTATGGTTGGCGGAGGGAGGAGTGGATCAGCAGCATCTTTATTTTGTACGCACCGAGGTATTTTGTGGAAAAATCTTCCCGCTGTTTTGGGAAGTACTTTTGTATAAAACTGTTTACATTGGTGACTTTATTCTGATATATATATATATGTGCATGTGATGTTTAATTTGGGTTCTATTTTGTTAACCATGTGATGTTCGACAAGCGTAACGTTTTGACGTTTATTTATGGCTTGATCTTTTTCCGCTGCGATATGTTTAAAAAATAAAAATAAAGCTCTCGCAAGTAAAGATGAGGGATGACTTCCTTGTGACGTTCGTCCCCGGCGTCGCAATTTGTGTACGAACCCAAGCACAAGCTGGGGCGCCGACAAGATATCCACTCAATCTAAGACAAAATCGACCGCCAAGTGGACGCACCTGCACTTGACGTTCCTGGATATTTTTCAGCCACTTGCATCAAATCCAAATGTCATCATAATATTTTCCAGCAAGCACTCCTACACCAACTTGGAAATTCAATGCTCAATTCATATGCAAGATGAAGTGCACTCAAGTTTCTTGTAGAGAAATTATTTGACAACAAGATATTAAGTTATACAAGACAACTAATGAATAGAGAAGTAAAATTGAAACACTCAACCTACAAGCAAAATTCAGCTCATGCATGGTGGGAAAACAAATGATCAAAATGACAACTCACAAATCACTTGGATTCAAGAATGGAAAATGGCAAATGGCAAAACAAGTTGAAATTGTGATGATTTTGTCATGACAACTTGCATGAAGGATGCTTATAAATAGAAGGAAGGGGTGTGTGTTCTAAGAAAATGCTTAGTGTGGGAGGATGCTTTGGAAACGCCATTGTTTTGAGAGCTTCAGAAAAGAAAAGAAAAACCAAAGAAGAGAGAAGAAAATAATGGTTGGCTCTTCCATATTATCCCTTGGAGAATTTTCATTACATATTTTCAATATGTGTAACTAAATTCTTAAGGAGGGCTAGGGATGAATTTGTGTGTGTGATGGTGTTTGTAATTTATTTTTGATTCATGTATTTGGTCTTTAAATATTAAAACTCTTTTGTTCTATTATTCTCAATTTATTTGTGATGTTTTTTGTCTTCAAATAAATATAGAATCTATTTCGTTTATGGATTCAGTCATGCTTTTTCTATTGAGTGAATTAGTTCTATAATTATGTTTGGAGCAATTGATTATCTATATTGATTTAATTCTCTGCTGCAATATCACCTCTTGGGTATATTGTTGTCGTTGGATTTTCTCAATATCGATAACAATTTATGAGAGTTAAGCGCGAAAAATGATTTTTCAAAGAGTTATATTTGATTTAAATTTTGGTTATTAATGTTATATATTCCGATTAAGAATTTGGATATAGAATTCTTAATTGAGTTATCAATGAATTAAGAATAAATTTGAATACCACAAATACACAATGAATTCCCTATGCTATACTTTTCGTCTCATTTTTATACTTTTCAAATTACTCATTTAGTTTTAATTTACATCACACTCTAAAATTTACTTATCACACTCATTTAATCTTTTTGTTAATTTCATTACTGTTCTTCAATTTCTCAATCCATCTTCCTATGGAATTGACACCCCAAAGCTATACTGCAAACGACCGCATTATTCTTTGGGCGTAATCATGACACCACCGGTGCCGGTGGACTCGCCGGCGTGTGGGGAGGCTGGCTGTGTGGGCGGTGGAGGGTGGCGGCCGGTGGTGGGTGGCTGGGCTGCGATGGACCGAACGGAAGCAGAGAGGGAGGGAGTCTGCGTCGCACACAAGAAGGCCAGAAAGAAAGAAGAAAAAGAAAAAGAAAGAAGAAAAAGAAAAGAAAAGAAAAGGAAAAGAGAAAAAGGAGAAGAAAAAGAAAGAATAGGATTACTAGAAAAAGCACATTAAATTAAATTATAGCCAATTGAAAATACTACAATTTAATATCAATAAAATAAGATATTTAAAACCCATCAATAGAAATAAATTAGACCCAAGCGCAATATTAAAAATAAAAAAATAATTAATATAACGAAAGCAGATCAAATAAATTCATATAATAAAGTAAAGGAATTAAACTCCAATCATTAAAATAATTAACTCACATTAAAATAAATAAGAAAACAACGTAACTCGATATCAACTAATTAATAGCTCAAATAAATATTTTAAACAAATAAAATACGACTAATAATATTATTAAAATACATTAAAATAATTAATACTGAGAATAAAATAATGTGTAAAAATACACGTAAGTCCAGGATCTTACATTCTCCCCCCCTTAAAAAGAATTTCGTCCTCGAAATTCGTTCGGCTACAACTAATAAAACTCCAATAACGCGCCTACTACATCACTTAATGCTTACTCCAAGCATTAGTACAATCATCTATTTTCCTCAAACATAAATGAATTATATTTCATCATAAACGTATTGATGAGTGCACAAAAATGCACTCTAAATACTCTATTTAAATACTAAAAGAAATGAGAAAATAATGGATATAACTCATGTTATTAAAATTAATGGTCATTTATCTTGAAATAGATATAAGCATGATTTAATATATTGATGAGAATATAAAATTCCATATTTTCCTCTCTTAATGTTTAATACTTTATTCTTATTTGATGCCTACCTATACTCATTATTCTTATATTTTGATTTAGGACACAAATGGAGACATTAGGAGCAAATGAAGATAATTGCGGAATTTTAGACAGTTCTGACATCTTTTCGTAATATGGGCATAACTCTCTCATCCAATCTCCGATTGAGCTGCTTCAACATGATCTAGAACCGCAAGAGAAATATCTAGAACTTTTGTGTTTTATGTTTGAAGCGATATCCACTCAATCTAAGACAAAATCGACCATCAAGTGGACGCACCTACACTTGACGTTCCTGGATATTTTTCAGCCACTTGCATCAAATCCAAATGTTATCATAATATTTTCCAGCAAGCACTCCTACACCAACTTGGAAATTCAATGATCAATTCATATGCAAGATGAAGTGCACTCAAGTTTCTTGTAGACAAATTATTTGACCACAAGATATTAAGTCATACAAGACAACTAATGGATAGAGAAGCAAAATTGAAACACTCAACCTACAAGCAAAATCCAGCTCATGCATGGTGGGAAAACAAATGATCAAAATGACAACTCACAAATCACTTGGATTCAAGAATGGCACATGGCAAAACAAGTTGAAATTGTGATGATTTTGTCATGACAACTTGCATGAAGGATGCTTATAAATAGAAGGAAGGGGTGTGTGTTCTAAGGGAATGCTTAGTGTGGGAGGATGCTTTGGAAGAGCCATTATTTTGAGAGCTTGAGAAAAGAAAAGAAAAACCAAAGAAGAGAGAAGAAAATAATGGTTGGCTCTTCCATATTATCCCTCGGAGAATTTTTGTTGCATATTTTCAATATGTGTAACTAAATTCTCAAGAAGGGCTAGGGATGAACTTGTGTGTGTGATGGTATTTGTAATTTATTTTTTATTCATGTATTTGGTCTTTAAATATTAAAACTCTTTTGTTCTATTATTCTCAATTTATTTGTGATGTTTTTTCGTCTTCAAATAATTATAGAATCTATTTCGTTTATGGATTCAGTCATGCTTTTTCTATTGAGTGAATTAGTTCTATAATTATGTTTGGAGCAATTGATTATCTATATTGATTTAATTCTCTGCTACAATATCGCCTCTTAGGTATATTGTCGTCGTTGGATTTTCTCAATATCGATAACAATTTATGAGAGTTAAGCGCGAAGAATGATTTTTCAAAGAGTTACATGTGATTTAAATTTTGGTTATTAATGTTATATCTTCCGATTAAGAATTTGGACGTATAATTCTTAATTGAGTTATCAATGAATTAAGAATAAATTTGAATACCACAAATACACAAGGAATTTCCTACGCTCTACTTTTCATCTCATTTTTATATTTTTCAAATTACTCATTTAGTTTTAATTTACATCACACTCTAAAATTTACTTATCACACTCATTTAATCTTTTTGTTAATTTCACTACTGTTCTTCAATTTCTCAATCCATCTCCCTGTGGAATCGACACCCCAAAGCTATACTGCAAACGACCGCGTTATTCTTTGGGCGTAATCACGTATAGTCTCCAAATAATATTTCATTTCAAAAACTCCTGAGGTAGCCAATTAATCTGAACTCCATATGTATAAGGATCTCAGTACAATCTCCCAAAATCTTAATATTCACTAACTTCATACAACAATTTGTGTTATCCTAAAGTAACTTTCAAGTTTACCTTCCCAATTTAACCATCAATAAACATAATTTATCCAACCAAAAGAATAAATCTCTACTTACACGTATTATCCAAATTTTCAAGTCATCGCTAATTCCTCAAAATTTACATAAGAATTGAACCTTCAATTACATTGTACATCATCACGCTTCCGCGCGCACTCTAATAACTCGTTAAATTCATAAAACTTAAGTCCTCATAAATTATCACCATTGAGCAAAAACTAGCTTAACACCTAATACAAGAAATCATTTGCGACATTTACAAATCCTAATGCTTTGTCATTTCACAATTCAAGTTATGTCTCCCAATATTAAAGCCTAAAATTTTCTAACTCCCAAACCACTAATATACTTCTCCATCAATATAACTCCTCACTCTCATCATAGATTAATTTTCTAAATCCGTATTCTCTCAATCGAACCTTCATTACCTAAGAGATGGAATAACCTCAAATATTTAAATTCTTATGCGACTTCAAGCCACAACTAAATTCCTTTAGATACCTCGACAAATGTTGCTAACCATTAAATTCTCCGAAATATTATACTTAAATTATCTACTCCAAACAATTCGCCCAGAAGCCTAAAATTTATATCTCTTAAATTTATTTCCATCACATCAATTCAACCCTATCACTTAACAAACAAATTTCCAAAATCAAACACAAAACAAAATAAGTACTCTCCAAGAATTTACATACCTAATTATTATACATCAATCTCTAAGTATCCACAAACAACATCAAAACTTAATCAAGAAAATAATTGATCGCCTGCTATCATAAGTATTACTAAGACAGATTCCCTAACAATATATTAATGATTAACAATTTCACACTCACAAGAAGAGATTATCTAAAATATACCTCCAACAATCTCCCATAAATAAAATTAAAACTTAGAAACTCTAACACTCAGTGAGACCCAGATACTGCACATAATTAATATAGGAAATATTAACAAAGAAACCTGATTACATAAATAATAGTAATTATCAAAACGAATCCATCTCACAAAGATATAACAACATATCCAACTACTAAATAAAACTCAAGTAATTCACATAAATATTAAATAAAAACACAAAAGGGGGAAAAGATTTAATAAACAAAAACGTAAATACCACTCATTCAAGAAAACAAACCCGACTCCTTTATTAAACACAAAGTCACCAAAAACTTTTATTAAATAAAGGAAGGTGATTAAATTAAAATAAGAACAGCAAACAAAATTATAATTAAAACTTTAAAATTCTCTACAAAACCCAACTCTTAAAAAGATTTATTGTAGAAATCTCTAAAATTTAAAATCTATTAAAAGAAACAAACCATAATAAAATAATTAAATCGATAAATTAATTAATAAATAAATACAAACAAGTCGCCAAAACAAATCCACTCGTTAAAGTAAATAGATAAACTTTTAGAATAAAACATACGGAAATGTGGAAAGATAATAAATCTTAAAACTTACTGCAAAGCATGTCCCTAAAATAAAACAACGGAAATGAGAAAAGATAATCAATTTAAATTCATCTCAAAGCATAAACTTAAAAAGAAGCATGACAGCGATGCTTTTAAATCATTGTCTAAATAAATTTCAACTTTTTAGAAATATTTAAAATAAAAAATAATAAACCAAATCCAAAACTATCTCGTAGGAAACCTATTAACTGAAATTAAAATCAAATCCTGATGATAATTGAATAAAAGCTTAAGACAATAAAATAACCCATAACAAAAGAAATAAACTTTAAAATAAGGAATTCCATAACAATTATTTAAAATATCAGATTCAATAAAAAGATTGATTTAAAATAATAATCTAATCCGAAATGTCCAAATTCCAACTTAAACAAAAAGAAAGGCATACATAACAAATAAATAAATAATTAAATAAATACTCGACAACTTAACCAAATAATATCAACTAACTAAAATCTGAATTACTACTCATTTACAATATTCAACAAATATTAAAATAAAATAAAACAAAGCCAACAAACCAATCAATCAAAGTTAAGTTAATTATGAAAATAAATAAACAACACAAATATTAAAGTATAAAGCACAGCACAACGAAATAAATATCGATAATCTTACCATATAATTTAGTAGGAAAACTTAGAGAGCAAATAAAATAATAGAATAAAATAAAATAACCAAATTATAAAACAAATAAATTTTTAAAACCGTAAACTTTTTCTGATACTGTCCCTAGGTAACTTGCGGATTTACCCAGAGCCGAACTGCTCTGATACCACCTGTGACGCCCCCAAATTTTCCTTAAAATAACATGGGAATCGAAGCATCAGGATGATGACAACACGGGTCACACATCCCAACAACAAGTGTCAAACGTGTGTGCACACGTGACATACGTAAAAAATAGAGGTCGTAGAGGATAATAAATTATTATCTAAGTGCCAGAATTTTTTAGAAATATTTCACAAATCAATTTAATATAAACTCTTCAGCAAGAGATTTAATACAGTCATCCGAAATACAAATTAAATAAACACATATTTATAAAAAGGGGAAAATAAATTTCCCGAAATAACAATTAATATTAATATCACCTCAACGGCAGAGCCATCTCCTCAGGCTCAGCCTCTCCAAAGTCTGCATCCAAAAAACTACGACGCCAAGATGGCATCGCAAGTAAGTACAACCCAACCAAACCAAAAGACAGAAATATATTAATGCCACAACAACAACCATAAACAATTACCATATGCATGAGGCTTAAAAACATTTTCCTCAAAGTCAATGAAATAACCACAAATGCCAAAATCCCATTTTAATCCACAATAAAATCTCAATAAAATCACCCATCATTTTCCATAAAATAATATCCTCAAAACCAATCATACCGGGCGTTACGTATCGCCGTCCCCGATATGATTTACACACACACCCGAAATCATAATGGGCATTATGTATCACCGTCCCCATTACGATCCACACACACTCATTTCATACCGGGCATTACGTATCGCCGTCCCCATTATGATCCACACACACTCATTTCATACCGAGCATTACGTATCGCCGTCCCCGTTATGACTCAGCCCAAAACCATTAAAATCTATTAAACACAATTTAAATCCCATTTTCCATTCTCAACACATGTATATCTGAAATCATGTAAAAATCCACTTTCCAAATATTTTCATGAGCATGCGTGTAAATACACAATGTAGACAACCATGCAGCAATTATCCAACATTTAATTAATCCAATCAACCAACAAATACTAACATCAACCAACACATAGCAACCATGATCAAACACAACTACTGTTGATGCCAAAAATATATTTAAATCTTAAAACTCGTTTGGAAAGTACTTACAGCGGTTAAAAGCGTAAATCCTCGAACAACGCCAATCTGCAGTGTTTGTAGCGATCACATGTACGCTAGGCTAAAATGCTCGGTTTGACACCAAAATTTAGGGAGATACTCTTTGAAGGGTGGGGAATCTCATGGAGGTGGTGGTGTGGCGGCACAACCACTGAAGGGTGGCGGATCGGGGTCAAAAGGGGTGAAAACCCATTTTCGGGTTATTGTACCGGGAAGGTGAGGGCGCGGTTGGGGAAATTGAGCTAGAGGGTTGACAGGCTGGGCGAGGGGAGTATTTTGGTGGCAGTGGTGAGGTGTACGGTGGCCGGACGGCGGCCCAGCGAAGAAAGACCTGTTTAAGACCCATTTCGGGTGGAGGGGGTAACTGGCGGCGATGGGTGGCTACCGACGGTGGGTTATGCTTGCTGGAGGGTGGAGAGTCTTGTGGTGGTGGTCGAAGGCCAAGGGGTGGCCGACGATGGCCAAAAAATGCAAGAGAATGCAAAATACCCATTTCAGGTTTGTGGCCGTAGAGGGGCGGTGGGATGGCCGGAGGTGACACCACCAGTGCTAGTGGACTAGCCGGCGTGTGGGGAGGCTAGTTGTGTGGGTGGTGGAGGGTGGCGGCCGGTGGTGGGTGGCTGTGCTGAGATGGACCGAACGGAAGCAGAGAGGGAGGGAGTCTGCGTCGCGCACGGGAAGGCCAGGAAGAAAGAAGAAAAAGAAAAAGAAAGAAGAAAAAGAAAAGAAAAGAGAAAAAGGAGAAGAAGAAGAAAGAATATGACTACTAGAAAAAGCACATTAAATTAAATTATAGCCAATTGAAAATACTACGATTTAATATCAATTAAATAAGATATTTAAAACCCATCAATATAAATTAATTAGACCCAAGAACAATATTAAAAATAAAACAATAATTAATATAACGAAAGCAGATCAAATAAATCCACATAATAAAATAAAGGAATTAAACTCCAATCATTAAAATAATTAACTCATAGTAAAATAAATAAGAAAACAACATAACTCGATATCAACTAATTAATAGCTCAAATAAATATCTTAAACAAATAAAATACGACTAATAATATTATTAAAGTACATTAAAATAATTAATACTGAGAATAAAATAATATGTAAAAATACACGTAAGTCCGGGATCTCACAGTTTTGCCATGTGCTATTCTTGAATCCAAGTGATTTGTGAGTTGTCATTTTGATCATTTGTTTTCCCACTATGCATGAGCTGGATTTTGCTTGTAGGTTGAGTGTTTCAATTTTGCTTCTCTATCCATTAGTTGTCTTGTATGACTTAATATCTTATGGTCAAATAATTTGGCTTGAAGAAACTTGAGTGCACTTCATCTTGCATATGAGTTGATCATTGAATTTCCAAGTTGGTGTAGGAGTGCTTGTTGGAAAATATTATGATGACATTTAGATTTGATGCAAGTGGCTGAAAAATATTCAAGAACATCAAGTGCAGGTACGTCCACTTGATGGTCGATTTTATCTTGGATCGAGCGGATATCTCTTAAAATATAAAACATAAACATTATAGATATTTCTCTTGCAATTCTATATCATCTTGAATCAGCTCAATCAAAGATTGTATGAGAGAGTTATGCCCATATTACGAAAAGACATTAGAACTATCTAAATTTCACAATTATCTTCATTTGCTCTTGATGTCTCTATTTGTGTCCTAAATCAAAATATAAGAATAATGAGTATAGTTAGGAATCAAATAAGAATAAAATATTAAATATTAAGAGAGAAAAATATGGCATTTTATATTCTCATCAATATATTAAATCATGCTTATATTTATCTCAAGATAAATGACCATTAATTTTAATAACATGAGTTATATCCATTATTTTCTCATTTCTTTTAGCATTTAAATAGAGTATTTAGAGTGCATTTTTGTGCACTCATCACCACGTTTGGAAGGGGGACGGATGGCTTAGAACCCACCTTTGGAAGGAAGACATGAGGCACAAAACCCTCCATTAGAAGGAGGCCAGGTGATAGCCAAAGCTATTCGGCAGATGATTGAAGTGGTGAGAAATCAGATAGAGCAAAGTCATTACCGTCAGCAGGATGAGAATATAGGAGACACCCAAGGATGTCCTTATGAAAATTTTTTAGTTTACCGATATCCGCATTTTATAGGAATGGAAGGAGCATTAAGGGCTAATAAATGGATTATCGATCTGGAACACCAGTTGTGAGTGAGTTAACATATGTATCACTTCACAGGTATTTGTAATAGCCTAAATTTTTCTTAAGATAAAGTTTATTTGAATTTCTTTTAAAAGGAAGTTATATTGGATATATTTTCTAGGAAAAGTAGAGTTGGAAACTTAATTGAGAATATTGAGTTTAGAATAAGTGAAATAATGTATTATAGAAAATATTAAGGAGGAATCTATGAGATTTGGAACAAGGTATCAATAAGAAAAATTCATCTTGAACTTAGAAGGAGTTTAATTCTCAAAAATTAGGGTCTATATATAAGAGGAAGTGATAGAACTAAAGATCAAACACTTGGTACTCAGAATGTGCATTCTCGGATTAGTCTATCGGGTTTTAGTGTAATGAGCATACATTCTTCATATGTTGTCCAAATTAGGTGATTTTAATTCGTATAGAATCCTAAGAGATAGATCTAAAACGTTTATGTTTTAGGTATTTCAAGATTTGTACTGGATCGATGACTTATTTTGGGAAAGAAGTTGATTATTCTGGTTTGAGCTTAAATGGAACTCGAGTAAGATGAAATGGACTAAAATGGGGCATGTGACGAAATATGTAATTGGTTTTTAGGTTTCTAGGTATCTTGACATGTGTAAGAATAGTTGACAAGTGATGGGAAGTTGATTTAGAAGTTTAGTTAGTTTAACTATAATGGAAACATAAGAGAAACCAAATTCTGCTGATAGGTAACTAAATGGATCCAAATTGGACTCTATCCTAACTAAACCAAGAAGTAACCTTCTAGAACATGTTAAGAAGAGTCTTAAGGGGGTTAGCAAGTAACCAAATGGGTTAGGAAAAAGCTAAGGGACATAGCATACCAGATGAAGGCTGGAAAGGAGGGTTCATACATGGTTAGGTGAGATGCCACCTCATCTTTTATCTCATAAGCCCTCACCTCAACCATTGTTCAAGTGGGCTGCACAAAGACCTCAAATGATTTGATTACGCCCAAAGAATAATGCGGTCATTTGCAGTATAGCTTTGGGGTGTCGATTCCACAGGGAGATGGATTGAGAAATTGAAGAACGGTAACGAAATTAACAAAAAGATTAAATGAGTGTGATGTAAATTAAAACTAAATGAGTAATTTGAAAAGTATAAAAATGAGACGAAAAGTAGAGCGTAGGAAATTCCTTGTGTATTTTTGGTATTCAAATTTATTCTTAATTCATTGATAACTCAATTAAGAATTCTATGTCCAAATTCTTAATCGGAAGATATAACATTAATAACCAAAATTTAAATCACATGTAACTCTTTGAAAAATCATTCTTCGTGCTTAACTCTCATAAATTGTTATCGACATTGAGAAAATCCAACGACGACAATATACCTAAGAGGCGATATTGCAGCAGAGAATTAAATCAATATAGATAATCAATTGCTCCAAACATAATTATAGAACTAATTCACTCAATAGAAAAAGCATGACTGAATCCATAAACGAAATAGATTCTATAATTATTTGAAGACGAAAAAACATCACAAATAAATTGAGAATAATAGAACAAAAGAGTTTTAATATTTAAAGACCAAATACATGAATCAAAAATAAATTACAAATACCATCACACACACAAGTTCATCCCTAGCCCTCCTTGAGAATTTAGTTACACATATTGAAAATATGCAACAAAAATTCTCCAAGGGATAATATGGAAGAGCCAACCATTATTTTCTTCTCTCTTCTTTGGTTTTTCTTTTCTTTTCTCAAACTCTCAAAATAATGGCTCTTCCAAAGCATCCTCCCACACTAAGCATTGTCTTAGAACACACACCCCTTCCTTCTATTTATAAGCATCCTTCATGCAAGTTGTCATGACAAAATCATCACAATTTCAACTTGTTTTGCCATGTGCCATTCTTGAATCCAAGTGATTTATGAGTTGTCATTTTGATCATTTGTTTTCCCACCATGCATGAGCTGGATTTTGCTTGTAGGTTGAGTGTTTCAATTTTGCTTCTCTATCTATTAGTTGTCTTGTATGACTTAATATCTTGTGGTCAAATAATTTGTCTACAAGAAACTTGAGTGCACTTCATCTTGCATATGAATTGATCATTGAATTTCCAAGTTGGTGTAGGAGTGCTTGCTGGAAAATATTATGATAACATTTGGATTTGATGCAAGTGGCTGAAAAATATCCAGGAACGTCAAGTGCAGGTGCGTCCACTTGATGGTCGATTTTGTCTTAGATTGAGTGGATATCTCTTCAAACATAAAACATAAAAGTTATATATATTTCTCTTGCGGTTCTAGATCATCTTGAATCAGCTCAATCGGAGATTGGATGAGAGAGTTATGCCCATATTACGAAAAGATGTCAGAACTGTCTAAAATTCCGCAATTATCTTCACTTGCTCCTAATGTCTCCATTTGTGTCCTAAATCAAAATATAAGAATAATGAGTATATTTAGGTATCAAATAAGAATAAAGTATTAAACATTAAGAGAGGAAAATATGGCATTTTATATTCTCATCAATATATTAAATCATGCTTATATTTATTTCAAGATAAATGACCATTAATTTTAATAACATGAGTTATATCCATTATTTTCTCATTTCTTTTAGTATTTAAATAGAGTATTTAGAGTGCATTTTTGTGCACTCATCATAGCCATTGGATGATAATTTTAGCTGCAAAGCCTAAGATCTTGGAGGATTTGCAGTAGCTGGTTGTACCCATTTCCCCTTCACCTCTCCTTTTCTTCATATATGTCGACCACCACCCCTATAAACAGACAAGTGAGAGTTTTCTAACTCTTTTTGGAAGCATAGCACACATCTTCTTTGAAGAACACCAAAGAAAAACCCTTCACAAGTCCCTAAACCTCCACATATACCTTAAGTGAACTAAGTGAGTGTTGTTGGGGAGAAAACTTGCAAAGGTTGACTTGATCATCTCCAACAAGACTTAGAGAGTTAGTAAGTCCACATTCTAGCTTAACTTTAGTGTGGAGATGGTTTATTTAACTGGTTGAACTATACATACTAGTATTGAACCCTTAACTTCTTGTATATGTGATATAATGAATTTGTTTGAATTGGTTTTGGTCATGGAAATGTGTTAAATGAAGTTAGAAGAACCTAAAATTATGTTATAATAAGTAAAAAATTAGGTTTATGTGAAAAGAGTGCAAGTTTTGGATTGAAAAATCCAATGATTTGTAACTTCGCTCAACCCTCACTCGACCGAAGGATTGAGCAAAGAACAACTGTAAACTCACGCTTAATCCTCGCTAGATGTTTGGCTCGAGCGAAGTGCAGCCTAAGATTTCGCTCAACACTCACTCAATATCCTGCTCGAGCGAGTTCTAACCCAAGACCTCGCTTAAATCTCGCTCGATACCTTGCTCGAGTGAGATACCCAGTTTGTTTGATACTCACTTGATATTCTGCTCGAGTGAGTTCCAACCCGAGATTTCGCTTGATTCTCGCTCGATACCTCGCTCGAGCGAGATACCCTATTTGGCTGAAATTCAAGGCTTTTGCTTGAAATAGGAAGTGGAAGAGAAGAGAAGAGAGGGAATTCGATTAGCTTGTAGCCAAAACCCCTTAGGAGTTTTTCCTATGCAATCCTCTCCAATCTAAGCCAATGATCACACGTAAGATCAGGTAAGAAAGAAGTGATAAGGTGATTGACAAGTGAGGAGAGGTGTCATGAGGAAGAGGAAAGGAAAAAGAAGAAGGAAATCTAGAAGGGATCTGGATGGAGGTGCCGTGTGCATCCTTTGGAGGTTTTCTAGAAGTACTTGCAAATCTAGCAAAATGGCCATCTTTGACTTGTGTGAGAAGATGAAATACAAGGTGTAAGGTGTGTAAGAGGTATGGTGGTGTAAGGAAATGATTGGGGTTTACTTGTAATGGAAGGAAACTAGGAATAGAGGAGGGGGAGTTTTGGATGACACCTAGACCCAAGACATGGCCGGACCATGCATGCTCTCTTTCCCAAAGGCATGGCCTTAGAATCTTGTGGATTAACATGAGAGTGATTAGATGAGTATATAATAGGATTAAAATGACAAGAGAATGAGGAAATAAGGGAGGGATGTTTCGGTGGAGACCTTGGGGAGGCAAGGAACCCAGATTCTCACTTCCTCCCATTTTTCATCATTTGCTTTTTTTACCCATGCAACCACCCTTGTCTAATCATGTGTCTTTCAACTAAAGGTATGGTGGAGTGTCCTTCAACCCTAGGAAAATGAGCATGGTTGAATACCCTTGAGAGGACTCACACCTCACTTGGCTATCTAACAATCTCACAAGCTCTCTCTTTCTCTCTACCTCTCGGCCAACTCCACTTCTCCCTCAACTCTCTTTTGTTTTACTTTCTTCTAACCTCTAAACATCACCTTATCCTAAGAAGAAAAGAGCTAGAACAAATAATTTTGAAGAAGAATTGCTCTTGAAGAGGTAAGTGCACTCTTATCCTACCTTTAGCAATTTTAGTATGCTTTTGGATGAATTTGGATGTTTTGTTTGAATCTTTGTGTATGTATGTTAAAATGAAACCCTCTAAAGAGAAAAATTGTCATGCTTAATTAAGTAGAAATACATGCTTAAGTTATGATATTTCCAAATTGAGGATCTAAATTATTATGTGGTTTTAGTTAGTTATTCAACATGAGGTAGAATACAGGAAATGCATGCATGATTGTAGGTTTATTAGTGTGATGTTGGATGATGCCTTTAGTGTTGTTTATTTAGTGATAAAAATCTATGTCTAAGTTTAAATATCTTGCTAAGAGTGAAGATTATTTCATGTGGTGAATTTGAATATTTGATATAAAGGAAGAATATGGTGTGATCAACATGATGAGTGAAGATGAAAATATGCTTGTTAGATTTTGACTTGGAGATGAAAATGTTGGGTTTATGCATGCATGTATTTCAGACTCAGGGTTTTCTTTTGGGTTGAATTATTCATTTAATTATTGTGCTATGTTATGATGATATACTTAAATATTTGGAGACATTAGATGCATATGAATAAAATAGTTGCACTAGCATGATTAGTGGTTTTCACCTAAACCATTGGGTGAGTACCTTGGAAAAAAAAGAAGAAGAAGTGAATAAAATATTAACTTAAGGACATAGGGTTTCGGCCAAGCTATGTTTTTAGGGTTAGAAAATTTTATTCAAGTAGTTGAAGTTAAATTGGAGTGCTTGGAAGAGAATAAGAGACGAAAAGCTAGGAATTTACTAAGGGAGGGTCTCAGCCCAACCCTAGTGGGAAAGGGCCGAGCACCCCTTAGTGTATAAGAGGCCCATTAAGTGTTTTTGGGTAGGAAATGAGTAAAATTATAAGGTGCGAAAATTGTGTAAGAGTTTGACGTAGAATAAGCGTTATGTTCATTCCACATTTTATATATTCTGTGACATGAGTCTCATGTCTCATGCATATAGCATGAAAATCATGTTTTAAACATGTTTTAAAAGAAAAGAAATTAATTAAAGTTTTATAAGAACCCCAAAAGCTGGGATGGAGTAGTGCCCTAGTAGAACTCCATGTTCACTCAGGAGTGATTGAAGTCGAGTGAAAGCCCCTAGGTCGACAAAAAACCGTCAGCAGACCATGTATGTCTCCAAAAGGTGTCCGGATCATGGTCGCACCTAAAGTTAGTGGGTGCATACAAGACGGTGTTGACTTCGGCCTCATCGATATAGAAAAGTTTGTAGTTGCTCGGTGAGTGATCAATCGCCAAGTGATGAAGAGCGCGAAAGAGTACAAAATGTAGCTACTTAGGTTTGATATGGTCACTGAAGGCTACGGTAACTAGCAGAAGCACACGGTGTGTAGGGAAACTCTGAGGTGTCTAATAGAGGTCATGACAAAAGAGGGGCCTTCGGTCCATATATGATATGATAAGTGGCGCCTAAGATAAGAAAAACTAAAAATCATTTGCAAAAGATGAATTTCGAAAAAAAACTCTAATGTTTAGTTTTTTGAGATTACAAGCAAGCATATGAAGAGAATAAGAAAAAAAAATTGAAAAGACACAGCATGAGCATGAGCATGTGCATGTCATAAAGTCATGAGTCTCATATGCATAAAATATGACTAACTGTTTGCTATTTATTTATCAGTAAGCTTAAAATGCTTTTGTTATGATATAAATGTACTTACTGAGATTTCTTCCGAAATCTCACCCTTGTTTATCTCTCCACTATCTCCTTTTTAAGATGATAGAAATAGTTGCAAGTAATGACGACTTTGAAAAGTATGACCGAAGGGACGGTGCCTCGGACCCCCACGAGCCCAACTGAGTCTGTCACCTCCGAGCTAATGACTCTCGACTACTTAAGCCGATGGGCGGCGGAGTCACTACCCCTAACTGCTTACGTTTTGGGAAACATATGCCCTACCGGGTGTTGTTTAGTTCTCGGCATAGATGATTCCCTCCACATGGGTTGCCTATATGAGTCATCTTTCGGGATGAGTTATGAAGTGGGACTGACCTTGGATTTGGACCGTCCATTACGACTTAAACTTCAAGGAAATTAAGAAGGAACTGGTGGTTTAAAAAGTGATAGCTGGGGATTCTCTATGCAGCTTTTGTATTTATATGCATATATTTTAGTCTTCCATTGTTTTGGAAGAATGAACATTTATGAAGGATCCTTATGTTTATATTATTGGTAATTCAATATTTTGGATATTATTTTGTAAAGCCATGTGATATATGTTTAGAAAGAGTTGACCTTTTTCCGCTGCGAAAACCTTCTTAGAAAAAAAAAATCATAGTACACGATAAGACAAAGGTTGAATTTCCCTATAATGCTCATCCCCGACGTCAAGATTTGTGTACAATCCCAAGCGCAAGCTAGGGCATCGACAGTAGTGGTATCAGAGCAATTAAGTCTCTGGGTAGGAAACCACAAGTCCTGGGAAAAAGAATCACATGACATAAGTGATGATCTTTTAAGAGTTGTAGGTTTGCGCACTTAGAATAGTTGGTTGGAACTGACATCCGTTCGGATTTATGACGCTGAAAGTTATGAGAAGCGAAAGCGCAAGTGTTAGGGTAACTCATAAAGGAATTCTGGGCTTTTCAGGAGATTATGGCTAGAGGTAAGCGTCGTGCTCCTGGTTCGAGACCTGAAGCCTCACCACAAGAAGTTTCGAATGTCCCGTTAGATGGTGGATAGGCGATAGCGGAGGCTATTCGCCAGATGACGGAATTGGTAAAAAAACAAATGGAACAGAGTCGATGTCATCCAAATGCGGGAGGAGAAGCGTCAGGATATTCCTATGAGAAATTCCTGGTTTATTGGTACCCGAGTTTTATAGGGACCGAAGGAGCTATGAAAGCGGAGGGTTGGATCATGGACTTAAAGCATACTTTCGAAATTAGTGGGTGTACTGAAATGCAAAAAGTACAATACGCTGGTCACCTATTACAAGGGGAAGCTGGTCTATGGTGGGATACAAAGAGGAAACTGCTAAGGCAAGAGCTTGGAGAGAACGTAACACCTACTTGGGAGCATTTTGAAACCGAGTTTGATGATCGCTTCTTCCCTGAGTGGAATAAGCAAAAGAAGGCTATAGAGTTTGCCGCATTGACACAAGGGAGTATGACAGCGGATCAATACACTGCGAAATTTATGGAACTGACACGATTCACTCCGCATCTTGTAGTAACAGAGAAAATGAGAGCAAAGAAGTTCCAAAATGGTCTGCAACCAAGAATTCGCAACCAAGTGGCTTGTTTAAGAATTGAAAATTTTCAAGAGCTAGTAAACGTGGCGGCTATTGCTGAAATGGAGTAAAGGAGCTTGATTAGTCAGGCTCAGATGCATAAGAAAATGAGTTTTCCCTACTCTTCGGGAAGGGATACGGGAAAGAGGAGGAGTGTTTTTTCTACAGATAAAGGAAAGGGAAAGTGAGCGGGCCTGGAGTGCCAACATCACCGCCACCATGTAGAACTTGTGGACGACCGCACAAAGGCGAGTGCTGAGTGGCATCGAGAGCTTGCTTCCGATGTGGTCAAGTGGGCCACATGATGCGTGACTGCCCCCAAATGGCTTCTAGCAGAGCTGCTGCAGCACCTAGAAGAAAAACTAATACCCCCACAAAAGCAAAGGTATATGCCATCGCCCTAAGAGAGGTAGACGTGGATGAGGAGGAGGCCATCAATGCTGATATTATTTCTGGTAATACTCTGACCTTACCTTGATTTTAAAGTATAAGGTGAATTTTTCTTTGTAAGGTAACCTTAGGAAAATTTTATAGGTGAAATTATTATGATGCATAATGTGGTATATGCTTTGTTTGACTCCGTTGCGATGAGATCTTTCGTTTCCCATGACTGCATTTGGAGATGTAAGTTGGATGTTGAACCATTAACACATAAAGTATTGGTAACACTCCCTGACAGAAAGGCGATTGGATGTCAATGGATAGTGAGGAACTGCCCGTTGGAAATTGCTGGCGTAAGGTTAAACGCCAATTTGATAGTTTTTCACTTGTTGGGGTTTGACGTAATATTAGGTATGGATTGGTTGTCCGAACATTATTTCAAAATCGATTGTCGCATAAAGGAGATTATTTTTGAACTGCCTGACGAAGAGAAGCTACGTTATGGAGGGGAGACGGTTAGTTCTGTTTCCTCTATTGTAACAGCAAAAAGGGTCACAAAAAGTCTGAAGGGAGAAGCAGAAGTGTTCCTATTAATATCCTTAAATGCATTGGAGGGTATCGACGCCCCCGTTCATGCTTGGGATTGGATGCAAACCGAGACGTCGGGGATAAACAACACAAGGAAGTTCACCCCTTGTTCTTATTTACGTTCGAGTATGCATTTAAAACTAAACGTAGTGAATAGGAAATTTTCACAGCAAAAACGGTCAAGCCATTCTATAATCAGGCAAGAACTTAAAACTTTGCCTTATGCACAGGGTATAACAAAATTATGATCCTAAAATAAAATTCATATTACTAAATATCATTAAGTGTATCAATCTCCAAAAAATATATATACTCTCCCAAAACATCGGGAACCTCTAAGAGTAAGTAAACATCCTCATCCAAGCGCTGACCCCATGACCACGTCAACAGGTGGAGAGATCACCAGACTATCAGTGCTCTAGAGAGTCTCTCCGAGTCTCATAGTCGTCGACGTCAACTTTTCCTACAACAACTTCTATTGTCCCCACAAGGAACGATAGTAGAAATATAAAGGGATAAGATTTTTAGAAATCTCAGTAAGTACACAACTATCTCAACAAAATCATTTCAAGCATACATATCAGTGAATAACAAACAGAACATGTGTCATGCATATGCGACTAATGACTTAGTAAATGTATATGCTCATGAAGACTATCATAAAAACTTGATTTTCTTTCAATCTTAGTTCATATACTTGCTTTTCATAAGAGGGTTCATCATATACAAAATTCTTTTGACTCATGCTTTAAAAACCCTTTTTCGTAAAAACTTTTTGTTTCTTTCATCATTTATTATCTTAGGCGCCACTTATCATATTCATATCATTTTTTGACCTCGACGGCAGTTACGTATCGCCTTCCCCGTCATGTCATGAAAATCCTTATCAGTGATACAGGAGTTACGTATCGCCTTCCCCATCACTGTTCATTTTGGACGCCTCACAGTTCCCCTATACACCGTGTGCTCCGTGCTAGTTACCGTCACACCCAACAACTATGTCAAACCTAGGTGAATACGTTTAGCGCCCTTTCGTGCTTTTCGTCACTCGGGGATTTCTCTCCGAACAACTACAAACTTTTCTTATGGTGAGGCCGAGACCAACACCGCTTTTAGGGCACCCATTAGCTTTAGGTACTGTAACAGCCTGAGATTTTAATCCTTAATATTAAATTTAAATGTGTGGTAATATGAATAATAATAATAAATTGGATAAGTCAAAAGGGTGAGAGAAGGCTTGGGAAGATTGACTTAGAAATGGCTAAGAGGCCCAAGTGCACACTAGGAAAGCCCCAAAAGGCCCATGGATAGAGCCCACAAGTCAACAAGCCCATGCTTGTGGACACTTGTCAAGTTAGGAGAATCTCAAGAAGTCTTTCAAGACTAGTAGTTAGAAAGATGCAAAGTTGCTAGTAGATGAGACTTTGACTAGTAGTTTTCTAGAAAGGAGAAAAGTAGGAAATTAGGATGGGATTTCTCCATCCTAGGGGGGGCAAATAGGCATATAAGACTAAGGGGACTTCCCAAAGAAGTCTTCACTTGATCACATCAAGGTCAAGTCAAAGGAGAAGAAGGAAAAAGGAAAGAAAAGAAAAACAAATGGGGGGTGCGGTTTTTGGAAGAATGCCGTGCACCTTGTGGAGAAATCTTAGGAGATCTTCTCAAGATCTAAGTGAGTAGACCAAGTAGGATGAGTGACATGTTGATGGACAAGTGATAGATGGACGTAGAAACATTGGGAAGAGGAAGAAGAAGAGAACAAACAAAAGGGGTATCCGGCCAAGGAAGAAGCCGTGAGCTTCATTTGGAGTTTTGTTGAGGTTGTGGCAAATCCAAGCTCAAGGCTCTAGGAGATCCCACTTGAGCACAAGTACAAGTGTAAGGAGAAGTGAGACAAGTATTGAAATGATTGATTGGAGGATAGGAGAAAGGAAAGAAGGCATGCTTTGGAAGGATAGGTTTCGGATTGCATGGGAGGGCATACCGAACCCCTCCATGCTCTTCCTCCAAGAATTGGATCATGAGATTCATTGAGTGACATGTGAGGTGATGTGAGAGTGTGTCAAGAGTGAGGTGAGGTGATGAGTGGACTTATACCCCAAGGGGGGCGCCGGCCATCCAAGGAGAAAGGGGAAGCAAAACCCCACTCAAGTGTTGCCTAGATTAGGGTTTCATCATACCCTAGAGATGGAGGTCTAAATCACATCTTTTAATCCCTCAAGGCTAAGGAAAATCCCCATGGCCGAATGGCCTCTTGCTCCACCTTTCCACTTTGCACACACACTCCCCACTACACTTGCATCTCTCGGCACTCTCAAGCTCTCTCCACTCTCATCTTTATTTCATTTCTTTTCACCCCTAACACCAAAGAACCTCAAGCTTTTTGGAGATAGACAAGCCACCTTTGAAGGAGACTTCCTTAGGACGAAGGTAAGACATTCCTTGATTCAATCTAGAGTTAAGATCACTCAAAGAGAGCACACTCCACTTAACATAGAATTCGAAACTTATCAAATCTTTTCTTTTAATCTCAATGCTATAAAAAGTCTGATATAACATTTTATTTACATTTTAAGATTTGCTAAAACTACTAAAAGAAAGTTGTAAGTGTACTTTCATTTTTCTCTTACATCTCTTGAATATAAATGGATGATCATGGTTGGTTGGTTGCTATTTGTATTGCTATATCATGGTATGTTGATAGAGATTTTTGGTATGTAGAGATTATGTAAATAAAATTGGTAATATGGTATTTAGACTTGCTATAGTTTGGAATGGATGATTTAGTACACAAGACATTAGAAAATTAGGAAGTGGAGAGT
Organism: Platycarya strobilacea; assembly: GCA_036898215.1. NCBI lineage: Eukaryota > Viridiplantae > Streptophyta > Magnoliopsida > Fagales > Juglandaceae > Platycarya > Platycarya strobilacea. The sequence goes on from CM072558.1 coordinate 5,353,015, forward strand.
ATAATAGAGAAATAATCAAAGATGTAGTATTGCATGCATGATCACTAAAGTATGTTATGATGGTGAAAAGGTTTTCTCTTTTAAGTTGATAAAGCTTGAGCATGTGTGATTTGCTTAAAGAATTATATTGTTAAGATTAATTTCATGTCACATTAAAGGTTTGATTAACTTGGATGAATAAGCATTACATGTAAAAAGGCAAAGTGTTGAGATGGTGATGCATACGTGTTTGGTGGAAATATCATGATGTTGAGGAAATGTATTATTTTGTGAAGTTAAATCTATGGACATTGTTGTTGAATCTATAGGTCAAAAGCATAGTGTTTGAGTGTTGTTATTTAATATTAGATAAGATGGGTGCTATGGAACTTAGAGGGTTAAATAAATTACTATGTGAAGTAAGATATAGGAGATTATTTTGAAAAAAGAAGAATGAATTTAATTATTAGAGTGGAAAGTTTGGTTTTACCTAAAGAAAAGAGGACATCGTGGGGTTTTAGAAAGAAAAAAAAAGAAAGAAAGAAAGAGAGGGGAATAGGGCTCGGCCCAAACCCCAAATGGGAGGGGCCGAATACCCTACCCTACATGCAAGCCCACCATGGGTGAAGGCATGTAGGAAGGGACTAGTAATCGAAGTACCTGGTTAGTAAGCGAAAGTATTTGGATGTGCGCTCGAGTTCATCTTGGGTATTGGACGTGAAATGGCATTATGGTTGCATAATCATGCATACGTCACGAAAACTCTATTTTGAGTCAAACTATTTTTAAAAGGAAAAGAGAATGAATTAAAAGAACCCCAAAGGCTGGGACGGGGTAGTGTCCCAGTGAAACTCCCTATTCACTCAGGAGTGAGTAAAGTCGAGTGAAACCCCTGGGTCGACGAAGAACTATCGGCAGACCATGTATGGCTCCCTTAGGGATTCCGGAGCATGGTCGCACCTAAAGCTAGTGGGTGCATATGGGCGGTGTAGGCCTCGGCCTCACCGATAAAAGAATATGGATTGTAGTCACTCGATGGACTGAGGGTTGCCGAGCGATGAAGGGCGCGAAAGGGCGCGAAACGTAGTATTTAGGTTGGATACGGTCGCCGGGTGCTACGGTAACTAGCAGGAACACACGGTGCATAAGGGAACCGTGAGGTGTCTAAATATGGAAAGTCATGACAAGAGGGGCTTTCGAGCCTACACAGAACAGAACAGAACAGTATATGAGAAGTGGCACCTAAGATAAAAGACGTAAAAGGTATAAATAAAAGAAGAAGAGTGCTTTTTACGAAAAGTGAAGGAAATGGTGTTTTCCAAATATGAACATGTGGGCTGAATGAAAATTTGAGATTTTAAAGAAGGATTACATGAACATATGCATGAGTCATGTGTCATCTGCATATGCATATGAATGTTTGTGGTTCATTTATTTATATGCCTGATGATGTTTTAGTTGAAATGTTTGTTTACTTACTGAGATTTCTCCTAAAATCTCATCCCTTTTACTTCCTTACTATCGTTCGGTATTTGGGGCGATAGAAGTGGTTGTAGGTAATGAATCCGACGACGAGCCTGACATTAGGGACGAGTCCCCAGATCACTAGTGATCTGGTGACTGCCCCTGTAATAGCCCTAAAAATCTCCATCTTGATTAAATTAACTAATTAAGGATTAATGCACAAGATTAGTGGTAATTGGTGAAAGAACCAAATAGGCCTTGAAGAGATGGGCTTAGGAATGAGATCTTTGGAGAATGGATCAAGTGAATGGGCCAAGAGAGCAATGGTGAGTCCAAAAGCCCATAGAGTGAGCCCATAGCCCATCAAGCCCATAATTGAGACACTTGTCAATGGGAGAAAAATCCTAGAAAAATTATCCAAACCCTTGTAGGAAAATATTATTTGGTGAAGGTTGACTAGTAGTTGGATGCATGCCATGTAGGATTGAGTGTAGAATCTAATGGAATGATTTTTCCTACCATGGTATCTTGGAGGTACAAAACACCATCCCTTGACTTGCCAAGTGAGGTCATGATGTGTAGGGAAGTTACAAGTGTCATGAGGAGAAGCTTGGAGGAAGGGAGCTTGGAGTTTCGGTGGAGGCCAATCCGTGGGGTTCCTTGGGGAGTCTCATGGGGTATGGCCATCTACAAGTGATAGGACAAAGAGGAAGAGTGTGTAAGTGGATGAAGTACATGTGTAAGAAAGCATGGTGATGTGAAGAGAGGTATGGTGTATGTGTAGGTGATTGAAATGACAAAAACTAGGAAGAGAAGCAAGAAGGGAGTTTCGGTGGAGCTAGCTTGGCCGGTCATGCCTTGCTCAAATTCCAAAAAGCATGGCTTTGGAATCACTTGGATGGACACATGAGGAGATAGGGGAATGATGATTGAGTGAAAAACAAGGAAATGGAGGCTAGAGGCACCAAGAAGCCGCCGGCCATAGGAAAGAAAGGAGAAAGGAGAATCATCTAGGTATGGCCAAGATTTGATCTTGGAGTGGCCTAGAGTTGTCAATCAACCCATCTATCTTTAGCCATGCCTAAACATGATGAGAAGAGTACCAAGGACCCTAGGGAAGGGAGCTGGCCGTGTGACCCTTAAGCAAAACCCCTTGAGCTCAAATCACTTAGACACATGCAAACACTCCCACTTCCTCTCCACCTCTCGGCCAAACTCACCCTAGCCATTCTTACTTTTGTTTCTTCTCTTTTCACCACATATTTTGAAGAATCCTATAGTAGGAAAGCCAAAAGCAAGAGTGTGAAGGTGATCAAGTCATTGGAGAAGGTTAGTGATTAAACCTATACAAGATTAGGAAGAACACACACACACATGTAACACTTTGTAATGGTTGGAAAGAAATAGGGTTTTCTTTGAGTTTTATGTTCATGACTAGACTAATGGGAGATTTTATATGTGTAATTCCAGATTTAAGCTAAAGCCTAGAAGGAGTGTGGTAAGTATACTCCCACTTTTTCCTTAACAAGTCTTATATATAGTGGGGTGATCATGGTTGTTGGATCAATGGTTGTCATTGCCATGTTTGGATTGGAATGATTTTTCTTGCTTGAGATATGAATATTCTTGGATAAATTATATGATGGAACAAGCTTAGAATATGAGTAGAAATGATGAATCAAATGTTAGTTGCAAAAGAAAGGAAAAAGCATGATTATTTGATGAAATGATGAAAATGGTGCATGAAGGATTTTAGTGTTAAATATTAAATTGTGGTGTTGTTAAGGTAAAGATTTTATTTGAGGAACTAGTGATGGAATTGATTTATTCAAGGAGCATATTGTTGAAAAAAAAAATGGACATGAGAATAAATTGTTTGATTGATATAGATGGAAAGGATATATATATTTGCATGTGGAAGAAATGATCACTTGTGTATGATGTATAGAAATGTTTAATTGGAAATTGATACTATTTAAGGTTGAGATTGGAAGATAAATATTATAATGTGATGTGGAGATTTTGTTGAGTTGAACTCATAGAAGAAACTTTTAGGAAAGGAAGTTTGAATAGACTAAGGGGAGGAATTCCCTAAGTTGAAAAGGTGAATGGAGGAAATAGGAATAACTAAGTTTGATGTGAAATGGTTACTTGGGAAACATTAGGGTTTCGGTTACCCCTTGCTAAGGAGGGTACTTGACTCAATTTGATACTTTAAAAATTTATTGGAGGAAGTTTGAAGTCAAATGATGAAGAAAAGCCCTAGAAACTCTCTAGGAGAATTCGGCCATGATGGGTTGGAGATGGGTCCAATACCCCACTTCAATCCTAGGCCCATTGTGGGTATAGAATATAATGACTAAGTAGGAAAATTATGAAATTATCCCAAGAGAGGGAGAAAGAAAATGAAATGTGAATGCACTCGAGCTTGTCTCGGGTTCTTGCATGAAAGTAAGTAAGCATGCATGTCCCATGCATAAGTCATGAAAAGAAGTTTTTTTAAAGTCAAGCATGTTTTCAAGAAAAAGGGAAGAAAAGATTGAACTTTTTGAAAGAAAAGAAAAGAAGTAAAGTTTTATAAGAACCCCAAAGGCTGGGACGGGGAAGTGCCCCAGTGGAACTCCCTGTCCACTCAGGAGTGTCTAAAGTCGAGTGGTAGCCCCTGGGTCGACGAAGAACAGTCGGCGGACCGTGTATGGCACCAAAAGGTGGCCGGAGCGTGGTAGCACCTAACGCTGGTGGGTGCCCAAGACGGATAAGGTGTAAGGACCTACCGTTTTAAAGTTATATGACGCTCACTTTAGGGTGATGCGGTAACCAGCAGGGAACACGCGGTGCTAGGGGAACCGTGTTGTGTCTCATACATGTGAAAGAAAAAGTCATGACAAGAAGGGCTTTCGAGCCATAAGAAAGATCTGTATATGATAAGTGGCGCCTAAGAAAGAAAGAAAGAAAGATACGAAATGTTTTAAAGAAATGTTTTGAAAAGCAACGATGATATGAAAGGAAGTTTGAAAGAAGAAGTCTGCATGAAAGTTTTATGAAAAGAAGTCTGAAAGAAGTATATCTGTTTAAAAGTTTTCATGAGCATGTGCATGAGTCAGTCATTCATTGCATGTGCATTAGTTAAGAATGTTTTGTTCGCTTATCTGTATATCTGATATGTTCTGGTTTAAGTGTTAGTGTACTTGCTGAGATTTCTCCCGAAATCTCACCCCCCTTTTTTTATCTATACTATTGCTCCCTTGGGAACAATAGAAGTCATTGCAGGACAGGATGGATCCACGGATTACGACTCTCGAGAAGATGGGTCGGACCCTCATGGGCCCGACTAAGGCTGAGACTGCCGGGCCAGTGACCCTAGACCTGTTGGGTCAGTGGGCGGCAGAGTCGCTTCCTATGGCGACTTACTTTTTTGACGACCTACGCCCTACGGGGTGTTGTATGGTGCTGGGAGTTGACGGGCTCCTCCACTTGGGACGCCTGTTTACGTCATCCTCTGGGATGATGTGTGACGTAGGTCCTGGGCTGAGTCTGGACAGCCTTCGTTATGGTCCCAACTATAAGAAGATAAAAGAAGAACCCGCCTATTAGTATAGTTGGCGGAAGGAGGAGTGGATCAGCAGCACCTTTATTTTGTATACACCGATGTACTTTTGGAAAAATCTTCCCGCTGTTTTGGGAAGTACTTTTGTATAAAACTATTTACATTGGTGACTTTATTCTGATATGTATATATATGAGCTTGCGATGTTAATTTGGGTTTTATTTTATTAACCATGTGATGTGCGACAAGCGTAACGTTTTGTCGTTTAATTATGGCTTGACCTTTTTCCGCTGCGATTAAAAAAAAAAAAAAAAAAAAGAGTTAAGGCTTTCCTAAGTAAAGATGAGGGATGACTTCCTTGTGACGTTCGTCCCCGGCGTCGCATTTTGCGTACGAACCCAAGCGCAAGCTGGGGCGCCGACAGCGGTGGTATCAGAGCAGTTAAGTCTCTGGGTAAGAAACCACAAGTCCTAGGAAAAAGAATCACATGGTATAGGCTATGATTCTTTAGATTTAGGCTTGAATCTTTAGATAATGGATTGGAGATAGTGGTGATATACCAGTATGATGTGGTGAGTTACCAAGGTTGGAGCACCGGAGTTAAAGTAACTCATATGAAGATTATGCACTTTTCAGGGAAGAATGGCAGGAGGACGACGACGTGCCCCTACTCCAAGGCCCGAAGCCTTACCGAGAGTTAATGTTTCGAGTCCAATACCGACAGTAGGAAATACGCCACTAATTTCGCCACCTCAGACCGGAGGAAGAGAGACTCCGAATACCCCGTTAGATGGTGGACAAGCGATAGCGGAAGCTATTCGCCAGATGACGGAATTAGTAAAGCATCAAATGGAGCAGAGCCGATGTCACCCGAGCGCCAGTGGAGTGACGGTAGGATGCCCATACGAAAAATTTCTGGTGTATCGGTACCCGAACTTTATGGGGACTGAAGGAGCTATGAAGGCCGACCGATGGATTATGGACTTAGAACGCACCTTCGAAATCAGTGGGTGCACGGAGGCGCAAAAAGTGCAATATGCTGGTCACTTATTACAAGGGGAGGCCGGATTATGGTGGGACACAAAGAGAAGGTTACTGAGACAAGAACTGGGAGAGAATGTAGTCCTCACCTGGGATAGATTCAAGACCGAGTTTGATAATCGATTCTTTCCGGAGTCGATCAAGCAGCAGAAGGCGATAGAGTTCGCCACATTGGTGCAAGGAAGCATGACGGTGGACCAGTACGCCGCTAAATTCATGGAACTGACACGATTTGCCCCGCATTTGGTAATAACAGAAAAGATGCGAGCGAAGAAATTTCAGGATGGATTACAGCCAAGGATTCGCAATCAAGTGGCTTGTTTGCGAATCGAAAATTTTCAAGAGTTGGTGAATGTGACGGCCATTGCTGAAGCCGAGCAGAGAAGTCTGATCAATCAAGCCCAGACTTACAAGAAAAGACATTTTCCATATTCTTCGGGGAAAGATATAGATAAGAGGAGAAGCACTCGTCCCATGGATAAAGGAAAGGGTAAAGTAGGTGGATCAAAAGGGACGGCTCCATTTCCGCCATGTAGGACATGCGGACGCCCACATAAGGGAGAATGCCGCGCTGCAACAGGAGCTTGTTTTAGGTGTGGCCAAGTGGGTCATCTGATCCGTGATTGCCCCCAGACAGCCCCGGGCGGAACGACAGTACTTGGAGGAAAGGCGAAGGCCCCTGTGAGGTCCAAGGTGTACGCAATTACCCCGGGAGAAGTAGATGTGGACGACGAGGAGGCTATTAACGCCGGCATTATTACTGGTAACGATCTTAAAGTTTTATCTAGAATTAAAGCATAGATAACTTTCTTAAAGTAACCATGAGGAAGTTTTATATATATAGGTGAAATTATATTGATGCGTAATGTGGTGTATGCTTTGTTTGATTCCGGCGCGACGAGATCTTTTATTTCTTATGATTGCGTATGGAAGTGTAAGTTAGAAGTCGAACCCTTGACTCAAAAAGTGTTGGTGACACTCCCTGATGGGAAGACATTTGGATGTCAGCGAATAGTGAGGAACTGCCCGTTAGAAATAGCTGGCGTAAGGTTCAACGCTGATCTGATAGTTTTCCATTTGTTAGGATTTGACGTGATATTAGGTATGGATTGGCTATCTAAGTATTACGCCAAGATTGACTGCCGCAAAAAGGAGATTACATTTGAATTGCCCGAAGAAGAGAAGTTACGCTACGAAGGGGAAACAGTTCACTATGTTTCTTCTATAGTGACGGCGAAAAGAATGACGAAAAGTTTAAGAGGAGGAGCTGAAGGGTTTTTAATACTGTCCGTGAAAGCAGGCGGAGATACCCGTAATATTGAAGGAATTCTGGTAGTAAAGGACTTCCCCCAAGTATTCTCAGATGATCTGCCAGGATTACCCCCGGAACGGGAAACTGAGTTTACCATTGAGCTTGAACCCGCAACAACTCCAATTCACAAGGCACCGTATCGGATGGCTCCAACGGAATTGAAAGAATTGAAGACTCAAATCGAAGAATTGTTGGACAAGGGATTTATACGGCCTAGTTCATCGCCGTGGGGAGCCCCAGTTTTGTTTGTGAAAAAGAAAGACGGGACAATGCGGATGTGCATCGATTACCGAGGCCTCAATAAGGTCACCATTAAGAATAAGTATCCGCTACCCCGGATAGACGATTTGCTGGACCAACTGCAAGGAGCTACAGTATTCTCCAAGATAGACCTCAGATCAGGGTACCATCAACTTAGGATTAAGGAACCAGATGTACCCAAGACTGCTTTCCGAACTCGTTATGGACATTTCGAGTTCTTAGTCATGCCTTTCGGACTGACGAATGCCCCAGCAGCCTTCATGGATCTGATGAATAGAATTTTTCGACTCTATTTAGACAGTTTCGTCGTGGTATTCATCGACGATATCCTGGTGTACTCGCGAAATGATGACGAACATAAGGAGCATTTGAAGACAGTGCTGAAAATTTTACAAGAACATCAGCTGTATGCCAAACTTAGTAAATGTGAGTTTTGGCTCCACGAAGTTAAATTTTTGGGCCATGTAATTTCAAGCAACGGAGTTTCTGTGGACCCTGCAAAAATAGAGGCGGTAACTGAATGGCCTCAACCGACGTCCGTTCATGAAATACGTAGTTTTCTCGGCTTAGCAGGATACTACAGAAGGTTCGTTGAAGGATTTTCCAAGTTATCTGGTCCTCTAACGGCTTTGACGAAGAAGAATGCCAAATATGTCTGGAATGACCAGTGTGAGCAGAGTTTTCAAGAGCTTAAGAAGAGATTGACTTCTGCCCCAGTGTTGGCATTACCAGAGCCTCACAGACCATATGTAGTATATAGTGATGCCTCAAAGTTGGGTTTGGGATGTGTACTGATGCAGGAAGGACGAGTAGTTGCCTACGCGTCCCGACAGCTTAAGGATCATGAGCGAAATTACCCCACCCACGACTTGGAATTGGCAGCCGTAGTGTTTGCACTGAAGATTTGGAGGCACTACTTGTATGGAGAAGAGTGTGAGATATACACTGATCATAAGAGTTTAAAGTATCTGTTTAGTCAGAAGAATCTAAATATGAGACAGAGAAGGTGGATCGAGACTATAAATGATTTCCGGTGTGAGATCAAGTACCACCCGGGAAAAGCTAACGTAGTGGCAAATGCTTTAAGCCGAAAATCACAAGTAGAGGAACCATCGGCATTAGCAAGTATGCAAAGTATGCTAGTAAGGAGTCAACCTGGAAGAGCGGTGTTAGCAACAGTTCAAGAAATCATTTCTCTGACCGAAGATGAAATCCGGGAAGGACAACGACAAGATACCAAACTGGAAAAGATCCGAACGAATTTACTCGAAGGAAAAGGATCACCTCATTTTACCGTGTCTGATGACGGAACATTATACTTCGGAAAGAGAACAGTGATACCAGATAATCCAGAACTTAAGGAAAAGCTTATGAGGGAAGCACACTGCACCCCTTATACAGCCCATCCTGGAAGTACCAAAATGTACCGGGATCTGAAGGAAAGATTTTGGTGGGAAGGTATAAAGAAAGACGTAGCTACTTTTGTGGCAAAATGTTCTGTGTGTCAAATGGTTAAAGCGGAACATCAACGTCTCGCAGGAATGCTGCAACCTCTTCCAATTCCGGAATGGAAATGGGAAGATATTTCAATGGATTTCGTAATAGGATTCCCAAGAACCTCGGCGGGAAGGAACACAATATGGGTGATAGTGGACAGATTGACAAAGAGTGCCCACTTCCTACCGATTGCAAATACGGACTCAATGGAGAAATTGTCTCGAATTTATGTTAAAGAAATAGTTTGTCTGCACGGAGTGCCAAAAACGATTGTCTCAGATAGGGACCCAAGATTTACCTCTCACTTCTGGCAAAGTTTACAGAAGAGAATGGGATCCAACTTGAAGTTTAGCAGCGCCTACCATCCCCAGACTGATGGTCAGACAGAACGGACTATTCAGACTTTAGAAGACATGCTACGGGCGTGTGTGCTAGACTCTAGTAGCGATTGGGAGAGTCTTTTGCCCTTGATTGAATTCGCTTACAACAACAGCTTTCAAGCTACTATTCAGATGGCACCGTACGAAGCTTTGTATGGAAGAAAGTGCAGATCTCCGTTATATTGGGACGAAGTTGGCGAAAACAAAGTGTTAGGGCCTGAGTATTTGCAAGAAGTTAAGACTCAAGTAGAGCTGATACGGGAAAGGATGAAAACTGCCCAAAGCAGGCAGAAAAGTTACGCAGATCGAAGGAGGAGACCCTTAGAATTTGTGATTGGCGACTGGGTATATATTAAGATTTCACCAATGAAGGGAGTGGCCCGATTTGGCAAGAAAGGAAAATTAAGCCCTCGTTACATCGGACCATATGAAATTTTGGAAAGAGTCGGACCAGTGGCTTATCGTTTGAATCTACCAGTAAACCTACAAGGAGTCCATAACGTGTTTCATGTGTCGTCTTTAAAGAGGAGTTTCGGCGACAAACCCGCGACGGTAACGGATCCGAGTACTATCGAGCTACGCCCGAATTTAACTTATGAAGAGTGGCCAACTCAGATTACCGATCGCAAGGAACAAGAATTAAGGAATCGAAAAATCTCCTTAGTAAAAGTATTGTGGAATAACCCGGCATTTCAAGAAGCGACTTGGGAACGCGAAGACGCTATGAGGGCTAATTACCCTCATTTGTTTGAAAATTCCTAGTGTATTTGATCTCTGTTTAGCTAAGTTTTGATTGTAAATGAACGATTGCTTTGCTTGAATGTATGAACAATTGATTGGTGTTTTGAGTGTTATATTCATTAGATTACCTCATCGCACTGTAAATAACTTTTAGTAAAATTTACCCAGGTTATGGCCAGAACTAGAAGAACCCCACGCATGTCAGTAGCTACCATAGCCCAATTAAGAGAGAGGAGAGAAGTCAGACAAAGAATCTTGAGTAGAAGGTGTGAAAGAGAGAGGATACAGAGGCTTAGACACCTGGAGCGATGTGAGAGGCATCGTACTCATCGGATGGATATAGGACCTAAAGGGAACCCTGTATTTCGTAGAGCTATGCCGAGTGAAGAGCGACAACCCCCTAATCCTTGGATGAAGGGAGAGAGAGAGCAATTGCGTAGAATAGTACGGGGAAAAGCAAGTGAACCAAACATAGAACCTTTGGAAAATTCCGATACCTCTAATGACCGCATAAGACAGAGAATAGAAGGGATACCCCGAGTGGAAACGAAAGAAGAAATAGTACACAGATTGAATGAATTAAAGACGAACTTGTATTACGACTCGGATTTAGATGCTATATTTTACTTTTCTCAAGATTCGGTGACTGAGGAAGAAGGAGTACCTACTTATTCATCATCAGAAGAGTCCACTGCTAATACTCCTCGAGGTATGATAAAATTTATTATTATCCTTCATATCATCACATGCATTGATTTCGAGGACGAAATCTTTTATTAGTGGGGGAGGATGTAATAGCCCTAAAAATCTCCATCTTGATTAAATTAACTAATTAAGGATTAATGCACAAGATTAGTGGTAATTGGTGAAAGAACCAAATAGGCCTTGAAGAGATGGGCTTAGGAATGAGATCTTTGGAGAATGGATCAAGTGAATGGGCCAAGAGAGCAATGGTGAGTCCAAAAGCCCATAGAGTGAGCCCATAGCCCATCAAGCCCATAATTGAGACACTTGTCAATGGGAGAAAAATCCTAGAAAAACTATCCAAACCCTTGTAGGAAAATATTATTTGGTGAAGGTTGACTAGTAGTTGGATGCATGCCATGTAGGATTGAGTGTAGAATCTAATGGAATGATTTTTCCTACCATGGTATCTTGGAGGTACAAAACACCATCCCTTGACTTGCCAAGTGAGGTCATGATGTGTAGGGAAGTTACAAGTGTCATGAGGAGAAGCTTGGAGGAAGGGAGCTTGGAGTTTCGGTGGAGGCCAATCCGTGGGGTTCCTTGGGGAGTCTCATGGGGTATGGCCATCTACAAGTGATAGGACAAAGAGGAAGAGTGTGTAAGTGGATGAAGTACATGTGTAAGAAAGCATGGTGATGTGAAGAGAGGTATGGTGTATGTGTAGGTGATTGAAATGACAAAAACTAGGAAGAGAAGCAAGAAGGGAGTTTCGGTGGAGCTAGCTTGGCCGGTCATGCCTTGCTCAAATTCCAAAAAGCATGGCTTTGGAATCACTTGGATGGACACATGAGGAGATAGGGGAATGATGATTGAGTGAAAAACAAGGAAATGGAGGCTAGAGGCACCAAGAAGCCGCCGGCCATAGGAAAGAAAGGAGAAAGGAGAATCATCTAGGTATGGCCAAGATTTGATCTTAGAGTGGCCTAGAGTTGTCAATCAACCCATCTATCTTTAGCCATGCCTAAACATGATGAGAAGAGTACCAAGGACCCTAGGGAAGGGAGCTGGCCGTGTGACCCTTAAGCAAAACCCCTTGAGCTCAAATCACTTAGACACATGCAAACACTCCCACTTCCTCTCCACCTCTCGGCCAAACTCACCCTAGCCATTCTTACTTTTGTTTCTTCTCTTTTCACCACATATTTTGAAGAATCCTATAGTAGGAAAGCCAAAAGCAAGAGTGTGAAGGTGATCAAGTCATTGGAGAAGGTTAGTGATTAAACCTATACAAGATTAGGAAGAACACACACACACATGTAACACTTTGTAATGGTTGGAAAGAAATAGGGTTTTCTTTGAGTTTTATGTTCATGACTAGACTAATGGGAGATTTTATATGTGTAATTCCAGATTTAAGCTAAAGCCTAGAAGGAGTGTGGTAAGTATACTCCCACTTTTTCCTTAACAAGTCTTATATATAGTGGGGTGATCATGGTTGTTGGATCAATGGTTGTCATTGCCATGTTTGGATTGGAATGATTTTTCTTGCTTGAGATATGAATATTCTTGGATAAATTATATGATGGAACAAGCTTAGAATATGAGTAGAAATGATGAATCAAATGTTAGTTGCAAAAGAAAGGAAAAAGCATGATTATTTGATGAAATGATGAAAATGGTGCATGAAGGATTTTAGTGTTAAATATTAAATTGTGGTGTTGTTAAGGTAAAGATTTTATTTGAGGAACTAGTGATGGAATTGATTTATTCAAGGAGCATATTGTTGAAAAAAAAAATGGACATGAGAATAAATTGTTTGATTGATATAGATGGAAAGGATATATATATTTGCATGTGGAAGAAATGATCACTTGTGTATGATGTATAGAAATGTTTAATTGGAAATTGATACTATTTAAGGTTGAGATTGGAAGATAAATATTATAATGTGATGTGGAGATTTTGTTGAGTTGAACTCATAGAAGAAACTTTTAGGAAAGGAAGTTTGAATAGACTAAGGGGAGGAATTCCCTAAGTTGAAAAGGTGAATGGAGGAAATAGGAATAACTAAGTTTGATGTGAAATGGTTACTTGGGAAACATTAGGGTTTCGGTTACCCCTTGCTAAGGAGGGTACTTGACTCAATTTGATACTTTAAAAATTTATTGGAGGAAGTTTGAAGTCAAATGATGAAGAAAAGCCCTAGAAACTCTCTAGGAGAATTCGGCCATGATGGGTTGGAGATGGGTCCAATACCCCACTTCAATCCTAGGCCTATTGTGGGTATAGAATATAATGACTAACTAGGAAAATTATGAAATTATCCCAAGAGAGGGAGAAAGAAAATGAAATGTGAATGCACTCGAGCTTGTCTCGGGTTCTTGCATGAAAGTAAGTAAGCATGCATGTCCCATGCATAAGTCATGAAAAGAAGTTTTTTTAAAGTCAAGCATGTTTTCAAGAAAAAGGAAAGAAAAGATTGAACTTTTTGAAAGAAAAGAAAAGAAGTAAAGTTTTATAAGAACCCCAAAGGCTGGGACGGGGAAGTGCCCCAGTGGAACTCCCTGTCCACTCAGGAGTGTCTAAAGTCGAGTGGTAGCCCCTGGGTCGACGAAGAACAGTCGGCGGACCGTGTATGGCACCAAAAGGTGGCCGGAGCACGGTAGCACCTAACGCTGGTGGGTGCCCAAGACGGATAAGGTGTAAGGACCTACCGTTTTAAAGTTATATGACGCTCACTTTAGGGTGATGCGGTAACCAGCAGGGAACACGCGGTGCTAGGGGAACCGTGTTGTGTCTCATACATGTGAAAGAAAAAGTCATGACAAGAAGGGCTTTCGAGCCATAAGAAAGATCTGTATATGATAAGTGGCGCCTAAGAAAGAAAGAAAGAAAGATACGAAATGTTTTAAAGAAATGTTTTGAAAAGCAACGATGATATGAAAGGAAGTTTGAAAGAAGAAGTCTGCATGAAAGTTTTATGAAAAGAAGTCTGAAAGAAGTATATCTGTTTAAAAGTTTTCATGAGCATGTGCATGAGTCAGTCATTCATTGCATGTGCATTAGTTAAGAATGTTTTGTTCGCTTATCTGTATATCTGATATGTTCTGGTTTAAGTGTTAGTGTACTTGCTGAGATTTCTCCCGAAATCTCACCCCCCTTTTTTTATCTATACTATTGCTCCCTTGGGAACAATAGAAGTCATTGCAGGACAGGATGGATCCACGGATTACGACTCTCGAGAAGATGGGTCGGACCCTCATGGGCCCGACTAAGGCTGAGACTGCCGGGCCAGTGACCCTAGACCTGTTGGGTCAGTGGGCGGCAGAGTCGCTTCCTATGGCGACTTACTTTTTTGACGACCTACGCCCTACGGGGTGTTGTATGGTGCTGGGAGTTGACGGGCTCCTCCACTTGGGACGCCTGTTTACGTCATCCTCTGGGATGATGTGTGACGTAGGTCCTGGGCTGAGTCTGGACAGCCTTCGTTATGGTCCCAACTATAAGAAGATAAAAGAAGAACCCGCCTATTAGTATAGTTGGCGGAAGGAGGAGTGGATCAGCAGCACCTTTATTTTGTATACACCGATGTACTTTTGGAAAAATCTTCCCGCTGTTTTGGGAAGTACTTTTGTATAAAACTATTTACATTGGTGACTTTATTCTGATATGTATATATATGAGCTTGCGATGTTAATTTGGGTTTTATTTTAATAACCATGTGATGTGCGACAAGCGTAACGTTTTGTCGTTTAATTATGGCTTGACCTTTTTCCACTGCGATTAAAAAAAAAAAAAAAAAAGAGTTAAGGCTTTCCTAAGTAAAGATGAGGGATGACTTCCTTGTGACGTTCGTCCCCGGCGTCGCATTTTGCGTACGAACCCAAGCGCAAGCTGGGGCGCCGACAGCCCCACCTTTTGATGTGGTGACCCCAGGAGTATATGCTCAATTTATAGCCTATATAAGGCATACGATTATGGTCGAGGTGGAGGGCCACCAGTATATAGGAAACCGCCAGCGTACAGGCTATTGCCTGACTATAGGTATGGACGGATCCTTATTTTTGGATCGTGTCTATACTTCGCCCGAGTTGGGACCCGGTATTCTACGTGTTGGAAGAATGGGTCTAGTAGGGCAATTTTTGTATGGTTCAGGAGTGAAAGAGGTGAAGGATGAGCCTCGGACCTGAGGACAAGCGTAGGGGTGTTATCACTAGTATATGTTTATATTTTGTTCATCTGTTTTGGTCCCCGTTGTTTTGGGGAAATGCTTTCTTTAAGAACTTGGAATCAATGCGTGTATGGCTGACTACATGTTTAATGATGGGCTGTATAGTTTAAAAAAAAAATATAGTATGTGTCTAATTCCATGTGACTCAAGGCGAAAACTCCTAATTTTTTCCTAACTTAATACGATTAGACCTTAACCGTTGCGAAAGAAAGAAAAATTTTCAAACCCGTATTTTTAAGCGAACTCATAAAGAACATATGAACGAAGGGTAAATGTCCCTGCGATGTTTATCCTCGATGCCTCAGTTTGCGTCCGATCCCAAGCGTGGGCAGGGGCGTCGACAGGTGCGACCACGCTTCGGACACCTTTGAAGCCATACATGGTTCGCCGACTGTTCTTCGTCTACCCAGGGGCTTTTACTCAACTTTAATCACTCCTGAGTGAACAGAAAGTTCCACTGGGGCACTGTCTCGTCCCAGCTTTTAGGGTTCTTATAAAAACTTTAATTCTTTTCTTTTCCTTTGAAAACATGTTTGACTCCAAAAACATGATTTATGTGCTTTATGCATGTGACATGCAAACCTTTAACGCTAATCATGCAAAAACCTAAGACGAACCCGAGTGCATACTTAGCCATCTTCTTTCATAAGTCAAACATCACATCATTCAACTCACCATTCATATATAAGCACATAATTGGGTTTAATGAGTTGAATGGGGTGCTCGGCCTCCACCCCTATGGTTGGGTCGAGACCCTCTTTGGTTACTACCTATGGTTTTTTCTTTCTATTTCCTTCCACATACTCACTAAACCTTAGTAAAATTTACTAACCATTTTAGCCTCACTAAGAGAGGTTGACCGAATCCTATTGTCCTTAGGATTAGTATTTTCATCAGTTTTCCTTCCACCAAAATAGCACACTAAATCATACATGTGAAACTGAAACATCATGCTACAAAATCCTCCAAATTTTTTTATGCTTCTAACTCTCTTCAAGTATTGAAGGCTCAGTCATCATATGAAAGAATAGTTAATCAATTAAAAACTTAACCCTAAAACATTTAAAACCGAAACCCATATATGCACCAATTTAAATTCTTTTCAACTCCAACCATCATTTTAACATGGATGCATTTTGTCACCATTTTTCATACTAATCATGCTCTCTTTTTCCTTTATACCAAAGTAACCAAATCTACCAATAAAATGTAAATCTCTAGCCTAGAATCATACACCTTGCTAAGAATGGATTTATCACTAAGCATACAATACATTTCTTTAAGCATTCATCCTAACATCCCAATCATCCAACAAATATTATCTTAATCACACATGCTTTTTCTTATCACTATATACCATATTGATATGCTTCTTTTTCCTTTGCATCAATTTAGCTAAAACCATCAACATAATATAGATTCAAGCCTACAATAATATATGGACTAAGCATAGATTTTTTTTTAAACTAAATAAACAAAACATCTGTTTCAAGAGAACCTAGCCAAGCACCTCCAAGCACTTAACAAACTTAATCTTAGTCATGCATTCATTTCTACCATCATCATATATCATATCATCAGGCTTCATTTCTTTTGCAACAACTTAGCTAGATCCACCAACTTATTCAAATTTCAAGCCTAAAGAATCATATGAATCAAGCATGGGTTTTCTACTATAGCAACAAAGCATTTCCTTTAGAGAAACCTAATCTAGCATTTCCATACATCCAACAACCGATACAAACACATTCACTCAATATATATATAAGAAATGGTAAGATCAAGATAAAAGAGCACTTACAATACTCCAAGTAGCAAAGATTTTCTCTGAAAATATATATAAAAATAATCCATTAAAATAGTTTATAAGCATATAGTTCAAAAGAAAATATTAAGAATATAGGCCTTGGTGTGTGCATGTGATTTAACCTAACTTTCTATTCTTGAAATAGCTTAGGCTTTTGCATTACCTCTTCAAGTAGTCTTCCACTCAAGAATGCTTGATTGATTCTATTAGTATTTTGGTGCTTAGAAGATTGAAGAATAAGAAGCAAAGTGAGAGTGGGATGGGAGAACTTGTTGCCATGTGTAGGGTGGAGGTGTGTGGGTGAACAAGTGAAACAAACAAATGGGAAAGAATAAGGGCATAAGGCCATTCGGCCAAGTGAGACTCTAGGCTCTTAGGCCACTCATTCCCTACTTTTTAGGGTTGACATTTGATAGGTTTGAAAGACACTTGAGTGACTTCTATCACTAGATCACATCATGCCTAATCTAGCTTACACTTAGGTTGGGTTCTTCCTCACTTTTTCATCCATGTCCAGCGCCTCACATGGGCTTAGCCCCTCAATTTCTTTCACATCATCTTTTCCACACTCATCCATCATCTCATATGTCCCTTACCAATATCTCAAGATCAATTTTGGGGAAATGGACTTGCACCAATTTGGCTACACCTTTTTCCTTGTGTCATCCAAATCTTCTCATCTCATCCATGGTCTTATTTTCTTCTTATGAGTTCTATCAATCATCCCCTCTTATACACATGCCTTACACACTCTTACATAATCTCAAGTGTCAAAATCATCTAGATTTGGGAAAGACTTAGGAAAACTAGAATAGCATGGGTGGCTACACTCCCTACCCAAAACCATTTTCTTCCACAAGCCTACCTTTCTTCTCTCCAATGATGCTTCCTTTTGACACATCACTCAATCAATCATCTACACACTTTTTCAAGTCCCTTCAAGATCTTCCTTCTAGATTTGGTCACCTAGAGAAACCCAATGGGATTCGGCACTCCCATTTCCAAATCACCCGAAACCTTTCTTCCTCCCATTTTCCTCTCAACAACTTCCTCTTCCACCAAATCTAGCATATGTCACTCAACTAGATTTGGTATTCTCCTAGGGAGACTAAATTGGAAGACTTCTTTGTCTCCAAAAATAGTCACCTCTTGTCACCATCACACCCTTACTTACAAGTCAACACATATCTCTAAGGATTTTCTTACACAAAATCTATCTTTTTGTCATGTCAAGGATGGGCTTCACATTGGGAAACTCAAAGTGAAGCAAGGTCGACTTCCCCTCTCCACTTCACACATAGACTCCTTGTTCTCCAACCAAGATTTCTCTTCCCAATGACACAACCACTCAACTTGTCACTTGTCGCACACATCTTCCAAGTGATCTCCCTACACACAAATCTTCTACTCTTACAAGATCTAGTACAAGTCAACCTCATAGATTTGATATCCATCGAGGGAAACTCAATCGGAAGAATCCTCCTTGCCTTACAGGCCTACTTAGTTGGCCAATGATGAGAAAATATCATCTTGAATTTTCACACTTCTACCTCCTATAAACAACTAGTCAAACTCTCCAACTACTAGTATTTTTTTCCTCCCACCTACTAGTTTTTGGAGACTTACTAAAGCTTTCCTAGGGTGACATGTGTCTCCATGCATGAGTTTGGTTGACTCATGGATCATTTTCATGGGCTTTTGGGCATTGATATACTAATTTGGGCCAATATCCTAAGTCACGCTTCCAAGGCTCA
Organism: Platycarya strobilacea; assembly: GCA_036898215.1. Taxonomy (NCBI): domain Eukaryota; kingdom Viridiplantae; phylum Streptophyta; class Magnoliopsida; order Fagales; family Juglandaceae; genus Platycarya; species Platycarya strobilacea. The sequence goes on from CM072558.1 coordinate 5,371,716, forward strand.
ATTTTAAGCCCAACTTCAAGTGTTTAAATAAATGAAATACCTCCATCACCCTTTTAATAATTAACTAATTTAAATAAAATAAAGCACAAAATTCTGGGTCGTCGCAGAGGGTGCCAAAAGTATTGAAGATATCCTGATCTTGAAAGATTTTCCTTGGGTATTTTCTGATGAACTACTTGGATTGCCTCCAGACCATAAAACCGAGTTCGCCATTGAATTGGAACCTGCTACAACTCCAGTTCATAAAGCCCCCTACCGAATGGCGCCAACGGAGCTAAAGGAACTAAAGGCACAGATCAAGGAGCTATTGGAAAAGGGGTTTATACGGCCTAGTTCATCGCCATGGGGAGCCCCAGTCCTGTTCATGAAAAAGAAGGATGGAACGATGCGAATGTGTATCGATTACAGAGAACTTAACAAGGTTACTATCAAAAACAAATACCCACTACCACAGATAGATGACTTGTTGGATTAATTTTAGGGAGCAACAATATTCTCCAAGATCGATCTCAGATCAGGGTTCCATCAGTTGAAAATTAAAGAGCAGGATGTGCCTAAGACGGCTTTTCGAACCCGTTATGGACATGTTGAGTTCCTGGTTATGCCCTTCGGATTAACAAATGCCCCAGCAGCATTCATGGACTTGATGAATCGAATTATTTGACAATATTTAGATAGTTTCGTCATAGTATTCATCGACGATATTTTAATATATTCCTGAAATGACGAAGAGCACAAAAATCATTTAAAGATTGTGCTGAATATTTTACAAGAGCACCAGTTATATGCCAAACATAGCAAGTGCGAGTTTTGGCTTAGGGAGGTTAAATTCTTGGACCACGTCATTTCAAGCCAAGGAGTAGCTATGGATCCAGCCAAGATTGAGGCGGTAACAGAATGGCAAAGACCGACAAATGCTCATGAGATACGAAGTTTTCTTGGATTGGTAGGATACTATAGGAGGTTTGTAGAAGGATTTTCTAAGCTATCTAGCCCTCTGACAGCCTTGACTAAGAAAAATACCAAGTACGTCTGGAGCGAGTAGTGTGAGCAAAGTTTCCAAGAACTCAAGAAGAGGTTAACTTTGGCACCAGGACTAGCACTGCCAGAACCCCACAAGCCTTATGTAGCTTATAGTGATGCATTGAAGATAGGTTTAGGATGCGTTTTGATGCAGGAACGACGAGTAGTTGCATACGCATCCAGACAGCTTAAGGACCATGCACAAAATTACCCCACTCACGACTTGGAATTTGCAGCAGTGGTGTTCACGTTGAAAATTTGGAGACATTACTTGTATGGTGAGGAATGCGAAATATATACGGATCAGAAGAGTCTGAAGCACCTTTTCAGTCAAAAGAATCTAAATATGAGATAGCGAAGATAGATTAAGACCATAATTGATTTTCAGTGTGAGATTAAATACCACCCTGGAAAGGCTAACGTGGTAGCAGACGCTTTGATTCGAAAGACTCGAGCGGAAGAGCCATCCCTATTAACAGTTATGCGAAACATGCTGATTAAGAACCTGCCTGGAGAAGTGACATTGGCAGCAACACAAGAAATTGCCTCACTGACTGAAAAGGAAATTCGAAAGGAGCAGTGAAAGGATGCTAAGTTGGAAAAGATCCGACAGAAATTGTTAGAGGGGCAAGGATCGCCCCATTTTACGATATCAGACGACGGAACACTGTATTTTGAAAAAAGGACAGTAATACCAAACAACCTAGAATTAAAGGAAAGACTTATGAGGGAAGCGCATTGTACCCCTTATACAGCTCATCCTAGAAGCACTAAAATGTATCAAGACCTAAAAGGAAGATTTTGGTGGGAAGGTATTAAAAGGGACGTCGCTAAGTTTGTAGCAAAATGTTCAGTGTGCCAATTGGTTAAGGCAGAGCATCAATGCCCAGTAAGAATGTTGCAGCCTTTGCCGATTCCAGAATGGAAATAGGAAGACGTGTCTATGGACTTCGTATTAGGATTTTTGAGAACATCAGCAGGAAAGAACACCATCTGGGTAATAGTGGATAGGCTGACCAAAAGTGCCTATTTCCTGCCTATAGCAAACACAGATTCAATGGAAAAGCTGGCAAGGATTTATGTAAAGGAAGCAGTCCGTCTACACTGTGTACCCAAAATAATTGTTTCAGATCAAGACCCCAGATTTACATCTCACTTCTGGCAAAGTTTACATAAAATGATGGGATTTGACCTGAAGATTAGCAGTGCCTATCATCCATAGATGGATGGTCAGACAAAACAGACCATTCAAACCTTAGAAGACATGTTACGAGCATGCGTATTAGACGCAAGTGGTGATTAGAAAAGTCTTTTACCTCTAATCGAATTTGCCTACAAAAACAGCTTTCAAGCTACTATTCTGATGGCACCATACGAAGCACTATATGGTAGGAAATGTAGGTCGCCCCTATGTTGGGATGAAGTCGGTGAAAGTAGGGTGCTAGGGCCCAAATATCTACAAAAGGTCAGAGCTCAAGTGGAAATGATATGGGATAGAATGAAAACTACCCAAAGTAGACAAAAGAGCTACGCGAATCGACGAAAAAGACCGTTGGATTTTTCAGTTGGTGATTGGCTGTATGTGAAGATTTCACCAATGAAGGGAGTAGCTCGGTTCGGCAGAAGAAGGAAATTGAGTCCCTCTTATGTTGGACCTTATGAAATTGTTGAGAAAGTTGGAGCAGTAGCTTATCGATTGGACTTACCTGTGAGCCTGCAAGGAGTCCACAACGTATTCCATGTATCATCTCTAAAGAAAAGTTTTGGTGAAGGACCCATGACGATAATGAACCCGAGCAATATTGAGTTACGCCCCAACCTGACCTATGGGGAATGGCCAACCCGGATTGACGATCACAAAGAACAGGAATTGAGGAGTCGAAAAATTTCATTAGTAAAGGTGTTGTGGAACAACCCAGCTTTTCAAGAAGTAACGTGGGAACGTGAGGATGATATGAGAGCCAAATACCCCCATCTATTTGTAAATTAGTGATGTGCTTTTTTTTTCTTGTTTGAACTTGGCTATGATGTGTGGATATATATAAATATTAATATATGTGGGTGATTTAACTGTTTTATGTTGCCATTGATTGACTATCATAGTAATTTGTGGAACGTTAACTAGGATATGGCACGAAATAGGAGGATCCCACGCATGTTGGTAGCCATAGTAATCCAATTAAGAGAGAGAATAGAAAATAGGCAAAGAATATTATGTAGAAAGTGTGAAAGGATGATGATACAAAGACCGGAATTTTTAGACCCTTTTGAGAGACACTGCACCCACCTTATGGATATAGATTGTGAGGGAGCGCCCATCTTTCGTTGCACTACACCACATGAAGAGTGACAACCACCTAGAAAATGGATTAGAGCAGAAAGAAAACAGTTAAAGAAATTGATCCGAGGTGAGATAAGCGAGCCTAATGGAGAGCCACTGGATTTTTCGACACCTCAAATGATCGTATAAGACGGCGGGAAGAAGGAATACCCTGGATAGATACCGAGGAGGAAATTATGCATAAGTTGAATGAAATGAGGACAAACATGTACTATGACCCTAATGTAGATGCCATATTTTAATTCTCTCAAGATTCAGTGACAGAAGAGAAAGATGTACCATCTTATTCATCATCAGAAGAGTCCACCGTTGTGAGTGCTAGAGGTATATTGATTCTATTAACATCCATATCATAAACTGATTTCGAAGACGAAATCTTCTTTTTAGTGGAGGAGGATGTGACGACCCGAGATTTCTATTTCATATTATTTAATTGAATAATTATTCGGTTAGCTTGTAGTCTAAACCCCTTAGGGGTTTTTCCTATGCAATCCTCTCCAATTCATAAAGTATCCTATAGAATGGCACCAGTAGAATTAGAAGAGTTAAAAGCCCAGATTGAGAAACTTTTGAAGAAGGGATTTATCAAACCAAGTTCATCCCCATGGGAAGCACCAATGTTATTCGTAAAGAAGAAAGATGGAGCCATGCGGATGTGTATAGATTATCGAGATCTAAATAAGGTCACAATCAAGAATAAGTATCCATTACCACGGATAGATGATTTGTTGGATCAACTAAGAGGAGCTTCAGTATTCTCTAAAATAGACCTTTGGTCTGGTTATCATCAGTTGAAGATTAGAGAGTTAGATGTACCTAAGACTGCCTTCCGAATGCAATATGGGCATTTTGAATTTTTGGTTATGCTATTCGGATTGACAAATGCACCAGCGGTATTCATGGATTTGATGAACCGGATATTTAGACCTTATTTGGATAATTTTGTGGAAGTTTTTATTGATAATATTTTGGTTTACTCCCAGACTAATGAGGATCATAAAGAGTATCTGAGAATTGTAATAGAGATCTTGTAGAAACATCAATTCTATGCCAAGCTTAGTAAGTGTTAGTTTTGGCTATGATAAGTTAAATTTTTGGGTCACGTGATCTCGAGTGAAGGAGTTTCCGTGAATCGAGCAAAAATAAAAGTAGTGATGGATTGGCTGGTTATTATAGACGATTTGTGGAAGGATTTTCCAAACTTTCTACGCCCTTGACAACACTGACCAGGAAGAATGTTAAATATGTTTGGAGTGAACAATGTGAGAAAAGTTTCCAAGAGCTAAAAAGAAGATTGACTATGGCACCAATTTGAGCTTTACCAGAACCTCACAAACCTTATGTGATATATAGTGATGCCTAAAAAATGGGACTGGGGTGTGTATTAATGTAAGAAGGAAGGGTAGTTGTGTATTCATACCAACAACTTAAGGATCAGGAACAAAATTGTCTCACTCACGATTTGGAGTTAGTAGCTATGGTGTTTACACTGAAAATTTAGAGGCACTATTTATATGGAGAGAAATGTGAGATATTTATGGACCATAAAAGTCTCAAGTATCTTGTTAGTCCGAAAACTCTGAATATGAGCCAAAGAAGGTGGATAGAGACCATAAGTGACTTTGAATGAGAAATTAAATATCACCCTGGAAAGGAAAATGTGGTAGCCGATGTCTTAAGCAGGAAAACTCAAATTAAAGAATTATCGGTGCTAGCAGCAATGCGAGAGATTCTCATAGACAAGATATCACAAGAACTCAAGTCAATGGTGATTCAAGAAATTGTTCCTTTAACATATGAGGAGATCAAGGAAGGACAATGGAAGGATGCTAAGCTGGAGAAGATGAAACAATAAATGCTAGAAGGAAAAGGGTCTTCACACTTCATGATTTCAGGTAATGGGAAGCTATACTTTAGGAAAAGGGAAATAGTTCCTGATAATCCATATTTGAAAGAAAGATTGATGAAAGAAGCTCATGGTATACCATATACTGCCCATCCTAGAAGTACTAAGAAGTACCAGGATTTAAAAGAAAAGTTTTGGTGGGAAGGAATGAAGAAAGATGTTGCAACCTTTGTAGCCAAATGCCTAGTGTCAGTTAGCGAAAGCTGAACACCAAAGACCAGCCGGTAAGTTACAACCCCTACCAATTCTTGAATGGAAATGAGAGGATATGTCTATGGATTTTGTGGTAAGATTACCAAGAACATCAGCGGGGAAAAATTCGATTTGAGTAATAGTTGATCGGTTGATAAAGAGTGCTCACTTTTTACACTTTTTACCTATTTCAAACACGGATTTTATGGAGAGATTGGTAAAAATCCATGTAAAAAAATTAGTTTGTCTGCATGGAGTGCCCAAGACCATAGTATCAGATAGAGATCCAAGATTTACATCTCAATTTTTGCAAAGTTTATAGAAGATGATGGGTACCAATTTAAACTTTAGCAGGCATATCATCCTCAAACGAAAGGCAGACAGAAAGAACCATTCAGATTTTAGAAGATATGTTACGAGCATGTGTGCTAGATTTTGATAAAGAATGGAAGAGTCTGTTACCATTAATTGAGTTTGCTTATAATAACAATTTTCAAGCTACCATACAAATGGCGCCTTATGAAGCACTTTAAGGAAGGAAATGTATGTCTCCTATATATTGGGACGAAGTTAGGGAAAGCAGTATTTTAGGACCCAAGTATTTACAAGAAATTAAGGAGGAGATTACAAGGATAAGAAATCTGATAAAAATGGCGCAAAGTAAGCAAAAGAGTTATGCAAATAATCGCAGAAGAGCCTTAGATTTTATCGTGGGAGACTAGGTGTATTTGAAGATTTCACCTAAGAAGGGAGTTATGCGATTTGGTAAGAAATGAAAGTTGAGTCCTCATTATATTAGACCTTATGAAATTCTGGAAAAAGTAGGTCCGGTGGTGATTACGTTCAAAGAATAATGCGGTCGTTTATAGTATAGCTTTGGGATGTCGATTACACAGGGAGATGGATTGAGAAATTGAAGAACAGTAATGAAATTAACAAAAAGATTTAGACGAGTGCGAAAAGTAAATTTTAGAGTGTGACGTAAATTAAAACTAAATAAGTAATTTGAAAAATATAAAAATGAGATGAAAAGCAAAGCATCGGGAATCCTTTGTATATAATTGGTATTTTAATTATTTTCGATTCATTAATAACTCAATTAAAAATTCTATGTCCAAATTTTCAATCGGAAAATAAAACATTAATAACCAGATTTAAATCAAAAGGTTTCCCTTCTCTTCGTTGTCCAAGAACAGCACCTACAGCAAAATCACTAGCATCACACATAATTTCAAAAGGTAAATTCCAATCTGGTGGTTGCATTATTGGTACTGAAGTAAGCTTGCCAATTAATGTTTTGAAAGCCTCTTGACATGCTTGTGTCCATTCAAATGGGGCCTCCTTAGCTAGGAGGTTACATAGTGGTCTAGATATGGCGGAAAATTTTTGTATGAATCTTTTATAAAAATCTGCATGACCAAGAAATGATCTTATATCCTTGTTTGTTCTAGGTATAGGAAATTTAGAGATTAATTCAACTTTTGATTGATCAACTTCCATTCCTTTGGAAGAAATAATATGCCCTAAAACAATACTTGAAGGTACCATAAAGTGACATTTTTCCTAATTTAAAACCAATTCTTTTTCTTCATAACGAGTTAGTGCTCTTTCTAAACTCATTAAACATGCATCAAAAGAAGATCCAAAAATAGTCAAGTCATCCATAAAAACTTCCATGCACTTTTCAACCATATTACTAAAAATACTAATCATGCAATGTTGAAAAGTAGCTAGAACATTACACAGTCCAAATGGCATTTTGTGGAAAGCATAAATACCGAAAGAACAAGTAAAAGTGGTTTTATCCTGGTCTTCTAATGCAATTTCAATTTGATAATAACCAGAATAACCATTTAGAAAGTAATAAAAAGGATGACCAGCCACCCTCTCAAGAATTTGATCAATAAAAGGAAGTGAAAAATGGTCTTTTCATGTGGCGGCATTTAATTTTCTGTAATCAATGCACATCTATCAACCATTCACCAGTTTTGTAGAGACTAACTCTCTAAGGTCATTTTCTATCACAATTACCCCTGACTTTTTAGGAACAACCTGCGTGGAACTTACCCATTTACTATTAGCAATAGGATATATCATTCCTGCATCTAATAGTTTCAATACTTCATTTTTCACAACTTCTTTTATTGTGGGATTAAGTCTACGCTGGGGGTCTCTTCGAGGATTAGTTCCTTCCTCTAAATTTATTTTATGAGTATAGATCAGGGGACTAATGCCTTTTATATCAGCAATACTCCATCCTAGGGCTGATTTATACTTGCATAAAATCTGAATTAATTTCTCACCTTAGGACTCAGATAATTTAGATGAAATAATAACAGGAAAAGTATCACCTAGACCAAGAAAAACATGCTTCAAACCCTTAGGTAAGGATTTTAATTCAACTTTAGGGGCTTTCCTACTTGAAGGAATTTGTCCTTCTCTTTTTTCAGGCAATTTCTCAAATTTTGGTTGCCATGCTTGTGTGCTATAATCACGAGTTCTGTCAAAAATAGCACAAATGTCAACTACATCAGATGAATCACTTATAGGATTAAATTCAGACTTAACAATAAAGTATTCAAGGGGATCTGAGTCGTGAGTTGTAAGAACTTCCCTTTCTATAAGTGAGTCAATCACGTATGTCTGATGACACTCGACATCCTCTCCTGGCTATTTTACAATATGAAAAATATTTACCTCAAGAGTCATATTGCCAAAAGAGAGTTTCATCAATCCATTTCTGAAATTGATAAGTGCATTAGAAGTAGCAAGAAAAGGTCTACCTAAAATTAATGGAATTTTAGAGCTGGTTTCTACAACAAAACTAGTCTCTAGAATTGAGAAATCAACAAGATAATAAAATTTGTCAACTTGAATTAAAGCATCCTCTACCACACCCCGTGGTGCTCTGACTAAACAATCAGCCAATTGCAATACCACAGAAGTTGATTTGATTTCTCCCAATCCTAATTGCAAATAAATAGAATATGGCATCAAATTTACACTAGCCCCTAAATCTAGCAAGGCCTGTCCAAGCTCATGATTGCCAATGTTGCATGTGATGGTTGGACATCCAGGATCCTTGTACTTAGGAGGAATCCTCTATTCAATTAGAGCACTAATTTGCTCTGTCAAGAATTTTGTCTTCTTCCCATGATGCTTTCTCTTAACTGTACACAAATTTTTGAGAATTTTTACGTAAGTAGAAACTTGTTTAATTACATACAAAAGAGGAAGATTAATTTTTACCTGTCTAAGATTTTCCAAATTATCATTGTTATGATCCAGAGTTTGTTTGCTTGACTTTAATGCTTGAGGAAAAGGTACCTTACCAGGATTTTTTGTTACCTTAGGTTCCTCGGGTTTTGTTACCTCAAGTTCTTTGGGAAGCTCAGGACTGCTACTATCTTGATCTTTCTCTACATCCTTTGTTTTGTCTATTATAGGATCACATAGAGACTTACCACTTCATGTCACAATGGCGTTTACGTCCTTCAGGTCTCCTTGTGCCATATGTTGACCATGAGATATAGACTGAGCTTGAGAAGGAAATTTACCTTTCTCATTCATAGTCAAAGAACTCATTATTTTAGACACCTGGCTCTTTATTTCCTTATTTTCTTCGACAAGCTGCATAATCAAAGATTCAAATTTCTGATTAGTCTTACCCTGTATTTCAATAAAAGTATGCAAAGTATCTTCTAAAGAATTTCTAGAAGATTGAGGTGCATGGTATGGTGCAGGCTGTTGGTTTTCAGACTTCCAGCTGAAATTGGGATGATTACGCCATCCTGGGTTGTAGGTTTCAGAGTAAGGTGTGAAGGGCTTTTTGTACATGCCCAGAGCATTACTTTGTTCCTCATACATACTATTCATGTTAGTATGTGTAGGACACTCTTGGGCATGATGATCTATCCCACCACAGACAATACATGGCCCAAAAGATTCTGCATGATTAGCCATGTGTGTTGGTTTTGAGTTTTTGGTTTTCAATAACTCTAATTCTCTGGTGAGCATTTCAACCTTAGCCTTAAGGTTATCCTTCTCCCTTAAATGGTAAATACCACCACTCAGGTTTTCTATTGGTCATGACCTGTTTGTGCTATTAGTAGCACTAGGTCCAGTCCAAGTATGAGCTTTTTCAGCAAGCTCATTGAGGTACTTTATGACCTCATCGGGATTTTTCTGTAAAAATTCTCTATTGCACATCATTTCCACGAATTGATGTTCCCTGGGCGTAAGCCCTTCATAGAAATAACTCACTAAGTACCAATTCTCATATCCATGGTAGGGACACATACTTAGTAATTCTTTAAATCTTTCCCAAGACTAGTAAAAAGTCTCATTATCCTTTTGTGCAAAGGTAGAGATTTGTCTTTTTAAAGCATTGGTCTTATGTTGGGGAAAGTATTTATTGAAAAACACTTGAGTCATCTTACTCCATGTTCCAATAGACCGTGGTCTTAGTGAGTACAACCAACTCTTAGCTTTATCTTTCAAAGAAAAAGGAAAGAATTTTAGCCTTACCGTGTCATCAGTGGTATTTTGACTGTGGAATGTTGCAACTACTTCATCAAATTCCTTAATATGAACATAGGGGTTTTCATTTTCTAGACCATGGAAAGTCGGAAGTAATTGTATCATTCCTGTTTTGAAATCTACATGACAAACATTAGGTGAGAACATAATACATGATGGTGTGGCTGTTCGTGCGGGATAAAGATAATCTTGGAGGGTTCTAATAGGTTGGTCCACGTGTTCACTCATCGCGTCATAATTGGAAAAATTATCAAATAAGCGATTAGAGAAATTAGATTCTGAATCTGATTCTAGCACGGGTCTACTAGCAAGCCGTCCAAAAGTGTCTCTGTACTTGCGCATGCAAAATAAAGAAAAGCGTAATACTGAAAAAAAAAAACTACAAATTCTTCTACCGTCCCCCCGGCAACTGCACCAAAATTTGATTACGCCCAAACAATAACGCGGTCGTTTACAGTATAGGTTTGGGATGTAGATTCCACAGGGAGATGGATTGAGAAATTGAAGAACAGTAATGAAATTAACAAAAAGATTTAGACGAGTGCGAAAAGTAAATTTTAGAGTGTGATGTAAATTAAAACTAAATGAGTAATTTGAAAAGTATAAAAATGAGACGAAAAGTAAAGCATCGGGAATCCTTTGTATATAATTGGTATTTTAATTATTTTTGATTCATTAATAACTCAATTGAAAATTCTATATCCAAATTTTCACTCAGAAAATAAAACATTAATAACCAGATTTAAATCAAATGTAATATTTCAAAAAATCATTCGTCGCAATATAAGAACGAGAATTGTTATCGATATTAAGGAAATTCAACGTCGATAATATACTCGTAGAGTAATATTGCAGCAGATAATTAAATTAATATAGATAACCAATTGAATCAAACATAATCAAAGGATTATTCCATTCAATAGAAAAAGCATGACTGAATCTATAAATGAAATAAATTCTAAGATAATTTGGTGACGAAAACATTTATAATAAATTTTGAATGACTAAACAAAAGAGTTTAATATTTGAAGAACACATATATGAATCAAAAACAATTACAAATACTATCATATATACAATTCATCCTTAGCTCTACTAGAAAAGTAATTACACATATTGAAAATATGCAACAAAAATTCTCCAAGGGATAATATAGAAGAGCCAACCATTATTTTCTTCTCTCTTCTTTGGTTTTTCTTTTCTTTTCTCAAGCACTCATGACAATGTATCTTCCAAGGTATCCAAGCACACTAAGCATGGTCTTAGAACACACACCCTTCCCTTCCATTTATAAGCATCTTTCATGCAAGTTGTCATGACAAAATCATCACAATTTCAACTTGTTTTGCCATGTGCCATTCTTGAATCCAAGTGATTTGTGAGTTGTCATTTTGATCATTTCTTTTCCCATTATGCATAAGCTGGATTTTGCTTGTAGGTTAAGTGTTTCAATTTTGCTTCTCTATCCATTAGTTGTCTTGTATGACTTAATATCTTGTGGTCAAATAATTTATCTTGAAGAAACTTGATTGCACTTCATCTTGCATATGATTTGATCATTGAATTTCCAAATTGGTGTAGGAGTGATTGCTGGAAAATATTATGATGACATTTGGATTTGATGCAAGTGGCTGAAGAATATTCAAGAACATCAAGTGCAGGTGCGTTAATGAGTGCACAAAAATGCACTCTAAATACTCTATTTAAATACTAAAAGAAATGAAAAAATAATGGATATAACTCATGTTATTAAAATTAATGGTCATTTATCTTGAGATAGATATAAGCATGATTTAATATATTGATGAGAATATAAAATGCCATATTTTACTCTCTTAATGTTTAATACTTTATTCTTATTTGATGCCTAAATATACTCATTATTCTTATATTTTGATTTAGCACACAAATAGAGGCATTAGGAGCAAATGAAGATAATTGCGGAATTTTAGACAATTCTGACATCTTTTCATAATATGGGCATAACTCTCTCATCCAATCTCCGATTGAGCTGATTCAAGATGAAATAGAACCAAAAGAGAAATATCTATAACTTTTATGTTTTATGTTTGAAGAGATATCCACTCAATATAAGAAAAAATCGATCATAAAGTGGACGCACTTGCACTTGACATTCCTGGATATCTTTCAGCCACTTGCATCAAATCCAAATGTCATCATAATATTTTCCAGCAAGCACTCCTACACCAACTTGGAAATTCAATGATCAATTCATATGCAAGATGAAGTGCACTCAAGTTTCTTGTAGACAAATTATTTGACCACAAGATATTAAGTCATACAAGACAACTAATGGATAGAGAAGCAAAATTGAAACACTCAACCTACAAGCAAAATCCAGCTCATGCATGGTGGGAAAACAAATGATCAAAATGACAACTCACAAATCACTTGGATTCAAGAATGGCACATGGCAAAACAAGTTGAAATTGTGATGATTTTGTCATGACAACTTGCATGAAGGATGCTTATAAATAGAAGGAAGGGGTGTGTGTTCTAAAAGAATGCTTAGTGTGGGAGGATGCTTTGGAAGAGCCATTATTTTGAGAGCTTGAGAAAAGAAAAGAAAAACCAAAGAAGAGAGAAGAAAATAATGGTTGGCTCTTCCATATTATCCCTTGGAGAATTTTTGTTGCATATTTTCAATATGTATAACTAAATTCTCAAGGAGGGTTAGGGTGAATTTGTGTGTGTGATGGTATTTGTAATTTATTTTTGATTCATGTATTTGGTCTTTTAATATTAAAACTCTTTTGTTCTATTATTCTCAATTTATTTGTGATATTTTTTCGTCTTCAAATAATTATAGAATCTATTTCGTTTATGGATTCAGTCATGCTTTTTCTATTGAGTGAATTAATTCTATAATTATGTTTGGAGCAATTGATTATCTATATTGATTTAATTCTCTGCTGCAATATCGCCTCTTGGGTATATTGTCGTCGTTGGATTTTCTCAATATCAATAACAATTTATGAGAGTTAAGCGCGAAGAATGATTTTTCAAAGAGTTACATGTGATTTAAATTTTGGTTATTAATGTTATATCTTCCAATTAATAATTTAGACATAGAATTCTTAATTGAGTTATCAATGAATTAAGAATAAATTTGAATACCACAAATACACAAGGAATTCCCTACGCTCTACTTTTCGTCTCATTTTTATATTTTTCAAATTACTCATTTAGTTTTAATTTACATCACACTCTAAAATTTACTTATCACACTCATTTAATCTTTTTGTTAATTTCGTTACTGTTCTTCAATTTCTCAATCCATCTCCCTGTGGAATCGACACCCCAAAACTATACTGCAAATGACCGCGTTATTCATTGGGCGTAATCATGCGTCCACTTGAATCAGCTCAATTGGAGATTGGATGAGAGAGTTATGCCTATATTACGAAAAGACATCAAAACTGTATAAAATTCCGCAATTATCTTCATTTGCTCCTAATGCCTCTATTTGTATCCTAAATCAAAATATAAGAATAATGAGTATATTTAGGCATCAAATAAGAATAAAATATTAAATATCAAGAGATAAAAATATGGCATTTTATATTCTCATCAATATATTAAATCATGCTTATATCTATCTTAAGATAAATGACCATTAATTTTAATAACATGAGTTATATCCATTATTTTCTCATTTCTTTTAGCATTTAAATAGAGTATTTAGAGTGCATTTTTGTGCATTCATCAGGTGGCTTACCATCTAGCACTACTGGATAATCTGTAGGGAGTCCATAACATTCTTCATGTATCTTCCTTAAAGAAGAGTTGAAGTAATAAATCAGTGGCGGTGATGGATCCGAGTCCTGTTAATTTACATCCTAACTTAACTTATGAAGAGTGGCCAATGAGGATTGAAGATCAGAAAGAATAGACCCTTTGGAATCGCACAAATATATTAGTAAAAGTACTCTGGAACAATCCTGTTTTTCAAGAAGCTACCTGGAAACGTGAGGATGTGATGAGAGATAGTTATCCTCATTTCTCTGAAACTTAGTTGTACTAATATGTGTTTTATGTTTGAACTCAAATGTATGTGTATAAAGTTATTTGTATGATGTTTGTGTTCTTTTTATATTGATAGTTTTTTATGATTGATTTTACTCAGGATTATGGCTCCAAAAAAAAATGCACGAATGTCAGTCACTTCTGTAGATCAGTTAAAGAAAAGATCGGAAAGGATTAGAGAGAGATTTTGCAGGGAAAAGCTGAAACAATGGAAAGCAGATAGATTATGTTGGTTGAATAAAAGTGAGAGACATAGAACACATATCATGGACATAGATAGAAAGGGTAACCCTATATGTAGAGAAGCACTACCAGGTGAGGAGAGACAACCTACCCAAAAATGGTTACAAGCAGAGAGGGAGTTTTTGAAAAGAGAAGATTAAGAAAAATCCATTGTATTGGAGTTATCTGATAGGTCTGAAAATAGAAAACGTCGATGTGAGGAGGGACCAATCATAGAAGAAACTAAATATGAGATACTACGTAAAATGCAGGAGATTAGTGTGAATATGTATTATGATCAGGATGTCAATATGATCTTTTACTATTCTCAAGATTCATAGTTAAATGAGGAAAAAGTCCCTACCTCTTCAGAAGAGTCTACTACTGCAAGCAACCGAGGTATTAATTCATTAAACTCTTAATTCATGTTTTAGCGATTTCAGGGACGAAATCCTTTTTAAGGAGGAGAGAATGTAATAGCCAGAATATTTTTTAAGATAAAATTTATTTGAATTTATTTTAAAAGGAATGCATATTGGATATATTTTCTACGAAAAATAGAGCTGGAGACTTAAATGAGAATATTGAGTTTAGAATAAGTGAATCATGTATTATAGAAAATATTAAGGAGAAATCTATGAGATTTGGAACAAGGTATCAACAAGAGAAATTCAATTGAATTTAGAAGGAGTTGAATTCTTAAAAATTAGGGTGTATATGTAAGAGGAGGTGATAGAGCTAAAGATCAAACACTTGGTATCCGTAATGTGCATTATCGGATTAGTCTGTCAGATTTTAGTGTAATGAGCATAAAGTCTTCATATGTTGTCCAAAGTAGGTGATTCTAGGTGATTCTAATTCTTATAGAATCATAAGAGATATATATAAAACTTTTATCTTTTAGGTTTTTCAAGATTTGAACTGGATCGATGACTTATTTGGGGAAAGAAGTAGACTATTCTTGTTTTAGCTTAAGTGGAACTCGAGTAAGATGAAATGGACTAAAATGGGGTATGCGACAAAATATGTAATACATTTTTAGGTTTCTAGGTTTCTAGATATCTTAGCATGTGTAAGAATAGTTGGAAAGTGATGGGAAGTTGATTTAAAAGTTTAGTTAGTTTAGTTGTAATGGAAACATAAGAGAAACCAAATTCTGTTGATAGGTAACTAAATGTATCCAAATGGGATTCTATCCTAACTAAACCAAGAAGTGACATTCTAGAACATGTTAAGAAGAGTCTTAAGGGGGTTAGCAAGTAACCAAATAGGTTAGGAAAAGGTTAAGGGACGTGGCATACCAGATGAAGGCTGGAAAGGAGGGTTCATGCATGGTTAGGTGAGATGCCACCTCATCTCTTATCCCATAAGCCCTCACCTCAACCATTGATCAAGTGGGCTACACAAATATCTCAAATGATAGCCATTGGATGATAGTTTTAGCTACAAAGCCTAAGATCTTGGAGGCATAAGTGAAATCATGAGATTGTATAGGGTGACACCTCATCTCCCATGCCAAATCACCACCCTTTTCCCTTCACCTCTCCTTTTCTTCATATGGGTCGACCACCACCCTTATAAATAGACAAATGAGAGTTTTCTAACTCTCTTTGGAAGCATAGCACATGTCCCCTTTGAAGAACACCAAAGAAAAACCCTTCACAAGTCCCTAAACCTCCACATATACCTTAAGTGAGCTAAGTGAGTGTTGTTGGGGAGAAAGCTTGCAAAGGTTGGCTTGATCATCTCTAACAAGACTTAAAGAGTTAGTAAGTCCACATTCTAGCTTAAATTTAGCATGAAGATGGTTTATTTAAGTGGTTAAACTATACATGCTAGTATTGAACCCTTAAATTCTTGTATAAGTGATATAATGAATTTAAGTATTGTTTGAATTGGTTTTGGTCATGGGAATGTGTTAAATGAAGTTAGAAGAACCTAAAATTATGTTATAATAAGTAAAAAATTAGGTTTATATGAAAACAGTACAAGTTTTAGATTGAAAAACCCCAAAATCTGTAACTTCGCTCGACCCTTGGTCGACCGAAGGATCGAGCGAAGAACAACTATAAACCCTCGCTTGACTCTAACTAGATGTTTTGTCAGCGCCCCAGCTTGTGCTTGGGATTGTATGCAAACTGTGACGTCGGGGATGAGCATCACAAGGAAGTTCACCCCTCGTCTTATCATGTACTGGATTTTTTCTTTTATTATTATCACAGCGGGTAAAGGTCAAACCTTTTCTAAGCATGTATCACATGGCTTAATACAATGACATCCCAAAATATTACATTTCCATTAATATAACATAAGGATCCTTCACAAGTGTTCATTCTTTCAAAACAACAGAAGATGAAAATACATGCAAATAAATACAAAAGCTGCATGGAGGATCCCAGCTATCACTCTCTAGTCCAACGGTTCCTTCTTAATCCTCTTGAAGTTTGGGCCGTAACGGAGGCGGTCTAACTTCAAGGCTAGTCCCACGTCACAACTCATCCCAAAGGATGACTCGTAAAGGTGATCCACGTGGAGGGAATCGTCCATGCCAAGAACTATACAACACCCGGTAGGGTGTACACCCCAGAAAAACGTAGATAGAGGTAGTGACTCCGCCGCCCAACGACTCAGGTAGTCAACAGTCACTAGCTCGGAGGTGACGGACTCAATTGGGCTTGTGGGGGTCCAAGGCACTGTCCCTAGGGTCGTCCTCTTCATGGTCGTCATTATCTGAAACTACTTCTATCATCCCAAAAAGGTGATAGTGGAGAGATAAACAGGGGTGAGATTTCAGGAGAAATCTCAGTAAACACATTTATATCATAACAAAAGCAATTTAAGCATATAGATAAATGAATAACAAACAATCAGTCATACTTTATGCATTATGAGACTCATGACTTTATGGTATGCACATGCTCATGCTCATGCCATGTCTTGAAATTCCTCTTTTTCTTTTCGTATTCTTTTCATATGCTTATTCAAAATCTCAGTAAGCAAAACACTTAAGTATTCTTTCAAAATTCCTCTTTTCGCAAATACAATTCGTTTTTCTTATCTTAGGCGCCACTTATCATATCATTTATGGCCCGAAGGCCCATCTTTTGTCATGATCTCTGTTAGACACCTCACGGCTCCCTTACGCATCGTGTGTTCCTGATAGTTACTGTAGCACCTGGCGACCGTATCAAACCTAAGTAGCTACGTTTCGCACCCTTTCGCACTCTTCATCACTTGGCGATTGATCACTCATCGAGTGACTACAAAATTTTCTGTATCGATGAGGCTAAAGCCAATGCCGTCCTATATGCACCCACTAACTTTAGGTGCGACCACGCTCCGGACTTCCCTTTGGAGCCATACATGGTCTGCCGACGGTTCTTTGTCAACCTGGGGGCTTTCACTTGACTTTAGTCACTCCTGAGTGAACAGGAAGTTTCACTAGGACACTACCCCGTCCCAGCCTTTGGGGTTCTTATAAAACTTCAATAAATTTATTTTCTTTTAAAAACATGTTTAAAACATGATTTTTGTGCGGTATGCATGAGATGTGAGACTCTTGTCACGGAACATAGACAATAGGTGACGAACTCAAAGCCTATTCTACGTTAAGCTTTCTAAAATTTTTCGCACCTCATAATCTCACTTCTTTCCTTTTCCAAATTATTTTATGGGTCTCTACTACACTTAGGAGTGCTCGGCCCTATCCCACTAGGGTTGGGCCGAGACCCTCCCTTTGCACTTTCCTAGCTTTTTGTTTCCTAATCTTTTCCATTCACTCTATTTCAATTCAAACCAATTAAAAATATTTTTCCCTAACTCCAAAAATAAGGCTTGGCCGAAACTCTATGTCTTTTAATTTAATATTTTATTCACTTTTTCTTCCAAGATAACTCACCCAATGATTTAGATGAAAAACCACCAATCATGCAAGTGCAACCATTTTATTCATATGCATCTCATGTCTCCAAATATTTAAGCATATCATCATAAAATAGTACAATAATCAAATCAATAATTTCCACCCAAAGAAGTCCTTAAATCCGAAATATGTGCGTGCATAACCCAATATTTTCATCTCCAAGTCCAAATCTAGCAAACATATCTTCAGCTTTTACTCAACTTGTTGATCATGCCATAGTCTTCTTTCATATGAATTATTCAAATTCTCCACATGAAATAATCTTTAATCTTGACAAAATAATTAAACTTAGACATGGATTTTTTTACTACCAACTATATATAAGTAAAGGTATCATCCAACATCATGCTAGTAAACCTTCAATCATGCATGCATTTCCTTCATTCCACCTTATGATAAATAACTAACTAAACCACATATCATTTCAACTTCTCAACTTAGGAAAAATACCATAACTTAAACATGAATTCTTACTAAACTAAACATGGCAAGTTTTCCCTCTAAGGGTTTCATTTTCTACATACACATAAAGAATCAAACCAAACAATCAAATTCATTCAAAGGTATACTAAGATTGCTAAAGGTAGGATAAGAATGCACTTACCTCTTCAAAAGTAATCCCTTCTCAAAATATTTGTTCTAGTTCTCTTCTTCTAGGAATATGGTGAGGTTTAGAAGTTACAAGAAAGTAGAACAAATGAGAGTTTAGGGAGAAATGGGGTTTGTGTGTGTTTGTGAGTTAGCCAAGTGAGGGGTGGTCTCCTCAATGGTTTCGGCCATGCACTTCTCTCTACGGGTCAAGGACACTTAACCATAGCTTGATTTGAAAGACATAAGATTAGGCAAGGGTGGTTACATGGGAAAAGAAAACAAATGATGAGAAATGGGGGAAGTGAGGAACCGTATCCCTTTGTCTCCATAAGTGTCCACCAAAATCTCCTCCCCTTGCTTCATTCTCTTGTCATTTCAATCCTATGACACACTCAACCAACCACTCTCAAGTTTATCCACAAGATTCCATGGCCATACCTTTGGGAAAAAGAGCTTGCATGATCTGGCCATGCCTTGAAGCTAGGGGTCATCCGAAACTCTCCCTCCCTCCCTCCATTCCTAGTTTGCTTCCATTTCAAGCAATCTCCACTCATTTCCTTATACCACCATACCTCTTACACACCTTACATCATGTACTTTTTCCCTTGCACAAGTCTAAGGTATTATTTTTACTAGATTTGCAAGTAATCCTAGGAAAACTCCAAGGGACGTACACAATAACCTCACCCATCCAAATCCACCTTGCTTTTCTTCTTCCTGTTTCCTTCCCTTTTCCTCATGATATCTCTCTTCACTTGTCAATCACCTTATCACTTCCCTCTTACATGATCCTATGATGATCATTAGTTTAGATTGGAGAGAATGGCATAGGAAAAACCCCTAAAGGGTTTCAACAACTAGCCTAATCCGAAAGCTCCTCCTCACCTCTTCTCTTCCACTTTCCACTCCAATGCACAAGTGTCACTCCACTAAGCATGACATTTACTAGATAAAATAAAATATGCCATACCTTGGTATCTTCCAAAAATTTTCCAATGATGTGATGGGAAAATCCTATCACAAGATTTTATACTCAACCTCTCCCTTCACCCACTAGTCAACTCCTACCTAATGGTAATTTCACATTTCCACCTACTAGTTGTAGTTGACTCACTAGAGTTTCCCTATGGGTGACAAGTGTCCCATGTGTGAGCTTGATGGGTCATGGGTCAATCTAATGGGCTTGTGGGCTTGCTATTCCTTCCTAAGCCCAATAACTCATTCTAACCTTCAAGGCCCTAATCTTAAGCCCATGCCCTTTTTTCCTTACCTTCCATATAATTAATCTAATTAATTAATTAACCACTTAATCAAAATAAATATTCAATTAAATAATACGAATTGAAAATCTCGAGTCGTCACATCCTCCCCCACTAAAAAGAAGATTTCGTCGTCGAAATCAGTTTATGATATAGAGTTGTTAATAAAATTAATATACCACTAACACTCGTGGCGGTGGACTCCTCTAACGACGAATAAGATGGTATCTCTTCCTCTTCTGTCACTGAATCTTGAGAAAAATAAAATATGGCATCTACAGCCGGGTTGTAGTACATGTTCATCCTCATTTCGTTCAACTTATGCATAATTTCCTCCTCGATATCTATTCGAGGTATTCCTTCTTCCCGCTATCTTATACAATCATTTGAGGTGTCGGAAAAATTCAATGGCTCTCCATTAAGCTCGCTTATCTCACCTTGAATCAATTTCTTTAATTGTTTTCTTTCTGCTCTAATCCATTTTCTAGGTGGTTGTCGCTCTTCATGTGGTCTAGCGCGACGAAAAACAGGCACTCCTTCACAATTTACATCCATAAGGTGGGTGCGGTGTCTCTCAAAATAATCTAAAATTTTTAGTCTTTGTACCCTCATCCGTTTATGCTATCTACATAATATCCTTTGCCGGTTTTCTCTTCCCTCTCTTAGTTGACTCACTAAGGTTTCCCTATGGGTGACAAGTGTCCCATGTGTGGGCTTGGTGGGTCATGGGTCAATCTCATGGGCTTGTGGGCTTGCAATTCCTTCCTAGGCCCAATAACTTATTCTAACCTTCAAGGCCTTAATCTTAAGCCCATGCCCTTTTTTTCCTTACCTTCCATATAATTAATCTAATTAATTAATTAACCACTTAATCAAAATAAATATTGAATTAAATAATACGAATTGAAAATCTCGGGTAGTCACATGTTTGGCTTGAGCAAACTACAACCAGAGACTTTGCTCGACACTCGCTCGCTATCCTGCTCGAGCGAGTTCTAACCCGAGACCTCATTTGAATCTCGCTCGATACTTTGCTTGAACGAGATACCCAGTTTGTTTGATACTCGCTTGATATTCTTCTTGAGCGAGTTCCAACCCGAGATTTTGCTTGATTCTCGCTCGAGCGAGATACCTTATTTTGCTGAAATTCAACTCTTTTGCTTGAATAAAAGTGTACATTGAAATAAGGAGAAATTATATGTATAGCTTGTGTAAAACACTTTGCAGAATTTGAGATACATACATATGTATTCATGTGATAATTTAATAGTACATGCAGGTTCTAGCATGTGGTGAGATTTAAAAAAATTGGTATAGCATGTACTTGAGAATCATTCATAAGAATAAGAAATGAACAACTAAGAGTTAGAACTACGAATAAGTTAGACACGTTGTGACGGGGATGGCGAGACGTAACGCCCGAATGACAGACATGCCGACAAGGACAGCGATATGTAACGTCTGTCGTATAATAAGGGTGATATTTGTTATCACGGGGACGGCGATACGTAACGCCCGTGGAAGTGACATGATTAGCGGGGATGGTGATACATAACGCCCGCTAATGCTAAGCATGTTCCGTGTCAAGACGGGGATGGCGAGACGTAATGCCCGAAAGACTGACACGAGATTCATCATAACGAGGATGACGATACGTAATGCCCAGGTGATTGATGAGTTATATGCGATGGAGATGGCGATATGTAACGCCCACGAAAATAAGGAATATGTAAGTGTTAATAGGTGTAGATTTTGTTAAGAAAAAAAAAAAGAATAAGTTATCATAAGAGTGAATACCTGTGTAAGTTGATGATAAGTCACATGAAACATGCTTTGATTATGTTATGTTCAATTTTTCTAAAAATGTTAGTGATGGTCTTGTCTATGCTTTATTAAGCTAATTGTGCACTTACTGAGATTTTCAAAGAAATCTCACTCTTTTTTGGTTTTATGTTTCTTCCTTATATATATAAATTATAAACAGGATGTGATGGCCGACAAGGGGAAAGCCCCAATGCTGTAGGAGATTCAGGGGAGTCCTCTAGTTATAGTTCATTTGTAGATTTCACTTTTGCGTCTTTGGGACTTTCTATATATGATCAGCCAGTGGAGTTTTGGTACCACATTACACCCACTTTTGTTGAGTAGGATCAATGTACAAGATGCTACTTGACTTTGGGATTGAATGGTTCCCTATCCATATGTGGGGTCTATTCGACACCACAGGGACAATATCTTTAGCAAGACTGATGAGTGCATAAAAATACACTCTAAATGCTTTATTTAAATACTAAAAGAATTGAGAAAATAATGGATATAACTCATATTATTAAAATTAATGGTCATTTATCTTGAGATAGATATAAGCATGATTTAATATATTGATGAGAATATAAAATGCCATATTTTCATCTCTTAATGTTTAATACTTTATTCTTATTTGATACCTAAATATACTCATTATTCTTATATTTTGATTTAGGTCACAAATAGAGGCATTAGGAGCAAATGAAGATAATTACGGAATTTTAGACAGTTCTGACATCTTTTCGTAATATAGGCATAACTCTCTCATCCAATCTCCGATTGAGCTGATTCAAGATGATCTAGAACCAAAAGCGAAATATCTATAATTTTTATGTTTTATGTTTGAAGAGATATCCACTCAATCTAAGACAAAATCGACCATCAAGTGGACGCACCTACACTTGACGTTCCTGGATATTTTTCAGCCACTTGCATCAAATCCAAATGTTATCATAATATTTTCCAGCAAGCACTCGTACACCAACCTGGAAATTCAATGATCAATTCATATGCAAGATGAAGTGCACTCAAGTTTCTTCAAGACAAATTATTTGACCACAAGATATTAAGTCATACAAGACAACTAATGGATAGAGAAGCAAAATTGAAACACTCAACCTACAAGCAAAATCCAGCTCATGCATAGTGGGAAAACAAATGATCAAAATGACAACTCACAAATCACTTGGATTCAAGAATGGCACATGGCAAAACAAGTTGAAATTGTGATGATTTTGTCATGACAACTTGCATGAAGGATGCTTATAAATAGAAGGGAGGGGTGTGTGTTCTAAGACCATGCTTAGAGTGCTTGGATGCCTTGGAAGATACATTGTTTTTGAAAGCTTGAAAAAAGAAAAGAAAAACCAAAGAAGAGAGAAGAAAATAATGGTTGGCTCTTTCATATTATCCCTTGAAGAATTTTTGTTGCATATTTTCAATATGTGTAACTAATTTTCTAGTAGAGCTAGGGATGAATTTGTATATATGATGGTATTTGTAATTGTTTTTTATTCATATATGTGTTCTTCAAATATTAAACTCTTTTGTTTAGTCATTCGAAATTTATTATAAATATTTTCATCACCAAATAATTTTAGAATTTATTTCATTTATAGATTCAGTCATGCTTTTTCTATTGAATGCAATAATCCTTTGATTATATTTGGTTCAATTGGTTATCTATTTTAATTTAATTCTCTGCTGCAATATTGCTCTACGAGTATATTGTCGACGTTGAATTTCCTTATTATCGATAACAATTCTTGTTCTTATATTGCGACGAATGATTTTTTGAAAGATTACATTTGATTTAAATATGGTTATTAATGTTTTATTTTCCGATTGAAAATTTGGACATAGAATTTTCAATTGAGTTATTAATTAATCGAAAATAATTAAAATACCAATTATATACAAAGGATTCCCGATGCTCTACTTTTCATCTCATTTTTATACTTTTCAAATTATTCATTTAGTTTTAATTTATGTCATACTCTAAAATTTGCTTTTCGCACTCATCTAGATCTTTTTGTTAATTTCGTTACTGTTCTTCAATTTCTCAATCCATCTCCTTGTGGAATCGACACCCCAAAGCTATACTGCAAACGACCGCATTATTCTTTGGGCATAATCAAATTTTGGCGTCGTTGCCGGGGAGACGGTAGAAGAATTTGTAGTTTTTTTTAGTAGTTTGTAAAAAAAAAAAAGAGTGGTAGCTTCGTTCATTTTCTTTTTAGCTTTCTGCATCTTTCTTTTATTTTACTTTTCTTTTCGTAATTATTTTTTTTTCAGTATTACGCTTTTCTTTACTTTGCATGCGCAGGTACAGAGACGCTTTTGGACGGTTTGCTAGTAGACCCATACTAGAATCAGATTCAGAATCTAATTTTTCTAATCGCTTGTTTGATAATTCTTCCAATTCTAACACGATGAGTGAACACGTGGACCAAACTGTTAGAACCCTCCAAGATTATCTTCATCCCGCACGAACAGCCACACCATCCTGTATTAAATTCTCACCTAATGTTCGTCATGTAGATTTTAAAACGGGAATGATACAATTACTTCCGACTTTCCATGGTCTAGAAAATGAAAACCCCTATGTTCATATTAGGGAATTTGAGGAAGTAGTTGCAACATTTCACAGTCAAAATACCACTGACGAAACGGTAAGGCTAAAGTTCTTTCCTTTTTCTTTGAAAGATAAAGCTAAGAGTTGGTTGTACTCACTAAGACCACGGTCTATTGGAACATGGAGTGAGATGACTCAAGTGTTTTTCAATAAATACTTTCCCCAACATAAGACTAATGCTTTAAAAAGACAAATCTCTACCTTTGCACAAAAGGATAGTGAGACTTTGTACCAGTCTTGGGAAAGATTTAAAGAATTACTGAGTATGTGTCCCCACCATGGATATGAGAATTGGCACTTAGTGAGTTATTTCTATGAAGGCCTTACGCCCAGGGAACGTCAATTCGTGGAAATGATGTGCAATGGAGAATTTTTACAGAAAAATCCCGATGAGGAGGATAACTTGAGTGGTGGTATTTACCATCTAAGGGAGGAGGATAACCTTAAGGCTAAGGTTGAAATGCTCACCAAAGAATTAGAGTTATTGAAAACCAAAAACTCAAAACCAACACACATGGCTAATCATGCAGAATCTTTTGGGGCATGTGTTGTCTGTGGTGGGATAGATCATCATTCCCAAGAGTGTCCTACACATACTAACATGAATGGTATGTATGAGGAACAAAGTAATGTTCTGGGTATGCACAAAAAGCCCTTCACACCTTACTCTGAAACCTACAACCCAGGATGGCGTAATCATCCCAACTTCAGCTGGAAGTCTGAAAACCAGCAGCCTGCACAATCCTCTAGATCATATCCTGCACCATACCATGCACCTCAATCTTCTAGAAATTCTTTAAAAGATACTTTGCATACTTTTATTGAAATACAGGGTAAGACTAATCAGAAATTTGAATCTTTGATTATGCAGGTTGTCGAAGAAAATAAGGAAATCAAGAGCCAGGTGTCTAAAATAATGAATTCATTAACTATGAATGAGAAAGGTAAGTTTCCTTCCCAAACTCAATCTGTACCTCATGGTCAACATATGGCACAAGGAGACCTGAAGGATGTAAACGCCATTGTGACACGAAGTGGTAAGTCTCTACGTGATCCAATAATAGACAAAAAAAAGGATGTAGAGAAAGATCAAGATAGCAGCAGTCCTGAGCTTCCCAAAGAACTTGAGGTAACAAAACTCGAGGAACCTGCGGTAACAAAAAATCCTGGTAAGGTACCTTTTCCTCAAGCATTAAAGTAAAGCAAACAAACTCTAGATCATAATAATGATATTTTGGAAAATCTTAGACAGGTAAAAAATAATCTTCCTCTTTTGCATGTAATTAAACAAGTTCCTACTTACGCAAAAATTCTCAAAGATTTGTGTACAGTTAAGAGGAAGCATTATGTGAAGAAGACTGCATTCTTGACAGAGCAAGTTAGTGCTCTAATTGAATAGTGGATTCCCCCTAAGTACAAGGATCCTGAATGTCTAACCATCACATGCAACATTGGCAATCATGAGCTTGGACAGGCCTTGCTAGATTTAGGGGCTAGTGTAAATTTGATGCCATATTCTATTTATTTGCAATTAGGATTAGGAGAAATCAAACCAACTTCTGTGGTATTGCAATTGGCTGATCGTTCAGTCAGAGCACCACGGGGTGTGGTAGAGGATGTTTTAATTCAAGTTGACAAATTTTACTATCCTGTTGATTTCTTAATTCTAGACACTAGTTCTGCTGTAGAAACCACCTCTAAAATTCCATTAATTTTAGGTAGACCTTTTCTTGCTACTTCTAATGCTCTTATCAATTGCAGAAATGGATTGATGAAACTCTCTTTTGGCAATATGACTCTTGAGGTAAATATTTTTCATATTGCAAAACAGCCAGAAGAGGTGTCAAGTGTCATCAGACATACATGATTGACTCACTTATAGAAAGGGATGTTCTTACAACTCATGACTCAGATCCCCTTGAATACATTATTGTTAATTCTAAATTTAATCCTATAAGTGATTCTTCTGATGTAGTTGACATTTATTCTATTTATGACAGAACTCATGATTATAGCACACAGGCATGGCAACCAAAGTTTGAGAAGTTGCCTGAAAAAAGAGAAAGACAGATTCCTTCAAGTAGGGAAGCCCCTAAAGTTGAATTAAAATCCCTACCTAAAGGTTTAAAGCATGTTTTCCTTGGTCCAGGTGATACTTTTCCTGTTATTATTTCATCTGAATTATCTGAGTCCCAAGGTGAGAAATTAATTCAAATTTTATGCAAGTATAAATCAACCCTAGGATGGAGTATTGCTGATATAAAAGGTATTAGTCCCCTAATCTGTACTCATAAAATAAATTTAGAGGAAGGAACTAATCCTCGAAGAGACTCCCAGCGTAGACTTAATCCCACAATGAAAGAAGTTGTGAAAAATAAAGTATTGAAACTATTAGATGCAGGAATGATATATCCTATTGCTAATAGTAAATGGGTAAGTCCTACGCAGGTTGTTCCTAAAAAGTCAGGAGTAACTGTGATAAAAAATGACCTTGGAGAGTTAGTCCCTACAAAACTGGTGACTGGTTGGCGGATGTGCATTGATTACAGAAAATTAAATGCCGCCACACGAAAAGACCATTTTCCGCTTCCTTTTATTGATCAAATTCTTGAGCGGGTGGCTGGTCATCCTTTTTATTGCTTTCTGGATGGTTATTCTGGTTATTATCAAATTGAAATTGCATTAGAAGATCAGGATAAAACTACTTTTACTTGTCCTTTCGGTACTTATGCTTTCCGCATAATGCCATGTGGACTGTGTAATGCTCCAGCTACTTTTCAACGTTGCATGATGAGTATTTTTAGTGATATGGTTGAAAAGTGCATGGAAGTTTTTATGGATGACTTGACTGTTTTTGGATCTTCTTTTGATGCATGTTTAATGAGTTTAGAAAGAGTACTGACTCGTTGTGAAGAAAAATAATTGGTTTTAAATTGGGAAAAATGTCACTTTATGGTACCTTCAGGTATTGTTTTAGGGCATATTATTTCTTCAAAAGGAATGGAGGTTGATCAATCAAAAATTGAATTAATCTCTAAATTGCCTACACCTAGAACAGTCAAGGATATAAGATCATTTCTTGGTCATGCGGATTTTTATAGGAGATTCATATAGAATTTTTCTATCATATCTAGACCACTATGTAACCTCCTAGCTAAGGATGCCCCATTTGAATGGACACAAGTCTGTCAAGAGGCTTTCAAAACATTAATTGGCAAGCTTACTTCAGCACCCATAATGCAACCACTTGATTGGAATTTACCTTCTGAAATTATGTGTGATGCTAGTGATTTTGCTGTAGGTGCTGTTCTTGGACAATGAAGAGAAGGGAAACCTTTTGTCATTTACTATGCTAGTCAAACTCTAAATAGTGCACAAATGAATTACTCCACCACTGAAAAAGAGTTGTTAGTTGTAGTATTTGCTTTGGATAAATTTCGCACTTATTTGATTGGTTCTCCTATCATTATCTTTACAGATCATGCAGCCCTTAAGTACCTTTTTATAAAGAAGGATGCTAAGGCACGATTAATACGATGGATTTTGCTTTTGTAGGAATTTGACATCACCATCAAAGACAAGAAAGGAGTGGAGAACATAGTGGCAGACCATCTGATTACGCCCAAAGAATAATGCGGTCGTTTGCAGTATAGCTTTGGGGTGTCGATTCCACAGGGAGATGGATTGAAAAATTGAAGAATAGTAACGAAATTAACAAAAAGATTTAGATGAGTGCGAAAAGTAAATTTTAGAGTGTGACGTAAATTAAAACTAAATGAGTAATTTGAACAGTATAAAAATGAGACGAAAAGTAGAGCGTAGGGAATTCCTTGTGTATTTGTGGTATTCAAATTTATTCTTAATTCATTGATAACTCAATTAAGAATTCTATGTCCAAATTCTTAATCGGAAGATATAACATTAATAACCAAAATTTAAATCACATGTAACTCTTTGAAAAATCATTCTTCGCGCTTAACTCTCATAAATTGTTATCGATATTGAGAAAATCCAACGACGACAATATACCCAAGAGGCGATATTGCAGCAGAGAATTAAATCAATATAGATAATTGATTACGCCCAAAGAATAATGCGGTCGTTTGCAGTATAGCTTTAGGGTGTCGATTCCACAGGGAGATGGATTGAGAAATTGAAGAACAGTAACGAAATTAACAAAAAGATTTAGATGAGTGCAAAAAGTAAAGCATCGGGAATCGTTTGTATATAATTGGTATTTTAATTATTTTTGATTCATTAATAACTCAATTGAAAATTCTATGTCCAAATTTTCAATCGGAAAATAAAACATTAATAACCAGATTTAAATCAAATGTAATCTTTCGAAAAATCATTCGTCACAATATAAGAACAGGAATTGTTATCGATATTAAAGAAATTCAACGTCGACAATATACTCGTAGAGCAATATTGCAGCAGAGAATTAAATTAAAATAGATAACCAATTGAACCAAACATAATCAAAGGATTATTGCATTTAATAGAAAAAGCATGACTGAATCTATAAATGAAATAAATTCTAAGATTATTTGGTGACGAAAACATTTATAATAAATTTTGAATGACTAAACAAAAGAGTTTAATATTTGAAGAACACATATATGAATCAAAAACAATTACAAATACCATCATATATACAAATTCATCCCTAGCTCTACTAGAAAATTAGTTACACATATTGAAAATATGCAACAAAAATTCTTCAAGGGATAATATGGAAGAGCCAACCATTATTTTCTTCTCTCTTCTTTGGTTTTTCTTTTCTTTTCTCAAGCTCTCAAAAACAATGTATCTTCCAAGGCATCCAAGCACACTAAGCATGGTCTTAGAACACACACCCCTCCCTTCTATTTATAAGCATCCTTCATGCAAGTTGTCATGACAAAATCATCACAATTTCAACTTGTTTTGCCATGTGCCATTCTTGAATCCAAGTGATTTGTGAGTTGTCATTTTGATCATTTGTTTTCCCACCATGCATGAGCTGGATTTTGCTTGTAGGTTGAGTGTTTCAATTTTGCTTCTCTATCTATTAGTTGTCTTGTATGACTTAATATCTTGTGGTCAAATAATTTGTCTTGAAGAAACTTGAGTGCACTTCATCTTGTATCTGAATTGATCATTGAATTTCTAAGTTGGTGTAGGAGTGCTTGCTAGAAAATATTATGATGACATTTGGATTTGATGCAAGTGGCTGAAAAATATCCAGGAACGTCAAGTGCAGGTGCGTCCACTTGATGGTCGATTTTGTCTTAGATTGAGTGGATATCTCTTCAAACACAAAAAATAAAAGTTATAGATATTTCTCTTGCGGTTCTATATCATCTTGAATCAGCTCAATCGGAGATTGGATGAGAGAGTTATGTCCATATTACGAAAAGATGTTAGAACTGTCTAAAATTCCGCAATTATCTTCATTTGCTCCTAATGCCTCTATTTGTGTCCTAAATCTAAATATAAGAATAATGAGTATATTTAGGCATCAAATAAGAATAAAGTATTAAACATTAAGAGAGGAAAATATGGCATTTTATATTCTCATCAATATATTAAATCATGCTTATATCTATCTCAAGATAAATGACCATTAATTTTATTAACATGAGTTATATCCATTGTTTTCTCATTTCTTTTAGTATTTAAATAGAGTATTTAGAGTGCATTTTTGTGCACTCATCAATAATCAATTGCTCCAAACATAATTATAGAACTAATTCACTCAATAGAAAAAGCATGACTCAATCCATAAACGAAATAGATTCTATAATTATTTGAAGACGAAAAAAATATCACAAATAAATTGAGAATAATAGAATAAAAGAGCTTTAATATTTAAAGACCAAATACATGAATCAAAAATAAATTACAAATACCACCACACACACAAGTTCATCCCTAGCCCTCCTTGAGAATTTAGTTACACAAATTGAAAATATGCAACAAAAATTCTCCAAGGGATAATATGGAAGAGCCAACCATTATTTTCTTCTCTCTTCTCTAGTTTTTCTTTTCTTTTCTCAAGCTCTCAAAATAATGGCTCTTCCAAAACATCCTCCCACACTAAGCATTTTCTTAGAACACACACCCCTCCCTTCTATTTATAAGCATCCTTCATGCAAGTTGTCATGACAAAATCATCACAATTTCAACTTGTTTTTCCATGTGCCATTCTTGAATCCAAGTGATTTGTGAGTTGTCATTTTGATCATTTGTTTTCCCACCATGCATGAGCTGGATTTTGCTTGTAGGTTGAGTGTTTCAATTTTGCTTCTCTATCCATTAGTTGTCTTGTATGACTTAATATCTTGTGTTCAAATAATTTGTCTACAAGAAACTTGAGTGCACTTCATCTTGCATATGAATTGATCATTGAATTTCCAAGTTGGTGTAGGAGTGCTTGCTGGAAAATATTATGATGACATTTGGATTTGATGCAAGTGGCTGAAAAATATCCAGGAACGTCAAGTGCAGGTGCATCTACTTGATGGTCGATTTTGTCTTAGATTGAGTGGATATCTCTTCAAACATAAAACATAAAAGTTATAGATATTTCTCTTGTGGTTCTATATCATCTTGAATCAGCTCAATCGGAGATTGGATGAGAGAGTTATGTCCATATTACGAAAAGATGTCAGAACTGTCTAAAATTCCGCAATTATCTTCATTTGCTCCTAATGCCTCTATTTGTGTCCTAAATCAAAATATAAGAATAATGCGTATATTTAGGCATCAAATAAGAATAAAGTATTAAATATTAAGAGAGGAAAATATGGCATTTTATATTCTCATCAATATATTAAATCATGCTTATATCTGTCTCAAGATAAATGACCATTAATTTTAATAACATGAGTTATATCCATTATTTTCTCATTTCTTTTTGTATTTAAATAGAGTATTTAAAGTACATTTTTGTGCACTCATCACACCCCCCAACTTACTCATTGCTAGTCCCTAGCAATTTTCATGTAAAATGATGTGAAAGACCAAATAAAATCACACATAGGGGCCATCAAGACACATTTTTCAAATTTACATATGAAAACAATTTTAGAAATTCAATAACCCTTTCACAAGTAATTCAAATATAGCAATCCACAGAGTGTGTATGTGTTCCAAACTATTTTTATCAAATCAGAGGTTTCGACACATGCAACATTAGAATATCTTAAGCAAAAAGGTTCAACTCCATAACTCACGGGTATAGAAGTGTTTCATGTATGGGTTCTCTCTATGGAGTTGACAAAGGTGTACATTTACTCTCATGGAAATTTAGCCAATTATATATAAGTAACAAGTAAACATTGATCTTATGATAGGAATACTAACAAATGAGATTTCCACCATTCTTTCCACAAGCATACTTAGGATCGGAAAAATCAACACAAAGGGTTGTAATGTGGCTTATGGTTGGGGTTCATAAGAAGAAAAGGTGAAGAGGTTTCAAAACTTCCAAGTATACACAAAAGGGAATCTGTTAAATTTTTCAGTAGACTATACTTTCCTTTTGATGTACTTTTCAATTTTTTAGATTTTTGACTAAGTACACTTTTCCATCTTCTTTTGCCACTGGTGTCTTCGCAATTTGATGAACTCTTTCATGAATAATTTGATGGACACATCTAGCACCGTGCCATTTTTGTCATGGTTTTCTTTTTTTTTTTTTTTTTTCAAATGATAATTTCACACCTAGTACACACTTGGAAGTAAAATGGTAGGAAAATATAGTGCATAAGCTATACTCCAATGTGGAGAGGTATGGATGATGTAGATATGAAAAGAAAAGGCCATACGTGTATATTGGCTCAAAATTGGCTGCTAGGGATCTATGATGAAAAGGCTCAGCTTGAAAGGCTCAAACGTTAATCCTAAGTTGACTTTCGTCATATCCCAAGTATATCCACCATCTTACCACAAACCATGTAATGATATTCTCAAAAGAAGTGTCAAATTCAACAGATCAATGGATACTTATCACAATTTCTATATTTGTAAGCTCTCAATTCTCACAAAATTCACATGAATACTTGAGCAAAATAATTCTTTAGTTACATGTGTCAAATCACCATATTACCACAAAGTTTGGATAACTGCATAAAACATTTTCTGTGGATGCTTTAGCAAAATGATTTAAGTTGGGTTTGTTGAATTCGCCAAGATGGTTATGAATGAGCATGAGTATCATGTGTGAAAAGATGCCTGTGTGAAAAAATTTTGGCAATTTTTTATATATTGATTGAAATATGCCACAGAGTTTAAATAACAGATTTGTATTTCCACCCCCCAACTTAAATGAAACATTGTCCTCAATGTTTAATAATCAAAATTGGATGGGAAGTAACTAAAAAGGGTAGGATACACCTGATGTGTGATGTAGATAGCTCGCTAAGCGTCAAAAGTAGTGATCTGAAATGACAAAATGATACTATCCTGCAAACAAAAATAAAGAAAACAGTAGTAAATAAAAACAAAACAAAACAAATAAGATGATAATAATAATAATAATTGTTGCATGCTGTGGTCAAAGTTGGTAGACCAAGTTTACAACTGGACTATCTTCCACTCATAGAACTGTTCCTCCTGGGTAAAAAATGAAACGCTTATTTTTCCAATAAGCTCGGTGCTCGAACTTCACAGGTAGGTGGCAAGGTTTAAGATTAACTTTGGTTACTTGCCCACTTGAAGGAATCTGTTTTTCATTTTTCTCAAGAAACTCCTCGAACTTCGGTTGCCAAGCCCGTGTGCGATAATCTTGAGTATTGTAAAAACTTGCACAAATATTAGCTACATCAGATGAATCACTGATAGGATTATACTCAAAATCAACAATAAAATTCTCAAGGGGATCAGAATCATGAGTTGTGAAAACTTCCCTATTTATGAGTGAGTCAATCATATATATCTGCTGGCACTTGATGAGTGCACAAAAATGCACTCTAAATACTCTATTTAAATACTAAAAGAAATGAGAAAATAATGGATATAACTCATGTTATTAAAATTAATGGTCATTTATCTTGAAATAGATATAAGCATGATTTAATATATTGATGTGAATACAAAATGCCATATTTTCCTCTCTTAATGTTTAATACTTTATTCTTATTTGATGCCTAACTATACTCATTATTCTTATATTTTGATTTAGGACACAAATGGAGACATTAGGAGCAAATGAAGATAATTGCAGAATTTTAGATAGTTCTGACATCTTTTCGTAATATGGGCATAACTCTCTCATCCATTCTCCGATTGAGCTGATTCAAGATGATCTAGAACCACAAGAGAAATATCTAGAACTTTTGTGTTTTATGTTTGAAGAGATATCCACTCAATCTAAGACAAAATCGACCATCAAGTGGACGCACCTGCACTTGACGTTCCTGGATATTTTTCAGCCACTTGCATCAAATCCAAATGTTATCATAATATTTTCCAGCAAGCACTCCTACACCAACTTGGAAATTCAATGATCAATTCATATGCAAGATGAAGTGCACTCAAGTTTCTTGTAGACAAATTATTTGACCACAAGATATTAAGTCATACAAGACAACTAATGGATAGAGAAGCAAAATTGAAACACTCAGCCTACAAGCAAAATCCAGCTCATGCATGGTGGGAAAATAAATGATCAAAATGACAACTCACAAATCACTTGGATTCAAGAATGGCACATGGCAAAACAAGTTGAAATTGTGATGATTTTGTCATGACAACTTGCATGAAGGATGCTTATAAATAGAAGGAAGGGGTGTGTGTTCTAGGAGAATGCTTAGTGTGGGAGGATGCTTTGGAAGAGCCATTATTTTGAGAGCTTGAGAAAAGAAAAGAAAAACCAAAGAAGAGAGAAGAAAATAATGGTTGGCTCTTCCATATTATCTCTTGGAGAATTTTGGTTGCATATTTTCAATATGTGTAACTAAATTCTCAAGGAGGGCTAGGGATGAACTTGTGTATGTGATGGGGTTTGTAATTTATTTTTGATTCATGTATTTGGTCTTTAAATATTAAAACTCTTTTGTTCTATTATTCTCAATTTATTTGTGATGTTTTTTCGTCTTCAAATAATTATAAAATCTATTTCGTTTATAGATTCAGTCATGCTTTTTCTATTGAGTGAATTAGTTCTATAATTATGTTTGGAGCAATTGATTGTCTATATTGATTTAATTCTCTGCTGCAATATCGCCTCTTGGGTATATTGTCATCGT
The DNA here is from genome assembly GCA_036898215.1 of Platycarya strobilacea. Taxonomy (NCBI): domain Eukaryota; kingdom Viridiplantae; phylum Streptophyta; class Magnoliopsida; order Fagales; family Juglandaceae; genus Platycarya; species Platycarya strobilacea. Next base: position 5,406,434 of record CM072558.1, read on the forward strand.
TGGATTTTCTCAATATCGATAACAATTTATGAGAGTTAAGCGCGAAGAATGATTTTTTAAAGAGTTACATGTGATTTAAATTTTGGTTATTAATGTTATATCTTCCGATTAAGAATTTGGACATAGAATTCTTAATTGAGTTATCAATGAATTAAGAATAAATTTGAATACCACAAATACACAAGGAATTCCCTACGCTCTACTTTTCGTCTCATTTTTATACTGTTCAAATTACTCATTTAGTTTTAATTTACGTCATACTCTAAAATTTACTTTTCGCACTCATCTAAATCTTTTTGTTAATTTCGTTACTATTTTTCAATTTCTCAATCCATCTCCCTGTGGAATCGACACCCCAAAGCTATACTGCAAACGACCGCGTTATTCTTTGGGCGTAAACAAATTTTGGCGCCGTTGCCGGGGAGACGGTAGAAGAATTTGTAGTTTTTTTAGAAATTTCTTAGAAAAAAAAAAAAAAAGAGCGGTAGTTTCGTTCATTTTCTTTTTAGCTTTCTGCATCTTTATTTTATTTTACTTTTTTTTTTCGTAATTTTTTTTTTTCAGTATTACGCATTTCTTAACTTTGCATGCGCAGGTACAGAGACTCTTTTGGACTGTTAGCTAGTAGACCCGTGCTAGAATCAGATCAGAATCTAATTTTTCTTGTCGCTTGTTTGATAATTCTTCCAATTCTGACGCGATGAGTGAACACGTGGACCAACCTATTAGAACCCTCCAAGATTATCTTCATCCCGCACGAACAGCCACACCATCCTGTATTATGTTCTCACCTAATATTCGTCATGTAGATTTTAAAACGGGAATGATACAATTACTTCCGACTTTCCATGGTCTAGAAAATAAAAACCCCTATGTTCATATTAGGGAATTTGAGGAAGTAGTTGTAACATTTCACAGTCAAAATACCACTGACGAAACGGTAAGGCTAAAGTTCTTTCCTTTTTCTTTGAAAGATAAAGCTAAGAGTTGGTTGTACTCACTAAGACCACGGTCTATTGGAACATGGAGTGAGATGACTCAAGTGTTTTTCAATAAATACTTTCCCCAACATAAGACTAATGCTTTAAAAAGACAAATCTCTACCTTTGCACAAAAGGATAGTGAGACTTTGTACCAGTCTTGGGAAAGATTTAAAGAATTACTGAGTATGTGTCCCCACCATGGATATGAGAATTGGCGCTTAGTGAGTTATTTCTATGAAGGCCTTACGCCCAGGGAACGTCAATTCGTGGAAATGATGTGCAATGGAGAATTTTTACAGAAAAATCCCGATGAGGCCATAGAGTACCTCAATGAGCTTGCGGAAAAAGCTCATACTTGGACTGGACCTAGTGCTACTGATAGCACAAACAGGTCACGACCTACAGGAAACTTGAGTGGTGGTATTTACCATCTCAGGGAGGAAGATAATCTAAAAGCTAAGGTTGAAATGCTTACAAGAGATATAGAGCTGTTAAAGATAAGAAACTCAAAGCCAACACACATGGCTAATCAAGCAGACTCTTTTGAACCATGTGTTGTCTGTGGTGGGGTAGATCATCATGCCCAAGACTGTCCTACACATGCTAACATGAGAGGATGGCATAATCACCCCAACTTCAGCTGAAAGTCTGAAAACCAACAGCCTGCACAACCTTCTAGATCATATCCTGCACCATACCATGCACCTCAATCTTCTAGAAATTCTTTAGAAGACACTTTGCATGCATTTATTGAAGTACAGGGTAAGACTAACCAAAATTTTGAGTCTTTAATTATGCAGGTTGTTGAAGAACAAAAGGAGATAAAGAGCCAGGTGTCTAAAATAACGAGTTTCTTGAGTGTAAATGAGCAAGGTAAGTTCCCTTCTCAAGCTCAGTCTGTACCTCAAGGTCAACATATGGCACAAGAAACTGTGAAGAATCACGAGTGCCAGCAGATATATATAATTGACTCACTCATAGACAGGGAAGTTTTCACAACTCATGATTCTGATCCCCTTGAGAATTTTATTGTTGATTTTGAGTATAATCCTATCAGTGATTCATCTGATGTAGCTAATATTTGTGCAATTTTTGACAATACTCAAGATTATAGCACACGGGCTCGGCAACCGAAGTTTGAGGAGTTTCTTGAGAAAAATGAAAAATAGATTCCTTCAAGTGGGCAAGCAACCAAAGTTAATCTTAAACCTTGCCACCTACCTGTGAAGTTCGAGCACCGAGTTTATTGGGCAAATAAGCGTTTCGTTTTTGACCCAGAAGGAATAGTTCAAGAAGTGGAAGATAGTCCGGTTGTAAACTTGGTCTACCAACTTTGACCACAGCATGCAACAATAATTATTATTATTATTATCATCTTATTTGGTTTGTTTTGTTTTTATTTACTACTGTTTTTTTTATTTTTGTTTGCAGGATAGTATCATTTTGTCATTTCAGATCACTACTTTTGACGCTTAGCGAGCTATCTACATCACACATCAGGTGTATCCTACCCTTTTTAGTTACTCCCCATCCAATTTTGATTATTAAACATTGAGGACAATGTTTCATTTAAGTTGGGGGGTGGAAATACAAATCTGTTATTTAAACTCTGTGGCATATTTCAATCAATATATAAAAAATTGCCAAATGTTTTTCATACAGGCATCTTTTCACACATGATACTCATGCTCATTCATAACCATCTTGGTGAATTCAACAAACCCATCTTAAATCATTTTGCTAAAGCATCCACAGAACCATTTATGCACTTCTCCAAACTTTGTGATAATATGGTGATTTGACACATGTAACTAAAGAATTATTTTGCTCAAGTATTCATGTGAATTTTGTGAGAATTGAGAGCTTACAAATACAGAAATTGTGATAAGTATTCATTGATCTATTGAATTTGACACTTCTTTTGAGAATATCATTACATGGTTTGTGGTAAGATGGTGGATATACTTAGGATATGACGAAAATCAACTTAGGATTAACGTCTGAGCCTTTCAAGCTGACCTTTTTCATGATAGACCCCTAGCAGCCAATTTTGAGCCAATATACACATATGGCCTTTTCTTTTCATATCTACATCATCCATACCTCTCCACATTGGAGTATAGCTTATACACTATATTTTCCTACCATTTTACTTCCAAGTGTGTACTAGGTGTGAAATTATCATTTAAAAAAAAAAGAAAAAAAAAAAAGAAAACCATAAAAATGGCATGGTGCTAGATGTGTCCATCAAATTACGAAGACACCAGTGGCAAAAGAAGATGGAAAAGTGTACTTAGTCAAAAATCTAAAAAATTGAAAAATACATCAAAAGGAAAGTATAGCCTACTGAAAAATTTAACAGATTCCCTTTTGTGTATACTTGGAAGTTTTTGAAACCTCTTCACATTTTCTTCTTATCAACCCAAAACCTAAGCCACATTACAACCCTTTGTGTTGATTTTTCCGATCCTAAGTATGCTTGTGGAAAGAATGGTGGAAATCTCATTTGTTAGTATTCCTATCATAAGATCAATGTTTACTTGTTACTTATATATAATTGGCTAAATTTCCATGAGAGTAAATGTACACCTTTGTCAACTCCATAGAGAGAACCCTTACATGAAACACTTCTATACCCGTGAGTTATGGAGTTAAACCTTTTTACTTAAGATATTCTAATGTTGCATGTGTCGAAACCTCTGATTTGATAAAAATAGTTTGGAACACATACACACTCTATGGATTGCTATATTTGAATTACTTGTGAAAGGGTTATTGAATTTATAAGATTGTTTTGTTATGTAAATTTGAAAATGTGTCTTGATGGCCCCTATGTGTGATTTTCTTTGGTCTTTCTCATCATTTTGCATGAAAATTGCTAGGGACTAGCAATGAGTAAGTTGGGGGGTGTGATGAGTGCACAAAAATGCACTCTAAATACTCTATTTAAATACTAAAAGAAATGAGAAAATAATGGATATAACTCATGTTATTAAAATTAATGGTCATTTATCTTGAAATAGATATAAGCATGATTTAATATATTGATGTGAATATAAAATGCCATATTTTCCTCTCTTAATGTTTAATACTTTATTCTTATTTGATGCCTAACTATACTCATTATTCTTATATTTTGATTTAGGACACAAATGGAGACATTAGGAGCAAATGAAGATAATTGCAGAATTTTAGACAGTTCTGACATCTTTTCGTAATATGGGCATAACTCTCTCATCCAATCTCCGATTAAGCTGATTCAAGATGATCTAGAACCGCAATCGAAATATATAGAACTTTTGTGTTTTATGTTTGAAGAGATATCCACTCAATCTAAGACCAAATCGACCATCAAGTGGACGCACCTGCACTTGACATTCCTAGATATTTTTCAGCCACTTGCATCAAATTCAAATGTTATCATAATATTTTCCAGCAAGCACTCCTACACCAACTTGGAAATTCAATGATCAATTCATATGCAAGATGAAGTGCACTCAAGTTTCTTGTAGACAAATTATTTGACCACAAGATATTAAGTCATACAAGACAACTAATGGATAGAGAAGCAAAATTGAAACACTCAACCTACAAGCAAAATCCAGCTCAGGCATGGTGGGAAAATAAATGATCAAAATGACAACTCACAAATCACTTGGATTCAAGAATGGCACATGGCAAAACAAGTTGAAATTGTGATGATTTTGTCATGACAACTTGCATGAAGGATGCTTATAAATAGAAGGAAGGGGTGTGTGTTCTAGGAGAATGCTTAGTGTGGGAGGATGCTTTGGAAGAGCCATTATTTTGAGAGCTTGGGAAAAGAAAAGAAAAACCAAAGAAGAGAGAAGAAAATAATGGTTGGCTCTTCCATATTATCCCTTGGAGAATTTTGGTTGCATATTTTCAATATGTGTAACTAAATTCTCAAGGAGGGCTAGGGATGAACTTGTGTATGTGATGGGGTTTGTAATTTTTTTTTGATTCATGTATTTGGTCTTTAAATATTAAAACTCTTTTGTTCTATTATTCTCAATTTATTTGTGATGTTTTTTCGTCTTCAAATAATTATAAAATCTATTTCGTTTATAGATTCAGTCATGCTTTTTCTATTGAGTGAATTAGTTCTATAATTATGTTTGGAGCAATTGATTGTCTATATTGATTTAATTCTCTGCTGCAATATCGCCTCTTGGGTATATTGTCGTTGTTGGATTTTCTCAATATCGATAACAATTTATGAGAGTTAAGCGCGAAGAATGATTTTTTAAAGAGTTACATGTGATTTAAATTTTGGTTATTAATGTTATATCTTCCGATTAAGAATTTGGACATAGAATTCTTAATTGAGTTATCAATGAATTAAGAATAAATTTGAATACCACAAATACACAAGGAATTCCCTACGCTCTACTTTTCGTCTCATTTTTATACTGTTCAAATTACTCATTTAGTTTTAATTTACGTCATACTCTAAAATTTACTTTTCGCACTCATCTAAATCTTTTTGTTAATTTCGTTACTATTTTTCAATTTCTCAATCCATCTCCCTGTGGAATCGACACCCCAAAGCTATACTGCAAACGACCGCGTTATTCTTTGGGCGTAAACAGCACTCGTGATTCTTCACAGTTTCTTGTGCCATATGTTGACCTTGAGGTACAGACTGAGGTTGAGAAGGGAACTTACCTTGCTCATTTACACTCAAGAAACTCGTTATTTTAGATACCTGGCTCTTTATCTCCTTTTGTTCTTCAACAACCTGCATAATTAAAGACTCAAATTTTTGGTTAGTCTTACTCTGTACATCAATAAATGCATCCAAAGTGTCTTCTAAAGAATTTCTAGAAGATTGAGGTGCATGGTATGGTGCAGAATATGATCTAGAAGGTTGTGCAGGCTGTGCAGGCTGTTGGTTTTCAGACTTCCAGCTGAAGTTGGGATGATTATGCCATTCTGGGTTGTAGGTTTCAGAGTAAGGTGTGAAGGGCTTTTTGTACATACCCAGAGCATTACTTTGTTCCTCATACATACCATTCATGTTAGTATGTGTAGGACACTCTTGGGAATGATGATCTATCCTACCACAGACAACACATGGCCCAAAAGAGTCTGCATGATTAGCCGTGTGTGTTGGTTTTGAGTTTTTAGTTTTCAATAACTCTAATTCTCTGGTGAGCATTTCAACCTTAGCCTTAAGGTTATCCTCCTCCCTTAGATGGTAAATACCACCACTCAAGTTTCCTGTAGGTCGTGACCTGTTTGTGCTATCAGTAGCACTAGGTCCAGTCCAAGTATGAGCTTTTTCAGCAAGCTCATTAAGGTACTCTATGGCCTCATCAGGATTTTTCTGTAAAAATTCCCTATTGCACATCATTTCCACGAATTGACGTTCCCTAGGCGTAAGCCCTTCATAGAAATAACTCACTAAGCGCCAATTCTCATATCCATGGTGGGGACACATACTCAATAATTCTTTAAATCTTTCCCAAGACTGGTATAAAATCTCACTCTCCTTTTGTGCAAAGGTAGAGATTTGTCTTTTTAAAGCATTGGTCTTATGTTGGGGAAAGTATTTATTGAAAAACACTTGAGTCATCTCACTCCATGTTCCAATAGACCGTGGTCTTAGTGAGTACAACCAACTCTTAGCTTTATCTTTCAAAGAAAAAGGAAAGAACTTTAGCCTTACCGTTTCGTCAGTAGTATTTTGACTGTGAAATGTTGCAAGTACTTCCTCAAATTCCCTAATATGAATATAGGGGTTTTCATTTTCTAGACCATGGAAAGTCGGAAGTAATTGTATCATTCCCGTTTTAAAATCTACATGACGAACATTAGGTGAGAACATAATACAGGATGGTGTGGCTGTTCGTGCGGGATGAAGATAATCTTGGAGGGTTCTAACAGGTTGGTCCACGTGTTCACTTATCGCGTCAGAATTGGAAGAATTATCAAACAAGCGATTAGAAAAATTAGATTCTGAATCTGATTCTAGCACGGGTCTACTAGCAAACCGTCCAAAAGCGTCTCTGTACCTGCGCATGCAAAGTAAAGAAAAGCGTAATACTGAAAAAAAATAATTATGAAAAGAAAAGTAAAATAAAAAAAATGCAGAAAGCTAAAAAGAAAATGAACGAAGCTACCGCTCTTTTTTTTTTTTTACAAACTACTAAAAAAATCTACAAATTCTTCTACCGTCTCCCCGGTAACGGCGCCAAAATTTGATTGCGCCCAAAGAATAATGCGGTCGTTTGCAGTATAGCTTTGGGGTGTTGATTCCACAGGGAGATGGATTGAAAAATTGAAGAATAGTAACGAAATTAACAAAAAGATTTAGATGAGTGCGAAAAGTAAATTTTAGAGTGTGACGTAAATTAAAACTAAATGAGTAATTTGAACAGTATAAAAATGGGACGAAAAGTAGAGCGTAGGGAATTCCTTGTGTATTTGTGGTATTCAAATTTATTCTTAATTCATTGATAACTCAATTAAGAATTCTATGTCCAAATTCTTAATCGGAAGATATAACATTAATAACCAAAATTTAAATCACATGTAACTCTTTGAAAAATCATTTTTCGCGCTTAACTCTCATAAATTGTTATCGATATTGAGAAAATCCAACGACGACAATATACCCAAGAGGAGATATTGCAGCAGAGAATTAAATCAATATAGATAATCAATTGCTCCAAACATAATTATAGAACTAATTCACTCAATAGAAAAAGCATGACTGAATCCATAAACGAAATAGATTCTATAATTATTTGAAGACGAAAAAAATATCAGAAATAAATTGAGAATAATAGAACAAAAGTGTTTTAATATGAAAAGACCAAATACATGAATAAAAAATAAATTACAAATACGACCACACACACAAGTTCATCCCTAGCCCTCGTTGAGAATTTAGTTACACATATTGAAAATATGCAACAAAAATTCTCCAAGGGATAATATGGAAGAGCCAACCATTATTTTCTTCTCTCTTCTTTGGTTTTTCTTTTCTTTTCTCAAGCTCTCAAAATAATGGCTCTTCCAAAGCATCCTCCCACACTAAGCATTTTCTTAGAACACACACCCCTCCCTTCTATTTATAAGCATCCTTCATGCAAGTTGTCATGACAAAATCATCACAATTTCAACTTGTTTTGCCATGTGCCCTTCTTGAATCCAAGTGATTTGTGAGTTGTCATTTTGATCATTTGTTTTCCCACCATGCATGAGCTGGATTTTGCTTGTAGGTTGAGTGGTTCAATTTTGCTTCTCTATCCATTAGTTGTCTTGTATGACTTAATATCTTGAGTGCACTTCATCTTGCATATGAATTGATCATTGAATTTCCAAGTTGGTGTAGGAGTGCTTGCTGGAAAATATTATGATAACATTTGGATTTGATGCAAGTGGCTGAAAAATATCCAGGAACGTCAAGTGCAGGTGAGTCCACTTTATGGTCGATTTTGTCTTAGATTGAGTGGATATCTCTTCAAACATAAAACATAAAAGTTATATATATTTCTCTTGCGGTTCTATATCATCTTGAATCAGCTCAATCGGAGATTGGATGAGAGAGTTATGTCCATATTACGAAAAGATGTCAGAATTGTCTAAAATTCCGCAATTATGTTCATTTGCTCCTAATGCCTCTATTTGTGTCCTAAATCAAAATATAAGAATAATGAGTATATTTAGGCATCAAATAAGAATAAAGTATTAAATATTAAGAGTGGAAAATATGGCATTTTATATTCTCATCAATATATTAAATCATGCTTATATCTATCTCAAGATAAATGACCATTAATTTTAATAACATGAGTTATATCCATTATTTTCTCATTTATTTTAGTATTTAAATAGAGTATTTAAAGTACATTTTTGTGCACTCATCACCATCTCTCTAGACTCACATTCGAGGACACTTCTGACCACATACCAATCAAAGATGATTTTCCCGATGAGTATTTACTTTCTATTACTTCTCTACCATGGTTTGCTCATATTGTGAACTATTTAGCTGCAGGTGAAATACCAAAGGATTTTAGCACCCAAGACAAAAGGAAATTCATGATTGAGGTACAAAAATTCTACTGGGATGACCCTTACCTTTTCAAATACTGTCCTGATCAAATTTTAAGGCGTTGCATCTCTGATGAAGAGATTGCAAGCGTTTTGGAATTTTGTCATTCCCAAACTTGTGGTGGCCACTTTTCAATGAATAAAACCACTGCAAAAATCTTGCAGTGTGGATTTTATTGGCCCACCTTGTTTAAAGATACAAATATCTATTGTCGCTCATGCGAAAGATGTCAAAAGTTAGGAGCTATGACCCGTCGTAATATGATGCCCTTAAACCCAATTTTGGTAATTGAAATTTTTGACTGTTGGGGCATTGATTTTATGGGACCATTTCCTCCTTCTTTTGGATATTTATATGTTATTGTGGCAGTAGATTATGTGTCAAAATGGGTAGAGGCAGCACCTTGCAGGACTAATGATAACAGGACGGTAATTAAGTTTCTCAAAGAAAATGTATTATCTCGATTTGGTACCCCACGTGCTATCATTAGTGACTGAGGTACGCATTTTTGCAACCGTTCTTTTGAAGTTTTAATGAAAAGATATGGGGTGATACATAAGCTTTCTACTGCATATCACCCTCAGACAAGTGGACAGGTTGAACTTGCGAATAGGGAAATTAAACAAATTTTAGAAAAAACGGTCAACCCGGATTGGAAAGATTGGTCTTTGAGACTAATCGATGCGCTTTGGGCTTACCGTACAGCTTTCAAAACTCCCTTAGGTATGTCACCTTATAGACTTGTTTTTGGAAAACCTTGTCACTTGCCCGTGGAGCTCGAGCATCGAGCATATTGGGCCATTAAACATTTCAATTTTGACTTGGAAAAAGCAGGAAAACTTAGAAAATTCCAATTGACAGAATTAGAAGAATTGAGAAATGATGCTTATGAAAACTCCAAGATCTATAAGGCTAAAATGAAAGTATTTCATGATAAAAATATTTTGAGAAGAACATTTAAGCCTAATGATCGAGTATTTTTATATGATTCAAAACTCCATAAGCATCCAGGAAAACTTGGATCTAGGTGGACCGGCCCTTTTATAGTAAAAAACGTTTTCACAAATGGGGCGGTAGAAATAGAAAATCCAAAAGATGGATGTATCTTCAAAGTAAATGGTCAACGCCTCAAAATCTTAATTGATAGACAAATTCTAGAAGTGGAAGACATTCCACTTATGGACCTAGTATATCAATCTTGACCATCTCCAGGTATGTTATTCTTTTATTTTATTTTCGTTCATTTTATTTTTGTTTATTGTTTACTTTATTTTGTTACAGGTTAATTTTATTTTGACAAATACCATCTTTGATGCCAAGCAAGCCACCCACATCCCACATCAGGTGTATTCTACTCTGTTTAGTTATTCAATTCTGATTCTTAAACATTGAGGACAATGTTTCATTTAAGTTGGGGGGTGGGAATACAAATTTATCATTTAAACTCTGTGGCATATTTCAATCAAAATATAAAAAATTGCCAAATTTTTTTCGCGCAGGCATATTTTCACACATGATACTCATGCTCATTCATAACCATCTTGGTGAATTCAACAAACCCATCTTAAATCATTTTGCTAAAGCATCCACAAAACCATTTATGCACTTCTCCAAACTTTGTGGTAATATGGTGATTTGACACATGTAACTAAAGAATTATTTTGCTCAAGTATTCGTGTGAATTTTGTGAGAATTGAGAGCTTACAAATACAGAAATTATGATAAGTATCCATTGATCTGTTGAATTTGACACTTTTTTTGAGAATATCATTACATGGTTTGTGGTAAGATGGTGGATATACTTAGGATATGCCAAAAGTCAACTTAAGATTAACGTTTGAGCCTTTCAAGCTGAGCCTTTTCATCATAGATCCCTAGCAGCCAATTTTGAGCCAATATATACATATGGCCTTTTCTTTTCATATCTATATCATCCATACCTCTCCACATTGGAGTATAGCTTATACACTATATTTTCCTACCATTTTACTTCCAAGTGTGTACTAGGTGTGAAATTATCATTTAAAAAAAAAATCATGACAAAAATGGCATGGTGCTAGATGTGTCCATCAAATTATTTATGAAAGAGTTCATCAAATTGCGAAGACACCAGTGGCAAAAGAAGATGGAAAAGTATACTTAGTCAAAAATCTAAAAAATTGAAAAGTACATCAAAAGGAAAGTATAGTCTACTGAAAAATTTAACAGATTCCCTTTTATGTATACTTGGAAGTTTTTGAAACCTCTTCACCTTTTCTTCTTATGAACCCAAAACCTAAGCCACATTACAACCCTTTGTGTTGATTTTTCCGATCCTAAGTATGCTTGTGGAAAGAATGGTGGAAATCTCATTTGTTAGTATTCCTATCATAAGATCAATGTTTACTTGTTACTTATATATAATTGGCTAAATTTCCATGAGAGTAAATGTACACCTTTGTCAACTCCATAGAGAGAACCCTTACATGAAACACTTCTATACCCGTGAGTTATGGAGTTGAACCTTTTTGCTTAAGATATTCTAATGTTGCATGTGTCGAAACCTCTGATTTGATGAAAATAGTTTGGAACACATACACATTCTGTGGATTGCTATATTTGAATTACTTGTGAAAGGGTTATTGAATTTCTAAGATTGTTTTGATATGTAAATTTGAAAAATGTGTCCTGATGGCCCCTATGGTGATTTTCTTTGGTCTTTCTCATCATTTTGCATGAAAATTGCTAGGGACTAGCAATGAGTAAGTTGGGGGGTGTGATGAGTACACAAAAATGCACTCTAAATACTTTATTTAAATACTAAAAGAAATGAGAAAATAATGGATATAACTCATATTATTAAAATTAATGGTCATTTATCTTGAGATAGATATAAGCATGATTTAATATATTGATGAGAATATAAAATGCCATATTTTTCTCTCTTAATGTTTAATACTTTATTCTTATTTGATACCTAAATATACTCATTATTCTTATATTTTGATTTAGGTCACAAATAGAGGCATTAGGAGCAAATGAAGATAATTGTGGAATTTTAGACAGTTCTGATATCTTTTTGTAATATGGGCATAACTGTCTCATCCAATCTCCGATTGAGCTGATTCAAGATGATCTAGGACCGCAAGAGAAATATATATAACTTTTATGTTTTATGTTTGAAGAGATATCCACTCAATCTAAGACAAAATCAACCATCAAGTGGACACACCTGCACTTGACGTTCCTGGATATTTTTCAGCCACTTGCATCAAATCCAAATGTTATCATAATATTTTCCAGAAAGCACTCCTACACCAACTTGGAAAGTCAATGATCAATTCATATGCAAGATGAAGTGCACTCAAGTTTCTTCAAGACAAATTATTTGACCGCAAGATATTAAGTCATACAAGACAACTAATGGATAGAGAAGTAAAATTGAAACACTCAACCTACAAGCAAAATCCAGCTCATGCATAGTGGGAAAACAAATGATCAAAATGACAACTCACAAATCACTTGGATTCAAGAATGGCACATGGCAAAACAAGTTGAAATTGTGATGATTTTGTCATGACAACTTTGCATGAAGGATGCTTATAAATAGAAGGGAGGGGTGTGTGTTCTAAGACCATGCTTAGTGTGCTTGGATGCCTTGGAAGATACATTGTTTTTGAGAGCTTGAGAAAAGAAAAGAAAAACCAAAGAAGAGAGAAGAAAATAATGGTTGGCTCTTCCATATTATCCCTTGAAGAATTTTTGTTGCATATTTTCAATATGTGTAACTAATTTTCTAGTAGAGCTAGGGATGAATTTGTATATATGATGGTATTTGTAATTGTTTTTGATTCATATATGTGTTCTTCAAATATTAAACTCTTTTGTTTAGTCATTCGAAATTTATTATAAATATTTTCGTCACCAAATAATCTTAGAATTTATTTCATTTATAGATTCAGTCATGCTTTTTCTATTGAATGCAATAATCCTTTGATTATATTTGGTTCAATTGGTTATCTATTTTAATTTAATTCTCTGCTGCAATATTGCTCTACGAGTATATTGTAGACATTGAATTTCCTTATTATCGATAACAATTCTTGTTCTTATATTGCGACGAATGATTTTTCGAAAGATTACATTTGATTTAAATCTGGTTATTAATATTTTATTTTCCGATTGAAAATTTGGACATAGAATTTTCAATTGAGTTATTAATGAATCGAAAATAATTAATATACCAATTATATACAAAGGATTCCCGATGCTCTACTTTTCGTCTCATTTTTATACTTTTCAAATTACTCATTTAGTTCTAAAATTTGCTTTTCGCACTCATCTAGATCTTTTTGTTAATTTTGTTACTGTTCTTCAATTTCTCAATCCATCTCCCTGTGGAATCGACACCCCAAAGCTATACTGCAAACGACCGCGTTATTCTTTGGGCGTAATCAAAGACCGTTGTCTTAACTTAGATATGTCCATTATAGGAGGGAATTTTCTGAAGTTAAAGAAGGAATCCAAGAGACCATAAGGATGGTCTTTTGTTATGTAATAGTGTTTAGTTAACTTTGATAACTATTTTGGGCATATATATATATGACTGTACTATGTTATGGGAATGAATGAAACCTTTGGAAGTTGAAAGTTAAATTTGCTCATATGTGATCTATAGAAATTTTTATATATTTAAGACCTAATCCGTTGCGAATTATATGGCATGTGCTAGTAAGTCAAAATGTATGCATTAAGTTATTGATACGTACAAGGGTGAGTAGCTTAATGTTACTTATCCTACCCTCTTGATTTACGTTAAATCCCAGATATAAATTGAGGGTTTCACAGTATCTGTAAGTACTATGAAAAACAAAACGTATGTATTGCATGAAAGGTTTCTGCACCTTCACGAGTATGTATAACATGAAATTGAAAAGTGGGGGGAACCACCAACATTGATGCCTGGCTTCGCTTTGGTGACCAGTTAATTAGGCCTCATCTGAAATCCGTTTGCACTACTTTGTCAACTAGGAAATTCATACCAATGTAAATACTCTAGCGTGAACAATGGAGCTCCACTAAGATGTTACCCCTTCCTAACACTTAGGTTAGTGATGAATGTAATAGACTTGATTGATATGAGAAGCAATATTTTGAGATGAAAAAAATTTATGCAATCGTGAAATGGGTAACCGTCACATAATTGCTTTGAAAAAAGTGGATAAAATATGGGACCTATATGAAAAAGTAAATTTTTAAATAGTGGATCCCACTTTTTTTAAAGCGATTACTTGACGTTTATGCACCTCATTGTTGTATGTAGAAGTATTCTTTCGAGACACCCTTTATAGTCTAGAGATAACATGACGTGAAATGGAATGATTGATCACATAACGTAATGTAATGTGACATGTATCTGAAATGAATGAAAAGATATAACATGAAGCAAATAAACATTTCGTAACATGACGTAAAGTAAAATATATTACTTTTCATGACATGACATAACATGTAACATATGAACATCTCATGAAATGGCGTAATGTGTGATAGGTAAACATTTCATGAGATGGTATAATGTGTAGTAGATAAACATTTTGTGATATAGTTAATGTGTAAAAGATAAATATTTCATGGCATGGCATAGTACGACGTATATAATAACATAAGAATATGAATAGTTATTCCCTTACCATCACACACACAATATACTGACAATATGTTAGAGGCTAACTTATAGTAAGCATGGCGTGACAAATAAAATACACAAATTAATGAAAAATTGTAAGGAGATATTTCTAAACGTTAGAATCTCCTCACTAATAGACTTTAAAACATATAAGCACTGACTTAAAGTAAAATTATCATTTTACCCCAATATATGTGAGAAAATGATTATTTTATCCTTCACTTATAGATTTCATATCCTAACTCTAAAACATATCAAAATTTACACTCATCATGTAAATTTTATCCCAAGTCTAAATATGTCGACGCCCCCGCCCACGCTTGGGATCGGACGCAAACCGAGGCATCGAGGATAAACATCGCAGGAACATTTACCCTTCGTTCATATGTTCTTATTGAGTTATAAGTTCGCTTAAAAACACAGGTTTGATCTTTCGCAGCAATTAAGGTCAAACTGTATTAAGTTAGGCAAAAATTAGAAGTTTTCACCTTGAGTCACATGGAATTAGACACATACTATATATATATATATATTTTTTGAAACTATACAACCCATCATTAAACACGTAGTCAGCCATACACGCATTGTTCCAAGTTCTTAAGGAAAGAATTTCCCCAAAACAACGGGGACCAAAACAGATGAACAAAATATAAACATATACTAGTGATAACCCCCCTCCTATGCTTGTCCTCAGGTCCGAGGCTTATCCTTCACCTCCTTCACTCCTGAACCATACAAAAATTTCCCTAGACCCATTCTTCCAACACGTAGAAGACCGGGTCCCAACTTGGGCGAAGTATAGACGCAATCCAAAAACAAGGATCCGTCCATACCTATAGTCAGGCAACAGCTTGTACGCTGGTGGTGATTACGCCCAAAGAATAACGCGGTCGTTTGCAGTATAGCTTTGGGGTGTCGATTCCACAGGGAGATGGATTGAGAAATTGAAGAACAGTAACGAAATTAACAAAAAGATTTAGATGAGTGCGAAAAGTAAATTTTAGAGTGTGACGTAAATTAAAACTAAATGAGTAATTTGAACAGTATAAAAATGAGACAAAAAACAGAGCATCGGGAATCCTTTGTATATAATTGTTATTTTAATTATTTTCGATTCATTAATAACTCAATTGAAAATTATATGTCCAAATTTTCAATTCGAAAATAAAACATTAATAACCAGATTTAAATCAAATGTAATCTTTCGAAAAATCATTCGTCACAATATAAGAACAAGAATTGTTGTCGATATTAAGGAAATTCAACGTCAACAATATACTCGTAGAGCAATATTGCAGCAGAGAATTAAATTAAAATAGATAACCAATTGAACCAAACATAATCAAAGGATTATTGCATTCAATAGAAAAAGCATGACTGAATCTATAAATGAAATAAATTCTAAGATTATTTGGTGACGAAAATATTTATAATAAATTTCGAATGACTAAACAAAAGAGTTTAATATTTGAAGAACACATATATGAATAAAAAACAATTACAAATACCATCATATATACAAATTCATCCCTAACTCTACTAGAAAATTAGTTACACATATTGAAAATATGCAACAAAAATTCTTCAAGGGATAATATGGAAGAGCCAACCATTATTTTCTTCTCTCTTCTTTGGTTTTTCGTTTCTTTTCTCAAGCTCTCAAAAACAATGTCTCTTCCAAGGCATCCAAGCACACTAAGCATTCTTAGAACACACACCCCTCCCTTCTATTTATAAGCATCTTTCATGCAAGTTGTCATAACAAAATCATCACAATTTCAACTTGTTTTGCCATGTGCCATTCTTGAATCCAAGTGATTTGTGAGTTTTCATTTTGATCATTTCTTTTCCCACTATGCATGAGCTGGATTTTGCTTGTAGGTTGAGTGTTTCAATTTTGCTTCTCTATCCATTAGTTGTCTTGTATGACTTAATATCTTGTGGTCAAATAATTTGCCTTGAAGAAACTTGAGTGCACTTCATCTTGCATATGAATTGATCATTGAATTTCCAAGTTGGTGTAGGAGTGCTTGCTGGAAAATATTATGATGACATTTGAATTTGATGCAAGTGGCTGAAAAATATTCAAGAACGTCAAGTGCAGGTGCGTCCACTTGATGGTCGCTTTTGTCTTAGATTGAGTGGATATCTCTTCAAACATAAAACATAAAAGTTATAGATATTTCTCTTTCGGTTCTATATCATCTTAAATCAGCTCAATCGGATATTGGATGAGAGAGTTATGCCCATATTACGAAAAGATGTCAGAACTGTCTAAAATTCCGCAATTATCTTCATTTGCTCCTAATGTCTCTATTTGTGTCTTAAATCAAAATATAAGAATAATGAGTATATTTAGGTATCAAATAAGAATAAAGTATTAAACATTAAGAGTGGAAAATATGGCATTTTATATTCTCATCAATATATTAAATCATGCTTATATCTATCTCAAGATAAATGATCATTAATTTTAATAACATGAGTTTTATCCATTATTTTCTCATTTCTTTTAGTATTTAAATAGAGTATTTAGAGTGCATTTTTGTGCACTCATCAGGTGGTTTCCTATATACTGGTGGCCCTCCTCCTCGACCATAATTGTATGCCT
Source organism: Platycarya strobilacea (assembly GCA_036898215.1). Classification (NCBI taxonomy): domain Eukaryota; kingdom Viridiplantae; phylum Streptophyta; class Magnoliopsida; order Fagales; family Juglandaceae; genus Platycarya; species Platycarya strobilacea. Next base: position 5,423,782 of record CM072558.1, read on the forward strand.
TATATTGGCTATAAATTGAGCATATACTCCTGGGGTCACCACATCAAAGGCGGGGTAGTCACCAGATCACTAGTGATCTGGGGACTCGTCCCTAATGTCAGACTTGTCGTCGGATCCATCACCTGTAACCACTTCTATCGTCCCAAATACAGAACGATAGTAAGGAAGTAAAAGGGGTGAGATTTTGGGGGGAAATCTCAGTAAGTAAACAAACATTTCAACTAAAACATCAGCAGGCATATAAGTAAATGAATCACAAACATTCATATGCATATGCAGATGACACATGACTCATGCATATGTTCATGTAATCCTTCTTTAAAATCTCAAATTGTCATTCAGTTCATATGTTCATATTTGGAAAACATCATTTCCGTCACTTCTCATAAAAAGCACTGTTCTTCTTTTATTTATACCTTTTACGTCTTTTATCTTAGGCGCCACTTCTCATATACTGTTCTGTTCTACGTAGGCTCAAAAGCCCCTCTTGTCATGACTTTCCATATTTGGACACCTCACAGTTCCCCTATGCACCGTGTGTTCCTGCTAGTTACCGTAGCACCCGGCGACTGTATCCAACCTAAGTGCTACGTTTCGCGCCCTTTCGCGCACTTCATCGCTCGAGTCCACCGAGTGACTATAATCCATATTCTTTTATCGGTGAGGCCGAGGCCCACACCGCCCATATGCACCCACTAGCTTTAGGTGCGACCACGCTCCGGAATCCCTAAGGGAGCCATACATAGTCTGCCGACAGTTCTTCGTCAACCCAGGGGTTTCACTCGACTTTACTCACTCTTGAGTGAACAGAGAGTTTCACTGGGACACTACCCCGTCCTAGTCTTTGGGGTTCTTTTAATTCATTCTCTTTTCCTTTTAAAAATATTTTGACTCAAAATAGAGTTTTCGTGACGTATGCATGATTATGCAACCATAATGCCATTTCACGCCCAATACCCGAGATGAACTTGAGTGCACATCCAAACACTTTCGCTTACTAACCAGGGACTTCGATTACTAGTCCCTTCCTACATGCCTTCACCCATGGTGGGCTTGCATGTAGGGCAGGGTATTCGGCCCCTCCCATTTGGGGTTTGGGCCGAGCCTTATTCCCCTCACTTTCTTTTTTTTTTTCTTTCTAAAACCCCATGATGTCCTCTCTCCTTTAGGTAAAACCGAACTTTTCACTCTAATAGTTAAATTCTTTCTTCTTTCTTCGAGATAATCTCCTATATCTTACTTCACATAGTAATTTATTTATCCCTCTAAGTTCCATAGCACCCATCTTATCTAATATTAAATAACAATACTCAAACACTATGCTTTTGACCTATAGATTCAACAACAATGTCCATAGATTTGACTTCACAAAATAATACATTTCCTCAACATCATGATATATCCACCAAATACGTATGCATCACCATCTCAACACTTTGCCCTTTTTACATGTAATGCTTATTCATCCAAGTTAATCAAACCCTTAATGGGACATGAAATTAATCCTAACAATATAATCCTTTAAGCATATCACCACATGCTCAAGCTTTATCAACTTAAAAGAGAAACCTTTCCACCATCACAACATACTTTAGTGATCATGCATGCAATACTACATCTTTGATTATTTCTCTATTATGCTCTCCACTTCCTAATTTTCTAACGTCTTGTGTACTAAATCATCCATTCCAAACTTTAGCAAGTCTAAATACCATATTACTAATTTTATTTACATAATCTTTACATACCAAAAATCTCTCTCAACATACCATGATATAGCAATACAAATAGCAACCAACCAACCATGATCATCCATTTATATTCAAGAGATGTAAGAGAAAAATGAAAGCACACTTACAACTTTCTTTTAGTAGTTCTAGCAAATCTGAAAATGTAAATAAAATGTTATATCAGACTTGTTATAGCATTGAGATTAAAAGAAAAGATTTGATAAGTTTCAAATTCTATGTTAAGTGGAGTGTGCTCTCTTTGAGTGATCTTAACTCTAGATTGAATCAAGGAATGTCTTACCTTCCTCCTAAGGAATTCTCCTTCAAAGGTGGCTTGATTCTATCTCCAAAAGGCTTGAGGTTCTTTGGTGTTAGGGGTGAAAAGAAATGAAACAAATATGAGAGTGGAGAGTGCTTGAGAGTGCCGAGAGATGCAAGTGTAGTGGGGAGTGTGTGTGCAAAGTGGAAAGGTGGAGCAAGAGGCCATTCGGCCATGGGGCTTTTCCTTAGCCTTGTAACTCATTTTCCCATGCAATGGTGTGACACTTGAGGGATTGAAAGATGTGATTTAGACCTCCATCTCTAGGGTATGATGAAACCCTAATCTAGGCAACACTTGAGTGGGGTTTTGCTTCCCCTTTCTCCTTGGATGGCCGGCGCCCCCTTTGGGGTCTAAGTCCACTCATCACCTCACCTCACTCTTCACACACTCTCACATCACCTCACATGTCACTCAATAGATTTCATGATCCAATTCTTGGAGGAAGAGCATGGAGGGGTTCGGATATGCCCTCCCATGCAATCCGAAACCTATCCTCCAAAGCATTCCTTCTTTCCTTTCTCCTATCCTCCAATCAATCATTTCAATACTTGTCTCACTTCTCCCTACACTTGTACTTGTGCTCAAGTGGGATCTCCTAGAGCCTTGAGTTTGGATTTGCCACAATCTCAACAAAACCCCAAATGAAGCTCACGGCTTCTTCCTTGGCCGGATACCTCTTTCGGTTTGTTCTCTTCTTCTTCCTCTTCCCAATGCCTCTATTTCCATCTATCACTTGTCCATCAACATGTCACTCATCCTACTTGGTCTACTCACTTAGATCTTGAGAAGATCTCCTAGGATTTCTCAACAACGTGCACAGCATTCCTCCAAAAACCGCACCCCCATTTGTTTTTCTTTTCTTTCCTTTTTCCTTCTTCTCCTTTGACTTGACCTTGATATGATCAAGTGAAGACTTCTTTGGGAAGTCTCCTTAGTCTTACACGCCTATTTCCCCCCCCCCCCCCAGGATGGAGAAATCCCATCCTAATTTCCTACTTTTCTCCTTTCTAGAAAACTACTAGTCAAAGTCTCATCTACTAGCAACTTTCCATCTTTCTAACTACTAGTCTTGGAAGACTTCTTGAAATTCTCCTAACTTGACAAGTGTCTACAAGCATGGGCTTGATGACTTGTGGGCTCTATCCATGGGCCTTTTGGGGCTTTCCTAGTGTGCACTTGGGCCTCTTAGCCATTTCTAAGTCAATCTTCCTAAGCCCAAGCCTTCTCTCACCCTTTTGACTTATCCAATTTATTATTATTATTCATATTACCACACATTTAAATTTAATATTAAGGATTAAAATCTCGGGCTGTTACAAAATATCAAACTATAAAAACTTAAAACATAACATAACCATAAGAAGGCCGAGATGCAAGTGCTAAACTCTTGATTTTTGTTGCAATTCTTTTAAATCTTATCTTTCATGCTAAAATTGAAATATGCAACATAAAAAATCACATTCTATTCTTAAACATGATACTAGAGCAACAAACAAACCTTACATCATAAAAACACAAACTTCCTCCATACTCAAAATTTCAAGAATTTTGACCTCAAGAATAATTCTTGATGTTTATAATCCATCTCTTTTCAAAACAACTCCAAAAATTCCAAAAGTTCAAAACATATTCTCAATATGTTCATAAAAAAATTTTAAGAACTATCATGCTTTGAACAATTTAGTCATAACTACAAAAAGTCTCAAAATCTTACTAAACATAATCGGTTTGCACCGATTCACCAAAACGATGTGCTATGTGGTTTGGTTTTTATCAAACCATTCGATCTGAAACATTTCATAATGTAATTAATCAATAAAAAGTATCACATGCTTAGCAATAAATTCATAAAATAGATCTAAGCATCAAACTTAAGATCATGGTAAACATTGCATAAAACATTGATCCATTCGAGAACCTCAAATACAAGACCGATACAAATCTTTGCATGCATTAAGATTCATATCTTTATAATCAGTACCATAGATCTTCATAATAACATTCTAGCATAGAAAAAAGTCTAAGAGAATCATATGTGAATATAAAATTCATTGGAGCATGCCTTCACAATAATTCTGATCTTTCATAATAATGTGATAGATGGAACTGCCATTAAACGACTTATTATCAGATTAATAGATCACTTTGGAATGGCTTTTACATCACATTCCAACTTAATAAAGGTAAAGGCCATTGGCCCAACCTAAGAAATACCTAAGAATGGGGCTTAACTTTGTAGACCTTTGAGTCAAAAGGTAGGTCCACAAATCTGGACATAAGATCTATATAAGAACTCACACCAAAGCCCACATCCAAGACTTACACAAATGGCCCAACAAGCTGAACCCATGAGGCCCAACAAGCCTTATCTTCTATTTCATCCTTCCAAATGAAGCCCACACATACCATACTATTGGTTTTGCTCAATCCCAAGATGAACCACAGACCCTAGGTTTCCTAATAATTCAAGGATAAGCTTCTAACTTGAGTTAAGAAGCATGATTCATCCCACACAAAAATAGTAACCTCAAAAACAAGATTTTTGAATAGTTTTCTTTAAATTATTTTGTCACATTTATAATATGACATTTTTGGTTTTTATTATTAATTTGCATTATTCTTAGAATAACAAAGAATGTTAGGATTGACCCAACATATGTCAATTTGAAGCAGGCCATGTCAATGTCCAAATAACCACCTATCACACCTAGGTGCACCACCATGTGCACTTCATCAAACCAACCCCTAGCCCATGCCATCTCCACCAATTTTTCAAGGGAAATTTTACCATTCACACCTAACCACACCACTCAAGGTTCAAACTTGGAATCAAGTGAAATGGCTCCAAAAATCCAAAACAAAATCTAACTATTCCCTTAAGAGGTGCAGTTGAGACCCAACTGAATGACCTTTGTGGCTTCTTGCTTTTTCTGCTCTTCCTTGAGCCTCGTCTACACTCCACCACCCTTTTAGTACAACCCGTAAGACTTCACTCAATCAAGAGCTTGTTAACCAACTTTTTCCCAAAGAAATGCAAAATGGATTGACATTGGCACTAGGTGCCACTTAGCAACCACCTCCACTTCACTCTCTTCCATGACATACTCCTAAATGATCACTTCATAGCCAATCCGTCCACCTTCCACCACCTGAAAAATACATAAAAAATATTCATCATAATTGCATAACAAAGCAATGGAGACAGGACCAGAAGGTGGTGAAAAACTGACCAGCCTTTGAAGATCCCTACCTGACGGCATCTAGCATGACTTTACTTGCAATCCATTGCATTTTGTTTTGATTTCCTAAACCATGGCAGCACCTACACCCTTAAACACAATGCAACACCTACCCTTGAAGAAGTTATGATGTTATAGGCCATTATTCACCAGCATAAGGATGACACAATCTGATTTTTGCACCTCCACACTCCACCGCCCATCTCCACCAATCACAAGCCTCTTCTTCGTCCAAACCCACTCCCCTCACCCTCCATGAAGCCCTATAAATACCCCCTTCACGTTTCAATTCCTCACACCACTCCTGAAAGTATTCATCTAGCATTTTTGGAAGCCATTCCCTCTTAGTGTAAGAATAGAGTGAAACTGAGTGGATTTGTTGGGAGCTCAAAGGGCCACAATTTTGTAAGCATCTTGTACCATATTTTGTTTAGTGCTAGCATGGCATGTTAGGATTTAATTTATGGCATGGGAATGGAATTTTAATTGAGATGATTGAGGATTACCATGATAAATGCAATTCGGGTCAATGTAGAAATATTGAATAAATAAATTACTTTGGTTTGAATTTTTAGCCATAGCATTCTTAATATGATTTTGTCTGATTTACTAAGTTTATTTCAAACACTTTTAAGGTTTAAATTTGAGGTTAAAAACATTCCATGATAGGTTATAAATTTACATCTTGTGTTGATCATCTAGCATGCATCAAGTTTACCTAATTTAAGTTTAATTTGTGACGTTTTGCTAAAAATGCCTAGGCTTGAATAATGAGCATTTAGAAAAGTCTTGTTATTGGGATAACAACATAAATTCATGATTTAGTTAGGTTTTAAAACATTTATTGATAAAAGAAAAGCTAGAAACATCGTGCATATGCTTAATGGATGGTTTAGTAATTTGGCCTTCGTTCATGCTCAAGTGTTGAGATAAATTAGTATGACCTGAATCAAATTTTTAAAATTTTTCCTAAGGTTATACTTATAGTTTTCACTTGTTGAAATTTTAGCACATATGCATCCATAGAGGTTTTAAACTTGGAATCTCATATAGGCCTTAAGAGATGCATTCCATGGGTTGGGTATGTTTCACATAGTTGTAACTTGAATCTTTCAATTCTAAGAGATTAAATAATTTTGAACATAGAAAATATAAGGTTTGAAAATTTTGGTAAAGTTTGCAGCTCAATTTTAAATAGTGAGAATTCAGGCCTTTGTGACAATTTTGAAAAGTTTAAAGGCAGTATTGTAAATACTGATTTTTTAACCCTTACGATTACAATCATCTTCCTTAGTGGTTCAAATTCTAACTTAGAATAACTTCGATTTCAGCTGCCTCAATTCTCTAATTTCGAAAAGTTTGTAAGTTAGTATCTAACTTACATTTTGATAATTTATTTATAGTTTATTGACAAATATCACATCCATGATATAAATGTCATTTTGAGCATGAACATCATATGATACATTGAGTATTTGATTACTTGCTTAGATGACATGTGTAATTTTAGTATATCATATGAAATCATCACTTTCACATGAAACATACCTTACGAGCACATCTCATGAAAAACATTGTCAAGCATAACTTGAAAATATAAATCTTTTCTCACAAACCCAAGCTAGGACAAGAAATTATGTCGCCGCCCCAACTTGCGCTTGGGATCGTACGCAAACTGTGACTTCGGGGATGAGCATCACAGGGAAGTTCACCCCTCATCTTATCGTTTACTGAATTTTTTTTTTTAACTCGCAGCGGATAAAGGTCGAGCCTTTTCTAAGCGTGTACCACATGGCTTAAAACAATAGCATCTCAAAATATTACAATATCATTAATATAAACATGAGGATCCTTTACAAAAGTTCATTCTTCCACAACAATGGAAGACCAAAAATACATGCAACAAAAATAAAAGCTGTATGGAGGATCCCTAAACCATCAATCGCTAATCCATCGGCTCCTTCTTAACCTTCTCGAAACTTGGACCGTAACGGAGACGGTCCAACTCCAAAGCCGGTCCCACCTCACAACTCATCCTGGAGGATGACTCGTAAAGGCGACCCACGTGGAGGGAATTATCCACTCCCAAAACTATACAACACCCGATAGGGCGTACACCACATATATACATAGCCAGAGGTAGTGACTCTGCCGCCCAGTGGCTCAAGTAGTCTAAAGTCACTAGCTCAGAGGCAGTGGACTCAGTCGAGCCCGTGGGGGTTTGATGAGTGCACAAAAATGCACTCTAAATACTCTATTTAAATACTAAAAGAAATGAGAAAATAATGGATATAACTCATGTTATTAAAATTAATGGTCATTTATCTTGAAATAGATATAAGCATGATTTAATATATTGATGAGAATATAAAATGCCATATTTTCCTCTCTTAATATTTAATACTTTATTCTTATTTGATGCCTAACTATACTCATTATTCTTATATTTTGATTTAGGACACAAATGGAGACATTAGGAGCAAATGAAGATAATTGCGGAATTTTAGACAATTCTGACATCTTTTCGTAATATGGGCATAACTCTCTCATCCAATCTCTGATTGAGCTGATTCAAGATGATATAGAACCGCAAGAGAAATATCTAGAACTTTTGTGTTTTATGTTTGAAGAGATATCCACTCAATCTAAGAAAAAATCGACTATCAATTGGACGCACCTGCACTTGACGTTCCTGGATATTTTTCAGCCACTTGCATCAAATCCAAATGTTATCATAATATTTTCCAGCAAGCACTCCTACACCAACTTGGAAATTCAATGATCAATTCATATGCAAGATGAAGTGCACTCAAGTTTCTTGTAGACAAATTATTTGACCACAAGATATTAAGTCATACAAGACAACTAATGGATAGAGAAACAAAATTGAAACACTCAACCTACAAGCAAAATCCAGCTCATGCATGGTGGGAAAACAAATGATCAAAATGACAACTCACAAATCACTTTGATTCAAGAATGGCACATGGCAAAACAAGTTGAAATTGTGATGATTTTGTCATGACAACTTGCATGAAGGATGCTTATAAATAGAAGGAAGGGGTGTGTGTTCTAAGAGAATACTTAGTGTGGGAGGATGTTTTGGAAGAGCCATTATTTTGAGAGCTTGAGAAAAGAAAAGAAAAACCAAAGAAGAGAGAAGAAAATAATGGTTGGCTCTTCCATATTATCCCTTGGAGAATTTTTGTTGCATATTTTCAATATGTGTAACTAAATTCTCCAGGAGGGCTAGGGATGAACTTGTGTGTGTGATGGTATTTGTAATTTATTTTTGATTCATGTATTTGGTCTTTAAATATTAAAACTCTTTTGTTCTATTATTCTCAATTTATTTGTGATGTTTTTTCGTCTTCAAATAATTATAGAATCTATTTCGTTTATGGATTCAGTCATGCTTTTTCTATTGAGTGAATTAGTTCTATAATTATGTTTGGAGCAATTGATTATCTATATTGATTTAATTATCTGCTGCAATATCGCCTCTTAGGTATATTGTCGTCGTTGGATTTTCTCAATATCGATAACAATTTATGAGAGTTAAGCGCGAAAAATGATTTTTCAAAGAGTTACATATGATTTAAATTTTGGTTATTAATGTTATATCTTCCGATTAAGAATTTGGACATAGAATTCTTAATTGAGTTATCAATGAATTAAGAATAAATTTGAATACCACAAATACACAAGGAATTCCCTACGCTCTACTTTTCGTCTCATTTTTATATTTTTCAAATTACTCATTTAGTTTTAATTTACATCACACTCTAAAATTTACTTATCACACTCATTAAATCTTTTTGTTAATTTCGTTACTATTCTTCAATTTTTCAATCCATCTCCCTGTGGAATCGACACCCCAAAGCTATACTGCAAACGACCGTGTTATTCTTTGGGCGTAACCAAATTTTGGCGCCGTTGCCGGGGAGACGGTAGAAGAATTTGTAGTTTTTTTCAGTAGTTTGTAAAAAAAAAAAAAAAAAAAAAGAGCGGTAGCTTCGTTCATTTTCTTTTTAGCTTTCTGCATCTTTCTTTATTTTACTTTTCTTTTCGTAATTATTTTTTGTCAGTATTACGCTTTTCTTTACTTTGCATGCGCAGGTACAGAGACGCTTTTGGACGGTTTGCTAGTAGATCCGTGCTAGAATCAGATTCAGAATCTAATTTTTCTAATCGCTTGTTTGATAATTCTTCCAATTCTGACGCGATGAGTGAACACGTGGACCAACCTGTTAGAACCCTCCAAGATTATCTTCATCCCGCACGAACAGCCACGCCATCCTGTATTATGTTCTCACCTAATGTTCGTCATGTAGATTTCAAAACAGGAATGATACAATTACTTCCGACTTTCCATGGTCTAGAAAATGAAAACCCCTATGTTCATATTAGGGAATTTGAGGAAGTAGTTGCAACATTCTACAGTCAAAATACCACTGACGACACGGTAAGACTAAAGTTCTTTCCTTTTTCTTTGAAAGATAAAGCTAAGAGTTGGTTGTACTCACTAAGACCACGGTCTATTGGAACATGGAGTGAGATGAATCAAGTGTTTTTCAATAAATACTTTCCCCAACATAAGACCAATGCTTTAAAAAGACAAATCTCTACCTTTGCACAAAAGGATAGTGAGACTTTGTACCAGTCTTGGAAAAGATTTAAAGAATTACTGAGTATGTGTCCCCACCATGGATATGAGAATTGGCGCTTAGTGAGTTATTTCTATGAAGGGCTTACGCCCAGGGAACGTCAATTCATGGAAATGATGTGCAATGGAGAATTTTTACAGAAAAATCCCGATGAGACCATAGAGTACCTTAATGAGCTTGCTGAAAAAGCTCATACTTGGACTGGACCTAGTGCTACTGATAGCACAAACAGGTCACGACCTATAGGAAACCCGAGTGGTGGTATTTATCATCTAAGGGAAGAGGATAACCTTAGGGTTAAGGTTGAAATGCTCACCAGAGAATTAGAGTTATTGAAAACGAAAAACTTAAAGTCAACACACATGGCTAATCATGCAGACTCTCTTGCGCCATGTGCTGTATGTGGCGGGATAGATCATCATGCCCAAAACTGTCCTACACATGCTAACATGAGAGGATGGCGTAATCACCCCAACTTCAACTGGAAGTCTGAAAACCAACAGTCTGCACAACCTTCTAGATCATATCCTGCACCATACCATGCACCTCAATCTTCTAGAAATTCTTTAGAAGACACTTTGCATGCATTTATTGAAGTACAGAGTAAGACTAACCAAAAATTTGAGTCTTTAATTATGCAGGTTGTTGAAGAACAAAAGGAGATAAAGAGCCAGGTATCTAAAATAACGAGTTTCTTGAGTGTAAATGAGCAAGGTAAGTTCCCTTCTCAAGCTCAGTCTATACCTCATGGTCAACATATGGCACAAGAAACTGTGAAAAATCACGAGTGCCAGCAGATATATATGATTGACTCACTCATAGACAGGGAAGTTTTCACAACTCATGATTCTGATCCCCTTGAGAATTTTATTGTTGATTTTGAGTATAATCCTATCAGTGATTCATCTGATGTAGCTAATATTTGTGCAATTTTTTACAATACTCAAGATTATAGCACACGGGCTTGGCAACCGAAGTTTGAGGAGTTTCTTGAGAAAAATGAAAAACAGATTCCTTCAAGTGGGCAAGCAACCAAAGTTAATGTTAAACCTTTCCACCTACCTGTGAAGTTCGAGCACCGAGTTTATTGGGCAAATAAGCGTTTCATTTTTTACCGAGGAGGAATAGTTCAAGAAGTGGAAGATAGTCCGGTTGTAAACTTGGTCTACCAACTTTGACCACAGCATGCAACAATAATTATTATTATTATTATCATCTTATTTGTTTTGTTTTGTTTTTATTTACTACTGTTTTTTTTATTTTTGTTTGCAGGATAGTATCATTTTGTCATTTCAGATCACTACTTTTGACGCTTAGCGAGCTATCTACATCACACATCAGGTGTATCCTACCCTTTTTAGTTACTCCCCATCCAATTTTGATTATTAAACATTGAGGACAATGTTTCATTTAAGTTGGGGGGTGGAAATACAAATCTGTTATTTAAATTCTGTGGCATATTTCAATCAATATATAAAAAATTGCCAAATTTTTTTCACACAGGCATCTTTTCACACATGATACTCATGCTCATTCATAACTATCTTGGTGAATTCAACAAACCCATCTTAAATCATTTTGCTAAAGCATCCACAGAACCATTTATGCACTTCTCCAAACTTTGTGGTAATATGGTGATTTGACACATGTAACTAAAGAATTATTTTGCTCAAGTATTCATGTGAATTTTGTGAGAATTGAGAGCTTACAAATACAGAAATTGTGATAAGTATCCATTGATCTGTTGAATTTGACACTTCTTTTGAGAATATCATTACATAATTTGCGGTAAGATGGTGGATATACTTGGGATATGACGAAAGTCAACTTAGGATTAACGTCTGAGCTTTTCAAGCCGAGCCTTTTCATCATAGATCCCTAGCAGCCAATTTTGAGCCAATATACACATATGGCATTTTTTTTTCATATCTATATCATCCATACCTCTCCACATTGGAGTATAGCTTATACACTATATTTTCCTACCATTTTACTTCCAAGTGTGTACTAGGTGTGAAATTATCATTTGAAAAAAAAAAAATCATGACAAAAATGGCATGGTGCTAGATGTGTCCATCAAATTATTCATGAAAGAGATCATCAAATTGTGAAGACACCAGTGGCAAAAGAAGATGGAAAAGTGTACTTAGTCAAAAATCTAAAAAATTGAAAAGTACATCAAAAGGAAAGTATAGTCTACTGAAAAATTTAACAGATTCCCTTTTGTGTATACTTGGAAGTTTTTGAAACCTCTTCACCTTTTCTTCTTATGAACCCCAACCCTAAGCCACCTTACAACCCTTTGTGTTGATTTTTCCGATCCTAAGTATGCTTGTGGAAAGAATGGTGGAAATCTCATTTGTTAGTATTTCTATCGTAAGATCAATGTTTACTTGTTACTTATATATAATTGGCTAAATTTCCATGAGAGTATATGTACACCTTTGTCAACTCCATAGAGAGAACCCATACATGAAACACTTCTATACCCGTGAGTTATGGAGTTGAACCTTTTTGCTTAAGATATTCTAATATTACATGTGTCGAAACCTCTGATTTGATAAAAATAGTTTGGAACACATACACACTCTGTGGATTTCTATATTTGAATTACTTGTGAAAGGGTTATTGAATTTCTAAAATTGTTTTGATATGTAAATTTGAAAAATGTGTCTTGATGGCCCCTATGTGTGATTTTATTTGGTCTTTCTCATCATTTTGCATGAAAATTGCTCGGGACTAGCAATGAGTAAGTTGGGGGGTGTGATGAGTGCACAAAAATGCACTCTAAATACTCTATTTAAATACTAAAAGAAATGAGAAAATAATGGATATAACTCATGTTATTAAAATTAATGGTCATTTATCTTGAAATAGATATAAGCATGATTTAATATATTGATGAGAATATAAAATGCCATATTTTCCTCTCTTAATATTTAATACTTTATTCTTATTTGATGCCTAACTATACTCATTATTCTTATATTTTGATTTAGGACACAAATGGAGACATTAGGAGCAAATGAAGATAATTGCGGAATTTTAGACAGTTCTGACATCTTTTCGTAATATGGGCATAACTCTCTCATCCAATCTCTGATTGAGCTGATTCAAGATGATATAGAACCACAAGAGAAATATCTAGAACTTTTGTGTTTTATGTTTGAAGAGATATCCACTCAATCTAAGACAAAATCGACTATCAAGTGGACGCACCTGCACTTGACGTTCCTGGATATTTTTCAGCCACTTGCATCAAATCCAAATGTTATCATAATATTTTCCAGCAAACACTCCTACACCAACTTGGAAATTCAATGATCAATTCATATGCAAGATGAAGTGCACTCAAGTTTCTTGTAGACAAATTATTTGACCACAAGATATTAAGTCATACAAGACAACTAATGGATAGAGAAGCAAAATTGAAACACTCAACCTACAAGCAAAATCCAGCTCATGCATGGTGGAAAAACAAATGATCAAAATGACAACTCACAAATCACTTGGATTCAAGAATGGCACATGGCAAAACAAGTTGAAATTGTGATGATTTTGTCATGACAACTTGCATGAAGGATGCTTATAAATAGAAGGAAGGGGTGTGTGTTCTAAGAGAATACTTAGTGTGGGAGGATGCTTTGGAAGAGCCATTATTTTGAGAGCTTGAGAAAAGAAAAGAAAAACCAAAGAAGAGAGAAGAAAATAATGGTTGGCTCTTCCATATTATCCCTTGGAGAATTTTTGTTGCATATTTTCAATATGTGTAACTAAATTCTCAAGGAGGGCTAGGGATGAACTTGTGTGTGTGATGGTATTTGTAATTTATTTTTGATTCATGTATTTGGTCTTTAAATATTAAAACTCTTTTGTTCTATTATTCTCAATTTATTTGTGATGTTTTTTCGTCTTCAAATAATTATAGAATCTATTTCGTTTATGGATTCAGTCATGCTTTTTCTATTGAGTGAATTAGTTCTATAATTATGTTTGGAGCAATTGATTATCTATATTGATTTAATTATCTGCTGCAATATCGCCTCTTAGGTATATTGTCGTCGTTGGATTTTCTCAATATCGATAACAATTTATGAGAGTTAAGCGCGAGAAATGATTTTTCAAAGAGTTACATATGATTTAAATTTTGGTTATTAATGTTATATCTTCCGATTAAGAATTTGGACATAGAATTCTTAATTGAGTTATCAATGAATTAAGAATAAATTTGAATACCACAAATACACAAGGAATTCCCTACGCTCTACTTTTCGTCTCATTTTTATATTTTTCAAATTACTCATTTAGTTTTAATTTACATCACACTCTAAAATTTACTTATCACACTCATTAAATCTTTTTGTTAATTTCGTTACTTTTCTTCAATTTTTCAATCCATCTCCCTGTGGAATCGACACCCCAAAGCTATACTGCAAATGACCGTGTTATTCTTTGGGCGTAATCAGGGTTCGAGGCATCATCGATGGTGTCGTATTCATCTGGGTCGTCATCACCTGCGACTACCTCTATCTTCCCAAAAAGGTAATAGTAGGAAAATGAACAAAGGGGTGAGATTTCGAGAGAAATCTCAGTAAGCACATTTATAACATAACAAAGCAATCTAAGCATACAGTTAAGTGAATAGCAAACAATCAATAATACATAATGCATTATGTGACTCATGACCTCGTGATATGCACATGCTTATGCTTATGCTCGAGTCATAAAATTTCTCTTTTTCTTTTCATCTTCTTTTTATACATTGTCCATAATCTTGAAAAAATAAATCCATGAAATTTTCTTTCAAAATTCTTCTTTTGCAAACACTTTTCATTTTCTTATCTTAGGCGCCACTTATAATATCATATATGGCCCAAAAGCCCATCTTTTGTCATGACCTCTATTGGACACCTCACGGCTCCCCTACGCACCGTGTGTTCCTGCTAGTTACCGTAGCACCCGGCGACCGTATCAAACCTAAGTAACTATGTTTCGCGCCCTTTCGCGTTCTTTGTCACTTGGCGATTGATCACTCCCCGAGCGACTACAAACTTTTCTATCGGTAAAGCCGAGGCCAACACTGTCTGTAGGCATCCACTAGCTTTAGGTGCGACCATGCTCCGGACATCCCTTTGGATTCATACATGGTCTGTTGACAGTTCTTCATCGACCCAGGGGCATTCACTCGACTTTAATCACTCCTGAGTGAACAGGGAGTTCCACTGAAACACTACCCCGTCCCAGCCTTTGGGGTTCTTATAAAACTTTAATTAATTCTTTTTCTTTTGAAAACATGTTGAAAACATGATTTTCGTGCTATATACATGAGACGTGACACTCGTGTCACAGAACATATGCAATAGGTGACGAACATGACGCTTACCCTACGTTAAGCTCTTTTAAACTTTTCGCACCTCATAAACCTATTCCTTTTCCTCTCAAATTGCTAGAATGAGCCTCCAATACACTTAGGGGTACTCGGCCCCTTCCCACTAGGATTGGGCCGAGACCCTCTCCCTTACACTCTCCTAGCTTTTTGTCTTCTAATTTTTCTCCAAGTACTCTAGTTCCATTCCAATCCTTTAAAAGTGTTATCCTAACCTTAAAACAAAGCTTGGCCGAAAATCCTAGGTCTCCCATGGTGTTATTTTGTTCACTTGTCCTTCTAAGTTAAATTACTCGATGATTTTAGTGAAAACCTTCAACCATGACAATATAGCTGCCGGCGCCCCAGCATGCGCTTGGGTTCGTTCGCAAATTGCAACGCTGGGGACGAGCGTCTCAAGGAAGTCATCCCTCATCGTGACATGTGAAAGCATTATTTAACATTTTCTTTTATCTCGCAATGGAAAAAAGGTCAAGCCAAAAACATTCGACAAGACATTCACGCTTGTCGCACATCACATAGTTAACGAAATAAAAACCCAAATTAAACATTATATACATATACATCAAAAGTCAAGGTCACCAGTGTTAACAGTTTATACAAAAGCACTTCCCAAAACAGTGGGAAGAATTCCTCAAAATATACTGGCAATACAAAATAAATACGTCAGTGACCCCTCCTTTTCTGCCAAACAAACTAATAGGCAGGTTCTTCCTTTATCTTCTTAAAGTCAGGACCATAATGAAGACTATCCAAACTCAAACCTGGGCCTACATCACACATCATCCCAGAGGATGAGGTAAACAGGCCTCCCATATGGAGAAGCCTGTCCACTCCTAAAACCAAACAGCACCCCGTAGGGCGTAAATCGTCAAAGAAATAGGTCGCCATCGGAAGCGACTCTGCCGCCCACTGACCCAACAGGTCTAGGGTCACTGGCCCAGCAGAATCTGTCTTAGTCGGGCCCTTGAGAGTCTGACCCATCTTCTCGAGAGTCGTAATCTGGGGATCCATCAAATCCTGCAATAACTTCTATCGTTCCCAAAGGAGCGATAGTAGAGATAATAAAAGGGGGTGAGATTTCGGGAGAAATCTCAGCAAGTATACTAGCACTTTAACCAAAGCATTTCAAATATATAGATAAGTGAACCAAACAATCTTAGCTAATGCATATGCAAATGAATGACTGAACTCATGCACATGCTCATGTAAACTTTCATATAGACTTGCTTCTTTCAGACTTCTTTTCATATCAATTCTTTTCAAATCATTTCTTTTAAAACATTTCATATCTTTTATTCTTTCTTAGGCGCCACTTATCATATCATATCATATATGGCTTGAAAGCCCATCTTGTCATGAATTATCGCGTAGCATATATGAGACACAACACGGTTCCCCTAACCACCGCGTGTTCTCTACTGGTTACCGCATCACCTTAAGGTGAGTGCCTCACGTAGCTTATAGTACGGCAGGTCGTTACACCTTACCCGTCTTTGGCACCCACCAGTGTTAGGTGCGACCGTGCTCCGAACACCTTCTAGAGCTATACACGGCCCGCTGACTGTTCTTCGTCGACCCAGGGGCTTCCACTCGACTTTAAACACTCCTGAGTGGACAGGGAGTTCCACTGGGGCACTACCCCGTCCCAGCCTTTGGGGTTCTTATAAAACTTTACTTCTTTTCTTTTCTTTCAAAAACTTAATCTTTCCTTTTCCTTTCTTTAAAAACATATTGGACCTTAAAAACATGCTTTTCATGATTTATGCATGTGACATGCAACACTTACTTATTTTAGTACAAAACCCGAGGCGAGCTCGAGTGCATTTATAGTTCATTTTCTTTTCTTTCTCATTGGGATAAACTTTACAATTCCCAACTATTGCATCATGCTCTAACATCCAAATTTAGGCCTAGGATTGAAGTGGGGTGCTCGGCCCATCTCCAACCCATCAAGGCCGAAACCTCCTAGAGTAATTCTTAGGCTTTTCTTCATCACTTCACTTTAATTATCCTCCAAGATATAAAGGTGTCTCATTAAAACATATACCATCTTTAGAAAAGGGGTAACCGAAACCCTATTATCCACTAAATAAACATTTTTACATCCAAACTTATTTTATTCCAACTTCCTTCATTCACCTTTTTAAATTGGGGAAAATTTCCTTCTATTAATTCCCTCAAAATTTCCTTTTCAACAAGTCTCTTCTATAAGCTTAAACTAAATAAATCCACAAACAAGCAATATAATCTAATCCTCTAGTCTTAACCTTAAACATCACAAGATTCCAATTAAACACTACTAGTCTTCATATATGAGTGATTATTTCTTTCCATATGCATGTAAACACCATTACAATTCGTATTAATCATATATTTTCTTCCCATGTCCATTTCTCATTTCCTCAAGACAATATCCTCCTTAAATAAATCAATTATACTATTAATTTCCTCAAATACATTTTTATCTTAACAACAGCAAATTTTTATAAAGCTTAAAACTAAGATCCATCATGCATCAATTTCATCATTTCATATGATACTCATGCTTTTCATTTCTTTTTGCTACTAAGACTTGATCCATCATCTATACTCATATTCTAATCTTATTTTAACACAGAGATTTACACATGAATATTCATATCAAAGACAAGTATTAACACAATCAATTTAATCCAAACATGGCAATACAATCATTAATCCAACAAGCATGATCACCTAACTATATACAAGAAATGTTAAAGAAAAGGTGAAAGTATACTTACAATATTCCTATTAGATTTTTTATTAAAATCTGAAAATACACACATAGAATCTCTTATTATACTAATTATAAGTATAAAGATTTAAAAGAAACCTTATTTCCTTTTAGCTAAAACATTGGTGCTACATGTGTATGTGTGTTCTTCCTAAGCTTGCATGAGTCTAGGCACTAACCTTCTCCAAGGTATTATCCACTTCAATACTCTTGATCTTAGCTCCATTAATTTAGGATTCTTCAATTTGTGTGATGAAAGAATAAGAACCAAAGGTGGAGGTAATTTGGATGGTTTTGGCCGAGAGGTAAGGAGAGAGTGAGGTAGGAATATGCCTGCATGTGTCCAAATGAAACAAGCTAAGGGAATGAGTATGGAGTCACACGGCCAAGCCCTTTCCTCTCGGGTCTTTGGTACAATTTTTACCATTCTTAGGTATAGCCAATGATGGATTGAAAGATTGACAACACTTGGCAATTCCAAGATCAAATCTTGGCCATGCCTTGGAAGATTTGGTTTTCTTTCTCCCTCACTTGCTATGGCTAGCGCCTCCCTTGAGTGCTTAGTCCTCATTTTCTTGCTTTTCACTCAATCATCATCCCTCCATCATCTCATGTGTCCATCCAAGTAATCTCAAGGCCATGCTTTTTGGGAATTGAGCAATGCATGATCCGGCCAAGCCCTTGCTTCCACCGAAACCCCATTTGCTTCCTCTCCTTGCTTTTGTCATTTCCATCACCTACACCCACACCATACCTTTCTTCACATCACCATACTTTCTTACACATTGTACCTTATTCACTTACACACTCCTCCCTTGTCTCATCAACTTTTTGGTGGCCATACCCCATGGAATCCTCCAAGTGGCTCATGGATTGCATCCCCCCACCGAAACCCGTTGTTCCTTCCTTCCATCCTTCTCCTCATGCCACTTGTCACATTCCTCTACACTATGACTTCTATAGGAAAGTCAAAGAATGGTGCATTGTACTTCCAAGATTCCATGATAGGAAAATCCCTCCATAATATTCCACACTCAATCCTACATGGCACATAGCTATCTACTAGTCAATCTTTACCAACTAGAATTTCCTACAAGCCTTGGGTGATTTTCTAGGGTTTCTCTTCAAGTGACATGTGTCTCTACTATGGGCTTGATGGGTCATGAGTTCACTCTATGGGCTTATGGGCTCACCACTACTCTTTTTGCCCATTCACTTAATCCATATCTCCAAAACTTCATTCGCAAGCCCATCTCTTTAGGGCTTGTTTTTACAAATTACCACTAATCTTGTATATTAGCATTTAATTAGATAATTAAATTAGGATGAAGATTTTAGAGCTATTACATCCTCTCCCACTAATAAAAGATTTCGTCCTCGAAATCAACGCATGCAATGATATGGAGAATAATAAATAAAAATATATATATTGCGTACCTCGAGGACTAGTAGTAGTGGACTCCTCTGACGATGAATAAGTGAGTACTCCTTCTTCCTCGGTTACAGAGTCTTGAGAAAAATAAAATATGGCATCTACGTCTGAGTCGTAATACATATTCGTCCTTAATTCATTTAATTTATGTATTATTTCTTCTTCTATTTCCACTCGTGGTATTCCTTCTATTCTTTGTCTTAAGCGATCATTAGAGGTATCAGAATTTTCCAGGGGTTCCATATTCGGTTCACTCGCTTCTCCCCACACTATTCTACGCAGATGTTCTCTCTCTCCTTTCATCCACAGGTTAGGGGGTTGTCGCTCTTCGTTTGGCTTAGCTCTACGAAACACGAGGTTTCCTTTAGGCCCTATGTCCATCTGATGAGTACGGTGTTTCTCATAATGCTCCAGATGCCTAAGTCTCTACACTCTCTTTCTTTCACGCCTTCTATGCATGATTCTTTGCCTGATTTCTCTCCTCTCTCTTATTTGGGCCATAGTGGCTACTGACATGCGTGGGGTTCTTCTAGTTCGGGCCATAACCTAGTTAAATGTTTATTCAAAAAATTACTTATGGTTTTGTGAAATAATTCAAGGAATATAATACTCAAAACATCAATTAGTCTTTCACACATTCACACAAAGCATCCATTCATTCACAACAAAGTTCAGTCAAACGAAAATTAGATACACTAATGATCTTCAAACAAATGAGGGTAGTTAGCCCGCATAGCATCTTCGCGTTCCCAAGTTGCTTCTTGAAATGCTGGGTTGTTCCATTTCACTTTTACTAAGGAGATTTTTCGATTCCTTAGTTCTTGTTCCTTGCGATCGGTAATTTGTGTCGGCCACTCTTCATAAGTTAGATTAGGGCGCAGTTTGATAGTACTCGGATCTATCACCTTCGCCGATCCATCACCGAAACTCCTTTTCAAGGATGATACATGAAATACATTATGGACTCCTTGTAAGTTCATTGGCAGATTCAAACGATAAGCTACCGGTCTAACTTTTTCAAAAATCTCGTATGGTCCGATGTATCGAGGACTCAATTTTCCTTTCTTGCCAAAGCGGGCCACTCCTTTCATTGGCGAAATCTTAATATACACCCAGTCGCCAACTATGAACTCGAAGGGTCTTCTTCTTTGATCCGCGTAGCTCTTCTACCTGCTTTGGGCAGTTTTCATCCTTTCTCGTATCAGCTCCACTTGAGTCTTGACATCTTGCAAATACTCAGGCCCTAACACTCTACTTTCACCGACTTCATCCCAATATAAGGGAGATCTGCATTTTCTTCCATATAAGGCTTCGTATGGTGCCATCTGGATAGTAGCTTGAAAGCTGTTGTTGTAGGCGAATTCGATTAAAGGCAAGAGACTCTCCCAATCGCCACTAGAGTCTAGCACACACGCCCGTAGCATGTCTTCTAAAGTCTGAATAGTCCGTTCTGTCTGACCATCAGTTTGCAGATGATAGGCACTGCTAAACTTCAAGTTTGATCCCATCCTTTTCTGTAAACTTTGCCAAAAGTGAGAGGTAAATCTCGAATCCCTATCTGAAACAATCGTTTTGGGCACTCCATGCAAACAAATTACTTCCTTTACATAGATTCATGACAACTTCTCCATCGAATCAGTATTCGCAATTGGTAGAAAGTGGGCACTCTTTGTTAATCTATCCACTATCACCCAAATTTTGTTCTTTCCTGCCGAGATTCTCGGAAACCCTACTACGAAATCCATAGAAATATCTTCCTACTTCCATTCCGGAATTGGAAGAGGCTGCAACATTCCTGCTAGACGTTGATGCTCTGCTTTAACCATTTGACATACAGAGCATTTTGCCACGAAAGCAGCTACGTCTTTCTTTATATCTTCCCACCAAAATCTTTCCTTTAGATTTCGATACATTTTGGTACGTCCGGGATGAGGTGTATAAGGAGTACAGTGTGCCTCCCTCATAAGCCTTTCTTTTAATTCTGAATTATCTGGTATCACTGTTCTCTTCCCAAAGTATAACGTCCCATCATCAGATATGGTAAAATGGGGCGATCCTTTTCCCTTGAGTAAGTTTGTTTGGATCTTTTCCAATTTGGTATCTCATCGTTGTCCTTCTCGAATTTCATCTTCAGTTAGAAAAATAACCTCTTGAATTGTTGCCAACATCGTTTCTCTAGGCTGATTCTTAACCAACATACTTTGCATAGCTGTCAGCACTTGTGGTTCCTCCGCTTGAGATTTTCGACTTAAAGCATCCACCACCACGTTAGCTTTTCCCAGGTGGTACTTGATCTCACACCAAAAATCGCTTATGGTCTCAATCCACCTTCTCTGTCTCATATTTAGATTCTTCTGGCTAAACAGATACTTTAAACTCTTATGGTCGGTGTATGTATCACATTCTTCCCCATATAAGTAGTGCCTCCAAATTTTCAATGCAAACACTACTGCTGCCAATTCCAGGTCGTAGGTGGGGTAATTTCATTCATGATCCTTAAGCTGTTGGGACGCGTAAGCGACTACTCATCCTTCCTGCATTAGTACACATCCAAAAACCCAATTTCGAGGCATCACTATATACTACATATGGTTTGTGGGGCTCTGGTAATGCCAACACTGGTGCAGAAGTCAGTCTCCTTTTAATCTCTTGAAAACTCTGTTCACACTGGTCATTCCAGACGTATTTGGCATTCTTCTTGGTCAAAGCCGTTAGTGGACCAGATAACTTGGAAAACCCTTTGACAAATCTTCTGTAGTATCCTGCTAAGCCAAGAAAACTACGTATTTCGTGAACGGTCGTTGGTTGTGGTCATTCGGTTACTGCTCAATTTTTGCCAGGTCCACGGAAACTCCGTTGCTTGAAATTACATGGCCCAAGAATTCAACTTCATGGAGCCAAAACTCGCACTTACTAAATTTGGCATACAACTGGTGTTCTTGTAAAATTTTCAGCACTATCTCTAAATGCTCCTTGTGTTCCTCGTCATTCCGGGAGTATACCAGAATATCGTCGATGAATACTACGACAAAACTATCTAGATACGATAGTAAAATTCGATTCATCAGATCCATAAAGGCTGCTGGGGCATTTGTCAGTCCAAAAGGCATGACTAAGAACTCAAACATAGCGAGTTCGAAAAGCAGTCTTGGGTAGTCTTGCTCCTTAATCCTAAGCTGATGGTACCCTGACCTAAGGTCTATCTTAGAGAATATTGTGGCTCCCTGCAATTGGTCTAGCAAATCGTCTATCCGGGGTAACGGATATTTATTCTTAATGGTGACCTTATTGAGTCCTCGGTAATCGATGCACATCCGCATCGTTCCATCTTTCTTCTTCACGAACAGGACTGGGGCTCCCCACGGCGATGAACTAGGCCGTATAAACCCTTTCTCCAGTAATTCCTCAATTTAAGTCTTCAATTCTTTCATTTCTGTTGGAGCCATCTGATAAGGTGCCTTATGAACTGGAGTCGTCGCAGGTTCGAGTTCAATCGTAAACTCGGTCTCACGTTCTGGGGGTAATCCTGGCAGATCATCTGAGAACACTTGCGGAAAGTCCTTTACTACCAAAATTTCTTCAATATTCGTGGTATTTCCACCCACTTTCAAGGACATTATCAAAAACCCTTCAGCTCCTCCTCTTAAGCTTTTCGTCATTCTTTTTGCTGTCACTATAGAAGAAACATAGTGAACTATTTCCCCTTCGTAGTGCAACTTCTCCTCTTCGGGCAATTCGAATGTGATCTCCTTTTTGCGACAGTCAATTTTGGCGTAATATTTGGATTTCCAGTCCATGCCCAATATCACGTCAAATCCCAACAAATGAAAGACTATCAAATTGGCATTAAATCTTACACCAGCTATCTCTAACGGGCAGTTCCTCACTATTCGCTGACATCCAAACATCTTCCCATCAGGGAGTGTTACCAACACTTTCCGAGCTAAAGACTCTACTTCTAACTTACATCTCCACACGCAATCATATGAAATAAAAGATCTTGTTGCGCCGTAATCAAATAAAGCATATACCACATTACGCATCAATATAATTTCACCTATATAAAACTTTCTCATGGTTATTTTAAGGAAAATTATCTATGTTTTAATTCTAGATAAAAATAAGATCGTTACCAGTAATGATGCCGGCGTTGATAGCCTCCTCATCGTCCACATCTACCTCTCCCAGGGTAATGGCGTACACTTTTGACTTCACAAGGTCTTTCGCTTTTCCTCCAGGCGCCGTCATTCCGCTAGAGGCCATCTGTGGGCAATCACGGATCATGTGGCCCACCTGACCACACCGAAAGCAAGCTCCCGTCGCCACTCGGCATTCACCCTTATGCGGATGCCCACAAGTTCTACATGGTGGGGATGAGATCGTTCCTTTCGGTCCGCCTACTTTGCCCTTCCCTTTATCCATGGGATGAGCATTCCTCCTTTTACCCACGTCTTTTCTCGAAAAGTATGAAAAATTTATTTTCTTATAAGTCTGAGCTTGGTAAATCAAACTTCTCTGCTCTGCTTCAGCAATGGCCGTCACATTCACCAACTCTTGGAAGTTTTCGATTCGTAAGCAAGCCACTTGATTGCGAATCCTTGGTTGCAATCCATCCTGGAATTTCTTCGCTCGCATCTTTTCTGTTGTCACCAAATGGGGGCGAATCGTGTTAGCTCCATAAATTTAGTGGCGTACTGGTCCACCATCATGCTTCCTTGCACTAGCGTGGCGAACTCTATCGCCTTCTGCTGTTTAATCGATTCTAGGAAGAATCGATTATCGAACTCCATCTTGAACCTGTCCCAGGTAAGAACTACGTTCTCTCCAAGTTCTTGTCTCGGTAGCTTTCTCTTTGTATCCCACCATAATCTGGCCTCCCCTTGCAGTAGGTGACCAGCATATTGTATTTTTTGCATCTCAATGCACCCACTAATCTCGAAGATGCATTCTAGGTCCATAATCCATCGATTTGCTTTCATAGCTCCTTCGGTCCCCATAAAGTTCGAGTACCGATACACCAAAAATTTCTCGTATGAGCATCCTGCTGTTCCTCCACCGACGTTTGAGTGACATCGGCTCTGCTCCATTTGATTCTTTACTAACTTCGTAATCTGGCGAATAGCTTTTGCTATCACTTGTCCCATGTGATTATGGGTCTCCCTTCCTCCGGTTTGAGGTGACGAAATTAATGGCGCGTTCCCCATTGTCGGTACTGGACTCGACACGCTAACTCCTAGTAGTGCTTTAGGTCTTGGAGTAGGGGCACATCGTCGCCCTCCTGCCATTCTTCCCTGAAAAGCACATAATCCTCGTATGAGTTACCTCAACTCCGGTGCTTTGATTCTCGTAACTCACCACATCATATTCGCGCACCACTACTATCTCCAACCAATTATCTAAAGATTCAGACCTACGCCTAAGGGATCATAACCTATACCATGTGATTTTTTTTATCCTAGGACTTGTGGTTTCTTACCCAGAGACTTAACTGCTTTGATACCACCGCTGCCGGCGCCTTAGCTTGCGCTTGGGTTCGTACGCAAATTGCGACGCCGGGGACAAGCGTCTCAAGGAAGTCATCCCTCATCGTTACATGTGAAAGCATTATTTAACATTTTTTTTTATCTCGCAGTGGAAAAAAGGTCAAGCCAAAAACATTCGACAAGACGTTTACGCTTGTCGCACATCACATGGTTAACAAAATAAAAAACCCAAATTAAACATTATATACATATACATCAAAAGTCAAGGTCACCAGTGTTAACAGTTTATATAAAAGCACTTCCCAAAACAGCGAGAAGAATTCCTCAAAATATACTGGCAATACAAAATAAATACATCAGCGACCCCTCATTTTCTGCCAAATATACTAATAGGCGGGTTCTTCCTTTATCTTTTTAAAATCAGGACCGTAACGAAGACTGTCCAAACTCAAACCTGGGCCTACGTCACACATCATCCCAGAGGATGAGGTAAACAGGCCTCCCATATGGAGGAGCCCGTCCACTCCTAAAACCAAACAGCACCCCGTAGAGCGTAAATCGTCAAAGAAATAGGTCGCCATCGGAAGCGACTCTGCCGCCCACTGACCCAACAGGTCTAGGGTCACTGGCCCAGCAGAATCTGTCTTAGTCGGGCCCTTGAGGGTTTGACCCATCTTCTAGAGAGTCGTAATCTGGGGATCCATCAAATCCTGCAATAACTTCTATCGTTCCCAAAGGAGCGATAATAGAGATAATAAAAGGGGGTGAGATTTCGGGAGAAATCTCAGCAAGTATACTAGCACTTTAACCAAAGCATTTCAAATATACAGATAAGTGAACCAAACAATCTTAGCTAATGCTTATGCAAATGAATGACTGAACTCATGCACATGCTCATGTAAACTTTCATATAGACTTGCTTCTTTCAGACTTCTTTTCATATCAATGCTTTTCAAATCATTTCTTTTAAAACATTTCATATCTTTTATTCTTTCTTAGGCGCCACTTATCATATCATATCATATATGGCTCAAAAGCCCATCTTGTCATGACTTATCGCGTAGCATATATGAGACACAACACGGTTCCCCTAAGCACCGCGTGTTCTCTACTGGTTACCGCATCACCTTAAGGTGAGTGTCTCACGTAGCTTATAGTATGGCAGGTCCTTACACCTTACCCATCTTTGGCACCCACTAGTGTTAGGTGTGACCGTGCTCTGGACACCTTCTGGAGCCATACACGGCCCGCCGACTGTTCTTCATCGACCCAGGGGCTTCTACTCGACTTTAAACACTCCTGAGTGGACAGGGAGTTCCACTAGGGCACTACCCTGTCCCAGCCTTTGGGGTTCTTATAAAACTTTACTTCTTTTCTTTTCTTTCAAAAACTTAATCTTTCCTTTTCCTTTCTTTAAAAACATATTGGACCTTAAAAGCATGCTTTTCATGATTTATGCATGTGACATGCAACGCTTACTTATTTTAATACAAAACCCGAGGCGAGCTCGAGTGCATTCGTAGTTCATTTTCTTTTCTTTCTCATTGGGATAAACTTTACAATTCCCTACTATTTCATCATCCTCTAACATCCAAATTTAGGTTTTCATAACTTATCGCGTAGCATATATGAGACACAACACGGTTCCCCTAAGCACCGCGTGTTCTCTACTGGTTATCGCATCACCTTAAGGTGAGTATCTCACGTAGCTTATAGTATGGCAGGTCCTTACACCTTACCCATCTTTGGCACCCACCAGTGTTAGGTGCGACCGCGCTCCGGACACCTTCTGGAGCCATACACGGCCCGCCGACTGTTCTTCATCGACCCAGGGGCTTCCACTCGACTTTAAACACTCCTGAGTGGACAGGGAGTTCCACTAGGGCACTACCCCGTCCCAGCGTTTGGGGTTCTTATAAAACTTTACTTCTTTTCTTTTCTTTCAAAAACTTAATCTTTCCTTTTTATTTCTTTAAAAACATATTAGACCTTAAAAACATGCTTTTCATGATTTATGCATGTGACATGCAACACTTACTTATTTTAATACAAAACCTGAGGCGAGCTCGAGTGCATTCATAGTTCATTTTCTTTTCTTTCTCATTGGGATAAACTTTACAATTCCCTACTATTTCATCATCCTCTAACATCCAAATTTAGGTTGTCATGACTTATCGCGTAGCATATATGAGACACAACACGATTCCCCTAAGCACCGTGTGTTCTCTACTGGTTACCGCATCACCTTAAGGTGAGTGTCTCACGTAGCTTATAGTATGGCAGGTCCTTACACCTTACCCGTCTTTGGCACCCACCAGTGTTAGGTGCGACCGCGCTCTGGACACCTTCTGGAGCCATACACGGCCCGCCGACTGTTCTGCATCGACCCAGGGGCTTCCACTCGACTTTAAACACTCCTGAGTGGACAGGGAGTTCCACTAGGGCACTACCCCGTCCCAGCCTTTGGGGTTCTTATAAAACTTTACTTCTTTTCTTTTATTTCAAAAACTTAATCTTTCCTTTTCCTTTCTTTAAAAACATATTGGACCTTAAAAACATGCTTTTCATGATTTATGCATGTGACATGCAACACTTACTTATTTTAATACAAAACCTGAGGAGAGCTCGAGTGCATTCATAGTTCATTTTCTTTTCTTTCTCATTGGGATAAACTTTACAATTCCCTACTATTTCATCATCCTCTAACATCCAAATTTAGGTTGTCATGACTTATCGCGAAGCATATATGAGACACAACACGATTCCCCTAAGCACCGCGTGTTCTCTACTGGTTACCGCATCACCTTAAGGTGACTGTCTCACGTAGCTTATAGTATGGCAGGTCCTTACACCTTACCCGTCTTTGGCACCCACCAGTGTTAGGTGCGACCGCGCTCTGGACACCTTCTGGAGCCATACACGGCCCGCCGACTGTTCTTCATCGACCCAGGGGCTTCCACTCGACTTTAAACACTCCTGAGTGGACAGGGAGTTCCACTCGGGCACTACCCCGTCCCAGCTTTTGGGGTTCTTATAAAACTTTACTTCTTTTCTTTTCTTTCAAAAACTTAATCTTTCCTTTTCCTTTTCTTTAAAAACATATTGGACCTTAAAAACATGCTTTTTATGATTTATGCATGTGACATGCAACACTTACTTATTTGAATACAAAACCCGAGGCGAGCTCGAGTGCATTCATAGTTCATTTTCTTTTCTTTCTCATTGGGATAAACTTTACAATTCCCTACTATTTCATCATCCTCTAACATCCAAATTTAGGCCTAGGATTGAAGTGGGGTGCTCGGCCCATCTCCAACCCATCAAGGCCGAAACATCCTAGGGTAATTCTTAGGGCTTTTCTTCATCACTTCACTCTAATTATCCTCCAAGAATTAAAAGTGTCTAATTAAAACATATACCATCTTTAGAAAAGGGGTAACCGAAACCCTATTATCCACTAAGTAAACATTTTTACATCCAAACTTATTTTATTCCAACTTCCTTCATTCACTTTTTTAAATTGGGGAAAATTTCCTTCTATTAATTCCCTCAAAATTTCCTTTTCAACAAGTCTCTTCTATAAGCTTAAACTAAATAATTCCACAAACAAGCAATATAATATAATCCTCTAGTCTTAACCTTAAACATCACAAGATTTCAATTAAACACTACTAGTCTTCATATATGAGTGATTATTTCTTTCCATATGCATGTAAACACCATTACAATTCGTATTAATCATATATTTTCTTCCCATGTCCATTCCTCATTTCCTCAAGACAATATACTCCTTAAATAAATCAATTATACTATTAATTTCCTCAAATACATTTTTATCTTAACAACTCCAAATTTTTATAAGCTTAATACTAAAATCCATCATGCATCAATTTCATCATTTCATATGATACTCATGCTTTTGATTTCTTTTTGCTACTAAGACTTGATCCATCATCTATACTCATATTCTAATCTTATTTTAACATAGAGATTTACACATGAATATTCATATCAAAGACAAGTATTAACACAATCAATTTATTCCAAACATGGCAATACAATCATTAATCCAACAAGCATGATCACCTAACTATATACAAGAAATGTTAAAGAAAAGGTGAAAGTATACTTACAATATTCCTATTAGATTTTTTATTAAAATCTGAAAATACACACATAGAATCTGTTGAACCCAAGGTTTCAAGTTTCATGTAAATCTATAAATGGATTTTGATGATAACAAATGAATCCAAAGAATAAAGGAGTTTCAAGCTCAAGTTGTCCACACAATATAATCAAGCACATCAAGGAAGCAAGCATGAGCAAGAAGGAAACAAGTTCACATTAAAATCATAGAGTAATGTTGTAAATCTCTTAAAAATTCAAAATTAGGATTAAGGCTCAAAATTAATATTTTATCATAAAGCATTAAAATACATTTTCCACATGTGCATGATATTTTGAAAATTAAATTTGAAAATTTTGAAAGATGATTGATTATCATCTTTCACATGTGCATGACATGATTAAAGGTTTGAACTTTGAAAATTTTGAAAGATGATTGATTGTCATCTTTCACATGTGCATGACATGATTAAAGGTTTGAATTTTGAAAATATTAAGATAATTGATTGTCATCTTTCACATGTGCATGACATGATTAAATATTTGAATTTTGAAAATATTAAGATGATTGATTGTCATCTTTCACATGTGCATGTTTTATTTGAATATTTTCAAAAGTGGTGGATGCTTTTCTTGACTTATGCAAAAGGTAGATTTCTTTATTTGAAAATTTTGAAAAGTAAAGTGTGCTCCTTTTGTCATATGCAAAAAGTAAAAGATTATGTTTGAAATTTTTGAAAAGTAAAGTGTGCTCCTTTTGTCACATGCAAAAAGTAAAAATATTAGATTTGAAATTTTTGAAAAGTAAATGATGATGTTTTTGATATGGGAATCTTTTCAAATTTGAAATTGAAAAATCATTTGCCTATAAATAGCTCACTTGAGTTTTGCAAAATTCACAACAAGAGCTTACACATCTATTGCTAAGTTTTGCATCATTTCTTCAAAGCTCTCATTCTCTCTTTTCTAAAGTTTTGAGCCTTAATTCTTGTTCTTGTTGAGAGAGATATAGGTTGCACTGTATTGTTTCTATCTCACTCATTGAGGAGTGTACTTTGATAGTCTACCTACTATCAATTCTTGTATCAGTAAAAGGGTGTGTATAACCCTTGTGTGTGTAGAAGGTGTTCTACACGGGAAATAGTTAAATCACCAAGTGTAAGGTGATTGGAAGTGTAGAAGGTGTTCTACACGTGGAATAGTTAAATCACCAAGTGTGAGGTGATTGGAAGTGTAGAGGGTGTTCTACACGGATTCTTTGGAGCGGTGCTGCTCAAAGGTGTAATAGGTTTCTATCTCCACCTAAAGGAGATTGAATAGTGGATTTGGGGATCCTCAAGAGGTAGCTTGAGGCGAGGACGTAGGCAGTGGGGCCGAACCTCGTTAACATACTGAGTTTGCTTCTCTCTTACCCTTACTCTTTATATTTATTATTGTTTCATATTTTATTTATATTTTATATTATATATTTGATTTATAATTGTTATTTTTTTAAATACAACTCAATTCACCCCCCCTCTTGTGTTAGTTATCTGGGCAACAAGTGGTATCAGAGCTAGAGCTCTATTATAAGATTAACTATCTTTTGAGTTAAGATCTTATGGCTAACATTGCAGCTTCATTTGGTGAAGGTCAATCTAGCAGTCGGCCTCCACTCTTTTGTGGAAACAATTACTCATTCTGGAAAGTTAGAATGAGAATATTCCTTCAGGCTCAAGGTCGAGAAATCTGGAAATGTATTGTAAATGGACCTTATATTCCAACAAAAGTAGTTGATGGAGTAAAGGTCAAAAAGGAAGAAGAAGAGTTTAATCGTGAAGACGATAGACTTTATACTTTGAATTTAACTGCTATGAATTTATTATATAATGCTCTCAATGGTAATGAATTTAATAGAGTAATGACTTGTGCTACAGCAAAGGAAATTTGGGATAACTTGGAAGTTACTTATGAAGGAACTTCTCAAGTCAAGGAATCAAAAATTTATATTCTTACTCATGAATATGAAATGTTTAAGATGAATGATGATGAATCTATTTCTAGTATGTACACTCGTTTTACTAACATCATAAATAGCTTGACAGCTCTTGGCAAAGTTTATTCCAAAGTGGAGATAGTAAGAAAAATTCTCAACTCTCTACTAAAACGTTGGGAATCAAAAGTGACAGCGATTCTTGAAGCTAGAGACCTCAAGAAGCTCGAAGTGAATGAACTCATCGGGTCACTTATCACCCATGAGTACACATTGAAAAGAGGAGAAGAAGAAGGAAAGTCAAAGAAGAGCTTGGCACTTAAAGCTGTTCCACATGAAAGTGAAAGTGATGAAGATGAGGAAAATGACGACAAAGATGAAGAAGTTGCGATGATAACAAGAAGAATTCAGAGGTTCTTAAAGAAAAATAAAACTCCTCCAAGGAAATCCTTCAATAAGTTTTCTAAGAAAGATTCAGGTAAAAATGACACTTTAATTTGTTATAAATGCAATAAACCTGGTCATATCAAGCCAGATTGTCCTCTGCTAAAGAAAGATCGAAACAAAGGCAAAAAGGCAATGAAAGCTACGTGGGATGATGATTCAAGTAGCTCAGATAGTGAAGCAAGCAATGGAGAATCAGCAAATCTTTGTCTTATGGCTAAAGATGACATTGAGGTAACAAATCTTGATAATATTGAAGATCCTTCATATGAAGAATTGCAAAATGTTTTAGAAGAGGTATATGAGGAATTTGAAAAATTGGGTATCAAGTATACTGTTTTGAAAAAGAAAAATTCTTCTTTAACAAACGAAATTGATATTTTAAGAAAAGAAAATATTGTTTTGAAAGATGAAAATTTTGAGTTGAAGAAAAAGAAAACTGATTTAGAAAATATTATTGAAAACTTCACGAATGGAAAAAGAAATTTTGAAAAACTTCTTGGTAGTCAAAGATGTGTTTTTGATAAGGCAGGCTTGGGATATATGCCAAAACAAAAATACAAACCTTATAAAAACTTCTTTGATAATCCTTCTACATCAAAGTCCAATATTCAAAATTCTTTTCATAAAAATAATTTTGTTAAAAAAGGATACTATTATAATCACTCAAGTTCTTCATATATGTCACATGCTATTTGTAATTTTTGTAATAGAAATGGTCATAATTATTTTGCTTGTCCTATTAGAAGAAAACATACAATGACTATTAGGACCATATGGGTACCTAAAAATCTTATTTCTAATACTAATAAATAAAGGACCCAAAGAACTTGGGTACCAAGAAAAATCATTTTAATTGTTTTTATAGGTGTGCATGATGTCTTCCACGAACAAAAATAAATGGTTTTTAGATAGTGGATGTTCAAGACACATGACGGGAGACAAGACTAAGTTCTTTGATCTTAGATCTAAAGAAGAAGGACACGTGACATTTGGAGACAACTCGAAAGGGAAGATCGTGGGAATAGGTAAAATTGGTAATGAGTCTTCTCTTATAATTGAAGATGTTCTACTTGTTGAAGGTTTAAAACATAATCTTTTAAGCATAAGTCAATTATGTGATAAAGGATTTACAGTTACTTTCAAAATGGATAAGTGCATTATATTGAATGATTATGATTGTAATATTTGTTTTATTGCTTTTAGAAGTAACAATGTTTATACAATTGATTTTGAAGAAATTACCTCACAAGATGCGATTTGTTTTTCAGTTCAAAATGAAACTAATTGGTTATGGCATAGAAGACTAGGTCATGCCAATATGGAACTTATTTCCAAACTTTCAAAAAATGATCTTGTGAGAGGTTTACCAAAGGTAAATTTTCTTAAAGACAAAATTTGTGATGCATGCCAATTTGGTAAACAAACAAAAACTTCTTTTAAAATCAAGAAACATATTTCCACTACTAGACCACTGCAACTGATACACATGGATCTTTTTGGACCAAATAGAGTTGCAAGTTTAGGAGGAAAATATTATGCATTTGTTGTTATTGATGACTTCTCTATATATACTTGGGTCATCTTTCTTACTCATAAAGATGAGGCACATAATGCTTTTACCAAGTTATGCAAGAGAATTCAAAATGAAAAGAGTTATACTATTTCAAGTATCCGAAGTGATAGGGGAAAAGAGTTTGTTAATAAAAATATTGAAACATTTTGTGATGAAAATGGTTTTGTGCATAATTTTTCTGCTCCTCGAACTCCTCAACAAAATGGGGTAGTAGAAAGGAAAAATAGATCTCTTCAAGAGATGGCAAGAACAATGCTCAATGAGAACAACTTGCCTAGTTATTTTTGGGCTGAAGCGGTAAGTACTGCATGTTATGTTATAAATAGAGTTATGCTAAGGTCTAAATTAGATAAAACCCCCTATGAGCTTTGGAATGAGAAAAAGCCCAACATTTGTTACTTTCATGTATTTGGATGCAAATGTTTTATTTTAAATGACAGAGATAATTTAGGCAAGTTTGATGCAAAATCTGATGAAGGTATCTTTCTCGGGTATTCTACTAATAGTAAAGCTTATAGAGTATTCAATAAAAAGACTTTGACTGTACAAGAATCTATGCATGTAGTATTTGATGAATCTAATTCTCTACTCTCCAAGAAATCTATTGATGAAGAAACAGGAGGTATAAATAATACGGAAAGTCTCAATCTCAACAAAGAGAACACAATAGAGGAAGTCCAACATGGAGATATCAGGAAAGATCATCAAAATTTAATACAAGATGCAACCAAACAGTGGAAATTTGTGAAAGATCATCCAGTGGAACAAATTCTGGGGGAATCTTCACGAGGTATAAGCACTCGATCATCTCTTAGAAATATTTGCAATCATACTGCTTTTCTATCTCAGATTGAACCTAAAAATATTGATGAAGCACTTCTTGATGAATCTTGGATTCTAGCTATGCAAGAAGAGCTTAATCAATTTGAAAGAAATGATGTTTGAACACTTGTTCCTAAACCAAAAAATCATACTATTATTGGAACAAAATGGGTTTTTAGAAACAAGAAAGATGAGTCTGGAGTCATTACTAGAAATAAGGCTCGACTTGTAGCCCAAGGTTTCAATCAAGAAGAAGGAATCGATTATGATGAGACATATGCACCAGTCGCAAGATTAGAAGCTATTCGAATGCTACTTGCATATGCTTGTTATAAAGAGTTCAAACTTTTTCAAATGGATGTTAAAAGTGCTTTCTTAAACGGTTTTATAAATGAAGAGGTATATGTTGAGCAACCTCCAGGTT
This sequence comes from Platycarya strobilacea, assembly GCA_036898215.1. NCBI lineage: Eukaryota > Viridiplantae > Streptophyta > Magnoliopsida > Fagales > Juglandaceae > Platycarya > Platycarya strobilacea. The sequence continues at coordinate 5,458,162 of CM072558.1, forward strand.
TTGAAAATCATATTTCTCCAAATCATGTTTTCAAACTCACAAAAGCACTATATAGACTCAAACAAGCTCCTAGAGCGTGGTACGAGAGACTTAGTGGTTTCTTGATTAAAAAAGGCTTTTCAAGAGGAAAAATTGGTACAACTCTTTTCATTAAATACGAAAATGATGATATTCTTTTGATTCAGATTTATGTTGATGATATAATATTCGGTGCTACTAATGAAAATATGTGCCAAGTTTTTGCTAAGACTATGCAGGAAGAATTTGAAATGAGCATGATGGGAGAGCTTACATTCTTTCTCGGATTGCAAATTAAGCAAGCAAAAAGTGGGACATTCATCAATCAATCGAAATATATTAAGGAATTGCTGAAGAAATTTGGGATGGAAGGTGCTAAGGAAACTGGAACACCAATGAGTCCATCCACTAAACTTGATAAAGATGAAATCGGTAAACTAGTTGACTCGAAGGTATATCGAGGTATGATTGGTAGCTTATTATATTTGACAGCCAGTAGACCAGATATTATGTTTAGTGTGTGCTTATGTGCACGCTTTCAATCATCTCCAAAAGAATCACATTTAATTGCAGTTAAGCGCATTCTTAGATATCTTAGTGGTACAATTAACTTAGGGTTATGGTACCCTAAGCACACATCTTTCGATCTAATCAGCTACACAGATGCAGATTATGCTGGCTGTAAAATAGATCGAAAAAGCACTAGTGGAGCATGTCACTTCTTAGGTCGTGCACTAGTTTCTTGGTTTAGTAAAAAACAAAATTCTGTTGCACTATCTACTGCTGAGGCAGAATATGTTGCTGCGGGTAGTTGTTGTGCTCAAATTCTTTACATGAAGCAACAACTTGAGGATTTTAAACTTATGTACAATCACATTCCAATCAAATGTGATAATACAAGTGCTATAAATCTTTCAAAGAATCCAATACAACATTCTCGGACCAAACATATTGAAATTAGATATCATTTTCTTAGAGATCATGTGCAAAAGGGCGATACTGTATTAGAATTCACTAGTACACATGATCAATTGGCAGACATTTTCACAAAACCCCTACCAGAAGATAGACTATGCATGATTAGAAGAGAAATAGGAATGATGCATGCCATGGATATCTGCTAGATACTTTTATTTCATTATCTTAAATGACCTACAGAAACTTGAGACGTTTAGCCTCATCATTCAAATGCATTTGCTCCTCATAAATCATCATGCCATCCTTGTCTAAAGGATTAGGCAATCGAAATGAAAAGGTAAGCAAGGATTTCAAATCCTTATTCTGTTGCTTTAATTCTACTATTTTTTTGTTTGACTCATAAACAAGTCGTTGAAGTACAGATACAGTCTCGTTAAGCTTCTCAATTTCGCGAGTTTTGGACTGCAACCGAGCAGAAAACGCAACGATAGATGATGAGTATCGAGTTCCGAGACCCACAAGCTCGTAAATGGCGTCATGATCTGATTTATTAGCTAAATTAGTCTCTTGTTGCTTCATGGCACCCACGACAGATGCAGAAATAGATTGAGATTGAGGTGAAGGATACCTCAAATCTTGATCAAGAGAAGCACTGAAGGGAATTCTACGAGCCATTGAAAAATTGTAGAATGAGAATGCAAGCAAATTGCAAAGATGAGAAGAAAGCTTGATGCGAAATAGATAAAGCTAAGGATTGCTCTTATAGAAACGGAAATAAGAACAAGACAAACTTACAAATCATGATAATATCTCATTTTTCAGCAACATCAAGCGGATCAAATCTCTGCACCGAATTGCCAGAGCTACGCCTCCAACCTTTGCAGGTTTTGTCGGGCACGGGTGGTTTCAATTATTCAGTTCTTTACAAAATCTCCTTCCGCACCGAATTACCGGAACTAGGCCTCCAGCCTTTGCAAGTTTTGTCGAACACGTGTGGCTACGCACCGAATTCTCTACAGTCTCTACTAACGCAGCGTTTTATTTATCTATTGGTTATTGCAGGAATATATCTTATTGATCTAATTATGATTCCTTTTTAATGATGCCAAAAGGGGGAGAAGTTTTAGACTAGAACATTAACATTATTTAAATTGCTAAACTTGTTATATATGCTTGGAATTATATTTATATTTTTGCTTGAAAAACTAACGCACATTCTCAGGGGGAGCTTAAGTATTAATACAGGCTTTAGGTTCTATCAAGCATTTGTCATCATCAAAAAGGGGGAGATTGTTGAACCTAAGGTTTCAAGTTTCATGTAAATCTACAAATGGATTTTGATGATAACAAATGAATCCAAAGAATAAAGGAGTTTCAAGCTCAAGTTGTCCACACAATATAATCAAGCACATCAAGGAAGCAAGCATGAGCAAGAAGGAAACAAGTTCACATTAAAATCATAGAGTAATGTTGTAAATCTCTTAAAAATTCAAAATTAGGATTAAGGCTCAAAATTAATATTTTATCATAAAGCATTAAAATACATTTTCCACATGTGCATGATATTTTGAAAATTAAATTTGAAAATTTTGAAAGATGATTGATTGTCATCTTTCACATGTGCATGACATGATTAAAGGTTTGAATTTTGAAAATATTAAGATAATTGATTGCCATCTTTCACATGTGCATGACATGATTAAATGTTTGAATTTTGAAAATATTAAGATGATTGATTGTCATCTTTCACATGTGCATGTTTTATTTGAATATTTTCAAAAGTGGTGGATGCTTTTCTTGACTTATGCAAAAGGTAGATTTCTTTATTTGAAAATTTTGAAAAGTAAAGTGTGCTCCTTTTGTCATATGCAAAAAGTAAAAGATTATGTTTGAAATTTTTGAAAAGTAAAGTGTGCTCCTTTTGTCACATGCAAAAAGTAAAAATATTAGATTTGAAATTTTTGAAAAGTAAATGATGATGTTTTTGATATGGGAATCTTTTCAAATTTGAAATTGAAAAATCATTTGCCTATAAATAGCTCACTTGAGTTTTGCAAAATTCACAACAAGAGCTTACACATCTATTGCTAAGTTTTGCATCATTTCTTCAAAGCTCTCATTCTCTCTTTTCTAAAGTTTTGAGCCTTAATTCTTGTTCTTGTTGAGAGAGATATAGGTTGCACTGTATTGTTTCTATCTCACTCATTGAGGAGTGTACTTTGATAGTCTACCTACTATCAATTCTTGTATCAGTAAAAGGGTGTGTATAACCCTTGTGTGTGTAGAAGGTGTTCTACACGGGAAATAGTTAAATCACCAAGTGTAAGGTGATTGGAAGTGTAGAAGGTGTTCTACACGTGGAATAGTTAAATCACCAAGTGTGAGGTGATTGGAAGTGTAGAGGGTGTTCTACACAGATTCTTTGGAGCGGTGCTGCTCAAAGGTATAATAGGTTTCTATCTCCACCTAAAGGAGATTGAATAGTGGATTTGGGGATCCTCAAGAGGTAGCTTGAGGTGAGGACGTAGGCAGTGGGGCCGAACCTCGTTAACATACTGAGTTTGCTTCTCTCTTACCCTTACTCTTTATATTTATTATTGTTTCATATTTTATTTATATTTTATATTATATATTTGATTTATAATTGTTATTTTTTTAAATACAACTCAATTCACCCCCCCTCTTGTGTTAGTTATCTGGGCAACAGAGTCTCTTATTAGACTAATTATAAGTATAAAGATTTAAAAGAAACCTTATTTCCTTTTAGCTAAAACAATGGTGCTACATGTGTGTGTGTGTTCTTCCTAAGCTTGCATGAGTCTAGGCACTAACCTTCTCCAAGGTATTATCTACTTCAATACTCTTGATCTTACCTCCACTAATTTAGGATTCTTCAATTTGTGTGATGAAAGAATAAGAACCAAAGGTGGAGGTAATTTGGATGGTTTTAGCCGAGAGGTAAGGAGAGAGTGAGGTAGGAATATGCCTGCATGTGTCCAAATGAAACAAGCTAAGGGAATGAGTATGGAGTCACACGGCCAAGCCCTTTCCTCTAGGGTCTTTGGTACACTTTTTACCATTCTTAGGTATGGCCAATGATGGATTTAAATATTGACAACACTTGGCCATTCCAAGATCAAATCTTGGCCATGCCTTGGAAGATTTGGTTTTCTTTCTCCCTCACATGCTATGGCCGGTGCCTCCCTTGAGTGCTTAATCCTCATTTTCTTGCTTTTCACTCAATCATCATCCCTCCATCATCTCATGTGTCCATCCAAGTGATCTCAAGGCCATGCTTTTTGGGAATTGAGCAATGCATGATCCGGCCAAGCCCTTGCTTCCACCGAAACCCCATTTGCTTCATCTCCTTGCTTTTGTCATTTCCATCACCTACACCCACACCATACCTTTCTTCACATCACCATACTTTCGTATACATTGTACCTTATTCACTTACACACTCCTCCCTTGTCTCATCAACGTTTTGGTGGCCATACCCCATGGAATCCTCCAAGTGGCTCACGGATTGCATCCCCCCACCGAAACCTATTGTTCCTTCCTTCCATCCTTCTCTTCATGCCACTTGTCACATTCCTCTACACTATGACTTCTATTGGAAAGTCAAAGAATGGTGCATTGTATTTCCAAGATTCCATGATAGGAAAATCCCTTCATAAGATTCCACACTCAATCCTATATGGCACATAGCTACCTACTAGTCAATCTTTACCAACTAGAATTTCCTACAAGCCTTGGGTGATTTTCTAGGGTTTATCTTCAAGTGACATGTGTCTCTACTATGGGTTTGATGGGTCATGAGTTCACTCTATGGTCTTATGGGCTCACCACTACTCTTTTGGCCCATTCACTTAATCCATATCTCCAAAACTTCATTCCCAAGCCCATCTCTTTAGGGCTTGTTTTTACAAATTACCACTAATCTTGTATATTAGCATTTAATTAGATAATTAAATTAGGGTGAAGATTTTAGGACTATTACAATAGCAACTTTATTCATATGCATCTAATATCTCTAAAATTTTAGACATATCACCATTACATAACATAATAATTAAACCAATGCTTTCCGCCAAAGAAGTTCTCCAACCCAAAAACACAAGCATGCAATACTCACTTTTTCATTCTCCAAATCAAAATTTAAAAAATATATGATCACCTTAACTCAACTTATTGATCATGCCATATTTCACCTTTCATAACATATATTCAAAATCTTCACAAGAGATAACCTTTAGACTTAGCTAGATATTCACTCTTAGACATGGATTTTTACCACTAAATAAATAACACTAAAGCATTAACAAATGTCATGCTAGAAAACCTTCAATCATGCATGCACTTTCCTTTATTCCACTTCATGTTGAACAACTAACTAACCACATATCATTTCAACTCCTCAACTTAGAAAATTTTTATAACTTAAACATGGATACTTACTAAATTAAACATGGTAAGTTTCTCCTCTAAAAAGATTCATTCTACCACATACATTCAAGGGAAACAAGAAAAGCAACCAAATTCACTCAAAGGTACACAAAGATTGCTAAAGATAGGATAAGAATGCACTTACCTCTTCAAGAGCAATCCTTCCTCAAAATGGTTGTTCTAACTCTTTCCTACTTGGGATATAGTGAGGTTTAGAAGTTAGAAGAAAGTAGAACAAGAGAAGGTTGAGGGAGAGAGGTGCTTGGCCGAGAGGTGGGAAAAGACTAGTGTGTGTGTTTGTGAGCTAGCCGAATAAGGGATAGCTTTTCCTCAAGAGTTTCGGCCATACACTCATTTCTAGGGGTCAAGGACAACTCACCATACTTTGATGTGAAGGATACAAGACTAGTTTTGCTTCTAATTCAAGCAACATCCATACCTTCCTATTACACCACCATACCTCTTACATATATCACTTCATATATTTTGTTCCCTACACAAATCCAAGGCATCCCTTTCATTAGATTTGCAAGCAATTCTTAGGAAATCTCCAAGTAGTGCACACGATATCCACCCGGATCCTCTTGGTTCCTTTCTTCCATTTTCTATTTATTTTTCCTCATGACACCTCTCCGCTTGTGTCAATCAACTTGTCATCTTTCCCTTACAAGATCCTATGATGACCATTGACCTAAGTTGAAGAGAATGGGGTGGGAAAAACCCCTAAGGGTTTCGGCAATTCTCCTTAGCCGAATGCCCTCCCACTCCTTTCCTTCCACTTTCCATTCCAATGCACATGTGTCATCCCCTAAACAAGCCATGTACTAGTTAGGGTAAGTTAGACCATACCTTAGTACTTTCCAAAAATATTCCCAATGATGGGAAGAATCCCATCACAAGATTCTACACTCCACCTCATCTCTCACTCACTAGTCAACTCTCACCTAATAGAAATCTCACATGTCTACCTAGTAGTTGTAGTTGACTCACTAAAATTTTCAATGAGTGACAAGTGTCCCATGGGTATGGTTTGGTGGGTCATGGGTCATCCTCTTGGCTTGTGGGCTTGCCATTCCTTCCTAGGCCCAATAGCTCATTCTAGGTTCTAAGGCCCAAATCTCAAGCCCATGCCCTTTTTCCTCATCTAATAATGTATACTTAAACTAGTTACACAATTAACCACTCAATTAAAGCAATTAATTAATTAAATAATATAAGAAGAAATTCTTGGGTCGTCACATCCTTCCCCACTAAAAAAACGATTTCATCCTCGAAATCAGTTTATGAGATAAGATGTTAATAAAAGCTTAATACCTCTAACACTAGTGGCGGTGGACTCCTTTGATGACGAATAAGACGGTACCTCTTCTTCTTCGGTCACCGAATCTTGAGTAAAATAGAAGATGGCATCTACATCCGGGTCGTAGTACATGTTTGTCTTCATTTCGTTTAACTTATGCATGATTTCTTCCTCGGTATCAATCCGGGGTATTCCTTCTTCCCGTTGCCATATGCGATCATTCGAGGAGTCGGAAAAATCCAGTGGCCCTCCATTACACTCACTTATCTCGCCCCGAATCAATTTCTTCAATTGTTTTATTTCCGCCTTAATCCATTTTCTCGGTGGTTGTCATTCTTCGTGTGGTTTAGCGCGACGAAAATCAGGTACCCCTTCAAGGTTCACATCCATGAGGTGGGTGAGGTGTCTCTCCAAAAGGTTTAAATTTCTTAGTCTTTGCTTTCTCATTCTTTCACGCTGTCTATGTAAGATTCTTTTTCTGTTCTCTCTTCTTTCTCTTAATTGGGCTACTGCGGCTACTGACATGCGTGAGTTTCTTCTAGTTCGAGCCATGTCTTAGTTAAAGTTTCATGCAGTACTACACTCATCTAGTCTTAGAAATCCATAAACAATCAAAACACTCATACATATACATAAAATATTTACATACATTAGTTCATACATCATAACTGAGTTCAAACAAGAAAATAACAAATACATTACTAATTTACAAATAGATGGGGATATTTGGCTCTCATATCATCCTCCCGTTCCCACGTTGCTTCTTGAAAAGTAGGATTGTTCCATAACACTTTTACTAATGAAATTTTACGATTCCTTAGTTCCTGCTCCTTGTGATCATCAATTCGGGTTGGCCATTCCTCGTAGGTCAGATTAGGGCGCAACTCAATATTATCCGGGTCCATTATTGTCACGAGTCCTTCACCAAAATTCTTCTTCAAGGACGATACATGGAAAACATTGTGGACTCGCTGCAACCTTACAGGCAGATTTAGTCGATAAGCTACTGCTCCAACTTTCTCAACAATTTCATAAGGTCCAACATAATGGGGTCTTAATTTCCTTTTTCTTCCAAACCGAGCTACTCCTTTCATCGGTGAAATATTAATATATACCCAATCGCCAATTGAGAAATCCAACGGTCTTCTTCATCTATCCTCATAACTCTTTTGTCTACTTTGGGCAATTCTCATTTTATCCCGTATCATCTCCACTTGAGCTGTGACCTCTTGTAGGTATTCAGGTCCTAAAACTTTACTTTCATCGACTTCATCCCAATACAAGTGTGACCTACAGTTTCTACCATACAGGGCCTCGTATGGTGCCATCTGGATAGTAGCTTGAAAGCTATTGTTGTAGGCAAATTCGATCAGAGATAGAAGACTTTCCCAATCGCTGCTTGAATTTAATACGCAGGCTCGCAACATATCTTCTAGGGTCTGAATGGTCCGTTCTGTCTGACTGTCCGTCTGTGGATGATAAGCGCTACTAAACTTCAGATTAGATCCCAGCATTTTCTGTAAACTTTACCAAAAACGAGATGTAAATCTGGGGTCTCGATCCGAAACAATAGTTTTGGGTACGCCATGCAAACAGACTATTTCCTTTATATATATTCTCGCCAATTTTTCCATTGAATCTATGTTTGCTATTGGTAGGAAATGTGCGCTTTTGGTCAGTCTATCCACTATTACCCAGATGGTGTTCTTTCCTGCTGACGTTCTCAAAAATCTGACTACAAAATCCATAGATATGTCTTCCCACTTCCATTCTGGAATCGGCAAAGTCTGTAACATTCCTACGGGATGTTGATGCTCTGCCTTAACCAATTGGCATACCGAACATTTTGCTACAAACGTAGCCACATCCTTTTTAATACCTTCCCACCAAAATCTTCCTTTTAGATCTTGATACATTTTGGTGCTTCCAGGGTGAGCCGTATAAGGGGTACAGTGTGCCTTCCTCATAAGTTTTTTCTTTAATTCTGGGTTGTCTGGTATTACTGTCATAATCTCAAAATATAGTGTTCCGTCATCTGATAACGTAAAGTGGGGTGACCCTTGCCCTTCTAGCAATTTCTGTCAAATCTTTTTCAGTTTAGCATCTTTTCGCTATTGATTACGTCCAAAATATAACGCGGTCGTTTGCAGTATAGTTTTGGGATGTCGATTCCACAAGGAGATGGATTGAGAAATTGAAGAACAATAACAAAATTAACAAAAAGATTTAGATGAGTGCGAAAAGTAAATTTTAGAGTGTGACGTAAATTAAAACTAAATGAGTAATTTGAACAGTATAAAAATGAGACGAAAAGTAAAGTATCGGGAATCCTTTGTATATAATTGGTATTTTAATTATTTTCGATTAATTAATAACTCAATTGAAAATTCTATGTCCAAATTTTCAATCGGAAAATAAAACATTAATAACCAGATTTAAATCAAATGTAATCTTTCGAAAAATCATTCGTCGCAATATAAGAACAGGAATTGTTATCGATTTTAAGGAAATTCAACGTCGACAATATACTCGTAGAGTAATATTGCAGCAGAGAATTAAATTAAAATAGATAACTAATTGAACCAAACATAATCAAAGGATTATTGCATTCAATAGAAAAAGCATGATTGAATCTATAAATGAAATAAATTCTTAGATTATTTGGTGACGAAAACATTTATAATAAATTTCGAATGACTAAACAAAAGAGTTTAATATTTGAAGAACACATATATGAATAAAAAACAATTATAAATACCATCATATATATAAATTCATCCCTAACTCTACTAGAAAATTAGTTACACATATTGAAAATATACAACAAAAATTCTTCAAGGGATAATATGGAAGAACCAACCATTATTTTCTTCTCTCTTCTTTGGTTTTTCTTTTCTTTTCTCAAGCTCTCAAAGACAATGTCTCTTCCAAAGCATCCAAGCACACTAAACATTGTCTTAGAACACACACCCCTCCCTTCTATTTATAAGCATCCTTCATGCAAGTTGTCATGACAAAATCATTACAATTTCAACTTGTTTTGCCATGTGCCATTCTTAAATCCAAGTGATTTGTGAGTTGTCATTTTGATCATTTGTTTTCCCATTATGCATGAGCTGAATTTTGCTTGTAGGTTGAGTGTTTCAATTTTGCTTCTCTATCCATTAGTTGTCTTGTATGACTTAATATCTGTGGTCAAATAATTTGTCTACAAGAAATTTGAGTGCACTTCATCTTGCATATGAATTGATCATTGAATTTCCAAGTTGGTGTAGGAGTGCTTGCTCAAAAATATTATGATGACATTTGGATTTAATGCAAGTGGCTGAAAAATATCCAGGAACGTCAAGTGCAGGTGCGTCCACTTGATGGTCTATTTTGTCTTAGATTGAGTGAATATCTCTTCAAACATAAAACATAAAAGTTATAGATATTTCTCTTTCGGTTCTATATCATCTTGAATCAGCTCAATCGAAGATTGGATGAGAGAGTTATGCCCATATTACGAAAAGATGTCAGAACTGTCTAAAATTCCGCAATTATCTTCATTTGCTCCTAATCCCTCTATTTATGTCCTAAATCAAAATATAAGAATAATGAGTATATTTAGGCATCAAATAAGAATAAATTATTTAAACATTAAGAGAGGAAAATATGGTATTTTATATTCTCATCAATATATTAAATCATGCTTATATCTATCTCAAGATAAATGACCATTAATTTTAATAACATGAGTTATATCCATTATTTTCTCATTTCTTTTAGTATTTAAATAGAGTATTTAGAGTGCATTTTTGTGCACTCATCACACCCCCCAACTTACTCATTGCTAGTCCCTAGCAATTTTCATACAAAATGATGAGAAAGACCAAAGAAAATCACACATAGGGGCCATCAAGACACTTTTTTCAAATTTACATATCAAAACAATCTTAGAAATTCAATAACACTTTCACAAGTAATTCAAATATAGTAATCTACAGAGTGTGTATGTGTTCCAAACTATTTTTATCAAATCAGAGGTTTTAACACATGTAACATTAGAATATCTTAAACAAAAAGGTTCAACTCCATAACTCACGGGTATAGAAGTGTTTCATGCAAGGGTTCTCTCTATGGAGTTGACAAAGGTATACATTTACTCTCATGAAAATTTAGCCAATTATATATAAGTAACAAGAAAACATTGTTCTTATGATAGGAATACTAACAAATGAGATTTCCACCATTCATTTTTCAACCATACTTAGGATCGGAAAAATCAACACAAAGGGTTGTAATATGGCTTAGGTTTTGGGTTCATAAGAAGAAAAGGTGAAGAGGTTTCAAAAACTTCCAAGTATACACAAAAGGGAATCTGTTAAATTTTTCAGTAGACTATACTTTCCTTTTGATGTACTTTACAATTTTTTAGATTTTTGACTAAGTACACTTTTCCATCTTCTTTTACCACTGGTGTCTTCGCAATTTGATGAACTCTTTCATGAATAATTTGATGGACACATCTAGCACCATGCCATCTTTGTCATGGTTTTCTTTTTTCTTTTTCTTTTTAAATAATAATTTCACACCTAGTACACACTTGAAAGTAAAATGGTAGGAAAATATAGTGTATAAACTATACTCCAATGTGGAGAGGTATGGATGATGTAGATATGAAAAGAAAAGGCCATATGTGTATATTGGCTCAAAATTGGCTGCTAGGGATCTATGATGAAAAGGCTCAGCTTGAAAGGCTCAAACGTTAATCTTAAGTTGACTTTCGTCATATCCCAAGTATATCCACCATCTTACCACAAACCATGTAATGATATTCTCAAAAGAAGTGTCAAATTCAACAGATCAATGGATACTTATCACAATTTCTGTATTTGTAAGCTCTCAATTCTCACAAAATTCACATGAATACTTGAGCAAAATAATTCTTTAGTTACATGTGTCAAATCACCATATTACCACAAAGTTTGGAGAAGTGCATAAATGGTTCTGTGGATATTTTAGCAAAATGATTTAAGATGGGTTTGTTGAATTCACCAAGATGGTTATGAATGAGCATGAGTATCATGTGTGAAAAGATGCCTGTGTGCAAAATTTGCCAATTTTTTATATATTGATTGAAATATGCCACAGAGTTTAAATAACAGATTTGTATTCCCACCCCCCAACTTAAATGAAACATTGTCCTCAATGTTTAAGAATCAGAATTGAATAACTAAATAGGATAGAATACACCTGATGTGGGATGTGGGTGGCTTGCTTGGCATCAAAGATGGTATTTGTCAAAATAAAATTAACCTATAACAAAATAAAGTAAGCAATAAACAAAAATAAAATGAATGAAAATAGAATAAAAGAAAAACATACCTGGAGATGGTCAAGATTGATGTACTGGGTCCATAAGTGGAATGTCTTCCACTTCTGGAATTTGTCTATCAATTAAGATTTTGAGGCGTTGACCATTTACTTTGAAGATACATCCATCTTTTGGATTTTCTATTTCTACTGCCCCATTTGTGAAAACGTTTTTTACTATAAAAGGGCCGGTCCACCTAGATCGAAGTTTTCCTGGATGCTTATGGAGTCTTGAATCATATAAAAATACTCGATCATTAGGCTTAAATGTTCTTCTCAAAATATTTTTATCATGAAATACTTTCATTTTAGCCTTATAGATCTTGGAGTTTTCATAAGCATCATTTCTCAATTCTTCTAATTCCGTCAATTGGAATTTTCTAAGTTTTCCTGCTTTTTCCAAGTCAAAATTGAAATGTTTAATGGCCCAATATGCTCGATGCTCGAGCTCCACGAGCAAGTGACAAGGTTTTCCAAAAACAATTCTATAAGGTGACATGCCTAAGGGAGTTTTGAAAGCTGTACGGTAAGCCCAAAGCGCATCGATTAGTCTCAAAGACCAATCTTTCCGATCCGGGTTGACTGTTTTTTCTAAAATTTGTTTAATTTCCCTATTCGTAAGTTCAATCTGTCCACTTGTCTAAGGGTGATATGCAGTAGAAAGTTTATGTATCACCCCATATCTTTTCATTAAAGCTTCAAAAGAACGGTTGCAAAAATGCATACCTCGGTTACTAATAATAGCACGTGGGTACCAAATCGAGATAATACATTTTCTTTGAGAAACTTAATTACCTTTCTGTTATCATTGGTCCTACAAGGTGCTGCCTCTACCCATTTGACACATAATCTACTGCCACAATAATATATAAATATCCAAAAGAAGGAGGAAATGGTCCCATAAAATCAATGCCCCAACAGTCAAAAATTTCAATTACCAAAATTGGGTTTAAGGGCATCATATTACGACGGGTCATAACTCCTAACTTTTGACATCTTTTGCATGAGCGACAATAGATATTTGTATTTTTAAACAAGGTGGGCCAATAAAATCCACACTGCAGGATTTTTGCAGTGGTTTTCTTCATTGAAAAGTGGCCACCACAAGCTTGGGAATGACAATTCTAAAACGCTTGCAATCTCTTCATCAGGGATGCAACACCTTAAAATTTGATCAGGGCAGTATTTAAAAAGGTAAAGGTCATCCCAGTAGAATTTTCGTACCTCAATCATGAATTTCATTTTGTCTTGGGTGCTAAAATCCTTTGGTATTTCACCTGCAGCTAAATAGTTCCCAATATGAGCAAACCATGGTAGAGAAGTAATAGAAAGTAAATACTCATCGGGAAAATCATCTTTGATTGATATGTGGTCAGAAGTGTCCTCGAATGTGAGTCTAGAGAGATGGTCTGCCACTACGTTCTCCACTCCTTTCTTGTCTTTAATGGTGATGTCAAATTCCTGCAAAAGCAAAATCCATCGTATTAATCGTGCCTTAGCATCCTTCTTTGTAAAAAGGTACTTAAGGGCTGCATGATCTGTAAAGATAATGATAGGAGAACCAATCAAATAAGCGTGGAAATTATCCATAGCTAACAACTCTTTTTCAGTGGTGGAGTAATTCATTTGTGCACTATTTAGAGTTCGACTAGCATAGTAAATGACAAAAGGTTTCCCTTCTCTTCGTTGTCCAAGAACAGTACCTACAGCAAAATCACTAGCATCACACATAATTTCAAAAGGTAAATTCCAATCAGGTGGTTGCATTATGGGTGCTGAAGTAAGCTTGCTAGTTAATGTTTTGAAAGCCTCTTGACAGACTTGTGTCCATTCAAATGGGGCATCCTTAGCTAGGAGGTTACATAGTGGTCTAGATATGACAGAAAAATTATGTATGAATCTCCTATAAAAACCCGCATGACCAAGAAATGATCTTATATCCTTGACTGTTCTAGGTGTAAGCAATTTAGAGATTAATTCAACTTTTGATTGATCAACCTCCATTCCTTTGGAAGAAATAATATACCCTAAAACAATACCTGAAGGTACCATAAAGTAACATTTTTCCCAATTTAAAACCAATTCTTTTTCTTCACAACGAGTCAGTACTCTTTCTAAACTCATTAAACATGCATCAAAAGAAGATCCAAAAACAGTCAAGTCATCCATAAAAACTTCCATGCACTTTTCAACCATATCACTAAAAATACTCATCATGCAACGTTGAAAAGTAGCTGGAGCATTACACAGTCCAAATGGCATTCTGCGGAAAGCATAAGTACCGAAAGGACAAGTAAAAGTGGTTTTATCCTGATCTTCTAATGCAATTTCAATTTGATAATAACCAGAATAACCATCCAGAAAGCAATAAAAAGGATGACCAGCCACCCGCTCAAGAATTTGATCAATAAAAGGAAGCGGAAAATGGTCTTTTCGTGTGGCGGCATTTAATTTTCCATAATCAATGCACATTCGCCAACCAGTCACCAGTTTTGTAGGGACTAACTCTCCAAGGTTATTTTTTATCACAGTTACTCCTGACTTTTTAGGAACAACCTGCGTAGGACTTACCCATTTACTATCAGCAATAGGATATATCATTCCTGCATCTAATAGTTTCAATACTTCATTTTTCACAACTTCTTTCATTGTGGGATTAAGTCTACGCTAGGGGTCTCTTCGAGGATTAGTTCCTTCCTCTAAATTTATTTTATGAGTACAGATTTGGGGACTAATGCCTTTTATATCAGCAATACTCCATCCTAGGATTGATTTATATTTGCATAAAATCTGGATTAATTTCTCACCTTGGGACTCAGATAATTCAGATGAAATAATAACAGGAAAAGTATCACCTGGACCAAGGAAAACATGCTTTAAACCCTTAGGTAGGGATTTTAATTCAACTTTAGGGGCTTCCCTACTTGAAGGAATCTGTCTCTCTCTTTTTTCAGGCAACTTCTCAAACTTTGGTTGCCATGCATGTGTGCTATAATCATGAGTTCTGTCAAAAATAGCACAAATGTCAACTACATCAGATGTATCACTTATAGTATTAAATTTAGAATTAACAATAAAGTATTCAAGGGGATCTGAGTCATGAGTTGTAAGAACATCCCTTTCTATAAGTGAGTCAATCATGTATGTCTGATGACACTCGACATCCTCTTCTGGCTGTTTTGCAATATGAAAAATATTTACCTCAAGAGTCATATTGCCAAAAGAGAGTTTCATCAATCCATTTCTGCAATTGATAAGAGCATTAGAAGTAGCAAGAAAAGGTCTACCTAAAATTAATGGAATTTTAGAGGTGGTTTCTACAGCAGAATTAGTGTCTAGAATTAAGAAATCAACAGGATAGTAAAATTTGTCAACTTGAATTAAAACATCCTCTACCACACCCCGTGGTGCTCTGACTGAACGATCAGCCAATTGCAATACCACATAAGTTGGTTTGATTTCTCCCAATCCTAATTGCAAATAAATAGAATATGGCATCAAATTTACACTAGCCCCTAAGTCTGGCAAGGCCTGTCCAAGCTCATGATTGCCAATGTTGCATGTGATGGTTGGACATCCAGGATCCTTGTACTTAGGGGGAATCCGCTGTTCAATTAGAGCACTAACTTGCTCTGTCAAGAATGCAGTCTTCTTCACATAATGCTTCCTCTTAACTGTACACAAATCTTTGAGAATTTTTGCGTAAGTAGGAACTTGTTTAATTACATGCAAAAGAGGAAGATTAATTTTTACCTGTCTAAGATTTTCCAAAATATCATTGTTATGATCTAGAGTTTGTTTGCTTGACTTTAATGCTTGAGGAAAAGGTACCTTACCAGGACTTTTTGTTACCGCAGGTTCCTCAGGTTTTGTTACCTCAAGTTCTTTAGGAAGCTCAAGACTGCTGCTATCTTGATCTTTCTCTACATCCTTTTTTTTGTCTATTATTGGATCACGTAGAGACTTACCACTTCGTGTCACAATGGCGTTTACGTCCTTCAGATCTCCTTGTGCCATATGTTGACCATGAGGTACAGATTAAGTTTGGGAAGGAAACTTACCTTTCTCATTCATAGTCAATGAACTCATTATTTTAGACACCTGGCTCTTGATTTCCTTATTTTCTTCAACAACCTGCATAATCAAAGATTCAAATTTTTGATTAGTCTTACCCTGTATTTCAATAAAAGTATGCAAAGTATCTTCTAAAGAATTTCTAGAAGATTGA
Organism: Platycarya strobilacea; assembly: GCA_036898215.1. Classification (NCBI taxonomy): domain Eukaryota; kingdom Viridiplantae; phylum Streptophyta; class Magnoliopsida; order Fagales; family Juglandaceae; genus Platycarya; species Platycarya strobilacea. Next base: position 5,474,427 of record CM072558.1, read on the forward strand.
GGTGCATGGTATGGTGTAGGATATGATCTAGAGAGTTGTGCAGGCTGCTGGTTTTCAGACTTCCAGCTGAAGTTGGGATGATTACGCCATCCTGGGTTGTAGGTTTCAGAGTAAGGTGTGAAGGGCTTTTTGTACATACCTAGAGCATTACTTTGTTCCTCATACATACCATTCATGTTAGTATGTGTAGGACACTCTTGGGAATGATGATCTATCCCACCACAGACAACACATGGCCCAAAAGATTCAGCATGATTAGCCGTGTGTGTTGGTTTTGAGTTTTTAGTTTTCAATAACTCTAATTCTCTGGTGAGCATTTCAACCTTAGCCTTAAGGTTATCCTCCTCCCTTAGATGGTAAATACCACCACTCAAGTTTCCTGTAGGTCGTGACCTGTTTGTGCTATCAGTAGCACTAGGTCCAGTCCAAGTATGAGCTTTTTCAGCAAGCTCATTGAGGTACTCTATGGCCTCATCGGGATTTTTTTGTAAAAATTCTCCATTACACATCATTTCCACGAATTGACGTTCCCTGGGCGTAAGGCCTTCATAGAAATAACTCAATAAGCGCCAATTCTCATATCCATGGTGGGGACACATACTCAGTAATTCTTTAAATCTTTCCCAAGACTGGTACAAAGTCTCACTATCCTTTTGTGCAAAGGTAGAGATTTGTCTTTTTAAAGCATTAGTCTTATGTTGGGGAAAGTATTTATTGAAAAACACTTGAGTCATCTCACTCCATGTTCCAATAGACCGTGGTCTTAGTGAGTACAACCAACTCTTAGCTTTATCTTTCAAAGAAAAAGGAAAGAACTTTAGTCTTACCGTTTCGTCAGTGGTATTTTGACCGTGAAATGTTGCAACTACTTCCTCAAATTCCCTAATATGAACATAGGGGTTTTCATTTTTTAGACCATGGAAAGTCGGAAGTAATTGTATCATTCCCGTTTTAAAATCTACATGACGAACATTAGGTGAGAACATAATACAGGATGGTGTGGCTGTTCGTGCGGGATGAAGATAATCTTGGAGGGTTCTAACAGGTTGGTCCACGTGTTCACTCATCGCGTCAGAATTGGAAAAATTATCAAACAAGCGATTAGAAAAATTAGATTTTGAATCTGATTCTAGCACGGGTCTACTAGCAAACCGTCCAAAAACGTCTCTGTACCTGCGCATGCAAAGTAAAGAAAAGCGTAATACTGAAAAAAAAAATAATTACGAAAATAAAACTAAAATAAAATAAAGATGCAGAAAGCTAAAAAGAAAATGAACGAAGCTACCGCTCTCTTTTTTTTTTTTTTTTTTAACAAACTACTAAAAAAAAACTACAAATTCTTTTACCGTCTCCCCGGCAACGGCGCCAAAATTTGATTACGCCCAAAGAATAACGCGGTCGTTTGCAGTATAGCTTTGGGGTGTCGATTCCACAGAGAGATGGATTGAGAAATTGAAGAACAGTAACGAAATTAATAAAAAGATTTAGATGAGTGCGAAAAGTAAAGCATCGGGAATCCTTTGTATATAATTGGTATTTTAATTATTTTCGATTCATTAATAACTCAATTGAAAATTCTATGTCCAAATTTTCAATCGGAAAATAAAACATTAATAACCAGATTTAAATCAAATGTAATCTTTCGAAAAATCATTCGTCACAATATAAGAACAGGAATTGTTATCGATATTAAAGAAATTCAACGTCGACAATATACTCATAGAGCAATATTGCAGCAGAGAATTAAATTAAAATAGATAACCAATTGAACCAAACATAATCAAAGGATTATTGCATTTAATAGAAAAAGCATGACTGAATCTATAAATGAAATAAATTCTAAGATTATTTGGTGACGAAAACATTTATAATACATTTCGAATGACTAAACAAAAGAGTTTAATATTTGAAGAACACATATATGAATCAAAAACAATTACAAATACCATCATATATACAAATTCATCCCTAGCTCTACTAGAAAATTAGTTACACATATTGAAAATATGCAACAAAAATTCTTCAAGGGATAATATGGAAGAGCCAACCATTATTTTCTTCTCTCTTCTTTGGTTTTTCTTTTCTTTTCTCAAGCTCTCAAACAATGTATCTTCCAAGGCATCCAAGCACACTAAGCATGGTCTTAGAACACACACCCCTCCCTTCTATTTATAAGCATCCTTCATGCAAGTTGTCATGACAAAATCATCACAATTTCAACTTGTTTTGCCATGTGCCATTCTTGAATCCAAGTGATTTGTGAGTTGTCATTTTGATCATTTGTTTTCCCACCATGCATGAGCTGGATTTTGCTTGTAGGTTGAGTGTTTCAATTTTGCTTCTCTATCTATTAGTTGTCTTGTATGACTTAATATCTTGTGGTCAAATAATTTGTCTTGAAGAAACTTGAGTGTACTTCATCTTGTATCTGAATTGATCATTGAATTTCCAAGTTGGTGTAGGAGTGCTTGCTAGAAAATATTATGATAACATTTGGATTTGATGCAAGTGGCTGAAAAATATCCAGGAACGTCAAGTGCAGTTGCGTCCACTTGATGGTCGATTTTGTCTTAGATTGAGTGGATATCTCTTCAAACACAAAACATAAAAGTTATAGATATTTCTCTTGCGGTTCTAGATCATCTTGAATCAGCTCAATCGGAGATTGGATGGGAGAGTTATGCCCATTTTACGAAAAGATGTCAGAACTGTCTGAAATTCCGCAATTATCTTCATTTGCTCCTAATGTCTCCATTTGTGTCCTAAATCAAAATATAAGAATAATGAGTATATTTAGGCATCAAATAAGAATAAAGTTTTAAACATTAAGAGAGGAAAATATGGCATTTTATATTCTCATCAATATATTAAATCATGCTTATATCTATCTCAAGATAAATGACCATTAATTTTATTAACATGAGTTATATCCATTGTTTTCTCATTTCTTTTAGTATTTAAATAGAGTATTTAGAGTGCATTTTTGTGCACTCATCAGCCCCACAAACCATATGTAGTATATAGTGATGCCTCAAAGTTGGGTTTGGGATGTGTACTAATGCAGGAGGGACGAGTAGTCGCCTACGCGTCCCGACAACTTAAAGATCACGAGCGAAATTACCCCACCCACGACCTGGAACTGGCAGCAGTAGTGTTTGCGCTGAAAATTTGGAGGCACTACTTGTATGGGGAAGAATGTGAGATATACACTGACCATAAAAGTTTAAAGTATTTGTTTAGTCAGAAGAATCTAAATATGAGACAGAGAAGGTGGATCGAGACTATAAATGATTTCCGGTGTGAGATCAAATACCACCCGGGAAAAGCTAACGTGGTGGCAGATGCCTTAAGCCAAAAATTTCAAGTGGAGGAACTGCCAGTGCTAGCAGTTATGCAAAGTATGTTGGTTAAGGGTCAGCCTAGAGCAGCGACGTTAGCAACAGTTCAAGAGATTATTTCCCTAACCGAAGATGAAATCTGGGAAGGACAACGGCAAGATACCAAACTGGAAAAGATCCGAACAAATCTACTCGAAGGAAAAGGATCACCTCATTTTGCCGTATCTGATGATGGAACGTTGTACTTCGGAAAGAGAACAGTGATACCAGATAATCCAGAATTTAAGGAAAGGCTTATGAGGGAGGCACACTGCACCCCTTATACAGCCCATCCTGGAAGTACCAAAATGTACCGGGATCTGAAGGAAAGATTTTGGTGGGAAGGTATAAAGAAAGATGTAGCTGCTTTTGTGGCAAAATGTTCTGTGTGTCAAATGGTTAAAGCGGAACATCAACGTCCCATAGGAATGCTGCAACCTCTTCCAATTCCGGAATGGAAATGGGAAGATATTTCAATGGATTTCGTAATAGGATTCCCAAGAACCTCGGTGGGAAGGAACACAATATGGGTAATAGTGGACAGATTGACAAAGAGTGCCCACTTCCTACCGATTGCAAATACTGATTCAATGGAGAAATTGTCTCGAATTTATGTGAAAGAAATAGTTCGTCTGCACGGAGTGCCAAAAACGATTGTCTCAGATAGGGATCCAAGGTTTACCTCTCACTTCTGGCAAAGTCTACAGAAGAGAATGGGATCCAACTTGAAGTTTAGTAGCGCCTATCATCCACAGACTGACGGTCAGACAAAGCAGACTATTCAGACTTTAGAAGACATGCTACGAGCGTGTGTGCTAGACTCTAGTGGCAATTGGGAGAGTCTTTTACCTTTAATTGAATTCGCTTACAACAACAGCTTTCAAGCTACTATCCAGATGGCACCGTACGAAGCCTTATATGGAAGAAAGTGCAAATCTCCGTTATATTGGGACGAAGTCAGTGAAAGCAAAGTGTTAGGGCCTGAGTATTTGCAAGAAGTTAAGACTCAAGTGGAGCTAATACGGGAAAGGATGAAAACTGCCCAAAGCAGGCAGAAGAGCTACGCAGATCAAAGGAGAAGACCCTTAGAGTTTGTAGTTGGCGACTGGGTATATATTAAGATTTTTCCAATGAAGGGAGTGGCCCGATTTGGCAAGAAAGGAAAATTAAGCCCTCGTTACATCGGACCATATGAAATTTTGGAAAGAGTCGGACTAGTGGCTTATCGTTTGAATCTGCCAGTAAACCTACAAGGAGTCCATAACGTGTTTCATGTGTCGTCATTAAAGAGGAGTTTCGGCGACAAACCAGCGACGGTAATGGATCCGAGTACCATCGAACTACGCCCGAATTTAACTTATGAAGAGTGGCCGACACAGATTACCGATCGCAAGGAACAAGAACTAAGGAATCGAAAAATCTCCTTAGTAAAAGTGTTGTGGAATAACCCGGCATTTCAAGAAGCAACTTGGGAACGCGAAGATGCTATGAGGGCTAACTACCCTCATTTGTTTGAAAAATTCTAGTGTATTTGTTTTCCGTTTGACTGCGTTTTTGGTTGTAAATGAATGATTGCTTTGCTTGAATGTATGAACGATTGATTGGTGTTTTGAGTGTTATATTCATTGGATTACCTCATCGCACTGTAAGTAACCTTTTAATAAAATTTAACCAGGTTATGGCCAGAACTAGAAGAACCCCACGCATGTCAGTAGCTACTATAGCCCAATTAAGAGAGAGGAGGGAAGTCAGACAAAGAATTTTGAGTAGAAGGTGTGAAAGAGAGAGAATGCAGAGGCTTAGGCACCTGGAGCGATGTGAGAGACATCGTACCCACCGGATGGATGTAGGGCCTAGAGGGAACCTCGTATTCCGTAGAGCTACGCCAAGCGAAGAGCGACAACCCCCTAACCCCTGGATAAAGGGAGAGAGAGAGCAATTGCGTAGAATAGTACAGGGAGAAGCGAGTGAACCAAACCTAGAACCTTTGAAAAATTCTGATACCTCTAATGATCGCCTAAGACAAAGAGTAGAGGGGATACCCCGAGTGGAAATGGAAGAAGAAGTAATGCACAGATTGAATGAATTAAAGACGAACCTGTACTACGACTCGGATTTAGATGCTATATTTTATTTTTCTCAAGACTCGGTGACCGAGGAAGAAGGAGTACCCACTTATTCATCATCAGAAGAGTCTACTGCTAATATTTCTCGAGGTATGATAAAATTTATTATTATCCTTCATATCATCACATGCATTGATTTCGAGGACGAAATCTTTTATTAGTAGAGGAGGATGTAATAGCCCTAAAAATCTTCATCTTGATTTAATTAGTTAATTAAGGGTTAATACGCAAGATTAGTGGAATTTGGTGAAAGAAAAAAATAGGCTTTGAAGAGATGGGCTTAGGAATGAGACCTTTGGAGAATGGATCAAGTGAATGGGCCAAGAGAGCAATGGTGAGTCCAAAAGCCCATGGAATGAGCCCATGGCCCATCAAGCCCATAGTAGAGACACTTGTCAAATGAAGAAAAATCCTAGAAAATTATCCAAACACTTGTAGGAAAAACCTAGTTGGTGGAGGTTGACTAGTAGTTGGATACATGCCACGTAGGATTGAGTGTAGGATCTAATGGAATGATTTCTCCTACCACGGAATCTTGGAGGTACAAGACACCATCCCTTGACTTGCCAAGTGAGATCATGGTGTGTAGAGAAGTGACAAGTGGCATGAGGAGAAGCATGGATGAAAGGAACTAGGAGTTTTCGGTGGAAGGCAATCCGTGGGGTTCATTGGAGAATCTCATGGGGTATGGCCACCAACAAGTGATAAGACAAAGGGGAAGAGTGTGTAAGTGAAGGAAGTACATGTGTAAGAGAGTATGGTGATGTGAAGAGAGGTATGGTGTGGGTGTAGGTGATTGAAATGACAAAAACTAGGAAGAAGAACAAAATGGATTTTCGGTGGAGCTAGCTTGGCCGGTCATGCCTTGCTCAAATTCCAAAAAGCATGGCTTTGGAATCACTTGGATGGACACATACGAGGATAGGGGAATGATGATTGAGTAAAAAACAAGAAATTGGATGCTAGAAGCACCAAGGAGCCGCCGGCCATAGGAAGGAAAAGGACAAAGGGAAATCACCAAGGTATGGCCAAGATTTGATCTTGGAGTGGCCTAGAGTTGTCAATCACCCCATCTATCATTAGCCATGCCTAAACATGATGAGAAGAGTACCAAAGACCCTAGGGAAGCGAGCTGGCCGTGTGACCCCTTAGGCAAACCCCTTAAGCTCAATTCACTTGGACACATGCAAACACCCTCATTTCCTCTCCACCTCTCGGCCAAACCCACTCTAGTCACTCCTACTTTTGCTTCTTCTCTTTTCACCACATAATTTGAAGAACCCTATAGTAGTGAAGCTAAAAAGCAAGAGTGTGGAGGTGATCAATTCATTGGAGAAGGTTAGTGACTAAATCCATACAAGTTTAGGAAGAACACACACACACATGTGACACTTTGTTGTGGTTAGAAGGAAATAGGGTTTCCTTTGAGTTTTATGTTCATGGCTAGCCTAATGGGAGGTTTTATATGTGTAATTTCAGATTTAAGATAAAGTCTAATAGGAGTGTGGTAAGTATACTCCCACTTTTTCCTTAACAATTCTTATATATAGTGAAGTGATCATGTTTGTTGGATTAATGGTTGCCATTGCCATGTTTGGGTTGGAATGATTTTTCTTGCTTGTGATATGAATACTTTTGGATAAATTTATATGATGGAACAAGCTTAGAATGTGAGTAGAAATGATGAATCAAGTGTTAGTTGCAAAAGAAAGGAAAAAGCATGATTATTTGATGAAATGATGAAAATGATGCATGAAGGATTTTAGTGCAAAATGTTAAATTTTGGTGTTGCTAAGGTAAAGTTTGGTGTAGGAGTGCTTGCTAGAAAATATTATGATAATATTTGGATTTGATGCAAGTGGCTGAAAAATATCCAAGAACGTCAAGTGCAGGTGCGTCTACTTGATGGTCGATTTTGTCTTAAATTGAGTGGATATATCTTCAAACATAAAGTGGATATTTTTCAGCCACTTGCATCAAATCCAAATGTCATTATAATATTTTCCAGCAAGCACTCCTACACCAACTTGGAAATTCAATGATCAATTCAGATCCAAGATGAAGTGCACTCAAGTTTCTTCAAGACAAATTATTTGACTACAAGATATTAAGTCATACAAGACAACTAATAGATAGAGAAGCAAAATTGAAACACTCAACCTATAAGCAAAATCCAGCTCATGCATAGTGGGAAAACAAATGATCAAAATGACAACTCACAAATCACTTGGATTCAAGAATGGCACATGGCAAAACAAGTTGAAATTGTGATGATTTTGTCATGACAACTTGCATGAAGGATGCTTATAAATAGAATGAAGGGGTGTGTGTTCTAAGAAAATGCTTAGTGTGCTTGGATGCCTTGGAAGATACATTGTTTTTGAGAGCTTGAGAAAAGAAAAGAAAAACCAAAGAAGAGAGAAGAAAATAATGGTTGGCTCTTCCATATTATCCCTTGAAGAATTTTTGTTGCATATTTTCAATATGTGTAACTAATTTTCTAGTAGAGCTAGGGATGAATTTGTATATATGATGGTATTTGTAATTGTTTTTGATTCATATATGTGTTCTTCAAATATTAAACTCTTTTGTTTAGTCATTCGAAATGTATTATAAATGTTTTCGTCACCAAATAATCTTAGAATTTATTTCATTTATAGATTCAGTCATGCTTTTTCTATTAAATGCAATAATCCTTTGATTATGTTTGGTTCAATTGGTTATCTATTTTAATTTAATTCTCTGCTGCAATATTGCTCTATGAGTATATTGTCGACGTTGAATTTCTTTAATATCGATAACAATTCCTGTTCTTATATTGTGACGAATGATTTTTCGAAAGATTACATTTGATTTAAATCTGGTTATTAATGTTTTATTTTCTGATTGAAAATTTGGACATAGAATTTTCAATTGAGTTATTAATGAATCGAAAATAATTAAAATACCAATTATATACAAAGGATTCCCGATGCTTTACTTTTCGCACTCATCTAAATCTTTTTGTTAATTTCGTTGTTGTTCTTCAATTTCTCAATCCATCTCCCTATGGAATCGACACCCCAAAGCTATACTACAACGACCGCGTTATTCTTTGGGCGTAATCAGGAAACATGACTCTTGAGGTAAACATCTTCCATATTACAAAATAACCATGAGAGGATGATGAGTGTCACCAGACATATATGATTGATTCACTCATAGACAAGAAAGTTTCACAACTCGTGATTCTGATCCTCTTGAGTATTTTATTGTTAATTCAGAGTTTAATTATATTAGTGATTCATCTGATGTGGTTGATATTTATTCAATTTTTGTACAAATCAAGATCATGGCATACAGGCTTGGCAACCGAAATTTGAGGAGTTGCCTAAGAAAAATGAAGAATAGGTTCTTTCAAGTGAATAAGTGCCAAGAGTTGACTTGAAATCTTGCCACCTACTGTGGATCTCGAGCCTCGAGCTTATTGGACTAACAAGATTTTCAATTTTGACCCAGAAGAGACAACTCCAGAAGTGGAAGACATTCCACCTTGACCACACCATGCAGTCATTTTTTATTTATTTATTTATTTTTTTTGTTAATTTTGTTTTTATTTTATTATTTTTAGTTATTTTCTTGTTGGTTGCTGTTGGTTTTCTTTGTTTTTATTTGTAGGTTAGTGTTAGTTTGTCATTCCAATTTACCATCTCTGGTGCTTAGCAAGTCAGCCACATCCTACATCAGGTCTATTCTACCATTTTTAGTTACTCCCTATTTAGTTTTGATTTTTAAACATTGAGGACAATGATTCATTTAAGTTGGGGGTGAGAATGATGCTTGTTGGAACTCTGTGGCATATTTTCATGTGTCAAATTAAAAAAAAAAAAAAAATTGCATCACACAGGCACCTTTTCATATGTATACTTATGCTCATTCATGGCCATCTTGGTGAATTCAATATGACGCCCCCAACTGACGTCTAAGATTTAACGTAAATTAAAGTGTCTGGATAAGTAACACTTGGTTACTCACCCTCGTACTTAACAAAAATAAAATGCATATATCACTTAATTCGCAGCGGATCAGGTTTTAGATATAAAACTTTCTAGAGATCACATTGGAAATGTACTTACAACATTTACAACATTCATTAAAAACTTAACATTGTACTTACTTAAATACACAAGGCCCACATTGTAGCAAGTTAGCAGCAAAATATATTACATTCATCCAAAAGACTTTCTTTCACCTCACTCTTTTTCCTTCTTAACCTCAGGGAATTCTCTCCTATGGCGAAACATATCCATACTAACACTAAAGTCTCACTGGAGTAGTTGTCCCTGTGGAGTCACACAAATTCCACACATGGACAATGGCCATCAAGTCCTAAGGTTAAACAGCATCCTGTATGTCGCCTCTCCTTAGCAAAAGTGAATGCGTCAAGGCTCCAAACTCTGGTAGGATGATTACTGATAGGAGGTCCGAAGGAAACAAAAGAAATATCCATATAAGGACTATAGTCGGAGAGTCCCTCAGGACTCCCCGAAGTCTCCTGCCTCATCAGGGTTGTCCCCTTACTGGTCATCGAATCCTGTATAAAGTCAATATGCACAAAAATATATAGAGTCACAAAAGAGTGAGATTTCTTTTGAAATCTCAGTAAGTACATAAGCAGCTTAAAGGAAACAGGGAAAAAGCAACCATAATATTATCACCACTGAATGACTAAGGAAAATTGCCCTAAGATACACATCCTAAGATCACTGTCTAACTGGTATTTTACTTCACTCAACCGAACACACAATCTTATACAGAAATTACACCATTTTCTTAAAAGTTATTATTCTTTCTTATTACTGATGGGTGTTACATCTCGCCGTTCCCATCACATACACTCATCAATCATCCGGGCGTTACGTCTTGCCGTTCCCGTTGTGATGAGTCTCGTGTCAATCTTCTGGGCGTTACGTATCGCCGTTCCCGTCTTGACACAAAACATATACATATATCACTGCAGGCGTTACGTATCGCCGTCTCCACTATTCAAATCAGTCTCATGGGCGTTACATATCGCCGTCCCCGTGAAGTCCATACACTCTTATAACACAACAGGCGGTACATATCGCCATCCCTGTCGACACGTCAGTCATCCAGGTGTTATGTCTCGCCATCCCCGTCACGACGTGACTAACTTATTCTTATACATTGTTTTCTTTTTAGTAGTTCCTCTCTTATTCAAACGAGTTTTTCACTCATAACCCTTTCCATTTGGAACACTGATTTTATTCCGAGAAAAACCTTGAGTCTAAACAAAATAGAGCATCTCGCTCGAACGGGTGTCGAGCGATCATCAAGCGAAGTCTCGGGTTGGAACTCGTTCGAGTGGAATATCAAGCGAAACTCCAGGGAGGGGGTTATATTTTGCCTTCACTCGACTCACATGTCTAGCGAGGGTCGAGCGAGATCTCGGCTCTAAGAGTTTTCTACTCTAAACATGCCAATCTTTTTACTAAGCTTTATTTGGCCTCTTAAAATTTTAAATCTAAGTTCTTATAATTTATTGAACATTTTTACAAGACAATTTAAAACCAACCTTACTCATATGTCACTTGTCACTTAATCATGTTCTCAAGAGTTCAATACTAGTAAACATAGTTCAATCACTTCAATAAACTATTTCCATGCTTAAGTTAAGCTAGAATATGGACTTCAAATTCTTCAAAGCTCAAGAGAAAGGATCGAACCAACTTCTTGCAAGCTTCCTTCCAAACTCACTCACTTAGCTCACAAGGAACTTTTTAAGGGTTTTGGGAGGGTTTTTCTGATATGTCTTTCAAAGGGAAAGGTGTTATCTCCTTCTAAAGAAGTTTAGAAAGCTCTTAAGGCTTTATTTATAGGGTGGTGGTCGATCGACCAACATGAGGGAGAGAAAAGGAAAAACACCCTAAGGTGCACTAGTTGCCAGATTTGCATGGATGATGAGGTGTCCATCTAAGCAAATCTCATAATGAGGATTAAGCCTCCCAAATCCTAGGCTTTGCAGCTGGATTAGTCATCCAAGGGCTCACATTTGAGATATTTTTGTTGCCCATTTTGATCCATGGCTGAGAAGTGAGCTAAAGGGATAAAAGGTGAAGTGGCATTTCACCTAACCATGCATGCACCTCTCATCTCCAGCCCTCTCCTTGTGTCACACGCCCCTCTCCAGATTTTTCCACCCATTTGGTTACTTTGTAACTCACTTAAGTCTCCATTTAACAAGTTCTAGAAGGCCACTTCTTAGTTTAGTTAGGATAGAGCCAAATTTGATCCACTTAGTCATCTATCAACTAGATTTTGGCTCCCCTTGTGTTTCCATCACACTAACTAATCACTTGGCTCCCAAATAAACTTTTCATCCATTTCCAAGTATCCCTACACATTTTCTAATCCCATTAAATCTCAAAACTAATTGCCTAATTAGTTACATGCCCCAAATTAGTTCAATTCATCCAACTCGGGTTCCATTTAAGCCCATTCCAGAGCTGCCTACTTGATTCCAAAATAAGTTATTGATCCCTTCCAAATCTCAGAAAACTTCAAACCTAAAAGTTTTAGATCTACCTCCCATGGTTATATACCAATTAGAATCACCTCATTTGGAGCTCATATGAATTACCTATGCCCATTTCACTAAAACTCGACGGATTAATCCAAGAATACATAATTCCCAATAACAAGTGTTATCTCACATTCTTCAATTAAATCTCCCACTCTAATTTCCTAACAAATAAATACATCAAATAAATTTCCTTAAAATAATTTCTATAAAATAACCTACCTTAGAAAATTTGGGCTATTACTTCCTCCCCTCCTTAAAAATGATTTCGTCCTCAAAATTGCTAAGATATAAATAATTAAGGGTTTAAGGGATCTATATCTCGGTTGCTAGCAGCAGTAGATTCTTCTGAAGAGGTAGATACTTTTTCCTCATTAAGCAGCGAATTTTGAGAGTAGTAAAATATCATGTCTACATCTGGATCGTAATACATATTCACATTTATTTCTTGCAAGATACGTAGTCTCTCTGCTTCTATCTCTTCTATTATGGGTCCCTCTTCACATTGACGTTTACGATCTTCAAATCTATCAGATGACTTTACTATGACAGATTTTCCTTTATCCTCTCTTCTCAGGAATCTTTTCTCTGCTTTTAACCATTTTCGAGCGGGTTGTCTTTCCTTACTTGGTAATGCTCTTCTACTTACAGGGTTACCTTTTTCATCTATGTTCATAACATGGGTTCTGTGTTTCTCACTTTTATTTAACCAACTTAATCTCTCAGCTTTCCATTGCTTCAGTTTTTCCCTACGAAATCTCTCTCTAATTCTTTTAGATCTGTTCTTTAACTGATCTACAAGGGTGACTGACATACGTGCGTTTCTTTTTGGAGCCATACTCCTGTGTAAGGTAAAATATTAATGAATATTAACATAAAAGAAATACAAATATCCTAAAAATGTCATACAGCTGATTCAATTTATGATGCATATTATTACAACTACGTTTCAAACAAGTGGGGATAATTAACTCTTATTACATCCTCGCGTTCCCAGATAGCTTCCTGAAAAACAGGATTGTTCCAGAGTACTTTTACTAACACTATGGTACAATTCCGAAGGGTCTGTTCTTTCTGATCTTCAATTTGTACAGGCCACTCTTCATAAGTTAAATTGGGACGCAAATTATTAGGACATAGATCCATTACTGCCACTGGCTGATCATCCAAACACTTTTTCAGAGAAGATACATGGAAGATGTTATGAACTCCTTGCAAATCATCCGGTAGGGCTAAGCGGTAAGCCACTAGACCTACTTTTCCCAGAACTTCATAAGGCCCGATATAATGAGGACTCAACTTCCCTTTCTTACCAAATTGCATAACTCCTTTCAGAGGCGAAATCTTCAAGTACACCAAGTCTCCCACCATAAAATCTAAAGCACTTTTACGATTATCTGCATAACTCTTTTGTCTACTTTGCGCTGTCTTTATCTGATTTCTACTCCTTGTAATCTGCTCTTTGACTTCTTGTAAATACTCGGGTCCCAAAACACTACTTTCACCCACTTCATCCCAATAAATAGGAGACCTACACTTCCTCCCATAAAGTGCTTCATATGGCGCCATCTGTATAGTAGCTTGGAAACTATTATTATAAGCAAATTCAATTAATGGTAGCAGACTTTTCCAATCGTTGTCAAAATCCAATACACAGGCTCGCAACATATCCTCTAAAGTTTGAATAGTTCTTTCTGTTTGCCCGTCCATTTGATGATGATATGTGCTACTGAAATTTAAATTGGTACCCATCATTTTCTGTAAACTTTGCCAAAATCGAGATGTAAATCTAGGGTCTCTGTCCGATACTATCGTCTTGGGTACTCCATGCAAACGAACTATTTCCTTCACATAAATTTTTGCCAACCTTTCCATAGAATCCGTGTTGGAGATAGGTAAAAAGTGAGCACTCTTCGTCAACCGATCCACTATTACCCAAATTGAACTTTTCCTCGTAGATGTTCTTGGAAATCCTACCACAAAATCTATAGATAGATCCTCCCATTTCCATTCAGGAATTGGTAGAGGTTGTAACTTATCGGCTAGTCTTTGGTGTTCATCTTTTACTAACTGACACACTGAGCACTTGGCCATAAAGGTCGCAATATCCTTCTTCATTCCTTCCCACCAAAACTTTTCTTTTAAATCTTGATACATCTTAGTACTTCCATGATGAGCAGTATAGGGTGTACCATGAGCTTCCTTCATCAACCTTTCTTTTAATTCTGGGGTATCTGGAATGATCTTCCTCCTCCCAAAGTATAGCATCCCATCACCTGAAATCATAAAGTGCGAAGACCCTTTTCCTTCCAGTATTTGCTGTTTCATCTTCTCCAGCTTAGCATCCTTTTGTTGTTCTTCGTTAATTTCCTTGTCCGTTAAAGAAACAATTTCTTGAATCTCCATTAGCTTGAGGTCCTGTGATAATCTGTCTACCAGAATTTCTCGCATTACCGCTAGTACCGATAATTCTTCTGTTTGAACTTTCCTACTTAAGGCATCGGCTACCACATTAGCCTTTCCAGGGTGATATTTGATTTCGCATTGGAAATCACTTATAGTCTCTATCCACATTCTTTGTCTCATATTCAAGGTTTTCTAACTAAAAAGATACTTGAGACTCTTATGGTATGTAAATATTTCACATTTTTCCCCATACAAGTAATGCCGCCAAATCTTTAGAGCAAACACTACAGCTGCTAACTCTAAGTCATGCGTGGGATAGTTCTGTTCATGGTCCTTAAGCTGTCGGGATGCATACGCAACTACTTTTCCTTCTTGCATTAATACACACCCAAATCCCATTTTTGAGGCATCACTATATATCACTTAAGGTTTATGAGGTTTTGGCAAGGCTAAAATTGGTACTGTAGTCAATCTCTTCTTTAGCTTTTGAAAACTCCTTTCACATTGTTCACTCCAAACGTACTTAGCATTCTTCCTAGTCAATGCTGTCAGAGGTGCAAACAGTTTGGAAAATCCTTCCACAAATCTTCTATAATATCCAGCTAATCCCAAGAAGCTTCATATTTCATGTGCATTGGTTGGTTGCTGCCATTCTATTACTGCTTCTATCTTCACTAGGTCCATATAAACTCCTTCACTTGAGATAACATGACCTAAAAATTTAACTTCTTGTAGCCAAAATTCACACTTACTAAGTTTGGCGTACAATTGATGTTTTCGTAAAATTTCCATTACTACTTTAAAATGTTCTTTATGATCCTCATCAGTCAGAGAATAGATCAAAATATCATCAATAAAAACCACTACAAACTTGTCTAAATATGGTATAAATATCTGGTTCATCAAATCCATAAATACTGCTGGTGCATTCGTCACTCCGAATGGCATAACCAAAAATTCAAAGTGCCCATATCGAGTTTGGAAAGCCGTCTTATGTACATCTTGCTCCCGGATCTTCAACTGATGATAGCCAAACCGAAGGTCTATTTTTGAAAATATAGTTGCTCCTCTTAATTGATCCAATAGGTCATCTATCCGTGGCAAAGGATATTTGTTCTTAACCATGACTTTATTCAAGTCTCGGTAATCTATGCACATCCGCATTATCCCATCTTTCTTTTTCACAAACAATACTGGTGCTCCCCATGGGGATGAACTGGGTCTGATAAATCATTTCCTTAAAAGTTCCTCAATCTGAGCTTTCAACTCTTCTAATTCCACTGGTGCCATTCTATACGGAGCCTTATGAACTGGAGTTGTGGCTGGTTCCAATTCAATAACAAATTCTGTTTCTCGATCAGGAGGCAGTCCCCACAGATCCTCAGAAAAGACTTGAGGAAAGTCTTCCACCACGGGAATTCCTTGAATACTTTTCACAACTTCTGAGGAATTTAACATAATTACCCAGTAGCCCTTTGTCTCTTTGTTAATACTTTTCCTTATTCGCTTAGCAGTTACTATGGAGGAAACTGCCTTTAGTATTTCCTCCTTGTACCAAAATTTCTCCTCCTTGGGTAAGCCAAAAACTATTTTCTTTTTGCGACAGTCAAGTTTAGCATAATACTTGGCCAAACAATCCATACCTAAAATTAAATCAAATTCCATCAAATGGAATAGTATCAGGTCAGCGACTAGCTGTGAACCTCCAATCTCCAAGGGGCAACTTCTTACCATTCGGTGGCATCTTGCTACCTTTCCAATGGGCATGACTACCATAACCTTTTGGGCCAAGAATTCTGTTTCTAAGTTACACCTTTGGACACAATCATATGAAATAAAGGATCTCGTCGCTCCCGAATCAAACAAGGCATAGACCATGCATTGCTTCAGCTTAACCTTACCTAAAGAAAATTTTATTCTACTATTATTATTATTACCACTCCCAAGGAATCCATTCATTAACTAAAAGAGGGGACTTAGAAATTTACCAGTAATAACATTAGCATCTATTGTCTTATCTACCTCTATGTCTACTTCTCCAGGCGTGATAGCATAAACTTTAGCTTTCGCAAAAACTTTGGCTTTTCCTCTGGGTAGAACTACTCCTTGAGAGGTATTCTGAGGGCAATCCTTGATCAAATGTTCTGGCTGACCGCATTTGAAACAAACTCTAGTATCCACTCGACAATCTCCCTGGTGTCGACGTCCACATTTTGCACATTGCGGATATAAAATTGGCACATTTGGATTAATTGCTACTCCTTTTCCTCTATCCATGGATCTAAAATTTGGTTTCCTCCTAGCATCTTTTTCTCCAGAAAATTGAAATCTTCTTTTTCCATATGCTTGGGTTTGTGCCATAACACTTCTCTGTTCAGCTTCCGCTATGGCTGCTATATTCACCAGTTCTTAAAAGTTCTCAATTTGCAAAGATGCCACCTCCATACGAATTCGTGGCTGCACTCCTTCCTGAAACTTCTAGGCTTTCATTTTTTCAGTAGCTACCAAATGCGAGATAAATCTTGCCAATTCCATAAGTCGCGCTGAGTACTGTTCCACCGTCATGCTGCCTTGTACTAACATAGTAAATTCCAAAGCTTTTTGTCGCTTCACAGATTCCGGAAAGAATCGATCGTCGAATTATTTCTTGAATCTTTCCCATGTGGGCACTACATTTTCTCCCAATTCTAAATTTAGAAGTTTTCGCTTCGTGTCCCACCACAGTCCTTTCTTCCTGTAACAAATTCCTGTAACAAATGTCTCGCATACTATACTTTCTGAACTCCCGTGCAACTACTAACTTCGAAGGTACATTCCAAGTCTACAATGCATTTATCTGCTTTTAGTGCTCCTTCCATTCTAGTAAAGGCAAGTATCGGTACACTAGAAATTTCTCATAGGGACACCCATGAGCTTCTTTTCAATTTTCATTCTGCTGATGATGACGGCTCTGCTCTATTTGATTTCTCACCACTTCCGTCATTTGTCGAATAGTTTCAGCTATTGCCTGGCCTCCTTCTAACGGGGGGTTTTGTGCCACTGGTCCTTCTTCCAAGGGTGGATTCCGTGCCATTTGCCCTTCTCCCAGTGAGGGGTTCGGTGCCATCTGTCCTTTTCCCAGCAATGGGTTTAGTGCCGTCTGTTCTTCTCTCAATGGTGGGTTCGGTGCCATCTGTTCTCCTGTACGTGGAGGGGTAACCAGAGAAGGATTTTGGGCTACCACGTCTACTCGTTTCAAAGGAGGACGACCTCTTGGCATATTTTTTTCCTGAAATACACTCAACTTTACCATAAGCTATAGTTGCTTTAGAAACTTCCAAATTCCTAAAGTCTGAAACATTCGTCCATATTACTCCAAATTCCAATCTGATAAAGATTCAAGCCTATTCTTGTGCCATGTGATCCATTTCTCCTAGGACACTGTGGATTTTACCCATAGACGTAATAACTCTGATACCACTCTGTGACGCCCCCAACTTACGTCTGAGATTTAACATAAATTAAGGTGTCTGGATAAGTAACACTTGGTTACTCATCCTCGTACTTAACAAAACTAAAATGCATATATCACTTAATTCGCAGTAGATCAGGTTTTAGATAGAAAACTTTCTAGAGATCACATGGGAAATGTACTTACAACATTTACAACATTCATTAAAAACTTAACATTGTACTTATTTACATACACAAGGCCCACATTGTAGCAAGTTAGTAGCAAAACATATTACATTCATCCAAAAGACTTTTTTTCCCCCTCACTCTTTTTCCTTCTTAACCTCGGGAAATTCTCTCCTATAGCAAAACCTATCCATACTAATACTAAAGTCTCGCTGGAGTAGTTGTCCCTGTGGAGTCACACAAACTCCACACATTGATAACAAGCCATCAAGTCCTAAGGTTAAACAGCATCCTGTACATCACCTCTCCTCAACAAAAGTGGATACGTCAATGCTCCAAATTCCGGTAGGATGATTACTGATAGGAGGTCTGAAGAAAACAAAAGAAATGTCCATATAAGGACTATAGTTGGAGAGTCCTTCAGAACTCTCTGAAGTCTCCTGCCTCGTTGGGGCTGTCCCCTTACTAGTCACGAATCCTGTATAAAGTTGATATGCACAAAAATATATAGAGCTACTAAAGAGTGAGATTTCCTTTGAAATTTCAGTAAGTATATAAGCAGTTTAAAGGAAACAAGGAAAAAGCAACCATAATATTATCACCACTGAATGACTAAGGAAAATTTCCCTAAGATACACATCCTAAGACTACTATCTAATTGGTACTTTTCTTCACTCAACCGAACACACAATCTTATATGGAAATTACACCGTTTTCTTAAAAATTCTTATTCTTTCTTATTACTGATGGGCACTACGTCTCGCCATCCCCATCACATATACTCATCAATCATCCGGACGTTACGTCTTGCTGTCCTCATTGTGATGAGTCTCGTGTCAATCTTCTAGACGTTACGTATTACCGTCCCCGTCTTGACACAAAACATATACATATATCACTGCGGGCGTTACGTATTGCCGTCCCCGCTATTCAGATCAGTCTCACGGGCGTTACGTATCACTGTCCTTGTGAAGACCATACACTCTTATAACATGACAGGCGTTACGTATCGCCGTCCCTATCGGCACGTCAGTCATCCGGATGTTACATCTCGCCATCCCCGTCATGACGTTACTAACTTATTCTTATACATTGTTTTCTTTTTAGTGGTTCCTCTCTTATTCATTCAAGTTTTTCACTCATAACCCTTTCCATTTGGAACACCGATTTTATTCCGAGAAAAACCATGAGTCTAAACAAAACAGAGCATCTCGCTCGAGCGGGTGTCGAGTAATCATCAAGTGAAATTTCGGGTTGGAACTCGTTCGAGCGGAGTATCAAGCGAAACTCCAGCGAGGGGTTATGTTTTGCCTTCGCTCGACTCACATGTCGAGCGAGGGTCGAGCGAGATCTCGACTCTAAGAATGTTTCTACTCTAAACATGCCAATCTTTTTACAAAGCTTTATTTGGCTTCTTAAAAACTTAAATCTAAGTTCTTACAATTTATTGAATATTTTTACAAGACAATTTAAAACCAACCTTACTCATGTGTCACTTGTCACTTAATCATGTTCTCAAGAGTTCAATACTAGTAAACATAGTTCAATCACTTCAATAAACCATTTCCATGCTTAAGTTAAGTTAGAATATGGACTTACAAATTCTTCAAAGTTCAAGAGAATGGATCCAACCAACTTCTTGC
The DNA here is from genome assembly GCA_036898215.1 of Platycarya strobilacea. Taxonomy (NCBI): domain Eukaryota; kingdom Viridiplantae; phylum Streptophyta; class Magnoliopsida; order Fagales; family Juglandaceae; genus Platycarya; species Platycarya strobilacea. The sequence continues at coordinate 5,494,177 of CM072558.1, forward strand.
AAGCTTCCTTCCAAACTCACTCACTTAGCTCACAAGGAACTTTTTAAGGGTTTTGGGAGGGTTTTTCTGATATGTCTTCCAAAGGGAAAAGTGTTATCTCCTTCTAAAGGAGCTTAAAAAGCTCTCAAGACTCGATTTATAGGGTGGTGGTCGACCAACATGAGGGAGAGAAAAGGAAAAACACCCTAAGGTGCACTAGTTGCCAGATTTGCATGGATGATGAGGTGTCCATCTAAGCAAATCTCATGATGAGGATTAAGCCTCCCCAATCCTAAGCTTTGCAGCTGGATTAGTCATCCAAGGGCTCACATTTGAGATATTTTTGTTGCCCATTTTGATCCATGACTGAGAAGTGAGCTAAAGGGATAAGAGGTGAAGTGGCATTTCACCTAACCATGCATGCACCTCTCATCTTCAGCCCTCTCCTTGTGTCACACGCCCCTCTCCATATTTTTCCACCCATTTGGTTACTTCGTAACTCCCTTAAGTCTCCATTTAACAAGTTCTAGAAGGACACTTCTTAGTTTAGTTAGAATAGAGCCAAATCTGATCCACTTAGTCACCTATCAACTAGATTTTGGCTCCCTTTGTGTTTCCATCACACTAACTAATAAATTGGCTTCCAAATTAACTTTCCATCCATTTCCAACTATCCCTACATATTTCCTAATCCCATAAAATCTCAAAACCAATTGCCTAATTAGTTACATGCCCCAAATTAGTTCAATTCATCCAACTCGGGTTCCATTTAAGCCCATACAGGAGCTGCCTACTTGATTCCAAAATAAGTTATTGATCCCTTCCGAATCTCATAAAACTTCAAACATAAAAGTTTTAGATCTACCTCTCATGGTTATATACCAATTATAATCACCTCATTTGGACCTCATATGAATAACTTATGCCCATTTCACTAAAACTCAACAGATTAATCCGAGAATGCATAATTCCCAATACCAAGTGTTATCTCACATTCCTCAATTAAATCTCCCACTCTAATTTTTTAATAAATAAATACATCAAATAAATTTCCTTAAAATAATTTTCAAAAATAATCTACCTTAGAAATTTTGGGCTATTACATTCAACAAACCCATCTTAATGATTTTGCTGAAGCATTCATAGAACTTTTAATGCGCGTATCCAAGTTTTGTGGTAAGATAGTGGTTTGACACATATAGCTAGAGAATTATTTTGCTTAAGTAATATAGTAAACTTTGAGAGAGGTTGAGAGCTTACAAATATAGGAATTGTGATAAGCATTCATTGATCTGTTGAATTGGGCACATCTTTTGAAAATATCATTACATTATTAGTGGTATGATAACGGATATACTTGGGATATGACGTAAGTCAACTTAGGATTAATGTTTGAACCTTTCAAGCTAACCCTTCTCATTATAAATCCTTAGTAGCTAATTTTTAGTCAACAAATACATATAGCCTTTTTTTTTCATATGCCCACATCATCCATACCTCTTCACATTGGAGTATAGCTTATACACTGATTTCCTACCCTTATTGCTTCCAAGTGTGTACTAGGTATGGAATTTACATCTTTTTTTTTTGTAAAAAAAAAAAAGAAACAAAAGGAAGAGTACAAGTGCAAAGTGTTAAATTGAGTGAGTAAAATAAAATAAAAATAAAAATAAAAAAATATTGAAAAAAATAGAGAGAAGTTGAAGAAGAAGGAAAAATATTATTCGATGATCTGAAAAGTTGAAGAGTACATTAAGTAAGCATTATGGTTTGCTATGATTTTTAATAAAATTCCCTTGGGGTGTACTTGGAAGTTTTAGAATCATTTTTATCATTTTCTTTATATAACCCCTAACCCGAGCCATGCTATAATTTTTTTGTGTTAATTATTCCGATTCTAAGTAAGCCTGTGGAAGAAGTGGTGCAATTCTCATTTGTTAATGTTCCTATTATAAGATCAATATTTGATTGTTACTTAATACATAATTGCCTAATTTTTCATGAAAGTGTGTGTACACCCCTTGTCAACTTTATAAAGAGAAACCGTATACGAAACATTGTTATACCCGTGAGTTATAGAGTTAAACTTTTTGCTTAATATGTTCGTGATGTTGCATGTATCACAGTTTGTGGTTAGATGGATATAGTTTGGATCACACACACACTCTATGGATTGCTATATGTGAATTAATTGTGATTGAGTTATTAGATTTCTAAAATTGTTTTGATATATGACTCTGAAAAGTGTGACTTGATGACTTCTGTATGTGATCTTCTTTGGTTTCTTTTATTATTTTTGCATGAAAATTGCTAGGGACTACTAATGAGTACGTGAGAGTACACTCTAAATATCTTAATATTGGATTAAATTACAAAGAATGAAAATATAAATAATTGGATTTCACTTATTATATTGAATTAGATTTCTATTTACATTGAGATATTTTTAAATATTATTATTTCTTTTTTATTCCTTATTTTTTTTATTTTTTTTATTTTATCTATATTTTATCTATATTCTTATGTATTTATTTCTTTTTATTTTTTTTTTATAGGTGGATGATAATTTGCACATGGACCCTACTAATTAATTGAATGCCTCACGTTGACATATATGGTAACCTTAGACTTCACATAAATAAGGCCCATAAATCCATAAAGAAATCAATGGGAAACTTGAAGTCGTGATTTGATTAAGGCCTATTAGAAGACAATCCTTTGAAAATTTGACTTGGCCTGCACTAGGATTTCAAGACATAAGCAACACATATTAATAATCGGACTTCAACAATTAATGGGCCACACTCATGGACCCACTTCATTCCATGACAAGTCAACATTTCACTTTCAATATGACACGGCAATTAAACTTGAATACCAATGAGACTTCAATTGCGGGCAGATATACACATATGTGGACGTAGCGATACAAGAGAGGAGACAGCAGCGCCGTTTGGGAAAAAGCACGAAATTATTCTTTTCATGTTACTCGTTAAATTAATGAGTAATTAAATTTTTATGTAGAATTAAGAATAAATTTATATATTAGATGATATTTTTAATTTATTTTTAATTCATATATTTGATTTTAATTTATTAAGACTCTTTTATTTAATCATTCTTAATATATTATTAATGTATTCTCTTCCAAATAATCATATAATTTATTCTATATTTTTTTATTGTAAATTACGAAATTAAATTCTCAATTGAGGTATCAGTTAATTAAGAATAATTAAAATATCGGATATGTGCAAAGGATTCCCAATACTCTAAATTTGAGTAAACTTTTTCCGTTAATTTTTTTTTTCATTTTAATTTTCATTGAAAATCATTTTTTTTCTTATTAATCATTTAATATTTTTTTTTAATTTTTTTGCTATTCTACTATTTTTTTAATTATCTCTAAGCTAAACTAAATTTCCAGAAAGTTCTCCAAAAACTGACCAAAAATAAAACCCCTACCAAACACCCAAGCACAATAAAGAAAAATTGGAAAGGATGGCCAAGCTGCAGAATTAGGGAGAGGGGAGTCACCTAAGTGTTATCAAAGAACAACAGGAGGATGTTGAAATGTTTTTAGCTAACTGTAAAATTCAATATTTCAAATCTCGTATCTACGTATAGATTTTGATGATAACAAATAAATTCAAAACTTAAACTCAAGTTATCTACGCATGAAAAGGGCTAAATACATCAAAAAATCAAGCATGAGTAAAAAGAAGAACAAGTCTACAAATGAAACTCATATAATAATTTTGTACAACTTTTAAAATTTGAAATTGGATTAAAGTTCAAAATTAATATTTTCTCATAAAATGTCAAATTGCATTTTTTACATTTGCATAACTTTATTAAAATATTTAATTTCAAAATCTTTTTTTTCCACATATGCATAAAGATTTGAATTTGTAAGATGATTGATTGTCATCTTTGATATGTACATATTTTGTTTGAAAATTTTGAAGGGTGGTTGTGTGTTTTTTTGACATATGCAAAAAGAAGATGATTTGGTTTGAAAAATAAATCATGTTCATTTTGTCATGTATAAAAAGTAAAAAATTAGATTTGATTTCTTTGAAAAATGAATGGAGTTGTTTTTGACAAATATAAAAATGAGATGTTTTTATTTTAATCTTTTGAAAAGTGGATAGTGCTCTTATTTAACATGTGAACCTTTTGAAATTTGAATATAAAGACTCGCTTATTTATAAATAGTTCACTTGAATTTTGTAAAAATTATAATAAGTGCTTATACATTAATTGCTAAATTTTACAATATTTTTTCAAAACCCTTATTCTCTCTTCTTTAAGTTTTGTACCTGAATCCTTTTTCATTTTAAGAAAGATATATGTTGCGCTGTATTATTATTATTTCACTCATTGAGGAGTGTACTCTGATAATCTACCTATTATCAGCTCTTATATTTGTAAGATGGTGCGTATAGCCCTTGTGTGTATAGAAGGTGTTCTATACATGGAATAGTTGAATCACTAAGTGTGAGATGATTACAAGTGTAGAGGATATTTTATACGGATTCTTTGTAGTGGTATTGCTCAAAAGTGCAATAGAATTCTATCTCCACCTGAAAGAGATTGACTAGTGAATTTGAGATACTCAAAAGGTAGCTTGAGGCGAGAATGTAGGCAGTGGGGCTGAACCTCATTAAAATACTGAATTTGCTTTTCCTTGTCTTACTCTTTATATTTCCTGTTATTTCGTATTTTGTTTACTCGAAGTAAATGAACTCATCATATCACTTATTACTCATGAGTACACATTGAAAAGAGGAGAAGAAGAAGGAAAGCAAAAGAAGAGCTTGGGACTCAAAGTTGTTCCCCATGAAAGTGAAAGCAATGAAGACGAGAAAAGCGATAACAAAGATGAAGAAATTGTAATGATTACAAGAATATTTCAGAGATTATTAAAGAAAAATAAAGCTCTTTCAAGGAAAACTTTCTAAAAGTTTTCCAACAAAAATACAGGTAAAAATGATTCATTAATTTATTATAAATATAAAAAGTCTGAACATATCAAAGTAGATTGTCTCCTGCTAAAGAAAAATTGATACAAAGGCAAGAAAGCAATGAAAGCTACATGGGATGATGATTCAATGAAAGCAATGAAAGCAATTATAAATTTAGACAGCGACGCAAGTAATGAAGAATCTGCAAATCTTTGTCTTATGGCTAAAGATGATCTTGAGGTAACAAATTCTAAAAATATTAAAAATTCTTCTTATACAGAAGTACAAAATGCTTTGGAAGAGGTATGTGAGGAATTTGAAAAATTGGGTATCAAGTATACCGCTTTAAAAAAGAAAAATTATTCTTTAATAAATGAAAATGATATTTTAAGAAAAGAAAATGTTGTTTTGAAAGATGAAAATTATGAGTTGAAAAAGAAAGTGATTAATTTAGAAAAGATTGTTGAAAACTTTACAAATAGAAAAAGAAATTTTGAAAAACTTCTTGATAGTCAAAGATGTATTTTTGATAAGGTAGGCTTGGGATACATGCCAAAAGAAAAACTCAAACCCTATAAAAATTTCTTTGATAAACCGACTAAATCAAAATCAAATTTTCAAAATTCTTTTCATAAAAATAATTTTTTTAAAGAAAAACATTAAAGAAAAACTTCTTGGTAGTAAAAGATGTTATTTGTAATTTTTACAATAGAAATGGTCATAACTATCATACTTGTTCTATTAGAAGAAAACAAATGACTATTAGGGTCATATGGGTACTAAAAAAATCATATTTCATCTAATACTAATAAATAAATGACCCAAAAAACTTGGGTACCAAGAATTTTTTTTTAATTGCTTTTGTAGGTATGCATGAAATCTTCCATAAGTAAAAGTAAATGGTTTTTAGATAACAGATACTCAAGACACACGACAGGAAATAAAACTAAATTCATTGACCTTACTTTTAAAGAAAAATGACGCATGACATTTTGTGACGACCCTAAATTTCTCATACTTTGCTTTTATTTAATTAAATATATAGAGTTTAGTAACTTAGACAATTTGGTGGTGATGAATATACAAAATTGCACTCTAAATACTCTATTTAAATACTAAAAGAAATGAGAAAATTATGGAAATAACTTATGTTATTAAAATTAATAGTCATTTATCTTGAGATAGATATAAGCATGATTTAATATATTGATGAAAATATAAAATGCCATATTTTTCTCTCTTAATATTTAATATTTTATTCTTATTTGATGCCTAAATATACTCATTATCCTTACATTTTGATTTAGGACACAAATGGAGGCATTAGGAGCAAATGAAGATAATTGCGAAATTTTAGACAGTTCTGACATCTTTTCGTAATATGATCATAACTCTCTCATCTAATCTCCGATTGAGATGATTTAAGATGATACAGAACCGCAAGAGAAATATCGATAACTTTTATTTTTTATGTTTTAAGAGATATTGATGAGTACACAAAAATGCACTCTAAATACTCTATTTAAATACTAAAAGAAATGAGAAAATAATGGATATAACTCATGTTATTAAAATTAATGGTCATTTATCTTAAAATAGATATAAGCATGATTTAATATATTGATGAGAATATAAAATGCCATATTTTCCTCTCTTAATGTTTAATATTTTATTCTTATTTGATGTCTAAATATACTCATTATTCTTATATTTTGATTTAGGACACAAATGGAGACATTAGGAGCAAATGAAGATAATTACGGAATTTTAGATAGTTCTGACATCTTTTCGTAATATGGGCATAACTCTCTCATCCAATCTCCGATTGAGCTGATTCAAGATAATATAGAACCGCAAGAGAAATATCTATAACTTTTGTGTTTTATGTTTGAAGAGATATCCACTCAATCCAAGACAAAATTGACCATCAAGTGGACGCACCTGCACTTGACGTTCCTGGATATTTTTCAGCCACTTGCATCAAATCCAAATGTCATCATAATATTTTCCAGCAAGCACTCCTACACCAACTTGGAAATTCAATGATCAATTTATATGCAAGATGAAGTGCACTCAAGTTTCTTATAGACAAATTATTTGACCACAAGATATTAAGTCATACAAAACAACTAATGGATAGAGAAGCAAAATTGAAACACTCAACCTACAAGCAAAATCCAGCTCATGCATGGTGGGAAAACAAATGATCAAACTGACAACTCACAAATCACTTGGATTCAAGAATGGCACACGGCAAAACAAGTTGAAATTGTGATGATTTTGTCATGACAACTTGCATGAAGGATGCTTATAAATAGAATGAAGGGGTGTGTGTTCTAAGAAAATGCTTAGTGTGCTTGGATGCCTTGGAAGATACATTGTTTTTGAGAGCTTGAGAAAAGAAAAGAAAAACCAAAGAAGAGAGAAGAAAATAATGGTTGGCTCTTCCATATTATCCCTTGAAGAATTTTTGTTGCATATTTTCAATATGTGTAACTAATTTTCTAGTAGAGCTAGGGATGAATTTGTATATATGATGGTATTTGTAATTGTTTTTGATTCATATATGTGTTCTTCAAATATTAAACTCTTTTGTTTAGTCATTCGAAATTTATTATAAATGTTTTCGTCACCAAATAATCTTAGAATTTATTTCGTTTATAGATTCAGTCATGCTTTTTCTATTAAATGCAATAATCCTTTGATTATGTTTGGTTCAATTGGTTATCTATTTTAATTTAATTCTCTGCTGCAATATTGCTCTACGAGTATATTGTCGACATTGAATTTCTTTAATATCGATAACAATTCCTGTTCTTATATTGTGACGAATGATTTTTCAAAAGATTACATTTGATTTAAATCTGGTTATTAATGTTTTATTTTTCGATTGAAAATTTGGACATAGAATTTTCAATTGAGTTATTAATGAATCGAAAATAATTAAAATACCAATTATATACAAAGGATTCCCGATACTTTACTTTTCGCATTCATCTAAATCTTTTTGTTAATTTCGTTACTGTTCTTCAATTTCTCAATCCATCTCCCTGTGGAATCGACACCCCAAAGCTATACTGCAAACGACCGCGTTATTCTTTGGGCGTAATCAAATTTTGGCGCCGTTGCCGGGGAGACGGTAGAAGAATTTGTAGTTTTTTTAGTAGTTTGTAAAAAAAAAAAAAAAGAGCGGTAGCTTCGTTCAATTTCTTTTTAGCTTTCTGCATCTTTATTTTATTTTACTTTTATTTTCGTAATTTTTTTTTTTTTCAGTATTACGCTTTTCTTTACTTTACATGCGCAGGTATAGAGACGCTTTTGGACGGTTTGCTAGTAGACCCGTGCTAGAATCAGATTCAGAATCTAATTTTTCTAATCGCTTGTTTGATAATTCTTCCAATTCTGACGCGATGAGTGAACACGTGGACCAACCTGTTAGAACCCTCCAAGATTATCTTCATCCCGCACGAACAGCCACACCATCCTGTATTATGTTCTCACCTAATGTTCGTCATGTAGATTTTAAAACGGGAATGATACAATTACTTCTGACTTTCCATGGTCTAGAAAATGAAAACCCCTATGTTCATATTAGGGAATTTGATGAAGTAGTTGCAACATTTCACAGTCAAAATACCACTGACGAAATGGTAAGGCTAAAGTTCTTTCCTTTTTCTTTGAAAGATAAAGCTAAGAGTTGGTTATACTCACTAAGACCACGGTCTATTGGAACATGGAGTGAGATGACTCAAGTGTTTTTCAATAAATATTTTCCCCAACATAAGACCAATGCTTTAAAAAGACAAATCTCTACCTTTGTACAAAAGGATAGTGAGACTTTGTACCAGTCTTGGGAAAGATTTAAAGAATTACTGAGTATGTGTCCCTACCATGGATATGAGAATTGGCGCTTAGTGAGTTATTTCTATGAAGGGCTTACGCCCACGTGGAAATAATGTGCAATGGAGAATTTTTACAGAAAAATCCCGATGAGGCCATAGAGTACCTCAATGAGCTTGCTGAAAAAGCTCATACTTGGACTGGACCTAGTGCTACTAATAGCACAAACAGGTCACGACCTACAGGAAACCCGAGTGGTGGTATTTACCATCTAAGGGAAGAGGATAACCTTAAGGTTAAGGTTGAAATGCTCACCAGAGAATTAGAGTTATTGAAAACGAAAAACTCAAAGCCAACACACATGGCTAATCATGCAGACTCTTTTGAACCATGTGTTGTCTGTGGTGGGGTAGATCATCATGCCCAAGACTGTCCTACACATGCTAACATGAGAGGATGGCGTAATCACCCCAACTTCAGCTGGAAGTCTGAAAACCAACAGCTTGCACAACCTTCTAGATCATATCCTGCACCATACCATACACCTCAATCTTTTAGAAATTCTTTAGAAGACACTTTGCATGCATTTATTGAAGTACAGGGTAAGACTAACCAAAATTTGAGTCTTTAATTATGCAGGTTGTTGAAGAACAAAAGGAGATAAAGAGCCAGATGTCTAAAATAATGAGTTTCTTGAGTGTAAATGAGCAAGGTAAGTTCCCTTCTCAAGCTCAGTCTGTACCTCATGGTCAACATATGGCACAAGAAACTGTGAAGAATCACGAGTACCAGCAGATATATATGATTGGCTCACTCATAGACAGGGAAGTTTTCACAACTCGTGATTCTGATCCCCTTGAGAATTTTATTGTTGATTTTGAGTATAATCCTATCAGTGATTCATCTGATGTAGCTAATATTTGTGCAATTTTTGACAATACTCAAGATTATAGCACATGGGCTTGGCAACCGAAGTTTGAGGAGTTTCTTGAGAAAAATGAAAAACAGATTCCTTCAAGTGGGCAAGTAACCAAAGTTAATCTTAAACCTTGCCACCTACTTGTGACGTTCGAGCACCGAGTTTATTGGGCAAATAAGCGTTTCGTTTTTGACCCAGGAGGAATAGTTCAAGAAGTGGAAGATAGTCCGGTTGTAAACTTGGTCTACTAACTTTGACCACAGCATGCAACAATAATTATTATTATTATTATAATTATTATATCATCATTATTATTATTATTATTATTATCTTATTTGTTTTGTTTTGTTTTTATTTACTATTGTTTTCTTTATTTTTGTTTGCAGGATAGTATCATTTTGTCATTTCAGATCACTACTTTTGACGCTTAGCGAGCTATCTGCATCACACATCAGGTGTATCCTACCCTTTTTAGTTACTCCCCATCCAATTTTGATTATTAAACATTGAGGACAATGTTTCATTTAAGTTGGGGGGTGGGAATACAAATATGTTATTTAAACTCTGTGGCATATTTCAATCAATATATAAAAAATTGCCAAATTTTTTCACACAGGCATCTTTTCACACATGATACTCATGCTCATTCATAACCATCTTGGTAAATTCAACAAACCCATTTTAAATCATTTTGCTAAAGCATCCACAGAACCATTTATGCACTTCTCCAAACTTTGTGGTAATATGGTGATTTGACACATGTAACTAAAGAATTATTTTGCTCAAGTATTCATATGAATTTTGTGAGAATTGAGAGCTTACAAATACAGAAATTGTGATAAGTATTCATTGATCTGTTGAATTTGACTCTTCTTTTGAGAATATCATTACATGGTTTATGGTAAGATGGTGGATATACTTGGGATATGACGAAAGTCAACTTAGGATTAACGTTTGAGCCTTTCAAGCTGAGCCTTTTCATCATAGATCCCTAACAGCCAATTTTGAGCCAATATACACATATGGCCTTTTCTTTTCATATCTACATCATCCATACCTCTCCACATTGGAGTATAGCTTATACACTATATTTTCCTACCATTTTACTTCCAAGTGTGTACTAGGTGTGAAATTATCATAAAAAAAAGAAAAAAAAAACCATGACAAAAATGGCATGGTGCTAGATGTGTCCATCAAATTATTCATGAAAGAGTTCATCAAATTGCGAAGACACCAGTGGCAAAAGAAGATGGAAAAGTGTACTTAGTCAAAAATCTAAAAAATTGAAAAGTACATCAAAAGGAAAGTATAGTCTACTGAAAAATTTAACAGATTCCCTTTTGTGTATATTTGGAAGTTTTTGAAATCTCTTCACATTTTCTTCTTAAGAACCCCAACCCTAAACCACATTACAACCCTTTATGTTGATTTTTCCGATCCTAAGTATGCTTGTGGAAAGAATGGTGGAAATCTCATTTGTTAGTATTCCTATCATAAGATCAATGTTTACTTGTTACTTATATATAATTGGCTAAATTTCCATGAGAGTAAATGTACACCTTTGTCAACTCCGTAGAGAGAACCCATACATGAAACACTTCTATACCCGTGAGTTATGGAGTTGAACCTTTTTGCTTAAGATATTATAATGTTGCATGTGTCGAAACTTCTGATTTGATAAAAATAGTTTGGAACACATACACACTCTGTGGATTGCTATATATGAATTACTTGTGAAAGGGTTATTGAATTTCTAAGATTGTTTTGATATGTAAATTTGAAAAATGTGTCTTGATGGCCCCTATGTGTGATTTTATTTGGTCTTTCTCATCATTTTGCATGAAAATTGCTAGGGACTAGCAATGAGTAAGTTGGGGGGTGTGATGAGTGCACAAAAATGCACTCTAATACTCTATTTAAATACTAAAAGAAATGAGAAAATAATGGATATAACTCATGTTATTAAAATTAATGGTCATTTATCTTGAAATAGATATAAGCATGATTTAATATATTGATGAGAATATAAAATGCCATATTTTCCTCTCTTAATGTTTAATACTTTATTCTTATTTGATGTCTAAATATACTCATTATTCTTATATTTTGATTTAGGACACAAATGGAGACATTAGGAGCAAATGAAGATAATTGCGGAATTTTAGACAGTTCTGACATCTTTTCGTAATATGGGCATAACTCTCTCATCCAATCTCCGATTGAGCTGATTCAAGATGATATAGAACCGCAAGAGAAATATCTCTAACTTTTGTGTTTTATGTTTGAAAATATATCCACTCAATCTAAGCCAAAATCGACCATCAAGTGGACGCACCTGCACTTGACGTTCCTGGATATTTTTCAGCCACTTGCATCAAATCCAAATGTCATCATAATATTTTCCAGCAAGCACTCCTACACCAACTTGGAAATTCAATGATCAATTCATATGCAAGATGAAGTGCACTCAAGTTTCTTGTAGACAAATTATTTGACTACAAGATATTAAGTCATACAAAACAACTAATGGATAGAAAAGCAAAATTGAAACACTCAACCTACAAGCAAAATCCAGCTCATGCATGGTGGGAAAACAAATGATCAAAATGACAACTCACAAATCACTTGGATTCAAGAATGACACATGGCAAAACAAGTTGAAATTGTGATGATTTTGTCATGACAACTTGCATGAAGGATGCTTATAAATAGAAGGAAGGGGTGTGTGTTCTAAGAAAATGCTTAGTGTGCTTAGATGCCTTGGAAGATACATTGTTTTTGAGAGCTTGAGAAAAGAAAAGAAAAACCAAAGAAGAGAGAAGAAAATAATGGTTGGCTCTTCCATATTATCCCTCGAAGAATTTTTGTTGTATATTTTCAATATGTGTAACTAATTTTCTAGTAGAGCTAGGGATGAATTTGTATATATGATGATATTTGTAATTGTTGTTGATTCATATATGTGTTCTTCAAATATTAAACTCTTTTGTTTAGTCATTCGAAATTTATTATAAATATTTTCGTCACCAAATAATATTAGAATTTATTTCATTTATAGATTCAGTCATGCTTTTTCTATTAAATGCAATAATCCTTTGATTATGTTTGGTTCAATTGGTTATCTATTTTAATTTAATTCTCTGCTGCAATATTGCTCTACGAGTATATTGTCGACGTTGAATTTTTTTAATATCGATAACAATTCCTGTTCTTATATTGTGACGAATGATTTTTCGAAAGATTACATTTGATTTAAATCTGGTTATTAATGTTTTATTTTCCGATTGAAAATTTGGACATAGAATTTTCAATTGAGTTATTAATGAATCGAAAATAATTAAAATACCAATTATATACAAAGGATTCCCGATGCTTTACTTTTCGCATTCATCTAAATCTTTTTGTTAATTTCGTTACCGTTCTTCAATTTCTCAATCCATCTCCCTGTGGAATCGACACCCCAAAGCTATACTGCAAACGACCGCGTTATTCTTTGGGCGTAATCAGATATCCACTCAATATAAGACAAAAGCGACCATCAAGTGGACGCATCTACACTTGACATTCCTGGATATTTTTCAGCCACTTGCATCAAATCCAAATGTCATCAAAATATTTTCCAGCAAGCACTCCTACACTAAGTTGGAAATTCAATGATCAATTCATATGCAAGATAAAGTGCACTCAAGTTTCTTCAAAACAAATTATTTGACCACAAGATATTAAGTCATACAAGACAACTAATGGATAGAGAAGCAAAATTGAAATATTCAACCAACAAGCAAAATCCAGCTCATGCATAGTGGGAAAATAAATTATCAAAATGACAACTCACAAATCACTTGTATTCAATAATGGCACTTGCCAAAACAAGTTGAAATTGTGATGATTTTGTCATGACAACTTGCATGAAGGATGCTTATAAATAGAAGGAAGGGGTATGTGTTCTAAAAGAATGCTTAGTGTGGGAGGATGCTTTGGAAGAGACATTATTTTGAGAGCTTGAGAAAAGAAAAGAAAAACTAAAGAAGAGAGAAGAAAATAATGGTTGGCTCTTCCATATTATCCCTTGGAGAATTTTTGTTGCATATTTTCAATATGTGTAACTAAATTCTCAAGGAGGGCTAGGGATGAACTTGTGTGTGTGATGGTGTTTGAAATTTATTTTTGATTCATGTGTTTGGTCTTTAAATATTAAAACTCTTTTGTTCTATTATTCTCAATTTATTTGTGATGTTTTTGATCTTCAAATAATTATAGAATCTATTTCGTTTATGGATTCAGTCATGCTTTTTCTATTGAGTGAATTAGTTCTATAATTATGTTTAGAGCAATTGATTGTCTATATTGATTTAATTTTCTGCTGCAATATCGCCTCTTCGATATATTGTCGTCGTTGGATTTTCTCAATGTTGATAACAATTTATGAGAGTTAAGCGTGAAGAATAATTTTTCAAAAAGTTACATTTGATTTAAATTTTGGTTATTAATGTTATATCTTCCGATTAAGAATTTGGACTTAAAATTCTTAATTGAGTTATCAATGAATTAAGAATAAATTTGAATACCACAAATACACAAGGAATTCTCTCCGCTCTACTTTTCCTCTCATTTTTATACTTTTTAAATTACTCATTTAGTTTTAATTTACGTTGCACTCTAAAATTTACTTTTCGCACTCGTCTAAATCTTTTTACTAATTTCATTATTATTCTTCAATTTCTCAATCTATCTCCCTGTGGAATCGACACCCCAAAACTATATTACAAACGACCGCGTTATTTTTTGGGCGTAATCAGGTGGATAAAGCCTTAAGGGATGGGCTTAGGAGCTTAAGGCCTTGAAGCCCATAACAAGAGCTTTGGGCCTAAGTGGGGGAAAGACAAGCCCATATGTCGACGCCCCAACCCACGCTTGGGATCGCACGTGAATAGAAGCGTCGAGGACGAACAACACAAGGAAGGTCACCCCTCGTCGTAGCATGCATTTAGTTTTTTTTTTTTTTGAAACGTCAAGTAAAGATTTTCGCAGCGGAAATAAAAAGGCTAAGCCGTCAATAACATACATCACATGGTTAGACTACGGATCCCAAACATAATATTAAACATAGCCAGGATTTAATATTTACATAACTTGTCCAAGAAACCAAAATAGTGCTTCCCACAGGCGGGAAGAATTTTTCCAAAAGCAATAATACAGGGTATCAAAATACAATACGGGTCTTAACACTGCCCATATGTTCATCCGACGGGTTCCTTCTTCACTTTCTTAAGGTTCGGGCCCTAGCGAAGCCGGTCCAAATCCAGGCTAGGCCCTACCTCACATATCGCCCTAGAAGGCGTTCCAAAAATGCGCCCCAAGTGAAGGGACTCGTCCATCCCTAATACTAAACAACACCCTGAAGGGCGTAGCCCAACATAACTGTACATAGTCACCTTCAGTGACTCCATCTCCCACTGACCCAGGCGGTCTAGTGGTACTGGCCCCTTAAGGGCGGCCTCAATCGGACCCTCGAGGGTCTGACGTGTCATCTCCGGGGTCGTACCCTTCTCATCCATCCTCACCTGCAAGTACGTCTATTGTCCCCGAGAGGGCACAATAGTGGGAATACAAGGAGTGGGGTGAGATTTCGGGAGAAATCTCAGTAAGTACATCTATACTCTATCAGAAGCAATTTTAGGCATATAGTAAGGTGAATAACAAACAAATCTTCTTACATATGCATTACCATGGGACTTATGCCTAGACTGATGCACATGTTCGTGACGAAAATTCACTTTTCTTTTCTTATTCTCAATCTCCAAAATCATACTTGTTCAAAACGCATAGCAAAACTTCTTTGATGCATATTCTTTCGAAAACAACAAAAAAACTCTTGTTCGAAAACTTTTCGTCTTTTACTTATCTTAGGCGCCACTTATCATATCACATCATATATGGCCCGAAGATCCTTTTCTTTTCGTCATGACTTCTTATTTTGGACACCTCACGGTTCCCCTAAGCACCGTGTGCTTCCCGCTAGTTACCGTCACACCCGGCGACCAAGTCGACCAAAGTGAATACGTTTCGCGTCCTTTCACGCTATTCGTCGCTTGGGGATTTCTCTCCAAGCGACTACAAACTTATCAGATGGCGAGCGCCGAGGCCAACACCGCTTATAGGGCACCCACTAGCATTAGGTGCGACCACGCTCCGGACACTTATGTGGAGCCATACATGGTCTACCGACGGTTCTTTGTCGACCCAGGGGCTTTCACTCGACTTTAATCACTCCTCAGTGAACAGGGAGTTCCACTGGGACACTTCCCCGTCCCAACCTTTGGGGTTCTTCTAAAACTTTATTTTTTTCTTCTTTCGAAAACATTCTTTACTAAAAACATAGGTTTTTCGTGCTTATGCATGTGACATGCAACATTTGACCTTGTAGATGCAAGAACTCGAGACGAACCCGAGTACACACGTGTAGTCGTATTTCTTTCAAATCCTTATACCATAGACTCGTACTTATGGAAAAATATCTAAACAAAAGCATTAAGGGGAGGTGGGGTGCTCGGCATTCACCCCTAGGTTTGGGCCGAGACCCTACTTTGTTTCCTATTGATGTTTTCTTCTTCCTTTGATCTCCCTAACACCATTTCGCCTAAATTCGAAATTTTTAAAAAGATTTCCTAACCTTAATAGGGTCAAACCCGAAACCTATAAGGTCCTCAAGCCTTACGTTTTCTTCTCTCAGTCTTTCCACTAAGGCACTACTTGAATGATCTAGGTGAATCCGAACCCATACATGTCATTCTCTCAACGCACATACTTCTTTTCTCCAAAATATCCAAACATGAATATATAAAATAAATAAGAGATTAAAACTTCATAATTTTTCTCTTCTAGAACTTCTCCAAAAATATAACTCCACAAGCATACATTATCATACTCATTAAGCAATAATAACACCAACATCTTCCTAAAATTATTACAACTATTTTTCCACCAATGCTTCATAAACTTTTCATCCTAGCATGGCATTTCTATATGCACAATATTTACAAAGATGCTTCCCCAATATCATAGTATGCATATATCCTATATTCACCAACATTCAATTAACTCGATATCTGCATGCATACATACTTTTTCTCATCGAACCATCAAAATCATCATCATCTCAAATTCCTTTACCCAATAAGTTTATAGGTTTTACACATGAATCCTCATCAAGATAACATTCGTACTCTTAAATATTCATCATGGCATTTCTGAGCAAGCAACCAAACAATAAAACATATTCAAACATATTCTCACACATTCAAGCACATTCACTTTAAAATATACGGAAATTGCTAAAGGTATAGTAAGGAGGTACTTACTTGTCTTCCTAGCTAGCTTATAAAACTTCTGAAAACAAAATAAATGCTTAGTTAGATTGTGC
This sequence comes from Platycarya strobilacea, assembly GCA_036898215.1. Classification (NCBI taxonomy): domain Eukaryota; kingdom Viridiplantae; phylum Streptophyta; class Magnoliopsida; order Fagales; family Juglandaceae; genus Platycarya; species Platycarya strobilacea. The sequence continues at coordinate 5,511,305 of CM072558.1, forward strand.
TAAAAGTTTATTATTTCTAAAAGAAAGGCCCCCTTTTTGAAAGGTATAAACTTAAGGCTCTCTTTCATGCTTCTAGGTTTTTGCTTTGAAATGGCTAAGTTACTTACCTCTTCTAGGCTTCTTCTTCTTCCACCAACACTACCTCCTTCTCCTTCTTAGTTTGGTGTGTTTAGGTGTTTAGGTGGTGAGAACAAGTGAAACCAAGTGGAGAGAAATGGGAGAGTGCCGTGAGATGCCAAGAAGGGAGAGGTGTGTGTGTGTCCGAAAAGTGCAAGTCCAAAAAGGTGAAGGAACTAGGCCATTCGGCCAAGGCATTTGGCTAGCTTCTAGGCCACTCATTCCCCTATGTTTGAGTGACTTGTGATGGGCTTGAAAGACTCTTGAGTGACTCCCATCACTTGATCACATCAACCCTAATCCATCCTATCCTAGGTTTTGGAGATTATGCTCTCTCTTCTCCTTCTCATGGCCGGCCACATACCCTAGGGTTCCAACCCCTTTTTATCACTTCACATCCCCTCTTGTCTCCCCTACTATCCCCTCACAAGTCATTCAAATGGATTTTAGAATCCATTTTTGGGAAAACCCCCAAAGGAGGTTTCGGATCCCTCCATCCCTCATCTCATCCGAATCCTTCCCTCATCTCACTCTCCTTCTACTTTTGTCACATGCTTCCTCCATCAACCAATCACCTCACACCTCACACAAACTTGTCATGTCACTCTTACACAAATATTCATCTAGATTTGGTGGCAAGAAAGTCAAACAAGGAGGGGAGAGGTTCGGCTAAGGCATGACCGAAACCTTCACCCCTTTCTTTCCACTTTTGCTCCATCATTTCCCATCTCATGTCACTTCTCTTACACACCAAGTCTCATCCTATTGTTCACAATCCCCTCATGTCCTTTCCCCTATATTTGGAAAGGTTTTAGGCAAGCAAATCCCAAGGCCATTCGGCCAAGGCCCTCACCGAAACCCTTCCCCTCTCTTCCCATCTCCAAGTCTTCTCAAATCCTTTCCACATGATTTTGCTAGATATGGTAGGATCCTATGTTGACTTATTTAGCAAAATCCTACACCTCACTCACTTACCTAGGTAGGACAAGATGGAAGATTCCACTCATGGCTTTTCCTTTCTTCCTCCAACAAAACAACTAGTCAACTAGTCTCACCTACTAGAATTTCCTTCTCTCAACTACTAGTCTTGACTCAAATTACTAAACTCTTCCTAGCTTGACATGTGTCACCAAGCTTGGGCTTGAGTTGTCTTATGGACCTCTTTCTATGGACCTATGGGCTTTTCTCTCCCCCCACTTAGACCCAAGCTCATGCCATGGCCTTAAGGCCCTTGAACTCTCAAGTCCATTTCTTAAGGCACTAGCTACCTATTTACCTAGATCACTAAGCCACATTAGTATAATTAGACACCTAGATCAAGGAGCTGGATGTACCCAAAATCAAGGAACTGCGTCCTAACTTAATCTTTTGCTTGATCTTTTGTGTCTTTTAGAAAGTGATGACAATGATATGTGTGTATATGAATGTATGAATGCTTTGTGATGATTATGTCTGTAATTGTTTGACTATTTCGTAGAACTATAGTGACTTGTGAATTCTAATAAGGAGATGGCTCGAACTAGAAGAAATCCCCGTATGTCTATAGCCACCGTAGCTCAAATAGGGGAAAGAAGAAAAATAGACAAAGGATAATGCGCAGAAGGTGCGAAAGGATGAGAGTACAGGGGTTAGCACCTTTGGAACGATATGAGTGGCATTGCACCCATGTTATGAGCATAACTCGTAGAGGATTACTTCTTCCTTGTCGAGCTCTACCTCACAAAGAACGACAACCACCTAGGAGTTGGTTGAGAAAGAAGAGAAGACAATTACGTAGGATAATTCGAGGTGAGGCGAGCGAACCAAATTTAGAGCCCCTGAACTTTTTCGATACTTCTAAGGACCGTATTAGACTAAGAGAGGAAGGAGTGCCCCGAATAGAGACAGAGGAAGAAATTACTCGTAGGATAAACGACTTGAAAGTGAATATGTATTATGACCCGGACGTGGATGATGTGTTCTATCACTCCCAGGACTCTGTGACGGAGGAGGAAGACATACCTACCTATTTCTTCTTCAGAGGAATCTACCGCCACTAGCACAAGAGGTATATTCATATATATATATATATATATGTGTGTGTGTGTGTGAAAAGAAAAACACCCATTATTGTCTTCTTGTGCATGCCTTTGTGATTTCGAGGACGAAATCTTCTTTTTAGTGGAGGAGGATGTGATGACCCCAAATTTTCCATACTTTGCTTTTATTTAATTAAATATATAGAGTTTAGTAACTTAGGCAATTTGGTGGATAAAGCCTTAAGGGATGGGCTTAGGAGCTTAAGGCCTTAAAGCCATAACAAGAACTTTGGGCCTAAGCGGGGGAAAGACAAGCTCATAGGTCCATGAGAGGAAGTGCACTAGTCAACCCAAGCCCATACTTGATGACACATGTCAAGCTAGGAAAAGTTTAGTAAGTTCAATCAAGACTAGTAGTTGAGAGAAGAAAATACTAGTAGGTGAGAAAGTTGATTAGTTGTTTTGGTTGGAGAAAGAAAAGAGAAGACATGAGTGGAATCTTTCCATCTTTTCCTACCTAGATAAGTGTGTGAGGCATAGGATTTTTCCAAATAAGATCAATATGGGATCCTACCATATCTAGTAAAATGATGAAGTAGGATTTGAAAAGATTTGGAGATGAGAAAAGAGAGAGGGGTTTCGGTTGGGGCTTTGGCCGAATGGCCTTAGGGTTTTGTTACCTAAACATTTCTAAATCTAGATGTAAGGGACATGTGAGACTTGTGTAAGATTAGATAAGATTTGATGTGTAAGAAGGTGTAAGAAAATGTGACATGAAATGTGAGTTGATGGATCAAAAAGTGGGAGGAAAGGAAATGAAGGTTTCGGGTATGGCCTTAGCCGACTCCCCCTCCCCTTGTTTGAACTTATTTTTGCCTCCAAATCTAGGCTATAGATTTGTGTAAGAGTGATAAGACAAGCTTGTGTAAAAGGTGAGGTGATTGGTTGATGGAAAAAGCATGTGACAAAAAGGAAATTAGAGTGAGATGAAGGGAGGGTTTCGGATGGAGGCCATGTGATCCAAAACTTCACTTGTGCATTTTTCCAAAAAGGGATCCTCAAATCCTTTGGAGTGACATGTGAGATGATTGTTGGGAAGACAAGAGGTGATGTGAGATGATGGAAAGGGGTTGAAACCCTAGATAGAGAGGTCGGCCATAAGGAGGAAAGAAGGAGCAAATTTTCAACCTAGGATGAGCTAGATTAGGGTTGATGTGATCAAGTGATGGAAGTCACTCAAAAGGTCTTTCAAGCCCATCACAAGTCTCCCAAACCTAGGGGAATCAGTGACCTAGAAGCCTAGCAAAGTTCCTTGGCCGAATGGCCTTGTTTCGTCACCCATTTGGCTTGCTCATTTCGGACACACACACACACCCCATTCACTTTGCACCTCATGGCAACCTCTCCCCATTCCCTCTACTTTGCCTCACCTCTTTTCACCACATAGACACCAAAACACTCCAAGCTTAGAAGGAGAAGAAGATAGTGATTTTGGAAGGAAGAGGAAGCCTAGAAAAGGAAGAACCCTATGTTCATGCTTTCAAAAAAGAAAACATTTTCATTTAAAAATGGTAAATTCTTAGCATGTTCTAATAAAGTATTTCTTTTATTTTTAGAACTCTTTTAAGTTAGCTAGGAAGATTGGTAAGTATATCTCTATTTTGCCTCTAGCATTTTTTTTATATTTTTGAGTGAATGTGCTTGAATGTGTGTATATGCTTGTATTGTTTGGTTACTTGCTTAGCATTGCCATGATGAAACTTTGTGGGTAGAAGTGTTATTTTGATTAGAATCCATGTGTAGAACCTGTGATCTTCTTGGTTAAAGAGTTATGAGATGATTGATGATCTTGATGGTTTGATGAGGAAAAGCACGCAAGCATGAAGATGTTGAGTTAGTTGAGCATTGGTGAATAAGGGATATATGCATATATGTTATTTGAAGAAGCATCTTGATTTTAGTTGTAAATATCTTGACTATTGAAATGCCATGCTAGGATGAACATGTATAAAGTATTGATGGAAACTAGTTATATTGATCTCGGAAGATATTGATATTATTGTTGCTTGATGGTTACAAAAAAAAAATGCATGCTTGTGGAATTATGTTTTGGAGGATTCTTTTGAAGTGGGAATCTTGAAGTTTTAATTCCCTCTTTATTTAATGTTCATGTTTGGATATTTTTGGAGAAAAAGAAATATATATATTGGGAGGATGACATGTATGGATTCGGTTTCACATAGAGTATTCAAGTAGGACCCTAGCTTTGAAGGGCTAAGAAAAGGAAAACACAAAACTTGAGAGCTATAGGTTTCGTTTACCTACTTGTAAGGTTAGAAAATTGTTTTAAATATTGAACTAGGGTTAGATGGTTTTAGGAAGATCAATGGAAGAAGAGAACATCAATGGGAGACAAAGTGGGTCTCGGCCCAAACTCTAGGGGTGGAGGCTGAGCTCTTGTTTAAGTGCTTTCACACTAGTATGAGTTAAGAAGAAGAAGGTTTTGAAGGAAAAATAACCAAATGTGTGTACTCGAGTTTGCCTCGAGTTTTGCATTCACAAAGTTGGAAGTCGCATGTCCCATGCATAAGCACGAAAACCCATGTTCTGAGAAAAATATGTTTTCAAAAGAAATGAATTAAAGTTTTAAAAGAACCCCAAAGGCTGGGACGGGTAAGTGTCCCAGTGGAACTCTCTGTTCACTCAGAAGTGTCTAAATTGAGTGAAAACCCCTAGGTCGATAAAGAACAGTCGGTGGACTATGTATGGCTCCAAAAGGTGTCCGGAGCGTGGTTGCACCTAATGCTAGTGGGTGCCATAAAAGGGTGTTGGATTAGGCCTTGCCATCTGATAAAGGTTGTAGTTGCTCGGAGAGAAATCCCCGAGTGACGTATTCACCTAGCTTGACTGGTCGCCGAGTGTGACGATAACTAGCGAGGAGTACACTGCATAAAAGAACTGTGAGGTGTCCAAAATATGAAGTCATGACAAAAAGAAAACGACTTCTGGGCCGTATATGATATGATAAGTGGCGCCTAAAATAAGAAAAGACAAAAAGTTTCTGAACGAAGTGTCTTTTGAAAGAATATGCATTAAAGAATTTTTGTTAAGTGATTTGAACAAGTATGTTTTGGAAATTGAGAAAAAGATGAGAAAAATGAATTTTTGTCATGAGCATGTGCATCGGTCTAAGTATGAGTCCCTGTTAATGCATACGTAAGAAATTTGTTTGTTAAAGTATAGATGTACTTGCTGAGGTTTTCCCTGAAATCTCACCCCCCTCTTTATGTCCCTACTATCCTTCCCTCTTGGGAACGATAGAAGTACTTGTAGGTGAGGATGACTCCACCGAGTACGACCCCCGTGATGACACCTCGGATCCTCAGGGACCCGATTGAGGCCGCCCTTAGGGGGCCAGTGACTCTGAACCTCCCAGGTCAGTGGAAGGTGGAGTCACTAAAGATGACAATGTACAGTTTGGTTGGTTTGTACCCTGCGGGGTGTTACTTCGTATTAGGGGTTGATGAGTCCCTTCACTTAGGACGTATTTTTGGACCGCCCTCTAGGGCGATATGTGAGGTAGAGCCTAGCCTAGAATTAGATCGACTTTGCTGGGGCCCGAACCTTAAGAAGATAAAGAAGGAACCCGTCTGTTGAATTCTATGGGCAGTGTTAAGACCCATTTTATTATGTACACCCTTTATTATGTAGTTGGTAAAGTCTTCCCGCATGTGGGAAGTACTATTTTGATATGATGGAAAGGTTATGTAAAATTTGAAATTTGGCTATGTATGATATTATGTTTGGGATCCATGGCGTAACCATGTGATGCATAATTATAGAAGGTTTGACCTTTTTATTTCGTTGCAAGAATTTTCACTTGACGTTAAAAAAAAACGTACATGTATAATATGATGAGGGGTGAACTTCCTTGCATTGCTCATCCCCGATGCTTCTATTCACGTGCGATCCCAAGCATGGGTTGAGGCGTCGACACATTTGGAGACAATTCAAAAAGGAAGATCATTGGAATAGAAGATACAAATAATACAAATAGTTTCAATCTCAACAAAAAGAATATAATGGAAGAAGTCCAACATGGAGACATCAGGAAAGATCATCAAAATTTAGTATAAGATGCAACTAAACACTAGAAACATGTGAAAGATCATCTAGTGGAACAAATTCTAGGAGAATCTTCACGAGTTATAAGTATTCGATCATCTCTTAGAAATATTTGCAATATATTGCTTTTCTATCTCATATTGAACCCAAAAATATCAATAAAGTACTGCTTGATGAATCATAAATTTTAGTTATGTAAGAAGAGCTAAATCAGTTTGAAAGAAATGATGTTTGGACACTTGTTCCTAGACCCAAAAATCATATTATTATTGGAACAAAATGAGTTTTTAGAAATAAGAAAGATGGGTCTGGAATCATCACTAGAAACAAGGCTAGACTTGTAGCCTAATGTTTCAACCAAGAGGGATGAATCAATTATGATGAGACGTATACACTTGTTGTAAGATTAGAAGTTATTCAAATGTTACTTGCATATGTATGTTATAAAAATTTCAATTTTTTCAAATGGATGTTAAAAGTACTTTCTTAAATGGTTTTATAAATGAAGAGGTATATGTTGAGTAACCTTTAGGTTTTGAAAATCATAGATCTTCGAATCATGTTTTTAAGCTCACAAAAGATTTATATGGACTTAAACAAACTCCTATAGCTTGGTATGAAGATTTAGTGGTTTCTTGATTGAAAAATGTTTTTCAAGAAGAAAAATTGATACAACTTTTTTTATCAAATATGAATAGGATGATATTCTTCTAGTTCAAATTTATATGGATGATATAATATTTAGTGCTACTAATGAAAATCTGTGCTAAGATGGTGCTAAGAGTACACAAGAAGAATTTAAAATGAGTGTGATGGGAGAACTTAATTTCTTCTTGGATTGCAAATCAAGCAAGTAAAAAGTGGAACATTCATTAATCAGTCAAAATATATCAAAGAGTTACTCAAAAAGTTTGAAATGGAATGTGTGAAGGTAATTGGAACACCAATATGTCCGACTACCAAACTTGATAAAGATGAAAGTGGTAAGTCAGTTGACTCAAAGGTATATCGAGGTATGATTGGTAGTTTATTATATTTGACAGCCAGTAGACCTGATATTATGTTCAGTGTATGTTTATGTGCACATTTTCAATCATCTCTAAAGCAATCTCATTTGATTGCAGTCAAACGTATTTTTAAATATCTTGTCGGTACCATTGACCTAAGGTTATGGTATCCTAAACATACTTCTTTCGATCTTATTAGTTATTCAGATGCAGATTATACTGGTTGCAAAGTTAATCGAAAAAGCATAGTAGAACATATCATTTCTTAGGTCATGCACTTGTTTCATGGTTTAGTAAAAAATAAAATTTTGTTGTATTATCTACTACTGAGGCAGAGTATGTTGCTGCAGATAGTTGTTGTGCTCAAGTTCTTTACATAAAGCAACAACTTGAGGATTCTAAACTTATGTACAATCATATTTCTATTAAATGTGATAATACTAATGCTATAAATCTTTCAAAAAATCCAATACAACATTCTAGGACTAAGTATATTGAAATTAAATATCATTTTCTTAGAGATCATGTGCAAAAAGGTGATATTGTACTAGAATTTACAAGCACACATAATCAATTGGCAGATATTTTCACAAAACCCCTATCAAAAGATAGATTATGCATGATTAGAAGAAAAATATGAATGATGCATGTCATGAATATCTGTTAAACATTTTTATTCTATTATCTTATATGACTTACAAAAACTTGAGACTTCTAACCTCATCTTTCAACTGCATTTGCTTTTCATAGATCAACATATTATTCTCATCTAAAGGATTAAGCAGTCAAAATAAAAAGGCAAATAAGGATTTTAAATCTTTATTCTGTTGCTTTAACTCTACTATTTTTCTATTTGACTCATAAACAAGTCGTTGAAATATAGAGATCGTTTCGCTAACCTTCTCAATTTCGCTAGTTTTGGACTGCAACTAAGCAGAAAAGCCAATAATGGATGATGAGTATCGAGTTTTGAGACCTATAGAAACGGTATCATGATCTAATTTATTAGCCAAATCAGTCTCTTCTTGCTTCATGGCACCTATGATAGATGCAAAAATAGATTGATCACGAGAAGTATTGAAGGGAAATTGATGAGCCATTAAAAATTTGTAGAATGAGAATGCAGGCGAATTGCAAAGATGAGAGTAATATTTGATACGAATTAGATAAAGCTAAGGATTGTTCTTATATAGACGAAAATAGGAACAAGATACACTATCATCTCTTCAAATCTTACTTAGTCAAACTTACAAGATATGCTGGATAAGACAGGTGAAATGACTGATTGAGACGATGCTTGGTTCAAATCTGGAAGATTACCAGAAGAAATTTTCTTTGCCATTCTGTAGTTTTAGATAAACAGATACTTGATGAATGAAAAATGAGAGATTTTTCTTGTGAGTAATCGATGGGTAAAAATGATCATTTAAACAGAAATCGAAAGCTTTCAAATCTCTACAAAATCTTGTTTGTCAACAACGTCAAGCGGATTTGAATCTCCTTCCGCACCGAATTGCGAGAGCTAAGCCTCAGCCTTTGCAACCTTTGTCGGACACAGATGACTCTACTTATTCAACTTCAAATCTCTGCAACATCTAATTCGTCAATAACATCAAGCGGATTTAAATCTCCTTCCGTATCGAGATGATAAATTATTGCAGAAGAAATCTTACTGAAGCCAATTGCAGTTCCTTTTTAATCATTCCAAAAAGGGGAGAAGTCTTATACTAATATTATACCACTCTGTTATATATGCTAAAATCATATATATATTTTACTTGAAAAACTAACGCATACTTTCAGGGGAGCTTAAGTATTACTGCAAGTTGCAGATTTATACTAAATATTTGTCATCATAAAAAATGGAGAGATTGTAGAACCCAATATTTCAAGTCTTGTATATAGATTTTGATGATAACAAATAAATTCAAGACTCAAGTTTAAGTTGTCTACACATCAAGAGAGCTAAGTACATCATTCATTGAGGAGTGTACTCTGATAATCTACCCACTATCAGCTCTTATATTTGTAAAAGAGTGCGTATAACTCTTATATGTGTATAAGGTGTTCTACACAGGGAATAATTGAATCACCAAGTATGAGGTGATTTCAAGTGTAAAGGGTGTTCTACACGGATTCTTTGTAGCGATCTTGGTCAAAGGTATAATAGGTTTCTATCTCTACCTGAAGGAGATTGAATAGTAAATTTGGGATCCTCAAGAGGTAGCTTTGGGCGAAGACGTAGGCAGTGAGGCTGAACCTCGTTTAAATACTGAGTTTGCTTCTTCTTGCCTTTACTTTTTATATTTCTGGCTATTTTGTATTTTGTTTATATTTTATATTGTGTATTTGGTTATAATTGCTAATTTTTTTAATATAACCAAATTCACCCCCCTCTTGTGTTAGTCATCTGGGCAACACTAACCAAGAACTAAAGTGGAAACAAAGGTAAAAAATTCACTAGCTACAACATGGGGATTGTAATTCCGAATTTTATCACCTACATGCCTCTCAAAGAAAGAAAACAAATCAGATAAAACATATTTTCGATCAATATGGCAGGAACATTATTGCCAAGGAAGAGATAAGTGGACTCTTCACCAGTTTTTTCTCCTCTTTTTTCTCTACAGTTAACCCCTCTTCAATTAAGTAGTGCATAGCTCACTTGGAACCAAAAGTGAGGCCTGACATGAAACAACAACTCCTGAAGAGATTTGAGGAACCCAAGATAAAAGATGTCGTGTTCTAGATGACTCCACTCAACTCTCTTGAACCAAATGGGTTCTTGACTCACTTTCTCCAAAATTATTGGGACATAATTGGAGAAGAAGTATGCAAATTCTCACTGCATATACTCAACAACAATGGCTCCTTGCAAGGTATCAATGACACCTTCATCACTGTCATCCTGAATCATAAAGAGTCCACCAAAGTGTCTGATTTCAGACCTAGTAGCTTATGTAATGTGTTGTATAAAGTCAGTGCTAAACCTCTAGCTAATAGATTAAAACTTGTGTTGCCTCATGTCATTTGTTTAAACCAAAATGCATTTGTTCCTAGAAGACTTATCACAGATAAAGTACTTGTAGCCTATAAAGCTCTTCATGTTTTAAAATCAAGAATGCAGGGTAGAACAGGCTTCATGGCACTCAAATTAGACATGGGTAATGCTTATGATTAAGTGAACTGAGCTTTTCTAGAAGCAATCATGCAAAAGCTTAGGCTTGAGGATTGACGGATTGCTCTAATGATGGAATGCCTTATATCTATTTCCTACACTGTCCGACTTACTGGAGACTACAAACTAAATTCTATCAATCTTGTGGACTAACTTAGGGGGACCCTTTATTCCCCTACTTATATATTTTATGTGTTAAAGCTTTGACAAGAATGTTGAATAGAGTAAAGGCCATGGGCAACATTTCTAGTGTTCCTATAGGCAGGAAAGGAGTCCACATCAACCACCTTTTTTTTTTTGCTAATGATTCCTTGTTGTTTTGCCAAGCGAACTCAGTTGAATGGAGCAACATCCTCCACATTCTCGACACTTATGAAAGGGGGTCTAGCCAATTACTCAATAAAGACAAAATGTCCATTATTTTTAGCAAGAACACTCCTTGGGAAAATCAGTCTATCATTCTCCAAATAGTTGGGGTGAGAGCTCACTGCTCCATGGAGACATACTTGGGACTCCCTACCATAATTGGTAAGAAGAAAATGGCAGCCTTTCATGGCTTGATTGACAAAACTTGGGCTAGGATAACCAATTGAAGGACTATATTCCTGTCTGTAGTAGGGAATGAGACTCTAGTGAAAGCTGTCCTTCAATCCATTCCCACCTATACTATGGGAATCTTCCTTCTTCCTCAATCTATTATCATGAAGCTTAATCAGTTAGTGAAGAAGTTTTGGTGGGGCTTCAATGAGGATCATTTAAAAATTCAGTGGGTACAATGGCAATAGGTGGGACTTAGCAAGGAGCAAGGGAGTTTGGGGTTTCAGGACTTCAAAAGCTTTAATATAGCCATGCTCTCAAAACAATGTTGGAGGATTTTAAGCAACCTCCCCAGTTGCTCAGGTTTTCCAGAAAAAATATTTCCCTCACACAAATCTTGCGATGACCCCAAATTTTTCATACTTTGCTTTTATTTAATTAAATCTATAGAGTTTAGTAACTTAGGCAATTTAGTGGATAAAGCCTTAAAAGATGGGCTTAGAAGTTGAAGGCCTTAAGGCCATGACAAAAGCTTTGGGTCTAAGTGGGGAGGATAAGCCCATAGGTCCATGAAAGGAAGTCCAATAGTCAACCCAAGCCTATGCTTGATGACACATGTCAAGTTAGGAAAAGTTTAGTAAGTTAAATCAAGACTAGTAGTTGAAAGAAGGAAAATACTAGTATGTGAAGTTGACTAGTTGTTTTGGTTGAAGAAAGGAAAGAAAAGACTAAGATGGAATCTTCACATCATTTCCTACCTAGATAGGCATGTGAGGCATAGGGTTTTTTCCAAATAAGATCATCATGGGATCCTACCATATCTAGTCAAATGATGAGGTAAGATTTGAGAAGATTTGGAGATAAGAAAAAAGAAAGAAGGGTTCGGTGGGGGGAATATGGCCGAATGCCTTAGGGTTTTCTCACCAAAATATTTTCCAAATCTAGATGGAAGGGACATGTATGATTTGTGTAAGATTAGATAAGACTTTATGTGTAAGAGGGTGTAAGAGAAATGACATGAGATTGATGGACTAAAAAGTGGGAGGAAGGAAATGGAAGGTTCGGGTATGGCTATAGCTGACTCCCCCTCCTTTTGTTTGACATCTTTTTTGCTACCAAATCTAGGCTATGGATTTGTGTAAGAGTGAGACGACAAGTTTGTGTAAGAGATGAAGTGATTGGTTGATTGATAGAGCATGTGACAAGAGGGAAATGAGGATAGGAAGAAGGAAGGGTTCCGGGTGAAGCAAGGGGTCCGAACCCCACTTATGCATTCTCCCAAAAAGTGATCCTCAAATCTCTTGGAATGACCTATGAAATGATTGTTGGCAAGACAAGAAGTAATGTGAGATGATGTAAACGGGTTGGAACCCTTGAGAGAGAGGCCGGCCATGTGGAGAGAAAGAACAAACAAAATCTTCAACTTAGGATGAGCTAGATTAGGGTTGATGTGATCAAGTAATGGGAGTCACTCAAAGGTCTTTCAAGCCCATCACATGTCACTCAAACTTAGGGGAATGAGTGGCCTAAAAGTCTAGGAAAGCCCCTTGGTCAAATGGCCTTGCTTCCTCACCCATTTGGCTTGCTTCATTCGGACACACACACACCCCACTCACCCTTCACCTCACGGCAACCACTCTCCATTTCCTCCAACTTTCCTTCACTTCACTTCACCACCTAAACACCTAAACACTCCAAACTTAGAAGAAGAGGAAGCTAGTGGTGATGAAAGGAAAAGATCCTAGAAGAGGTAAGTGACTTGGTTGCTTTAGAATAAAACCTAGAAGTGTAAGGAAGAGCACTATGTTCATGCTTTCTAAAAAAAATAAAAAATAAAAACCTCTTTTTGAAAATGTTATGTTCTTAGCATATTCTAATAAAGTATTTCTTTTACTTTCAGAACTCATATAGGCTATCTAGGAAGATTGTAAGTATATCTCTATTTTGCCTTGAAAATTTTTAGTATATTTTTGAGTGAATATGTTTGAATATGCTTGTATTGCTCGATTTCTTGCTTTATATTGCCATGATGAAACTTTGTGGGTAGAAATGCTATTTTTGTTAGAATCCATATTTAGAACCCATGTTCTTTCTTAAATAAAGAGTTATATTGTATTGATGACCTTGATTGTTTCGTGAGAAAACCATGTAAGCATGAAAATGTTGAATTGTTGAATGTTGGATAATGTGGGATATATCATTTGAAGACAATGTCTTGATTTTTTTAGTAAATATCTTGCCTATTGAAATGCCATACTAGGATGAATATTTGCAAAGTATTGGTGGAATCTAATTATATTGTTCTTGGAAGATATTGTTATTAAATTTGATTGATGGTTGCTAAAGAAATGCATGCTTATGGAGTTTCGATTTGGAGGATTTCTTGGAGTGGAAATTTTGAGGTTTTAATTCCCTTTCATCAAATGTTTGTGTTGGATATTTTGGAGAAGTAAAAACCTAAGGAGTGTGAGAATGACATGTATATTTTCGGTTTCACTTAGAATACTCAAGTAGGGCACTTGTTTTGATGAGCTAAGGAAAGAAACACTAAACTTAAGGGCTATAGGGTTTCGGGTTACCCACTTGCAAGGGTAGAAAATTGTTTTAAATATTGAACTAGGGCTAGAGAGTGTAAGGGAGATAATGGAAGAAGAAAACTCCAAATGGAGACAATGGGGGTCTCAGCCCAAACCCTCGGGGTGGAGGCCTAGCACCCTATTCACCTTATTGTACTTGCTTAAGTGTTCTCACATCTCACATAAGTATGAGTTAAGGAGAAGAAGGTTTTGAAGGGAAAATGACTAAATGTGTGTACTCAAGTTCTTCTCGAGTTTTGCATAACAAAGTTAGTAGTCGCATGTCCCATGCATAAGCACAAAAACCCATGTTTTGAGTCAAATATGTTTTCGAAAGAAATGAATTAAAGTCTTAGAAAAGCCCTAAAGGCTGGGACAGGAAAGTGTCCTAGTAGAACTCTCTATTCACTCAAGAGTGTTTAAATTGAGTGAAAACCCCTGGGTCGATGAAGAACAGTCGGCAGACTATGTATGGCTCCAAAAGGTGTCCGGAGCATGGTCGCACCTAATGCTATTGGGTACTATAAAAGCAGTATTGGCCTTAGCCTCACCATATGAAAAGTTTGTAGTTACTCGGAGAGAAATCCCCGAGTGACGAAAAGTACGAAAGGGCGCGAAACGTATTCACCTAGATTGACTTGGTCTCCAGATGTGACAGTAACTAGCGGGGAGTACACGGTGCACAGGGGAACCGTGAGGTGTCCAAAATATGAAGTCATGACGAAAAGAAAAGGGCTTTTGGGCCGTATATGATATGATAAGTAGCGCCTAAAATAAGAAAAGATGAAAGTTTCTAAACAAAGTGTCTCTGTGAAAGAATATGCATTAAAGAAGTTTTGCCAAGTGATTTTGAACAAGTATGCATTGGAAATTGAGAAAAAGATGAGAAAGATGAATTTTTGTCATGAGCATGTGCATCGGTCCCAGCATGAGTCCTATGTCACTGCATACATATGTAATTTGCTTGTTATTCACTTAACCATATGCTTGAAATGCTTTCATTAAAATGTTGATTTACTTGCTGAGATTTCCCCCAAAATCTCACCCCTTCTATGTCCTTACTATCCTTCCCTCTTAGGAATGATAGAAGTAATTGCAGGTGACGATGGCTCAACCGAGTACGATCCCCTCGATGCTACCTCAAACCCGTAGGGACTCGATTGAGTCTGCCCTTATGGGGCCAGTGACTCTGAACCTTCCAGGCCAGTGGGAGGTGGAGCTACTGAAGATGGCAATGTATGGTTCGGTCAGTATGTACCCTACGAGGTGTTGTCTAGTATTAGGTGTAGATGAGTCCCTCCACCTGGGACGTGTTTTTGAAATGCCCTCTAGGGCGATATGTGAGGTATGGCCTAGCTTAGACTTGGATTGGCTTCGCTGGGGCCCGAACCTTAAGAAGATAAAGAAGGAGCCCGTCTATTGAACCCCATGGGCAATGTTAAGACCCACTTTATTTTGTGACGCCCTTTACTTCTGTACTTAGTAAAGCCTTCCCACTTGTGGGAAGTGTTATTTTGATTATCTGGACAAGGTCATGTAAATTTTGAAATTGGGCTATGTATGTTATTTATTTTGGGATCCATAGCATAACCATGTGATGCATATTATAGATGGCTTGACATTTTTCTTTCGCTTCGAGAATTTTCACTTGACGTTAAAAAAAAAACAAACAAACGTACAAACATGATATGACGAGGGGTGAACTTCCTTGCGTAGCTCATCCTCAACGCTTCTATTCACGTGCGATCCCAAGTGTGGATTGGGGCGTCGACAGATCTCTTGAATGCCAAGTTAGAATCCAAGCCCTCCTTTGTGTGGCGCGGTTTACTAGATGGAATAAAACTACTGAAAGAGGGCCTAGTTTGGAGAATTGAAAATGGAAAAAATGTAAAAGTATGGGAAGACAAATGGATAGCAAAAAGAGGTAGGCTTCTATAGTAGAACACGAATACCAGTGACAGATAACCTCTACTAGTGGCTGACTTTATTGATAGCACAACATAGTAGAGGAATGAAAGCATTCTAGGAGATTTGTTTCTCCTAGATAGACCAGGGCATAATTAGGTCGATCCCCATAAGTTTAACTAGCAGAGAAGATCATCAGGTTTGGTCCCCCACCTCAATGGTACCCACACAGTCAAGAGTGCTTACCATCACCATCAAGGTCTGAAAAACAACTCATTAGAGAAACATTAAATAGTAGATCAAAAGCAAAAGGATGGCAAACGATATGGCAACTGAAAGTTCACAACACAGTCAGAATGTTCCTTCTGGGAGGTCTGTTCAATTCTCTCCAAACTCCCCTTAACCTATGGAAAAGGAAGATCACAAATGATTCTTGTGTCCCATCTGCGAGCAATCCAATGAAGCAGAAGTGCATGCACTATGGAATTGTGAAGCGGTAATCGACGTGTAGTGTAAAGGTGATTCAAAGATCCAAAAACTATCCTTCCATCCTAACTCTGTGACGACCTTGAATTTTCCATACTTTACTTTTATTTAATTAAATATATAGAGCTTAGTAACTTAGGCAATTTGGTGGATAAAACCTTAAAGGATGGGCTTAGGAGTTTAAGGCCTTAAAGCTATAACAAAAGTTTGGGCCTAAGGGGGGGAAAACAAGCCCATAGGTCCATGAAAAGAAGTCTACTAATCAACCTAAGCCCATGCTTGATGACACATGTCAAGCCAGAAGAAGTTTAGTAAGTTAGAACAAGACTAGTAGTTGAAGGAAGGAAAATATCAGTAGGTGAGAAAGTTGAGTAGTTGTTTTGGTTGAAGAAATGAAAGAGAAGAGAAGAGTGGAATCTTTCCATCTTTTCATACCTAGATAAGTGTGTGAGGCATAGAATATTTCCAAATAAGAACAACATGGGATCCTACCATATTTAGTAAAATAATGAAATAGATTTGAAAAGATTTGGAGATGAGAAAAGAGAGAGGGGTTTTCGTGGGGGTTTTGGCCAAATGGCCTTAGGGTTTTCTCACCAAAACATTTCCAAATCTAGATGGAAGGGACATGTGAGATTTTTGTAAGGTTGGATAAGACTTGATGTGTAAGAGGGTGTAAGAAAAGGTGACATGAGATGTGAGTTGATGGATCAAAAAGTGGAAGGAAAGGAAATGAGGGTTTCGGGTATGGCCTTAGCTGACTCCCCCTCCCCTTGTTTGACATTCTTTTTGCCACAAAATCTAGGCTATAAATTTTTGTAAGAGTGATAGGATAAGCATTTGTAAGAGGTGAAGTGATTGGTTGATGGAAAGAGTATGTGACAAAAGGGAAATGAGAGTGAGATGAAGGGAGGGTTTTGGATGGAGGCCATGGGATTCGAAACCCCACTTATGCATTCTCCCAAAAAGGGATCCTCAAATCCTTTGGAATGACATGTGAGATGATTGTTGGGAAGACAAAAAGTGATGTTAGAAGATGGAAAAGGGTTGGAACCCTAGAGAGAGAGGCCGGCCATGAGGAGAGAAAGAATGAGCAAATCTTCAACCTAGGACGAGCTAGATTAGGGTTGATGTGATCAAGTGATGGGAGTCACTCAAAAAGTATTTCAAGCCCATCACAAGTCACCCAAACCTAGGGGAATGAGTGGCCTAGAAGCCTAGCAAGGTGCCTTGGCCGAATGGCCTTGTTTCCTCACCCATTTGATTTGCTCATTTCGGACACACACACACCCCACTCACATTTGCACCTCACGGCAACCACTCCCCATTCATTCCACTTTGCTTCACTTCACTTCACCACCTAAACACCTAAACACTCCAAGTTTAGAAGGAGATGAAGATAGTGATTTTAGAAGGAGGAGGAAACCTAGAAGAGGTAAGTAACTTGGTTGCTTTAGAATAACACCTAGAAGTATAAGGAAGAACCTTATGTTCATGCTTTCAAAAAGAAAACCTTTTCTTTTGAAAATGGTAAATTCTTAGCATGTTCTAATAAAGTATTTCTTTTATTTTTAGAACTCTTATAAGCTAGCTAGGAAGATTGGTAAGTATATCTCTATTTTGCTTTTAGCTTTTTTAGTATATTTTTGAGTGAATGTGCTTGAATGTGTGTATATGTTTGTATTGTTTGGTTACTTGCTTAGTATTGCCATGATGAAACTTTGTGGGTAGAATGCTGTTTTGGTTAGAATCCATGTGTAGAACCTATGATCTTCTTAATTAAAGAGTTATAAGATGATTGATGATCTTGATGGTTTGATGAGGAAAAAGCATGTAAGCAGGAAGATGTTGAGTTAGTTTCAGTATTGGAGAATATGGGATATATGCATATATGTTATTTGAAGAAGCATCTTGATTTTTGTTGTAAATATCTTGCCTATTGAAATGCCATGCTAGGATGAACATGTTTAAAGTATTGATGGAAACTAGTTACATTGATCTTGGAAGATATTGATATTGTTGTTGCTTGATGGTTATGAAAAAAATGCATGCTTGTGGAGTTATGTTTTGGAGGATTTTCTTGAAGTGGAAATCTTAAAGTTTTAAAGCTTCTTTATTTAATATTCATATTCAGATATTTTGGAGATGTAGAAATATATATATATATATATATATTGGGAGGATGACATGTATGGATTCGGTTTCACATAGAGTATTCAAGTAGATACCTAACTTTGAAGGGATAAGAAAAAAAACACAAAACTTGAGGGCTATAGGTTTCGAGTTTGCCTACTTGTAAGGCTAGGAAATTGTTTTAAATAAAAAACTAGGGCTAGATGGTGTTAGGGAGATCAATGGAAGGAGAGAGCATCAATTTGAGACAAAGTGGGTCTCGGCCCAAACCCTAGGGGTGGAGGCCGAGCACCCCATTCACCCTAATGCATTTGTTTAAGTGTTTTCACATAAGTATGGTTAAGAAGAAGAAGGTTTTAAAAGAAAATGACCAAATGTGTGTACTCGAATTCGCTTTGAGTTTTTGCATTCACAAAGTTGGAAGTTGCATGTCCCATGCATAAGCACAAAAACCCATGTTTTGAGTTAAATATGTTTTCAAAAGAAATGAATTAAAGTTTTAGAAGAATCAGAAAGGCTAGGATGGGGAAGTGTCCTAGTGGAACTCTCTGTTGACCTAGGAGTGCCTAAATTGAGTAAAAACCCTTGGGTCGACAAAGAACAGTCGACGGACCATGCATGGTTCCGAAAGGTGTTCGGAGCGTGGTCGCACCTAATGCTAGTGGGTGCCATAAAAGTGGTGTTGGCTTCGGCCTCACCATCTGATAAAGGTTGTAGTTGCTCAGAGAGAAATCCTTGAGTGACGAAGAGCGTGAAAGGGCACAAAACGTATTCACCTAAGTTGACTTGGTCGCCGGGTGTAACAGTAACTAGCGGGGAGCACACGGTGCATAGGGGAACCATGAGGTGTCCAAAAATATGAAGTCATGACAAAAAGAAAAGGGCTTTTGGTCCATATATGATATGATAAATGGTGCCTAAGATAAGAAAAGACGAAAGTTTTTGAACAAAGTGACTCTTTGAAAGATTATGCATTAAAGAAGTTTTGTTAAGCGATTTGAACAACTATTTTTGGAAATGGAGAAAAAGATGAGAAAGATGAATTTTGTCACGAGCATGTGCATTGGTCTGAGCATGAGTCACATGTCACTGTACACGTATGTAATTGTTTGTTATTCACTTAACCATATGCTTAAAATGCTTTCATTAAAATGTTGACGTACTTATTGAGATTTCTCCTGAAATCTCATCCCTTTCTATATCCTTACTATCCTTCCCTCTTAGGAACGATAGAAGTACTTGCAGGTGAGGATAAGTCCACCGAGCATGACCCCCATGATGACAGCTCGGATCCATAGGGACTCGATTAAGGCCACCCTTAGGAGACCAGTGACTCTGAACCTCCTGGGTCTGTGGGAGGTGGAGTCACTAAAGATAACAATGTATAGTTTCGTCGGTTTATACACTGCGGGGTGTTGCTTAGTATTAGGGGTTGACGAGTCCCTTCACTTGGGATGTATTTTTGGACCGCCCTCTAGGGCGATATGTGAGGTAAGGCCTAGCCTAGAATTGGATTGACTTTGCTGGGGCCCGAACCTTAAGAAGATAAAAAAAGCTGCCCGTCTATTGAACTCTATGAGAAGTGTTAAGACCCACTTCATTTTGTACGCCCCTTAATTATGTATTTGGTAAAGTCTTCCCGCATGTGGGAAGTACTATTTTGATATATTGGACAAGGTTATGTAAATTTTGAAATTAAGCTATGTATGATGTTTATTTTGGGATCTATAGCGTAACCATGTGATGCATATTATAGAAGGCTTGACCTTTTTCTTTCACTGCAAGAATCTTTACTTGACGTTTTAAAAAAAAACGTACACGTATGATATGACATGGGATGAACTTCCTTGCATTGCTCATCCCCAACGCTTCTATTCACGTGAGATCCCAAGCTTGGATTGGGGCGTTGATTACGCCCAAAGAATAACGCGGTCGTTTGTAGTATAGCTTTGGGGTGTCGATTCCACAGGGAGATGGATTGAGAAATTGAAGAACAGTAATGAAATTAACAAAAAGATTAAATGAGTGTGATAAGTAAATTTTAAAATGTAACGTAAATTAAAACTAAATGAGTAATTTGAAAAATATAAAAATGAGACGAAAAGTAGAGCGTAAGGAATTCCTTGTGTATTTGTGGTATTCAAATTTATTCTTAATTCATTGATAACTCAATTAAGAATTCTATGTCCAAATTCTTAATCGGAAGATATAACATTAATAACCAAAATTTAAATCACATGTAACTCTTTAAAAAATCATTCTTCGCGCTTAACTCTCATAAATTGTTATCGATATTGAGAAAATCCAACGACGACAATATACCCAAGAGGCGATATTGCAGCAGAGAATTAAATCAATATAGACAATCAATTGCTCCAAACATAATTATAGAACTAATTCACTCAATAGAAAAAGCATGACTGAATCTATAAACGAAATAGATTCTATAATTATTTGAAGACAAAAAAACATCACAAATAAATTGAGAATAATAGAACAAAAGAGTTTTAATATTTAAAGACCAAATACATGAATCAAAAATAAATTACAAACCCCATCACATACACAAGTTCATCCCTAGCCCTCCTTGAGAATTTAGTTACACATATTGAAAATATGCAACCAAAATTCTCCAAGGGATAATATGGAAGAGCCAACCATTATTTTCTTCTCTCTTCTTTGGTTTTTCTTTTCTTTTCTCAAGCTCTCAAAATAATGGCTCTTCCAAAGCATCCTCCCACACTAAGCATTCTCTTAGAACACACACCCCTCCCTTCTATTTATAAGCATCCTTCATGCAAGTTGTCATGACAAAATCATCACAATTTCAACTTGTTTTGCCATGTGCCATTCTTGAATCCAAGTGATTTGTGAGTTGTCATTTTGATCATTTGTTTTCCCACCATGCATGAGCTGGATTTTGCTTGTAAGTTGAGTGTTTCAATTTTGCTTCTCTATCTATTAGTTGTCTTGTATGACTTAATATCTTGTGGTCAAATAATTTGTCTTGAAGAAACTTGAGTGCACTTCAACTTGTATCTGAATTGATCATTGAATTTCCAAGTTGGTGTAGGAGTGCTTGCTAGAAAATATTATGATGACATTTGGATTTGATGCAAGTGGCTGAAAAATATCCAGGAACGTCAAGTGCAGGTGCGTCCACTTGATGGTCGATTTTGTCTTAGATTGAGTGGATATCTCTTCAAAAACAAAACATAAAAGTTATAGATATTTCTCTTGCGGTTCTAGATCATCTTGAATCAGCTCAATCGGAGATTGGATGAGAGAGTTATGCCCATTTTACGAAAAGATGTCAGAACTGTCTAAAATTCCGCAATTATCTTCATTTGCTCCTAATGTCTCCATTTGTGTCCTAAATCAAAATATAAGAATAATGAGTATATTTAGGCATCAAATAAGAATAAAGTATTAAACATTAAGAGAGGAAAATATGGCATTTTATATTCTCATCAATATATTAAATCATGCTTATATCTATTTCAAGATAAATGACCATTAATTTTAATAACATGAGTTATATCCATTATTTTCTCATTTCTTTTAGTATTTAAATAGAGTATTTAGAGTGCATTTTTGTGCACTCATCAGGCGTCGACAGCGGTGGTATCAGAGCAGTTAAGTCTCTAGGTAAAAACCACAACTCCTAGGAAAGGAAATCACATGGTATAGGATTTAACTTTTAGTGTTAGGCTTGAAATATTTTGGAAGACTGGTTGAAAGTGATGGTATTACTGTGAAGGTCAGAATAGAATACCAGAGTTTTGGTAACTCACATGTAAATTCTGTGCTTTCAGGAGAGATATGGCAGGAGAAAAATGTCGTGCTCCTACCCCAAGGTCTAGGGCGCCCCCAGAAGTAAATTATTAGAATGTCGGCAATCCTACGAGGGGCGAGATGCCACTGATTTCTCCCCCTAGAACGGAAGAAAGTGAAGCATGGAATACCCCGATGGACGGAGGACAAGCGATAGCTGAGGCGATCCGTCAGATGACAGAGTTAGTGAAAACCCAGATGGAACAAGGCAGATGCCATCAACATACTGGCAGAGGAACGTCGGGCTGTACTTTCGAAAAGTTTCTAGCTTACCGATATCCGAATTTCCTGAGAACGGAGGAAGCTATGAAAGTGGATAGATGGATCATGGATTTGGAACATACCTTCGAGATTAGTGGGTATACTGAGACCCAGAAGGTACAATATCTGGGATACCTGCTACAGGGAGAGGCTGGACTGTGGTGGGATAGCAAAAGGAAGCTACTAAAGGAGGAACTGGGAGAGAATGTGAATCCCACTTGGGAACGCTTCAAGACAGAATTTGACGACTGCTTCTTCCCTGAATCCATCAAACAGCAGAAGGCCATGGAATTCGCCACGCTAGGACAATGGGGCATGACAGTGAATTAGTTCACCGCGAAATTCATGGAAATGGCACGATTCGCTCCTCACTTGGTATCCACTGAGAAAATGCGAGCGAAGAGGTTTCAGGATGGGTTGCAGCCAAGAATCTGTAACCAAAGTAGCTTGCCTGCGAATTGAAAATTTCCAGGAGCTAGTGAATGTAGCGACTATCACTAAGGCAGAACAGAAGAGTTTGATCAACCAAGTACAAATGAACAGAAAGAGGAATTTTCTCTACTCTTCTGGGAAGGACGCGGGCAAGAAAAGAGTTGCTTTTCCAGCGGATAAAGGGAAGGGCAAAATGAGTGGGCCAGGAGTACCAGCATCCTCACTACTTTGCAGAACATGTGGACGACCGCATCAGGGCGAGTGTCGGGTGGCGACAAGAGCCTGTTTTTGATGTGGTCAGAAAGGCCATAGAATCCGCGACTGTCCCCAGATGGTCGCTAACAGGACTACACTGCCAGGAAAGAAAACAAAGACTCCCGTGAAAGCCAAAGTATATGCCATTACCCTGGGAGAAGTGGACATGGAAGATGAGGAGGCCATTAATGCAGGCATCATTACTGGTAAAAGACTCAACCTTGTCTTAATTTAAATTATGAGATGATTTTTGCTAGTTTGATGATAGTAGAAAATTTTTATAGGGGAGATCATTCTGAGGCGTAATATAGTGTATGCATTGTTTGATTCTGGAGCAACGAGATCCTTCATCTCCTATAATTACATGCTAAAGTGTAAGCTAGAAGTAGAACCCTTAGATCAGAAAGTACTGGTAGCCCTCCCAGACGGAAGAATGATAGGCTACCAATGGATAGCAAGGAATTGTCCTTTAGAGATTGCTGGAGTGCGATTGAATGCCAACTTAATAGTTTTTCATTTGTTGGGATTTAACGTAATACTGGGGATGGCTATCCAAGCATTTTGCCAAGATTGACTGTCACAAGAAGGAGATAACCTTTGAGCAGCCAGAAGAACAAGAGCTACATTACAAGGGAGAGACGGTTAGCTCAGTTCCTTCTATTGTGATGACAAGGAGAGCAATCAAGAGTATGAAAGGAGAAGCGAAAGCATTCTTGCTGATGTCCTCCAACGTAATAGAAGAAGCGAAGAGTATTGAAGAAATTCCAGTGGTACGTGGTTTCCCTCGAATATTCTCAGAGGATTTGCCTGGACTACCTCTGGATCGCGATACAAAGTTTACCATCGAATTGGAACCAGCTACGGCTCCAGTTCATAAAGCACCATATCGAATGGCGCCAACAGAACTCAAGGAATTGAAACTGCAAATAGAAGAATTACTAGTGAAGGGATTCATACGACCTAGCTCGTCACCATGGGGAGCTCTAGTTTTGTTTGTAAAGAAGAAGGATGGAACGATGAGGATGTGCATCGACTATAGAGACCTTAACACGGTTACTATCAAGAACTAGTATCCGTTACCATGGATAGATGATCTGTTAGATCAATTACAAGGAGCAACGGTGTTTTCAAAGATTGATCTCAGATTAGGGTACCATCAACTAAAAATCAAAAAGCTGGATGTATCTAAAAATGCCTTTCAAACTTGTTATGGACACTTCGAGTTCTTAGTTATGCCTTTCGAATTGACAAATGCTCCAGCAGCCTTCATGGACCTAATGAATAGGATTTTTTGACAGTATCTAGATAGTTTCGTCATGGTGTTTATTGAAGACATCTTAATATACTCCCGGAATGATGAAGAGCACCCAGAGCATCTAAAAACTGTACTGAGTACTCTTCAGGAACATTAGTTATACGCCAAACTTAGTAAATGCGAGTTTTGGCTTCGAGAGGTTAAGTTTCTAGGTCATGTCATTTCCAGTAAAAGAGTGGCAGTAGACTCAACAAAAATAGAAGCGATGACAGAATGGCAGAGACCGACAAGTGCTCACGAAATACGAAGCTTCCTCGGTCTAGCGGGATACTACAGGAGGTTCATAGAAGGATTTTATAAGCTGTCTGGTCCTCTGATAGCGTTAACTAAGAAAAATATCAAGTATGTCTGGAGCGATAAGTGCGAACAGAGTTTCGAAGAGCTCAAGAAGAGACTAACATCGGCACCAGTACTATCTTTGCCAAAACCTCACAAACCATTTGTGATATTTAGCGACGCTTTGAAGATGGGTTTGTGATGTGTCCTGATGCAGGAGGGACGATAGTTACCTATGCATCCCGACAACTTAAGGATCATGAACGCAATTACCCTACGCACGACCTGAAATTGGCGGCAGTAGTGTTTGCACTGAAGATTTGGAGACACTACTTGTATGGGGAAAGGTGTGAGATATATACTGATCACCAAAGCTTGAAGTACCTATTCAGTCAGAAGAATTTGAATATGAGACAAAGGAGATGGGTTGAGACGATCAGTGATTTTCAGTGTGAGATCAAATATCACCCAGGAAAAGCTAATATGGTGGCTGATGCATTGAGTCAAAAGATGCGGATAGAAGAGCCACCAATGCTGACAACTATGCGGGATATCCTGGTTAAGGACCTACCCCAAGAGGAGATGCTACTGGTGACACAAGAAATCGTATCTCTGTCTGAAGATGAAATACGAGAAGGGCAACGAAAGGATGCTAAATTGAAGAAGATTCGACAGAAACTGCTAGAAGGGCAGGGATCACCTCACTTTACAATATTAGATGATGGAACACTATGCTTCGAGAAAAGGACAGTAATACTAGATGTCCAGAGCTCAAAGAAAAGCTTATGAGGGAGGCGCATTGCACCCCTCATACAACTCACCCAGGAAGCACCAAGATGTACCAAGACTTGAAGAAGAAATTCTGGTGGGAAGGCATTAAAAAGGATGTAGCTATGTTCGTAGCCAAATGCTCGATATGCCAACTAGTTAAAGCCGAACATCAATGTCCGACTGGAATGTTACAACCCTTACCGATTCCGGAATGGAAATGGAAGGATGTGTCTATGGACTTCGTAGTGGGATTCCCGAAAACATCGGCAGGAAAGAATACAATCTGGGTAATAGTTGACAGATTAACTAAGAGTGCACACTTCTTGCCAATAGCCAATACGGATTCCATAGAGAAATTGGTACGAATATATGTGAAAGAAATAGTGCGCCTGCATGGCGTGCCCAAAACAATTGTCTTGGATCGAGACCCCAGATTCACATCTCGTTTTTGGCAAAGTCTACAAAAGATGATGGGATCAAATTTAAAGTTCAGCAGTGCCTATCACCCACAAACCGATGGTCAAATGGAACGGACAATTCAGACCTTAGAAGATATGTTGTGAGCATGCGTACTAGACTCGCGCGACAATTGAGAAAGTCTTTTGCCTCTAGTAAAGTTTGCCTATAATAATAGTTTTCAAGCTACTATCCAAATGGCACCCTATGAAGCCTTGTATGGAAGAAAATACTAATCGCCTCTATACTAGGACGAAGTCAGCGAGAGTCGAGTATTAGGGCCTGAATACTTACAAGAAGTTCAAGCCCAATTGGAATTGATACGAGAAAGAATGAAAACTGCACAGAGCAAACAAAAGAGCTACGCGGATCGACGTCAAAGGCCCTTGGAATTAAGTCGGTGATTGGGTATATATAAAGATTTCACCCATGAAGGGAGTGACTCGATTTGGCAAGAAGGGAAAATTGAGTCCTCGTTACGTAGGCCCTTACGAAATTCTTGAGAAAGTCGGGTTGGTGGCTTACCGTTTGGACTTACCCATGAGTTTACAAGGGGTTCATAATGTATTTCACGTGTCTCCATTGAAGAAGAGTCTAAGTGGAGGACCGAGAATTGATATAGACCCAGATAGTATTGAGTTGCATCCTAACCTGACATATGAAGAATGACCAACTCAAATTGAGGACTACAAAGAACAAGAATTGAGGAATCGAAAGATTTTGATAGTTAAAGTATTATGGAACAACCCCGCCTTTCAAGAAGCGACGTGGGAACGTGAAGATCTCATGAGGGCTAAATACCCTCATTTGTTTGTAAACAATTGATGTATCCATAGTCTTTTGCTTGAACTTTTTGTATCTTTTGGACACTGATAATAATAATATGTGTGTATATGTATGCATATAAATGTATAAATGTCTTGTGGCATGATATCTATAATTGTTTGACTATTCCTTAGAACTATAATGACTTGAGGATTTTAATCAGGAAATGGCCCAAACTAGAAGAAATCCTCGTATGTCCATAGCCACCGTAGCTCAAATGAGAGAAAGAAGAGAAAATAGATAAAAGATAATGCGCAGAAGGTGCAAAAGGATGATAGTACATGGATTAGCACGCTCGGAACAATATGAGTAGCACCGCACCCATGTTATGAGCATAACTCGTAGAGGAGTACTTGTTCCTCGTCGAGCTCTGCCTCACGAAGAACGACAACCACCTAGGAGCTGATTGAGAGCGGAGAGAAGACAGTTGCGTAGGATGATTCGGGGTGAGCCGAGCGAACCAAATTTAGAGGATTTGAACTTTTCGATACTTCCGAAAACCGTATTAGACTAAGAGAGGAAGGAGTGCCCTTAATAGAGACAGAGGAAGAGATTACTCGTAGGTTAAACGAGTTGAGGGTGAATATGTACTATGACCCGGACGTGGATGCAGTATTCTACCACTCCCAGGACTCTGTGACGGAGGAGGAAGACTAATGAGTGCACAAAAATGCACTCTAAATACTCTATTTAAATACTAAAAGAAATGAGAAAACAATGGATATAACTCATGTTAATAAAATTAATGGTCATTTATCTTGAGATAGATATAAGCATGATTTAATATATTGATGAGAATATAAAATGCCATATTTTCCTTTCTTAATGTTTAAAACTTTATTCTTATTTGATGCCTAAATATACTCATTATTCTTATATTTTGATTTAGGACACAAATGGAGACATTAGGAGCAAATGAAGATAATTGCGGAATTTTAGACAGTTCTGACATCTTTTCGTAAAATGGGCATAACTCTCTCATCCAATCTCCGATTGAGCTGATTCAAGATGATCTAGAACCGAAAGCGAAATATATATAACTTTTATGTTTTGTGTTTGAAGAGATATCCACTCAATCTAAGACAAAATCGACCATCAAGTGAACGCACCTGCACTTGACGTTCCTGGATATTTTTCAGCCACTTGCATCAAATCCAAATGTCATCATAATATTTTCTAGCAAGCACTCCTACACCAACTTGGAAATTCAATAATCAATTCAGATACAAGATGAAGTGCACTCAAGTTTCTTCAAGACAAATTATTTGACCACAAGATATTAAGTCATACAAGACAACTAATAGATAGAGAAGCAAAATTGAAACACTCAACCTACAAGCAAAATCCAGCTCATGCATGGTGGGAAAACAAATGATCAAAATGACAACTCACAAATCACTTGGATTCAAGAATGGCACATGGCAAAACAAGTTGAAATTGTGATGATTTTGTCATGACAACTTGCATGAAGGATGCTTATAAATAGAAGGGAGGGGTGTGTGTTCTAAGACCATGCTTAGTGTGCTTGGATGCCTTGGAAGATACATTGTTTTTTAGAGCTTGAGAAAAGAAAAGAAAAACCAAAGAAGAGAGAAGAAAATAATGGTTGGCTCTTCCATATTATCCCTTGGAGAATTTTTGTTGCATATTTTCAATATATGTAACTAAATTCTCAAGGAGGGCTAGGGATGAACTTGTGTGTGTGATGGTATTTGTAATTTATTTTTGATTCATGTATTTGGTCTTTAAATATTAAAACTCTTTTGTTCTATTATTCTCAATTTATTTGTGATATTTTTCGTCTTCAAATAAATATAGAATCTATTTCGTTTATGGATTCAGTCATGCTTTTTCTATTGAGTGAATTAGTTCTATAATTATGTTTGGAGCAATTGATTATCTATATTGATTTAATTCTCTGCTGCAATATCGCCTCTTGGGTATATTGTCGTCGTTGGATTTTCTCAATATCGATAACAATTTATGAGAGTTAAGCACGAAGAATGATTTTTCAAAGAGTTATATTTGATTTAAATTTTGGTTATTAATGTTATATATTCCGATTAAGAATTTGGATATAGAATTCTTAATTGAGTTATCAATGAATTAAGAATAAATTTGAATACCACAAATACACAAGGAATTCCCTACGCTCTACTTTTCGTCTCATTTTTATATTTTTCAAATTACTCATTTAGTTTTAATTTACATCATACTCTAAAATTTACTTATCACACTTATTTAATCTTTTTGTTAATTTCGTTATTGTTCTTCAATTTCTCAATCCATCTCCCTGTGGAATCGACACCCCAAAGCTATACTGCAAACGACCGCGTTATTCTTTGGGCGTAATCAAATTTTGGCGCCGTTGCCGGGGAGATGGTAAAAGAATTTGTAGTTTTTTTTAGTAGTTTGTTAAAAAAAAAAAAAAAAAAAAGAGCGGTAGCTTCGTTCATTTTCTTTTTAGCTTTCTGCATCTTTATTTTATTTTAGTTTTATTTTCGTAATTATTTTTTTTTTTCAGTATTACGCTTTTCTTTACTTTGCATGCACAGGTACAGAGACGCTTTTGGACGGTTTGCTAGTAGACCCGTGCTAGAATCAGATTCAGAATCTAATTTTTCTAATCGCTTGTTTGATAATTCTTCCAATTCTGACGCGATGAGTGAACACGTGGACCAACCTGTTAGAACCCTCCAAGATTATCTTCATCCCGCACGAACAGCCACACCATCCTGTATTATGTTCTCACCTAATGTTCGTCACATAGATTTCATAATAGGAATGATACAATTACTTTCGACTTTTCATGGTCTAGAAAATGAAAACCCCCTATATTCATATTAGGGAATTTGAGGAAGTAGTTGCAACAGTCCATAGTCAAAATACCACTAACGAAACGGTAAGGCTAAAGTTCATTCCTTTTTCTTTGAAAGATAAAACTAAGAGTTGGTTGTACTCACTAAGACCACGGTCTATTGGAACATGGAGTGAGATGACTCAAGTGTTTTTCAATAAATACTTTCCCCAACATAAGACCAATGATTTAAAAAGATAAATCTCTACCTTTGCACAAAAGGATAGTGAGACTTTGTACCAATCTTGGGAAAGATTTAAAGAATTGCTGAGTATGTGTCCCCACCATGGATATGAGAATTGGCGCTTAGTGAGTTATTTTTATGAAGGGCTTACGCCCAGGGAACGTTAATTCGTGGAAATGATGTACAATGGAGAATTTTTACAGAAAAATCCCGATGAGGCTATAGAGTACCTCAATGAGCTTGTTGAAAAAGCTCATACTTAGACTGGACCTAGTGCTACTGATAGCACAAACAGGTCACGACCTACAGGAAACTTGAGTGGTGGTATTTACCATCTAAGGGAGGAGGATAACCTTAAGGTTAAGGTTGAAATGCTCACCAGAGAATTAGAGCTATTGAAAACCAAAAACTCAAAACCAACACACATGGCTAATCATGCAGAATCTTTTGGGCCATGTGTTGTCTATGGTGGGGTAGATCATCATGCCCAAGACTGTCCTACACATGCTAACATGAGAGGATGGCGTAATCACCCCAACTTCAGCTGGAAGTCTGAAAACCAACAGCCTGCACAACCTTTTAGATCATATCCTGCACCATACCATGCACCTCAATCTTTTAGAAATTCTTTAGAAGACACTTTGCATGAATTTATTAAAGTACAGGGTAAGACTAACCAAAAATTTGAGTCTTTAATTATGCAGGTTGTTGAAGAACAAAAGGAGATAAAGAGCCAGGTGTCTAAAATAACGAGTTTCTTGAGTGTAAATGAGCAAGGTAAGCTCCCTTCTCAAGCTCAGTCTGTACCTCATGGTCAACATATGGCAAAAGAAACTGTGAAGAATCACGAGTGCCAGCAGATATATATGATTGACTCACTCATAGACAGGGAAGTTTTCACAACTCATGATTCTGATCCCCTTGAGAATTTTATTGTTGATTTTGAGTTTAATCCTATCAGTGATTCGTCTGATGTAGCTAAAATTTGTGCCATTTTTGACAATACTCAAGATTATAGCACACAGGCTTGGCAACCGAAGTTTGAGGAGT
Organism: Platycarya strobilacea; assembly: GCA_036898215.1. Classification (NCBI taxonomy): domain Eukaryota; kingdom Viridiplantae; phylum Streptophyta; class Magnoliopsida; order Fagales; family Juglandaceae; genus Platycarya; species Platycarya strobilacea. The sequence continues at coordinate 5,541,903 of CM072558.1, forward strand.
TGCTTGAGAAAAATGAAAAACAGATTCTTTCAAGTGGGCAAGTACCAAAAGTTAATCTAAAGCCTTGCCACCTACCTGTGAAGCTCGAGCACCGAGTTTATTGGGCAAATAAGCGTTTCGTTTTTTACCCAGGAGGAATAGCTCAAGAAGTGGAAGATAGTCCGGTTGTAAACTTGGTCTACCAACTTTGACCACAGCATGCAACAATAATTATTATTATTATTATCATCTTATTTGTTTTGTTTTGTTTTTATTTACTACTGTTTTTTTTTTTTTTTGCAGGATAGTATCATTTTGTCATTTTAGATCACTACTTTTGACGCTTAGCGAGCTATCTACATCACACATCAGGTGTATCCTACCCTTTTTAGTTTCTCCCCATTCAATTCTGATTCTTAAACATTGAGGACAATGTTTCATTTAAGTTGGGGGGTGGGAATACAAATCTGTTATTTAAACTCTGTGGCATATTTCAATCAATATATAAATAATTGCCAAATTTTTTTTCACACAGGCATCTTTTCACACATGATACTCATGCTCATTCATAACCATCTTGGTGAATTCAACAAACCCATCTTAAATCATTTTGCTAAAGCATCCATAGCACCATTTATGCACTTCTCCAAACTTTGTGGTAATATGGTGATTTGACACATGTAACTAAAGAATTATTTTGCTCAAGTATTCATGTGAATTTTGTGAGAATTGAGAGCTTACAAATACAGAAATTGTGATAAGTATCCATTGATCTGTTGAATTTGACACTTCTTTTGAGAATATCATTACATGGTTTGTGGTAAGATGGTAGATATACTTGGGATATGACGAAAGTCAACTTAAGATTAACGTTTGAGCCTTTCAAGCTAAGCCTTTTTATCATAGATCCCTAGTAGCCAATTTTGAGCCAATATACACATATGGCCTTTTCTTTTCATATCTACATCATCCATACCTCTCCACATTGGAGTATAGCTTATACACTATATTTTCCTACCATTTTACTTCCAAGTGTGTACTAGGTGTGAAATTATCATTTAAAAAAAAGAAAAAAGAAAACCATGACAAAAATGGCATGGTGCTAGATGTGTCCATCAAATTATTCATGAAAGAGTTCATTAAATTGCAAAGACACCAGTGGCAAAAGAAGATGGAAAAGTGTACTGTCAAAAATCTAAAAAATTGAAAAGTACATCAAAAGGAAAGTATAGTCTACTGAAAAATTTAACAGATTCCCTTTTGTGTATATTTGGAAGTTTTTGAAACCTCTTCACCTTTTCTTCTTATGAACCCCAACCCTAAGCCACATTACAACCCTTTGTGTTGATTTTTCCGATCCTAAGTATGCTTGTGGAAAGAATGGTGGAAATCTCATTTGTTAGTATTCCTATCATAAGATCAATGTTTACTTGTTATTTATATATAATTGGCTAAATTTCCATGAGAGTAAATGTACACCTTTGTCAACTCCATAGAGAGAACCCATACATGAAACACTTCTATACCCGTGAGTTATGGAGTTAAACCTTTTTGCTTAAGATATTCTAATGTTGCATGTGTCGAAACCTCTGATTTGATAAAAATAGTTTGGAACACATACACACTCTGTGGATTGCTATATTTGAATTACTTGTAAAAGGGTTATTAAATTTCTAAGATTGTTTTGATATATAAATTTGAAAAATGTGTCTTGATGGCCCCTATGTGTGATTTTCTTTGGTCTTTCTCATCATTTTACATGAAAATTGCTAGGGACTAGCAATGAGTAAGTTGGGGGGTGTGATGAGTGCACAAAAATGTACTCTAAATACTCTATTTAAATACTAAAAGAAATGAGAAAACAATAGATATAACTCATGTTAATAAAATTAATGGTCATTTATCTTGAGATAGATATAAGCATGATTTAATATATTGATGAGAATATAAAATGCCATATTTTCCTCTCTTAATGTTTAAAACTTTATTCTTATTTGATGCCTAAATATACTCATTATTCTTATATTTTGATTTAGGACACAAATGGAGACATTAGGAGCAAATGAAGATAATTGCGGAATTTTAGACAATTCTGACATCTTTTCGTAAAATAGGCATAACTCTCTCATCCAATCTCCGATTGAGATGATTCAAGATGATCTAGAACCGCAAGAGAGATATCTATAACTTTTATGTTTTGTTTTTGAAGAGATATCCACTCAATCTAAGACAAAATCGATCATCAAGTGGACGCACCTGCACTTGACGTTCCTGGATATTTTTCAGCCACTTGCATCAAATCCAATTGTCATCATAATATTTTCTAGCAAGCACTCCTACACCAACTTGGAAATTCAATGATCAATTCAGATACAAGATGAAGTGCACTCAAGTTTCTTCAAGACAAATTATTTGACTATAAGATATTAAGTCATACAAGACAACTAATAGATAGAGAAGCAAAATTGAAACACTCAACCTACAAGCAAAATCCAGCTCATGCATGGTGGGAAAACAAATGATCAAAATGACAACTCACAAATCACTTGGATTCAAGAATGGCACATGGCAAAACAAGTTGAAATTGTGATGATTTTGTCATGACAACTTGCATGAAGGATGCTTATAAATAGAAGGGAGGGGTGTGTGTTCTAAGACCATGCTTAGTGTGCTTGGATGCCTTGGAAGATACATTGTTTTTGAGAGCTTGAGAAAAGAAAAGAAAAACCAAAGAAGAGAAAAGAAAATAATGGTTGGCTCTTCCATATTATCCCTTGGAGAATTTTTGTTGCATATTTTCAATATGTGTAACTAAATTCTCAAGGAGGGTTAGGAATGAACTTGTGTGTGTGATGGTATTTGTAATTTATTTTTGATTCATGTATTTGGTCTTTAAATATTAAAACTCTTTGGTTCTATTATTCTCAATTTATTTGTGATGTTTTTCGTCTTCAAATAAATATAGAATCTATTTCGTTTATGGATTCAGTCATGCTTTTTCTATTGAGTGAATTAGTTCTATAATTATGTTTGGAGCAATTGATTATCTATATTGATTTAATTCTCTGCTGCAATATCGCCTCTTGGGTATATTGTCGTCGTTGGATTTTCTCAATATCGATAACAATTTATGAGAGTTAAGCACGAAGAATGATTTTTCAAAGAGTTATATTTGATTTAAATTTTGGTTATTAATGTTATATATTCCGATTAAGAATTTGGATATAGAATTCTTAATTGAGTTATCAATGAATTAAGAATAAATTTGAATACCACAAATACACAAGGAATTCCCTGCGCTCTACTTTTCGTCTCATTTTTATATTTTTCAAATTACTCATTTAGTTTTAATTTACATCATACTCTAAAATTTACTTATCACACTCATTTAATCTTTTTGTTAATTTCGTTATTGTTCTTCAATTTCTCAATCCATCTCCCTGTGGAATCGACACCCCAAAGCTATACTGCAAACGACCACGTTATTCTTTGGGCGTAATCAAAGACATACCCACCTATTCTTCATCAGAGGAATCTACGGCCACTTGCACAAGAGGTATATTTATATATATGTGTGTGTGTGTGTGAGAAAAAAAAAACCACCCATTATTTGTCTTCTTGTGCATGCCTTAGTGATTTCGAGGACAAAATCTTCTTCTTAGTGGAGGAGGATGTGACGAATCCAAATTTCCCATACTTTACTTTTATTTAATTAAATATATAGAGTTTAGTAACTTAGGCAATTTGGTGGATAAAGCCTTAAAGGATGGGTTTAGGAGTTTAAGGCCTTAAGGCCATAATAAAAGCTTTGGGCCAAAGTGGGGGAAAAAAAGCCCATAGGTCCGTGAAAAGAAGTCTACTAGTCAGCCCAAACCCATGCTTGATGACACATGTCAAGCTAGGATAAGTTTAATAAGTTAGAACAAGACTAGTAGTTGAATGAAGGAAAATACTAGTAGGTGAGAAAGTTGACTAGTTGTTTTGATTGGAGAAAGGAAAGAGAAGACAAGAGTGAAATCTTCCTATCTTTTCCTACCTAGATAAGTGTGCGAAGTATAGGATTTTGCCAAATAAGATCAACATGGGATCCTACCATATCTAGAAAAATGATAAAGTAAATTTGAAAAGATTTGGAGATGAGAAAAGAGAGAGGGGTTTCGGTGGGGGCTATGGCCGAATGGCCTTAGGGTTTTCTCATCAAAACATTTCCAAATCTAGATGAAAGGGACATGTAAGATTTGTGTAAGATTGGATAAGACTTGATGTGTAAGAGGGTGTAAGAAAAGGTGACATGAGATGTAAGTTGATGGATCAAAAAGTGGGAGGAAAGAAAATGGAGGGTTTTGGGTATGGCCTTAGCCGACTCCCCCTCCCCTTGTTTGACATTCTTTTTGTCACAAAATCTAGGCTATAGATTTGTGTAAGAGTGATAGAACAAGCATGTGTAATAAGTGAAGTGATTGGTTGATGGAAAGAGTATGTGACAAAAGGGAAATGAGAGTGAGATGAAGGGAGGGTTTTGGATGGAGGCCATGGGATTCGAAACCCCACTTGTGCATTCTCCCAAAAAGGGATCCTCAAATCCTTTGGAATGACATGTGAGATGATTGTTGGGAAGCCAAGAAGTGATGTGAGATGATAGAAAGGGTTGAAACCCTAGAGAGAGAGGCCGGCCATGAGGAGGAAAGATGGAGCAAATCTTCGACCTAGGATGAGCTAGATTAAGGTTGATGTGATCAAGTGATGGGAGTCACTCAAAAGGTCTTTCAAGCCCATTAAAAATTACCTAAACCTAGGGGAATGAGTGGTCTATAAGCCTAGCAAGGTGCCTTGGCCGAATGGCCTTGTTTCCTCACCCATTTGGTTTGCTCATTTCAGACACACACACAACCCACTCACATTTGCACCTCACGGCAACCACTCCCCATTCATTCCACTTTGCTTCACTTCACTTTACCACCTAAACACTCCAAGCTTAGAAGGAGAGGAAGATAGTGATTTTGGAAGGAGGAGGAAACCTAGAAGAGGTAAATAACTTGGTTGCTTTAGAATCAAACCTAGAAGTGTAAGGAAGAACCTTATGTTCATGCTTTCAAAAAGAAAACCTTTTCTTTTGAAAATTGTAAATTCTTAGCATGTTCTAATAAAGTATTTCTTTTATTTTCAGAACTCTTATAAGCTAGCTAGGAAGATTGGTAGGTATATCTCTATTTTGCCTTTAGCATTTTGAGTATATTTTTGAGTGAATGTGCTTGAATGTGTGTATATGCTTGTATTGTTTGGTTACTTGCTTAGTATTGCCATGATGAAACTTTGTGGGTAGAAATGTTATTTTGGATAGAATCCATATGTAGAACCTATGATCTTCTTGATTAAAGAGTTATAAGATGATTGATGATCTTGATGGTTTGATGAGGAAAAAGCATGTAAGCAGGAAGATGTTGAGTTAGTTTCAGTATTGGAGAATATGGGATATATGCACATATGTTATTTGAAGAAGCATCTTGATTTTTGTTGTAAATATCTTGCCTATTGAAATGCCATGCTAGGATGAACATGTATAAAGTATTGATGGAAACTAGTTACATTGATCTTGGAAGATACTGATATTGTTGTTGCTTGATGGTTATGAAAAAAATGCATGCTTGTGGAGTTATGTTTTGGAGGATTTTCTTGAAGTGGAAATCTTGAAGTTTTAATTGCTTCTTTATTTAATATTCATGTTCGGATATTTTGGAGAAGTAGAAATATATATATATATATATATATATATATTGGGAGGATGATATGTATGGATTTGGTTTCACATAGAGTATTCAAGTAGGACCCTAACTTTGAAGGGATAAGAAAAGAAAACACAAAATTTGAGAGTTATAGGTTTCGAGTTTGCCTACTTGTAAGGCTAGGAAATTGTTTTAAATAAAAAACTAGGGCTAGATGGTGTTAGGGAGATCAATGGAATAAGAGAATATCAATTTGAGACAAAGTGGGTCTCAACCCAAACCTTAGGGATGGAGGCCGAGTACCCCATTCACCCTAATGCACTTGCTTAAGTGTTTTTACATAAGTATGTGTTAAGAAGAAGAAGATTTTGAAGGAAAAATGACCAAATGTGTGTACTCGAGTTCGCCTCGAGTTTTTGTATTCACAAAGTTTGAATTTGCATGTCCCATGCATAAGCACGAAAACCCATGTTTTGAGTTAAATATATTTTTGAAAGAAATGAATTAAAATTTCAGAAAAACCCCAAAGGCTGGGACGAGGAAGTGTCCCAGTGGAACTCTCTGTTTACTCAAGAGTGCCTAAATTGAGTGAAAATCCTTGGGATGACGAAAAACAGTCGGCGGACCATGTATGGCTCCAAAAGGTGTTCAAAGCGTGGTCGCACCTAATGTTAGTGGGTGCCATAAAAGCGGAGTTTGCTTCGGCCTCACCATCTGATAGGGATCCCTGTGACGAAGATCACGAAAGGGCACGAAACATATTCACCTAGGTTGACTTGGTCACCGGGTGAGACGGTAACTAGCGGGGAGCACACGGTGCATAGAGGAACGGTGAGATGTCCAAAAATGTGAAGTCATGACGAAAAGAAAAGGGCTTTCGGGCATATATGATATGATAAGTGCTGTCTAAGATAAGAAAAAACGAAAGTTTTTTAACAAAGTGTCTCTTTGAAAGATTATGCATTAAAGAAGTTTTGTTAAGCGAATTGAACAAGTATGTTTTGGAAATGGAGAAAAAGATGAGAAAGATGAATTTTGTCACGAGCATGTGCATCGGTCTGAGCATGAGTCACATGTCAATGTATACGTATGTAATTGTTTGTTATTCACTTAACCATATGCTTAAAATGCTTTCGTTAAAATGTTGATATACTTGCTAAGATTTCCCCCGAAGTCTCACCCTTTCTATGTCCTTACTATCATTCCCTCTTGGGAATGATAGAAGTACTTGCAGGTGAGGATGACTCCACTGAGTACGACCCCCGTGATGACACATCAGATTCTCAGGGACTCGATTGAGGCCATCCTTAAGAGACCAGTGACTCTGAACCTCTTGGTTCAGTAGGAGGTGGAGTCACTAAAGATGGCAATATATAGTTCCGTCGGTTTATACCCTGCGGGGTGTTGCTTAGTATTAGGGGTTGACGAGTCCCTTCACTTGGGACGTATTTTTGGACCGCCCTCTAGGGCGATATGTGAAGTAGGGCCTAGCCTAGAATTGGATCGACTTCGCTGGAGCCTGAACCTTAAGAAGATAAAGAAGGAGCCCGTCTGTTGAACTCTATAGGTAGTGTTAAGACCCACTTCATTTTGTACGCCCATTAATTATGTATTTGGTAAAGTCTTCCCACATGTGGGAAGTACTATTTTGATATATTGGACAAGGTTATATAAATTTTGAAATTGGGCTATGTATGATGTTTATTTTGGGATCCATAGCATAAACATGTGATGCATATTATAGAAGGCTTGACCTTTTTCTTTCTCTGTGAGAATCTTTACTTGACGTTTAAAAAAAAACTTACACATATGATATGACGAGGGGTGATTTTCCTTGCGTTGCTCATCCCCGATGCTTCTATTCACGTGCGATCCCAAGCGTGGGTTGGGCGTCGACAAACTCCTTCATAGACTTATGATAATTTCTGACCAATCAACTAAAAGCAGAAGAACTAGAACTCTTTGGGATATCTACTCACATGATCTGGCTTAGAAGGAACCATTTTGTTTGTTCATGGTAAGGAATTTAGCCATCCCACTACTCTCATGGAAAGAGCCAGAGAGGAACTGCAGATCACCAAACTAAGCCAAGAATAAGTACTGAAAGCTCCAAGTAAACCCCCTCCCACATGCTCCTCATGGTTTAAACCAACAGCCGGGAAACTTAAATGAATCGAGATGCTGCTATGAGACAAGCGAAAGGCAAGATTGGCATTAGAGCCATAGTGAGGGACTCCAAAGGTTCATCATTAGCACCTATCAAGCTGCGAGATGGCTTTGAGATTCTCCTTTCACGGTAGAAGTTTATGCTCTAATGATAAGTGTTATCTTCTGTAAAGATATGGAAATTCAAGAGGTGGTAATGGAAGGAGAGTTAGCTCAAGTAATCAACTTGCTAGCTTCCTTAGACAAGGATTGGAGTTATGGAGGCCCTATGATCGTTGATGCAAAACTCATGCTCTATTCCCTTAAATGTTGGTCTGCTCAACATGTAAAATGAGAGGGGAACAATGCGGCTCACCAGCTTGCTAAAGTTGCTCTTAAGTTAGAGAATGACTTGTATTTGTTAGAAGATTATCCAAATTGTATACGCTCCACCGTATTAAATGAGAGTATGTAAGTCTTATGAGTAATGATATCAACTGGTTCTTCATTAAGAAAAAGAAAAGGACCTTACAATAAGAATGATATATTAAAAGAAAAATTAATATTTTTTATATAAATTTAATATTTACTCAATTCTTTGTTTACTCAATTATCTCTAAAGCATGATAAATGTTTTGGGGTCTCATATTTGGTACTCCTTTGTGCCTCATTAATTTTTTTAATATAAAAAAATACAAAGAAAAAAAAAATATTTTTTTATTTATATATCATCTTTTATCATTTTTATAAAAAAAATTATAAAAGTTAAAAAATTAAAAAAAAAAATTATAATTACGTAATGCAAAAAAATCCCAATTGTGAAATCTCGTGTCATTGCCCTTAAAAGAATTACCACGTTCCTGATTCAAAATGTGTAAATATCATTTCTCTGTGAGTAATGTTAGAAAATATATACTATTTGAGAATATCTAATACACTTATAAATAATATTTAAAAATAATTAGTTAATTTTTTTAAACATTATTCATTAGTACAATAAGGTCTCGTTTAGATTTAGAAGTGAGTTGAGCTCACTTTCATTTCATTATTATATTTTTATAATTTTTTTTTATATAAAATATATATTTTTATATATATTTTTTAAATTTTAATACATATTTTTTAAATTTCAATATATTTTTTTAAAATTTTAATATATTTTTTTAAAATTTTAAATAATAATAATATTAAAAAATAAATTAAATTTATCTGACTTAATTTTAATTCCCAATTCAAACGAAAGCTAAATATAGATAGTCTAAATGTTTTCCTTCTCTTATATGCGATGAGGGCCGCGAGGGATGGCAGTGAAGACTAGTGGCGTAGCTTAAATACAAGCAAATGCTGTGATCTGATCCATGTATATAATAAGCACGAGGACACTGCACGCTCTCCCACTCAGTCACAGGCAGTTCTTTCTTCCAAACCCTAGCACAGCGCCCAACAAACCACCCCCTCCTATCGCCCTCTCTTTCTCTGTCCCTCTCTCGCCCTAGGTCTTGTTGCATTTGCGGCTATGTGATGCTGGCCGGATTTTTTGTTTCCGGTTCTAGTGTACAGTAGTACATTGTGGGTGATGGCTTCCGCATGCATCAACAACATCGGAATGTCGCCCGATAATATTTTCGACTGCCCTCCGACGACATTCCCTCCGTACGGTTGGCTCAGCCCTCGCATCTCTTTCAGCCGCGAAGAAGACTGCTCGAAACTTGCCGGAGTCAAAGCTGCATCCGCGGCTGCTACGGGACCTTCAGAGAAGCCAGATCCAGAAGCTTCATCTACCGAGTTTGAGTTCAGGCTCGAAGATCCTATCGCTATGCACCCTGCTGACGAGCTGTTCTCCGAAGGAAAGCTCGTGCCTCTCCAGCTCTCAGCAGTAAAGCCCTCGGTCAACGAGCCCACAACCTCGTCGGAGATAATGTCGCCGGAGTCTACCAACTCCCGGGGGAGAGCCGAGGTTTCCGGTACGCACTCCTACCTGTTTTCTCCAAAAGCCCCAAGGTGTTCGAGTAGGTGGAAGGAACTTCTAGGGCTGAAGAAGTTTTGCCAGAACACTAACAACAAACCTGAAACCCACAAGGCGACTTGGAGCGCTAACCCTAGGTCTCTGAAGCATTTTCTCCACAGAAGCTGTTCAAGATACTCGTCGTCTTCCTCTGACGTGTATATGAGCCTCCCATTGTTGAATGACAGGGACTATGAGTCGGTTTCCATGTCCTCACGCCTCTCTCTTTCGTCATCATCCTCTGGACCCGAACACGAAGATGTCCCTAGGCTTTCCCTCGACTCCGACAAACCAAACTCAAACCCGATTTCTCTTCACCCGAATCCCAACAACCCACCAAGGATTAGAATGGTGAAACCGTGGGAAATATCAGCGGATAATAATACAAATCAGATGAGGATGGGACGAAGCCCGATAAGGAGGGGAACGGGGGAGCAATCAGGTGGAGCGGGGAGTAGAGGGGTATCCTTGGATAGCCCAAGAATGAACTCGTCCGGGAAGATAGTGTTTCAGAGCCTGGAGAGGAGTTCGAGCAGTCCGAGTAGCTTCATTGGAGGGCCAAGGACGTTGACGCATAAGCAGAGGGGAATGGAGCGCTCATACTCGACGAACGTGAGAGTAACTCCGGTTCTCAATGTTCCGGTTTGTTCGCTTCGTGGGTCCTCCAAGTCGGTCTCCGTGTTTGGGTTCGGCCAGCTGTTCTCGTCGCAGCAGAAGAGAGAAGGTAACGGGACCAATAGAGGTTCGCATAGTAACTGTAGGAACCGCACTGATCGAACCTGATGGGAGCGGAGAAACCATTGGATCATTGCTATTAATTGAATAAAGCAAATATTGATCACTTGAAATGGTTGGGTTGGTTGGGTCCTAGGTAGCCACCTACTTAATTCGGGCTTTCTTTCTTAACTGATTTTAGGCCATGCGTGTGTCGTGTAAATATGCGGGAAGGATTGGGGATCTTGAAGCGGACTTTTGTCTTTTGAAGCATTTTTTTGATCTTGGTCGTTGTCATTGTAGATGCTGTACGTACGTTCTCTACTCCTATCTTCACTTTAACCGCTAAAAAAATAAAAAACAATGAAGAGCAGTAGATTTCCAGGATCTCTCCTGGTCTTTCTTCATCTGGATCTGACAGATATGGAATCTGTTTTCGTTTTCAACTTTTTTTTGGTGGTCACGAGGCTTTCTGACTGTGATTGGAAATCTATTTGTTAAGGACCTCCTATGACTTTGTTGTCAGTCGCTGGCTTTTCTTTTATCTTATTTTCCGTTTATTTGGGCTGGAGGTTCTTTTAAGAGTGACGCTGGGGATTGGTCCGACTGTCTCTAGCATTCAAAGTAGCTCAACATTAGTTGGGTTGTTTGATGATGAAAAATACATGAAAATAAAATAAAAAAATAAAAAAATAAAGATTAAAAATATATTAAGAAAATAAAATGAATAAAACATAATAAAAAATACAATAAAAAAAAAACATAATAAAAACACAATAAAAAAATAAAATAGAGATGAATTTAAGAGGGAATTCGGCCATAGAGCAAAAGGAGCTACCGCCGGTGGTGGTGGGTGATACCGCCCCCGCCATCGGGACCTGCAGACTCAGGCGACCTTATCTCTACGACGAAGAGCTCTGGTGTGCCCCCGGCAGCCTTCAACCCGTTTCGGACCCGTAGGGGTGAGGTCGCCTGAGTCTGCAGGTCCCGATGGCGGGGGCGGGGGCGGTGTCGCCCACCGCCACCGGCAGCGACGGGCTACTTTTATTAGGGGGGCAGCCTGTCTGCCTCCCAAGATCTTTCTTCTTTTAAACAAGCTTTTTAACATCCTGATCAAAATTGATTATTTTATTATTATTATTAATTTAATATATGTTAAGAACCATTGGGTGCATCAAAACAAGTACATTAAATCCCATGTTATAAGGAGATGTTTTGGAATTATATATCAAAACATGCCACATCTAAAGCCTTATTTTGAGGGACCAGCTGAGATAGGCTATTATAGTCCTTCATCTCATTTCACATACTTTATGATTACCTTCTTGCACGCGAGATTGTTGGGCCTTTGTTTTCACCATCTCGAGCTCTATTTCCTCTTTTGTTTTATCACACACGTAAGCCCCTTTCTAAAGTCGTCAAAAAACCTTTACTGCCAGTAAGATAATTGCAATCCTCCTCTTAACTTTCGTTGACAAGCATCCTTCTCTTTTTTACGATTTATGTTCGATTTTGCATACTTTAACCCAATTCAAACAAACATAATCCTAGAATTGGGCTTGGCTTTAAAAATACTAGGGTTTTCATTGAAGAGTTTTTTAGGATTGGTTGATTCGACCCTATGTAAAATGCATGTTTTAGGATTTTTCAAGAAATGGCAGGCACATTGTAGTTTTGAACATTGCGATTTTGTTGTAAATAGCCCCTTTTTTTATTTGTCTTCACCATTGCATGACTTCGAAATCTTAAAGTTTTCACCGAGTTTGCTTTGGTCAAAGTGGAGATTCTATGTTTGATGTTTTGGGGTTTTCATCTGAGATCTATGGCATTGAGTATGAACCACTCTGATTTTGTTTAGCCCCTTTTGCTGATTGAAATTCGTCATTGGGGTTGACTTTACAAACCCTAATTTTTTCACGGAGTTTCTTTTGGCCAAATTGGAGACTGTATTTGAAATAATGGGTGTTGTTTGGTATCTGTGGCTTTGTGTATGAACTATTTTAATTTCGTTTATTAGCCCCTTTTGCTGATTGGAATTTTGCATTGTGGGTGACTTTGAAAATCCTAAGGTTTTTATCGAGTTTTCTTTGGCTAAATTGGAGCCTCTGTGTTAGGATTTTTATGGTTTTTAGGATGAGATCTCTAGCATTCTACTAGGGTTTCAATTTTGTAGTTCAATGATGATGGAATTTTGTTGTATGTCTTAGTTGACCTCTTTGATCTCTATTTTCTGTTGGACCCATGGCATTGATCATCCCATTGTGCTAGGGATTTTTTGTGGGTTTTCAAAAATCAAATTTTATGAATTGGTATTGTGCAATGTTAGCACTACGTTGGAATTGGTATTGGCTTTGTGTTTTGTTAGTGCGCATCTTGACAACACCAATTATCTCATTGTGTTGGTGTTGCCATTGTGGATACTTTATTGGTGTTTCTGATGTGATCCGAGTTTTCGAACCCATTTTTTTGTCCTTAAATTTGCTGTAATGTTTGCTAGAGTATTAATTAGTCATGATGTTCACATACTGAGCACGTTGTTTAAATAGACTTATAACCCCTGTTGATTTTTTGGTTTCAGATTGAGCTTGTCATTGGTCCTAGATTTGCCTCGTTTGGTGGTTTGTGGCTAATTAGTTGTGATGTTTATATAATGAGCATTTTTTGTATAATTTAAGACCATTATTTTGTGATTGATGTTGGGTTTTGCATGTTTATAGCATTAGCTAGACATCCCCACATTCGGGTCCTATTTGTTATATCTTCGAGATGTGATGCATTGTTTGCCTGTTAGAAGTGATTTTGTCGACGCCCCTAGTCTACATTTGAGATACAACGTAAACTGAAGCGTTTAGACATGTAACTTTAGGTTACATATCTCTTCGTTCATGTTGCAAATATTATGTATGCACTTAATTTATTAGCAGTGTGTAATATGTATTGTAGCGGAATAAAGTCGATTTTATAGAATAGACAAAAAAATCTAAATTTTGCCAATTATCACAACTTTATAATATACAATAGCATAATGTACCAAGTTCTCAACATAATATATCATTATTTAATATTTAAAAGAAAATATACAACTACCAATTTTCTCTACAAGGGTTCCTTCTTAACATCCTATAATTTTTACCGAAACGAAATCGTCCCATACTTAGACTATAGTTCTGTTGGAGCGTTATCCTTGCTGGCGTCACATAGACACTATTGAGGCATAATGAGCCATTCGGGCTCATGACCATACAACACCCTACTGGTCGTCGATCTTGTGACGATTTAGATGCGTCCCGCCTTAAAATCTCCAACAGATGGTTACAATGAAATGAGCTATCTCATAAAAAATGAAGTATTCTGTAGGGCCTTCAAGGCTCCTCAAAATTTCCTGGGATATCGGAGTCCTATGTTGCTCCATATACTCTTGCAAACACTTCTATCATTCTGAAAAGAGATGATAGTTAAGAATTAAAAGAATGAGATTTCAAAAAATCTCATTAAGTACTCTGATAACATGATAAAAACATCATCGATATATACAGATAAACATGACAAACGCATGTATCATGATCATGAGATTTGGGAAATGACTTAGGCACCATGCATTTTCATAAAAAACCTTCATGTTTCTTCAATTTCCATTGGCACGTATTTAAAACTTTTCATGAAATTTTTATGTTTTTTCTTAATATTCATATTATTACGTGTCATTTTTCTTATTCATATTATTTTTAGACTCACAGTCTTTCTTGTCATTATTTTTTATATAACACGTTGGATACCTCACAGCTTCCCTATTACTACGTCATAATCAATTTTTAACGACAAATCGTATTGCCTTCACTATCCTTGATACCTATCAATTTTAGATGCAATCACATTTCGGAATTCTTTATATAGGAATCATTCGTGGTATATCGACTATTCTTTGTCAACTTAAGGGTTTCACTCGATTTTATGTACTTCTGAGTAAACAGGGAGTTTCACTAGGGTAATACCTCGCCCTAATATGCAAATGGCTAAGGCTTGTGGGATTTGTTCAGTAGTAGGGTGATAATGCCCAAAGAATAACGCGGTAATAGTAGTTTAGCTTTGGAGTATTGATTCCACAGAAAGACAATTAAAAGAATAGTAGAATAACAACGAAACTAAAAAAAATATTAAATAATTAATGAAAGAATAAAAAGTGATTTTAATGCAAATTAAAATTTTAAAAAAATAATTAATAGAATAAATAATTAAAGTTGACGAATAGTGAACATCGAGAATCCTTTGCACATATCCTGTATTTTAATTATTTTTAATTTACTAATAACTTAATTGAGAATTCAATTTCGTAATTCTCAATCGAAAGATATAGAATTATAAATCAAAAATTAAATCAAATGTAACTCTTTGAAAAATCACTCATCACTTTTAAATTACGCAAATCGATATTTACATTGAGAAAATCCTACGACGACAATATGTTTAAGGAGCGATATTGGAGTAGAGAATTAAATCGATAAAAATAATCAATAAATCCAAACACAATCACAGATCTAACCATTCAATAGAAAAAGTATAACTGAATTTATAAATGGAGTAAACTCTATGATTGTTTGAAAAAGAAAACACCAGCAATATATTGAGAATAATAAAACAAAGAATTTTAATAAATTAAAGTTAAGTATATGAATTAAAAATAAATTAAAAATACTATCTAGTGTGTAAGTTCATCCCTAATCCTATATGAGAATTTAGTTACTTATACACATAATGAAAGAACAAAAATTTTAGAAGAAAACTAAAGGAAAGGGCAGCCATCCCTCCCTTTTTCATTCACGTCCGTGTATCTCCTCCAGAGAAATGGCGCTCCCCTTCACTAAAGCATGTATATATATATATATATATATATATATATATATATTATGCTCCCGTGAGATGCCCTGTGTTTATTCTCTTCTTATCCACTTGAATTGTCGTGTATTTAATTAGATGTAAGTGAAGTTGAGTTGGACTTCTCAATTGATAATGGGCCTAAGTCAATTGAATTCTCAAATGTAAAGCAAGTTGTAGCATGTTATTATAAACATATTGGGCCAAAGTAAATGTCCATTTTATGCTTTTTCCCTCCAACATCTAAGAAAGAAATAAAAAATAAAAAAACAAAAAAATAAAAGAAAATAAAAAATAAAAATAAAAGAAAACAAATAGTAGTTAAAAACATCTCAATGTAAATAGAAATCTAATTTAATAAAATACATAAAATCTAATTATTTTTATTTCTATTTTTTACAATTTAATCAAATATTAGGATATTTAAAGTGCACTTTCGTGCACTCATCATAGGGCATTCAACCGATATGTGTCCAACTCTTCAAGAGGAACCCATCATAACCATAACATCCACATCATCACATTCATAACATAGTATTGTACTATTATATATATAACCCAGTTAGTTTTATTTGTTATATACATATACATGATTTATCAGAATACAACTTTAGGGCTACTTAGGCTCCTTTACTTCAAGAAGTTCTCTTCCATAATGAAACATATCCAAACTAATACAAAATCTCGACGAAGGTATTGTCCATGTAGTGACGTGTTGACCCCGCATATGACAATGAGTCGTCTAAACCTAACGACAAACAACATATGGTACGCTGCTGCTCCTCTAAAAATGCGGATGTACCATGACTCCAAATTCCCATTGGACGATCATAAATATCATAAATGAGAAACAAAACTATCAAAAAGGGAGTAGTCAGAGGGTCTCTCAAGGCTCCTCTGGCCCTCCTGAATTATTGGGGCCTTGCCCTTTCCATCATAAACTCTTGCAACAAGAATTTATATGCCAAAAATATGAAAACACATAAGAGTGAGATTTCTTTGAAAATCTTAGTAAGTACACAACTAATTTAATGAAGAATAGACAAGATAGAATATCAACATACATCACAGTTATCATGTATATAACCTATGAAATGTTTAATGAGACACATGCATGACTTGACGTATACCTTTCATGGACCCACCATTTTATACTTAAAATTTTTATTTATTTTATTTTCTTTCTTAATCTTGTGGGTTTTACTTATTACATAACTTCGATAGGTGTTACGTATCATCATCCCCACCGGGTTCTCTTAGCATGATGCATCAACTTGGCCATATATAACTCGTCAATCATCTGGGCATTATTATCGCTGTCTTCGTCATGACGAGTCTCGTGTCAGTCTTTCAGGCGTTACGTATCGCTATTCCTGTTGTGACGTGGAACATACTTAACATAACAGGCGTTATGTATCACCATCCCTGCTAGTCTTGTCAGTCGCCCAGGCATTATATATCGCCATCCCCATCGGCATGTTAGTCATACAGGCGTTACATTTTGTTAGCCCTGTCATGACGTAACTTTAGTCTTATTATGTTTTTAATAAGTTTTCTTATCGTATTTTCTTTAAAACAGGCGTTATGACTTATAACGATCCATATATATGATGAAATGCAAGATGGTCATAACCTTAGACTTTTGACATGCATATTTCATATCCTTATGAACTTTATAACATGTCAAAACATGTCTCAATAATATACATCATGCATATATGTATTTACGTTACATCATCTTGCAATGTCAAAATATAATAAACAATGTTTAATTAATTAAATAAAATATTAAATATCCCCAAACCATGGCTGGCCGAGCCCTATAGGGATTCAATCCTTATTTTTCTTTTATTCAAACCAAGCTAAACTCCTTATTTACAAAATACCAAATTTTCCTTAACTTCCCAAAAACAGATTCAAGCTTAACTATGTTTTCTTAATTATTTCTTCAATAATTTCTAGCATGATAATTCTTGAAAATTGTTCAAGTAAACTAGAGTTTTTAAACTCCTCATAATTATGAAAATATCATCCAATTAATTAAAACTCCATTAGAGACAAATTAGAACCAAAATTTCATCAAAACCCTATTAAGGCCGAATTGCTCGGTTATTTTCTCATTTTCTTGTCAAACTAAATCTTCTTATTCTCACATAAACTTCTTCATATATCAAAATAGAACATATTTCTAAGTTCTTACAATTTCTCTTAGCATTGTTTCATAATAATAACTAATCCAAAATATAATAGATTTCATTTCAACATACAAGCAAAGTTTAAATTCAAACAAGTAACAAACATGAGCTAATCAACAAATCACTTATTCTATATCAAGATTAAGTTAAATAGTATACTTACAAATTTCTCTAAGGCTTGGTATTGGAAGTGAATAAGCTTTTACAAAATTTTCCTTCAATAGACTAAAGTAGTTTCTTTTGAGTGTTTGGAGGATGAAGGGTTTGAAAATGGCTTTTGCTCTTAGTTTTTCTATGTTTGACTGTAGTCTCACAAAGGGAATTGAGTGATGAATTCTTCCTTTTAATACATGTAAGAGGCAACACCCCCAAGGGGTTCAAAATGGGTGCAATGCATAGGATGACCGGTTACCTCCTTCCATGGCATGTACACATGTCCATCTTCCCAGTTAGCCTTCATGATCAAACCTAAATTTAGGCTTAGCTATCTCTAATTCTCATCTAATGGTTAGATTATTGCCATTTAGAAGATGCAACAAAATCCGGAAAGTCCTCCAAGAGATGGGATCTAGCCATCTATCCCTCCAAGTGTCCTCCAATTCTCCTAAGAATTTCACCCCATCTTGCCACTTGTCACTTACACCTTTCCAAATGTCCAGAATCTTAAAAAATTCAATTAGATTTTGCTACATGTCCAAGGCATTAGAGATATTCCAAATCAGTTTCCATTTTCACCCCTGTCAAGCCCGTTCACTTCTTGATGCAATACTTGCTGTATCCAATTCGATTCTCTGAAAACTAAAAGCATGAAAGTTTTTTATCATCCACTTAGAGTTCTATAAGATTTTAAATCGCCTAATTAAGAATTCATATGAGAAAGTTATGATTAATCTACTAAAACTTGACGAATCAGCCCGAGAGCACCAATCCAGGCACACCAAGTGGTTGATTATTGTAATTTCAAATTTTCTAAAATATATCTTTGAACTTTCGAAAATAATCTCTTCCTAAGTCCAAATTGAAATTCTATAATTGTTATCTTGCTCTAATTTCCAACATTTGACCATAATTCATACTTTTTTCACCTAATAGCTTAAAATATCTTCACTTGGATTTTAATACCTCAAAACCATATGTTTCTAAAAATTCCATGAAATGCTAAAATGACCTCAAAATAAATATTTAACCTAAGGAATACTTTTTAAAAAAAGGGTTTTTACATCCTCCCTTCCTAAAATAAAGTTTTCATCCTCAAAATTGATAAATCGTAAGTTTAAAGAACTCAATATTAAAGGCTTGTGCCTTGGTTACTAGTAGCAGTTGACTCCTCTGAAGATGTTGGTACTCTTTCTTCTATGGACAATGAGTCTTGTAAAAAATAAAATATTGTGTCTAAATTTGGGTCATAGTACATGTTGACACTCATTTTTTGTAATTTAAGGAATCTTTCTTCTTCAGTTTCAATTATGACTAGACCCTTCATGTTTTGACGGTTATGATCATTAGAGTTATCAAAAAATTCAACTGCAACTGCTTTTCCTTTATCTATTATTCGTAAAAATTCCCTTCCAACATTCAATTCCCTCCTAGCTGGTTGTCTTTCTTTTCCAGATAACACTTTCGTAAATACTGGATTTCCTTTGTCATCTATATCCATTATGTGAGTTCTATGCCATTCGTTCTTTTCTCATCTATTTAGTCTTTCTACTTTTATTTTACTTTCTTTCACTTAATCTCTCCGATCTTTCTTTTAGTTGTTTTACGGGGGTTACGGACATTCTTGCATTTTTCTTAATACGAACCATTTCCTGAATAAGAACAATTAATGAATTTTAACAATCATAGCATACAAGAAATAAATACTGAATTCATGAAAGTCACACCACATATATATATATAACCAAAACAGAATACAATCAATCACAATTAGTTTTCAAACAAATGAGGGTATTTGGCCATCATCATATCTTGGCCATCAACATTTGATCCTTCTGATCTTCAATCCTTATGGGCCACTCTTCATATGTCAAATTGGGGTGTAGATTGATATGACATGGATCCACTACTGCCGTCAGTCCTTCTCCCAGACTTTTCTTTAAAGAAGACACATGAAAAACATCATGAACTCCTTGCAATTCATCAGGTAAAGATAGACGATAAGCTACTGGCCCTACTTTTTCCAGAATCTCATAAGATCCAATGTAGAGAGGACTTAATTTTTCCTTTTTTCCAAAACGTACTATTCCTTTCATAGGCGAGACTTTCAAGTATACCTAGTTGCCTATCATAAAATCTAAAACTCTTCTACGATTATCTACATAGCTATTCTGTCTGTTCTGTGCTGTCTTCATTCTATCTCTAATCCTTTCCACCTATTCCTTAACTTCTTGTAGGTATTGGGGTCCCAAAATACTCCTTCACCAACTTCATCTCAATATATGGGGGATCTGCATTTCCTTCCACACAATGCTTCATAAGATGCCATTTGAATGGTAACTTGAAAATTATATTATAAGCAAATTCAATTAATGGAAAAAGACTTTCCCAATCACCACCAAAATCTAAAATACAAGCTCGTAACATATCCTCTAAAGTCTGAATAGTCCTTTTTGTCTGTCCATCCGTTTGAGGATGATACGCACTGCTAAAATTCAGACTTGCGCCCATCATCTTTTGTAAACTTTGCCAAAATCGAGATGTGAACCTAGGATCCCAATCTGACACTATTGTCTTAGGAACTATTTCCTTCACATAAATTTGTGCTAACTTCTCCATTGAATCCGTATTTGAGATTGGCAGAAAGTTGGCACTCTTTGTTAACCGATCAACTACCACCCAATAGAATTCTTCCCGGTGGATGTTCTTGGTAACCCGACTACAAAATCCATAATTATGTCTTCCCATTTCCATTCAGGAATCGGTAAGGGTTACAATTCGCCAGCTAGTCTTTAGTGTTCCGCTTTTACTAACTGACACACTGGACATTTTGCTACAAAAGCTGTAACATTCTTTTTGATTCATTCCCACCAAAATTTTTCCTTTAAATATCGATACATCTTAGTACTTTCAGGATGAGTAGTATATGGTGTACAACGATCATCTTTCAATAATCTTTCTTTCAACTCTAAATCACTAGGAATCACCTTTCTTTTTCGGTAGTACAATATTCCATTTCCCGAGACCACATAATGTGGGACCTTTTTTCCTTCTGATAATTGCTGCTTGATCTTTTTCAACTTAACATCCTTCTGTTATCCTTCTCTAATTTTTTCATCTGTCAAGGGGATAATATGATGACCCGAAATTTTCATTTCATATTATTTAACTGAGTAATTATTTTGATTAAGCGATTAATTAATTTAATTAATAATATTAAGAAGTGATGGTGAAGGCATGGGCCTAAGATTTTAGCCTTAAAAGTCTAGAGTGAACTATTGGGCCTAGAAATGAGTAACAAGCCCAAAAGCCCATGAGATTGACCCATGAACCACCAAGCCCACACATGAGACACCTATCACCCATAGTGAACCCTAGTAAGTCACCTAAGACTAGTATGTAAAAATGAAAAATTACTAGTAGGTAAGAGTTTGACTAGTGGATGGATGGTAGGGTAGATTGTGAAATCTTATGATAAGATTTTCCCATTATTGGGATATTTTTGAAAAATACTAAGATAATGTCTATTTTATTCTATCTAGTATATACCATATTTAGATAAGTGTCACTTGTAGATTAAAATAGAAAGTGGAAGAGAAGAGAATGAAGGGATTCAATTGGGTATGTAGCCGAAACCCCTTGGGGGCTTTTCCTATGCAATCTTCCATAATCCATGCAACGACCCCAAAATTATCGTATTTTATTTTATTTAATTATACGCATATGGCTTAGTGACTTAGGTAAATTGGTGGCTAAAACCTTAAGAAGAGGGACTCAGGAGTTTAAAGGCCTTAAGGCCATGGCAAGAGCTTTGGGCCTAAGTGGGGCAGAGACAAGCTCATAGGTCCATGAAAGGAAGCCTATTAGTCAACGCAAGCCCAAACTTGATGACACAAGTCAAGCTAGGAAGAGTTTAGTAATTTGAGTCAAGACTAGTAGTTGAGAGAAGAAAATGCTAGTAGATGAGCTTGTTGACTAGTTATTTTGTTGAAGGAAGAAAAGAAAAGACATGAGTGAAATCTTCCATCTTTTCCTACCTAGATGAGTGTGTGAGGTGTAGGATTTTGCCAAATAAGTCAACATAGGATCCTACCATATCTAGTAAAATGATGTGAAAAAGACTTGAGAAGATTTGGAGAGGAGAAAGGAATGGAGGGTTTCAATGGAGAGGCTTGGCCGAATAGCCTTAGGGTTTTCCACCTAAAACTTTTCCAAATCTAGATGGAAAGGACATGTAGGATTTGTGAAAGATTGGATGAGACATGGTGTGTAAGAGGGTGTAAGAAGAAGTGACATGAGATGGGAGTTGATAGAACAAAAAGTGGAAGGAAAGGGATGAGGGTTTCGGATAGACCTTAGCCGAATCCCCTCCCCCTTGTTTAACTTGCTTTTGCCACCAAATCTAGATGAGGATTTGTGTAAGATTGACATGACAAACTTATGTGAGGTGTGAGGTGATTGGTTGATGGAAGAAGCATGTGACAAAATAGAAAGGAGAGTGAGATGAAGAGAGGATTCGGAAGGAGGATGGGGAATCCGAAACCCCCTTTGGGTGTTTTCCCAAAAATGGATTCTCAAATCCATTTGAATGACATGTGAAGGGATTGTTGGGGAGACAAGAGAGGAGGTGACGTGATGGAAAGGGGTTGGAACCCTAGGATGTGTGGCCGGCCATGAGAAAAGAAAAAGGGGAGCAAATCTCCAAACCTAGGATGGGATAGATTAGGGTTGATGTGATCAAGTGATGGGAGTCACTCAAGGGTCTTTCAAGCCCATCACAAGTCACTCAAACATAGGGGAATGAGTGGCCTAGGAGCTAGCAAATTGCCTTGGCCGAATGGCCTAGTTTACTCACCCTTTTGGCTTGCAGATTTTAGATACACAGACACACATCTCTCCCTTTTTGCACCTCACGCCGCCCTCCCCATTTCTCTCCACTTTGTTTCACTTCTTTTCACCACTTAGACATCTAAACACTTCAAGCTAAGAAGGAGAAGGATATAGTGTTTGTGGAAGAAGGAGAAACCTAGAAGAGGTAAGTGACTTGGTTACCTTGAAATGAAACCTAAAAGCATGAAGGAGAACCTTATGTTCATACCTTTCAAAAAGGAAACCTTTCTTTTGAAAATGATAAAATTTTAACATGATATAACTAAGTATTTCTTTTATTTTCAGAAGTTATATAAGCTAGATAGGAAGACTTGTAAGTATATCCTTACTTTACCTTTAGCATTCTTTATATATTGTGGAGTGAATGTGTTTGAATGTGTGTATATGCTTGTATATGCTTATATTGTTTGGTTACTTGCTTAGCATTGCCATGATGAAAACTTGAGAGTAGAAATGTTATTTTAATTAGGATCCATGTGTAGGACTTATAATCTTGTTGATCAAAGAGTTATGAGATGATTGATGATCTTGATGGTTTGATGAGGAAAAGCATGTAAGCATGAAGTCGTTGAGTTAGTTGAGTATTGGTGAATATGGATATATGCATATATGTTGCTTGAAGGAGTATCTTGATTTTTAGTTGTAAATAACTTGCCTATAGAAATGCCATGCTAGTATGAACATGTATAAAGTTTTGATGGAAACTAGTTATATTGATCTTGGAAGATAGTAATGTTATGGTTGCTTGATGGTTATAAAAAAATGCATGCTTGTAGAGTTATGTTTTGGAGGAATTTCTTGAAGTGGAATTCTTGAAGTTTTAATTCCTTATTTATTTAATGTTCATGTTTGGATGTTTTGGAGAAGTAGAAGTATGTACATTGGGAGAATGACATGTATGGATTCGGTTTCACATAGAGTATTAAAGTAAGACCCTAGTTTGAAGGGCTAAGAAAAGAAAACATAAAACTTGAGGGCTATATAGGTTTCGGGTTTGACCCCTTATAAGGCTAGGAAATTGTTTCAAATCTTGAACTAAGGCCAGATGATGTTAGGAAGATCAAAGGAAGAAGAAAACATCAATGGGAGACAAAGTAGGGTCTCGCTCCAAACCCTAGGGGTGAATGCCGAGCACCCCACTTCCCCCTAATGCATTTGTTTAGGTGTTTTTACATAAGTATGAGTCTATAGAATAAGGTTTCGAAGGAAAAATGACCAAATATGTGTACTCGGGTTCGCCTCGAGTCATTGCACTCACAAAGTCAAAAGTTGCATGTCCCATGCATAAGCACGAAAACCTATGTTTTGAGAAAAAAAGATGTTTTTGAAAGAAATAAATTAAAAGTTTTCAAAGAACCCCAAAAGCGGGGACGGGGAAGTATCCCAGTGGAACTCTCTGTTCACTCAGGAGTATTTAAATTGACTGAAGACCCCTAGGTCGACGAAGAACAGTCGGCGGACCATGTATGACTCCAAAAGGTGTCTGAAGCGTGGTCGGACCTAATGCTATTGGGTGCCCTATAAGCGGTGTTGGCTTAGGCCTCGCCATCTGATAAGGTTGTAGTTGCTCGGAGAGAAATCCCCTAGTGATGAATAGCGCGAAAGGGCGTGAAATGTAGTCACCTAGGTCGACTTGGTCGCCGGGTGTGACGGTAACTAGCGGGGAGCACACGATGCATAGAGGAACCGTAAGGTGTCCAAAATAAGAAGTCATGACGAAAAGAAAAGGGCTTTTGGGCCATATATGATATGATATGATAAGTGGTGCTTAAGATAAGAAAAGATGAAAAGTTTTTGAACAAAGTGTCTTTCAAAAGAATATGCATTAAAGAAGCTTTGCTATGTGATTTGAACAAGTATGTTTTTGAAATTGAGAAAAGGAAAAGAAAGGTGAATTTTTGTCACGAGCATGTGCATCAGTCTAAGCATAAGTCCCATGTTAGTGCATACGTAAGAAATTTGTTTTTTTTTTCACTTGACTATATGCCTAAAATGCTTTCATTAAAGTATAGATGTATTTGTTGAGATTTCTCCCAAAATCTCACCCCACTCTTTATATCCCTACTATCCTTCCCTCTTGGGAACGATAGAAGTGCTTGCAGGTGAGGATGGATCAGATGGGTATGACCCCAGTGATGACGCCTCAGACCCTCGAGGGTCCGATTGAGGCCGCCCTTAGGGGGCCAGTGACTCTTGACCGCTCGGGTTAGTGGGAGGTGGAGTCACTAAAGGTGACCATGTACAGTTCTTCGGTCTATACCCTTCGGGGTGTTGTTTAGTACTATGGGTTGATGAGTCCCTTTACTTGGGATGTATTTTTGGAATGCCTTCTAGGGCCTAGCCTGGATTTGGATTTGCTTCGCTGGGGCCCGAACCTTAAGAAAGTGAAGAAGGAACCCATCGGATGAACATATGGGCAATGTTAAGACCCATATTGTATTTTGATGCCCTGTATTGATGATATTGGTAAAGTCTTCCCGCTTGATATTCCTCTCGAGCGAGTTCCAACTCGAGACTCGCTTGATGATCGCTCGACAACCGCTTGAGCGAGATGCTCTGTTTTGTTTAGACTCAGGATTTTTCCTGGAATAAAATCGGTATTCCAAATGGAAAGGGTTATGAGTGAAAAACTCGTATGAATAAGAGAGGAACCACTAAAAATAAACGAAGTACAAGAATGAGTTAGTCACGTCGTGACAGGGATGGCGAGACGTAATGCCCGGATGATGGACGTGCTGATAGGGACGACGATACGTAACGCCTGTTGTGTTATAAGAGTGTATGATCTTCATGGGGACGACGATACGTAACGCCCGTGAAATTGATCAGAATAGCGGGGACGGTGAGATGTAACGCCCGTGAAACTGATCTAAATAGTGGGGACGGCGATACGTAACGCCCGCAGTGATATATGTATATGTTTTGTGTCAAGATGGGGGATAGCAATACGTAACGTCCGTGAGATTGATCTGAATAGCAGGAATGGCGATACGTAACACCCGCAATGATATATGTATATGTTTTGTGTCAAGACGAGGACGGCAATACGTAACCCCTGGAAGATTGACACGAGACTCATCACAACGAGGACGACGAGACGTAACGCCCGGATGATTGATGAGTGTATGTGATGGAGACGGCGAGACGTAACGCCCATCAGTAATAAGAAAGAATAAGAACTTTTAAGAAAACGGTGTAATTTCCGTATAAGATTGTATGTTCGGTTGAGTGAAGAAAAGTACCAGTTAGACAGTGGTCTTAGGATGTGTATCTTAGGGAAATTTTTCTTACTCATTTAGTGATGATAATATTATGGTTGCTTTTTCCCTGTTTCCTTTAAGCTGCTTATGTACTTACTGAGATTTCAAAGGAAATCTCACTCTTTTGTTGCTCTATATATTTTTGTGCATATCGACTTTATACAGGATTTGATGACTAGCAAGGGGACAGCCCTGACGAGGCAGGATACTTCGGGGAGTCCTGAGGGACTCTCCGACTATAGTCCTTATATGAACATTTCTTTTGTTTCCTTCGGACCACCTATCAGTAATCATCCTACCGGAGTTTGGAGCCTTGACGCATCCACTTTTGCTGAGGAGAGGCGACGTACAGGATGCTGTTTAACCTTAGGACTTGATAGCTCATTGTCCATGTGTGGAGTTTGTGTGACTCCACAAGGACAACTACTCCAACGAGACTTTAGTGTTAGTATGGATAGGTTTCGCTATGGAAGAGAATTCCCCGAGGTTAAGAAGGAAAAAGAGTGAGGTGAAGGAAAGTCTTTTGGATGAATGTAATATGTTTTGCTGTTAACTTGCTACAATGTGGGCCTTGTGTATGTAAATAAGTACAATGTTAAGTTTTTAATGAATGTTGTAAATGTTGTAAGTACATTTTCCATGTGAATTGGGGGAGTCACACATTTGCTCCTTCTCTAATGCTTTTTTCTATCCGTTTGACAGTAGGTATAGAGGAAATAGGGTTAACTACATCCCCCTTATAACAAAGCCTTTCATTCATTGGCACGTCAAAGACTATTTCTTTCCTTTAACAGTCAATCTTAGCGTAATATTTGGCTAACCAATCCATGCCTAAAATTAAGTTGAACTCCATCAGATGGAAAACTATCAGGTTAGTAGTTAGCTGCAAACCCGCAACTTCTATAGGACAGTTTCTTACAATTCGATGACATCCAATCACTTTACCATCGGGTATAGCCACCAAAACTATCAGGTTGAGATTCTTTGGGCTTTTGTTTTCCAACAAAAAACAAAAAATCTAAGATGCTTCTGGCCTGCTCGTGAGTAATTGAGAGTTTCTTAGGGTTGAGTGCCTTGTTAGTCCTATTAGTTAGAATCATTATTATAGTTGTAATAGTACCTTTTTATACACTCTCATCACTTAGTAGTTAATCGTATCATGACATTCTGACGTAGATCATGGCTCCCGGCACTAGAAACCATCATAACTGAGAAAGATCTTCTGGATCAAACCAGAGCAATAACCCGGACTCTCTTGTTGTGGCTGCAACTAAGTTCTTCCAAACTATGGCTAATGGCCAATTTATGGCGGCTAGAGCCCCTTAGGATGGTTGCATCTTGGAGCAATTTTCCTGACAGCACCCCTCTAGGTTCGATGGTAGGGCGAATGCCATGGATACTGAAAGCTGGGTTGAACATATGGAGCAGATTTTTGAAGCCCTTTATTGCACAGATGATCAAAAGGTGAAGTATGCTACCTACCACTTGACATACATGGCAAACTAGTGGTGGAAGTCGACTTGCTCCTTAATTCAACAGGAGCTAGGAGAAGCAGTTTCCATTCCTTGGAAACGTTTCAAAAAGGCTTTTCTTGATCACTTTTTTTTGCAGTCACTTAAGGATTCGAGAGCTCACCAGTTTATGGACCTCACTCAAGGAACGATGATGGTGGAACAATATGCTACAAGGTCCATGGAACTGTTCTTCTTTGCTAGCTACCTGATTCCGGATGAGGAGAAGAAGGCTGAAAAATTTGAGCGTGGACTGGATCGTAGGATTCGAAAGCGTGTACGCACTCTCAAAATTTTAAATTTCATAAATTGGTCAACCAAGCTACCATTGCTGAAGAGGATCTCCAAGAGAACATAGAATACCAAAACCAGAGGAAGCGTCAGTAACAACAACAACTTCAATCAGCATCGCGAAGGGACAAGAGGCCCCACAGTGTAGACAGTCAAGGACAGCCACCAGGACAAACATATCCCACGTGCCCAACATGTGGAAGAAACATTTGGGAAAGTGTTTGTATGGTCAGAGTGTGTGCTAGGGAAAGTGTTTGTATGGTCAGAGTGTGTGCTACAAGTGCGGGAAGTTGAACCATCAAGCTTGAGACTGTCCAACAAAGAAATAAGAAAAGTCAGGAAGAACTGAAGGACAAAAAATGTCAGCTCCACAAAGAGTATTTTCCCTCACCCCTGATGACGCTACGGCATCAAATGATGTTGTCACAGGTACTTATCCCTATCCTTATATTAGATGCATTATCGTTTGATGAATGAATCACGCCATCTTGATAGCTTAAATTATATGACATTCGTTAGGTATTACTTTTGTTTTCCTGTCATGCCTTTATTTTATTCTATTCTGGTCCCACCCATTCCTTCATTTCCAAACACTATGCACCACTGGCTGAGCAGATACTTGAGTCATTAGAAGTTAGCATGTCTATTGCAACGCCCTCGGGAGAGCATATTTTCTGTGATTCTATTTTAATCGCATGCCCGATAGAGATTCAAGGGAGAATCCTGCCTGCGGACTTGATCATATTTGATATGTCTGGATTTGATGTGATTCTGGGAATGGACTGGTTGTCCCAGAACCTTTCCAGTGTAGACTGTTTTAATAAGAGAGTAGTCTTTAAACCTGAAGTTGGAGAGGAGTTTAGTTTCCAATCATCATGAAATGGTTCCCCTCCTCATGTGATTTCAACTTTGCAGGCCACCCGATTATTGAGACAATGGTGTACAGGTTATCTAGCAAGTTTGGTCTTAGCACCAGTGGATGAGCTCAAGATTGAGGACATAAAAGTGGTTAATGAATTTAGAGATGTGTTTCCAGAAGACCTTCTTGGACTACCACAGGATAGAGAAGTGGAGTTTGTGATTGATCTTGTTCTAGGAACCGCACCTATATCTAAAGCGCCCTATCGCATGGCCCCAATTGAGTTAAGAGAACTAAAAGATCAATTGCAAGAGTTGCTGGAGAAGGGATTCATACGCCCTAGTGTGTCTCCTTGGGGCGCTCTAGAACTCTTCGTGAAGAAGAAGGATGGGTCAATGCGTTTGTGTATTGACTACAGAGAGTTGAATAAGGTGACTAACAAGGATCGATATCCTCTACCTCTCATCGACGACTTATTTGATCAGCTTCAAGGAGCTCAAGTGTTCTCAAAGATAGATTTGCGATCTGGATATCATTAGTTGAAAGTTAAGGAAGCAGATGTGCAAAAGACAGCGTTCCGAACACAGTACGGGCATTATGAATTTCTTGTTATGCCCTTTGGATTAACTAATGCCCCCATAACTTTCATGGACCTTATGAATAGGGTATTCAAGAAGTATTTGGATCAGTTTGTAATAGTATTTATCGATGATATACTCATTTATTCCCGGAGTAATAGAGAGCATGAGGAGCATTTGAGGACTGCCCTTAAGATTTTAAGGGAAGAGAAGCTATATGCGAAATTTAAGAAATGTGAATTCTAGTTACAGGAGATTGCCTTTTTGGGACATGTAGTGTCAGCTAGAGGAATTTCTGTAGACCCAGCAAAGATTGAGGCAGTGGTAAAATGGGCCAAGCCTAGTAATGTTAATGAAGTACGAAGCTTTTTAGGCCTCGCCGGGTATTATACAAGATTTGTGAAAGGATTTTCCACCATTATAGCACCAATGACAAAGTTGACAAGGGAGAAATAGAAATTTATTTGGACAGATGAATGTGAGAAGAGTTTTCAAGAATTGAAGAAAAGATTAGTGATTGCACCGGTTCTTACAGTACCCTCAGGTGTTGGAGGATTTTTCATATATAGCGATGCTTCATTAAAGGGTATAGGTTGTGTTTTAATGCAAAATGAGAAAGTTATTGCATATGCCTCTCGACAATTAAAGAGTTATGAGCAGAACTACCCGACCCATGACTTAGAACTTGCAGCAGTGGTGTTTGCTTTAAAAATATGGAGACATTATCTCTATGGCGACAGATGTGAGATCTACACAGACCATAAAAGTCTAAAATATTTCTTCACACAGAAAGAGTTGAATATGAGGCAACGCAAATGGTTGGAACTTCTGAAGGATTATGACTGTAGCATTAATTATCACCTCAGCAAAGCAAATATTGTAGCAGATGCACTTAGTCAAAAGTCGTTATGTGGTACCCTAGCCACAATGTATGCTCCACAAAAGCACATACTTCTAGATCTGGAACAAGCTGGTATTGAGTTAATTCAAGATGCAAGATCCATGATAAAAAGCTTGACCTTAGGTTCAACGTTGATAGATCAAATCAAGTCGCCCAAGCTAGTGATGCAGAATTGTTGAAGATAAAAGAAGAAATGGCAGAAGACTAAAGACCTGATTACCTGATATCAGATGATGGTACCCTAAGATTTAGGGGAAGGCTATGCGTACCCAACAATAGAGAAATAAAAGATCTAATTTTAAAGGAGGCCCATCGGTCATTATACACAGTGCATCCGGGAAGTACCAAGATGTACCGAGATTTAAAGCAACACTTTTGGTGGAGTGAGATGAAGCGGGAGATAATTACTTATGTGGCGCAATGTCTTACATGTCAGCAAGTCAAAGCAGAGCATCAAAGACCCTCAAGAACACTTTAGCCACTCCCTATACTAGTGTGGACTTGGGATGAGATTGGAATGGACTTTGTTTCAGGATTTCCGAAGGCACTAGGAGGTCAGAATGCAGCATGGGTGATTGTCGATCGACTCTCAAAATCAGCTCATTTTATCCCTATCCAGATGACATATTCGGTGGATAGATTGGTAGAGTTGTACATTAAGGAAATTATCAGATTACATGGAATACCATCAAAAATCATCACGGACCATGACACCCGGTTTACATCAGCATTTTGGAGAAAAGTACAGAAGGAGTTGGGAACTCAACTCACTTACAACACATCTTTTTATCCTTAGACAGATGGTCAATCAAAGAGAACAATTCAGATCCTTGAAGATATGCTCAGAGTGTGCGTTATGGAGTTTAAAGGTAGCTAGATTAAGTACTTACCCATTATCGAGTTCGCTTATAACAACAGTTATTAGGATAGCATTCAAGCAGCACCATATGAAGTTCACTACAAACGTAAATGTAGGTCACCCCTCTATTGGGATAAAGTAGGTGAACGGAAGATTTTGGGACAAGATATTATACGAGACATGAGTGAGAAAATATCAGTTATCGGGAAAAAGCTCGCCATAGCTCAACAGTGACAAAAGAAGTATGCAAACCACCGACGTTGGGAGCTAGAATTCAAGGTTGAGGATGAAGTACTCTTGAAGGTTGCCCCGATTAATTGAATAATGCAAATTGGTAAAAAGGGAAAGTTAAGCCCGAGGTACATAGGTCCTTTCGAGATCTTGGAAAGAATAGGTACTGCAGCTTACAAACTTGCACTCCCACCTCAATTATCAGCAGTGCATAATGTGTTCCCTGTATCTATGTTGTGGAAATATGCTTCGGACCCTACACATGTTTTGAAGTACGAACCACTTCAGATTCAAGATGACCTTAGCTATGAAGAAGTTCCAGTCAGAATCATAGTGCAAAAGGCCCAGGTGCTAAGAAGCAGAACTGTTCAAATGATTAAAGTACTTTGGAGTCACCATAGTGAAAGAGAGGCCACTTGGGAGCTCAAGGAAGACATGAGAAAGGAATACCCCTATTTATTCAATCAAGGTACGTTAAATCTCGAGGACTAGATTTCCTTTAAGGGGGGTATTTTGTAACATCCTGACCTTAAATTTAGAATTCATTTATTCTTTTATCTATTTATTTTATTTGCCATTTGTTTTTATTATTATTAATAATATTATCCTTACATTTTTTTAAAAATATTATTAATAATCTATCAGTTTGTTAAGTAGGTATTAAGTTAGAAAATTTTTCAAGTTTTAAAAATCTATAGCCGATCGTTTTTTAACGTCCTCTAGTATTTTTCATTCATGTGTTATCTCTCATTTCTAGTAGTTGAATAAAAGTCCCATTCGAAACAAACTTAACCACCTAAAGACCAGATTTCTGAAACCCTTTTGAAATTCAAAACCCAAGTGTTTTGTAGCCTTACAAAAAAAAAGAGAAAAAAAAACACCTCGGATTGATTTCAAATTTCTGTTAGACGAGGGTCACTCCATGCATTATGTTTCTCCAGCTCTTCGGGTATATACCGAATTCAATATCAATTTCAAAACCAATCCAAACCAAATTCAAACTT
Source organism: Platycarya strobilacea (assembly GCA_036898215.1). Classification (NCBI taxonomy): domain Eukaryota; kingdom Viridiplantae; phylum Streptophyta; class Magnoliopsida; order Fagales; family Juglandaceae; genus Platycarya; species Platycarya strobilacea. The sequence goes on from CM072558.1 coordinate 5,574,076, forward strand.
TGATATTCAAAATTCACATAATCTATACTTCTGCATCTATAAATATACACGAAAACACTAGAATTAAAACATAACAAAAACAACAAAAGAAATACTCTGTTTTCGGCAACCCAGAGCACCCAGTCACTAGCACTGCCGACTACTTCTCGAGGCCTTGGAGCACTTCCCAGCCACCACAAAAGCCACCAACCAAGTGGCTGTTACCAGCCCACTATCTTTCTGGTAAGTTTCGGCGCCGATCTCATGCTTTTCTCTTTGTTTTTGGGTTCCAGCTCTTCTCACTAAAACCCATTTTAAATCCTTCAGCCGCACCCTTCCTCCAAGCGCAGCCCCGCCATAAAGACAGCTCTGCCACCTAGAACCACTGCACCTCCATTTCCTTGGTAAGCACTCGCACAAACCCCTCCCTCCTCTTTGTTTCCTTTCCTCTCGTTTCATTGCCTCCGCAAGCCCCAGTTCTAGTTTTAATTTTACTGCTTCATGCTATAGTTGACTGATTCTATCACAAACATAGGCTAATAATTCACAAAAGCCTGGATCTTGGGCCTTAAACCGTGCGGGCCATCCAAGTATTTTTGGTCCTAATTTGCTTAATTTAAAAAAAAAAGGGCTTGACTTAGTTAATTCAGAAACTAAGATTTGTTTAATATACACTTTTTGTTATTTAATTTTCTAATTAATTAGATTTAAATATATATATAATAATAATAAAATATATTATTTATCTAATTTCGGTAATGAGCTTTAATTAAAAGTTTTAGTATAAGTAATATTGAATAAAGTTAATAATTATTAAACTTTTTAGAAGTTAGTAACAGTTCGTAATTCGTATAGGTGACAAGTTAAGAAGTGAATTTCAGGAAACAACATCTTCAGGTAAGTGAATTTGATCACAAAATTAGGATTCTCACATCAGTTTATATTGTTAGTAAAGCCAGTCCTTGATAGCCCTTTTCAAATATCTTTTACGTCATACAAGCATGTCATTCAGCACAACATACGATTATGTTATCGGCATCATGTTTAGACTCGGCGAATTATAGTTATTTATGATAGTATGTATTATGCATATCATGTCACATAAATCACATAAGTTGAGTTAAGTTCAAGTATAATACTAAATCAGATCAGAAATCATTTAAGCAGTCTTCCAATTAAATCAGTTAGTTAAAATAGTTCAGTTAGTTTCAGTTCAGTAAATCACTTATTTCAGATGGCCACTCAGATGTATGGTTCCAATGCATATCATATTAGGGTGAATGTGCAAGCCCCGGACCTAAGTGTGGTCCACCACAGTACACTAGAGTACTATCAGTGGCTCCCCTTACTACAGCAGGACATAGAGTCGGTGCATAACCTTGCATACAGGGTTAAGTGTGTTGGCCAATCAACTCAATTAATACAGTTCAATAATTCAGACCAGACACTTAAGTTAGTTAGTTAGTTAAGTCAGTCATGCATGGCATCAGCATTAACATATACAATCATATTTCAGAATTCAGCATAAGTTTTATCAAAATTTCTCATAATATTATCTTACGTTGTAATGGATTTATTTACTGATTCATCGACTTATTTTAGTTTATTTCTTTTTTTTTAAACCACCCAAGTGATGAAGATGACTAGTGCGAGCAGACATGCTAGGAGTAATTTTGGGCAGCTATTTAAAATTTTTAAGTTTTATTAAAAACAAGTGTCTTTATAAAACAAGTTTAAATTTTTATTTATTTTTAGCTGAGTTTATATTTTCTAGTAAATAAGTGTCTTTACGACACAAGCTACTTTTAGTTATGTTCAGTTACGGATTAAAAAAGACATTTTTATTATAACTTCGCTTATGGAATAAATGTTATTTACTTTTTATTATTAAAACCAAAAATCTTTTATTGATTAAATGTTTTAGAAAGAGTTAAGTGACATCTCCTAGCCTACGGGGAGGGGGTGTTACACCCCACATCATCCGATTCATCATTCATGCACAAGCACTTAGTTGGTTCTAATGGGTTAAGTGGGATGCTCGACTTCCACCCCTAGGGGTTAGGTCGAGACCCTCCTTTTCACCACTTGGAATTCTCTTCCTTCCTTCATCTTCCTTTCATTTTCTAGGCTATAGTTCCATGTTTGCAACAAATTTTTAATCTTACAAGAAGGGCAACCCAAAACACTATAGCTCTTAAGTTCAATGTTTTATACCTTATTTCCTCCAAACGAGTACCATACTTGAATACCTAAGTGGAAACTGAAAATATACATGGGGTTTCTCCTACTTGTGTGCTTCTAGATTCTCCAAAATTTTATAACTCAAATATTTCATAGAAAGGGAAACTAAATTATAAAATTCTAGACTCCAAGAGCTCTACAACCAAAAACTCTATTGACATATTCTCTCTCTCTCTCTCTCTCTCTCTCTCTCTCTCTTTTCAAGCTTCAAACTTTTATTTTATCAACCATGCATTTCTTTGCCATCCACCATATCAATAATAATAATAATATCATCTCAAGAACAAGATAACTAGATCGACCAATATTTTATAAATATTCATCCTAGCATGGCATTTCAACAAACAAGGTATTTGCTACTAAATAATCAAGGTGCTTCTTCAAATGATTTATCCAACATCACCCAACATTCAACAAGTTTAAACGTAGTCATGCTTACATGTATCATTGTACTCTCTCCTCGACAAAATCTACGAAAATCATCAACATATAATAACTTTCAACTAAAAAGGAACATAGGTTCTAAGCATGGGTTTGCATCTAACAAAAAATAAAAATTTCTACCAAAAAGTTTCATCATGGCATACCAAGCAAAAAATCAAGCAATATAAGCATATTCACTCAAAAATATATTAGAGATGCTAGAGGCAAAATAAGAATATACTTACTATACTCCTAGCTAGCTCAGATGAATTTTGAAAACATAAGAAATATTTTATTAGATTAGACTAAGAACATATTATTTTCAAAGAGGAGTTTTCTTTTAGAAAAATATGAATATAGAGTGTTCTTCCCTACACTTCTAGGTTTGTGTTAGCTTAACAAAATCACTTACCTCCTCTAAGACTCTTCCTCTCAAGACCACTTGCTTCTTCTTCCTCTAGGTTTAGAGTTTTGATGTTTAGGTGATAGAATGAAATGAAGCAAAGAGAGTGGAGTGGGAGGGTGAGTGGCCGTGAGGTATAGTGGGAGATGTGTGTGTGTTGGTGATCAAATGAGGCAACCAAAAAGAAAGTGAACAAAGCCATTCAGCCATTTCCTAGACCCTAGGCCACTCATTTTCCCTAAACTTGGAGTGACACTTGATGGATTTGAAAGACACTTGAGAGACTTTCATCACTTGATCACATCAAGCCTACATCTAGCCCACACTTGGGTGAGAAACTCACCCTTTTCTTTTCCTATGGCCGGCATGTATCAAGGGTGTCAAGCACACCATTTCTCTCACATCCTTTCTTACACACTCATACATCAACTCACATGTCCATCCAATAGATAGCATGCTCAACTCTTTGGGGAATGGGGCTTGTACCTTTCAGCTAGGCCCTTGCCATGCTTCCACCGAAACTCCTTCCTTTCCTATTCTCTTTTGCTTCTTCTCACGTATTTAATCAATCAACTATTCAACTTACTTCTTATACTAACTTTTCCTATCACTCTTACACAATCCAATTGTCTAGATTTTGTAGCAAAGAGGATACTCAAAAGGGAGGGAGAGTCGGCTACTCACCTTAAGTCATCATTCCCTTCTCTTCCTCCCACTATTTGCATCCATCATCAACATCTTAAGTCATCATTCCCTTCCATACTCTTATACTCATGTCTTATCTATTCTTACACAATCTCATATGTCTAATTTATTTAGATTTTGGAAACCAAAAGAGGGTACACAAGGGGAGAGAGTGGCCGGCTACATGATTCACATGTAGCCCTCCATTCCTCTCCATGAGTTTTCTTTTCTCCTCCACTTGTTCCATCACTCACTCAATCAACCAATCAAGCCATCACTTGTCTTCTCAAGATCCCATAGTAATCATTCCTCAAGATTTGGAAAAGCTTGTAAGAAAACCCCAAGAGTATTCGGCTATATTCCACCGAATCTCTCTCCCTTTTTCTCATTTTCAAAACCCATCAAATCTAGTATAATCATTTGGCTAGATATGGCAAAATCCTATGATGATCTACTTTGGCAATGTGCCCATGTCTCACACGCCCATCTAGGTAGAACAAGATGAGGAGATCTCATCTTTGATCTTCTCTCTCATTCCTCCAACCAAAACAACTAGTCAACCTTCTCGCCTACTAGTATTTTTCTCTCTTCCATCTACTAGTCTTGGGTGACTAACAAAAATTATCCTAGATTGACATGTGTCCTCATGCATGGGTTTGGGTTGACTATTGGATTTCATTTCATGGCCTATGGGCTTGTTATCTCCACTTGGGCTGTAACACCCCCTTTCCTTGTAGGCTAAGGAGTGTCACGAAATTTTTTAAACTTTTATTCCGGCATAAGATTTTTGGTTTTTTTTTTATAATGAAAAAAATACTTTTATTCTAAAGAAATGGGGTTCTAATAAAATTTTTTTGAAGAAAAACATTAACTGACATTAAACTCGTGTCATAAAAACATGTATTTCTAGAAAATACCGAAAATACAATAACTGCTCAATCTACTTCTCGCCTACCTGCTAGCACTGGTCATCTTCTTTACCTGGGTAGTTTTAAAAATAGGAAAATAACTAAAATGAGTCGATGACTCAGTAAGAAAATCCACCACAATGTAAGATAGTACTATAGGATATATTTTTTTTTATAAAACTTATGCTGAATTCTAAAATATGATTGTACATGTTAATGCTGATGCTATGCATGACCAACTTGACTGACTAACTGACTTAAGTGATTGGTCTAAATTAACTGATAGGTTTGACTGACCTAAACTAACTAACTGAACTAATTAAATGATCTGATTTTATTGTACTGATTTAGCTTAACTGATCTAACTGAGCTAATTGGCCAACACACCTAACCCTGTGTGCAAGATTGTGCACCGGCCCCACGTCCCACTGCAGCAAGGGGAGCCGTTGATAGTATTCTAGCGTTGTGACGACCCCAAAATTTAGTGTATTTTTCTGTGTCTAATTATACTAATGTGGCTTAGTGATCTAGGTAAATAGGTAGCTAGTGCCTTAAGAAATGGACTTGAGAGTTCAAGGGCCTTAAGGCCATGGCATGAGCTTGGGTCTAAGTGGGGGGAGAGAAAGCCCATAGGTCCATAGAAAGAGGTCCATAAGACAACTCAAGCCCAAGCTTGGTGACACATGTCAAGCTAGGAAGAGTTTAGTAATTTGAGTCAAGACTAGTAGTTGAGAGAAGGAAATTCTAGTAGGTGAGACTAGTTGACTAGTTGTTTTGTTGGAGGAAGAAAGGAAAAGCCATGAGTGGAATCTTCCATCTTGTCCTACCTAGGTAAGTGAGTGAGGTGTAGGATTTTGCTAAATAAGTCAACATAGGATCCTACCATATCTAGCAAAATCATGTGGAAAGGATTTGAGAAGACTTGGAGATGGGAAGAGAGGGGAAGGGTTTCGGTGAGGGCCTTGGCCGAATGGCCTTGGGATTTGCTTGCCTAAAACCTTTCCAAATCTAGGGGAAAGGACAAGAGGGGATAGTGAACAATAGGATGAGACTTGGTGTGTAAGAGAAGTGACATGAGATGGGAAATGATGGAGCAAAAGTGGAAAGAAAGGGGTGAAGGTTTCGGTCATGCCTTAGCCGAACCTCTCCCCTCCTTGTTTGACTTGCTTGCCACCAAATCTAGATGAATATTTGTGTAAGAGTGACATGACAAGTTTGTGTGAGGTGTGAGGTGATTGGTTGATGGAGGAAGCATGTGACAAAAGTAGAAGGAGAGTGAGATGAGGGAAGGATTCGGATGAGATGAGGGATGGAGGGATCCGAAACCTCCTTTGGGGATGAGATGAGGGATGGAGGGATCCGAAACCTCCTTTGGGGGTTTTCCCAAAAATGGATTCTCAAATCCATTTGCATGACTTGTGAGGGGATAGTAGGGAAGACAAGAGGGGATGTGAAGTGATAGAAAGGGGTTGGAACCCTAGGGTATGTGGCCGGCCATGAGAAGGAGAAGAGAGAGCATAATCTCCAAAACCTAGGATAGGATGGATTAGGGTTGATGTGATCAAGTGATGGGAGTCACTCAAGAGTCTTTCAAGCCCATCACAAGTCACTCAAACATAGGGGAATGAGTGGCCTAGAAGCTAGCCAAATGCCTTGGCCGAATGGCCTAGTTCCTTCACCTTTTTGGACTTGCACTTTTTGGACACACACACACCTCTCCCTTCTTGGCATCTCACGGCACTTTCCCATTTCTCTCCACTTGGTTTCACTTGTTCTCACCACCTAAACACCTAAACACACCAAACTAAGAAGGAGAAGGAGGTAGTGTTGGTGGAAGAAGAAGAAGCCTAGAAGAGGTAAGTAACTTAGCCATTTCAAAGCAAAAACCTAGAAGCATGAAAGAGAGCCTTAAGTTTATACCTTTCAAAAAGGGGGCCTTTCTTTTAGAAATAATAAACTTTTAGCACAATCTAACTAAGCATTTCTTTTGTTTTCAGAAGTTTTATAAGCTAGCTAGGAAGACAAGTAAGTATCTCCTTACTATACCTTTAGCAATTTACGTATATTTTAAAGTGAATGTGCTTGAATGTGTGAGAATATGTTTGAATATGTTTTATTGTTTGGTTCTCGCTCAGAAATGCCATGATGAATATTTAAGAGTACAAATGTTATCTTGATGAGGATTCATGTGTAAAACCTATAATCTTATTGGGTAAAGGATTTTGAGATGTTGATGATTTTGATGGTTCAATGAGAAAAAGTATGTATGCATGAAGATATCGAGTTAGTTGAATGTTGGGGAATATAGGACATATGCATATTATGATATTGGGGAAACATCTTTGTAAATATTGTGCATATAGAAATGCCATGCTAGGATGAAAAGTGTGTGAAGCATTGGTGGAAAAATAGTTGTAATAATTTTTGGAAGATGTTAGTGTTATTATTGCTTAATGAGTATGATAATGCATGCTTGTGGAGTTATATTTTTGGACAAGTTCTAGAAGAGAAAAATTATGAAGTTTTAATCTCTTATTTACTTTACATTCATGTTTGGATATTTTGGAGAAATAGAAGTATGTGTATTGGGAGAATGATATGTATGGGTTCGGATTCACCTAGATCGTTCAAGTAGTGCCTTAGTGGAAAGACTGAGAGAAGAAAACGTAAGGCTTGAGGACCTTATAGGTTTCGGGTTTGACCTTATTAAGGCTAGGAAATCTTTTTAAAAAAATTTCGAATTTAGGTGAAATGGTGTTAGGGAGATCAAAGGAAGAATAAAACATCAATAGGAAACAAAGTAGGGTCTCGGCCCAAACCCTAGGGGTGAATGCCGAGCACCCCACCTCCCCCTAATGCTTTTGTTTAGATATTTTTCCATAAGTACGAGTCTATGGTATAAGGATTTGAAAGAAATACGACTACACGTGTGTACTCGGGTTCGTCTCGAATTCTTGCATCTACAAGGTCAAATGTTGCATGTCACATGCATAAGCACGAAAAAACCTATGTTTTTAGTAAAGAATGTTTTCGAAAGAAGAAAAAGAAAAAAAAAATAATGTTTTAGAAGAACCCCAAAGGCTGGGACGGGGAAGTGCCCCAATGGAACTCCCTGTTCACTCAGGAGTGATTAAAGTCGAGTGAAAGCCCCTGAGTCGACAAAGAACCGTCGGCAGACCATGTATGGCTCCACATAGGTGTCCGGAGCGTGGTCGCACCTAATGCTAGTGGGTGCCCTATAAGCGGTGTTGGCCTCGGCCTCGCCATCTGATAAGTTTGTAGTCGCTTGGAGAGAAATCCCCGAGCGACGAATAGCGTGAAAGGACGTGAAACGTATTCACTTTGGTCGACTTGGTCGCCGGGTGTGACGGTAACTAGCGGGGAGCACATCGGTGCGTAGGGGAACCGTGAGGTGTCCAAAATAAGAAGTCATGACGAAAAGAAAAGAGTCTTCGGGCCATATATGATGTGATATGATAAGTGGCGCCTAAGATAAGTAAAGACGAAAAGTTTTCAAACAAGAGTTTTTTTGTTGTTTTCGAAAGAATATGCATCAAAGAAGTTTTGCTATGCATTTTGAACAAGTATGGTTTTGGAAATTGAGAATAAGAAAAGAAAGATGAATTTTCGTCACGAGCATGTGCATCAGTCTAGGCATAAGTCCCATGTTAATGGATACGTAAGAAGATTTGTTTGTTATTCACCTTACTATATGCCTAAAATTGCTTCTGATAGAGTATAGATGTACTGATTACGCCCAAAGAATAACGCGGTCGTTTGCAGTATAGCTTTGGGGTGTCAATTCCACAGGGACATGGATTGAGAAATTGAAGAACAGTAATGAAATTAACAAAAAGATTAAATGAGTGTGATAAGTAAATTTTAGAGTGTGATGTAAATTAAAACTAAATGAGTAATTTGAAAAATATAAAAATGAGACGAAAAGTAGAGCGTAGGGAATTCCTTGTGTATTTGTGGTATTCAAATTTATTCTTAATTCATTGATAACTCAATTAAGAATTCTATGTCCAAATTCTTAATCGGAAGATATAACATTAATAACCAAAATTTAAATCACATGTAACTCTTTGAAAAATCATTCGTGCTTAACTCTCATAAATTGTTATCGATATTGAGAAAATCCAACGACGACAATATACCCAAGAGGCGATATTGCAGCAGAGAATTAAATCAATATAGATAATCAATTGCTCCAAACATAATTATAGAACTAATTCACTCAATAGAAAAAGCATGACTGAATCTATAAACGAAATAGATTCTATAATTATTTGAAGACGAAAAAACATCACAAATAAATTGAGAATAATAGAACAAAAGAGTTTTAATATTTAAAGACCAAATACATGAATCAAAAATAAATTACAAATACCATCACACACACAAGTTCATCCCTAGCCCTCCTTGAGACTTTAGTTACACATATTGAAAATATGCAACAAAAATTCTCCAAGGGATAATATGGAATAGCCAACCATTATTTTCTTCTCTCTTCTTTGGTTTTTCTTTTCTTTTCTCAAGCTCTCAAGATAATGGCTCTTCCAAAGCATCCTCCCACACTAAGCATTTCTTAGAACACACACCCCTTCCTTCTATTTATAAGCATCCTTCATGCAAGTTGTCATGACAAAATCATCACAATTTAAACTTGTTTTGCCATGTGCCATTCTTGAATCCAAGTGATTTGTGAGTTGTCATTTTGATCATTTGTTTTCCCACCATGCATGAGCTGGATTTTGCTTGTAGGTTGAGTGTTTCAATTTTGCTTCTCTATCCATTAGTTGTCTTGTATGACTTAATATCTTGTGGTCAAATAATTTGTCTACAAGAAACTTGAGTGCACTTCATCTTGCATATGAATTGATCATTGAATTTCCAAGTTGGTGTAGGAGTGCTTGCTGGAAAATATTATGATGACATTTGGATTTTATGCAAGTGGCTGAAAAATATCCAGGAACGTCAAGTGCAGGTGCGTCCACTTGATGGTCGATTTTGTCTTAGATTGAGTGGATATCTCTTCAAACATAAAACATAAAAGTTATAGATATTTCTCTTGCGGTTCTATATCATCTTGAATCAGCTCAATCAGAGATAGGATGAGAGAGTTATGCCCATATTACGAAAAGATGTCAGAATTGTCTAAAATTCCGCAATTATCTTCATTTGCTCCTAATGTCTCAATTTGTGTCCTAAATCAAAATATAAGAATAATGAGTATATTTAGGCATCAAATAAGAATAAAGTATTAAACATTAAGAGAGGAAAATATGGCATTTTATATTCTCATCAATATATTAAATCATGCTTATATCTATTTCAAGATAAATGACCATTAATTTTAATAACATGAGTTATATCCATTATTTTCTCATTTCTTTTAGTATTTAAATAGAGTATTTAGAGTGCATTTTTATGCACTCATCACACCCCCCAACTTACTCATTGCTAGTCCCTAGCAATTTTCATGCAAAATGATGAGAAAGACCAAATAAAATCACACATAGGGGCCATCAAGACACATTTTTCAAATTTACATATCAAAACAATCTTAGAAATTCAATAACCCTTTCACAAGTAATTCAATTATAGCAATCCGCAGAGTGTGTATGTGTTCCAAACTATTTTTATCAAATCAGAGGTTTCGACACATGCAACATTAGAATATCTTAAGCAAAAAGGTTCAACTCCATAACTCACGGGTATAGAAGTATTTCATGTATGGGTTCTCTCTATGGAGTTGACAAAGGTGTACATTTACTCTCATGGAAATTTAGCCAATTATATATAAGTAACAAGTAAACATTGATCTTATGATAGGAATACTAACAAATGAGATTTCCACCATTCTTTCCACAAGCATACTTAGGATCGGAAAAATCAACACAAAGGGTTGTAATGTGGCTTAGGTTTTGGGTTCATAAGAAGAAAAGGTGAAGAGGTTTCAAAAACTTCCAAGTATACACAAAAGGGAATCTGTTAAATTTTTCAGTAGGCTATACTTTCCTTTTGATGTACTTTTCAATTTTTTAGATTTTTAACTAAGTACACTTTTCCATCTTCTTTTGCCACTGGTGTCTTCGTAATTTGATGAACTCTTTCATAAATAATTTGATGGACACATCTAGCACCATGCCATTTTTGTCATGGTTTTTTTTTTTTATGATAATTTCACACCTAGTACACACTTGGAAGTAAAATGGTAGGAAAATATAGTGTATAAGCTATACTCCAATGTGGAGAGGTATGGATGATGTAGATATGAAAAGAAAAGGCCATATGTGTATATTGGCTCAAAATTGGCTGCTAGGGATCTATGATGAAAAACGTCAGCTTGAAAGGCTCAGACGTTAATCCTAAGTTGATTTTCGTCATATCCCAAGTATATCCACCATCTTACCACAAACTATGTAATGATATTCTCAAAAGAAGTGTCAAATTCAACAGATCAATGGATACTTATCACAATTTCTATATTTGTAAGCTCTCAATTCTCACAAAATTCACATGAATACTTGAGTAAAATAATTCTTTAGTTACATGTGTCAAATCACCATGTTATCACAAAGTTTGGAGAAGTGCATAAATGGTTTTGTGGATGCTTTAGCAAAATGATTTAAGATGGGTTTGTTGAATTCACCAAGATGGTTATGAATGAGCATGAGTATCATGTGTGAAAAGATGCCTGCGTGAAAAAAATTTGGCAATTTTTTATATTTTGATTGAAATATGCCACAGAGTTTAAATGATAAATTTGTATTCCCACCCCCAACTTAAATGAAACATTGTCCTCAATGTTTAATAATCAAAATTGGATGGGGAGTAATTAAAAAGGGTAGGATACACCTGATGTGTGATGTGGATAGCTCGCTAAGCGTCAAAAGTGGTGATCTGAAATGACAAAATGAAACTATCCTGCAAACAAAAATAAAGAAAATAGTAGTAAATAAAAATAAAACAAAACAAACAAGATAATAATAACAATAATAATTATTGTTGCATGGTGTGGTCAAAGTTGATAGACCAAGTCTACAAATGGACTATCTTCTACTTCTTGAACTATTCCTCCTGGGTCAAAAACGAAATGCTTATTTGCCCAATAAACTCGGTACTCGAGCTTCACAGGTAGGTGGCAAGGTTTTAGATTAACTTTTGTTACTTGCCCACTTGAAGGAATCTGTTTTTCATTTTTTTCAAGCAACTCTTCAAATTTCGGTTGCCAAGCCTGTGTGCTATAATCTTGAGTATTGTCAAAAATTTTACAAATTTTAGCTACATTAGACGAATCACTGATAGGATTAAACTCAAAATCAACAATAAAATTCTTAAGGGGATCAGAATCATGAGTTATGAAAACTTTCCTGTCTATGAGTGAGTCAATCATATATATCTGCTGGCACTCGTGATTCTTCACAGTTTCTTGTGCCATATGTTGACCATGAGGTACAGACTGAGCTTGAGAACGGAACTTACCTTGCTCATTTACACTCAAGAAACTCATTATTTTAGACACCTGGCTCTTTATCTCCTTTTGTTCTTCAACAACCTGCATAATTAAAGACTCAAAATTTTGGTTAGTCTTACCCTGTACTTCAATAAATGCATGCAAAGTGTCTTCTAAAGAATTTCTAGAAGATTGAGGTGCATGGTATGGTGCAGGATATGATCTAGAAGGTTGTGCAGGCTGTGCAGGCTGTTGGTTTTCAGACTTCCAGCTGAAGTTGGGGTGATTATGCCATCCTCTCATGTTAGCATGTGTAGGACAGTCTTGGGCATGATGATCTACCCCACCACAGACAACACATGGTTCAAAAGAGTCTGCTTGATTAGCCATGTGTGTTGGCTTTGAGTTTCTTATCTTTAACAGCTCTATTTCTCTTGTAAGCATTTCAACCTTGGCTTTTAGATTATCTTCCTCCCTGAGATGGTAAATACCACCACTCAAGTTTCCTGTAGGTCGTGACCTGTTTGTGCTATCAGTAGCACTAGGTCCAGTCCAAGTATGAGCTTTTTCAGCAAGCTCATTGAGGTACTCTATGGCCTCATCGGGATTTTTTTGTAAAAATTCTCCATTGCACATCATTTCCACGAATTGACGTTCCCTGGGCGTAAGGCCTTCATAGAAATAACTCACTAAGCACCAATTCTCATATCTATGGTGGGGACACATACTCAGTAATTCTTTAAATCTTTCCCAAGACTGGTACAAAGTCTCACTATCCTTTTGTGCAAAGGTAGAGATTTGTCTTTTTAAAGCATTAGTCTTATGTTGGGGAAAGTATTTATTGAAAAACACTTGAGTCATCTCACTCCATGTTCCAATAGACCGTGGTCTTAGTGAGTACAACCAACTCTTAGCTTTATCTTTCAAAGAAAAAGGAAAGAACTTTAGCCTTACCGTTTCATCAGTGGTATTCTGACCGTGAAATGTTGCAACTACTTCCTCAAATTCCCTAATATGAACATAGGGGTTTTCATTTTCTAGACCATGGAAAGTCGGAAGTAATTGTATCATTCCCGTTTTAAAATCTACATGACGAACATTAGGTGAGAACATAATACAGGATGGTGTGGCTGTTCGTGCGGGATGAAGATAATCTTGGAGGGTTCTAACAGGTTGGTCCACGTGTTCACTCATCGCGTCGGAATTGGAAGAATTATCAAACAAGTGATTAGAAAAATTAGATTCTGAATCTGATTCTAGCACGGGTCTACTAGCAAACCGTCCAAAAGCATCTCTGTACCTGCGCATGCAAAGTAAAGAAAAGCATAATACTGAAAAAAAATAATTACGAAAATAAAACTAAAATAAAATAAAGATGCAGAAAGCCAAAAAGAAAATGAACGAAGCTACCGCTCTTTTTTTTGTTTTTTTTTTTTAACAAACTACTAAAAAAAACTACAAATTCTTTTACCGTCTCCCCGGTAACGGCACCAAAATTTGATTACGCCCAAAGAATAACGCGGTCGTTTGCAGTATAGCTTTGGGGTGTCGATTCCACAGGGAGATGGATTGAGAAATTGAAGAACAGTAATGAAATTAACAAAAAGATTAAATGAGTGTGATAAGTAAATTTTAGAGTGTGATGTAAATTAAAACTAAATGAGTAATTTGAAAAATACAAAAATGAGACGAAAAGTAGAGCGTAGGGAATTCCTTGTGTATTTGTGGTATTCAAATTTATTCTTAATTCATTGATAACTCAATTAAGAATTCTATGTCCAAATTCTTAATCGGAAGATATAACATTAATAACCAAAATTTAAAGACAAAATACATGAATCAAAAATAAATTACAAATACCATCACACACACAAGTTCATCCCTAGCCCTCCTTGAGACTTTAGTTACACATATTGAAAATATGCAACAAAAATTCTCCAAGGGATAATATGGAATAGCCAACCATTATTTTCTTCTCTCTTCTTTGGTTTTTCTTTTCTTTTCTCAAGCTCTCAAGATAATGGCTCTTCCAAAGCATCCTCCCACACTAAGCATTTCTTAGAACACACACCCCTTCCTTCTATTTATAAGCATCCTTCATGCAAGTTGTCATGACAAAATCATCACAATTTAAACTTGTTTTGCCATGTGCCATTCTTGAATCCAAGTGATTTGTGAGTTGTCATTTTGATCATTTGTTTTCCCACCATGCATGAGCTGGATTTTGCTTGTAGGTTGAGTGTTTCAATTTTGCTTCTCTATCCATTAGTTGTCTTGTATGACTTAATATCTTGTGGTCAAATAATTTGTCTACAAGAAACTTGAGTGCACTTCATCTTGCATATGAATTGATCATTGAATTTCCAAGTTGGTGTAGGAGTGCTTGCTGGAAAATATTATGATGACATTTGGATTTTATGCAAGTGGCTGAAAAATATCCAGGAACGTCAAGTGCAGGTGCGTCCACTTGATGGTCGCTTTTGTCTTAGATTGAGTGGATATCTCTTCAAACATAAAACACAAAAGTTCTAGATATTTCTCTTGCGGTTCTAGATCATCTTGAATCAGCTTAATCGGAGATTGGATGAGAGAGTTATGCCCATATTACGAAAAGATGTCAGAATTGTCTAAAATTCCGCAATTATCTTCATTTGCTCCTAATGTCTCAATTTGTGTCCTAAATCAAAATATAAGAATAATGAGTATATTTAGGCATCAAATAAGAATAAAGTATTAAACATTAAGAGAGGAAAATATGGCATTTTATATTCTCATCAATATATTAAATCATGCTTATATCTATTTCAAGATAAATGACCATTAATTTTAATAACATGAGTTATATCCATTATTTTCTCATTTCTTTTAGTATTTAAATAGAGTATTTAGAGTGCATTTTTGTGCACTCATCATGTACTTACTGAGATTTCTCCCGAAATCTCACCCCACTTCTTGTATTCCCACTATTGTGCCCTCTCGGGAACAATAGAAGTACTTGCAGGTGAGGATGGATCAGAAAGGTACGACCTCGGAGATGACACGTCGGACCCTCGAGGGTCTGATTGAGGCCGCCCTTAAGGGGCCAGTACCACTAGACCGCCCGGGTCAATGGGAGATGGAGTCACTGAAGGTGACTATGTACAGCTATGTTGGGCTACGCCCTTCAGGGTGTTGCTTAGTATTAGGGATGGACGAGTCCCTTCACTTGGGGCGCATGTTTGGAACGCCTACTAGGGTGCTATATGAGGTAGGGCCTAGCCTGGATTTGGACCGGCTTTGCTGGGGCCCGAACCTTAAGAAAGTGAAGAAGGAACCTGTCGGATGAACATATGGGCAGTGTTAAGACCCGTATTGTATTTTGATGCCCTGTATTATTGCTTTTGGAAAAAGTCTTCCCTCCTGTGGAAAGCACTATTTTGGTTTCTTGGACATGTTATGTAAGTATTAAATCCTGGCTATGTTTAATATTATGTTTGGGATCCGTAGTCTAACCGTGTGATGTATGTTATTGACGGCTTAGCCTTTTTATTTCCGCTGTGAAAATCCTTACTTGACGTTTCAAAAAAAAAAAAAAAAAACTAAATGCACCCTACGACGAGGGGTAAACTTCCTTGTGCTGTTCGTCCCCGATGCTTCTATTCACGTGCGATCCCAAGCGTGGGTTGGGGCGTCGACATCGGTGGTATCAGAGCGGTTTAGTCTCTGGGTAACAACCACAAGTCCTAGGAAAAGAAATCACATGGTATAGGATTTAATCTTTTAGCATTAGGCTTGGAGTGTTTTGAGAAAACCAGAGGAAAGTGATGCTAGTACTATGAAGGTCAGAGTAGAATACCGGAGTTTGGGTAACTCACGTGTAAATTTTGTGTTTTCAGGGGAAGGTATGGCCGGAGGAAAACGTCGTGCTCCTACCCCAAGGACCAGGGTACCCCCTGAAGTAGAGGATCGGGATGTCGGTAGCCCTACGAGGGGCGAGACGCCCCAAATCACTCCCCCTAGAACCGAAGGAGGGGAAGCACGGAATACCCCGATGGACGGGGGATAGGCCATAGCTGAGGCAATCCGTCAAATGATGGAGTTAGTAAAAACTCAGATGGAACAAGGCAGATGTCATCCACATACCGGCGGAGGAACGTCGGGCTGTACTTACGAAAAGTTCTTGGTCTATCGATATCCGAATTTCATGGGAACGGAAGGAGCTATGAAGGTGGATAGCTGGATCATGGACCTGGAACGTACGTTTGAGATCAGCGGGTGTACAGAGATCCAGAAGGTCCAATACGCGAGACACCTACTACAGGGAGAAGCTGGACTATGGTGGGATACAAAGAGGAGGCTATTAAGGGAGGAACTAGGAGAAAATGTGAATCCCACCTGGGAACGCTTCAAAACGGAATTCGACAACCGCTTCTTCCCTGAGTCCATCAAACAGCAGAAGGCCGTGGAATTCGTCACATTAGGACAAGGAACCATGACGGTGAACCAGTATGCGGCAAAATTCATGGAAATGGCGCGATTCGCTCCTCACTTGGTGTCTACCGAGAAGATGCAGGCGAAGAAGTTCCAAGACGGGTTGTAGCCAAGAATCCGCAACCAGTTAGCTTGCCTGCGAATCGAAATTTTCCAGGAGCTAGTAAATGTAGCGGCTATTGCTGAGGCAGAACAAAAGAACTTGATCAACCAAGTGCAAATGAATAGAAAAAGAAATTTTCCCTACTCTTCCGGGAAGGACGCGGGCAAGAAGAGGGTTGTTCTTCCTGCGGACAAAGGGAAGGACAAAATGAGCGGGCCAGGAGTACCAGCGTCCTCGCCGCCTTGTAGAGCATATGGACGACCACATCTGGGCGAGTGTCGAGTAGCGACAGGAGCCTGTTTCCGGTGTGGTCAGAAAGGCCATAGGATTCGCGACTGTCCTCAGATGGTCGCCAGCGGGGCTACGCAAACAGGAGAAAAGGCAAGGACCCCAATGAAGGCCAAAGTGTATGCCCTTACCCCGGGAGAAGTGGACATGGAAGACGAAGAGGCCATTAATGCAGGTATCATTACTGGTAAGGATTCGACCTTGTCTTGATTCAGATTACAAAGGGTTTTTATAATTTTAATGATAATAATAAATCTTTATAGGAGAAATCATTCTGAGGCGTAACATAGTATATGCATTGTTTGATTCGGGAGCAACGAGATCCTTCGTCTCCTATAATTGTATGCGTCAGTGTAAGCTAGAAGTAGAACCTTTAAGTCAAAAAGTACTGGTAACCCTCCCAGATGGAAGAACGATAGGTTGCCAGCGGATAGCAAGGAACTGCCCTCTAGAGATTGCTGGGCTGCGATTGGATGCCAACTTAATAGTTTTCCATCTGTTGGGATTCGACGTAATATTGGGAATGGACTGGCTATCTCAGCATTTCGCCAAGATTGACTGTCGCAGAAAGGAGATAACCTTCGGGCTGCCAGGAGAACCAGAGTTGCGTTATGCGGGAGAAACGGTTAGCTCGGTTCCTTCTATTGTGACGGCAAGAAGAGCAATCCATAGTATGAAAGGAAAGGCGAGAGCATTTTTGCTGCTATCCTCAAATGTAATAGAAGAATCGAAAAATATCGAGGAAATTCCAGTGGTGCGAGATTTCCCTCAAATATTCTCAGAGGATTTACCTGGACTACCTCCGGATCGCGAGACAGAGTTTGCCATCGAATTGGAACCCGCTACGGCACCGGTTCATAAAGCACCCTATCGAATGGCACCAACGGAACTGAAAGAATTGAAAGTGCAGATAGAAGAGTTACTAGCAAAGGGATTTATACAACCTAGTTTGTCACCATGGGGAGCTCCAGTTTTATTTGTAAAAAAGAAGGATGGGACTATGAGAATGTGTATTGACTATAGAGACCTCAACAAAGTCACTGTCAAGAACAAGTATCCGTTACCACGGATAGACGATTTGTTAGATCAATTACAAGGAGCGACAATGTTTTCAAAGATTGACCTCAAATCAGGATATCATCAACTAAGAATCAAGGAACTGGATGTACCCAAAACTGGATTTCGAACTCGTTACGGACACTTCGAGTTCTTAGTTATGCCTTTCGGACTGACAAATGCACCGGCAGCCTTTATGGATCTGATGAATAGGATTTTTCGGCAGTATTAGATAGCTTCGTTGTGGTATTCATTGACGACATCTTGATATACTCTCGGAGTGACGAAGAACACCGAGAACATCTGAGAACTATATTGAGTACTCTACAAGAGCATCAGTTGTACGTCAAGCTTAGTAAATGTGAATTTTGGCTTTGGGAAGTCAAGTTTCTGGGTCATGTCATTTCCAGCAAAGGAGTGGCAGTGGACCCGGCAAAAATAGAAGCGGTGACGGAATGGCAGAGACCGACAAATGCTCATGAGATACGAAGCTTCCTTGGACTAGCAGGTTACTACAGAAGGTTCGTGGAAGGATTTTTTAAACTATCCGGTCCTCTGACAGCATTGACCAAGAAGAACGCCAAGTATGCCTGGAGCGACAAGTGCGAACAGAGTTTCCAAGAGCTCAAGAAAAGGCTGACTTCGGCACCAGTGTTATCACTACCAGAACCCCACAAACCGTATGTAATATTCAGCGATGCCTCAAAAATGGGTCTGGGATGTGTTCTAATGCAGGAAGGGCGAGTAGTGGCCTACGCGTCCCGACAGCTTAAAGATCACGAGCGTAATTACCCTACCCACGACCTAGAATTGGCAGCGGTAGTATTCGCACTAAAGATTTGGAGACACTATTTGTACGGGGAAAGGTGTGAGATATATACCGATCATCAAAGCTTGAAGTATTTGTTCAGTCAGAAAAGTCTAAATATGAGACAAAGGAGATCAGTGATTTTCAGTGCGAAATCAAATACCAACCGGGAAAAGCAAATGTGGTGGCAGATGCATTGAGTCGAAATATGAGGGTAGAAGAGTCACCAACGCTGACAACTACGCGGGGTATGCTGATTAAAGACCTACCCCAAGGGGTGATGCTACTGGCGACGCAGGAAATTGTACCGCTGATCGAAGATGAAATAAGAGAAGAGCAACGAAAGGATGCTAAACTGGAAAAGATTCGGCAAAAACTAATGGGAGGGCAGGGACCACCCCACTTTGCACTATCAGATAACGGGACGCTGTGCTTTGAAAAGAGGACAGCGATACCAGAGAATCCAGGACTCAGAGAAAAGCTTATGAGGGAGGCACACTGCACCCCTTATACAGCTCACCCGGGAAGTACTAAGATGTATAAGGATTTGAAGAAGAAATTTTGGTGGGAAGGCATTAAAAAGGATGTGGCTACATTTGTGGCCAAATGTCCAATATGCCAACTAGTTAAAGCCGAACATCAACGACCGGCTGGAACGTTACAACCCTTACCAATCCCAGAATGGAAATGGGAGGACGTGTCTATGGACTTTGTAGTGGGATTCCCAAGGACCTCGGCGGGGAAAAATACAATCTGGGTTATCGTCGATAGGTTAACTAAAAGTGCACATTTCTTGCCAATAGCCAATACGGATTCCATGGAAAAATTGGCCCAAACATATGTGAAGGAAATAGTGCGCCTGCACGGCGTGCCCCGAACGATCGTTTCAAATCGAGACCCCAGATTCACATCCCGCTTTTGGCAAAGTCTACAAAAGATGATGGGGTCGAATTTAAAATTCAGTAGTGCCTATCACCCTCAGACCGATGGTCAAACAGAACGGACAATTCAAACCTTAGAAGACATGTTGCGAGCATGCGTGCTAGATTCACGCAAAAATTGGGAAGGTCTTTTGCCTCTAGTGGAGTTTGCCTATAATAATAGCTTCCAAGCTACTATCCAGATGGCACCCTACGGAGCTCTGTATGGAAGGAAGCGTCGATCGCCTCTGTATTGGGACGAAGTCGGCGAAAACCGGGTGTTAGGACCTGAATACTTACAAGAAGTCCGCGCTCAAGTAGAATTGATACGGGAAAGAATGAAGACCGCGCAAAGTAGACAGAAGAGCTACGCAGATCGACGTCGAAGACCCTTGGAATTTGAAGCCGGCGATTGGGTATATATAAAGATTTCCCCTATAAAGGGAGTGACTCGATTTGGCAAGAAAGGAAAATTGAGTGCGCGGTACGTAGGTCCCTATGAGATTCTTGAGAAAGTTGGGTTAGTGGCTTACCGTCTGGACTTACCCCTGAGTTTGCAAGGGGTTCACAATGTGTTTCACGTATCCTCATTAAAAAAGAGTCTGAATGGAGGACCAGGAACGATCATGGATCCAAAAAGTATTGAACTACGTCCTAACCTGACTTACGAAGAATGGCCGACTCAAATTGAAGACTACAAAGAACAGGAACTAAGAAATCGAAAGATTTCAATGGTTAAAGTAGTATGGAACAATCCCGCCTTCCAGGAAGCGACGTGGGAACGCGAAGATCTCATGAGGACTAAATACCCTCATTTGTTTGTAAACAATTGATATGTTCGTATGAATGTATGTACTTGTATGAATGTATGAATGCTTTGTGAAGATATTGTCTATAATTGCCTAACTACCCCTTAGAGCAATAGTAAATTATGAACTTGAATCAGGAAATGACCCGGACTAGAAGAAACCCCCGTATGTCTGTAGCCACTGTAGCTCAAATGAGAGAAAGAAGGGAAAATAGACAAAGAATAATGCGCAGGAGGCGTGAAAGGATGAGAGTGCAAGGGTTAGCACGCTTGGAGCAATACGAGCGTCACCGCACCCATATTATGAGTGTGACTCGTGGGGGAGCACTTGTTCCTCGTCGAACTTTACCTCACGAAGAACGACAACCACCTAGGAATTGGTTGAGGGTTGAGAGGAGACAGTTACGTAGAATGATTCGAGGTCAGGTGAGCGAGCCAAATTTAAAGCCTCTAGGCTTATCCGACAACTCCGAAGACCGTGTTAGGCTAAGAGAGGAAGGAGTGCCCCAACTGGAGACCGAGGAAGAGATCACTCGTAGGATAAACGAGCTGAGGGTGAATATGTATTATGACCCTGACGTGGATGCAGTATTCTACCACTCCCAGGACTCTGTGACCGAAGAAGAAGACGTACCCGCCTATTCATCCTCGGAGGAGTCTACCACGACTAGCACCGGAGGTATATCTCTATATATATATATAAAAAAAAAAGAGAAAAAGGGGAAAGAACCATCCATTATTTGTCTACCTGTGCATGCCTTAGCGATTTCGAGGACGAAATCTTCTTTTTAGTGGGGGAGGATGTGACGACCCCAAAATTTATTGTATTTTTCTGTGTCTAATTATACTAATGTGGCTTAGTGATCTAGGTAAATAGGTAGCTAGTGCCTTAAGAAATGGACTTGAGAGTTCAAGGGCCTTAAGGCCATGGCATGAGCTTGGGTCTAAGTGGGGGGAGAGAAAAGCCCATAGGTCCATAGAAAGAGGTCCATGAGACAACTCAAGCCCAAGCTTGGTGACACATGTCAAGCTAGGAAGAGTTTAGTAATTTGAGTCAAGACTAGTAGTTGAGAGAAGGAAATTCTAGTAGGTGAGACTAGTTGACTAGTTGTTTTGTTGAAGGAAGAAAGGAAAAGCCATGAGTGGAATCTTCCATCTTGTCCTACCTAGGTAAGTGAGTGAGGTGTAGGATTTTGCTAAATAAGTCAACATAGGATCCTACCATATCTAGCAAAATCATGTGGAAAGGATTTGAGAAGACTTGGAGATGGGAAGAGAGGGGAAGGGTTTCGGTGAGGGCCTTGGCCGAATGGCCTTAGGATTTGCTTGCCTAAAACCTTTCCAAATCTAGGGGAAAGTACATAAGGGGATAGTGAACAATAGGATGAGACTTGGTGTGTAAGAGAAGTGACATGAGATGGGAAATGATGGAGCAAAAGTGGAAAGAAAGGGGTGAAGGTTTCGGTCATGCCTTAGCCGAACCTCTCCCCTCCTTGTTTGACTTGCTTGCCACCAAATCTAGATGAATATTTGTGTAAGAGTGACATGACAAGTTTGTGTGAGGTGTGAGGTGATTGGTTGATGGAGGAAGCATGTGACAAAAGTAGAAGGAGAGTGAGATGAGGGAAGGATTTTGATGAGATGAGGGATGGAGGGATCCGAAACCTCCTTTGGGGGTTTTCCCAAAAATGGATTCTCAAATCCATTTGAATGACTTGTGAGGGGATAGTAGGGGAGACAAGAGGGGATGTGAAGTGATAGAAAGGGGTTGGAACCCTAGGGTATGTGGCCGGCCATGAGAAGGAGAAGAGAGAGCATAATCTCCAAAACCTAGGATGGATTAGGGTTGATGTGATCAAGTGATGGGAGTCACTCAAGAGTCTTTCAAGCCCATCACAAGTCACTCAAACATAGGGGAATGAGTGGCCTAGAAGCTAGCCAAATGCCTTGGCCGAATGGCCTAGTTCCTTCACCTTTTTGGACTTGCACTTTTCGGACACACACACACCTCTCCCTTCTTGGCATCTCACGGCACTCTCCCATTTCTCTCCACTTGGGTTCACTTGTTCTCACCACCTAAACACCTAAACATACCAAACTAAGAAGGAGAAGGAGGTAGTGTTGGTGGAAGAAGAAGAAGCCTAGAAGAGGTAAGTAACTTAGCCATTTCAAAGCAAAAACCTAGAAGCATGAAAGAGAGCCTTAAGTTTATACCTTTCAAAAAGGGGGCCTTTCTTTTAGAAATAATAAACTTTTAGCACAATCTAACTAAGCATTTCTTTTGTTTTCAGAAGTTTTATAAGCTAGCTAGGAAGACAAGTAAGTATCTCCTTACTATACCTTTAGCAATTTACTTATATTTTAAAGTGAATGTGCTTGAATGTGTGAGAATATGTTTGAATATGTTTTATTGTTTGGTTCTCGCTCAGAAATGCCATGATGAATATTTAAGAGTACAAATGTTATCTTGATGAGGATTCATGTGTGAAACCTATAATCTTATTGGGTAATGGATTTTGAGATGATGATGATTTTGATGGTTCGATGAGGAAAAGTATGTATGCATGAAGATATCGAGTTAGTTGAATGTTGGTGAATATAGGACATATGCATATTATGATATTGGGGAAGCATCTTTGTAAATATTGTGCATATAGAAATGCCATGCTAGGATGAAAAGTGTATGAAGCATTGGTGGAAAAATAGTTGTAATAATTTTTGGAAGATGTTAGTGTTATTATTGCTTAATGAGTATGATAATGCATGCTTTTGGAGTTATATTTTTGGACAAGTTCTAGAAGAGAAAAATTATGAAGTTTTAATCTCTTATTTACTTTACATTCATGTTTGGATATTTTGGAGAAATAGAAGTATGTGTATTGGGAGAATGATATGTATGGGTTCGGATTCACCTAGATCGTTCAAGTAGTGCCTTAGTGGAAAGACTGAGAGAAGAAAACGTAAGGCTTGAGGACCTTATAGGTTTCGGGTTTGACCCTATTAAGGCTAGGAAATCTTTTTAAAAAAATTTCGAATTTAGGTGAAATGGTGTTAGGGAGATCAAAGGAAGAAGAAAACATCAATAGGAAACAAAGTAGGGTCTCGGCCCAAACTCTAGGGGTGAATGCCGAGCACCCCACCTCCCCCTAATGCTTTTGTTTAGATATTTTTCCATAAGTACGAGTCTATGGTATAAGGATTTGAAAGAAATACGACTACACGTGTGTACTCGGGTTCGTCTCGAATTTTTGCATCTACAAGGTCAAATGTTGCATGTCACATGCATAAGCACGAAAAAACCTATGTTTTTAGTAAAGAATGTTTTCGAAAGAAGAAAAAGAAAAAAAAATAAAGTTTTAGAAGAACCCCAAAGGCTGGGACGGGGAAGTGCCCCAGTGGAACTCCCTGTTCACTCAGGAGTGATTAAAGTCGAGTGAAAGCCCCTGAGTCGACAAAGAACCGTTGGCAGACCATGTATGGCTCCACATAGGTGTCCGGAGCGTGGTCGCACCTAATGCTATTGGGTGCCCTATAAGCGGTGTTGGCCTCAACCTCGCCATCTGATAAGTTTGTAGTCGCTTGGAGAGAAATCCCCGAGCGACGAATAGCGTGAAAGGACGCGAAACGTATTCACTTTGGTCGACTTGGTCGCCGGGTGTGACGGTAACTAGCGGGGAGCACACGGTGCGTAGGGAAACCGTGAGGTGTCCAAAATAAGAAGTCATGACGAAAAGAAAAGGGTCTTCGGGCCATATATGATGTGATATGATAAGTGGCGCCTAAGATAAGTAAAGACGAAAAGTTTTCGAACAAGAGTTTTTTTGTTGTTTTCGAAAGAATATGCATCAAAGAAGTTTTGCTATGCGTTTTGAACAAGTATGATTTTGGAAATTGAGAATAAGAAAAGAAAGATGAATTTTCGTCACGAGCATGTGCATCAGTCTAGGCATAAGTCCCATGTTATTGCATACGTAAGAAGATTTGTTTGTTATTCACCTTACTATATGCCTAAAATTGCTTCTGATAGAGTATAGATGTACTTACTGAGATTTCTCCCGAAATCTCACCCCACTTCTTGTATTCCCACTATTGTGCCTTCTCGGGAACGATAGAAGTACTTGCAGGTGAGGATGGATCAGAAGGGTACGACCCCGGAGATGACACGTCGGACCCTCGAGGGTCCGATTGAGGCCGCCCTTAAGGGGCCAGTACCACTAGACCGCCCGGGTTAGTGGGAGATGGCATCACTGAAGGTGACTATGTACAGCTATGTTGGGCTACGCCCTTCAGGGTGTTGTTTAGTATTAGGGATGGACGAGTCCCTTCACTTGGGGCGCATGTTTGGAACGCCTACTAGGGCGCTATGTGAGGTAGGGCCTAGCCTGGATTTGGACGGGCTTCGCTGGGGCCCGAACCTTAAGAAAGTGAAGAAGGAACCCGTCGGATGAACATATGGGCAGTGTTAAGACCCGTATTGTATTTTGATGCCCTGTATTATTGCTTTTGGAAAAAGTCTTCCCGCTTGTAGAAAGCACTATTTTGGTTTCTTGGACAAGTTATGTAAGTATTAAATCTTGGCTATGTTTAATATTATGTTTGGGATCCGTAGTCTAACCATGTGATGTATGTTATTGACGGCTTAGCCTTTTTGTTTCCACTGCGAAAATCTTTACTTGACGTTTCAAAAAAAAAAAAAAACTAAATGCATCCTACGACGAGGGGTGAACTTCCTTGTGTTGTTCGTCCCCGACGCTTCTATTCACGTGCGATCCCAAGCGTGGGTTGGGGCGTCGACAAGCGTACTATGGTGGACCACGCTTAGGTCCATGGCTTACACATCCACTCTGATCTGATATGCATTGGTACCATATATCTGAATGGCTATCTGAAATAACTGATTTACTAAAATGAAATTAGCTGAACTATTTTAACTGACTGATTTAACTTGATGACTGTTTAATTGATTTCTGATCTGATCTAGTCTTATACTTAAACTTAACTCAACTTATGTGACATATGTGGCATGATATGCATAATACATACTATTTCATAAATAACTATAATTTGCTGAATCTGAACATGATGCTGATGACATAATCATATGCTATGCTGAATGACATACTTGCATGATGTGAGAGGTATTTGAAAAGGGTTATCAAAGAAGTGGCTTTACTAATAATATAAACTAATGTGAGAATCCTAGTTTTGTGATCAAATTTTCTTACCTCGTAGTACTGCTTTCTAAATTCTCTTTCATAGTTCGATGATACCTATATAAAATTATTAAAATAGTCATTAACATTTATAAAAGTAACGTGTTGAATTATTCTACTAAATTAATACATATCGTGAAGAATAATAATATAATACATATTATACTTCATACAAAAGACATTAAATACTAATATCATAAAATAAAATAGTTACAAAATATTTTACATTAAAAATATGCTTTAGTAACACAATCAAAGTTGTATTCAATAAGTTGGATATTTCTATTTAATTAAAATATTTTTGTATAAAATAATTAAATGAATATTATATTTAATATAGAAATCACTGAACTTATATTTTAAATATTTAAATACTAATAACATATTAAAACTTAGAAAAATACTTTGAACTATATTCAATTATACTAAAATGAGTCGCGAAAACCTAAATTCTTAGAATAAGTTAACATTCTTATACTTATTATAATTATTTACTACTAATTAGTGATATGGTTAAAACTATTCTCAACATATGACTTTATTTTAAATGTAAAATTTCCAAATGACATAGGTATATTAAAATCTATTATAATAACTCTAGAACCCATTCCATACGGTGGACTTAAAATGTTTAAGTTAAGATATTAAACACTTACTATTTATTACTGAAATTGTAAAACTAATAATAGTTAATATAGTTTAATATTACTTAGTTGTTTACTACTAAAAGTATACATATAAAGAATTTAAATATTTAAATAACATATTCAAATTCATCCCGGAAAAGTGTTCGTAACATAACTTTTCCGAATCAAACATAACTATTTGAGTATGAATAGGCCACTCGGGAACTAAGTCTAGTCAAATATAAAATCAAGAAAAACTCAAGTCTAAAATACCCTGCTACGACTTAAAACTAAAGCTAGTAAAATCATATTTAGAAACATAATCTATAAAGATATAAGCTTTGATATTAATCAAAGCCCAGAAAGAACAAGGTCAGCCTAAAAGGCTCTAATGCAAATGTGAAGGAAAAGTGCTACTGCCATATAAAACTTCTTTTCCGTTTTCACTTCATAGCAGAATGCTCAATACACTAAAGAATGAGTTTGGCAACAGAGGCTTACTTAGCAAAAGATAGTGCACCGTGAATGAAAGAAATGCGTGAAGGAGTTGGACTTGGTCGACGGTGACTGGACAGGGGTTGGCGACGCAGGGGAACTTCTTTTGGCATTTTTCGTGGCTCACGTGAATGCGTGATGGGGAAGTGGCCAAACGGTCTCTGTTTTGTTGATGAAAAACAGAGCTGCGTTCACATCTTGCCGTCCGTGATGGTTACAACGCTTCCAGCCCTTAGGGAATAGTGATCTCTCAACGTTGAAGGGTGTCTAGTAGGCGTCGCTGTGCTGCGAGGTGGTGGTGATCGGCATGGCTGGGCAACCATGCTCTATTTCCAGATGGTTAAACAGGGGACTTATGATTTTGGTGGTCTTCGGCCGTGGTGCATGGCGACATCATGCAACGTAGCAACTGCAGTCCGACCATGAAGTCTTGTTTTCCGACATCTTTCGTTGTCGACGACGATGCCTGAGGGTCGTGGGTGGTCGTGCGGCCCAAGGAAAATGTGGTTGTGGATACTCCTTTTTGTGGAGGAAGAACAGGGGACTTATACAGTGCTTCAGAGGCTAATCAACGGTGGTTCTCTGAGGGAGGATCAGTTTTCGTCGTGCATAAGGGTCTCGGCGTTGGATTGAACTTTCTCAACCACCTGGTTTGGCTCGAACGCTTACCGTGGGTTGTGGCTATGGTTGGTTTATGTGAGGTGGTGACTGTGGGAGTCTGGGCGACGGCTTGGGGTTTCACCAGTACATTGGAGATATTAGGGTATATATAAAGCTGGAAGTGAAGTGAGGAAGGAGTATATATAAACCCTAGAGACAATTGAGGAAGGGAGAGTGACTCAGTGACGTGCATGAAGTGAACTGCTTGGAGGAGTGTGATTAAGTGAAGGCAACGGAACAACAAATTAAATATTGAATTTAAAACATGTCTATCTATCCAATAGATCAGTTGCTACAAAATAGAAGATAATTATTGTACATTCTTGTGATTCATGAAGAGAGAGAATGTGGAGTGATTTTAGGAGGATTTTTATAAAATAAGATGAGCTTTAAGGAATAACAATATTCCATGACTCGTGAAAATCACTAACTACTTTGTTCTTAGAAGATAAAAGAAGAATATAAATATAATCATAATATATATATGAAAGAGGAGGATTTCGACGCTTACCATACGTTTATAAAAAGATAATAATAATACTGAATGTTGGAGAGGATAAAGACGTGAAAGGTGATAGAAAGTTTTCAAAATATTTAAACTAATTCACATAGATTATTATTAATAAACTAAAAATATTAGTAATAAATTAAAATAATATCTATACCAATTTGTATTCAAAACATGAATTTAATCATAACATCTGATAAAATCGATAATAGTAATAATAATAGTAAGAAATTAGATAATAATATTATAATTCAAAAAATCAAATTTATTCATATTTAAATTTTAAATATCTGGTCGGGATGTTATATGGGCCCAAAGTCTTGGTTATGGTCTAAGGCTTTCTAGTTCTAAACTCACCTTTTAGAGTTTTATCCACTAAATTATTCAAATCACTTTTACACTATTTATTTAATTAAATAAAAATATAGTAGGAAAATTTAGAGTCAGTCGTCACAGTATGCGTGAACCATAAGCCATTGCCTCCTCGTTTTCTCCTACCGTAGGGAAAGGCCTAGTGTTTCCAGCCACCGTCAACCATGCATGGAACATCAGAGCACTTTTTTGACTACCCAGAAATTGCTGAATAGCCTTGACCCGAGGAACTTTCGAGGGATCCTCCAATTGGCATTGCTAATCACCCTCTGTCAACCAAGGCTGTCGCACATCAGTTTTCTCCTTTCGTAAGTATAGCGAGTCCCTCTTCCGTAAGCTGCACTAGTTTCAATTCTTGCATGATTTATGCCTCTCCCACAAACTTAATCCCTTTTTATTTCCTTTTATATTTTTTGCTTCATCTTTTTCCAAAAAGGCGTCCACTAATTTAGTAATTATCATCCAGTCCTTCTCAACCGTTTGGAATCCATTGGACCTTAAGCCCATTCGGCTAAGAGTGTCTTTAAGAGTTGTGTTGAGCTTTGTTCTAATTGGTATGTGCTTAAAACAAGTGGGCCAATTTCTTTTGGGCTTGAGTTTTGATATGGGCTGGTAATGTTCTTAGAAACTATTTTAATAAATTTAAAAGAATTTGAAGCATATTTTAGAGTATATTTTAAAAGTATTCTTGTATACTTTTTTCAAACTTATTAATTTAGTTGATATTTCAATTATCTTTTAAATCAGATTTTTATTTAACAAAATTCTTAAGTTATATTTTATTAAGTAATATGTTATGAGTTTGAATATTATCATTATGTATTAATCTTAGCATAATTGAATATTTATTAATCTCTATATGGTTTAGGTAGTTAGAATGCTACAACATGTTTTTCTAGAAAGTAAGTAATGATTGGTGTCACATATAGATCACAAGCTACGCCATAAAATTTAGAAAGCAGCACTAAGAGGTAATTAGAATGATCATATAATTGTATGTATATTGTAAGTGTTCTAATTGTATATGAAAATGTGATATTTACACAACATTATGATCCAAGTCAAGGTTAGATCCCTTTTACGATCTTTGATAAATTATAACAATATGTTGTATGTAAGTCTATGTATCTATTATGTCCCCAATTTTCGTCTGGAATTTAACGTAAACTGAAGCGTCAGAATAAGTAACACAAGGCTACATATCCTTTGTATATATCATAGATATAGCTTGTATGCACCTAGCTTACTAATCATGTGTAATGAGTAATGCAATAGAATAAGGTTAATTTCCAAAGGATGCAAAGAAGTCTAACTTTGCACATAAATCACATGGTACAACAAAAATAAAACCCATAGATTTATTTTCAAAAACATCAAGTCTCAGTTATACATAAGTTAGAGGTCCAAAATAGATATACATAGATTCTTATTTTTCCTTTATGTCTCTTCACCATATTGAGTTTCTTAACTTCCTTACACTCATTCCCATATTGAAACTTGTTCATATTGATTTCAAAATTGTTCTGGAGGACTTTTCCTGGTGGTGTTACGAGCACACTACTTATAGACAAAGAGCCATCAAAACTCAAAAGCAGGCAAAGTCCTATGTTTGATCAGTCCTTAGACATAAAATATGTATATTGTTGTATGTCCTCCATCATATGATCGAAAATAGAAGAGGCATAGTTATTAGAAAGTGGGTCAACAAGAGGAGAGAATTCGGTAGGCCCCTCAAGGCTCAATGAAATCTCTCAGAGACTCCAATTCTTCTAGCTGGCCATACCTACCTGCAATCAAATCTATTATTCCGAAAAGAATGATAGGTAATATTCAAAGAATGAGATTTTAAGAAAATCCCAGTAAGTGCACAAGTAACATAATAAAGCAATAACAGTATTCGCAAATAACATGTATATGCACATGGTATGATCATAAGACCTATTAATAATGACTCGTACATGACTTATGCATGACTTACATTAAATTGTACACCATATAAAAAGACTTAGTGGACACAGGTGCACACTTTTCGTATCGTGACTTATCTTTTCCTGAAAATTTTAATTTCATATTTTAATTTTCATTTTCACCTAGGTTGACTTGGTTGTCGGGTGTGACGGTAACTAGCAGGGAGCATACGTTGCGTAGGAGAATCGTGAGGTGTCCAAAATATGAAGTCATAACGAAAAGAAAAGGGCTTTCGGGCTGTATATGATATGATAAGTGGCGCCTAAGATAAGAAAAGACAAAGTTTTTTATCAAAGTGTCTTTTGAAAGAATATGCATTAAAGAAGTTTTGCTAAGTGATTTGAGCAAGTATGTTTTGGAAATAGAGAAAAAGATGAGAAAGATGAATTTTTGTCACGAGCATGTGCATCGATCCCAGCATGAGTCTCATGTCATTGTATACGTATGTAATTGCTTGTTATTCACTTAACCATATGCTTAAAATGCTTTCGTTAAAATGTTGATGTACTTGCTGATATTTCCCCCGAAATCGCACCCCTCTTTATGTTCTTACTATCCTTCCCTCTTAGGAATGATAGAAGTAATTGCAGGTGCGGATGGCTCAACCGAGTACGACCCCCGTGATGACACATCAGATCCTCAGGGACCCGATTGAGGCCGCCCTTAGGGGGCCAGTGACTTTAAACCTCCCGGGTCAGTGGGAGGTGGAGTCACTAAAAATGACAATGTACAGTTTCGTCGATTTATACCCTGCGGCGTGTTGCTTAGTATTAGGGGTTGATGAGTCTCTTCACTTGGGACGTATTTTTGGACCGCCCTTTAGGGCGATATGTGAGGTAGGGCCTAGCCTAGACCTGGATCGGCTTCGCTAGGGCCCGAACCTTGAGAAGATAAAGAAGGAGCCCGTCTGTTGAACTCTATGGGCAGTGATAAGACCCATTTTCTTTTGTTACGCCCCTTATTTATGTATTTGGTAAAGTCTTCCCGCTTGTGGGAAGTACTGTTTTGATATTCTGGACAAAGTTATATAAATTTTGAAATTGGGCTATGTATGCTATTTATTTTGGGATCCATAGCGTACCATGTGATGCATAATTATAGAAGGCTTGACCTTTTTCTTTCGTTGCGAGAATTTTCACTTGACATTTAAAAAAAAAAACGTATATGTATGATATGATGAGGGGTGAACTTCCTGACGTTGCTCATCCCCGATACTTCTATTCACGTGCGATCCCAAGTATGGGTTGAGGCATCGACAAAAACCTTTTGAGGTAGAGTCTCCCCATTTAATCTACACCTTTGTACACACTCATACGAAATAAAAGATCTCATTGCTCCAGAGTCAAACAAAGCATTCACCACGTTCTGTCTTAACTTAAACTTACCTATACAAAATTATTCTATCATTACTTCTAGATTCTATAATAAACAAACATTAACCAAATGAGGTTCAAAAAATCTACTCATAAAGATTCCAGCATCAACAGCCTCATCAACTTCCACGTCTACGTCTCCTGGTGTAATGGTATACACCTTAGCCTTTACAGGGGTCTTTGCTTTGGTTATAGCAGTTGTTATTCCTCCAAGATTATTTTGTGGACAGTTTCGAATCATATGACCTTGTTGTCCACATTTGAAATAGGCTCCAGTAGTTATTCGACATTCACCAGTATGCCTTCACCCATACCTTCTACAGAGTGGAAATAGAACTAGTGGTCTTGGACTAGTCATCTTTCATTTTCCTTTATCTGCCAAGTGGAAGTTTCTTCTTTTCCCTACACCCCTTCCTAAAGAATAGGGAAATCCACTTTTCTAGGGTGGTTGAGCTCGCATGATCAAATGTCTTTGTTCTATTTCAACAATGGTTGCCATATTTACCAATTCTTCAAATTTCTCAATTTGCAAGCAGGCTACTTGATTACAGGTTCTTGGTTGTAACCCTAGTTGGAAATTCTGCGCCCACATCTTTTTTGTGGCTATTAAATGAGGAGTGAAACTACACAGCTTTATAAATCATGCTGCATATTGTTTTACTGTCATGTTTCCCTGTACCAATGTAGCAAACTCCAATGCTTTTTGCTGCTTTACCGTCTTCGGGAAGAAACGATCATCGAACTCCTTCTTGAATCTTCCCCACGATATTGCAACATTCTTGCCTAATTCCTGTTTCAACAATTT
Source organism: Platycarya strobilacea (assembly GCA_036898215.1). Lineage (NCBI taxonomy): Eukaryota > Viridiplantae > Streptophyta > Magnoliopsida > Fagales > Juglandaceae > Platycarya > Platycarya strobilacea. The sequence goes on from CM072558.1 coordinate 5,606,649, forward strand.
CCTTTACTTATCCCACCATAATCCAGCTTTCCCTTGAAGCAATTGTCCAGCGTACTGAACTTTCTATATTTTCGTACATCCACTAATCTCAAAAGTACGTTACAGATCCACTATCCACTTGTTAGCCTTTAAAGCTCCTTTAGTCCCCATAAAATGAGGATAACGATAAACTAAAAAAATTTCATATGGATAGTCTTGTGTTTCACTTCTAGCTTCCTCAGGACGATGGCTTGGCTTTGTTCGATTTGAGCCTTCACTACTTCTGTAATTTGGCGTATAGCTTTCGTTATCGCTTTTCCTCCTTCCAATAGACGATTCTCAACTATTTGTTCTTCATTTCTTGGAAAGGTAGTACTACGTCGACCTCCCGCCATCTTATTCTCCTGCAACGTACCACACCCATCGTAAGTTGCTTCTGTCTAATCAACTCCAACTTCGAAGTTCATAACATCCAAAATTTTCAATTCCACTCTGATGAGTGTACAAAAATGCACTCTAAATACTCTATTTAAATGCTAAAAGAAATGAGAAAATAATGGATATAACTCATGTTATTAAAATTAATGGTCATTTATCTTGGGATAGATATAAGCATGATTTAATATATTGATGAGAATATAAAATGTCATATTTTTCTCTCTTAATATTTAATATTTTATTCTTATTTGATACTTAAGTATACTCATTATTCTTATATTTTGATTTAGGATACAAATAGAGGCATTGGGAGCAAATGAAGATAATTGTAGAATTTTAGACAGTATTGACGTCTTTTCATAATATGGGCATAACTCTCTCATCTAATCTCCGATTGAGTTGATTCATGATGATATAGAACCAAAAGAGAAATATATATAACTTTTATGTTTTATGTTTTAAGAGATATCCACTCGATCCAAGACAAAATCAACCATCAAGTGGACGCACCTGCACTTGACGTTCCTGAATATTCTTTGGCCACTTGCATCAAATCCAAATGTCATCACAATATTTTCTAGTAAGCACTCCTACACCAACTTAGAAATTTAATGATCAACTCACATGCAAGATGAAGTGCACTCAAGTTTCTTCAAGACAAATTATTTGACCACAAGATATTAAGTCATACAAGACAACTAATGGATAAAGAAGGAAAATTGAAATACTTAACCTACAAGCGAAATTCAGCACATGTATAGTGGAAAAACAAATGATCAAAATGATAACTCACAAATCATTTGGATTCAAGAATGACATATGGCAAAATAAGTTGAAATTGTGATGATTTTGTCATGACAACTTGCATGAAGGATGCTTATAAATAGAAGGGAGGGATATGTGTTCTAAGACCATGCTTAATGTGAGGGAATGCTTTGGAAGAGCTATTTTGAGAGCTTGAGAGAAGAAAAGAAAATCAAAGAAGAGAGAAAACAATGGTCGGTTCTTCTATATTTTTCCTTAGAGAATTTTCGTTGCATATTTTCAATATGTATAACTAATTTTCTAGTAGAGTTAGGGATGAATTTGTATATATGATGGTATTTGTAATTTTTTTTATTCATATATGTGTTCTTCAAATATTAAACTCTTTTGTTTAGTCATTCGAAATTTATTATAAATGTTTTCGTCACCAAATAATCTTAGAATTTATTTCATTTATAGATTCAGTCATGCTTTTTCTATTGAATGGAATAATCTTTTGATTATGTTTGGTTCAATTGGTTATCTATATTGATTTAATTCTCTGTTACAATATTACTTTACGAGTATATTGTCGACGTTGAATTTTCTTAATATCGATAACAATTCCTGTTCTTATATTGCGACGAATGATTTTTCCGAATATTACATTTGATTTAAATCTCATTAGTAATATTTTATTTTTCGATTGAAAATTTGGACATAAAATTTTCAATTGAGTTATTAATGAATCGAAAATAATTAAAATACCAATTATATACAAAGGATTTCCGATACTCTACTTTTTGTCCAATTTTTATACTTTTCAAATTACTCATTTAGTTTAAATTTACGTCACACTTTAAAATTTACTTCTCGCACTTGAAATCTTTTTATTAATTTCGTTACTATTCTTCAATTTCTCAATCTATCTCCCTGTGGAATTGACACTCCAAAGCTATACTGCAAACAACCGCATTATTCTTTGGGTGTAATCAAATTTTGGTGCCAATTCCGTGGAGACGATAGAAAAATTTGTAGTTTTTTTTTTAGTATTTTATTAAAAAAAAAAAAAGAGCGGTAACACCGTTCATTTTCTTTTTAGCTTTCTGCATCTTTATTTTATTTTACTTTTTTATTTTCGTAATTATTTTTTTCAATATTACGCTTTTCTGTATTTTGCATGCGCAGGTACAAAGACGCTTTTGGACGGTTTGCTAGTAGACCCGTGCTAGAATCAGATTTAGAATCTAATTTTTCTAATCGCTTATTTGATAATTCTTCCAATTCTGATGCGATGAGTAAACACGTGGACCAACCTATTAGAACCCTCCAAGATTATCTTCAACCCGCATGAACAGCCACACGATCCTGTATTATGTTCTCACCTAATGTTCGTCATGTAAATTTCAAAACAAGAATGATATAATTACTTCCGACTTTCCATGGTCTAGAAAATGAAAACCCCTATGTTCATATTAAAGAATTTGAGGAAGTAGTTGCAACATTCCACAGTCAAAATACCACTGACGACACGGTAAGGCTAAAATTCTTTCCTTTTTCTTTAAAAGATAAAGCTAAGAGTTGGTTGTACTCACTAAGACCGCGGTCTATTAGAACATGGAGTGAGATGACTCAAGTATTTTTCAATAAATACTTTCTCCAACATAAGACCAATGCTTTAAAAAGACAAATATTCACCTTTGCACAAAAGGATAGTGAGACTTTGTACCAGTCTTGGGAAAGATTTAAAGGAGTATGTGTCCCCACCATAGATATGAGAATTGGGGCTTAGTGAGTTATTTCTATGAAGGGCTTATGCCTAGGAAACGTCAATTCGTGGAAATGATGTGCAATGGAGAATTTTTATAGAAAAGTCTGATGAGGCCATAGAGTACCTCAATGAACTTGCTGAAAAAGCTCATATTTGGACTGGACCTAGTGCTACTAATAGCACAAACAGGTCACGACCCACAGGAAACCTGATGAGTGCACAAAAATGCACTCTAAATACTCTATTTAAATACTAAAAGAAATGAGAAAATAACGGATATAACTCATGTTATTAAAATTAATGGTCATTTATCTTGAGATAGATATAAGCATGATTTAATATTTTGATGAGAATATAAAATGCCATATTTTCCTCTCTTAATGTTTAATAATTTATTCTTATTTGATGCCTAAATATACTCATTATTCTTATATTTTGATTTAGGGCACAAATAGAGACATTAGGAGCAAATGAAGATAATTGTGGAATTTTAGACAGTTCTGACATCTTTTCGTAATATGGGCATAACTCTCTCATCCAATCTCCGATTGAGCTGATTCAAGATGATATAGAACCGCAAGAGAAATATATATAACTTTTATGTTTTATGTTTGAAGAGATATCCACTCAATTTAATACAAAATCGACCATCAAGTGGACGCACCTACACTTGACGTTCCTGGATATTTTTCAGCCACTTGCATCAAATCCAAATGTCATCATAATATTTTCCAGCAAGCACTCCTACACCAACTTGGAAATTCAATGATAAATTCATATGCAAGATGAAGTGCATTCAACTTTCTTCAAGACAAATTATTTGACCACAAGATATTAAGTCATACAAGACAACTAATGGATCGAAAAGCAAAATTGAAACACTCAACCTACAAGCAAAATCCAGCTCATGCATAGTGGGAAAACAAATGATCAAAATGACAACTCACAAATCACTTGGATTCAAGAATGGCACATGGCAAAACAAGTTGAAATTGTGATATTTTGTCATGACAACTTGCATGAAGGATGCTTATAAATAGAAGGGAGGGGTGTGTGTTTTAAGACCATGCTTAGTGTGCTTGGATGCCTTGGAAGATACATTGTTTTTTAGAGCTTGAGAAAAGAAAAGAAAAACCAAAGAAGAGAGAAGAAAATAATGGTTAACTCTTCCATATTATCTCTTGAAGAATTTTTGTTGCATATTTTCAATATGTGTAACTAATTTTCTAGTAGAGTTAGGGATGAATTTGTATATATGATGATATTTGTAATTGTTTTTGATTCATCTATGCATTCTTCAAATATTAAACTCTTTTGTTTAGTCATTCGAAATTTATTATAAATGTTTTCGTCACCAAATAATCTTAGAATTTATTTCATTTATAGATTCAGTCATGCTTTTTCTATTGAATGCAATAATCTTTTGATTATATTTGGTTCAATTGGTTATCTATTTTAATTTAATTCTCTGCTGCAATATTACTCTACGAGTATATTGTCGACGTTAAATTTGTTTAATATCGATAACAATTCCTGTTTTTATATTGTGACGAATGATTTTTCGAAAGATTACATTTGATTTAAATCTGGTTATTAATGTTTTATTTTCCAATTGAAAATTTGGACATAGAATTTTCAATTGAGTTATTAATGAATCGAAAATAATTAAAATACCAATTATATACAAATGATTCCCGATGCTCTACTTTTCGTCTCTTTTTATACTGTTCAAATTACTCATTTAGTTTTAATTTACGTCACACTCTAAAATTTACTTTTCACACTCATCTAGATATTTTTGTTAATTTCGTTACTGTTCTTCAATTTCTCAATCCATCTCCCTGTGGAATCGACACCCCAGAGCTATACTGCAAACGACCGCGTTATTCTTTGGGCGTAATCAAATTTTGACGCCATTGTCGGGGAGACGGTAGAAGAATTTGTAGTTTTTTTTAGTAGTTTGTAAAAAAAAAAAGAGCGGTAGCTTCGTTCATTTTCTTTTTAGCTTTCTGCATCTTTATTTTATTTTACTTTTCTTTTCGTAATTATTTTTTTTTAGTATTATGCTTTTCTTTACTTTGCATGCGCAGGTACAGAGACGCTTTTGGACGGTTTGCTAGTAGACCCGTGCTAGAATCAGATTCAGAATCTAATTTTTCTAATCGCTTGTTTGATAATTCTTCCAATTCTGACGCGATGAGTGAACACGTGGACCAACCTGTTAGAACCCTCCAAGATTATCTTCATCCCGCACGAACAGCCACACCATCCTGTATTATGTTCTCACCTAATGTTCGTCATGTAGATTTTAAAACAGGAATGATACAATTACTTCCGACTTTCCATGGTCTAGAAAATGAAAATCCCTATGTTTATATTAGGGAATTTGAGGAAGTAGTTGCAACATTTCACAGTCAAAATACCACTGACGAAACGGTAAGGCTAAAGTTCTTTCCTTTTTCTTTAAAAGATAAAGTTAAGAGTTGGTTGTACTCACTAAGACCACGGTCTATTGGAACATGGAGTGAGATGACTCAAGTGTTTTTCAATAAATACTTTCCCCAACATAAGACCAATGCTTTAAAAAGACAAATCTCTACCTTTGCACAAAAGAATAGTGAGACTTTGTACCAATCTTGGGAAAGATTTAAAGAATTACTGAGTATGTGTCCCCACCATGGATATGAGAATTAGCACTTAGTGAGTTATTTCTATGAATAGCTTACGCCCAGGGAACATCAATTCGTAGAAATGATGTGCAATGGGGAATTTTTACAAAAAAATCCCGATAAGGCCATAGAGTACCTCAATGAGCTTGCTGAAAAAGCTCATACTTGGACTGGACCTAGTGCTACTGATAGCACAAACAGGTCACGACCTACAGGAAACTTGAGTGGTGGTATTTACCATCTAAGGGAGGAGGATAACCTTAAAGCTAAGGTTGAAATGCTCACCAGAGAATTAGAGTTATTGAAAATCAAAAACTCAAAACCAACACACATGGCTAATCATGCAGAATCTTTTGGGCCATGTGCTGTCTGTGGTGGGATAGATCATCATTCCCAAGAGTGTCCTACACATACTAACATGAATGGTATGTATGAGGAACAAAGTAATGCTCTGGGTATGTACAAAAAGCCTTTCACACCTTACTCTGAAGACCAGCAGCCTGCACAACCCTCTAGATCATATCCTGCACCATACCATGCACCTCAATCTTCTAGAAATTCTTTAAAAGATACTTTGCATACTTTTATTGAAATACAGGGTAAGACTAATCAGAAATTTGAATCTTTAATTATGCAGGTTGTCGAAGAAAATAAGGAAATCAAGAGCCAGGTGTCTAAAATAATGAATTCATTAACTATGAATGAGAAAGGTAAGTTTCCTTCCTAAACTCAATCTGTACCTCATGGTTAACATATGGCACAAGGAGACCTGAAGGACGTAAACGCCATTGTGACACGAAGTGGTAAGTCTCTACGTGATCCAATAATAGACAAAAAAAAGGATGTAGAGAAAGATCAAGATAGCAGCAGTCCTGAGCTTCCCAAAGAACTTGAGGTAACAAAACCCGAGGAACCTGCGGTAACAAAAAATCCTGGTAAGGTACCTTTTCCTCAAGTATTAAAGTCAAGCAAACAAACTCTAGATCATAGCAATGATATTTTGGAAAATCTTAGACAGGTAAAAATTAATCTTCCTCTTTTGCATGTAATTAAACAAGTTCCTACTTACGTAAAAATTCTCAAAGATTTGTGTACAGTTAAGAGGAAGCATTATGTGAAGAAGACTGCATTCTTGACAGAGCAAATTAGTGCTCTAATTGAATAGCGGATTCTCCCTAAGTACAAGGATCCTGGATGTCCAACCATCACATGCAACATTGGCAATCATGAGCTTGGACAGGCCTTGCTAGATTTAGGGGCTAGTGTAAATTTGATGCCATATTCTATTTATTTGCAATTAGGATTGGGAGAAATCAAACCAACTTCTGTGGTATTGCAATTGGCTGATCGTTCAGTCAGAGCACCACGGGGTGTGGTAGAGGATGTTTTAATTCAAGTTGACAAATTTTACTATCCTGTTGATTTCTTAATTCTAGACACTAGTTCTGCTGTAAAAACCACCTCTAAAATTCCATTAATTTTAGGTAGACCTTTTCTTGCTACTTTTAATGCTCTTATCAATTGCAGAAATGGATTGATGAAACTCTCTTTTGGCAATATGACTCTTGAGGTAAATATTTTTCATATTGCAAAACAGCCAGAAGAGGATGTCGAGTGTCATCAGACATACATGATTTACTCACTTATAAAAAGGGATGTTCTTACAACTCATGACTCAGATCCCCTTGAATACTTTATTTTTAATTCTAAATTTAATCCTATAAGTGATTCATCTGATGTCATTTGTACTATTTTTTACAGAACTCATGATTATAGCACACAGGCATGGCAACCAAAGTTTGAGAAGTTGCCTGAAAAAAGAGAAAGACAGATTCCTTCAAGTAGGGAAGCCCCTAAAGTTGAATTAAAATCCCTACCTAAGGGTTTAAAGCATGTTTTCCATGGTCCAGGTGATACTTTTCCTGTTATTATTTCATCTGAATTATCTGAGTCCCAAGGTGAGAAATTAATTCAGATTTTATGCAAGTATAAATCAACCCTAGGATGGAGTATTGCTGATATAAAAGGCATTAGTCCCCTAATCTGTACTCATAAAATAAATTTAGAGGAATGAACTAATCTTCGAAGAGACCCCCAGCGTAGACTTAATCCCACAATGAAAGAAGTTGTGAAAAATGAAGTATTGAAACTATTAGATGCAGGAATGATATATCCTATTGCTGATAGTAAATGGGTAAGTCCTGCGCAGGTTATTCCTAAAAAGTTAGGAGTAACTGTGATAAAAAATGACCTTGAAGAGTTAGTCCCTATAAAACTGGTGACTGGTTGGCGGATGTGCATTGATTACAGAAAATTAAATGTCGCCACACGAAAAGACCATTTTCTGCTTCCTTTTATTGATCAAATTCTTGAGCGGGTGGCTGGTCATCCTTTTTATTACTTTCTGGATGGTTATTATCAAATTGAAATTGCATTAGAAGATCAGGATAAAACCACTTTTACTTGTCCTTTCGGTACGTACGCTTTCCGCAGAATGCCATTTGGACTGTGTAATGCTTCAGCTACTTTTCAACGTTGCATGATGAGTATTTTTAGTGATATGGTTGAAAAGTGCATGGAAGTTTTTATGGATGACTTGACTGTTTTTGGATCTTCTTTTGATGCATGTTTAATGAGTTTAGAAAGAGTACTAACTCGTTGTGAAGAAAAAGAATTGGTTTTAAATTGGAAAAAATGTCATTTTATGGTACCTTCAGGTATTGTTTTAGGGCATATTATTTCTTCCAAAGGTATGGAGGTTGATCAATCAAAAGTTGAATTAATCTCTAAATTGCCTACACCTAGAACAGTCAAGGATATAAGATCATTTCTTGGTCATGCGGGTTTTTATAGGAGATTCATACAGAATTTTTCTGTCATATCTAGACTACTATGTAACCTCCTAACTAAGGATGCCCCATTTGAATGGACACAAGCCTGTCAAGAGGCTTTCAAAACATTAATTGGCAAACTTACTTCAGTACCCATAATGCAACCACCTAATTGGAATTTACCTTTCGAAATTATGTGTGATGCTAGTGATTTTGCTATAGGTGTTGTTCTTGGACAACGAAGAGAAGGGAAACCTTTTGTCATTTACTATGCTAGTCGAACTTTAAATAGTGCACAAATGAATTACTCCACCACTGAAAAAGAGTTGTTAGCTGTAGTATTTGCTTTGGATAAATTCCACGCTTATTTGATTGGTTCTCCTATCATTATCTTTACAGATCATGCAGCCCTTAAGTACCTTTTTACAAAGAAGGATGCTAAGGCACGATTAATACGATGGATTTTGCTTTTGCAGGAATTTGACTACGATGGAGAACGTAGTGGCAGACCATCTCTCTAGACTCACATTCGAGGACACTTCTGACCATATACCAATCAAAGATGATTTTCCCGATGAGTATTTACTTTCTATTACTTCTCTACCATGGTTTGCTCATATTGTGAACTATTTAGCTGCAGGTGAAATACCAAAGGATTTTAGCACCCAAGACAAAAGAAAATTCATGATTGAGGTATGAAAATTCTACTGGGATGACCCTTACCTTTTCAAATACTGCCCTGATCAAATTTTAAGGCGTTGCATCCCTGATGAAGAGATTGCAAGCGTTTTGAAATTTTGTCATTCCCAAACTTGTGGTGGCCACTTTTCAATGAAGAAAACCGCTGCAAAAATCCTGCAGTGTGGATTTTATTGGCCCACCTTGTTTAAAGATACAAATATCTATTGTCGCTTATGTGAAAGATGTCAAAAGTTAGGAGCTATGACCCATCGTAATATGGTGCCCTTAAACCCAATTTTGGTAATTGAAATTTTTGACTGTTGGGGCATTGATTTTATAGGACCATTTCCTCCTTCTTTTGGATATTTATATATAATTGTGGTAGTAGATTATGTGTCAAAATGGGTAGAGGCAGCACCTTGCAGGACCAATGATAACAGGACGGTAATTAAATTTCTCAAAGAAAATGTATTATCTCGATTTGGTACTCCACGTGCTATCATTAGTGACCGAGGTACGCATTTTTACAACCGTTCTTTTGAAGCTTTAATGAAAAGATATGGGGTGATATATAAGCTTTCTACTGCATATCACCCTTAGACAAGTGGACAGGTTGAACTTGCGAATAGGAAATTTAAACAAATTTTAGAAAAAAGGGTCAACCCGGATCGGAAAGATTGGTTTTTGAGACTAATCGATGCGTTTTGGGCTTACCGTACAGCTTTCAAAACTCCCTTAAGCATGTCACCTTATAGACTTGTTTTTGGAAAACCTTGTCACTTGCCCGTGGAGCTCGAGCATCGAGCATATTGGGCCATTAAACATTTCAATTTTGACTTGGAAAAAGCAGGAAAACTTAGAAAATTCCAATTGACGGAATTAGAAGAATTGAGAAATGATGCTTATGAAAACTCCAAGATCTATAAGGCTAAAATGAAAGTATTTCATGATAAAAATATTTTGAGAAGAACATTTAAGCCTAATGATCGAGTATTTTTATATGATTCAAAACTCCATAAGCATCCAGGAAAACTTCGATCTAGGTAGACCGGCCCTTTTATAGTAAAAACCGTTTTCACAAATGGGGCGGTAGAAATAGAAAATCCAAAAGATGGATGTATCTTCAAAGTAAATGGTCAGCGCCTCAAAATCTTAATTGATAGACAAATTCCGGAAGTGGAAGACATTCCACTTATGGACCCAGTATATCAATCTTGACCATCTCCAGGCATGTTTTTCTTTTATTTTATTTTCGTTCATTTTATTTTTGTTTATTGTTTACTTTATTTTGTTACAGGTTAATTTTATTTTGACAAATACCATCTTTGATGCCAAGCAAGCCACTCACATCCCACATCAGGTGTATTCTACCCTGTTTAGTTATTCAATTCTGATTCTTAAATATTGAGGACAATGTTTCATTTAAGTTGGGGGGTGGGAATACAAATCTGTTATTTGTTATTTAAACTCTGTGGCATATTTCAATCAATATATAAAAAATTGCCAAATTTTTTTCACACATGATACTCATGCTCATTCATAATCATCTTGGTGAATTCAACAAACCCATCTTAAATCATTTTGCTAAAGCATCCACAGAACCATTTATGCACTTCTCCAAACTTTGTGGTAATATAGTGATTTGACACATGTAACTAAAGAATTATTTTGCTCAAGTATTCATGTGAATTTTGTGAGAATTGAGAGCTTACAAATACAGAAATTGTGATAAGTATCCATTGATCTGTTGAATTTGACACTTCTTTTGAGAATATCATTACATGGTTTGTGGTAAGATGGTGGATATACTTGGAATATGACGAAAGTTAACTTAGGATTAACGTTTGAGCCTTTCAAGCTCTTTTCATCATAAATCCCTAGCAGCCAATTTTGAGCCAATATACACATATGGCCTTTTCTTTTCATATATACATCATCCATACCTCTCCACATTGGAGTATAACTTATACACTATATTTTCCTACCATTTTACTTCCAAGTGTGTACTAGGTGTGAAATTATCATTTAAAAAAAAAGAAAAAAGAAAAAAAAATGACAAAAATGGCATGGTGCTAATGTGTCCATCAAATTATTCATGAAAGAGTTCATCAAATTGCAAAGACACCAGTAGCAAAAGAAGATGGAAAAGTGTACTTAGTCAAAAATCTAAAAAATTGAAAACTACATCAAAAGGAAAGTATAATCTACTGAAAAATTTAAAAGATTCCCTTTTGTGTATACTTGGAAATTTTTGAAACCTCTTCACCTTTTCTTCTTATGAACCCCAACCCTAAGCCACATTACAACCCTTTGTGTTGATTTTTCCGATCCTAAGTATGCTTGTAAAAAGAATGGTGGAAATCTCATTTGTTAGTATTCCTATCATAAGATCAATGTTTATTTGTTACTTATATATAATTGGCTAAATTTCCATGAGAGTAAATGTACACCTTTATCAACTCCATAGAGAGAACCCATACATGAAACACTTCTATACCCGTGAGTTATGGAGTTGAACCTTTTTGTTTAAGATATTCTAATGTTGCATGTGTCGAAACCTCTGATTTGATAAAAATAGTTTGGAACACATACACACTCTGTGGATTGCTATATTTAAATTACTTGTGAAAGGGTTATTGAATTTCTAAGATTGTTTTGATATGTAAATTTGAAAAATGTGTCTTGATAGCCCCTATGTGTGATTTTCTTTGGTCTTTCTCATCATTTTGCATGAAAATTGCTAGGAACTAGCAATGAGCAAGTTGGGGGGTGTGATGAGTGCACAAAAATACACTCTAAATACTCTATTTAAATACTAAAAGAAATGAGAAAATAATATATATAACTCATGTTATTAAAATTAATGTTCATTTATCTTGAGATAGATATAGGCATGATTTAATATATTGATGAGAATATAAAATGTGATATTTTCCTCTCTTAATTTTTAATACTTTATTCTTATTTGATACTTAAATATACTCATTATTCTTATATTTTGATTTAGGACACAAATAGAGACATTAGGAGCAAATGAAGATAATTGCAGAATTTTAGACAATTCTGATATCTTTTCGTAATATGGGCATAACTCTCTCATCCAATCTCCGATTGAGCTGATTCAAGATGATATAGAACTGAAAACGAAATATCTATAACTTTTATGTTTTATGTTTGAAGAGATCTCCACTCAATATAAGACAAAATTGACCATCAAGTGGACGCACCTGCACTTGACGTTCCTGGATATTTTTCAGCCACTTGCATCAAATCCAAATGTCATCATAATATTTTCCAGCAAGCACTCCTACACCAACTTGGAAATTCAATGATCAATTCATATGCAAGATGAAGTGCACTCAAGTTTCTCCAAGACAAATTATTTGACCACAAGATATTAAGTCATACAAGACAACTAATGGATAGAGAAGCAAAATTGAAACACTCAACCTACAAGTAAAATCCAGCTCGTGCATAGTGGGAAAACAAATGATCAAAATGACAACTCACAAATCACTTGGATTCAAGAATGGCACATGGCAAAACAAGTTGAAATTGTGATGATTTTGTCATGACAACTTGCATGAAGGATGCTTATAAATAGAAGGGAGGGGTGTGTGTTTTAAGACCATGCTTAGTGTGCTTGGATGCCTTGGAAGATACATTGTTTTTGAGAGCTTGAGAAAAGAAAAGAAAAACCAAAGAAGAGAGAAGAAAATAATGGTTAGCTCTTCCATATTATCTCTTGAAGAATTTTTGTTGCATATTTTCAATATGTGTAACTAATTTTCTAGTAGAGTTAGGGATGAATTTGTATATATGATGGTATTTGTAATTGTTTTTGATTCATCTATGTATTCTTCAAATATTAAACTTTTTTGTTTAGTCATTCGAAATTTATTATAAATGTTTTCGTCACCAAATAATCTTAGAATTTATTTCATTTATAGATTCAGTCATGCTTTTTCTATTGAATGCAATAATCTTTTGATTATATTTGGTTCAATTGGTTATCTATTTTAATTTAATTCTTTGCTGCAATATTGCTCTACGAGTATATTGTCGACGTTGAATTTCTTTAATATCGATAACAATTCTTGTTCTTATATTGTGACGAATGATTTTTCGAAAGATTACATTTGATTTAAATCTGGTTATTAATATTTTATTTTCCAATTGAAAATTTGGACATAGAATTTTCAATTGAGTTATTAATGAATCGAAAATAATTAAAATACTAATTATATACAAAGGATTCCCGATGCTCTACTTTTCGTCTCATTTTTATACTGTTCAAATTACTCATTTAGTTTTAATTTACGTTACACTCTAAAATTTACTTTTCGCACTCTATGTATTCTTCAAATATTAAACTCTTTTGTTTAGTCATTCGAAATTTATTATAAATGTTTTCGTCACCAAATAATCTTAGAATTTATTTCATTTATAGATTCAGTCATGCTTTTTCTATTGAATGCAATAATCTTTTGATTATATTTGGTTCAATTGGTTATCTATTTTAATTTAATTCTTTGCTGCAATATTGCTCTACGAGTATATTGTCGACGTTGAATTTCTTTAATATCGATAACAATTCTTGTTCTTATATTGTGACGAATGATTTTTCGAAAGATTACATTTGATTTAAATCTGGTTATTAATGTTTTATTTTCCAATTGAAAATTTGGACATAGAATTTTCAATTGAGTTATTAATGAATCGAAAATAATTAAAATACTAATTATATACAAAGGATTCCCGATACTCTACTTTTCGTCTCATTTTTATACTGTTCAAATTACTCATTTAGTTTTAATTTACGTTACACTCTAAAATTTACTTTTCGCACTCATTTAGATCTTTTTGTTAATTTCGTTACTGTTCTTCAATTTCTCAATCCATCTCCCTGTAGAATCGACACCCTAAAGCTATACTGCAGACGACCGTGTTATTTTTTGGGCATAACCAAAACCCGAGTGGTGGTATTTACCATCTAAGGGAGGAGGATAACCTTAAGGCTAAGGTTGAAATGCTCACCAGAGAATTAGAGTTATTGAAAATCAAAAACTCAAAACCAACACATGTGGCTAATCATGCAGAATCTTTTGGGCCATGTGTTGTCTGTGGTGGGATAGATCATCATGCCCATGAGTGTCCTATACATACTAACATGAATGGTATGTATGAGGAACAATGTAATGCTCTGGGTATGTACAAAAAGCCCTTCACACCTTACTCTGAAACCTACAACCCAGGATGGCATAATCATCCCAACTTCAGCTAGAAGTCTGAAAACCAGTAGCCTGCACAACTCTCTAGATCATATCCTGCACCATACCATGCACCTCAATCTTCTAGAAATTCTTTAGAAGATACTTTGCATACTTTTATTGATATCCAGGATAAGACTAATCAGAAATTTGAATCTTTGATTATGCAAGTTGTTGAAGAAAATAAAGAAATAAAGAGCTAGGTGTCTAAAATAATGACTTCTTTGACTGTGAATGAGAATGGTAAGTTTCCTTCTCAAACGCAGTCTGTACCTCATGGTCAACATATGGCACAAGGAGATTTGAAGGATGTAAACACCATTGTCACACAAAGTGGTAAGTCTCTACGTGATCCAATAATAGACAAAACAAAGGATGTAGAGAAAGATCAAGATAGCAGCAGTCCTGAACTTCCCAAAGAACTTAAAGTAACAAAACCTGAGGAACCTGAGGTAACAAAAAATCCGGTTAAGGTACATTTTCCTCAAGCATTAAAGTCAAGCAAACAAACTCTAGATCATAACAATGATATTTTGGAAAATCTTAGATAGGTAAAAGTTAATCTTCCTCTTTTGCATGTAATTAAACAAGTTCCTACTTACGCAAAAATTCTCAAACATTTGTGTACAGTTAAGAGGAAGCATCGTATGAAGAAGACATCATTCTTGACAAAGCAAGTTAGTGTTCTAATTGAACAGTGGATTCTCCCTAAGTACAAGGATCCTGGATGTCCAACCATCACACGCAATATTGGCATTCACGAGCTTGGACAGGCCTTACTAGATTTAGGGGCTAGTGTAAATTTGATGCCATATTCTATTTATTTGCCATTGGGATTGGGAGAAATCAAACCAACATCTGTGGTATTATAATTGGCTGATCATTCAGTCAGAGTACCACGGGGTGTAGTAGAGGATGTTTTAATTCAAGTTGACATTTGTGCTATTTTTTACAGAGCTCATGATTATAGCACATAGGCGTGGCAACCAAAGTTTGAGAAGTTGCCTGAAAAAAGCGAAAGACGGATTTCTTCAAGTAGGGAAGCCCTTAAAGTTGAATTAAAATGCCTACCTAAAGGTTTAAAGCATGTTTTCCTTGGTCCAGGTGATACTTTTCCTATTATTATTTCATCTGAATTATTTGAGTCCCAAGGTAAGAAATTAATTCAGATTTTATGCAAGAATTAGAGTATTGCTGATATAAAAGGCATTAGTCCACTTGTGAAACCTCGCATGATTACATACCTTTAATTTACTCATATTTTGTTATTGAATATTTTAATTTATTTTAATAAATTAAATTGTTATCTCATAAATTTTATTTTGGGTACATTTTATTCATAATTAGAGTTACTTATTTGTGAGATCTACGATTTTAATATTTATAATTATTTAAAGATTATTAATAGTTTTATCATTTGGATTATTATCGATATTATTTTGATTTAGTGGTTTTGATTTTATTATAGTTATAAACTTTTGTGAGATTCTTGAATAATAGTGTTTTTAATTATTTTAATTAATTATTACTACTGGTCTTTTCATTTTAAATGATATATTCAGCATTTTTAGTTTTAATTATAATAAAATATGGTTTGAATTGCCGAACTTTTATTAATAAGTATTAATTCTATTTTATTCGACATTATCTGATTTATTGATCTTAAATTTATTAAATTCTTAAGTCTTATTATATTTATTCTATTTTGGTTGGGAAGCTTTTGAGTAGCTCCAAAAATACTATGTTATGCAGGATTATTTTATTAACTTGATTTTAGTTATTTGAAATAGTACGAGATTTTAAACGTGCTTTAAATATCTGATTTAAATGTATGGATCTATTCCTTTTAAATAATTGAATAAAGTTCATCATTTTAAGTATTGATGAAAAATATTATGTTGAAAAATAAAATAAGTTGAAATAATATTTTATTTAATTAGTTTGAGAATTTTAAGTTAAGTTGATGTTATATGCTTTCGAATCAGTGTTTTAAATTCATCTGTTATCCGTTTGAAGATCCAAAAGCATCGGGCCTATAAATAGCGTGAAAAGGGCCAGATCCCTCATTTTTCCCCTCTCCCTTTTCCTTTTCTTTCTCTCCTCTCTCCCACTTGCTACAGTAACCATGGGAGGAACAGTTCAGTTTTTGTCTCGTGGCGGCGCCACCCCCGGCCGCCAAGCCTCACCTCTGGCCCCACCTGAACCGCCACCCTCCGGCGAATCCAACCCCACTGGTGGTGTCGACCACCGCAGCCCCACGTCCCGTGGTAGCCCCAAACCCGAGAGGCGTTTAATCCTCTACGCCACACCTTTCATCGCCTATAGCTTTGCCATCAGAAACCGTACCACAACACCACCCTCACCATTTGATCTGCCACCCATAGACGACCTACCACCAGAAATCTCAGCCCCAACGGAGCACCCACTTTCTCTCTCCTCCCTTGGAACCGAAATGGGTCTCCAAATGAGCTTTCCGTTGCCGCGCCGCCGTCCGGCCACCGTGGCTCACACCACCACCTCAAAAAGCTTCCCCTACCTCAGTTTATCACACCCTTAAAACAGTTTTCCCATCCATGGTCGCACCTCCCTTGTACGGGGGAAAATCTGAAAATGGGTCTCCACAGTTTCAAGCTAGATCTGCCGCCTTCCGGTGGTTGCACCGCCTCACTGCCATCGTCACGAGATTTCCCATCCTCCAAGAAGCATTCCTCTGAAGTTTGGTGTCAAACGGAGTACCCGAACCCAACCCGTCACTTCGCCGTGCCTAGAGATGAATAGTGCATAATTTACCCGCTTGGGATCGGGGATCACCGCGATATTTGATTGGCATCCGTTTATGCACTGTAAGTAACAGATATTTGATTGACTGTTTGATTGGGTGCTAATCTCTGTTTTGTTTGCTTGATGTGTTATATAGTGATAATGAGTAATTCGAGAGTAGATTGGTTGGGCCTGAGGCCATTTAATGGAGATTGAGATTATTCCAAGTCAATCTTACTATGGTTGAATACTGTGTGGATGGCAATTGTTGATGGTATAATATTTTGGTTGGATGACTCTGGTATTTTAGTGATTATTGGCGATAAAATGTTTAGGTTAGACGACTCGATTATTTTAATGATTATTTGCGATAAAATGATCTGATTGGACGATTCGATTATTTTAGTGATTATGAGTGATAAAATGATCTGATTGGGTAATTCGATTATTTTAATGATTATGGGTGATAGAATGATTTGGTTGGGTAATTCGATTATTTTAATGATTATTAGTGATAAAATGATTTGGTGGGATGACTCTAGTATTTTATTAATTGTTGGTGATAGAATGATTTGGTTGGATGACTCCATTACTTTTTAGTAACTATCGATGTGTGTTCTTAGATTCTCTTGATGTATAGATTGAGAAATGTTTGGGATTAGAGAAAATAGTATATGATGATCATCTGTTGAAGAGAATAACTATACATGCAATGTAAATGTGGTGATTAATGATTGGTTATGATATAGCTATTAAGTTTTGAGAAGATCTTAAGAAAATATGCGTGTTTTAGGTAAAGAGAAAGGAGAAGAAAAGTTAGGTTTGACCCCATTATAAGTTGCGTCCTTAACTCCTATAAGATAGTGTTGGTTGGGTGTGATGTGACTCAACATTTTGACTATACCTTCATTGGAATATGCATAATGTGTGAGATAGAAGATAAATTAAAATGGATGTCGGTTCATATGTTAATATGTATGAGATATGTTTTGTGAACGTATGACATATGTTTCATGACTCACATGTTTTGCATAAGAAGTCACATGTCACATGCATGTCCCATGCATGAGCACGAAAAGCATGTTTTGAGTCAAGCATGTTTTTAAAAGAAAAGAAAATCAGTAAAGTTTTATAAGAATCCCAAAGGCTGGGACCGGGTAGTGCCCCAGTGGAACTCCCTGTCCACTCAAGAGTGTTTAAAGTCGAGTGGAAACCCCTAGGTCGACGAAGAACAGTCAACGGACCGTGTATGGCTACAGAAGGTGTCCGGAGCGCAGTCGCACCTAACACTGGTGGGTGCCAAAGACGGGTAAGGTGTAAGGACCTGCCGTACTATAAGTTACGTGACGCACTCACCTCAGGGGAACCGTGTTGTGTCTCATATATGCTATGCGATAAGTCATGACAAGATGGGCTTTCGAGCCATAAGAAAAGATCTGTATATGATAAGTAGTGCCTAAGATAAGAAAAGACGAAAAGAAATTTTGAAAAGATGACTTTCGAAAAGAAGTTCAAACAGTACATATGAATGAAGTCAAGTTATATGCATATGAAAGAAGTCAAGTTATATGAAAGCTTTTTTTATGAAAAGCACGTACATGAAGCAAAGCATTGAAAACTGTCAAGGATTACGAATGTTTTTATATGAAAGTGCATGTGCATAAGTCATGTTGCAAGTCTCATATTCATGGTACATGCACCCATTGAGTTTACTGGTATATGCTGATGATGTTCTGTTATATGAATTGATTGTATGTTTGTTGTCTATTACTTATTGGGATTCACATCTCACCACGGTGGATAGCGCTCACCCTACGGTCCCCCATTTTACGGGATCATAGTTTGTGATTGCAGAAAACGAAACTTGGCCCAAGATACAGACTCCACAGGAAAGGAAATTTGTTGAGAGGATGAAGATCGAGATTATGATCTCGAAAGCAGTATTTGCTTATCTTTTTCTTTTGAAAGATTGTATAATCCCCTATTGAAGAAATTGTTTTAAATTGATTTGTAATTTTTAAAAATCTCTGGTACTAGAATGGCTGACTTTTATTTATTTTTCGCTACGAATATTTATTGTACACTTGGTGCATGCTTCACACACTCTTCAAACACTATTCGATAGGATGATTGATCCATGAGATGATCTTTTTGATGTCGCGAGTCCTTCTAAATCCCAGGGGGGATTCGTAGGCGTCACAGGTGGTATCAGAGCAGTTTGGCTCTGGGTAAACCCATACGTTGCCTAGGAACTGTACCAGTGAATTTTGTTGTTTTAAACTTGGCTGTTTGTTTTATTGTTTGCATATTTTATGATATTTTATCATCCTCTAGTTCATTTTCTACCAAGTTATATTTTGAAGGTTTTAAATACTTGTTTCGTTGTATTGTGTTATTGTTTTAATGAGCCGTTTGTTCATTATCTTTGGATTTATGTTGGTTTTGGTAGATCGATTTAAAGTATTATATTTTGTAGTTATGCGATAGTTGAGTTGCCTTTGGTTTCAATATGTATCTTATTTCAATGGTATTTTGTTTGGAATTTCATTCCATGAGCTACTTGTAAAATGACTTTGGTTTGAATGGTTATTCTGTTTTTCACGTATTCTTACTACAACCCTTTTCTTTCATATGATTCTGGAGATTTGAATTTCTTTGAGGGAAGAATTTTAAAAGACACTATTACCCTCATAAACGTTCTTGAGATGCGCTTTGAGACGAGTTTATGATTTTATTTGTTACTTTCTTTTCCCTACTTATTTCTTTTTAGTTCAACCATTGTCCTTTCAAGGATAAGCTTGTCTTGACATGGTTTTCGACAAGAGTGGGCTTGTTTTATTGAGTTGTTAAGATTTATTTATTTATTTAATTATTTATTTACCATGGTTCTTTTCTCTTAAACTTTGAGATTTCTAAAACTTTGAGATTTCAAAAAAAAAGGGGGGGGGGGGGGAAGAAGAAGAAGTTTTACAACTATGAGATTTCTACAAGAAACTTTTTATGGTTGGTTTTGAAGTGAATTTCAAAATTCTATTTGCCATATAACTTCATTTCCTTTCTTTTAATTTAAGATTCTTGTCCTTTAATGAAAACTTTTAGTGAAGTTGTCTTTGACAAACAAGGTGGACTTGTTTTATTAAATTGCTACTCCATATTTATTTGTTTATTAGAATCTTTTCTTTGTATTTTCATGTCGTATTTACATGAATTACATATGTTTCACTCAATGTTTAAGTATATCCTAATTTTGGTATAAAGTGGTTTCGTTTTGGAGAAATTGTTGATATTTATTAAATTATTCATATTTCTTCATCAACCTTTTTATATGTCATTACATGTAATACTCGAATCTCATGTAGAGTTAGAGTTTTAAGTTCTATTGTCATTCTGAGGAGGTTGTTGGAATTATATTTTGGTGGAACTTTGTAAGTGTTGAACCCTTATCGTTTGGTGCAACAACATAGTTTCTTCTTTTATAATATTGAAGGTAGTAGTTGATCAAATATGTGGTTGGGAGAATTTTGGTTTGTTGATGGATATTTGCTAACCAACTGATAGTAGTAAGAGTGTATAAAATTTTGGAGAGTGTGTGTGTGTACCCTTGTGATGATTCCCTGGGACGAGTTGATTGCTAAGAGTTGAATATTGACTCGATGCGTTGATATTAAATTTAAGTGATCTTAACATTAGGCTATTTGATGAGTTGATTTGGTGGAACAATCTAAATATAGATACTTGGCTAAGTTGTTGATTGACAAGATTGTGATAGTTATTTTCAGGAATTAGTTGTGACTTGAGATCGCATAGGAACTGAAAATTTTGAGGCTATTCCTTCCTTGAGAGATTGGATGAATGGTCGGAAAGATGTGGATTTGCTCAATCCATAAAAAGAGTGATGAGTCACTATAAAATAAGATGTGCATTAAAGGGTTGGAGATTCCCATTGCAAGACTTGTCGTGAGTTTTAGACGAATGTATTATTTGAAGACTTAGTAACGTTAAAATCGGAAGAAGTTTAGCATAGAAGTTAGACAGGAAACATTTAGACTTTAGGCTGATTTTAAAAATATAAGTGGAATGACTTAAGATTGAGACCTTCTTTCCTTTGAAGTTAGTCCTATGAAATGGTAGCATTATAAAGGATCTTAGTCTTGGGTTTCTCTTTTTGGTGAGTTGATTGGAGAGCATAGTTTGAACGTGAAAATTGATGAATTCATTGGTCAGCACTTAATAGCGATTGTGGTGGTTATCTTTAGGGATCAGTTGTAACTTGAAGTTACCTAGGAATTTAAAATATTAGGGGTTATTCTTTTACTGGAAATTGAACGTCCAGTTGGGAGAATACGAATCTAGGTAGTTAATCCGTTATGAGAGTGATGAGTCATACCGATGATAAAAGTAATAAGGTTTGGGAGTGTGGTACTTAGCGCTTGGCAGATTGGATATTTGAGTTTCAAGGATTGTCTTGCAGATTTAGACATGAGGTAGTATTGGAAGACTCATTAATATAAATATTGGAAGAGGTTTATTAGTAGTGAGTCTAAGCTTTAAATTGATCTTAAGAGATTGTTATAGAAATACAATGATTATTTTATTGGAAGAATGTAAGAAATATGCCATGGTAATTTTGGTAAGTACATTCTTATTTTGCCTTTAGTATCTCTAGTATATTTTAGGATAATGTGTTTGTATTGATTGATTTCTTGCTTGCTATGCCTTGATGGAATTCTTTAGTAGAAATGCTATGCTTAACTAGAAGTGAACCCATGCTTGGAACCTATGATTCCTTTCGATTGAAAGGTTATGATGTGATTAGTGGACTTAGAAAATGATATTGCAAAGAAATCAACCTGATACATGCATGCCTGAGTAAGGATAAGTTTGTGGGATATTAGATGATGATAGGAAAGACTACTTGAAGAGGTACTTTGTTATTCTAATGGAAAATTTCAATCTTTGTTAACACATCATGCTAGGATGAATATCTATATAATAATAATGAATGTAGCTATTTCGTTCTTGGTATGAATCTATCGTAGTGACATGATAGGATGTGATAAAGTGCATGTTTAGTGAGTTGAGGTTGAGACTTGAAGAAAACGGAAATCATGCACTACTGATTTTCGGTTTGGAGAACCTTGAGGGTTTAAAATATATATATATATAAATATAGGAGGATACAATGGTGTGATTTTCGATTTCCTCATAGAGGAGTGAGCATGCTACTTGGTCTGAAGGGAAGGGACTTAAAACTATGATACCCAAATGCCACTAAGGTTCCGGTCAGTCCCTTGTTGTGAAGCTCCAATTATGTAAACAGTTTTATTTAGGTTTAGTGAAGTATGGGGAAGAGAATAGGAGGAGAAAACCCTAATTGATAGATAAAGAGGGTCTCGGCCTAATCATGAGGATGGAGGTTGAGTACCCCACTTAACTCATTAGATCCAACTATGTGCTTATACATGAATGACTAATCGAATGATGTGGTGTTTGTGTAAAATGGCTAAGTGTGCCCTCAAGTTCGTCTCGAGTTTTGCATGGTTAGCGTTAGGATTTTTTTTAACTAGTTGTAATAAGGTCTAAATAGATATAGGGACTTCACACCACACGGCTATTCTGGTAATTCTAGACTTATGATGCCAATTTGAGATACGCGACTATGATGAAAGCACTTAGTGGAATGAATACGTTGGAACAACAACATCCAAGAGTAAATGAGGAAATGAGTAATCTGGTAAAATAATTTTGAGCGAATGATGAACGGTATGGTATGTGCGTTGCAGAGATCTTCAACGTTGCAGTCTAGCAAATTTCGAGGACGAAATTCCTTTTAAGGGGGGAGGATGTGAGACCCCGCATTTTTACATACCTTTAATTTACTCATATTTTGTTATTGGATATTTTAATTTATTTTAATAAATTTAATTGTTATCTCACAAATTTTATTTCGGGTACATTTTATTCATAATTAGAGTTAGTTATTTGTGAGATCTACGATTTTAATATTTATAATTATTTAAAGATTATTATTGGTTTTATCATTTGGATTGTTATCGATATTATTTTGATTTAGTGGTTTTGATTTTATTATAGTTATAAGCTTTTGTGAGATTCTTGAATAATAGTACTTTTAATTATTTTAATTAATTGTTGCTACTGGTCTTTCCATCTGAAATGATATATTCAGTACTTTTAGTTTTAATTATTATAAAATATGGTTTGAATTGCCGAACTTTTATTAATAAGTATTAATTCTATTTTATTCGACATTATCTGATTTATTGATCTTAAATTTATTAAATTCTTAAGTCTTATTATATTTATTCTATTTTGGTTGGGAAGCTTTTGAATAGCTCCAAAAATACTATGTTATGCAGGATTATTTTATTAACTTGATTTTAGTTATTTGAAATAGTACGAGATTTTAAACGTGCTTTAAATATCTGATTTAAATGTATAGATCTATTCCTTTTAAATAATTGAATAAAGTTTATCATTTTAAGTATAGATGAAAAATATTATGTTGAAAAATAAAATAAGTTGAAATAATATTTTATTTAATTAGTTTGAGAATTTTAAGTTAAGTTGATGTTATATGCTTTCAAATCAGTGTTTTAAATTCATCTGTTGTCCGTTTGAAGATCCAAAAGCATTGGGCCTATAAATAGCGCGGAAAGGGTCAGATCCCTTATTTTTCCCCTCTCCCTTTTCCTTTTCTCTCTCTCCTCTCTCTTTTCTCTCCCACGTGCTATAGTAACTGTGGGAGGAGCAGTTCGGTTTTTGTCTCGTGGCGGTGCCACCCCCGGCCGCCAAGCCTCACCTCCGGCCCCACCTGAACCGCCACCCTCCGGCGAGTCCAACCCCTCTAGTGGTGTCAACCACCGTAGCCCCACGTCCCGCCGGCAGCCCTAAACCCGAGAGGCGTTTAAACCTCTACGCCGCACCTTTCACCACCCATAGCTCTGCCATCAGCCACCGTACCACAACACCACCCTCGCCATTTGATCCACCACCCATAGACAACCTATCACCAGAAATCTCAGTCCCAACGAAGCACCCACTTTCTTTCTCCTCCCTTGGAACCGAAATGGGTCTCCAAATGAGCTTTCTGTCGTCGCGCCGTCGTCCGGCTACCGTGGTTCTTACCACCACTGCCAAAAGCTTCCCCTACCTCAGTTTATCACACCCCTAAAACAGTTTTCCCATCCATGGCCACACCTCCCTTGTACGGGGGAAAATTCGAAAATGGGTCTCCACCGTTTCGAGCTAGATCCGCCGCCTTCTGGTGGTTGCACCACCTCACTGCCATCGGCACGAGATTCCCCATCCTCCAAGAAGCATTCCCCTGAATTTTGGTGTCAAACGGAGTACCCGAACCCGTCACTTCGCCATGCCTAGAGATGAATAGTGCACAATTTACCCGCTTGGGATTGGGGATCACCGCGATGTTCGATTGGCATCCGTTTATGCACTGTAAGTAACAGATGTTTGATTGACTATTTGATTGGGTGCTAATCTCTGTTTTGTTTGCTTGATGTGTTATCTAGTGATAATGAGTAATTCGAGAGTAGATTGGTTGGGCCTGAGGCCATTTAGTGGAGATTGAGATTATTCCGAGTCAATCTTACTATGGTTGAATACTGTGTGGATGGCAATTGTTGATGGTATAATGTTTTGGTTGGATGACTCTAGTATTTTAGTGATTATTGGCGATAAAATGTTTTGGTTAGACGACTCGACTATTTTAATGATTATTTGCGATAAAATGATCTGATTAGACGATTCGATTATTTTAGAGATTATGAGTGATAAAATGATCTGGTTGGATAATTCGGATATTTTAGTGATTATTGGTGATACAATGATCTGATTGGATAATTCGATTATTTTAATGATTAAGTGATAGAACGATTTGGTTGGGCAATTCGATTATTTTAATGATTATTAGTGATAAAATGATTTGGTGGGATGACTCTAGTATTTTATTAATTGTTGGTGATAGAATGATTTGGTTGGATGACTCCGTTACTTTTTAGTAACTATCGATGTGTGTTCTTAGATTCCCTTGATGTATAGATTGATAAATGTTTGGGATTAGAGAAAATAGTATATGATGATCATCTGTTGAAGAGAATAACTATACATGCAATGTAAATGTGGTGATTAATGATTGGTTATGATATAGCTATTAAGTTTTGAGAAGATCTTAAGAAAATATGCGTGTTTTAGATAAAGAGAAAGGAGAAGAAAAGTTAGGTTTGACTCCATTATAAGTTGCGTCCTTAACTCCTATAAGATAGTGTTGGTTGGATGTGATGTGACTCAAGGTTTTGACTATACCTTCATTGGAATATGCACAATGTGTGAGATAGAAGATAAATTAAAATGGATGTCGGTTCATATGTTAATATGTATGAGATATGTTTTGTGAATGTATGATTCATATGTTTCATGACTCACATGTTTTGCATAAGAAGTCACATGTCACATGCATGTCCCATGCATGAGCACGAAAAGCATATTTTGAGTCAAGCATGTTTTTAAAAGGAAATAAAATCAGTAAAGTTTTATAAGAACTCCAAAGGCTGGGACGGGGTAGTGCCCCAGTGGAACTCCCTGTCCATTCAAGAGTGTTTAAAGTCGAGTGGAAGCCCCTGGGTCGACGGAGAACAGTCGGCGGACCGTGTATGGCTCTAGAAGGTGTCCGGAGCACAGTCGCACCTAACATTGGTGGGTGCCAAAGACGGGTAAGGTGTAAGGACCTGCCGTACTATAAGCTAAGTGACGCACTCACCTTAAGGTGATGCGGTAACCAATAGGGAACACGCGGTGTTTAGGGGAACCGTGTTGTGTCTCATATATGCTACGTGATAAGTCATTACAAGATGGGCTTTCGACCCATAAGAAAAGATCTGTATATGATAAGTGGTGTCTAAGATAAGAAAAGACGAAAAGAAATTTTGAAAAGATGACTTTCGAAAAGAAGTTCAAACAGCTCATATGAAAGAAGTCAAGTTATATGAAAGCTTTTTTTATGAAAAGCACATACATGAAGCAAAGCATTGAAAATTGTCAAGGATTATGAATGTTTTTACATGAAAGTGCATGTGCATAAGTCATGTTGCAAGTCTCATATTCATGGTACATGCACCCATTGAGTTTACTAGTATATGTTGATGATGTTCTGTTATGTGAATTGATTGTATGTTTGTTGTCTGTTGCTTACTAGGATTCACATCTCACCACGGTGGATCGCGCCCACCCTACGGTCTCCCATTTTACGGGATCATAGTTTGTGATTGCAGAAAACGAAACTTGGCTCAAGATACAGACTCCACAGGAAAGGAAATTTGTTGAGAGGATGAAGATCGAGATTATGATCTCGAAAGCAGTATTTGCTTATCTTTTTCTTTTGAAAGATTGTATAATCCCCTGTTGAAAAAATTGTTTTAAATTGATTTGTAATTTTTAAGAATCTCTGGTACTAGAACGGCTGACTTTTATTTATTTTCCGCTGCGTATATTTATTGTACACTTGGTACATGCTTCAGACACTCTTCAAATACTATTCGATAGGATGATTGATCCATGAGATGATCGTCTTGATGTCGCGAGTCCTTCTAAATCCCAGGGGGGATTCGTGGGCGTCACACCACTGGTCTATACTCATAAAATAAATTTAGAGGAAGGAATTAATCCTTGAAGAGACCCCCAATGTAGACTTAATCCCACTATGAAAGAAGTTGTGAAAAATGAAGTATTGAAACTATTAGATGCAGGAATAATTTATCCTATTGCTGATAGTAAATGGGTAAGTCCTATGCAGGTTGTTCTTAAAAAATCAGGGGTAACTGTGATAAAAAAAAATGACCTCAGAGAGTTAGTCCCTGCAAAACTGGTGACTGGTTGGTAGATGTGCATTGATTATAGAAAATTAAATGACATCACATGAAAAGACCATTTTTTGCTTCCTTTTATTGATCAAATTCTTGAGTGGGTGGCTGGTCATCATTTTTATTGCTTTCTGGATGGTTATTCTGGTTATTATCAAATTGAAATTACACTAGAAGACCGGGATAAAATCACTTTTACTTGTCCTTTCAGTACTTATGCTTTCCATAGAATGCCATTTGGAATGTGTAATACTCCAACTACTTTTCAACATTTGATTACGCCCAAAGAATAACGCGGTCGTTTGCAGTATAGCTTTGGGGTGTCGATTCCACAGGGAGATAGATTGAGAAATTGAAGAACAATAATGAAATTAACAAAAAGATTAAATGAGTGTGATAAGTAAATTTTAGAGTGTGATGTAAATTAAAACTAAATGAGTAATTTGAAAAATATAAAAATGAGATGAAAAGTAGAGCGTAGGGAATTCCTTGTGTATTTGTGGTATTCAAATTTATTCTTAATTCATTGATAACTCAATTAAGAATTCTATGTCCAAATTCTTAATCGGAAGATATAACATTAATAACCAAAATTTAAATCACATATAACTCTTTGAAAAATCATTCTTCGCGCTTAACTCTCATAAATTGTTATCGATATTGAGAAAATCCAACGACGACAATATACCTAAGAGGCGATATTGCAACAGAGAATTAAATCAATATAGATAATCAATTGCTCCAAACATAATTATATAACTAATTCACTCAATAGAAAAAGCATGACTGAATCCATAAACGAAATAGATTCTATAATTATTTGAAGACGAAAAAACATCACAAATAAATTGAGAATAATAGAACAAAAGAGTTTTAATATTTAAAGACCAAATACATGAATCAAAAATAAATTACAAATACCATCACACACACAAGTTCATCCCTAGCCCTCCTTGAGAATTTAGTTACACATATTGAAAATATGCAACAAAAATTCTCCAAGGGATAATATGGAAGAGCCAACCATTATTTTCTTCTCTCTTCTTTGGTTTTTCTTTTATTTTCTCAAGCTGTCAAAATAATGGCTCTTCCAAAGCATCCTCCCACACTAAGCATTCTCTTAGAACACACACCCCTTCCTTCTATTTATAAGCATCCTTCATGCAAGTTGTCATGACAAAATCATCACAATTTCAACTTGTTTTGCCATGTGCCATTCTTGAATCCAAGTGATTTGTGAGTTGTCATTTTGATCATTTGTTTTCCCACCATGCATGAGCTGGATTTTGCTTGTAAGTTGAGTGTTTCAATTTTGTTTCTCTATCCATTAGTTGTCTTGTATGACTTAATATCTTGTGGTCAAATAATTTGTCTACAAGAAACTTGAGTGCACTTCATCTTGCATATGAATTGATCATTGAATTTCCAAGTTGGTGTAGGAGTGCTTGCTGGAAAATATTATGATGACATTTGGATTTTATGCAAGTGGCTGAAAAATATCCAGGAACGTCAAGTGCAGGTGCGTCCACTTGATAGTCGCTTTGTCTTAGATTGAGTGGATATCTCTTCAAACATAAAACACAAAAGTTCTAGATATTTCTCTTGCGGTTCTAGATCATCTTGAATCAGCTCAATCGGAGATTGGATGAGAGAGTAATGCCCATATTACGAAAAGATGTCAGAACTGTCTAAAATTCCGCAATTATCTTCATTTGCTCCTAATGTCTCCATTTGTGTCCTAAATCAAAATATAAGAATAATGAGTATAGTTAGGCATCAAATAAGAATAAAGTATTAAACATTAAGAGAGGAAAATATGGCATTTTATATTCTCATCAATATATTAAATCATGCTTATATCTATTTCAAGATAAATGACCATTAATTTTAATAATATGAGTTATATCCATTATTTTCTCATTTCTTTTAGTATTTAAATAGAGTATTTAGAGTGCATTTTTGTGCACTCATCACACCCCCCAACTTACTCATTGCTAGTCCCTAGCAATTTTCATGTAAAATGATGAGAAAGACTAAATAAAATCACACATAGGGGCCATCAAGACACATCGGAAAAATCAACACAAAGGGTTGTAATGTGGTTTAGGGTTGGGGTTCATAAGAAGAAAAGGTGAAGAGGTTTCAAAAACTTCCAAGTATACACAAAAGGGAATCTGTTAAATTTTTCAGTAGACTATACTTTCCTTTTGATGTACTTTTCAATTTTTTAGATTTTAGACTAAGTACACTTTTCCATCTTCTTTTGCCACTGGTGTCTTCGCAATTTGATGAACTCTTTCATGAATAATTTGATGGACACATCTAACACCATGCCATTTTTGTCATGTTTTTTTTTTTTAATGATAATTTCACACCTAGTACACACTTGGAAGTAAAATGGTAGGAAAATATAGTGTATAAGCTATACTCCAATGTGGAGAGGTATGGATGATGTAGATATGAAAAGAAAAGGCCATATGTGTATATTGGCTCAAAATTGGCTGCTAGGGATCTATGATGAAAAGGCTCAGCTTGAAAGGCTCAAACGTTGATCCTAAGTTGACTTTCGTCATATCCCAAGTATATCCACCATCTTACCACAAACCATGTAATGATATTCTCAAAAGAAGTGTCAAATTCAATAGATCAATGGATACTTATCACAATTTCTGTATTTGTAAGCTCTCAATTCTCACCAACATTCACATGAATACTTGAGCAAAATAATTCTTTAGTTACATGTGTCAAATCACCATATTACCACAAAGTTTGGATAAGTGCATAAAATTTTTTTCTGTGGATGCTTTAGCAAAATGATTTAAGTTGGGTTTGTTGAATTCGCCAAGATGGTTATGAATGAGCATGAGTATCATGTGTGAAAAGATGCCTGTGTGAAAAAAATTTGGCAATTTTTTATATATTAATTCAAATATGCCACAGAGTTTAAATAACAGATTTGTATTTCCACCCCCCAACTTAAATGAAACATTGTCCTCAATGTTTAATAATCAAAATTGGATGGGGAGTAACTAAAAAGGGTAGGATACACCTGATGTGTGATGTAGATAGCTCACTAAGCGTCAAAAGTAGTGATCTGAAATGACAAAATGATACTATCCTGCAAACAAAAATAAAGAAAATAGTAGTAAATAAAAACAAAACAAAACAAATAAGATGAAAATAATAATAATAATTATTGTTGCATGCTGTGGTCAAAGTTGGTAGACCAAGTTTACAACCGGACTATCTTCCACTTCTTGAACTATTTCTCCTGGGTCAAAAACGAAACTCTTATTTGCCCAATAAACTCAGTGTTCGAGCTTCACAGGTAGGTGGCAAGGCTTTAGATTAACTTTTGGTACTTGCCCACTTGAAAGAATCTGTTTTTCATTTTTCTCAAGCAACTCCTCAAATTTCGGTTGCCAAGCCTGTGTGCTATAATCTTGAGTATTGTCAAAAATTGCACAAATATTAGCTACATCAGATGAATCACTGATAGGATTATACTCAAAATCAACAATAAAATTCTCAAGGGGATCAGAATCATGAGTTGTGAAAATTTCTCTATCTATGAGTGAGTCAATCATATATATCTGCTGGCACTCGTGATTCTTCACAGTTTCTTGTGCCATATATTGACCTTGAGGTACAGACTGAGCTTGAGAAGGGAACTTACCTTGCTCATTTACACTCAAGAAACTCGTTATTTTAGATACCTGGCTCTTTATCTCCTTTTGTTCTTCAACAACCTGCATAATTAAAGACTCAAATTTTTGGTTAGTCTTACCCTGTACTTCAATAAATGCATGCAAAGTGTCTTCTAAAGAATTTCTAGAAGATTGAGGTGCATGGTATGGTGCAGAATATGATCTAGAAGGTTGTGCAGGCTGTTGGTTTTCAGACTTCCAACAGAAGTTGGGGTGATTACGCCATCCTCTCATGTTAGCATGTGTAGGACAGTCTTGGACATGATGATCTACCTCACCACAGACAACACATGGCCCAAAGATTCTGCATGATTAGCCATGTGTGTTGGTTTTGAGTTTTTGGTTTTCAATAACTCTAATTCTCTGGTGAGCATTTCAACCTTAGCCTTAAGGTTATCCTTCTCCCTTAGATGGTAAATACCACCACTCAAGTTTCCTGTAGGTCGTGACCTGTTTGTGCTATCAGTAGCACTAGGTCCAGTCCAAGTATGAGCTTTTTCAGAAAGCTCATTGAGGTACTCTATGGCCTCATCGGGATTTTTCTGTAAAAATTCTCCATTGCACATCATTTCCACGAATTGATGTTCCCTGGGCGTAAGGCCTTCATAGAAATAACTCACTAAACGCCAATTCTCATATCCATGGTGGGGACACATACTCAGTAATTCTTTAAATCTTTCCCAAGACTGGTATAAAGTCTCACTATCCTTTTGTGCAAAGGTAGCGATTTGTCTTTTTAAAGCATTAGTCTTATGTTGGGGAAAGTATTTATTGAAAAACACTTGAGTCATCTCACTCCATGTTCCAGTAGACCGTGGTCTTAGTGAGTACAACCAACTCTTAGCTTTATCTTTCAAAGAAAAAGGAAAGAACTTTAGCCTTATCGTTTCGTCAGTGGTATTTTGACTGTGAAATGTTGCAACTACTTCCTCAAATTCCCTAATATGAACATAGGGGTTTTCATTTTCTAGACCATGGAAAGTCGGAAGTAATTGTATCATTCCCGTTTTAAAATCTACATGACGAACATTAGGTGAGAACATAATACAGGATGGTGTGGCTGTTCGTGCGGGATGAAGATAATCTTGGAGGGTTCTAACAGGTTGGTCCACGTGTTCACTCATCGCGTCAGAATTGGAAGAATTATCAAACAAGCGATTAGAAAAATTAGATTCTGAATCTGATTCTAGCACGGGTCTACTAACAAACCGTCCAAAAGTGTCTCTGTACCTGCGCATGCAAAGTAAAGAAAAGCGTAATACTGAAAAAAAAAATTACGAAAAGAAAAGTAAAATAAAATAAAGATGCAGAAAGCTAAAAAGAAAATGAACGAAGTTACCGCTTTTTTTTTTTTTCAAACTACTAAAAAAAAAACTGCAAATTCTTCTACCGTCTCACCGGCAACGGCGCTGATTACGCCCAAAGAATAACGCGGTCGTTTGTAGTATAGCTTTGGGGTATCGATTCCGCAGGGAGATGGATTGAGAAATTGAAGAACAGTAATGAAATTAACAAAAAGATTAAATGAGTGTGATAAGTAAATTTTAAAATGTAACGTAAATTAAAACTAAATGAGTAATTTGAAAAATATAAAAATGAGACGAAAAGTAGAGCGTAGGGAATTCCTTGTGTATTTGTGGTATTCAAATTTATTCTTAATTCATTGATAACTCAATTAAGAATTCTATGTCCAAATTCTTAATCGGAAGATATAACATTAATAACCAAAATTTAAATCACATGTAACTCTTTGAAAAATCATTCTTCGTGCTTAACTCTCATAAATTGTTATCGACATTAAGAAAATCCAATGACGACAATATACCCAAGAGGCGATATTGTAGCAGAGAATTAAATCAATATAGACAATCAATTGCTCCAAACATAATTATAGAACTAATTCACTCAATAGAAAAAGCATGACTGAATCTATAAACGAAATAGATTCTATAATTATTTGAAGACGAAAAACATCACAAATAAATTGAGAATATAGAACAAAAGAGTTTTAATATTTAAAGACCAAATACATGAATCAAAAATAAATTACAAACACCATCACACACACAAGTTCATCCCTAGCCCTCCTTGAGAATTTAATTACACATATTGAAAATATGCAACAAAAATTCTCCAAGGGATAATATGGAAGAGCCAACCATTATTTTCTTCTCTCTTCTTTAGTTTTTCTTTTCTTTTCTCAAGCTCTCAAAATAATGGCTCTTCCAAAGCATCCTCCCACACTAAGCATTCTCTTAGAACACACACCCCTTCCTTCTATTTATAAGCATCCTTCATGCAAGTTGTCATGATAAAATCATCACAATTTCAACTTGTTTTGCCATGTGCTATTCTTGAATCCAAGTGATTTGTGAGTTGTCATTTTGATCATTTGTTTTCCCACCATGCATGAGCTGGATTTTGCTTGTAGGTTGAGTGTTTCAATTTTGCTTCTCTATCCATTAGTTGTCTTGTATGACTTAATATCTTGTGGTCAAATAATTTGTCTACAAGAAATTTGAGTGCACTTTATCTTGAATATGAATTGATCATTGAATTTCCAAGTTGGTGTAGGAGTGCTTGCTGGAAAATATTATGATAACATTTGGACTTGATGCAAGTGGCTGAAAAATATCCAGGAACGTCAAGTGCAGGTGCGTCCACTTGATGGTCGATTTTGTCTTAGATTTAGTGGATATCTCTTCAAACATAAAACACAAAAGTTATAGATATTTCTCTTTCGATTCTATATCATCTTGAATCAGCTCAATCAGAGATTGGATGAGAGAGTTATGCCCATATTACGAAAAGATGTCAGAACTGTCTAAAATTCCGCAATTATCTTCATTTGCTCCTAATGTCTCCATTTGTGTCCTAAATCAAAATATAAGAATAATGAGTATATTTAGGTATCAAATAAGAATAAAGTATTAAATATTAAGAGAGGAAAATATGGCATTTTTTATTCTCATCAATATATTAAATCATGCTTATATCTATTTCAAGATAAATAATCATTAATTTTAATAACATGAGTTATATCCATTATTTTCTCATTTCTTTTAGTATTTAAATAGAGTATTTAGAGTGTATTTTTGTGCACTCATCAGGCGCCAAAATTTGATTACGCCCAAAGAATAACGCGGTCGTTTGTAGTATAGCTTTGGGGTGTCGATTCCACATGGAGATGGATTCAGAAATTGAAGAACAATAATGAAATTAAAAAAAAGATTAAATGAGTGTGATAAGTAAATTTTAGAGTGTGATGTAAATTAAAACTAAATGAGTAATTTGAAAAATATAAAAATGAGATGAAAAGTAGAGCGTAGGGAATTCCTGTGTATTTGTGGTATTCAAATTTATTCTTAATTCATTGATAACTCAATTAAGAATTCTATGTCCAAATTCTTAATCAGAAGATATAACATTAATAACCAAAATTTAAATCACATGTAACTCTTTGAAAAATCATTCTTCGCGCTTAACTCTCATAAATTGTTATCGATATTGAGAAAATCCAACGACGACAATATACCTAAGAGGCGATATTGCAGCAGAGAATTAAATTAATATAGATAATCAATTGCTCCAAACATAATTATATAACTAATTCACTCAATAGAAAAAGCATGACTGAATCCATAAACGAAATAGATTCTATAATTATTTGAAGACGAAAAAACATCACAAATAAATTGAGAATAATAGAACAAAAGAGTTTTAATATTTAAAGACCAAATACATGAATCAAAAATAAATTACAAATACCATCACACACACAAGTTCATCCCTAGCCCTCCTTGAGAATTTAGTTACACATATTGAAAATATGCAACAAAAATTCTCCAAGGGATAATATGGAAGAGCCAACCATTATGTTCTTCTCTCTTCTTTGGTTTTTCTTTTCTTTTCTCAAGCTGTCAAAATAATGGCTCTTCCAAAGCATCCTCCCACACTAAGCATTCTCTTAGAACACACACCCCTTCCTTCTATTTATAAGCATCCTTCGTGCAAGTTGTCATGACAAAATCATCACAATTTGAACTTGTTTTGCCATGTGCCATTCTTGAATCCAAGTGATTTGTGAGTTGTCATTTTGATCATTTGTTTTCCCACCATGCATGAGCTGGATTTTGCTTGTAGGTTGAGTGTTTCAATTTTGCTTCTCTATCCATTAGTTGTCTTGTATGACTTAATATCTTGTGGTCAAATAATTTGTCTACAAGAAACTTGAGTGCACTTCATCTTGCATATGAATTGATCATTGAATTTACAAGTTGGTGTAGGAGTGCTTGCTGGAAAATATTATGATAACATTTGGATTTGATGCAAGTGGCTGAAAAATATCCAGGAACGTCAAGTGCAGGTGCGTCCACTTGATAGTCGATTTTGTCTTAGATTGAGTGGATATCTCTTCAAACATAAAACACAAAAGTTCTAGATATTTCTCTTGCGGTTCTAGATCATCTTGAATCAGCTCAATCGGAGATTGGATGAGAGAGTAATGCCCATATTACGAAAAGATGTCAGAACTGTCCAAAATTCCACAATTATCTTCATTTGCTCCTAATGTCTCCATTTGTGTCTTAAATCAAAATATAAGAATAATGAGTATAGTTAGGCATCAAATAAGAATAAAGTATTAAACATTAAGAGAGGAAAATATGACATTTTATATTCTCATCAATATATTAAATCATGCTTATATCTATTTCAAGATAAATGACCATTAATTTTAATAATATGAGTTATATCCATTATTTTCTCATTTCTTTTAGTATTTAAATAGAGTATTTAGAGTGCATTTTTGTGCACTCATCAACATTGCATGATGAATATTTTTAGTGATATGGTTGAAAAGTGCATGGAAGTTTTTATGGATGACTTGACTGTTTTTTGATCTTCTTTTGATGCATGCTTAATGAGTTTAGAAAGAGTACTGACTCGTTGTGAAGAAAAAGAATTGGTTTTAAATTGGGAAAAATGTCATTTTATGGTACCTTTAGGTATTGTTTTAGGGCATATTATTTCTTCCAAAGGAATGGATGTGGATCAATCAAAAGTTGAATTAATCTCTAAATTGCCTACACCTAGGACAGTCAAGGATATAAGATCATTTCTTGGTCATGCGGGCTTTTATAGGAGATTCTGACAGAATTTTTCTGCCATATCTAGACCACTATGTAACCTCCAAGCTAAGGATGCCTCATTTGAATGGAGACACGCCTGTCAAAAGGCTTTCAAAACATTAATTGGCAAGCTTACTTCAGTACCCATAATTCAACCACCTGATTAGAATTTACTTTTTGAAATTATGTGTGATGTTAGTGATTTTGCTATAGGTGTTGTTCTTGGACAACGAAGAGAAGGGAAACCTTTTGTCATTTACTATGCTATTCGAACTCTAAATAGTGCCAAAATGAATTACTCCACCACTGAAAAAGAGTTGTTAGCTGTAATATTTGCTTTGGATAAATTTCGCGCTTATTTGATTGGTTCTCCTATTATTATCTTT
The DNA here is from genome assembly GCA_036898215.1 of Platycarya strobilacea. Classification (NCBI taxonomy): domain Eukaryota; kingdom Viridiplantae; phylum Streptophyta; class Magnoliopsida; order Fagales; family Juglandaceae; genus Platycarya; species Platycarya strobilacea. Next base: position 5,642,907 of record CM072558.1, read on the forward strand.
ACAGATCATGCAGCCCTTAAGTACCTTCTTACAAAGAAGGATGCTAAGCCACGATTAATACGATGGGTTTTACTTTTGCAAGAATTTGACATCACCATCAAGGATAAGAAAGGAGTAGAGAAGGTAGTGGCAGACCATCTCTCTAAACTCACATTCAATGGCACTTCTGACCACATGCCAATCAAAGATGATTTTCTCGATAAGCATTTACTTTCTATTACTTCTCTACCAGCCAATCAAGGATGCTTATAAATAGAAGGGAGGGGTATGTGTTCTAAAACTATGCTTAGTGTGAGGGGATGCTAGAGCTATTTTGAGAGATTGAGAGAAGAAAAGAAAAACCAAAGAAGAGAGAAAACAATAGCCTGTTCTTCCATATTTTTTCTTAGAAAATTTTCGTTGCATAATTTCAATATGTGTAACTAATTTTCTAGTAGAGTTAGGGATGAATTTGTATATATGATGGTATTTGTAAATTTTTTTTATTCATATATGTGTTCTTCAAATATTAAACTCTTTTGTTTAGTCATTTAAAATTTATTATAAATGTTTTCGTCACCAAATAATTTTAGAATTTATTTCATTTATAGATTCAGTTATGCATTTTCTATTGAATGGAATAATCCTTTGAGTATGTTTGGTTCAATTGGTTATCTATATTAATTTAATTTTTGGCTGCAATATTACTCTACGAGTATATTGTCGACGTTGAATTTCCTTAATATCGATAACAATTCTCGTTCTTATATTGCGATGAATGGTTTTTCAAAAGATTACATTTGATTTAAATCTGGTTATTAATGTTTTATTTTTCGATTGAAAATTTAGACATAAAAATTTCAATTGAGGTATTAATGAATCAAAAATAATTAAAATACTAATTATATATAAAGGATTTCCGATACTCTACTTTTCATCTCATTTTTATACTTTTCAAATTACTCATTTAGTTTTAATTCACATCACACTCTAAAATTTACTTTTCGTACTCGTCTAAATCTTTTTGTTAATTTCGTTACTATTTTTCAATTTCTCAATCCATCTTCCTGTAGAATCGATACCCCAAAACTATACTGCAAACGACCGCATTATTCTTTTGGCGTAATCACATGCCCAACCATTTTAATCTGATCCTTCTCAAGGATTCAAATCGATACCATGTGATCTTTTTCCTACGACACTATAGATTTACACATAGACATGTTGCTCTAATACCACTCTGTGACGTCTCCAACTTACGTCTGAGATTTAACGTAAACTGAAGCGTCAGAATAAGTAATACAAGGCTACATATCCTTTGTACATATCATATATATATATATATATAGCTTGTATGCATCTAGCTTACTAATCATGTGTAATGAGTAATACAACGGAATAAGGTTAATTTTCAAAGGATGTGAAGAAGTTTAACTTTGCACATAAATAACATGGTACAACATAAATAAAACCCATATATATATATATATATTTTCAAAAACATCAAGTCTCAGTTATACATAAGTTAGAGGTCCAAAATACATATACATAGATTCTCGTTTTTCTTTTATGCCTCTTCACCAAGCAGGCCCTTTCTTAACTTCCTTATACTCATTCCCATATTGAATCTTGTTCATACTGATTTCAAAATCGTGCTGGAGGAGTTTCCTAATGGCGTTACGAGCACATTGCTTATAGATAAAGAGCCATCAGAACTCAAAACAGGCAACGTCCTATGTTTGACCAGTCCTCAGACATAAAAGATGTATATTACCTTATGTCCTCCATCATTTGATCGAAAATAGAAAAGGCATAGTTATCAAAAAGTGAGTTAACAAAAGGAGAGAATTCAGAGGGCCATTCAAGACTCAACGGAATCTCTCAAGGACTCCGGGTCTCCTGGCTGGTCATACCTACCTGGAACCAAATCTATCATTCAAAAAGGAATGATAGGTAATATTCAAATAATGAAATTTCAATAAAATCTTAGTAAGTGCACAGGTAATATGATAAAACAATAACAGTATTCACAACTAACATGTATATGCACATGATATGATCTAAGACCTATTAATCATGACTCGTACATGACTTATGCATGACTTACATTGGAATTGTGCACCTTATATAAAAAGACTTAGTGGACACAGGTGCACATTTTTTCGTGTCATGACGTATCTTTTCGTGAAAATCTTAATTTCATAATTTCGTTCTTATTCTTATAAATTTTAGCCTTAACCCCGATGGTAAATCGAATCACCTTCACCATCGAGTGTCCTAGTGTGACGACAGTTACGTATCGCATTCATCGTTAGCTTTTATATTCTCATTAGTCATACGGTAGTTACATATCGCCTTCACCCTCAACTTCCATAAGAAGTCGTGTCATGACAGGAGTTACGTATTGCCTTCCCCGTTGGGACATAATTTCTTATCATTCGATGGGAGTTATATATCGCCTTCCCATCAGTACGTAAGTCGCACGAGAGTTACGTCAATCACACGTGACTTTTTAAAATTTCTTATTCTTTTCTTATTTCTTTCTTATACTTATAAAATTTATTTTCATATTTATCTAAAATGAACATCATGACCCTTAACATAAAAACTTATGATGAACTTGAGTATGCAAGTACTCTTACACAATTGCATGCATGCTTTATGCTTACATGGGTCTTATGACATATAAGACTTACTTAATCAATGCGTAGCACAAATAATTCACATCACATATCATATATCAATTAGAACATAATCCATTTAGCTTAAGAAATAAAATAAACAATTTTAATCTTAGATTTGCTAGTGTAGGCCGAACACCATATATATAAAAATTATTTTATTTTCTTCTTAATCATACTTATTCCTTATTTTATAAATATGAACATTTCATAAATCAATTCCCTAGCCACCAAGCCGAGACACATGCATATATATATGTATATATATATCCCTACCCTAATTTCAATTCATTCTTTTTATTCAAGACTTATCTTTCATAATTTTATTCATGACTAAACCTTTGTTTTTCAATAGAATCTATACCATATTTTAATATTGCAAAAATAATCAACATAACCATAGCTTAAGTGACAAAACATAAAATATTTCAATCTAATTCATGGTGAGGCCAAAACCCCTAAATTATAATTCCAATTTTCTTTTGTCATCTAAAGTTTACATATTTTTATTCATTCTCATCATCATAGCTCGCTAAGATAACATCTTGCTTCTTAGTAAAGTTTCTCTTTTTTTCGTGCAGGAATTCAAAACTCAGGCTTGCTTAAATCAAACTAACTATCATTTTGTATTTGAAAAGAACAACTATGGCTATAGTACTATCATATAAGTAAATTAACACCAAGTTTAATTTATTTTGTGCACTTACAAATTTTTCCAAATCTTTTCAATTGAATTTGGACTTGGCTTTGGCAATCTCCCTCCCAATGTATCCAAAATGCCTTTGTTCAAGATCTAGGGAAGAATTAGTAGACTAAACAAATGATGGAGGGTTTCTTGGCTAGGGTGACCATGAGCTTAAGTGGGGAAACAAGTGGGAAAAACTCTTCTCCTTAGTATGGTCGACCAAATATATAGCCAAAAGGGAAGAAGAATTGGCTTAAGATACATGGTCCTTTATTGCCTTGGCCAAGTGTCCTACTTGGCTTAGTCTCATCATTTGCTCTAATCCTAGACTTGGTTGGCAAGAAACACGTCTATGGACTCTCTTTGTGCCACCTAAGAGCTTAACAAGATTATTAGATACACATAATATTATCACTTGAGTAGGAGTATCTAGAATTGCCTCACATGCATATTTTGGGTTCTATATGTTTCCTAGTGTTATCCGATGCCTTCTAGGGAAAAACCCTCTATTGCCACATGTCCATACAGGTGTCATGCTAAGGGACTAAGGTCAAAGATTTCTCAAAAAGAAGACAAGACAAAGGTTGTGCAAGTTCACTTGCTTAAGTCGGTGCTATGTTTTTCTATGACTAAGTTGGTTCAGTCAACTTCCAAGTAGATTTTGTCCTTAATCTAGTTGACATCTCTTAAAATTAAAAATATGAAAGTTGTATATATTTCTCTTAGGGTTCTATAGAATCTTAAATCACCTAATTTGGAGATCAGAGTAAAGATCTATGACCTAATTACGAAAGGATGTTAAATGTAATAACCCAATTTTTTTAAGATAAAACATTTACTTGAGAATATTTTAGAGAGATTTATTGGAAGGATATTTTTCCATGAAAATTAGATTTGAGGCTTAGATGCATTCAAATAAAAATTTTGGATTTACTTTTGGGATTTGTAATAAGGTATCAACTAGGAAAATTCAATTTTAGGAATAAATTCAAAGGAAAGTGATAGAACAAAACATCAAACACTTGGTGTGTCAAAACAAGTTCTCGGGCTGATCCGTCGGTTTTGGTCTAATAATCATAACTCCTTCATATGAGGTCAGAACGAGGTTATTCCAATTCGTATAATTCTTAAGAAGGATATATAGAACTTTTATGTTTTGGGGTTTTGAAGATAAGGAATTTATAAAGGACCAAATCTGGTATGAAGTGGACGGATAGGAATATGAGTCAACTGGTAACCGACTTAGATGAGTTGTCATATGTTCAGCAATGTGACGAAAATTGTGATTGGCTACCAAACTTTATAAGGTCTTTACATGTGTGAGAACATGTTGCAAGTTGATAAGAATTTATTTAAAAGCCTTGGTGGGTAAGAAAACAAAGGAAAACAAATGGAGAACTCAGATTGGATGTTCTCGGTTGAGTTTTGACATGTTTCAGTGAATTAATCATATCTCTCTCATATGATCTCTTAATGAAGTGATTCAAACTTCTACAGAACCTTAAGAGGATGATATTAAATTTTCATGTTTTGAGTTTTTGAAGAATCAAATGTTATCAAGGATGTATTTAGGCTGGAACATGGCTGGCGTTTGGTGAAATCAAGTGGCTAATGCATGCATAGGTGGAGAATTTTCCAGATTTTGCTTCATCCTCTTTCCATGTGTTGGATCAAAACATGACTCACCAAGCCTAAGATTTAGGGGTGATCATGAAACTACAAACCTATAGGACACATCACCTAATTAGTCAAGTAGGGTGGCTGAAGTGCTCAAGCCCTCTTCCCTTGCTCCCCATGCCTCTTATGCCTATAAATAGATGCATGAGCTTCTATTCTTTCCCCATGAGAGATACCAATTGGTCATAGTGAGAAATAGTCAAGAAAAATATACAAAGACCCATTCACATCACCTAAGTGCTAAAAGAGAGCTAATTGAGGGTATTGGAGAAGAAGTGGTGCTAGACCAACCATAGACATCCAATCTAGCTTTGGGAAAATTTGTAATTGCATATATTAACTTAATCTTGGTACAGAATAAGTGGTTTGGTGATTGAATTATGGGTGATATTTATTTCAGATTAATCTTTGTTCATAGGTTAAATTGAAACATATTGAAGTTTGGAATGGTTTTTGCTATAAAAAAAATACTAGGAAAATTATGAGACCTTAGAAATATATTCTATGATGTTATTATATGAGGATTATATGAAAATATGAGGTCTTGATTTGGAAAACAATGATAAACTAACTCTAGGAAATTTCGTACTTAATAGGGGTATTATTGATAGATTCAACATATTTTAAGAGATAAGGACTAAATAAAGTACGAAATTGGGATTGAAGGGATTGAAGTCAGAACTGAGCTTATCATAGTAAGTATTGACTTTATGAATTGATGTGATGTAAATGTATGTGTATGTGATGTATGCAATTGTGAAATGTTCTCACATATTTATATGGATATAAAATATGCACGTGATAAGTCTAAGTTTATGCGTATGTTGCATTTTGTCACATATATGTATCATCATAAGTCATGAAATATGTTTTAAGAAGATACGTTAAGAAAACTTTACAAGTGGAAAGATTAATAAGTCAGTCATGTCATGACTGGGACCAGTGATACACCTGTATGACTGACGTACCGGTAGGAACCTAACCCTGTCGATGATATGAAAACCGACAGGGACCTAAGCCTGTCGATGATATGAAATCCAGCAGGGACCTAAGCTTGTCAATGATACGAAATAAGTAAGATCCGGTAGGGACCTAAACCTGTTAATGATACAAAATAAGTAAAGACTCACAATGTTACAAAAGAAAATAAGAGTTTAAGTATCATAAAGTGGGTCCATGGAGAACATAAATCTAAGTCATACATGAGTCACATGAAGCATGCCATAAATGCATACTCTGACTGTCTGGCTTGTATGTGATTATTTCACGATATCTATGTTTTTATTAAGTTACGTGTGTACTTACTGAGATTTATAAGGAAATCTCACTTTTATATATTTCTCTTTTTGGAAATATAAAATTATATTGCAAGATTGATGACTGAGAAAAGGGAAGGCCTGATGACTTAAGAAAACTCAGAGGAGCCTAGATGGTCATGAAGTTAGTTTAGGTTTTAAGAATAAGTTATGTATATGACAGACAAAACTAACTAAGTTATGCATGTAAAGATACAAGGATATTTTTAAGAATGGATAATGTGGATATTGTGGTTTTTTTTCACCATGTGATCATTAAATTTATTTTTTATTCAGAACTTTTCTGCTACAATTTGTATTAAGTTTTGATAAGTACGAGGGTGAGTAGCCTAATGTTACTTACCTTGACACTTCAATTTGCGTTGAATTATGAACGTAAATTAGGGGCATCACATTAAAACTGTCCGAAATGAACTAATCCGATTTTATCATGTCGTACATTTTTTACTTATATCACTTGACCTCATAACTCCAATTTTTTTACAATATCTCTTTGAATTTCCAAAAGCCAATCTCATCATGCCAAGAATCTCATTTTAATTTGAAATCAACTAAATTTCCTTGTAACTCAAAATCTCCCTAGAAAACGTTTGCCGTCTCATCTCTTTTTCTAATTCCATAGAAATTTTATTACTATGAAAATTTCCACAAATAAACTATAACAATTTCAAAGTAAATATAGCTATTTTAATAAAGTCAATAGAAGAAAACAGGTCGTCACAATATCTATGGATTGTTGCTTGATGGATTGAATGATTCACATGAATACCATGTAAAGTTCACGTAGTATTTACGTCAAGCATGCATATAATGAAGTAGCTATATTATGTATGTCATGCCATGTTCACATAATACTTAGATCATGTATGCCATGAAATGTTATAAAATGTTTGAATCATGTTGTACAATGCCATGTTATGCTATACCATGTACAAGAATATGTCATGATAAGCTATGTCATGTACAAGAAAATGGCATGTTATGCAATGCTATGTATAAGAAACATGCCATGTTATAAAAGTTCGTAAAGTCTAATAGATTTTCATGCATTAAGAAAGATGAAAATTTTAAGGTGACAAAGATCCAAGCATGTTCCCCACAAGTTATGTTAAGGCAATGCTAGGGACTCAAGTGTGGTTATCTCAAGTTAGGTCAAACATGGACTCAAGCATGTTTGACTCCATGTTAATACACGATATGTAAGTTAAGCGAAATATGGACTCATCCTCATTTTGTAGCATGTTATGACAAGTTAAACAAGTTAAGTGAAACATAGGCTCAAGCGTGTTTTACTCTATGTTATGCAAATTAAGTGAAACATGGGCTCAAGTATGTTTCACTACATGATAAATTATGAGGTGTTATGGACTCAAGCGTGATTCACCATATATTAAGTGAAACACAAGTCCAGACATGTTTCACCTTTTTCCACACCATGTTATGACAAGTTATGCGGTGGCATGGATGCAAGCATGGTTGACCATATGAGAAGCGAAAAACAAGATAAACAAGTCTTCTCTTATTGTGGCTATGGCCTCCTTTCACCACAAGTAGAGATGATAAACAAAGCTTGCTTTGTTCAGTAGCATATAGCTCTGAAGTACCATTTATCCATGCATCTCGACTTGTAATTTCTCGTGCGCAAGCAGAAACCAAAGACCATCCTTTTTTTAACTGTTTCCATAGACACGACCTGACTTTTTTTTATCCTTATCTGCTCCCTCTTACTGCATGTTTCTCTCTAATTTCCTATGTGTGGCGACCGTATCTTCTCCATTAGCCACATATCATTTATCCATTTTGTTCATTCCCAATTGAAACTTATTTTGCCAATTGAATGTTTAGTTTATTAATGATTTAGAATCAGAGATGTGAATAAAAGGTATGTCCTACAATTTCTATTGTGAGATGGCCTACAAGGTTGGGCTTACTCATCCCTAAAATAAATGATTGAGTTTAAAAAATTGCATAAATTTTAGTTAATGGATGCAATAGTTTCGAATTTGTCGATCAGTTCATGTGATAATCATCAAGGCTTGCTACTACGTGATTTCTATATTTAGTTCTATACCTTTTCTTTCATATTTATCCACACTAATTTCGTTTATCTGTAAGAAGAAAAACCTATTTTCATGCGATACTTGTCAATAATAGTATTCTCTTTGTTCTCCAAGTGTTGGTAGTAGCAAATAAATTTAATTCCAATAGCAAAACTTAATTTAATGAGCTTAGTAAATGATATTTTACTCAATTATATGGTTTGGTTTGTTTGTTGTATTTTTTATTCAATAACAGATGAAAAAATATTCTATAACTTGGAATGTCGATACAACTCAAGGGGTTGGTGGTGACTTCGCTTCTCTTCTAGTGGATGTGGAGGAGCGTGAGAGTCTTCCAACTCATTCATCCACATATCACAATCATCTACCCATTCCATTCCACTTTTACACAAAAAATCTAAAAAAACACCTAGTAACCAAACGGTGACTTGGGAACACTTTGTGAAAGTGATACCTATTGACCCTAATAAACCAAAAACTTAGTGCAAACATTGTGGTAAGCTATTTAATTGCCACTACAAGAATGAAATTTCTTCTATGAATCACCACATTTATAATACATGAGAAAAATTTCCTCTTTACCGTAAACATCTTGGAAAAAGTAAATCATTTAGTGGTAAGAAGGATGCGCAGGTGAAAGTATGTAGCCTATAAGGTCTAGTGAATTATGATGCCGAAAATTTTAGGGTGTCTACCGCTAAGTTTTTTATTAGGTGTGAATTGCCTTTCAAGCTAATGGAGCAAAAAAGGCTTATTGAGTATGTGACTAATCTAGAACCTCGATTTATCTTACCATCCTGAACTACTCTAAGAAGTGATTGTATTAAGATGTATGACGAAGAGAAGATACAGTTAGAGAAATTATTACATGGTCAAAGAATTTGTCTAACCACCGATACCTAAACATTGGTGCAAAATTTGAACTACATGATTGCAATTAGAGATTACATAAGAAAATAATAAAGTTTTGCCAAATTCCCAACAGTAGGCGGAAAACTACCGGGAGGGTTTTAGTTAAACTTGGGCTTGCTTGATTAGCAGATTAATAAAATTTTGACCATTACTGTTGATAACACCTCCTCTAATGATGTTGGTGTCGATTACACGAAAATGAGGATAAATGGTAGTAATTCTACCATATTGGATGGTGAGTTTCTTCAGGTGCGGTGTTCTGCCCATACACTAAATTAGATTGTTAATGATGGTTTGAAAGATGTTTATCAGTTAATAGCAACGATTAGAGAAGCCGTCATATATGTGAAGTCTTCATGGTCAAGGTTTTCCAAGTTCAAGACTTGTGCAGTAGAGAAAAATATTAGTGGAGCATGTTGTGCACGGATGTTTTCCAATGGATGGAGCTCCACATAATATTTGATGTTGACTATTACTGCAAAACACAAACAAGCCTTTGAACAATATTATATGTATGTGGATCATGAATTCGTGAACCCCAGTAGTGATGATTGGAAAAAAACATAGATTTTTGTAAAGTTCCTGAAAGTATTTTATGATGTTACATTGAATATTTCAAGTTCTTTGTATGTGACGGCTAATCATATTTCCAGGAACTGTGCACATTTGAAGATACAATAAATAATATGTGCATGAGTAAGGATAACATCACTAGGACCATGGGCAAAAATATAAAATAAAAGTGTGAAAAGTATTGGGGTAGTATAGATAGGATCAACTTGTTGATATATGTTGGTCATGTGCTTAATCCATAGTACAAAATGTTTTCACTAAGGTTTTGGTTGCAACGAATCAAAGGGAGTGAGTTAGCAGATAAGATAGAGTCCAAAGTCAAAATATTGTTAAGCCACTTCATTGAGCAATATAACAAATTTCGTGTGGCTAGTGGGGGGAGTCTAATGTGGCTCAAGTAAAGCCAAGTACTACTTCTACTTCTACTTCTTCTATTAGCTTGACTAAATTTGACCTCAAGTTAGAAAAATATCTTGAGGATCAAAGATTTATGGAGTTTAGATCAAACCTAGATAAGTATTTGTCAGAGGAATATGCACAAAAATCATCCAGTTTGGATATCTTGGATTAGTGGAGAGTTAATCCTACCAATTATCCTATTCTTGCTAAGGTAGCACGTGATGTGTTAGCCACCCTCATTTTCACTATTACCTCAGAGTTTGCATTTAGTACTAGAGGACACATTTTAGATCCTTTTAGGAGTTTATTGTCTCCAGAGACTATCAAAGTTCTTATTTGCACCCAAAATTGGTTAAAGACCAAACCTACTGACATCTAGGAGTTGGAATAATGCATAGAGTTAATGCAGTTTGAAGGTAAGTTAGAAATTTGAAATATATTTTTTTAAATATCTATCTAACTTAATGTATATCTAACTCAAAATTTTCTAATATTTTTTAGATGATTATCTAACTTTATCTACAACCAAGGCTTGTATGAGCCGACATTCTCATTCATGCTGAAAAAAGCTAGAATAAGTGCATTACCTGTGTATGCATTACTTGTGAAGTTTTTAAAAACTTTGGTAATTTTGTATTCCCCTTGTTTCTTGGTAGGATAAATAGAATAAATGAATAAAAGATTTTGATCTACGAGTACATGGCCAACATGCACTTTTAAATTTATTTTGAAGATTGATATGATAAATGCTAGGCCTCATATTTTTTTTTTTGGAGGGGGGGCTGTGTTTTAGTTTTATAAGATATGAATAATCATCTCATTACAGCTACTATGTTGGCTTGCCATAAGTGAAAGGGAAAGATTGTAGAGATGGAAGACGAAGATGATACCAATACAACGGTTTCCTGAAGTTGTTGTTGACTTGAAATTGGTTGTTTTTTTTTCATCGGTGTTTGCTAGTTTTCTTTGTGCAGGCCTAGTAGTTTATCTTCCGGCGAATAGTCTTGGAGCCTTGGAAAATGCTACTACCTGTATACTTGGAATGATAACCATGTATATTCATGTTTAAATGGGTATGCTTGCAAAAATTCAAACACTACTAAATAAACTAAAATAAGATGGAATCCAATCCATCTATATAGGCCTTTAGACATTATTTTTTACACCACAAAAAAAAAAAATTAGGTTCAAACCCAAAAACCAGAAACCCATATTTAAAAAATCCGGATTAAGTTGGGTTTGTGAGACCCCAGGTTTTTGCATATTTTTATTTTGCTTATATTATATCGTTGGATGTTTTAATTTATTCTAATAAATTGAATTGTTATCTCACTTATTTTATTTACGATTGAGATTAGTTATTTGTGAAATCTACAATTTTAATACTCTTAGTTGTTTAACTATCGGTTTTATTATTTGAATTGTTATCAATACTATTTTGATTTAGTGGTTTTGGTTCTATTGTTATTACAAGCTTTTGAGAGATTCTTGAATAATAGTACTTTTAGTTATTTTAATTAATTGTTGCAATTGGCCTTTCCATTTGAATTGCTATCTTCATTATTTTTGGTTTTAATTATCATAATATATGGATTGATTTGTCGTATTTTTTTAATGAGCATTTATTTTATTTTATTTGACATTATTTGATTCATTGATCTTAAACTTATTAAATTACTAAATCTTATTATATTTATTCTATTTTGGTTTGGTAGCTTTCGAAGAGCTCCAAAAATATTATATATTGCAGGATCATTTTATTACCTTGATTTTAGTTATTTAAAATATTGTGTGATCTTAAACGTGCCTTAAATATCTGATTTAAATATATGCCTTTATTCCTTTTAAATATTTAAATAAGTTTTATCATTTTAAGTATTGATGAAAATATTACGTCGATACATAAAGTAAGCTAAAATAATATTGTATTTAATTAATTTGAGCGTTTTAAGTTAAATCGATGTTACGCTCTTTTAGATTAGTGCTTTAAATTCATTTGTTTCCCGTTAGAAGACCCCGAAGCGCCAGACCTATAAATAGCTCGAAAAGGGTCAAAATCCCTCACTTTTCTCTCTCTCCCTTTCCTTTCTCTCCCTTTCCTTTTTCTCTCTCATCTCTCTCTCTCCTCTCCCGCATGCTACAGTGCTCCACAAGGACAGTTTGGTTTTCAACTCGTGGCAGCACCACCTCCACCTAACAAGCCTTACCTCTGGCCCCACCTGAAACGCCAACCTTTGGCGAGTCCAACCCCATTGGAGGTGTCAATTACGGTGGCCCCACCTCCCGCCGGTAGCCCCAAACCCGAAATGAGTTTTATCCTCAACGCCCCCACCTTGCTCAGCCCCTACCTCTGTCATGAGACACCGTACCATTACACCACCACCACCATTGGATCTGGCATCCATCGGCAACCTACCACCAGAAATTCCAGCCCCAACGGAGCTCTTACCTTCTCTCACCTCCTATAAAACCAAAATGGGTCTCCAAATGGATCTCCTTTTGTCGCGCCGCCATATGGCCACCGTGAGTCTCATCTCCACCGCCAAAAGCTTCCCTTATCTCAGGTTGCTACGTCCCTAAAGTAGTTTTTCCATCCATGGCCCCACTCCCTTGTACAAGCAAAAATTCGAAAATGGGTTTTCACCCTTTTGAGCCAGATCTGTCGCCTTCAGGTGGTTATACCGCCTCACTACCACCATCATGAGATTCTTCATCTTACAATGAATAGCCCCATAGATTTTGATGTCAAACTGAGTACTTGAGCCTAACTCGTCACTTGCCGTGCCAGGAGGCGGATAATGTGCAACTTACCCACTATGGATCGTGGATCGGCGCGATATTTAATTGGCGTTCATTTGTGCACTGTAAGTAACAGACATTTGTTTATTGTTTGGTTGATTTCTTGATTGTGTTCTAACCCCTCTTTTTTCAGCTTGAAGGTTAGCTAGTAATGTTCAGAAGTAGGTTTGTTGGGCTTAAAGCCATTTAACGGAGAATGGGATTACCTCGAGTTAATCTTATTGTGATTGGATATTTGTGTGGATATTAATTGTTGGTAATATAATGACTTGGTTGGATGACTCGATTACTTTTTACTAATTGTTGGTGATAAAATGATTTGATCGGATGATTTTGTTACTCTCTAGAAGTTGTTGGTGGTAAAATGATTTGATCGGATAATTTCATTACTTTTTAGTAATTATTGGTGGTAAAATGATTTGAACAGATGATTCCATTACTTTTTAGTAATTGTTAGTGGTATAATGGTTTGGTTGGATGATTCTGTCACTTTTTCTCTATATTTTATTAAGGTGATATACTAGGATTTTAATCTAGGAGATATTTGGAAGAATATAGTGAAAATTTGATGAGGGAACTTAAGAAGTATAGTTAAGTAAAATTCGAATAAGGGTTGAACAATGGCATAACATGTTGGACGATGAAAAGTTTATTTTTCAGGAGTTCATAAGTTTCAATCATAACATACTTCTTTGGAATAACATCAGACTTTAACTCATGTCTGATGTATGGTTATGACTTAAATCTTTAGATGAAATATTAAAATATACTCTTAGATTCCCTTGATGTATAGTTTGAGAAGTGTTTGGGTTTAGAGGAAATATCATATGATGACAAGTTGTTAAAGAGAATAACTTTATAAGTAAGATAAAGGTGTTGGCTAATGATTGGTTATGACTTTAGAGAAAAATGAGTGTTTTGGTAAAGAGAAAAGAGAAGAAAAGTTTGAATTTGACTCCATCATAAGTTGCGTCCTTAACCCCCTATAGGATAAAATTGCTTTGATTCGATGTGACTTGATTTAATTATCTCCTCATTGGAATATGCACGATGTGTTGGAAGGAAAATAAATTAAAAAGGGAATCATGTTCATATGTTAACATGTACAAGATATGATTTGGTAATGCATGATTTATATGTTTATATATTTTGCACGAGAAGTCACATGTCGCATACATGTCCTTTGGATCTACATGTTTTCGAAGGAAAAGGAATTAAGTTTTTATAAAAACCCCAAAGGCTGAGACGAGGTAGTACCCTAGTAGAACTCCCTGTTCACTCATGAGTGATTAAAGTCGAGTGAAAGCCCCTAGGTCAACGAAGAACAGTCTTCAGACCATGTATGGCTTCAAAAGGTGTCCGAAACGTAGTTGCACCTAATGCTAGTGGGTGCCCAAGGAAGGTGTAGGCTTTTGTCTTACCATTATAAGAATAAGATTGTAGTCGCTCGGTTTTAGTGTTCACCGAGTGATGAAGAGCGGTAAACGTAGTCGTCCTGGCTTAAGTGGTCGCCTGGCAATGTGGTAACGCGTATTGTATTTACTTAGGTTTAAGTGGTCGCCGGGTGAGACGGTAACAACCGAGGAGCACACGGTACATAGGGGAACCGTGAGGTGTCCAATAAGAAGTAATGACAAGAAAGAACGGCTTTTGAGCCCAAGAATGATATGTATATGTAAATGGCGCCCAAGATTAAAAAAAAAAATGAAAGACTCGAAAAGTTTATAAAAATGTTTTGAATACGTGTTAAAGAAATCAAAGTTATATGAAGCAATTTTTTACGAAAATCATGTATATGAATCAAAGTTTTGAAGAATGTCAAGGTTTATGGAAATCTTTATATGAAAGTGCATGTTCTCTATTTTTATCTTCACTATTTTGGTTTTCCAATTGAAAACCTACTCTGGATCATACTTCATCTTCAAACTCTAGATTTATTTCATTACCTCTGCCAACTCCAACTCCATCAAATCTCCTCATAGTTCACGTTTTCTTTCTTCTCCTTTGTCTATAAAAGCACTCGAGACCCTTTGAAATTTAAACCCAAGTTGTCGTAGCTTTCACCTAACCTATTGCGACCACCATGCACATTGTCTCCATTTTCTCTCTACTACCAAGCCTAATCTCCATGCAACAAAAGCCACCAATCAATGCCCAACTAATAGAAACTGGGACACCAGCTTGCAGTTTACAGCCACCATAAAAGCCCCTATTTTGCACCACCCAAAACAAACTAGCAAGTGCTCACTGATGCCCAGCCACCATCGACCTTAACTTTGCCATAAACCAACCTAGAACATGCTGGTAGACCAACATAGAAGATGCCATTGGTGAGCCCCCCTCCTTCCCTCATTGTGTGCGTGACCCATAAACGAAAAGAGACAAACAACTTTAGCAAAACAAAAACACCATTCGGTTTCAACCCATATCTCTCTCTCTTGCATCTCACCACCATTTGAGCAGCTCGGTGATGTCACCGGCCACCCTTTCGCCACCCAAAGCTTCATCGTAGTAGATCCATTCTTGGTGAGTCCCCTGGTTCCTTTCACCTGGGTCGTGATCTATGCAAACTTCTTTTGGTTTTTTCTTATCTTTGCAGCATTGATTTTTTTCTCTTTTATATGTTTTATTTCATATCTCCCAAAAGTGCCTCTTATAACCATGTAACTACTTATCTGCCTTAAACCTTTGTAGCCAAGCCTTATTTTCCTAACAAAATGCTTGTAGTAAATAGGCCCTTGGACTTCATTTTAAAACCTATTTGGGACCTTCCCAAGTTAAAAAATGGTTTTAGAATATTTTTAAAATATGTTCCTAGTCAATTATTAAATTATCTCTTGTTATGATTTTAAATAATTAAAAATACTATGACACATTTTTCTAGAAATTTAGTAACTATTAGTGGCTCGTAAATGTTACGAGCTTCGACGTAAAACCAGGATGCAGTGCTAAGAAGTAAGGAACATGATCATATATTTACATGCATGTATGATAAGCGATATGTTTTATAAAAAAAATTATTATGTCTAAATGGCCATCATTGGAAGCCCTTTTTTATCGACCACAGTCATAATAAAATTATGAAAATTCATGCATGATTTACATAAAAGTTATGCATTAAGTTATTTATAAAATTTCATATTTTATGCATCAAAATCATTTATGAAAAGTCATGATTTTATGAAAGAGTTATGCATAAAATTATTTATAAAAGATCATGAATTCATGTAAGGAAGTATGCATCAAGAAATATTACAAAAGAATATGATTTTTGTTTTTGAAATCTATGATATGACAAGTTTGATATGAATGAATATGTAAATGACCTATGTATAATATGAATATAGTACCTATGTATGGACATATTGCATTGCTATGGCGTATATGTCTTCTTTATGCATGGATTTCATAAACCACGGCTATGGGTGGTTTCGACACCCCCAGTCTACATTTGGATTTAATGTAAACTAAAGTGTCAGGATATGTAACACTAAGTTATATACCCTTCGTTCACGTTAAGAATAGTATGCATGCACCTAACTTACTAGTAGCATGAAATGCATGATACAGTGGAATAAGGTTAATTTCCAAACTATGCAAAGGGATCACATGGCAAAACATAACCATAAAACCCACAACTTACTATTTACAGTATCATAGAGTACCAAGTTTTGCATAACCAAGTTCTCCAAAATACAAACATTATTTGTCATATAATTACCCCTTCTAACCTTAGAGCTCTTTATTTACTTATTTGTACTTGTTGCCCAGATAACTAATACAAGAGGGGGGGTGAATTGGGTTATATAAAAAAATTAACAATTATAAACCAAATGCACAATATAAAATATAAACAAAATACGAAGTAGCAAGAAATATAAAGAGTAAGGGTAAGAAGAAGCAAACTCAATATTTTAACGAGGTTCAACTCCACTGCCTATGTCTTCACCTCAAGTTACCCCTTGAGGATCCCAAATTTACTATTCAGTCTCCTTCAGGTGGAGATAAATACCTATTACACCTTTGAGCAACACCGCTCCAAAGAATCCATGTAGAACACCCTCTGCACTTCCAATCATCTCACACTTGGTGATTCAACTATTCTCTGTGTAGAACACCTTCTACATACACAAGGGTTATACGCACCCTCTTACAAATACAAAAGTTGATAATGGGTAGGTTATCAGAATACACTCCTCAATGAGTAAAATAAGAACAATACAACATAATCTATATCTCTCTCAAAATGGACAAGGATTAAGGCACAAAACTTAGAGAAGAAAGAATGAGGGCTTGGAGAAAATGATGCAAAATTTAGCAATTGATGTATAAGCTCTTGTTGTGATTTTTGCAAAATTTAAGTGAGCTACTTATAGGCAAATGAGTCTTCATATTCAAATTTGAAAAAGTTCACATGTCAAACAAGAGCACTATTCACTTTTCAAAATATTCAAATAAAAGCATCCCCTTTTTATATTTATCAAAGACAACTCCATTCACTTTTCAAAGAAATCAAACCTAACTTTTCATACATGACAAAATGAGTATGATTTATTTTTCAAACCAACTCATCTTCTTTTTGCATATGTAAAAAAAACACAACCATATTTCAAGATTTTCAAACAAATCATCTATCTTTCACATTTGTCAAAAAAACACACAACCACCCTTCAAGATTTTCAAACAAAATCATCTATCTTTTGCATTTGTCAAAAAAACACAATCACCCTTCAAGATTTTCAAATAACACATGCACATATTAAATATGACAATCAATTATCTTACAAATTCAAATCTTTATGCATATGTAGAAAAATAATAATAATTTTTTAAATTAAACATTTTAATAAAGTTATGCAAATATAAAAAAATGCAATTTAATGCTTTATGAGAAAATATTAATTTTGAGCCTTAATCCAATTTCAAATTTTAAGAGATGTATAAAACTACTCTATAGCATCATTTGTAGACTTGATCTCTTTCTTGCTCATGCTTGATTTATTGATGTGTTTAGCTCCCTTCATGCGTAGAAAACTTGAGCTTGAGTCTTAAATATTATTTGTTATCATCATAATTTATACGTAAATACGAGACTTGAAACCTTGGGTTCAACAGTACACATTCCCGAAACGAAACTAATTCATGCTAATTTCAAAATCTTGTTGGAGATACCTCCTTGCAAGCATCACGTAAACACCATTTAGGGATAAAAAGTCGTCGGGGCTCAAAGCTAGGTAAGACCCAATGTGGAGCCATTTGTCTGATAAGGTGGATGCGTGTTGCCTTATGACCTCTAACAAATACTCATACGTAGGTGGGGCGTAGTCATCAACAAGAAAGTATTCAATGGGCCCCTCATGGCTCGGTTGAATCTCTCGAATAATTTGAGTCTCTCTCTGTCATCTTGTTCTACAACAATGTTTATCATTCCGAAAGGGATGATAGATGAAATTTAAAGGATGAGATTTCAAGAAATCTTAGTAAGTACACAAATAACGTAACGAAAGCATTAGCAACATATATAGTCAACAATAGACATGCATGTAACATGATCATGAGACTTATGCATGACTTCTGCACCTTTTTATAAAACTTGTCTATTGTCATTAAAGAACTTTCAATGACACAGGTGCAAAACTTTTCTGACTTATCTTTTCCTTAAAATTTTTATTTTTTCATGTTTTATTCTTATCCATGTAAATTTAGTATGACTGTGACAACTCGAGATTTTCATTTCCTATTATTTTAACTAACTAATTAATTTAATAATATTGAGAAGTGAGGATGAAGGCTTGGGCTCAAGATTGAAGCCTAGAAAGCCTAATGTAAGTTAGTGGGCCAAGAAAGGCATGACAAGCCCACAAACCCATGAGATGGACCCATGATCCATCATGCCCACACAAGAGCCACATGTCACCTCTAGAGAAATCCTAGTGAGTCATCCAAGACTAGTAAATAGAAGTGAAAAATTGCTAGTAGTTGAGAATTGACTAGTGGGTTGCCTTATAGGATAGATTATAAAATCTCATGATGAGATTTTTCCCATCATTTAGATGTCTTGGGAAGAATAAAGATATTTCTATTTTAGTCTTTCTAGGATATACCATATCTAGATAGGTGACACTTGTAGTTGAAATAGGAAGTGGAAGAGAAGAGAAGAAGGAATTCGCTGGAGGCTTGTAGCCGAAACTCTTGGGGGAATTTTCTATATGATCTTTCACAATCCAAGCCAATGTTCAAAAAGAAGATCATGTAAGAATGAATTGACAAGATGATTGACAAGTTAGGAGTGGTATCATGAGAAAGAGGAAAAGAAAAGGAAGAGAAAATCCAAGAGGGGATCCAGGTGGAGCTTGCCGTGAGCCTCATTTGGAGTCTTCCTAGAAGTGTTTCCAAATCTAGTTGTGAAGACACTTGAGATTGGTGTGAGAAGAGATAGGACATATGTGTAAGAGTTTAAGGAAGAGTGGTGACTTGACAAGTTGATGGATAGATGCATGAGAAGAGAGGAAACCATGGGAAAGGAAAGGAAGGTTTCGGTTGAAACCAAAATGGGTATAGCCAAACCATGCTTGCCCTTTTCCCCAAAAGGATGACTTTGTAATCCTATGGATTGACACATGAGGTGATGGAGGAAAGATGGATGAATGATTTGATGGAAATAAGGAGTCAAACCCCATGGAGGCACCGGCCATAGCAAGGGGTGAGGGGAAACAAAATCTACCTAGGCATGGGCTAGATTTAATTTTGGAATGGTCATGAGATGGAGGTCTGCTTCTCTATCCATTAGTTGTCTTGTATGACTTAATATCTTGTATTCAAATAATTTGTCTACAAGAAACTTGAGTGCACTTCATCTTGCATATGAATTGATCATTGAATTTCCAAGTTGGTGTAGGAGTGCTTGCTGGAAAATATTATGACAACATTTGGATTTGATGCAAGTGGCTGAAAAATATCCAGGAACGTCAAGTGCAGGTGCGTCCACTTGATGGTCGATTTTGTCTTAGATTGAGTAGATATCTCTTCAAACATAAAACATAAAAGTTATAGATATTTCTCTTTCGGTTCTAGATCATCTTGAATCAGCTCAATCGGAGATTGGATGAGAGATTTATGCCCATATTACGAAAAGATGTCAGAACTGTCTAAAATTCCGCAATTATCTTCATTTGCTCCTAATGTCTCCATTTGTGTCCTAAATCAAAATATAAGAATAATGAGTATATTTAGGCATCAAATAAGAATAAAGTATTAAACATTAAGAGAGGAAAATATGGCATTTTATATTCTCATCAATATATTAAATCATGCTTATATCTATTTCAAGATAAATGATCATTAATTTTAATAACATAAGTTATATCCATTATTTTCTCATTTCTTTTAGTATTTAAATAGAGTATTTAGAGTGCATTTTTGTGCACTCATCACACCCCCCAACTTACTCATTGCTAGTCCCTAGCAATTTTCATGCAAAATGATGAGAAAGACCAAATAAAATCACACATAGGGGCCATCAAGACACATTTTTCAAATTTACATATCAAAACAATCTTAGAAATTCAATAACCCTTTCACAAGTAATTCAAATATAGCAATCCACAGAGTGTATATGTGTTCCAAACTATTTTTATCAAATTAGAGGTTTCGACACACGCAACATTAGAATATCTTAAGTAAAAAGGTTCAACTCCATAACTCACGGGTATAGAAGTGTTTCATGTAAGGGTTCTCTCTATGGAGTTGACAAAGGTGTACATTTACTCTCATGGAAATTTAGCCAATTATATATAAGTAACAAGTAAACATTGATCTTATGATAGGAATACTAACAAATGAGATTTCCACCATTCTTTCCACAAGCATACTTAGGATCGGAAAAATCAACACAAAGGGTTGTAATGTGGCTTAGGTTTTGGGTTCATAAGAAGAAAAGGTGAAGAGATTTCAAAAACTTCCAAGTATACACAAAAGGGAAACTGTTAAATTTTTCAGTAGACTATACTTTCCTTTTGATGTACTTTTCAATTTTTTTGATTTTTGACTAAGTACACTTTTCCAGCTTCTTTTGCCACTAGTGTCTTCGCAATTTGATGAACTCTTTCATAAATAATTTGATGGACACATTTAGCACCATGCCATTTTTGTCATGGTTTTCTTTTTTTCTTTTTTCTTTTTTTTATTTTTATTTTTTTTAAATAATAATTTCACACTTAGTACACACTTGGAAGTAAAATGGTAGGAAAATATAGTGTATAAGCTATACTCCAATGTGGAGAGGTATGGATGATGTAGATATGAAAAGAAAAGGCCATATGTATATATTGGCTCAAAATTGGCTGCTAGGGATCTATGATGAAAAAGGTCAGCTTGAAAGGCTCAGACGTTAATCCTAAGTTGACTTTCGTCATATCCCAAGTATATCCACCATCTTACCACAAACCATGTAATGATATTCTCAAAAGAAGTGTCAAATTCAACAGATCAATGGATACTTATCACAATTTCTGTATTTATAAGCTCTCAATTCTCACAAAATTCACATGAATACTTGAGCAAAATAATTCTTTAGTTACATGTGTCAAATCACCATATTACCACAAAGTTTGGAGAAGTGCATAAAAAATTTTCTGTAGATGCTTTAGCAAAATGATTTAAGATGGGTTTGTTGAATTCACCAAGATGGTTATGAATGAGCATGAGTATCATGTGTGAAAAGATGCCTGTGTGAAAAAAAAATTTGGCAATTTTTATATATTGATTGAAATATGCCACAGAGTTTAAATAATAGATTTGTATTTCCACCCCCCAACTTAAATAAAACATTGTCCTCAATGTTTAATAATCAAAATTGGATGGGGAGTAACTAAAAAGGGTAGGATACACCTGATGTGTGATGTAGATAGCTCGCTAAGCGTCAAAAGTAATGATCTGAAATGACAAAATGATACTATCCTGCAAACAAAAATAAAGAAAACAGTAGTAAATAAAAACAAAACAAAACAAATAAGATGATAATAATAATAATAATAATGATGATGATAATAATTATAATAATAATAATAATTATTGTTGCATGCTGTGGTCAAAGTTGATAGACCAAGTTTACAACCGGACTATCTTCCACTTCTTGAACTATTCCTCCTGGGTCAAAAACGAAACGCTTATTTGCCCAATAAACTCGGTGCTCGAACTTCACAGGTAGGTGGCAAGGTTTAAGATTAACTTTGGTTACTTGCCCACTTGAAGGAATTTGTTTTTCATTTTTCTCAAGAAACTCCTCAAACTTCAGTTGCCAAGCCCGTGTGCTATAATCTTGAGTATTGTAAAAAAATGCACAAATATTAGCTACATCAAATGAATCACTGATAGGATTATACTCAAAATCAACAATAAAATTCTTAAGGAGATTAGAATCATGAGTTGTGAAAACTTCCCTGTCTATGAGTGAGTCAATCATATATATCTGCTGGCACTCGTGATTCTTCACAGTTTCTTGTGCCATATGTTGACCATGAGGTACAGACTGAGCTTGAGAAGGGAACTTACCTTGCTCATTTACACTCAAGAAACTCATTATTTTAGACACCTGGCTCTTTATCTCTTTTTGTTCTTCAACAACCTGCATAATTAAAGACTCAAATTTTTGGTTAGTCTTACTCTGTACTTCAATAAATGCATGCAAAGTATCTTCTAAAGAATTTCTAGAAGATTGAGGTGCATGGTATGGTGCAGGATATGATCTAAAAGGTTGTGCAAGTTGTGCAGGCTGTTGGTTTTCAGACTTCCAGCTGAAGTTGGGGTGATTACGCCATCCTCTCCTGTTAGTATGTGTAGGACAGTCTTGGGCATGATGATCTACCCCACTACAGACAACACATGGTTCAAAAGAGTCTGCATGATTAGCCATGTGTGTTGGCTTTGAGTTTTTCGTTTTCAATAACTCTAATTCTCTAGTGAGCATTTCAACCTTAACCTTAAGGTTATCCTCTTCCCTTAGATGGTAAATACCACCACTCGGGTTTCCTGTAGGTCGTGACCTGTTTGTGCTATCAGTAGCACTAGGTCCAATCCAAGTATGAGCTTTTTCAGCAAGCTCATTGAGGTACTCTATGGCCTCATCGGGATTTTTCTGTAAAAATTCTCCATTGCACATCATTTCCACGAATTGACGTTCCCTGGGCGTAAGCCCTTCATAGAAATAACTCACTAAGCGCCAATTCTCATATCCATGGTGGCGACACATACTCAGCAATTCTTTAAATCTTTCCCAAGACTGGTACAAAGTCTCATTATCCTTTTGTGCAAATGTAGATATTTGTCTTTTTAAATCATTGGTCTTATGTTGGGGAAAGTATTTATTGAAAAACACTTGAGTCATCTCACTCCATGTTCCAATAGACCGTGGTCTTAGTGAGTACAACCAACTCTTAGCTTTATCTTTCAAAGAAAAATGAAAGAACTTTAGCCTTACCATGTCGTCAGTGGTATTTTGACTGTGGAATGTTGCAACTACTTCCTCAAATTCCCTAATATGAACATAGGAGTTTTCATTTTCTAGACCATGAAAAGTCGGAAGTAATTGTATCATTCCTATTTTGAAATCTACGTGACGAACATTAGGTGAGAACATAATACAGGATGGTGTAGCTGTTCGTGCAGGATGAAGATAATCTTGGAAGGTTCTAACAGGTTGGTCCACGTGTTCACTCATCGCGTCAGAATTGGAAGAATTATCAAACAAGCGATTAGAAAAATTAGATTCTGAATCTGATTCTAGCATGGGTCTACTAGCAAACCGTCCAAAAGCGTCTCTGTACCTGCGCATGCAAAGTAAAGAAAAGTGTAATACTGAAAAAAAATTACGAAAAGAAAAGTAAAATAAAATAAAGATGCATGAGCTGGATTTTGCTTGTAGGTTGAGTGTTTCAATTTTGCTTCTCTATCCATTAGTTGTCTTGTATGACTTAATATCTTGTATTCAAATAATTTGTCTACAAGAAACTTGAGTGCACTTCATCTTGCATATGAATTGATCATTGAATTTCCAAGTTGGTGTAGGAGTGCTTGCTGGAAAATATTATGATAACATTTGGATTTGATGCAAGTGGCTGAAAAATATCCAGGAACGTCAAGTGCAAGTGCGTCCACTTGATGGTCGATTTTGTCTTAGATTGAGTAGATATCTCTTCAAACATAAAACATAAAAGTTATAGATAATTCTCTTGCGGTTCTAGATCATCTTGAATCAGCTCAATCGGAGATTGGATGAGAGAGTTATGCCCATATTACGAAAAGATGTCAGAACTGTCTAAAATTCCGCAATTATCTTCATTTGCTCCTAATGTCTCCATTTGTGTCCTAAATCAAAATATAAGAATAATGAGTATAGTTAGGCATCAAATAAGAATAAAGTATTAAACATTAAGAGAGGAAAATATGGCATTTTATATTCTCATCAATATATTAAATCATGCTTATATCTATTTCAAGATAAATGATCATTAATTTTAATAACATGAGTTATATCCATTATTTTCTCATTTCTTTTAGTATTTAAATAGAGTATTTAGAGTGCATTTTTGTGCACTCATCAAGGTCAATCAAAGGGTCATTCAACCCCTCAATTGTCACACCTAAAACTAGTGAAATGAGTACCTAGTACCCTATGGAAAGGCATGGCCGAATGGCCTAAGGAGAGAGTCTCCCTCACTTGGTTGTTCACTTGCACACAAACCCTTTCAGTCTCTCTACCCCTCGGCTAACCATCCCTCTCCCTCTATATTCTTTTGTTTCACTTCCTTCTATCCTCTAGATATCAAACTAACCTAAGTGTAGAGTAGCTAGAACCAATATTCTTGAAGAGGAGTTGCCCTTGAAGAGGTGAGTTATCTTTTTTCAAGTCAAGATCAAGTATAGAAACCTAGAGGAGATCACACAGCACATCCATGTTTTTGTGTAGAGTTTTTCTTTTAAAAATGTTATGTTTTTATTTTAATCTAACGAACTGCTTAATATATTTTCAGATTTCATCTAAGCTAGCTAGGAGTATTGTAAGTATATTCTTATCTTGCCCTTAGCAATTTTAGTATACTTTTGAATGAATTTGGTTGTATTGTTTGAACCCTTGCTTGTGTATGCTAAAATGAAACTCCTTAGTAAAGAGATGCCATGCTTAGTTAGGTAGGAAATCCATGTTAAGTTTATAATTTCTTTAACTTTGTGAATATAAAATGATGTGTGGATTTAGGTAATTTATTCAACATAAGGTGGAATGAAGGAAATGCATGCCTGATCTTAGGTTAACTAGTAGGATAATGGATGATGCTATGGGTGTTGTTTATTTGGTGGCAAAATCCATGTTTAAGTTTAAATATCTTGCTACATGATGAGTAATGATCTAATATATGCTTGTTAAAAAAATTTTGACTTAGAGGTGAAAAAGTTTGGGTTGTGCATATGTGTAGTTCGAATTTAAGGATTTTGGGTTGAGCTATCGTTTCAACTAGTGATTTATGTTATGATTAAATTTTAAACATTTGGAGAAATTAGAAGTATAAGAACTAAAGGAATATACTAGCATGAATTGTGGTTTTCACCTAAGTAATTGAGTGAGTTGTCTTGATGAGAAGGGAAGTGATTCAAATAATAATCTAAAGGCCTTAGAGTTTTGGCCAAGACATGTTTTTGGTGGTAGAAATATATAATTATTTTATTGAAGCTAAATTAGAGTGTTTGGAGAAGAATAGGAGAAGAAAATGCTAGGAAATACTATGGGAGGGTCTCGGCCCAACCCTAGTGGGAAGGGTCCAAGCACCCCTAGGTGTGTGTGAGGCCCAATAAGTGTTCTTAGATGGAAGAAAAAGTGGAATTTCACGGTACTTGATTTGTGAAAGAGCTTGACGTAGAATACACGTATATACGTCTTACATTTCATATGTACATTGATGTGAGTCTCATGTCTCATGCATGAAGTATGAAAATCATGTTTTATGGCAGACATGTTTTTAAAAGAAAAGAGTTAAAGTTTTATCAGAACTCTAAGGCTGAGACGGGGTAGTATCCCAGTGGAACTCCTTATTCACTCAGAAGTGTCTAAAGTCGAGTGAAAGCCCTCGGGTCGACAAAGAACCGTCAGTAGACCATGTATGGCTCCAAAATGTGTTCGGAGCATGGTCGCATCTAAAGCTAGTGGGTGCATACAAGACGGTGTTGGCTTTTGCCTCACCGCTACAGAAAAGTTTGTAGTCACTCGGTGAGTGATCAATCGCCGAGTGATGAAGAGCGCGAAATGGCGCAAAACGTAACTACTTAAGTATGATATGGTCGCCAGGTGCTACGATAACTAGTAGGAACACATGGTACATAGGGAAACCGTGAAGTATCCAACAAGAGGTCATGACGAAAAGATGGGCTTTCAAACTATATATGATATGATAAGTGGCGCCTAAGATAGGAAAAGACAAAAAGCATTCTTGCAAAAGATGAGTTTTGAAAAGAAGTCCAAATATTTTGTTTTATAAAGTTACAAGCAAACACATGAATGAAATAAAGAAAAAAAATAAGTTGAAAAAGATATGGCATGAGCATGAGTATGTGCATAAGTAAAGTTATGAGTCTCATAATGCGTAATACATAGATGATTGTTTGTTATTCATTTAGTGGTATGCCTGAAATGCTTTTGTAAGATATAAATGTACTTATTGAGATTTTTTTCAAAATCTTACCCCCATTTTTATCTCCCACTATTGCCCCTCTTTCGGGACGATAGAAGTAGTTACAGGTGATGATGACCCCGATGAGTATGATTCCAGGGACGACGTCATGAACCCCCAAGGGCCCGACTGAGCCCGTTATTTCTGAGCCGGTGACTCTCGACTTACTAGGCTGATGGGCAGCGGAGTCACTGCCCTTAGCGACGTATGTTTTGGTAGACCTACGCCCTATGGGGTGTTGTTTGGTCCTTGGCGTAGAAGCTCTACTTAGGACGCTTGTATGAGTCATCCTTCGAAATGAGTTATGATGTAGGGCCTACCTTGGATCTGGACCGTCTTCATTATGGTCCTGATTTCAAGGGGATTAAGAAAGAGCCCTTGGATGGATAGGAGAGGGCAATGGGAATCGCTTACGCGACTTTTGTATTTACTTATTATATTTTGGGCATCCGTTATTTTGGAAGAATGAACAGTTATGGATGATTTTTATGTTTATATGAATAGTAATGCAACATTTTGGGATATTATTTTGTTAAGTCATGTGATGTACGTTTAGAAAGGCTTGACCTTTTTCCGTTATAAAAACCTTTATTCATTGTAAAAAATAATAATAATAATAATCATAATACAAGATAAGATGAGGGGTGAACTTCCATGTGATGCTCATCCCCAACGTCTCGGTTTGCATACGATCCCAAGCGCAAGCTGGGGCGCTAACAATGACAGTAGATCGAATCATCTTTACTATCATACTTAGTCCTTAACCTCGATAGTAAATCGAACCGCCTTCACCGTCGGGTTTCTGAATATCGACGGCAGATCGAATAGCCTTCACCGTCGGGTTTCTGAATATCGACGGAAGATCGAAATGTCTTCACCGTCAATTTTCTTGTACACGTAAATCATACGGCTCTTAAACGCATTCACCGTCATAACACGACTTTTCATTTTTTTAGGGCAGATTGAAACGCTTTCACCGCCAATATTAAGTCTTTGAAATTATTATAAAATTTCTTTCTCTTAACTATTTTAAAAAACGTTATGACCCAAAACAGAAACTGGTCATGTAAATGGACATGTACGTCCTCTTAAACACTTTTATGCATGCTACATGATTCATGGGCCATACAACATGTATAATATGCATTATCAACACATGGCATATACACAATATAATTACACAAATAATTCTTCTTTAATTAAAACATGGATAATCCACTTGAAGAAAAATTAAAATAATTTAACCTTAGCCCGAAAAGCATTCGGCCAAATATTATGGGGAAGTGAATTCAAAATTTCTTTTCCTTTCCTTTTCTTTAAACCAACTCACTCTCCTTTTTACTTATTTATAAAACTCTATAATTAAGCTAAACTATACCCTTAGCCGAAAACACTTATTCACTTGGTGGGTCATTCTCTTCAATCCCTCTTTTATCAAATAATCCTTTCACCAACACTATACATAGTTCTTCCACAATTCTTGAAGAAAGTCAAAGAATATAATTTTACTCAATCACTCCAATAATTTAAAATTAATCACCATATCAACATCTAGGAGTTGAAAACTCAAACTACTTCTAAAATATTTCACTAGGGCCGAATCTTATAAACCTCAAATTTAATTCTTTTGTCATCCCAACATCACATGCCATCATCTAAGCTCCTAACCATAATTCACTAAAATAGATCCTTGCTTTTTAGAAGATTTTCTCCATATACTACACTACTTTCCTTTAGAGCAACTTAGCACAAACATAACATAGACTTAATCATCCAATAAGCATATTAGGCACTCAAACAGAACTATCAACAACATGTTAATTCTATATATATAAATAAATGCTAGGATTAAGTTATAGGTGCACTTACAGGTTTCCAAGAAATCTAACAAAGAGAATCTGAAAAAAATGCAATAGTCTAGGGTTAAAACCCATAGGTGGCTTTTTCTAAAGAAAAACAAAACATCAATCCTTGAACATGATCTAGCTAAAAGTATGAAGGGAGAAATTTCTTATCTCTTGCATGTTTGAACCTAAAAAGATTTCAAGTGAAATGTTTACCTTGTAAGAGAGGTTTTCCTTGGAAATTCTTTGGAAGAACACACACACAATTGCTTTGAAGAAAGGTTTTGGAGGTGAGTGAGTGGAAGTAAGAAATGGAGGTAACTTCCAAATAGCTTGTTGGTCAACTCCTTATGCAAAAATGAGTGGAAAAATATTTATAAAACATATGAAACCACACTAGCCGAGCCATGTGTCCCTTAGATTGTAGGGTAATCATTTTCCTTTCACTTAGTCTTGGTTGTCAAGTTGATATGACTTAGAGCTTATCTTATAACAAAGTGGACACATTTAAGAAAATGACAAAATTAGGTATGCATCACTTCCACTTTTATATACTACATCTAGGGTAAGACAAGATTCGAATTCAGCTACCCCATTTCACTTAGATGCTATTCAAATTTCATCATGAACCAAGGTTCATTGGATGCCACTTATCTCACACTTGTCAAGAGAACATGTTCATTGCATTGAGATTCTAAGAAAACACATATGGCAAAGTCGGTACTTGTCTTGTTTCCCATCTCACTTTCATTGATCACCCATAGCAAAATGACAAAACTTTATATATAACTCTTGGTCCTAAGTTAGTTCAACTTAAGCCAAGTGTCTCCTTTAGTTCCATAATCAATTAGATTTCTCCACTAACACTCTCATGGTCGAAATCTAGCTAAGGAGAAGTCCAATATTTAGTTACTCATTCCTTTCAATCACCATATGCCATTTGTTGATTCTTTTTTCCCAAGCAAAGTGGAATATAAAAAATGAAAATAGGTTTTCCTTCAAATAAATCCAAATCGTGGCCTCCAACATTTCTTATAGTTTCCATTTGAATTCCACACCAATTTGGGCCCATGTTTGTCACTGCCTAACACAAGAAAAGGCCAAACCAAAATACAGAGCAACATATTTTCCAAAAGTTCCAACAAATTGACTAAAATAATTCTAAATAAAATATAATCATCCTAACCACGAAAATCCAACAAGGAAAAATATCCGGTTATTACATATTACAAAATAAATATGTAAGTGGCCTATGTACCATATGAATGCAGTACCTATGTATGGACATATTGCATTGCCAGGATGTATATGCTGATAGTGTACTCAATATGTCTTTTTTATGTATGGATTCCACAACCCATGGCCATGGATGGAATCATAATCTGTTTAGATTTGTTAACCTTAACTCATGGATATCAACAGTGGGTAACGGCCTATGATATGATATGATACGATAAGATTATAAAAGTTCATGTTTAACATTTATGAAAAACTTATGTTCAACATTTATGAAAAACTCATGTTCAGGATTTATGAAAAGTTCATGTTTAGCATTTACAAAAAACTCATGTTCATGTTTTTATGTATGTAATTATGAGTATGCATGTTTTCAAGAGAATCAATAATTATTATTTTTACCATATGGCGTGTTACTTATTGAGTATTTGACTCATTTTTTTCATTTTTTATTCTTCTATGTTTTCTTTTAAAAATCATTCTAGGTGATGATACTTTTGAGGATGCTTCGCAAGACATGATTTAACTCAAGGAGGTGATGTAGAGGCATAGACAACATATTATAAGTGTAATTTTATGATTTTCAGTGGGTAAAGTATTTTTGTAAACACATGGAATTTTAATATTTTAAATGATGCTTCCGCTTACTCTCTTGAAATTTTTATAGAGATTATTTCATTTATCATAAAAATGTTTGTATTTGCTACGTTATTTGTAAAGAAAAGCTTTAATAGCATACTGGCTCCCTAAAATTTTAAAAAATGTTATATTCGGAAGCGGGGTATTACAAGTACACAAACATTATATGGTCATACTACTTACATCTTAGTATTGCTTCCACAATCTCTCGTCATAGCTCGTGACCGAGAGGAGGGGCCAATGTGACAATGCTCTACATGGCCAACAGCACAACTGGGAGTTGCAAATTTCACGGGGTGGAGTATTAGATCCCGCTCCCGAATATAGCCTTTTAAAAATATTTTAGAGAGTCCATGTACTACTAAAGTTTTTCTTTAGAAAACGTACCAGATACAAACGTTTTTATAATAAATGAAACATCATTTATAAAAATTAAAAAGAATCAGTAGAAACATTTATTTAAAATATTAAATCTCATGTGTTTACAAAAATATATTATTTATTGAAAATTATAAAATTACACCTATAATGTCTAGGCATCTGGATCGCCCCCTAAGTCAAATCCTGTCCTGCGGTGTGAGACCCTAAATTTTTACAAATCTGTATGTGCTCATATTTTATTATTGGATATTTTAATTAATTGTTGTTACTGGTCTTTCCATCTGAAATGATATATTCAGTATTTTTAGTTTTAATTATTATAAAATATGGTTTGATTTGCCGTGTTTTTTATTAAGGAGCATTGATTCTATTTTATCTGACATTATCTGATTTATTGATCTTAAATTTATTAAATCATTAAATCTTATTATATTTATTTTATTTTAGCTTGGTAGCTTTTGAATAGCTCCAAAAATACTATGTTATGCAGGATTATTTTATTAACTTGATTTTAGTTATTTGAAATAGTACGAGATTTTAAACGTGCTTTAAATATCTCATTTAAATGTATGGATCTATTCCTTTTAAATAATTGAATAAAGTTCATTATTTTAAGTATTGATGAAAAATATTATGTTGAAAAATAAAATAAGTTGAAATAATATTTATTTAATTAGTTTGAGAATTTTAAGTTAAGTTGATGTTATACGCTTTCAAATCAGTGTTTTAAATTCATCTGTTGTCCGTTTGAAGACCCAAAAGTATCGGGCCTATAAATAGCGCGGAAAGGGTCAGATCCCTCATTTTTCCCCTCCCTTTTCATTTTCTCTCTCTCCTATCTCTTTTCTCTTCCACGTGCTACAGTAACCGTGAGAGAGCAGTTCGGTTTTTGTCTCGTGGAGGCGCCACCCCCAGCCGCCAAGCCTCACCTCTAGCCCACCTGAACCATCGCCCTCCGGCAAGTCCAACCCCACCGATGGTGTCGACCATCGCAGCCCCACGTCCCGCCGGCAGCCCCAAACCCGAGAGGCGTTTAATCCTCTACGCCGTACCTTTCACTGCTCATATCTCTGCCACCAGCCACCATACCATGACACCACCTCCGCCATGTGATCCACCACCCATAGACGACCTACCACCAAAAATCTTAGCCCCAACGGAGTACCCACCTTCTCTCTCCTCCCTTGGAACCGAAATGGGTCTCCAAATGAACTTTCCGTTACCGCGCCGTCGTTCGGCCACCGTGGCTCTCACCACTACTGCCAAAAGCTTCCCCTACCTCAATTTATCACACCCCTAAAAAAGTTTTCCCATCCATGGCTGCACCTCCCTTGTACAGGGGAAAATCCAAAAATGTGTCTCCACCGTTTCGAGCTAGATCCACCATCTTCCGGTGGTTGCACCACCTCACCGCCACCGCCAAGAGATTCCCCATTCTCCAAGGAGCATTCCCCTGAATTTTGGTGTCAAACGGAATACCCGAACCCAACCCGTCACTTCACCGTGCTTGGAGATGAATAGTGCACAATTTACCCGCTTGGGATCGGGGATCACCGCGATGTTCGATTGGCATCCGTTTATGCACTGTACATAACAGATATTTGTTTGACTATTTGATTGACTGTTTGATTGGGTGCTAATCTCTGTTTTGTTTGCTTGATGTGTTATCTAGTGATAATGAGTAATTCGAGAGTAAATTGGTTGGGCCTGAGGCCATTTAATGGAGATTGAGATTATTCCGAGTCAATCTGTGGTTGAATTACTGGGTGGATGGTAATTATTGATGGTATAATGTTTTGGTTGGATGACTCTAGTATTTTAGTGATTATTGGCGATAAAATGTTTTGGTTGGACGACTCGACTATTTTAATGATTATTTGCGATAAAATGATCTGATTGGACGATTCGATTACTTTAGTGATTATGAGTGATAAAATGATCTGGTTGGATAATTTGGATATTTTAGTGATTATTAGTGATAAAATGATCTGATTGGGTAATTCGATTATTTTAATGATTATTAGTGATAAAATGATTTGGTGGGATGACTCTAGTATTTTATTATTTGTCGGTGATAGAATGATTTAGTTGGATGACTCCGTTACTTTTTAGTAACTATCGATGTGTATTCTTAGATTCTCTTGATGTATAGATTGAGAAATGCTTGTGATTAGAGAAAATATTTATGATGATCATCTGTTGAAGAGAATAGCTATACATGCAATGTAAATGTGGTGAATAATGATTAGTTATGATATAGCTATTAAGTTTTGAGAAGATCTTGAGGAGATACGAGTGTTGGTAAAAAGAAAAGAGAAGAAAACTTAGGTTTGACTCCATTATAAGTTGCATCCTAATCCCCTATAAGATAGTGTTGGTTTAATGCGATGTGACTTAAGGTTTTGACTGTAGACTCTTCATTGGAATATGCACAATGTGTGAGATAGAAGATAAATTAAAAATGGATGTCGGTTCATATGTTAATATGTATGAGATATATTTTGTAAATGTATGATTCATATGTTTCAAGACTCACATGTTTTGCATAAGAAGTCACATGTCACATGCATGTCCCATGCATGAGCACGAAAAGCATGTTTTGAGTCAAGCATGTTTTTAAAAGAAAAGAAAATCAGTAAAGTTTTATAAGAACCCCAAAAGCTGGGATGAGGTAGTGCTCCAGTGAAACTCCCTGTCCACTTAGGAGTATTTAAAGTCGAGTGGAAGCCCCTAGGTCGACGAAAAACAGTCGGCGGACCTTGTATGACTCCAGAAGGTGTCCGGAGCGCGGTCGCACCTGATGAGTGCACAAAAATGCACTCTAAATACTCTATTTAAATACTAAAAGAAATGAGAAAATAATGGATATAACTCATGTTATTAAAATTAATGGTCATTTATCTTGAAATAGATATAAGCATGATTTAATATATTGATGAGAATATAAAATGCCATATTTTCCTCTCTTAATGTTTAATACTTTATTCTTATTTGATGCCTAACTATACTCATTATTCTTATATTTTGATTTAGGACACAAATGGAGACATTAGGAGCAAATGAAGATAATTGCAGAATTTTAGACAGTTCTGACATCTTTTCATAATATGGGCATAACTCTCTCATCCAATCTCCGATTGAGCTAATTCAAGATGATCTAGAACCGCAAGAGAAATATCTAGAACTTTTGTGTTTTATGTTTGAAGAGATATCCACTAAATCTAAGACAAAATCGACTATCAAGTGGACGCACCTGCACTTGACGTTCCTGGATATTTTTCAGCCACTTGCATCAAATCCAAATGTTATCATAATATTTTCCAGCAAGCACTCCTACACCAACTTGGAAATTCAATGATCAATTCATATGTAAGATGAAGTGCACTCAAGTTTCTTGTAGACAAATTATTTGACCACAAGATATTAAGTCATACAAGACAACTAATGGATAGAGAAGCAAAATTGAAACACTCAACCTACAAGCAAAATCCAGCTCATGCATGGTGGGAAAACAAATGATCAAAATGACAACTCACAAATCACTTGGATTCAAGAATGGCACATGGCAAAACAAGTTGAAATTGTGATGATTTTGTCATGACAACTTGCATGAAGGATGCTTATAAATAGAAGGAAGGGGTGTGTGTTCTAGGAGAATGCTTAGTGTGGGAGGATGCTTTGGAAGAGCCATTATTTTGAGAGCTTGAGAAAATAAAAGAAAAACCAAAGAAGAGAGAAGAAAATAATGGTTGGCTCTTCCATATTATCCCTTGGAGAATTTTTGTTGCATATTTTCAATATGTGTAACTAAATTCTCAAGGAGGGCTAGGGATGAACTTGTGTGTGTGATGGTATTTGGAATTTATTTTTGATTCATGTATTTGGTTTTTAAATATTAAAACTCTTTTGTTCTATTATTCTCAATTTATTTGTGATGTTTTTTCGTCTTCAAATAATTATAGAATCTATTTCGTTTATGGATTCAGTCATGCTTTTTCTATTGAGTCAATTCGTGGAAATGATGTGCAATGGAGAATTTTTACAGAAAAATCCCGATGAGGCCATAGAGTACCTCAATGAGCTTGCTGAAAAAGCTCATACTTGGACTGGACCTAGTGCTACTGATAGCACAAACAGGTCACGACCTATAGGAAACCCGAGTGGTGGTATTTACCATCTAAGGGGAAAGGATAACCTTAAGGCTAAGGTTGAAATGCTCACTAGAGAATTAGAGTTATTGAAAATGAAAAACTCAAAGCCAACACACATGGCTAATCATGCAGACTCTTTTGAACCATGTGTTGTCTGTGGTGGGGTAGATCATCATGCCCAAGAATGTCCTACACATGCTAACATGAGAGAATGGCGTAATCACCCCAACTTCAGCTGGAAGTCTGAAAACCAACAGCCTGCACAACCTTCTAGATCATATTCTGCACCATACCATGCACCTCAATCTTCTACAAATTTTTTAGAAGACACTTTGCATGCATTTATTGAAGTACAGGGTAAGACTAACCAAAAATTTGAGTCTTTAATTATGCAGGTTGTTGAAGAACAAAAGGAGATAAAGAGCCAGGTATCTAAAATAACGAGTTTCTTGAGTGTAAATGAGCAAGGTAAGTTCCCTTCTAAAGCTCAGTCTGTACCTCATGGTCAACATATGGCACAAGAAACTGTGAAGAATCACGAGTGCCAGCAGATATATATGATTGACTCACTCATAGACAGGGAAGTTTTCACAACTCATGATTCTGATCCCCTTAAGAATTTTATTGTTGATTTTGAGTATAATCCTATCAGTGATTCATCTGATGTAGCTAATATTTGTGCAATTTTTGACAATACTCAAGATTATAGCACACGGGCTTGGCAACCGAAATTTGAGGAGTTTCTTGAGAAAAATGAAAAACAGATTCTTTCAAGTGGGCAAGTAACCAAAGTTAATCTTAA
Source organism: Platycarya strobilacea (assembly GCA_036898215.1). Lineage (NCBI taxonomy): Eukaryota > Viridiplantae > Streptophyta > Magnoliopsida > Fagales > Juglandaceae > Platycarya > Platycarya strobilacea. The sequence goes on from CM072558.1 coordinate 5,678,759, forward strand.
ACCTTGCCACCTACCTGTGAAGTTCAAGCACCGAGTTTATTGGGCAAATAAGCGTTTCGTTTTTGACCCAGGAGGAATAGTTCAAGAAGTGGAAGATAGTCCGGTTGTAAACTTGGTCTACCAACTTTGACCATAGCATGCAACAATAATTATTATTATTATTATAATTATTATCATCATCATTATTATTATTATTATCATCTTATTTGTTTTGTTTTGTTTTTATTTACTACTGTTTTCTTTATTTTTGTCTGCAGGATAGTATCATTTTGTCATTTCAGATCACTACTTTTGACGCTTAGCGAGCTATCTACATCACACATCAGGTGTATCCTATCCTTTTTAGTTACTTCCCATCCAATTTTGATTATTAAACATTGAGGACAATGTTTCATTTAAGTTGGGGGATGGGAATACAAATCTGTTACTTAAACTCTGTGGCATATTTCAATCAATATATAAAAAATTGTCAAATTTTTTCACACAGGCATCTTTTCACACATGATACTCATGCTCATTCATAACCATCTTGGTGAATTCAATAAGCCCATCTTAAATCATTTTGCTAAAGCATCCACAGAGCCATTTATGCACTTCTCCAAACTTTGTGGTAATATGGTGATTTGACACATGTAACTAAAGAATTATTTTGCTCAAGTATTCATGTGAATTTTGTGAGAATTGAGAGCTTATAAATACAGAAATTGTGATAAGTATCCATTGATCTGTTGAATTTGACACTTCTTTTGAGAATATCATTATATGGTTTGTGGTAAGATAGTGGATATACTTGGGATATGACGAAAGTCAACTTAGGATTAACGTATGAGCCTTTCAAGTTGACCTTTTTCATCATAGATCCCTAGCAGCCAATTTTGAGCCAATATACACATATGGCCCTTTCTTTTCATATCTATTTCATCCATACCTCTCCACATTGGAGTATAACTTATACACTATATTTTCCTACCATTTTACTTCCAAGTGTGTACTAGGTGTGAAATTATCATTTGAAAAAAAAAAGAAAAAAAAAAAGAAAAGAAAACCATGAAAAAAATGGCATGGTGCTAGATGTGTCCATCAAATTATTCATGAAAGAGTTCATCAAATTGCAAAGACAACAGTGGCAAAAGAAGATGGAAAAGTGTACTGTCAAAAATCTAAAAAATTGAAAAGTACATCAAAAGGAAAGTATAGTCTACTGAAAAATTTAACAGATTCCCTTTTGTGTATACTTGGAAGTTTTTGAAACCTCTTCACCTTTTCTTCTTATGAATCCCAACCCTAAGCCACATTACAACCCTTTGTGTTGATTTTTCCGATCCTAAGTATGTTTGTGAAAAGAATAGTGGAAATCTCATTTGTTAGTATTCCTATCATAAGATCAATGTTTACTTGTTACTTACATACAATTGGCTAAATTTCCATGAGAGTAAATGTACACCTTTGTCAACTCCATAGAGAGAACCCTTACATGAAACACTTCTATACCCGTGAGTTATGGAGTTGAACCTTTTTACTTAAGATATTCTAATGTTGCATGTGTCGAAACCTCTGATTTGATAAAAATAGTTTGGAACACATACACACTCTGTGGATTGCTATATTTGAATTACTTGTGAAAGGGTTATTGAATTTCTAAGATTGTTTTGATATGTAAATTTGAAAAATGTGTCTTGATGGCCCCTATGTGTGATTTTCTTTGGTCTTTCTCATCATTTTGCATGAAAATTGCTAAGGACTAGCAATGAGTAAGTTGGGGGGTGTGATGAGTGCACAAAAATGCACTCTAAATACTCTATTTAAATACTAAAAGAAATGAGAAAATAATGGATATAACTCATGTTATTAAAATTAATGGTCATTTATCTTGAAATAGATATAAGCATGATTTAATATATTGATGAGAATATAAAATGCCATATTTTCCTCTCTTAATGTTTAATACTTTATTCTTATTTGATGCCTAACTATACTTATTATTCTTATATTTTGATTTAGGACACAAATGGAGACATTAGGAGCAAATGAAGATAATTGCAGAATTTTAGACAATTCTGACATCTTTTCATAATATGGGCATAACTCTCTCATCCAATCTCCGATTGAGCTGATTCAAGATGATCTAGAACCGCAAGAGAAATAGCTAGAACTTTTGTGTTTTATGTTTGAAGAGATATCCACTAAATCTAAGACAAAATCGACCATCAAGTGGACGCACCTGCACTTGACGTTCCTGGATATTTTTCAGCCACTTGCATCAAATCCAAATGTTATCATAATATTTTCCAGCAAGCACTCCTACACCAACTTGGAAATTCAATGATCAATTCATATGCAAGATGAAGTGCACTCAAGTTTCTTGTAGACAAATTATTTGACCACAAGATATTAAGTCATACAAGACAACTAATGGATAGAGAAGCAAAATTGAAACACTCAACCTACAAGCAAAATCCAGCTCATGCATGGTGGGAAAATAAATGATCAAAATGACAACTCACAAATCACTTGGATTCAAGAATGGCACATGGCAAAACAAGTTGAAATTGTGATGATTTTGTCATGACAACTTGCATGAAGGATGCTTATAAATAGAAGGAAGGGGTGTGTGTTCTAGGAGAATGCTTAGTGTGGGAGGATGCTTTGGAAGAGCCATTATTTTGAGAGCTTGAGAAAAGAAAAGAAAAACCAAAGAAGAGAGAAGAAAATAATGGTTGGCTCTTCCATATTATCCCTTGGAAAATTTTTGTTGCATATTTTCAATATGTGTAACTAAATTCTCAAGGAGGGCTAGGGATGAACTTGTGTGTGTGATGGTATTTGGAATTTATTTTTGATTCATGTATTTGGTTTTTAAATATTAAAACTCTTTTGTTCTATTATTCTCAATTTATTTGTGATGTTTTTTCGTCTTCAAATAATTATAGAATCTATTTCGTTTATGGATTCAGTCATGCTTTTTCTATTGAGTGATTTAGTTCCATAATTATGTTTGGAGCAATTGATTATCTATATTGATTTAATTCTCTGCTACAATATCGCCTCTTGGGTATATTGTCGTCGTTGGATTTTCTCAATATCGATAACAATTTATGAGAGTTAAGCGCGAAGAATGATTTTTCAAAGAGTTACATGTGATTTAAATTTTGGTTATTAATGTTATATCTTCCGATTAAGAATTTGGATATAGAATTCTTAATTGAGTTATCAATGAATTAAGAATAAATTTGAATACCACAAATACACAAGGAATTCCCTACGCTCTACTTTTCGTCTCATTTTTATATTTTTCAAATTACTCATTTAGTTTTAATTTACGTCATACTCTGAAATTTACTTATCACACTCATTTAATATTTTTGTTAATTTCATTACTGTTCTTCAATTTCTCAATCCATCTCCCTGTGGAATCGACACCCCAAAGCTATACTGCAAACGACCGCGTTATTCTTTGGGCGTAATCAGCACCTAACATTGGTGGGTGCCAAAGACGGGTAAGGTGTAAGGACCTGCCGTACTATAAGCTACGTGACGCACTCACTTTAAGGTGATGCGGTAACCAGTAGAGAACACGTGGTGTTTAGGGGAACCATGTTGTGTCTCATATATGCTACACGATAAGTCATGACAAGATAGGCTTTCGAACCATAAACAAAGATCTGTATATGATAAGTGGCGCCTAAGATAAGAAAAGATGAAAAGCATTTTTGAAAAGATGACTTTCGAAAAGAAGTTCAAATAGTACATATGAAAGAAGTCAAGTTATATGCATATGAAAGAAGTCAAGTTATATGAAAGTTTTTTTATGAAAAGCACGTACATGAAGCAAAGCATTGAAAACTATCAAGGATTACGAATGTTTTTACTTGAAAGTGCATGTGCATAAGTCATGTTGCAAGTCTCATATTCATGGTACATGCACCCATTGAGTTTACTGGTATATGCTGATGATATTCTGTGATGTGAATTGATTGTATGTTGTTTGTTGTCTGTTGGTTACTGGGATTCACATCTCAGCACGGTGGATCGCGCCCACCCTACGGTCCCCCATTTTATGGGATTGTAGTTTGTGATTGCATAAAACGAAACTTGGCCCAAGATATAGACTCCACAGGAAAGGAAATTTGTTGAGAGGATGAAGATCGAGATTATGATCTTGAAAGCAGTATTTGCTTATCTTTTTCTTTTGAAAGACTGTATAATCCCCTGTTGAAGAAATTGTTTTAAATTGATTTGTAATTTTTAAGAATATTTGGTACTAGAACGGCTGACTTTTATTTATTTTTCGCTGCGAATATTTATTGTACACTTGGTGCATGCTTCACACACTCTTCAAACACTATTCGATAGGAGGATTGATCCATGAGATAATCGTCTTGATGTCGTGAGTCCTTCTAAATCTCAGGGGGGGATTCGTGGGCGTCACATGTAGTGCATCCTCGAAAGCATTATCACCTAAAATGGATTTTTCAAAAAAGAACATAGAAAATACAAAATAAAAAAAATGAGTCGAATACTCAATAAGTAACACATCATACGCTAAAAATAATAATCGGTTCTCTCGAAAACATGCATACTCATAATTACATTGTGAGACCCCATGTTTTTTCTTTTGCATATCTTTATTTTGCTCATATTTTATCGTTGTATGTTTTAATTTATTTTAATAAATTAAATTAGTTATCTCACTTATTTTATTTTCATGGTACGCTTTATTTACGATTGGGGTTGATTATTTATGAAATCTACAATTTTAATACTTTTAGTTATTTAATGATTATTATCGGTTTCATTATTTGAATCGTCATCAATGTTATCTTGGTTTAGTAGTATTAGTTCTATTGTTGTTACAAGCTTTTGTGAGATTCCTTAATAATAATATTTTTTTAGGTATTTTAATTAATCGTTACTATTGGTCTATTCATCTGAAATGCTATCTTTATCAATTTTGGTTTTAATTAACATAATGTATGGTTTGATCTGTCGCATTTCATTTAATGAGCATTTTATTTTATTGGAAATTATCTGATTCATTAATCTTAAACTTATTAAATTATTAAGTCTCATTATGTGATGAGTGCACAAAAATGCATTCTAAATACTCTATTTAAATACTAAAAGAAATGAGAAAACAATGGATATAACTCATGTTAATAAAATTAATGGTCATTTATCTTGAGATAGATATAAGCATGATTTAATATATTGATGAGAATATAAAATGCCATATTTTCCTCTCTTAATGTTTAAAACTTTATTCTTATTTGATGCCTAAACATACTCATTATTCTTATATTTTGATTTAGGACACAAATGGAGACATTAGGAGCAAATGAAGATAATTGCGGAATTTTAAATAGTTTTGACATCTTTTCGTAATATGGGCATAACTCTCTCATCCAATCTCAGATTGAGCTGATTCAAGATGATCTAGAAACGCAAGAGAAATATCTAGAACTTTTGTGTTTTATGTTTGAAGAGATATCCACTCAATCTAAGACAAAATCGACCATCAAGTGGACGCACCTGCACTTGACGTTCCTGGATATTTTTCAGCCACTTGCATCAAATCCAAATGTTATCATAATATTTTCCAGCAAGCACTCCTACACCAACTTGGAAATTCAATGATCAATTCATATGCAAGATGAAGTGCACTCAAGTTTCTTGTAGACAAATTATTTGACCACAAGATATTAAGTCATACAAGACAACTAGTGGATAGAGAAGCAAAATTGAAACACTCAACCTACAAGCAAAATCCAGCTCATGCATGGTGGGAAAACAAATGATCAAAATGACAACTCACAAATCACTTGGATTCAAGAATGGCACATGGCAAAACAAGTTGAAATTGTGATGATTTTGTCATGACAACTTGCATGAAGGATGCTTATAAATAGAAGGAAGGGGTGTGTGTTCTAAGACAATACTTAGTGTGGGAGGATGCTTTGGAAGAGCCATTATTTTGAGAGCTTGAGAAAAGAAAAGAAAAACCAAAGAAGAGAGAAGAAAATAATGGTTGGCTCTTCCATATTATCCCTTGGAGAATTTTTGTTGCATATTTTCAATATGTGTAACTAAATTCTCAAGGAGGGTTAGGGATGAACTTGTGTGTGTGATGGTATTTGTAATTTATTTTTGATTCATGTATTTGGTCTTTAAATATTAAAACTCTTTTGTTCTATTATTCTCAATTTATTTGTGATGTTTTTTCGTCTTCAAATAATTATAGAATCTATTTCGTTTATGGATTCAGTCATGCTTTTTCTATTGAGTGAATTAGTTCTATAATTATGTTTGGAGCAATTGATTATCTATATTGATTTAATTCTCTGCTGCAATATCGCCTCTTAGGTATATTGTCGTCGTTGGATTTTCTCAATGTCGATAACAATTTATGAGAGTTAAGCGCGAAGAATGATTTTTCAAAGAGTTAAATGTGATTTAAATTTTGGTTATTAGTGTTATATCTTCCGATTAAGAATTTGGACATAGAATTCTTAATTGAGTTATCAATGAATTAAGAATAAATTTGAATACCACAAATACACAAGGAATTCCCTACGCTCTACTTTTCGTCTCATTTTTATATTTTTCAAATTACTCATTTAGTTTTAATTTACGTTACATTCTAAAATTTACTTATCACACTCATTTAATCTTTTTGTTAATTTTATTACTGTTCTTCAATTTCTCAATCCATCTCCCTGTGGAATCGACACCCCAAAACTATACTGCAAACGACCGCATTATTCTTTGGGCGTAATCAAATTTTGGCGCCGTTGCCGGGGAGACGGTAAAAGAATTTGTAATTTTTTTTAGTAGTTTGTTAAAAAAAAAAAAAAAAGAGCGGTAGCTTCGTTCATTTTCTTTTTAGCTTTCTGCATCTTTCTTTTATTTTACTTTTCTTTTCGTAATTTTTTTTTTTTTTTTTTTCAGTATTACGCTTTTCTTTACTTTGCATGCGCAGGTACAGAGACGCTTTTGGACGGTTTGCTAGTAGACTCGTGCTAGAATTAGATTCAGAATCTAATTTTTCTAATCGCTTGTTTGATAATTCTTCCAATTCTGACGCGATGAGTGAACACGTGGACCAACCTGTTAGAACCCTCCAAGATTATCTTCATCCCGCACGAACAGCCACACCATCCTGTATTATGTTCTCACCTAATGTTCGTCATGTAGATTTTAAAACGGGAATGATACAATTACTTCCGACTTTCCATGGTCTAGAAAATGAAAACCCCTATGTTCATATTAGGGAATTTGAGGAAGTAGTTGCAACATTTCACAGTCAAAATACCACTGACGAAACGGTAAGGCTAAAGTTCTTTCCTTTTTCTTTGAAAGATAAAGCTAAGAGTTGGTTGTACTCACTAAGACCACGGTCTATTGGAACATGGAGTGAGATGACTCAAGTGTTTTTAAATAAATACTTTCCCCAACATAAGACTAATGCTTTAAAAAGACAAATCTCTACCTTTGCACAAAAGGATAGTGAGACTTTGTACCAGTCTTGGGAAAGATTTAAAGAATTACTGAGTATGTGTCCCCACCATGTATATGAGAATTGGCGCTTAGTGAGTTATTTCTATGAAGGCCTTACGCCCAGGGAACGTCAATTCATGGAAATGATGTGCAATGGAGAATTTTTACAAAAAAATCCCGATGAGGCCATAGAGTACCTCAATGAGCTTGCTGAAAAAGCTCATACTTGGACTGGACCTAGTGCTACTGATAGCACAAACAGGTCACGACCTACAGGAAACTTGAGTGGTGGTATTTACCATCTAAGGGAGGAGGATAACCTTAAGGCTAAGGTTGAAATGCTCACCAGAGAATTAGAGTTATTGAAAACTAAAAACTCAAAACCAACACACATGGCTAATCATGCAGAATCTTTTGGGCCATGTGTTGTCTGTGGTGGGATAGATCATCATTCCCAAGAGTGTCCTACACATACTAACATGAATGGTATGTATGAGGAACAAAGTAATGCTCTAGGTATGTACAAAAAGCCCTTCACACCTTACTCTGAAACCTACAACCCAGGATGGCGTAATCATCCCAACTTCAGCTGGAAGTCTGAAAACTAGCAGCCTGCACAACTCTCTAGATCATATCCTGCACCATACCATGCACCTCAATCTTCTAGAAATTCTTTAGAAGATACTTTGCATACTTTTATTGAAATACAGGGTAAGACTAATCAAAAATTTGAATCTTTGATTATGCAAGTTGTTGAAGAAAATAAGGAAATCAAGAGCCAGGTGTCTAAAATAATGAGTTCATTGACTATGAATGAGAAAGGCAAGTTTCCTTCCCAAACTCAATCTGTACCTCATGGTCAACATATGGCACAAGGAGATCTGAAGGACGTAAACGCCATTGTGACACAAAGTGGTAAGTCTCTACGTGATCCAATAATAGACAAAAAAAAGGATGTAGAGAAAGATCAAGATAGCAGCAGTCCTGAGCTTCCCAAAGAACTTGAGGTAATAAAACCTGAGGAACCTGCGGTAACAAAAAATCCTGGTAAGGTACCTTTTCCTCAAGCATTAAAGTCAAGCAAACAAACTCTAGATCATAACAATGATATTTTGGAAAATCTTAGACAGGTAAAAATTAATCTTCCTCTTTTGCATGTAATTAAACAAGTTCCTACTTACGCAAAAATTCTCAAAGATTTGTGTACAGTTAAGAGGAAGCATTATGTGAAGAAGACTGCATTCTTGACAGAGCAAGTTAGTGCTCTAATTGAACAGCGGATTCCCCCTAAGTACAAGGATCCTGGATGTCCAACCATCACATGCAACATTGGCAATCATGAGCTTGGACAGGCCTTGCTAGATTTAGGGGCTAGTGTAAATTTGATGCCATATTCTATTTATTTGCAATTAGGATTGGGAGAAATCAAACCAACTTCTGTGGTATTGCAATTGGCTGATCGTTCAGTTAGAGCACCACGGGGTGTGGTAGAGGATGTTTTAATTCAAGTTGACAAATTTTACTATCCTGTTGATTTCTTAATTCTAGACACTAGTTCTGCTGTAGAAACCACCTCTAAAATTCCATTAATTTTAGGTAGACCTTTCCTTGCTACTTCTAATGCTCTTATCAATTGCAGAAATGGATTGATGAAACTCTCTTTTGGCAATATGACTCTTGAGGTAAATATTTTTCATATTGCAAAACAGCTAGAAGAGGATGTCGAGTGTCATCAGACATACATGATTGACTCACTTATAGAAAGGGATGTTCTTACAACTCATGACTCAGATCCCCTTGAATACTTTATTGTTAATTCTGAATTTAATCCTATAAGTGATTCATCTGATGTATTTGACATTTGTGCTATTTTTGACAGAACTCATGATTATAGCACACAGGCATGGCAACCAAAGTTTGAGAAGTTGCCTGAAAAAAGAGAAAGACAGATTCCTTCAAGTAGGGAAGCTCCTAAAGTTGAATTAAAATCCCTACCTAAGGGTTTAAAGCATGTTTTCCTTGGTCCAGGTGATACTTTTCCTATTATTATTTTATCTGAATTATCTGAGTCCCAAGGTAAGAAATTAATTCAGATTTTATGCAAATATAAATCAACCCTAGGATGGAGTATTGTTGATATAAAAGGCATTAGTCCCCTAATCTGTACTCATAAAATAAATTTAGAGGAAGGAACTAATCCTCGAAGAGACCCCCAGCGTAGACTTAATCCCACAATGAAAGAAGTTGTGAAAAATGAAGTATTGAAACTATTAGATGCAGGAATGATATATCCTATTGCTGATAGTAAATGGGTAAGTCCTACGCAGGTTGTTCCTAAAAAGTCAGGAGTAACTGTGATAAAAAAATGACCTTGGAGAGTTAGTCCCTACAAAACTGGTGACTGGTTGGCGGATGTGCATTGATTACAGAAAATTAAATGCCGCCACACGAAAAGACCATTTTTCGCTTCCTTTTATTGATCAAATTCTTGAGCGGGTGGCTGGTCATCCTTTTTATTGCTTTCTGGATGGTTATTCTGGTTATTATCAAATTGAAATTGCATTAGAAGATCAGGATAAAACTACTTTTACTTGTCCTTTCGGTACTTATGCTTTTCGCAGAATGCCATTTGGACTGTGTAATGCTCCAGCTACTTTTCAACGTTGCATGATGAGTATTTTTAGTGATATGGTTGAAAAGTGCATGGAAGTTTTTATGGATGACTTGACTGTTTTTGGATCTTCTTTTGATGCATGTTTAATGAGTTTAGAAAGAGTACTGACTCGTTGTGAAGAAAAAGAATTGGTTTTAAATTGGGAAAAATGTCACTTTATGTTACCATCAGGTATTGTTTTAGGGCATATTATTTCTTCCAAAGGAATGGAGGTTGATCAATCAAAAGTTGAATTAATCTCTAAATTGCCTACACCTAGAACAATCAAGGATATAAGATCATTTCTTGGTCATGCGGGTTTTTATAGGAGATTCATACAGAATTTTTCTGCCATATCTAGACCACTATGTAACCTCCTAGCTAAGGATGCCCCATTTGAATGGACACAAGCCTGTTAAGAGGCTTTCAAAACATTAATTGGCAAGCTTACTTCAGCACCCATAATGCAACCACTTGATTGGAATTTACCTTTTGAAATTATGTGTGATGCTAGTGATTTTGCTGTAGGTGCTGTTCTTGGACAACGAAGAGAAGGGAAACCTTTTGTCATTTACTATGCTAGTCGAACTCTAAATAATGCACAAATGAATTACTCCACCACTGAAAAAGAGTTGTTAGCTGTAGTATTTGCTTTGGATAAATTCCGCGCTTATTTGATTGGTTCTCCTATCATTATCTTTATAGATCATGCAGCCCTTAAGTACCTTTTTACAAAGAAGGATGCTAAGGCACGATTAATACGATGGATTTTGCTTTTGCAGGAATTTGACATCACCATCAAAGACAAGAAAGGAGTGGAGAACGTAGTGGCAGACCATCTTTCTAGACTCACATTCGAGGACACTTCTGACCATATACCAATCAAAGATGATTTTCCCGATGAGCATTTACTTTCTATTACTTCTCTACCATGGTTTGCTCATATTGTGAACTATTTAGCTGCAGGTGAAATACCAAAGGATTTTAGCACCCAAGACAAAAGGAAATTCATGATTGAGGTACGAAAATTCTACTGGGATGACCCTTACCTTTTCAAATACTGCCCTGATCAAATTTTAAGGCGTTGCATCCCTGATGAAGAGATTGTAAGCGTTTTGGAATTTTGTCATTCCCAAGCTTGTGGTGGCCACTTTTCAATGAAGAAAACCGCTGCAAAAATTCTGCAGTGTGGATTTTATTGGCCCACCTTATTTAAAGATACAAATATCTATTGTCGCTCATGCGAAAGATGTCAAAAGTTAGGAGCTATGACCCGTCGTAATATGATGCCCTTAAACCCAATTTTGGTAATTGAAATTTTTGACTGTTGGGGCATTGATTTTATGAGACCATTTCCTCCTTCTTTTGGATATTTATATATTATTGTGGCAGTAGATTATGTGTCAAAATGGGTAGAGGCAGCACTTTGCAGGACCAATGATAACAGGACGGTAATTAAGTTTCTCAAAGAAAATGTATTATCTCGATTTGGTACCCCACGTGCTATCATTAGTGACCGAGGTACGCATTTTTGTAACCGTTCTTTTGAAGCTTTAATGAAAAGATATGGGGGGTGATACATAAGCTTTCTACTACATATCACCCTCAGACAAGTGGACAGGTTGAACTTGCGAATAGGGAAATTAAACAAATTTTAGAAAAAAGGGTCAACCCGGATCGGAAAGATTGGTCTTTGAGACTAATCGATGCGCTTTGGGCTTACCGTACAGCTTTCAAAACTCCCTTAGGCATGTCACCTTATAGACTTGTTTTTGGAAAACCTTGTCATTTGCCCATGGAGCTCGAGCATCGAGCATATTGGGCCATTAAACATTTCAATTTTGACTTGGAAAAAGCAGGAAAATTTAGAAAATTCCAATTGACGGAATTAGAAGAATTGAGAAATGATGCTTATGAAAACTCCAAGATCTATAAGGCTAAAATGAAAGTATTTCATGATAAAAATATTTTGAGAAGAACATTTAAGCCTAATGATCGAGTATTTTTATATGATTCAAGACTCCATAAGCATCCAGGAAAACTTTGATCTAGATGGACCGGCCCTTTTATAGTAAAAAACGTTTTCACAAATGGGGCGGTAGAAATAGAAAATCTAAAAGATGGATGTATCTTCAAAGTAAATGGTCAACGCCTCAAAATCTTAATTGATAGACAAATTCCAGAAGTGGAAGACATTCCACTTATGGACCCAGTATATCAATCTTGACCATCTCCAGGTATGTTTTTCTTTTATTTTATTTTCGTTCATTTTATTTTTGTTTATTGTTTACTTTATTTTGTTACAGGTTATTTTTATTTTGACAAATACCATCTTTGATGCCAAGCAAGCCACCCACATCCCACATCAGGTGTATTCTACCCTATTTAGTTATTCAATTCTGATTCTTAAACATTGAGGACAATGTTTCATTTAAGTTGGGGAGTGGGAATACAAATCTGTTATTTAAACTCTGTGGCATATTTCAATCAATATATAAAAATTGCCAAATTTTTTCACACAGGCATCTTTTCACACATGATACTCATGCTCATTCATAACCATCTTGGTGAATTCAACAAACCCATTTTAAATCATTTTGCTAAAACATCCACAAAGCCATTTATGCACTTCTCCAAACTTTGTGGTAATATGGTGATTTGACACATGTAACTAAAGAATTATTTTGCTCAAGTATTTATGTGAATTTTGTGAGAATTGAGAGCTTACAAATACAGAAATTGTGATAAGTATCCATTGATCTGTTGAATTTGACACTTCTTTTGAGAATATCATTACATGGTTTGTGGTAAGATGGTGGATATACTTGGGATATGACGAAAGTCAACTTAGGATTAACGTTTGAGCCTTTCAAGTTGAGCCTTTTCATCATAGATCCCTAGCAGCCAATTTTGAGCCAATATACACATATGGCCTTTTCTTTTCATATCTACATCATCCATACCTCTCCACATTGGAGTATAGCTTATACACTATATTTTCCTACCATTTTACTTCCAAGTGTGTACTAGGTGTGAAATTATCATTTAAAAAAAAAGAAAAGAAAAAAGAAAACCATGACAAAAATGGCATGGTGCTAGATGTGTCCATCAAATTATTTATGAAAGAGTTCATCAAATTGCAAAGACACCAGTGGCAAAAGAAGATGGAAAAGTGTACTTAGTCAAAAATCTAAAAAATTGAAAAGTACATCAAAAGGAAAGTATAGTCTACTGAAAAATTTAACAGATTCCCTTTTGTGTATACTTGGAAGTTTTTGAAATCTCTTCACCTTTTCTTCTTATGAACCCTAACCCTAAACCACATTACAACCCTTTATGTTGATTTTTCCGATCCTAAGTATGCTTGTGGAAAGAATGGTGGAAATCTCATTTGTTAGTATTCCTATCATAAGATCAATGTTTACTTGTTACTTATATATAATTGGCTAAATTTCCATGAGAGTAAATGTACACCTTTGTCAACTCCATAGAGAGAACCCATACATGAAACACTTCTATACCCGTGATTTATGGAGTTGAACCTTTCTACTTAAGATATTCTAATGTTGCATGTATCGAAACCTCTGATTTGATAAAAATAGTTTGGAACACATACACACTCTGTGGATTGCTATATTTGAATTACTTGTGAAAGGGTTATTGAATTTCTAAGATTGTTTTGATATGTAAATTTGAAAAATGTGTCTTGATGGCCCCTATGTGTGATTTTATTTGGTCTTTCTCATCATTTTGCATGAAAATTGCTAGGGACTAGCAATGAGTAAGTTGGGGGATGTGATGAGTGCACAAAAATGCACTCTAAATACTCTATTTAAATACTAAAAGAAATGAGAAAACAATGGATATAACTCATGTTAATAAAATTAATGGTCATTTATCTTGAGATAGATATAAGCATGATTTAATATATTGATGAGAATATAAAATGCCATATTTTCCTCTCTTAATGTTTAAAACTTTATTCTTATTTGATGCCTAAATATACTTATTATTCTTATATTTTGATTTAGGACACAAATGGAGACATTAGGAGCAAATGAAGATAATTGCGGAATTTTATACAGTTCTGACATCTTTTCGTAATATGGGCATAACTCTCTCATCCAATCTCCGATGGAACTGATTCAAGATGATCTAGAACCGCAAGAGAAATATCTAGAACTTTTGTGTTTTATGTTTGAAGAGATATCCACTCAATCTAAGACAATCGACCATCAAGTGGACGCACCTGCACTTGACGTTCCTGGATATTTTTCAGCCACTTGCATCAAATCCAAATGTTATCATAATATTTTCCAGCAAGCACTCCTACACCAACTTGGAAATTCAATGATCAATTCATATGCAAGATGAAGTGCACTCAAGTTTCTTGTAGACAAATTATTTGACCACAAGATATTAAGTCATACAAGACAACTAATGGATAAAGAAGCAAAATTGAAACACTCAACCTACAAGCAAAATCCAGCTCATGCATGGTGGGAAAACAAATGATCAAAATGACAACTCACAAATCACTTGGATTCAAGAATGGCACATGGCAAAACAAGTTGAAATTGTGATGATTTTGTCATGACAACTTGCATGAAGGATGCTTATAAATAGAAGGAAGGGGTGTGTGTTCTAAGACAATACTTAGTGTGGGAGGATGTTTTGGAAGAGCCATTATTTTGAGAGCTTGAGAAAAGAAAAGAAAAACCAAAGAAGAGAGAAGAAAATAATGGTTGGCTCTTCCATATTATCCCTTGGAGAATTTTTGTTGCATATTTTCAATATGTGTAACTAAATTCTCAAGGAGGGTTAGGGATGAACTTGTGTGTGTGATGGTATTTGTAATTTATTTTTGATTCATGTATTTGGTCTTTAAATATTAAAACTCTTTTGTTCTATTATTCTCAATTTATTTGTGATGTTTTTTTCGTTTTCAAATAATTATAGAATCTATTTCGTTTATGGATTCAGTCATGCTTTTTCTATTGAGTGAATTAGTTCTATAATTATGTTTGGAGCAATTGATTATCTATATTGATTTAATTCTCTGCTGCAATATCGCCTCTTAGGTATATTGTCGTCGTTGGATTTTCTCAATGTCGATAACAATTTATGAGAGTTAAGCACGAAGAATGATTTTTCAAAGAGTTAAATGTGATTTAAATTTTGGTTATTAGTGTTATATCTTCCGATTAAGAATTTGGACATAGAATTCTTAATTGAGTTATCAATGAATTAAGAATAAATTTGAATACCACAAATACACAAGGAATTCCCTACGCTCTACTTTTCGTCTCATTTTTATATTTTTCAAATTACTCATTTAGTTTTAATTTACGTTACATTCTAAAACTTACTTATCACACTCATTTAATCTTTTTGTTAATTTTATTACTGTTCTTCAATTTCTCAATCCATCTCCCTGTGGAATCGACACCCCAAAGCTATACTGCAAACGACCGCGTTATTCTTTGGGCGTAATCATTATGTTTATTCTAATTTGTTTGGTAGCTTTTTAAAGAGCTCCAGAATATTATAATATACAAGATCCTTTTATTACCTTGATTTTAGTTATTTAAAATATTGCGAAATCTTAAATTTACTTTAAATATCTGATTTAAATATATAGTGTTGTTATTTTAAATTATTGGTAAGCTTTATCATTTTAATTAATGATGAGAAATATTAATATGCATATACATATATATATATATGGAAACTAAAATTATGTTGAAATAATATTTTTTTGAGTTCCTTTGAAAGTTTTAAGTCAAGTTGATTTAAGTGTTTTTAAATTAGTGTTTTAAGCTTCTTGTTTGTCCGCTTGAAGATCCCGGCACGTGGGGCCTATAAATGGTCCAAGGAGGTAACGCCAAATGTCTTTTGCTTCTCTCTCTTTCTTTCTTTCTTCTTTTTTCTCTCTCTTCTCTCTCTTCCATGTGATGCCTCACTATGGCCACTGACCCTCACCGCCCACACCACCTGCATCCTCTCACTCTGGCGAGCTCCCCCATGCTGGTGGTGTCAACCATAGTAGCCCCACCTCCTGCCGACAAGCTGGAACCCGAAATGGGTTTGCTCTCCTTTGAGCCATCGTAGCGCCACCGTCCACCACCCCACGACCCTCGTCAGCAGACTTCCTATCCCCCGATGACCTTCCCTTACTGTCAGCAGCCCCCACGCACCATTCTTTCTCCTCTTACCTGTGCAAACCCGAAAATGGGTTTTGGCTCTCTTCCAAGCCACGTTGCCACTCCGTCCATCAGTGACCAAAACCCACCCATGGAAGCTCCCCCTTGTTCTCACACGAGTAGCCCACGAATTGGGCTTTGTGGCTCACGGATTTAGCTCAATCTGCCGTCGTCCGGCGTCACAACCACCACCAATATGCTCCCCCACCTCTGGTGACCCGCCCCCTAGCTCAACTCCTCCATCTATAGCCCCACCTTCCTTGTACAAGCTTAAAACTGAAAATGGGTTTCTCCACCCGTTAAGCTAGATCCGCCATTTTCTGATGGTTGAACCATTTGACCTAGCTCCTGGTGTCAAACTGAGTACCCTAGCCAAACTGTCACTTGCCGAGTCAGGAGACGAATAACGTGCGACGTAACCGTTATGGATTGTGGATTGGCACGAGGTTGGATTATCAAGACATTTGTTTGTGCACTGTAAGTGACAGATGTTTTTTTGTTGTTCGGTTGATTATTTAATTGTGTACTAATGTCTCCTTTGGTAGCTTGAAGTGTTAACTAGTAACGATAAATATTTCAAAAGTAGGTTGGTTGGGCCTGAGGCCATTTAACGGAGGATGGGATCACCCCGAGTTAGTTTAACTGTGATTGAATATTTGTGTGGATAGTAATTATTGGAGGTACAATGGTTTGGTTGGATAATTTCGTTACTTTGTAGTAATTATTGGTGGAATAATGGTTTGGTAGTAGTTGTTGGCGGTATATTAGTTTTGTTGGATGATTTCATTACTTTTTAGTAATTATTGGTGGTATAATGGTTTGGTTGGATGATTCCATTATTTTTTAGTAATTATTAGTGGTATAATGGTTTGGTCAGATGATTCCATTATTTGTAGTAATTGTTGGTGGTATAATAGTTTGGTCGGATGATTCCATTACTTTTTCTCTAGACTTTATTAAGGGGATACACTAATATTTTAATCTAGGAGATATTTGAAAGAATGTGGTGAAAATTTGATGAGGAAGCTTAAGAAGTATCTTTAAGTAAATTTCGACCAAGGGTTGAATCAAAGGCATAGCATGTTGGATGATGAAAAGTTTATTTTCGGAGGCTCATAAGTTTCAACCATGGTATACATCTTTGGAAAAACATTAGGTTTTAACTCATAGTTGATGCATGGTTATAGCTTGAGTCTTTGGGTGAAATATTAATGTGTACTCTTTGATTTCTTTGATGTATAGTCTGAGAAGTGTTTGACTTTAGAGAAAAGATCATATGATGACAAGTTGTTGAAGAGAAAAACTCTAAAGCAATATAAATGGGGTGACTAATGATCTTTTATGACTCGGTTATTAAGTGTTGAGAAAATCTTAAGAAAAATACGGTTTATGATAAAGAGAAAAAAGAAGAAAAGTTTGGATTTGACTACATATAAGTTGTGCCCTTAACCCCTATAGGCCAAGGCTGGTTTGATTTGATTTGATATTCTCATTATTGAAATATGAACGATTCATATGTTTTATGAACTATATGTTTTGCACGAGAAGTTATATGTCGCATGCATGTCTATTCAAGTTAGGAGTTTCACGTCATTTGGGTCTACATGTTTTGCTTGAAAGAAAAGGAATTAAGTTTTTATAAGATTCCCAGAGGCTGGGACGGGATAGTACCTCAGTGGAACTCTCTGTTCACTTAGGAGTGATTAAAGTTGAGTGAAAGCCCTTGGGTCAATGAAAAAAAGTCGGCGGACCATGTATGGCTCCAAAAGGCGTTTGGAACATGGTCACATCTAAAGCTAGTGGGTGTCAAAGACGGTGTTGGCTTTTCCCTCACTGTTATAAGAACAAGGATGAAGTCACTCGGTTTGAGTGGTCACCAAGTAATGAAGAATGGATAACGTAGTTGCCCCGACTTAAGTAGTCTGCGGGCGTTGCGGTAATGCATAACTAGCAGGGAACACATAGTGCGTAGGGTGTCCACAAAGAAGTCATGACAAAAACAACTTTCGAGCCCCAATAATGATATGATATGTAAATGGCGCCTAAAATAAGAAAAAGACGATGAAAGACATGAAAAGTTCATGAAAAGATTTTGAATACGTGTTAAAAAAGTCAAAGTTATATAAAAGCATTTTTATGAAAAGTACGTATATGAATCAAAGTCTTGAACAATGTCAAGGTTTATGGAAGTTCTTATATGAAAATGCATATGCATAAGTCATGTCGCAAGTCTCATGTTCATGATATATGCACTCATTGTGTTTACTTGTATATGCTGATGATGTTTTGTTATATGAATTGGTTGTATGCTGTCTATTACTTACTGGGATTCACATCTCACTAGTGGATTGTGCCCACCTATGATCCCATTTTTTGGGATCACACTTTGTAATTTCAGAGAATGAAATTGAACCCGAGGGACAGACTCTGCAGGAAAATAAATTTGTTGAAACCAGGATTATAATCTCGGAAGCAGTGTTGTTTATTATTTTTGGAAGACTGTACTCCTGTTGGAGAATTTGATTTTGAGCTATTTTGTTGTTTTTAAGAATCTCTAGTACTAGAATGATTGACTTTTATCTATTTTTCCGCTACGAACATTTATTGTGTACTCTACGCATGCTTCACACACTCTTGGAACACTAATCAATGGGATGATTGATCCATATGATGATCATCCGAGTGTCATGAGTCCTCCTAAATCTCACAGGGATTCATGGGTGCCACATACATAATAACATGAGCATAGGTTTTTCATAAATGCTGAACATGAGTATTTCATAAAAGTTGAACACGAGCTTTTCATAAATGCTGAACATGAGCTTTTCATAAATGCTAAACATGAGCTTTTCATAAATGATGAACATGAGCTTTCATAATCTTATCGTAGCATATCATATCATATCATATCATATCATATCATATCATATCACAAGACATTACCCACTATTGACTACATGAGTTAGGATTAGAAAATCAAAAAAGCTTCTGATTTCGCACGTGACTGCAGATTGTGGAATCCATATATACATAAATGTTTTTATAAAAACATGTCGTTTAGCATACATACGTGGAAGGGTATGATCATGTTACTTATATCTTAGTGCTACTTCATGGTTCTTATGTCATAGCTTGTAACCTATATGAAACTTAATTGTCACTAACTTTCTAGAAAATCATATCGTGACAATTTTAATTACTTGAAGTCATAAATGGAGATAGTTAATAGTAGATTAAAAATATACTTTAAAAAATACTTTAAAACACAAGTCCATTAAAACTAAACCAATAAGTTCTTTTTAAAAAATAATAATAAGCCTAGTACTCTTAGTAAATCACAAGCCGATTGGGCTTAAGGCCCAATGGGACAATATAAATTAAGGAACTGGCGAGGGAGTTAGAGGATCAGCACCAATAAGGGATGATGACATACTTGTTAATATTAAAATAATTAAGGTGCATTTTGGGAAGAAATAAAACAAGTTAATAAAAGGGAACCCAACTTTCAAAGATGTAAGAAACGCAAGGCATAGACTCGTGCGACTCACCAAGGGGTCTCGACAGTGGCTCTAGGCTATCCAAGGTTGTGACAACCAGGAATTTTCATTCTATATTATTTTTAATAAGGGTAATGTTTGGTATCTTATTTTATTTACGAAAAATTGGGTTGGGCTTGGACTTTAACCTTGAAGGTGTGGCATGTGAGTGGGCTTAAGGAAGAGTGGAAAGGCCCAAAAGCCCATTAACAGATGGGTTGGCCGACCACCCTAGGACCAAGTAGTGTCTAGGACTTTGTCATATGGTAGGGACACTTGGCACACTTATAAGAGTCTTCTTTAGTCTTCAATGACTGGTAGGTTTATGAGAGAAAGAACTTGTGAATGGAAGGTTTAACACAAAAGGAGATACTCAATCATGAGTAGTGCAATTCAGGTGAGCCAAGGGGGAGGGGTTCGCCAACTCCTTGTATCTCCCAATGAGGCCAAATCTTCAAGTGTGATCCTGGGGAGACTTGAAAAGAAGTTTGACAAATGAGTGATTAAATGACATCAAGAGATGACATCATTGGAAAGAGGGAATGGAGGTTTGAGGCAAGGGAAGTTTTGGAGGATGCAAGGGAGGAGATAGCCGACTCTTCCATTTTAGTTTATCCATGTGTTTTTCAATTTAGGTGAATGACATGTGGAGATCTTGTAAGAGTGAGTAACAAGTGATGTGAGGAGTGACTTGTGAGTGAAAGTGTGATTGAGTGACAAGGGGAGAGATGACTCATCTTGAGAGAGAGCTTCGGCTAGAGTGGTGGAGTGTGAGAGCCGAATGGCCTTACCCCCATGCTTTCTTGGTACTTTCACATCAAAGGTTGAAAATCTTTTCAAGTAGGATAGGCATGATTGGATCCTAGTTGATAAGGACATCATTTGGGATTGGGTAGGAGCTACTCATTTTTGGTTTCCTTCCCATGAGTCTCGGCAATGCCATTTTGGTGCTAGCCAACTATGCCAAGCCCCTTAACTCATCATTGTTTTCTTCTATCAATTAACCCTTACTTGTCCATCATGTGTCAATCAACCCTAGGTAGAGTGGAATGCCCTAAGACCTAGAGAGGACACCTTTTGACTAGATATGGCTTGGCCATTTCACCACGTGTTTGTCTTCCTCCCTACTCTCAAGACTCTCGACCATATCTCTCTCAACTCCTTTGACTTTCTCTTGTGTTTTCTCTCCATCCAAACAACACTCATTCTAAGCTAAACTTGAGCTTTATTCAGGATTTTCTTAAGTGGAAGTACCCCTTGAAGAGGGAAGCAAGTTCTTGAGCCCATTAATCTTTTCCACGCTTATATTTATAAGTTTTCTTCCTACACCATAAACCCTATGTTTTCTATTTTTCTCATGCCTACATGCTTTTAGTTTTGATTTAATCTTACTATTTTCATACTCATTTTTTTAGATTTATCATTTCTCTACACTTGGAGATTTATAAGTACACATTTAACCTAACCCTAACATTCCTTGTATATGTTTAAAGTGATTGGATTGTTGTGATGGTTATTGAATGCTTTGTGTTGCTAGGTTAGTTATATGAAGATTTTCATTGTACATCTATACAATATTCCATACTTGGTTAAGATATTATTTTAGCTTGCAAATTGTAATGTGTTGATGGTTGTAGCTATTTTTGTTGGAAAGGATATATAAAATATATGTTGTGATTAGTGGCCAATGCATGTGGAATCATGACAAAATGCTTGGTTGATGAAAGTTTTGCCGAGGTTATATATATATATATATTCGGCCATGAAGGGTTTTGGGGTTAGAATCTTCAATGCTTGACTATTTATTCATGTAATGGCCTTATCTTAGATGCTTGAGAAGTTTAGAAATATGAAACTAGGAAAAAAAAAAAGAAGCTATTGGTATAAATTTTGGGTTCTTATATGGGATAAAGTGTGAATTTTGATTGGTGAAAAGTGATAAAAAAAAAAAAAAACATTTAGGTTATGGACTTTAGGGTTTCGGTTAAGCCCTATTTTGGTGATGAAATTATTTATTATTTTCCTAAGACCTACTAGATTAATAAAAGGAAGATTAATGAAAGAATCACTAGGCTTTTAGCCTTAGGGTATCTCGACCTAACCTTTATTGGTGAAGACTGAGTGTTTGCTTCTCTTGTTGAATTAATACTATGTTTTATTATAGTATCTTTGATGATTTCATGAAGTAATTTGATTAAGAATGAACATGAAGGTGCATATGTAATTACATGTCTCATGAACCCTACATTTAGCAGGAAAAGTCACATGTTGCATGCATGATCATTAAAGTCACGATTTTTTAGTCAACATATGTTTCAAAGAAAAGAAAAATTATGAATTTTTTTATAAGAACCCCAAAGGCTGGGACGGGGTAAAGTCCCAATAAAACTCCCTGTTCACTTAGGAGTGAAAATTTCTAGGTCGACGAAGAACAGTCAGCGGATCATGTATGGCTCTAAAAGAAGTCCATAGCGTGGTCGCACCTAAAGCTAGTGGGTGCTCAAAGACGGTAAAGGCATTGCGCCTTGCCGTTATAAGAACTAAGGAGGTAGTCAACTCGATTTGAGTGGTCACCGGGTGATGAAGAGCGGATAATGTAGTCACTCTAACTTGAGTGGTAGTTGGGTGATGCGATAATGGGTAATGTAGTCACTTTGGGCTTGAGTGATCGCTGGGTGATGCAATAACTAGTGGAGAATACACGGTGCGTAGGGGAACCGTGAGGTATTCATAAGAAAGTTATGACAAGAACGACTTTTAAGCCTCAAGAATGATATAAATTTGTTTAATGACGCCTAAGATAAGAAAAATGATGAAGGATACAAAAAGTTTTACGAGAAAGGGTTTTGGATATGAGTCAAAGGAATTATGTTATATGAAAAGCTTTTTTATGAAAAAGCACGTGCATAGGTAATGAGTTTCAAAGAAAGTCAAACTTTTATGGAAATTATCATGTGAAAGTGCATATGCATGAGTCAAGTTACAACTTATATTCATGACACATGCAATGTTTTGTATTCACATATATGTACACTTGTGATGCTTTTATTTTGATAATTGTGTACTGACAGAAATTTCTCGAAATCTCATCTCTTTAATTTTCAACTGTCGTTCCTCTTTGAGACGATAGAAGTGGTTGCAAGTGGTGATGGCTTCGTCGAGTCTAACTCCCTAGACCCTTGAGGGTCTAGCGGTTTCCTCTCCTTTCGACGCTGTGACCCCCATTTTGTATGACCGCCTAATCACGCCCAAAGAATAACGCGGTCGTTTGCAGTATAGCTTTGGGGTGTCGATTCCACAGGGAGATGGATTGAGAAATTGAAGAACAGTAATGAAATTAACAAAAAGATTAAATGAGTGTGATAAGTAAATTTTAGAGTGTGATGTAAATTAAAACTAAATGAGTAATTTGAAAAGTAGAGCGTAGGAAATTCCTTGTGTATTTGTGGTATTCAAATTTATTCTTAATTCATTGATAACTCAATTAAGAATTCTATGTCCAAATTCTTAATCGGAAGATATAACATTAATAACTAAAATTTAAATCACACGTAACTCTTTGAAAAATCATTCTTCGTGCTTAACTCTCATAAATTGTTATCGACATTGAGAAAATCCAACGACGACAATATACCCAAGAGGCGATATTGCAGCAGAGAATTAAATCAATACAGATAATCAATTGCTCCAAACATAATTATAGAACTAATTCACTCAATAGAAAAAGCATGACTGAATCCATAAACGAAATAAATTCTATAATTATTTGAAGACGAAAAACATCACAAATAAATTGAGAATAACATAACAAAAGAGTTTTAATATTTAAAGACCAAATACATGAATCAAAAATTAATTACAAACACCATCACACACACAAGTTCATCCCTAGCCCTCCTTGAGAATTTAGTTACACATATTGAAAATATGCAACAAAACTTCTCCAAGGGATAATATGGAAGAGCCAACCATTATTTTCTTCTCTCTTCTTTGGTTTTTCTTTTCTTTTCTCAAGCTCTCAAAATAATGGCTCTTCCAAAGCATCCTTCCACACTAAGCATTGTCTTAGAACACACACCCCTCCCTTCTATTTATAAGCATCCTTCATGCAAGTTGTCTTGACAAAATCATCACAATTTCAACTTGTTTTGCCATGTGCCATTCTTGAATCCAAATGATTTGTAAGTTGTCATTTTGATCATTTGTTTTCCCACCATACATGAGCTGGATTTTGCTTGTAGGTTGAGTGTTTCAATTTTGCTTCTCTATCCATTAGTTATCTTGTATGACTTAATATCTTGTGGTCAAATAATTTGTCTTGAAGAAACTTGAGTGCACTTCATCTTGCATATGAATTGATCATTGAATTTCCAAGTTGGTGTAGGAGTGCTTGCTGGAAAATATTATGATAACATTTGGATTTGATGCAAGTGGCTGAAAAATATCCAGGAACGTCAAGTGCAGGTGCGTCTACTTGATGGTCGATGTTGTCTTAGATTGAGTGGATATCTCTTCAAACATAAAAAATAAAAGTTATATATATTTCTCTTACGGTTCTAGATCATCTTGAATCAGCTCAATCGGAGATTGGATGAGAGAGTAATGCCTATATTACAAAAAGATGTCAGAACTGTCTAAAATTCCGCAATTATCTTCATTTGCTCCTAATGTCTCCATTTGTGTCCTAAATCAAAATATAAGAATAATGAGTATATTTAGGCATCAAATAAGAATAAAGTATTAAACATTAAGAGAGGAAAATATGACATTTTATATTCTCATCAATATATTAAATTATGCTTATATCTATTTCAAAATAAATGACCATTAATTTTAATAACATGAGTTATATCCATTATTTTCTCATTTCTTTTAGTATTTAAATAGAGTATTTAGAGTGCATTTTTGTGCACTCATCACACCCCCCAACTTACTCATTGCTAGTCCCTAGCAATTTTCATGCAAAATGATGAGAAAGACCAAAGAAAATCACACATAGGGGCCATCAAGACACATTTTTCAAATTTACATATCAAAACAATCTTAGAAATTCAATAACCCTTTCACAAGTAATTCAAATATAGCAATCCACAGAGTGTGTATGTGTTCCAAACTATTTTTATCAAATCAGAGGTTTCGACACATGCAACATTAGAATATCTTAAGCAAAAAGGTTCAACTCCATAACTCACGGGTATAGAAGTGTTTCATGTATGGGTTCTCTCTATGGAGTTGACAAAGGTGTACATTTACTCTCATGGAAATTTAGCCAATTATATATAAGTAATAAGTAAACATTGATCTTATGGTAGGAATACTAACAAATGAGATTTCCACCATTCTTTCCCCAAGCATACTTAGGATCGGAAAAATCAACACAAAGGGTTGTATGTGGTTTAGGGTTGAGGTTCATAAGAAGAAAAGGTGAAGAGATTTCAAAAACTTCCAAGTATACACAAATGGGAATCTGTTAAATTTTTCAGTAGACTATACTTTCCTTTTGATGTACTTTTCAATTTTTTAGATTTTTGACTAAGTACACTTTTCCATCTTCTTTTGCCACTGGTGTCTTCGCAATTTGATGAACTTTTTCATGAATAATTTGATGGACACATCTAGCACCATGCCATTTTTGTCATGGTTTTTTTTTTATGATAATTTCACACCTAGTACACACTTGGAAGTAAAATGGTAGGAAAATATAGTGTATAAGCTATACTCCAATGTGGAGAGATATGGATGATGTAGATATGAAAAGAAAAGGTCATATGTGTATATTGGCTCAAAATTGGCTGCTAGGGATCTATGATGAAAAGGCTCAGTTTGAAAGGCTCAAACGTTAATTCTAAGTTGACCTTCATCATATCCCAAGTATATCCACCATCTTACCACAAACCATGTAATGATATTCTTAAAAGAAGTGTCAAATTCAACAGATCAATAGATACTTATCACAATTTCTGTATTTGTAAGCTCTCAATTCTCACAAAATTCACATGAATACTTGAGCAAAATAATTCTTTAGTTACATGTGTCAAATCACCATATTACCACAAAGTTTGGAGAAGTGCATAAATGGCTCTGTGGATGTTTTAGCAAAATGATTTAAAATGGGTTTGTTGAATTTACCAAGATGGTTATGAATGAGCATGAGTATCATGTGTGAAAAGATGCCTGTGTGAAAAAAATTTGACAATTTTTTATATTTTGATTGAAATATGCCACAGAATTTAAATAACAGATTTATATTTCCACCCCCCAACTTAAATGAAACATTGTCCTCAATGTTTAATAATCAAAATTGGATGGAGAGTAACTAAAAAGGGTAGGATACACTTGATGTGTGATGTAGATAGCTCGCTAAGCGTCAAAAGTAGTGATTTGAAATGAGAAAATGATACTATCCTGCAAACAAAAATAAAGAAAACAGTAGAAAATAAAAATAAAACAAAACAAATAAGATGATAATAATAATAATAATGATGATGATGATAATAATTATAATAATAATAATAATTATTGTTGCATGCTGTGGTCAAAGTTGGTAGACCAAGTTTACAACCGGACTATCTTCCACTCATAGAATTGTTCCTCCTGGATAAAAAATGAAACGCTTATTTTTCCAATAAGCTCGGTGCTCGAACTTCACAGGTAGGTGGCAAGGTTTAAGATTAACTTTGGTTACTTGCCCACTTGAAGGAATTTGTTTTTCATTTTTCTCAAGAAACTCCTCAAACTTCGGTTGCCAAGCCCGTGTGCTATAATCTTGAGTATTGTCAAAAATTGCACAAATATTAGCTACATCAGATGAATCACTGATAGGATTATACTCAAAATCAACAATAAAATTCTCAAGGGGATCAGAATCATGAGTTGTGAAAACTTCCCTGTCTATGAGTGAGTCAATCATATATATTTGCTGGCACTCGTGATTCTTCACAGTTTCTTGTGCCATATGTTGACCATGAGGTATAGACTGAGCTTGAGAAGGGAAATTACCTTGCTCATTTACACTCAAGAAACTCGTTATTTTAGATACCTAGCTCTTTATCTCCTTTTGTTCTTCAACAACCTGCATAATTAAAGACTCAAATTTTTGGTTAGTCTTACTCTGTACTTCAATAAATGCATGCAAAGTGTCTTCTAAAGAATTTCTAGAAGATTGAGGTGCATGGTATGGTGCAGGATATGATCTAGAAGGTTGTGCAGGCTGTGCAGGCTGTTGGTTTTCAGACTTCCAACTGAAGTTGGCGTGATTACGCCATCCTCTCATGTTAGCATGTGTAGGACAGTCTTGGGCATGATGATCTACCCCGCCACACACAACACATGGCACAAGAGAGTCTGCATGATTAGCCATGTGTATTGACTTTAAGTTTTTCATTTTCAATAACTCTAATTCTCTAGTGAGCATTTCAACCTTAGCCTTAAGGTTATCCTCTTCCCTTAGATGGTAAATACCACCACTCAAGTTTCCTGTAGGTCATGACCTGTTTGTGCTATCAGTAGCACTAGGTCCAGTCCAAGTATGAGCTTTTTCAGCAAGCTCATTGAGGTACTCTATGGCCTCATTGGGATTTTTCTGTAAAAATTCTCCATTGCACATCATTTCCACGAATTGACGTTCCCTGGGCGTAAGCCCTTCATAGAAATAACTCACTAAGCGCCAATTCTGATATCCATGGTGGGGACACATACTCAGTAATTCTTTAAATCTTTCCCAAGATTGGTACAAAGTCTCACTATCCTTTTGTGCAAAGGTAGAGATTTGTCTTTTTAAAGCATTGGTCTTATGTTGGGGAAAGTATTTATTGAAAAACACTTGAGTCATCTCACTCCATGTTCTAGTAGACCGTGGTCTTAGTGAGTACAACCAACTCTTAGCTTTATCTTTCAAAGAAAAAGGAAAGAACTTTAGCCTTACCGTTTTGTCAGTGGTATTTTGACTGTGGAATGTTGCAACTACTTCCTCAAATTCCCTAATATGGACATACGGGTTTTCATTTTCTAGACCATGAAAAGTCGGAAGTAATTGTATCATTCCTATTTTGAAATCTACGTGACGAACATTAGGTGCGAACATAATACAGGATGGTGTGGCTGTTCATGCGGGATGAAGATAATCTTGGAGGGTTCTAACAGGTTGGTCCACGTGTTCACTCATCGCGTCAGAATTGGAAGAATTATCAAACAAGCGATTAGAAAAATTAGATTCTGAATCTGATTCTAGCACGGGTCTACTAGCAAACCGTCCAAAAGCGTCTCTGTACCTGCGCATACAAAGTAAAGAAAAGCGTAATACTGAAAAAAAATAATTACGAAAAGAAAAGTAAAATAAAATAAAGATACAGAAAGCTAAAAAGAAAATGAACGAAGCTACTGCTCTTTCTTTTTTTTTTTTTTTTTTTTACAAACTACTAAAAAAAACTACAAATTCTTCTACCGTCTCCCCGGCAACGGCGCCAAAATTTGACTACGCCCAAAGAATAACGCGATCGTTTGCAGTATAGCTTTGGGGTGTCGATTCCACAGGGAGATGGATTGAGAAATTGAAGAACAGTAATGAAATTAACAAAAAGATTAAATGAGTGTGATAAGTAAATTTTAGAGTGTGATGTAAATTAAAACTAAATGAGTAATTTGAAAAGTAGAGCGTAGGAAATTCCTTATGTATTTGTGGTATTCAAATTTATTCTTAATTCATTGATAACTCAATTAAGAATTCTATGTCCAAATTTTTAATCGGAAGATATAACATTAATAATCAAAATTTAAATCACACGTAACTCTTTGAAAAATCATTCTTCGTGCTTAACTCTCATAAATTGTTATCGACATTGAGAAAATCCAACGACGACAATATACCCAAGAGGTGATATTCAGCAGAGAATTAAATCAATACAGATAATCAATTGCTCCAAACATAATTATAGAACTAATTCACTCAATAGAAAAAGCATGACTGAATCCATAAACGAAATAGATTCTATAATTATTTGAAGACGAAAAACATCATAAATATATTGAGAATAATAGAACAAAAGAGTTTTAATATTTAAAGACCAAATACATGAATCAAAAATAAATTACAAACACCATCACACACACAAGTTCATCCCTAGCCCTCCTTGAGAATTTAGTTACACATATTGAAAATATGCAACAAAACTTCTCCAAGGGATAATATGGAAGAGCCAACCATTATTTTCTTCTCTCTTCTTTGGTTTTTCTTTTCTTTTCTCAAACTCTCAAAATAATGGCTCTTCCAAAGCATCCTCCCACACTAAGTATTGTCTTAGAACACACACCCCTCCCTTCTATTTATAAGCATCCTTCATGCAAGTTGTCATGACAAAATCATCACAATTTCAACTTGTTTTGCCATGTGCCATTCTTGAATCCAAGTGATTTGTAAGTTATCATTTTGATCATTTGTTTTCCCACTATGCATGAGCTGGATTTTGCTTGTAGGTTGAGTGTTTCAATTTTGATTCTCTATCCATTAGTTGTCTTGTATGACTTAATATCTTGTGGTCAAATAATTTGTCTTGAAGAAACTTGAGTGCACTTCATCTTGCATATGAATTGATCATTGAATTTCCAAGTTGGTGTAGGAGTGCTTGCTGGAAAATATTATGATAACATTTGGATTTGATGCAAGTGGCTGAAAAATATCCAGGAACGTCAAGTGCAGGTGCGTCTACTTGATGGTCGATTTTGTCTTAGATTGAGTGGATATATCTTCAAACATAAAACATAAAAGTTATAGATATTTCTCTTGCAGTTCTAAATCATCTTTAATCAGCTCAATCGGAGATTGGATGAGAGAGTTATGCCCATATTACGAAAGATATCAAAACTGTCTAAAATTCCGCAATTATCTTCATTTGCTCCTAATGTCTCCATTTGTATCCTAAATCAAAATATAAGAATAATGAGTATATTTAAGCATCAAATAAGAATAAAGTATTAAACATTAAGAGAGGAAAATATGGCATTTTATATTCTCATCAATATATTAAATCATGCTTATATCTATTTCAAGATAAATGACCATTAATTTTAATAACATGAGTTATATCCATTATTTTCTCATTTCTTTTAGTATTTAAATAGAGTATTTAGAGTGCATTTTTGTGCACTCATCACCACCTTATATTGGATATGTAGAGAAGCATGCTCATTCAGGCTACCGACCACCACTACATTGGATGCTACCTCACCTTGGGGACTGATCGGTCCTTGTTCTTGGGCCGTGTGTACACTTCGGTGGCGAGGATGGGTATCCAGCGTGGAGGTAGTTTGGATCTGGGGCACTTCCTGTTTGGACTAGGGACCAAGGAGGTCAAGAAAAAACCCCATTCTAGGGGCGGGTTGCGGGGGCCAGCTAGTGTTGATATTGCCTTTATATATATTCAATTTGTTTTTGGAGGTTCTCATTGTTTGGAGAAGTTTGATATGTGTAGAATCTGATACATTTGGTGATATATATATATATATGGAGTTTATTTTAGGTATTTATTTTTAGTCATACCATGTGACGCGCGGCAAGTTTTATATTTCTTGCCAAGAATTACTTGGCTTGACCTTTTTTTTTCGGTGTGAAACTTTTATACACTGCTTTTATGATTAGATGCATGCTCTTATTTATGTTATGAACAAGGGGTGAGTATTCTTATGTTACTTATCCCCAATGTCTCGATTTACATCCCATCTCAAGCGTAAGTGGGGGCGTCGACAAAGGTGACTGGGGACGAAAAGAAACTTCTTTGGACAGGTGCGGCACAATGAGAGAGAGAAAGGGAGAGACTCCGAGAGTGGTGCGACAGAGAAGAAAGAGAGTTTAGAAAGCTAAGGGTCATGGCTTTACCAAAAAAAAGGTAGGTTCTTTATGGGGATTGGTTGCTCTGCAGATTTTTATTGCGAATTCCAGTGAGGTTATGTTGAAAGTTGTCGATGTCCCCACTTACACCTGGGATTGCATGTACACCAAGGCATGAGGGATGAGCATCACAGGGAAGTTCAACCCTAGTCATATCGCATGTATTTTGTTTTCTAAACAAAAGTAGTAAATAAAGGTTTTCGTAGCGGGAAAAGGTCAAACTCTTCTAACTGAACATTACATGATTTCATAATTATAATATCCCAAAATAGCTTCATTAAGATAATAATAACATAATTCATTAATTTATAAGCTATTTTTTCTTCCAAAACAGTGGAAAACCCCAAAATACTTAAACAAAATAAACATTAATAATTTGGTGCTAACCCCACGACCCTCTATTTAGAAGGAGGCTCATCTTTGACCTTCTTCACACCAGGACTAAAAAGGAATTGGGTCAATCCTACTCGCTCACCAAGTAGGAAGTCCGTCCCTGTCTTTGAAGTATAAACGTGGTCCATGAATATAGACCCGTCTGACCCCAAAGAGAGACAACACCCGGTGCATTGCCGTCCGGGAGCCTTGTGGAGCACCTTTCATCGCATGTTGATGAGCGCACAAAAATGCACTCTAAATACTTTATTTAAATACTAAAAGAAATGAGAAAATAATGGATATAACTCATGTTATTAAAATTAATGGTCATTTATCTTGAGATAGATATAAGCATGATTTAATATATTGATGAGAATATAAAATGTCATATTTTCCTCTCTTAATGTCATTATTCTTATATTTTGATTTAGGACACAAATAGAGGCATTAGGAGCAAATGAAGATAATTGCAGAATTTTAGACAGTTCTGATAGCTTTTCGTAATATGGCCATAACTCTCTCATCCAATCTCCGATTGAGCTGATTCAAGATGATATAGAACCGAAAGAGAAATATATATAACTTTTATGTTTTATATTTGAAGAGATATCCACTTAATCTAAGACAAAATCGACCATCAAGTGGACGCACTTGCACTTGACGTTCCTGGATATTTTTCAGCCACTTGCATCAAATCCAGATGTTATCATAATATTTTCCAGCAAGCACTCGTACACCAACTTGGAAATTCAATGATCAATTCATATGCAAGATGAAGTTCACTCAAGTTTCTTCAAGACAAATTATTTGACCACAAGATATTAAGTCATACAAGACAACTAATGGATAGAGACGCAAAATTGAAACACTCAATCTACAAGAAAAATCCAGCTCATGCATAGTGGGAAAACAAATGATCAAAATGACAACTCACAAATCACTTGGATTCAAGAATGGCACATGGCAAAACAAGTTGAAATTGTGATGATTTTGTCATGACAACTTGCATGAAGGATGCTTATAAATAGAAGGGAGGGGTGTGTGTTCTAAGACCATGCTTAGTGTACTTGGATGCCTTGGAAGAGATATTGTTTTTGAGAGCTTGAGAAAAGAAAATAATGGTTGGCTCTTCCATATTATCCCTTGAAGAATTTTTGTTGCATATTTTCAATATGTGTAACTAATTTTCTAGTAGAGCTAGGGATGAATTTGTATATATGATGATATTTGTAATTATTTTTGATTCATATATGTGTTCTTCAAATATTAAACTCTTTTGTTTAGTCATTCGAAATTTATTATAAATGTTTTCGTCACCAAATAATCTTAGAATTTATTTCATTTATAGATTCAGTCATGCTTTTTCTATTGAATGCAATAATCCTTTGATTATGTTTGGTTCAATTGGTTATCTATTTTAATTTAATTCTCTGCTGCAATATTGCTCTATGAGTATATTGTCGACGTTGAATTTCTTTAATATCGATAACAATTCCTGTTCTTCTATTGTGACGAATGATTTTTCGAAAGATCACATTTGATTTAAATCTGGTTATTAATGTTTTATTTTCTGATTGAAAATTTGGACATAGAATTTTCAATTGAGTTATTAATGAATCAAAAATAATTAAAATACCAAGTATATACAAAGGATTCCCGATGCTCTACTTTTTGTCTCATTTTTATACTGTTCAAATTACTCATTTAGTTTTAATTTACGTCACACTCTAAAATTTACTTTTCGCACTCATCTAAATCTTTTTGTTAATTTCGTTACTGTTCTTCAATTTCTCAATCCATCTCTCTGTGGAATCGACACCCCAAAGCTATACTACAAACGACCGCGTTATTCTTTAGGCGTAATCAAATTTTGGCACCATTGTTGGGGAGACGGTAGAAGAATTTGTAGTTTTTTTTTTAGTAGTTTGTAAAAAAAAAAAAAAAAAGGAGCGGTAACTTCGTTCATTTTCTTTTTAGCTTTCCGCATCTTTATTTTATTTTACTTTTCTTTTCGTAATTTTTTTTTTCAGTATTACGCTTTTCTTTACTTTGCATGCGCAGGTACAGAGACGCTTTTGGACGGTTTGCTAGTAGACCCCGTGCTAGAATCAGATTCAGAATCTAATTTTTCTAATCGCTTGTTTGATAATTCTTCCAATTCTGACGCGATGAGTGAGGACCAACCTGTTAGAGCCCTCCAAGATTATCTTCATCCCGCACGAACAGCCACACCATCCTGTATTATGTTCTCACCTAATGTTCGTCACGTAGATTTTAAAATAGGAATGATACAATTACTTCCGACTTTCTATGGTCTAGAAAATGAAAACCCCTATGTTCATATTAGGGAATTTGAGGAAGTAGTTGCAACATTCCACAGTCAAAATACCACTGAGGGTTCTTTCCTTTTTCTTTAAAAGATAAAGCTAAGAGTCGGTTGTACTCAATAAGACCACAGTCTATTAGAACATAGACTGAGATGACTCAAGTGTTTTTCAATAAATACTTTCCCCAACATAAGACCAATGCTTTAAAAAAACAAATCTCTACCTTTGCACAAAACGATAGTGAGACTTTGTACCTGTCTTGGGAAAGATTTAAAGAATTACTGAGTATGTGTCCCTACCATGGATATGAGAATTAGCGCTTAGTGAGTTATTTCTATGAAGGACTTACGCCTAGGGAACGTCAATTCGTGGAAATGATGTGCAATGGAGAATTTTTACAGAAAAATCTCAATGAGGCCATAGAGTACCTCAATGAGCTTGCTGAAAAAGCTCATACTTGGACTGGACCTAGTGCTACTGATAGCACGAACAGGTCATGACCTACAGGAAACTTGAGTGGTGGTATTTACCATCTAAGGGAGGAGGATAACCTTAAGGCTAAGGTTGAAATGCTCACCAGAGAATTAGAGTTATTGAAAACCAAAAACTCAAAACCAACACACACGGCTAATCATGCAGAATCTTTTGGACCATGTGTTGTCTGTGGTGGGATAGATCATCATTCCCAAGAGTGTCCTACACATACTAACATGAATGGTATGTATGAGGAACAAAGTAATGCTCTGGGTATGTACAAAAAGTCCTTCACACCTTACTCTGAAACCTACAACCCAGGATGGCGTAATCATCCCAACTTTAGCTAGAAGTCTGAAAACCAGCAGCCTGCACAACCCTCTAGATCATATCCTGCACCATACCATGCACCTCAATCTTATAGAAATTCATTAGAAGATACTTTGCATACTTTTATTGAAATACTGGGTAAGACTAATCAGAAATTTGAATCTTTGATTATGTAGGTTGTCGAAGAAAATAAGGAAATCAAGAGCCAGGTGTCTAAAATAATGAGTTCATTGACTATGAATGAGAAAGGTAAGTTTCCTTCCCAAACTCAGTCTGTACCTCATGGTCAACATATGGCACAAGGAGATCTGAAGGACGTAAACGCCATTGTGACACAAAGTGGTAAGTCTTTACGTGATCCAATAATAGATAAGAAAAAGGATGTAGAGAAAGATCAAGATAGCAGCAGTCTTGAGCTTCCCAAAGAACTTGATAACAAAACCCGAGGATCCTGAGGTAACAAAAAATCCTGGTAAGGTACATTTTCCTCAAGCATTAAAGTCAAGCAAACAGACTCTGGATCATAATAATGATATTTTGGAAAATCTTAGACAAGTAAAAATTAATCTTCCTCTTTTGCATGTAATTAAACAAGTTCCTACTTACGCAAAAATTCTCAAAGATTTGTGTACAGTTAAGAGGAAGCATTATGTGAAGAAGACTGCATTCTTGACAGAGCAAGTTAGTGCTCTAATTGAACAACGGATTCCCCTAAGTACAAGGATCCTGGATGTCCAACCATCACATGCAACATTGGCAATTATGAGCTTGGACAGGCCTTGCTAGATTTAGGGGCTAGTGTAAATTTGATGCCATATTCTATTTATTTGCAATTAGGATTGGGAGAAATCAAACCAACTTCTATGGTATTGCAATTGGCTGATCGTTCAGTCAGAGCACCACGGGGTGTGGTAGAGGATGTTTTAATTCAAGTTGACAAATTTTACTATCCTGTTGATTTCTTAATTCTAGACACTAGTTCTGCTGTAGAAACCACCTTTAAAATCCCATTAATTTTAGGTAGACCTTTTCTTGCTACTTCTAATGCTCTTATCAATTGCAGAAATGGATTGATGAAACTCTCTTTTGGCAATATGACTATTGAGGTAAATATTTTTCATATTGTAAAACAGCCAGAACAGGATGTCGAGTGTCATCAGACATACATGATTGACTCACTTATAGAAAGGGATGTTCTTACAACTCATGACTCAGATCCCCTTGAATACTTTATTGTTAATTCTGAATTTAATCCTATAAGTGATTCATCTGATGTAGTTGACATTTGTGCTATTTTTGACAGAACTCATGATTATAGCACACAGGCATGGCAACCAAAGTTTGAGAACTTGCCTGAAAAAAAGAGAAAGATAGATTCCTTCAAGTAGGGAAGCCCCTAAAGTTGAATTAAAATCCCTACCTAAGGGTTTAAAGCATGTTTTCCTTGGTCTAGGTGATACTTTTCCTGTTATTATTTCATCTGAATTATCTGAGTCCCAAGGTGAGAAATTAATTCAAATTTTATGCAAGTATAAATCAACCCTAGGATGGAGTATTGCTGATATAAAAGGCATTAGTCCTCTAATCTGTACTCATAAAATAAATTTAGAGGAAGGAACTAATCCTCAAAGAGATCCCCAACGTAGACTTAATCCCACAATGAAAAAAGTTCTGAAAAATGAAATATTGAAACTATTAGATGCAGGAATGATATATCCTATTGCTGATAGTAAATGGGTAAGTCCTACGCAGGTTGTTCCTAAAAAGTCAGGAGTAACTGTGATAAAAAATGACCTTGGAGAGTTAGACCCTACAAAACTGGTGACTGGTTGGCGGATGTGCATTGATTACAGAAAATTAAATACTGCCACACGAAAAGACCATTTTCTGCTTCCTTTTATTGATCAAATTCTTGAGCGGGTGGCTGGTCATCCTTTTTATTGCTTTCTGGATGGTTATTCTGGTTATTATCAAATTGAAATTGCATTAGAAGATTAGGATAAAAACCACTTTTACTTGTCCTTTCGGTACTTATGCTTTCCGCAGAATGCCATTTGGACTGTGTAATGCTCCAGCTACTTTTCAACATTGCATGATGAGTATTTTTAGTGATATGGTTGAAAAGTGCATGGAAGTTTTTATGGATGACTTGACTGTTTTTGGATCTTCTTTTGATGCATGTTTAATGAGTTTAGAAAGAGTACTGACTCGTTGTGAAGAAAAAGAATTGGTTTTAAATTGGAAAAAATGTCACTTTATGGTACCTTCAGGTATTGTTTTAGGGCATATTATTTCTTCCAAAGGAATGGAGGTTGATCAATCAAAAGTTGAATTAATTTCTAAATTGCCTACACCCAGAACAGTCAAGGATATAAGATCATTTCTTGGTCATGCGGGTTTTTATAGGAGATTCATATAGAATTTTTCTGTCATATCTAGACCACTATGTAACCTCCTAGCTAAGGATGCCCCATTTGAATGGATGCAAGCTTGTCAAGAGGCTTTCAAAACATTAATTGGCAAGCTTACTTCAGCACCCATAATGCAACCACCTGATTGGAATTTACCTTTTGAAATTATGTGTGATGCTAGTGATTTTGCTGTAGGTGCTGTTCTTGGACAACGAAGAGAAGGGAAACCTTTTGTCATTTACTATGCTAGTCGAACTCTAAATAGTGCCCAAATGAATTACTCCACCACTGAAAAAGAGTTGTTAGCTGTAGTATTTGCTTTGGATAAATTCCGCGCTTATTTGATGGTTCTCCTATCATTATCTTTACAGATCATGCAGCCCTTAAGTATCTTCTTACAAAGAAGGATGCTAAGGTACGATTAATACGAAGGATTTTGCTTTTGCAGGAATTTGACATCACCATCAAGGACAAGAAAGGAGTGGAGAACGTAGTGGTAGACCATCCTTCTAGACTCACATTCGAGGACACTTCTGACCACATACCAATCAAAGATGATTTTCCCGATGAGTATTTACTTTCTATTACTTCTCTACCATGGTTTGCTCATATTGTGAACTATTTAGCTGTAGGTGAAATACCAAAGGATTTTAGCACCCAAGACAAAAGGAAATTCATGATTGAGGTACGAAAATTCTACTGGGATGACCCTTACCTTTTCAAATACTACCCTGATCAAATTTTAAGGAGTTGCATCCCTGATGAAAAGATTGCAAGCGTTTTGGAATTTTGTCATTCCCAAGCTTGTGGTGGCCACTTTTCAATGAAGAAAACCGCTGCAAAAATCCTGCAGTGTAAATTTTATTGGCCCACCTTGTTTAAAGATACAAATATCTATTGTCGCTCATGCGAAAGATGTCAAAAGTTAGGAGTTATGACCCGTTGTAATATGATGCCCTTAAACCCAATTTTGGTAATTGAAATTTTTGATTGTTGGGGCATTCATTTTATAGGACCATTTCCTCCTTCTTTTGGATATTTATATATTACTGTGGCAGTAGATTATATGTCAAAATGGGTAGAAGCAGCACCTTGCAGGACCAATGATAACAGGATGGTAATTAAGTTTCTCAAAGAAAATGTATTATCTCGATTTGGTACCCCACGTGCTATCATTAGTGATCGAGGTACGCATTTTTGCAACCGTTCTTTTGAAGCTTTAATGAAAAGATATGGGGTGATGCATAAGCTTTCTACTGCATATCACCCTCAGACAAGTGGACAGGTTGAACTTGCGAATAGGGAAATTAAACAAATTTTAGAAAAAACGGTCAACCCAGATCGGAAAGATTGGTCTTTGAGACTAATCGATGCGCTTTGGGCTTACCGTACAGCTTTCAAAACTCCTTTAGGCATGTCACCTTATAGACTTGTTTTTGGAAAACCTTGTCACTTGCCCGTGGAGCTCGAGCATCGAGCATATTGGGCCATTAAACATTTCAATTTTGACTTGGAAAAAGCTAAAAAAATTAGAAAATTCCAATTGACGGAATTAGAAGAATTGAGAAATGATGCTTACGAAAAC
The DNA here is from genome assembly GCA_036898215.1 of Platycarya strobilacea. Lineage (NCBI taxonomy): Eukaryota > Viridiplantae > Streptophyta > Magnoliopsida > Fagales > Juglandaceae > Platycarya > Platycarya strobilacea. Next base: position 5,717,029 of record CM072558.1, read on the forward strand.
TCCAAGATCTATAAGGCTAAAATGAAAGTATTTCATGATAAAAATATTTTGAGAAGAACATTTAAGCCTAATGATTGAGTATTTTTATATGATCAAGACTCCATAAGCATCCAGGAAAACTTCGATCTAGGTGGCCGGCCCTTTTATAGTAAAAAACGTTTTCACAAATGGGGCGGTAGAAATAGAAAATCCAAAAGATGGATGTATCTTCAAAGTAAATGGTCAGCGCCTCAAAATCTTAATTGATAGAAAAATTCCGGAAGTGGAAGACATTCCACTTATGGACCCAGTATATCAATCTTGACCATCTCCAGGTATTGTTTTTCTTTTATTTTATTTTCATTCATTTTATTTTTGTTTATTGTTTACTTTATTTTGTTATAGGTTAATTTTATTTTGACAAATACCATCATTGATGCCAAGCAAGCCATCCACATCCCACATCAGGTATATTCTACCCTGTTTAGTTATTCAATTCTAATTCTTAAACATTGAGGACAATATTTTATTTAAGTTGGGGGTGGGAATACAAATATGTTATTTAAACTCTGTGGCATATTTCAATCAATATATAAAAAATTGCCAAATTTTTTTCACACAGGCATCTTTTCACACATGATACTCATGCTCATTCATAACCATCTTGGTGAATTCAACAAACCCATCTTAAATCATTTTGCTAAAGCATCCACAGAACCATTTATGCACTTCTCCAAACTTTATTGTAATATGGTGATTTGACACATGTAACTAAAGAATTATTTTGCTCAAGTATTCATGTGAATTTTGTGAGAATTGAGAGCTTACAAATACAGAAATTGTGATAAGTATCCATTGATCTGTTGAATTTGACACTTCTTTTAAGAATATCATTACATGGTTTGTGGTAAGATGGTGGATATACTTGGGATATGACGAAAGTCAACATAAGATTAACGTTTGAGCCTTTCAAGCTGAGGCTTTTCATCATAGATCCCTAACAGCCAATTTTGAGCCAATATACACATTATGGCCTTTTCTTTTCATATCTACATCATCCATACCTCTCCACATTGGAGTATAGCTTATACACTATATTTTCCTACCATTTTACTTCCAAGTGTGTACTAGGTGTGAAATTATCATTTAAAAAAAAAGAAAAAAGAAAAAAGAAAAAAGAAAAAAGAAAAAAAGAAATCCATGACAAAAATGGCATGGTGCTAGATGTGTCCATCAAATTATTCATGAAAGAGTTCATCAAATTGCGAAGACACTAGTGGCAAAAGAATATGGAAAAGTGTACTTAGTCAAAAATCTAAAAAATTGAAAAGTACATCAAAAGGAAAGTATAGTCTACTGAAAAATTTAATAGATTCCATTTTGTGTATACTTGGAAGTTTTTGAAACCTCTTCACCTTTTCTTCTTATGAACCCCAACCCTAAGCCACATTACAACCCTTTGTGTTGATTTTTCCGATCCTAAGTATGCTTGTGGAAAGAATGGTAGAAATCTCATTTGTTAGTATTCCTATCATAAGATCAATATTTACTTGTTACTTATATATAATTGGCTAAATTTTCATGAGAGTAAATGTACACCTTTGTCAACTCCATAGAAAGAACCCTTACATGAAACACTTCTATACCCGTGAGTTATGGAGTTGAACCCTTTTGCGTAAGATATTGTAATGTTGCATGTGTCGAAACCTCTGATTTGATAAAAATAGTTTGGAACACATACACACTCTGTGGATTGCTATATTTGAATTACTTGTGAAAGGGTTATTGAATTTCTAAGATTGTTTTGATATGTAAATTTGAAAAATGTGTCTTGATGGCCCCTATGTGTGATTTTCTTTGGTCTTTCTCATCATTTTGCATGAAAATTGCTAGGGACTAGCAATGAGTAAGTTGGGGGGTGTGATGAGTACACAAAAATGCACTCTAAATACTCTATTTAAATACTAAAAGAAATGAGAAAATAATGGATATAACTCATGTTCTTAAAATTAATGGTCATTTATCTTGAGATAGATATAAGCATGATTTAATATATTGATGAGAATATAAAATGCCAAATTTTCCTCTCTTAATGTTTAATACTTTATTCTTATTGGATGCCTAAATATAGTCATTATTCTTATATTTTGATTTAGGACACAAATAGAGGCATTAGGAGCAAATGAAGATAATTGTGGAATTTTAGACGGTTCTGACAGCTTTTCGTAATATGGGCATAACTCTCTTATCCAATCTCCGATTGAGCTGATTCAAGATGATAAAGAACCGCAAGAGAAATATATATAACTTTTATGTTTTATATTTGAAGAGATATCCACTCAATGTAAGACAAAAGCGACCGTCAAGTGGACGCACCTGCACTTGACGTTCCTGGATATTTTTCAGCCACTTGCATCAAATCCAAATGTCATCATAATATTTTCCAGCAAGCACTCCTACACCAACTTGGAAATTCAATGATCAATTCATATGCATGATGAAGTGCACTTAAGTTTCTTCAAGACAAATTATTTGACCACAAGATATTAAGTCATACAAGACAACTAATGGATAGAGAAACAAAATTAAAACACTCAACCTACAAGCAAAATCCAGCTCATGCATAGTGGGAAAACAAATGATCAAAATGACAACTCACAAATCACTTAGATTCAAGAATGGCACATGGCAAAACTAGTTGAAATTGTGATGATTTTATCATGCTAACTTGCATGAAGGATACTTATAAATAGAAGGGAGGGGTGTGTGTTCTAAGACCATGCTTAGTGTGCTTGGATGTCTTGGAAGAGACATTGTTTTTGAGAGCTTGAGAAAAGAAAATAATGGTTGGCTCTTCCATATTATCCCTTGAAGAATTTTTGTTGCATATTTTCAATATGTGTAACTAATTTTCTAGTAGAGCTAGGAATGAATTTGTATATATGATGGTATTTGTAATTGTTTTTTATTCATATATGTGTTCTTCAAATATTAAACTCTTTTGTTTAGTCATTCGAAATTTATTATAAACATTTTCGTCACCAAATAATCTTAGAATTTATTTCATTTATAGATTCAGTCATGCTTTTTCTATTGAATGCAATAATCCTTTGATTATGTTTGTTTCAATTGGTTATCTATTTTAATTTAATTCTCTGCTGCAATATTGCTCTACGAGTATATTGTCGACGTTGAATTTCTTTAATATCGATAACAATTCCTGTTCTTATATTGTGACGAATGATTTTTCGAAAGATTACATTTGATTTAAATCTGGTTATTAATGTTTTATTTTCTGATTGAAAATTTGGACATAGAATTTTCAATTGAGTTATTAATGAATCAAAAATAATTAAAATACCAAGTATATACAAAGGATTCTCGATGCTCTACTTTTTGTCTCATTTTTATACTGTTCAAATTACTCATTTAGTTTTAATCTACGTCACACTCTAAAATTTACTTTTCGCACTTATCTAAATCTTTTTGTTAATTTCGTTACTGTTCTTCAATTTCTCAATCCATCTCTCTGTGGAATCGACACCCCAAAGTTATACTGCAAACGACCGCGTTATTCTTTGGGCGTAATCAAATTTTGGCGCCATTGCCGGGGAGACGGTAGAAGAATTTGTAGTTTTTTTTTAGTAGTTTGTAAAAAAAAAAAAAAAAAAGAGCGGTAACTTCGTTCATTTTCTTTTTAGTTTTCTGCATCTTTATTTTATTTTACTTTTCTTTTCGTAATTATTTTTTTTTTTTTCTGTATTACGCTTTTCTTTACTTTGCATGCCCAACCACTGGTAACAATAATGGCATGGCCTAATCACGAGTAATAATAGTGGCATGACCCAACCACTGGTAACAATAATGGCATGGCCTAACCACGAGGAATAATAGTGGCATGGTCCAACTACGGATAATAATAGTAGATATTAGTAAAGACTTATAAGGACAAGAATTTTAAAATAAGAATGAAAAGTACATACATGATACAAGTTTATAAGTCCAAGTCATGCATGAGTCACATAAAGCATGCTATAAATGCATACTTTAGTTATCGGGCTTGTATATGATTATCTTATGATGTCTATGCTTTTATTAAGTTACGAGTGTACTTACTAAGATTTCGCTAGAAATCTCATTCTTGTATGTTTCTTTTCTTTTGGAAATTGATTTTCACTGCAGGATTGATTATGAACATGGACAAGGCCATAGTTGCCTGAGAGACGCGAAAGAACCCTGAAGGGCTCTTGGAGTACTCTCCTTAGAAATTTTGACCAATTAATAGTAGTAAAGATTGGTGTGGATACGGGAAGAAATTTCAGTAAAGGAATAAGGAGTCGAGGTGGCCTTATGAAAATATTGAATAAGTCTTGTAATTTTGTATATAAGAAAACTGACTGGATTATGCATGTAAGGAGATGATGTTATGATATGAATAATTGCAGTTTACCATGTGATCAATAGAAATTAATTTTTTTATCAGAATTTTTTCACTATGATTTGCATTAAATTTCTATAAGTACGAGAGTGAGTAGCCAAATGTTACTTACCCTGACACTCCGGTTTACGTTAAATCCCAGACGTAAATTGGGGGCGTCACACACCGTGTGTTCCTCGCTAATTACCGTATTACCAGGCGACCATTCAAGCGTAAGTAACACGTTATGTGAATTTATGCATCACTCAGCGACCACTCAAGTCTAAGTGACTACGTCAATCACTTTTCATCACTCGGTGAACACTCAAATCGAGCGACTACATTCGTATTCTTATATAGTAAGGCAAAAGCCAACACCACCATTGAGTACCCAATAGCTTGAGGTGCGACGATGCTCTAGATACCTTTTGGAGCCATACATGGTCCGCTTACTATTCTTCGTCGACCTAAAGGCTTTCACTCAACTTTAATCACTCCTGAGTGAACATGTTGTTCCACTGGGGCTCTTATAAAACCTTAATTTTTTTTTCTTTTAAAAACATGCTTGACTTAAAACATGGTTTTCATGCTTTATGCATGGGGTATGCAAACTTTTAATACTTAACATGCAAAACGTGAGACGAGTGCAAGTGCACAAAGTGCTATGCTCATTCACAAGTTAAACACCACATGATTCTAATTCTTTCTCATCTAAAAGCACACAAATGGGCTTAGTACACAAAAAGTGGTGTTCAGCCTTTCCCCACTAGGGTTGGGCCTAGATCCTCCTTAGCCACTCCCTAGAGTTTTCTTCTTCCATCCTCCTCCATGTACTCCCTAATCTTAATAAAGTCATTTAGACATTTTTATCACTACTAAATGGGGTTGACCGAACCCTATAGTTCTTGGTTTTAGTATTTTAATCACTTTTCTCCCAACCAAATAGCACACTTAATCATCTATGGGAAAGTCGAAAATCATACAATTGCATTCTCTTAGTTTTTATGCTTCTAAGCTCTCCAAACATTCAAGGCTGAAACATTACATGAAAGGATAATTAATTATGAAAAATCTAAACCTTAAAAGTTCTTCAATTCGAAACCCATAGGTGCATCATCTCCATTTTCTCTCAAGTTTCAAACTTTAACTCATCAAGCATGAATTGATCACAATTTATAATGTTACCCATGATTTATTCATACTTAGCAACAATGTATCTACATCCACCAATATTTTATAAATATTTATCCTAGCATGATAAATTAACAAAGCATGGATTTTGCTACTAAATAAACAAATTATTCTACATCATCCAATATCCAACAAGTTTAACCTTAGTCATGCATGCTTTACATCAATTCATATATCATGTAATTTCTTTGCAACAAGTTAGCTAAATCCACCAATCATATTATAATTTCAAACCTAAAGGAATCATAGATTTTAAGCATGGATTCATATCTAGCTAAGTATAGCATTTTCACTAAAGAATTTTATCTTAGCATAAACAAGCAAGAAATCAATCAACATAAATCACGTTCTCTTAAAAATATACCATAAATGCTAAAGGCAAAATAATAATATACTTAAAATACTCCTAGTAGGATTGGATTAACTCTGAAAATATATAAAATGTTTTATTAGAACAAACTACTCATAAGGTTTTAAAGAGAAGATTTTTAGAGAATCAAGAACATAGGTGTGGCATGTGATCTTTCTTGAGTTCCTATGCTTGAATCAACTTAAGATTTCACTTACCTCTTGAAAAGAACCTCCACTCAAGAAAGCTTGTTCCTAACTCCACTATACATAAAGTGTTTTGAGATTTAGGAGATAGAAGAAAGCAAGACAATGGTGAAAGTAGAGAGAAATGCTCAAGGCCAAGAGGTATGGGTGTGTGTGTGCTTATGAGAAAGTGAAACCAAGGGAGGGAGATGGGGCACGCATAAGGCCATTTAGCCATGGGTTTCCTAAGCTCTTAGGCCACTCATTTCCTAGTCAAGAGTTGACACTTGATGGATGGAAAGACTTGACCCCCATCACTTGGGTGAAATCATATCTAAGCTAACATGTACTTGGTTGACAACCCTTTTTCTCGCACTTGCTCCTATGGCCGGCACATGACATGGGTTCCAAGCCCTTCCTTGCTTTTCACACACTCCTCACACACTCACCAATTCCTTCACATGTCATTCCACAAGATTTCAAGATTACCTTTTTGGGAAAAAGAGCATGAAGCATTCGACTATCCCACTTTTGGTCTCACCCAAAACCTTCCCCTTTCTCCCATGGTTTTCTCTCCTTTCAAACAACCATCAATCAACTTATCAAATCACCATTTCTTCTTACACTCTTACACACATGTACTTTACACTCTTACACAATCTCACTTGTCTAATAGGGTAGTCAGCTACACCCTTCCAATGTGCCATCCGAAACTTGCTCCCTCTTCCATCTACTTTTTCTCTTTCCAATGATGCTCCCCTCAATCAATCATCCACCATGCTTCTATATGTCCTCTCAAGATCTCTCAATAGTCATTCATCTAGATTTGGGTAGAATTTCATGGAAAGCACCCTAAAGGCGTTTGGCACTCCCTTACATGAACATGCTTCCCTTCCCACTCTTCCATTCTTCCACTTCTCTCTTCCCCAAATCTATCATGTGTCCTTGACTAGATTTGGTATGATCCTAAGGAGACTAAAATGGAATATTTTTCCTCTCCCTTACACGCCTCCCTAGTATCCAAATGACGAGAATATCTCATCTTAGGATTACACACTTCTGCCTTCAAGGAAACAACTAGTCAACTCTTCAACTACTAGCATTTTCTTCCTCATACCTACTAGTCTTAGAAGACTTACTAAAACTCTCTTAGACTGATATGGGTCTTCATGCATGGGCTTAGTTGACTAATGGATCCAACTTATGGGCCTTTGGGCTTACACACCACACTTTGGGCCAATACTCTAATCCATACTCCCAAACCTTCATTCTAAGCCCAAGCCTTCATCCCTACCAACTTAAATTACCAATATTATTATTAAAAAAAATAATTAATCAAGAATATGAAAATTCAGGATCATCACAAAAGTAGCTGGGCTGAGGCTCCTAGCTTGGTTGTTATGGATGCTCTGTTTTAACAGAGGACTATGTTGGTGCAACTCAGTGGCTTATGGCCAAGCAGTGGTGTCAATTGGTGGCTAGTTCTTTTCAGTGGGCTTCTCAGCCTGGTGCAAGTTCTCTTGGTGGTGGTGGGGAATGTCCTAAGGTATCAATGGAGGAAGGGGAGAGGTTGTGAGGTTTCCGTGGGGTACGAGAGGGTTGCGGCTGCTTGTGTTTCTTCATGCATGCATGAGTTAGTTTTTACAGGTGAGAGGGAAAGGGTAACGGGATGAGATTGAGTTGAGTTGAAAGTTTGTATTCGATTGGGAGTTGGTTTCGAATTAAAAGGTCAAAAACAGAGATGTAGGCGTCAGTTTGAATTGATGGTGATTTTCTAATTTGAGTTTGAAGTGGAATCTGAATTCAAACTAGGATAAGAATCTTAAAAGTGTTTTGAGTTGTAGATAGATCAAACAATCGAGAGGATTGAGGCTTAAAAAAATTCTAGTTCAAATAGATGAGGAACATAATCCTATTTAAAACAAAATACTATCGTAAAACATATATACTAAAATTTTAATAATAATAATAATAATTATTATTATTATTATTATAATTAAATAAAAATAAGAATTAATATGAATTTTGGGTCGGGATGTTACATGGAGGGTGGTACCTAGTAGGCATGTTCTGTGGCCACAGGGAGGTTTTCTAACGTCTTCTGTGGTGGCCAATAGTGGCTGGGCTAAAACAAAGGAGCTACACAAGTAAGTTTCTCCCTTTGTTTGGAAAAGATTTTTTAGGTTGATTTTTCTAAAGGGTCTTGGAACTTTTTTATAGACAAGGGGGAAGTTATAATGTGAGTCTTCATGAGATTGGATAGAGTTTGGAGTTGGGGTTGGGGTTGGTTTCGATTTAGGGATCTTATTCAAACTATGAACACAATAGAGGAATACACGAAATAGGGGAAGAAACCCAATAAAAGATAAACCCTAGCTTAGAAAATATCTCATAATAATAATAATAATAAATTAAAAATAAAAATTTAATCCCAATTTTAGGCCTGGATGTTACACAAATCCTTGGTGGGTTTAGCATTTTTCTCATGTACTTTTTTAGCTTGTATCCCCAAGCTCTTGAATAAAGAATAATTTATAGAAGAAAAATATTTTAATTATAAAAAGATTTAACATTGAGTCTAGCTAGCATGGATTGGACCTATCACTATAATTTTTTTTCTTTTACATATTTTTAAACATCTTTAAACATTTAAAAAAATATAAATCAATTCCTTAGTAAAAAAATTTTAATCATTAAGTAAGGAAAAATCACTATTCCATTTAGGGTTCTAGTTTATCAATCCTCTATGTCATAACTTGGATTTTTGAATACCGTTTAATTTTCATATGTGCCATGATCATTGAAGGTTGATCAAATAAGGAATAGTATAATAAAGAAAAGACTTATCATTGTATGTTGGAAGGTTAGGAGTAGAATTGGGTACAATGGTGACTTGTTTTATGTGGAAAAAGTGCCGAACCCGATATCTCGGTCGATTCTCGCTTGATGTCTGGCTCGAGCGATATATAGGGAGAGATTTGATATCTTTTGATAAAACGGCCATAACTTGCTCATGTAATATTGGACTTGAGTGATTCAAAAAGATATAGAAAGCTAAAAAGAATATCTACAACTTTTATGTTTTGAGGTTTAAGAGATATAGACTTAAGAAAATATGAAATTGAGATTGAAGTGGAAGATCTGGATTGGAGATAGATAGGCATTGACTTTGAAGTTGACGAAAGATTTTGGATAAGATTAAGTCTTTAGATAATTTTCTCAATTAGCCTAAGATATGGACAAGTGTTTATATATGTGGAAAATGAGGAGATTTTCTCTAGGAAATTTCGTGTGAAATGAGAAGGAATATCTACCAAACACTTGGTGTGCCCGGATTGGTATTCTCGGGCTTATCTGTCGACGTTTAATGAAAAAATTATAACTTGGTCATATGAGGTCCAAATGAGGTTATTCTAATTCTTATAGAATAATAAGAGATATATCTAAAACTTTCATGTTATGAGTTTGTAAATATTTTGACTAGATCTATGACTTATTCTGGAAACAAGTGGACAGTTTTGGGTTGAGCTCAAATGGAACTTGAGTTAGAAGAAATGGATCAAATTGGGGCATGTGACAAAAATTGTGATTGGATATCAATTCTTCTAAGGTCTTGAAATGTGTAGGAGTATGTGGCATGAGGATAAGCAGTAATCTAGAAACTTTAGTTGACCCGAAGACATGAAGTAACATGAGAGGAAGAAATCTATCTAAATCTGTCCATATCTAACTAAGTGAGTTACAAATCAAAGTTATCCCAACCAAACCTTCAAATTGCCTTCTAGAACATGTCAAATGGAGTCTTAGGAGGCTTAAAAAGTTACCAAAAGTGGTAAGAAGGAGGCTGGGGGCGTGGCATACCAAATGAGGGCTAGAATGGCTTGATTCAAGCATGGTAAGGTGAGTGCCACCTCATGCCTTATCTCCTTAGCTCTCTTCTCAACCTTTGATCAATTTTGGCTGACTAAAGTGACTTAATATCAGCCATTGGATGAGGATATTTTCTACCAAGTTTAGATTTTATATGCTTAGAGTTAATCATTTGATTTTAGGAGGTATGACACCTCATCTCCCAAACAAAGACATAACTGGTTGCCTATAGCCATCCTTTCTTTTCCTTTTTCTCTAAAGGGTCGACCACCCTCCTATATATATGGGTTGATAAGTATTATAACCCTCTTTGGGAAGGTAGAATACATGCCCACTTGGAGAAAAAACCAAAGAATAAGCCTCTCTAAACCATTGAACATCCAAATATCACCTAAGTGAGATAATTATGTGATCTTGAGGAATTCTTACAAGAGCTTGGTTCTATCATCCATTCAAGCTTTGAAAAAACTTGTAAGTATACAACTTAACCTAATCTTGGCATATAATGAGTGGTTTGGTGATTAAATCATGTTTGATATTTATTTGAGCTTAATCTTAATTTATGTGTTAAATTGAAGCCTATTGAGTTTCGGGGTGGGTTTTGCTATGATAAAATGACAGAAAAATTATGATACCTTAGAAATATATTCTATGATGTTATATGAATAAGATTATGTAAAAATATGAGGTCATGATTCGGAGAAAAATGATAGATCTACCCTAGTAACTTTCGGATTTAAGAGGGGTTATGTTCACAAATTTAACATCTTATAGTAATTTGGTAATAACTTGTTAGTGTGATATTGGAATTGAATGATTCAAGAGTCTAAGAAAAGATAAGATAGAGTTCTACAACTTTGATTTTCTAAACTTTAAAAGATAAGAACTCTATGGAGGGCGAAATTGGGATTGAATGGCAGAAAAGAATATGTGAGGACTCCAAAAAAGAGTTCTTTTTATATTCTAAACTCTTAATAATTATAAGAACATAGATATATGTTTCCATAAGTAAAAATAAAGTTTATTTGAAAAGATTGCGTGTTTTGGATGGAAAAATCCCATGATCTGTAATCTCTCTCAACCCTCACTCGACCAAAGGATCGAGCGAAGAACAACCATGAACCATCGCTCGATTCTCGCTCGATACTTCGCTTGAGCGATATACCCTATTTTGCTAAAATCCATGGCTTTGACTGAAATAAATGTTGAAGTTATAATATAGGAGAAGTATATGTGTTACCTAAGCATATAGCTTGTGTAAGATATGTTGCAAGATTTATGTTACAAGCGTATAGTTATGATTATATGATAAGCTTAAGGGTACATACATTTCTAGTATGTGATGAATTTTAAGAAAAAGTGGCATGGCATGTACTTGAGAAACATTTCTAAGAATAAGAAAGTAACAACTACGAATAAAAGATATCAATAAGTTAGTCACGTCCTGACAGGAACGGCAAGACGTAACGCCTGTATGACTGACGTGCCGATAGGGACAGCGATACGTAACATTTATCATAAAATTAATAGTTGTGTCATGATGAGGACGGCGATACATAACGCCCATCCTGGATAAGTAAGAGTTATGTCACCACGGGGATGGTAAGATGTAACACCTGTAGGACGGACATAACTAGCGAGGACGGCGATACGTAACACCCAAAAGATTAACACAAGTCTCATCAAAACGGGATGGCAAGACGTAACGCCTGGATGATTGATGAGTTTTATGCGATGGGAACGGCGATACGTAACGCCCATCGAAGATAAGTGATAAGTAAGACCCGATAGGGACCGCGATACGTAATGCCTATCGAGGATATGCGATAAGTAAGATCCCGATGGGGACGGTGATACGTAACGTTCATCGAGGTCCAAGTAAGATCCATAAAATTAAGAAATAAGACGGAAGTATAAGTTTTTAAGTATATGATGATGGGTCCAAGTAAGATCTAAGTTGGTATGGGAAGAATGGTCATTGACACGCATAAGTCCCTAAAGCATTTTCATAAGTTATATGTCGTGATCATTGCTATGTATGATGATTGTTGATGTTATCTATGCCTTATTTCGTTAACTGTGTACTTACTGAAATTTCTTGGAAATCTCACTCTTTTATATTTTATCTCTCATTTCTTATGAAATGATAGAGGGTGTTGCGAGAGTAAATAAATTGTCATGAGACTCAGACAACACACAAAATTCTGAAGAGCCCTGAGGGTCCTATAGAATGCTTCTCTCCAAAGAGAATGATCTCACGTACGTGATCAAATGGAATAGCAAGAGTATCAAAGGGCAGTAAGAGATGATATTTGTGAGAAGAAAACTAACTGGGTTATGTAAGTTCTGGATTCGATATGTTATGATAAATGAAAAATTATGAAGGATATAGTTTTAATATGCCTTATGATCTATTTATGCAAGAGTTAGATCTCTTTGCATGTATTAAAAATTTATCCCTTTCCGTTGCGTTTTGTATTGCACTTCATTAGTAAGTTTAGGTGCATGCATAGTTTAAAAAAACAAAATTGGGGCGTTACACTCCAAGTTTTTCATTTCCACAAAAGTAAATGTACAAGCTGATGTAATTTGATATAGTACGTTAGATTATAAAATAGATCAAATATGTCATATAAAGCCATGTTAGTTTATGTATTTACTATTATAAGATCTTTTTGTAGCTATAACACTTTTCTTTTAGAATATTTAAATTTTAACTATTATGTAGATATGGGTAGGGGTGCTAGTGTGGAAGAGGTGACCTACGTGTGAAACATTAAAGTCTCATTTGGATGTATAAATAAGATGATATAAGAAATTTTTGAATAATAGTAAAATAATTTGAGATAATATATTTTATGAATTTTTATAATATAATAGCAAAAAAAAAAAGGTTGAACACGAAAATTATAAAGTTAAAATATTGTTAGAATATAATTTTATTTGAAGATTTGAAAATTTTGATTTTTTATTTTATTTTATTTGAAAGTTTGATAAAGTTATAAATATTAAATAATGATTAAATGAATAAGTTAAAAACCTAAGAATTTGAAAGTGAAAAATATAAATTTTAATGATATTTGAAAGTTAAGATGAGATAAGATAAATTAAACCATATCAATATCCAAATGATTTACGTAAGGGTGTCTAATTGGTTGATATGCTCTTGTTGCCAGAAACATTTTGGATAGACACAAAACTTCCAACTTATGACTTCAATTTTTTTTTCTAAGGAAGTAACTTTCATTTGAAATCGAAAAAAAGATATATGATGAAGGAGTTGGGTTCCCCAACAAGTATCTTAGTACAATAAACACAGTGCAAAAGTGGTAGAAAAGAAAAGTCAAATGGGTTCCGGGACCAATTTTTTGGTCCTTACCCATGCCCTACAAGGAAGGCATTGTCTTAATAGATGGCTTTTAAGTAAGCCACCGCTAGAGGTAGTGTAAGCTGTTGGTGCACTATAATTTGTTGTCTTTAGATACTTCTTAGAGAAATATGTAGTCCATTTTCCAAGATCATCGATTAGAAAAATTAGTAACAATACTATAAGGACAAATCTGCAGTGAGTCAACAATCTTCCTGCAAATCTATATTGGCACATGCAGACTACGTATTGGTGGTTTGGAGGTGAGGTAGGGCCAATTTGGAATATTATGAGGTGAGAAACTTGCTAGTAGGGTGTGTGTAACCAACTGAGTTGTTGAGGCATGACTGCAGTGAAACCAACGCACGGAAACAAGCTATGTGTGAGGGCTACATGCAGATAGTTTTGGCATAGTTCCGCATCATCCCTATAGATTGGGGCCGTAGAGGTGTGGTGGGACATATGTCGACTACTGGTGGTTGGAGTGCAATAGATCTGAAAAGAATCGAACCGGCATAAGAAAGAGAAAGAAAAAAAATACTAGCAGGAAAATATGTGGTGCCCCTGACCCCCACGTGGGTACAAGTAGAAGTTGAGACACCTTGATGATGACCATACGGGTCACACACCCCTTATTCATCATGTGTGTTTACAAATATGTAATATGTGTAACACAAAAATATCGTAGCAGAATATAAAAGGGCATGTCGTAGAGAGTACCAAGAAAGTTAAAACCTTACAATGTAAAATAAAATCCTCCAAGTAGGTTTACAAAGTTAACCACTGAAATACAACTAAAGGTAAACTAGAACCATAACTGAATGTGGGAGGCGATCGATCTCCAACTAATCACTCCTCCGACAGAGGTAATCCTGCTAGCACAAACTTTACTTCTGCAACAAAACTATGGTTCCATGAAATGAAACCGCAGGTGGAAAGGAAACACCGCATGAGCTTATGACAAATCAACAAGTAACCAAACAATATCAAAGAGTTTAAAAACACATTCAAGCAGCCAACACATTCATAACCCCAATAAAACATGTAATGATAATTCCACCCCTTTTTTTCCCAAAAATTACACATTTACTCACACACGCCAAAAACCCCGTTTTCGGCCCACAACACAATCCATTCATTAAGTGTACACCATGATCTCCTCTTAGAACCATCTGTATATCCTGGCTCCCTTCATCACACGACGGGTGATCACCATGCATCCAATTTCATAATGAGCGATACCCAGCCCTACGCCCAGTGCGTACCACAACCAAACATTCTCTAACCCCTGCTAATAGAGGGGCCCATAGAGTCAGCATGAGAGCATTACTGTGACGTCCCCAAATTACGTCTGGGATTTAACGTAACTAGTACCATCAGGATACGTAACACTAGATCACATATCCCTACGTTCATGTCAAGATTAATGTAAATGCTCTTAATCTTACTAACAATGCATGTTATGTTATAGCGAAATGGTTTTACAAAAGCTAACATGTGCAAAGAATTAAAATTTTGCAAAATATCACATGGTAATTACTTTACTTATCACAAAGTTGTATCATTTACATAAAGTACCAAAATTAATACATAACAGGAACTTTAACATATTATACAAGATCTTCAAACATCACAAAATACAAGGCCTTTAAACTCACATCCCTGGTTCCTTTTTCACTTCCTTATAATTAGGACCGAATGTAAAACGGCTCATATTTATCTTCTCTCCATGGCGGCGTCTAATCCCTATAGGGGTCGCAAAAATATTGTCTAAGGTCGAAGAGCCATCAGGGCTCAACACCGAACAACACCCAGAGGGCGTCCTCCTTCTAGCGCCTCAAATATATATCGAATAATTAATACATAATCCATGCAAATATGATTTATGAGTGAGCTTATATACAATGCACCTCAAATAAATTATCCTATTTTCATAAAGAACTTCTTTTGATTTGTAATTGAACTCTTCCTGTACATAACACGTTTTTTCAAACAACTCTTAACGTTACGTGTTTCTATTAATGTTCATTTATTCTAAGTGTTCTTTGTGTATTCATGGTGTGACAATAGTTACGTATCGCCTTCATTGTCACATTGATTTTGAACCTCAATGGCAGTTATGTTTCACCTTCACTGTCGGGTTCCTGTTGGCATTTTGTCTTTCTTGTAACGACACGACTTTTCATTTTCTTATTATTTTCTTGATCTTATTCTAATTTGCCTTATCATCTTAAATGCATGACTCGAGTAATGTATGATGCACGCATATACTAATTCGTAGTGTAATCACGCTAAACCTATACTTAGCGAATGTTTCCAATGGAACCTTGTCTGACTAATAAAATAAAAAGTCTAACTAATTAAACTTTAGGCTTGCTATAGTCTAATCCAAATCCTTCTCCTCAGACTACAGCTGTTAACTTCATCAATCTTTTTATTATCTCAACTCCTCCATATATCTATTTCTTTTTAATCATTCACCAAATATCCTAAATATAATATTACCACTTGAAATCCTAATTCTTAGCTATGCCTTTTCATAAAAATAAATAATTATTTATATTCTTTTATAGCCAAAAGGTACCATAGCCAAACCCATCATTTTCCCATATATAAACATATGCCATCTCTTAAGTTATCATATTACTACTTTTTAAAACTCATTTTATAATTATTTTCTTTAACCCTTGAATATTTTCTTGAGCTATTCTATCATTTTTTCTAAAATATATCTTGGACTAGAACTTATAAGCAAATTCAATCAAAGGCAAAATACTTTTCCAATCACCACTATACTTCAATACACAGGCCCGCAACATGTCTCCTAATGTCTAGATGGTCCGCTCTGTTTGGCCATATGTTTATGGGTGATAGGCACTACTGAACTTTCAACTAGTATGCAATATTTTTTGTAGGCTTTGCTAGAAATGAGACGTAAATTTGGGTCTCAATCTGAAACAATCAGTTTAGGTATTCCATGTAGACGTACTATTTCTTTAACATAAAATCAAGCTAATCTCTCCATTGAATCTGTATTGGCTATAGGCAAAAAGTGAGCACTTTTTGTCAGACAATCAATTATTACCCAAATTGAATTCTTTCCTGCCGATCCTTGGCAATCCTATCACAAAATTCGTGGATATATCGAGCATTTCTTCAACTGGTCTTTGGTGCTCTACTTTTACTAATTGACATATCGAGCATTTGGCCAAGAAAGTAGCAACATCCTTTTTAATACCTTCCCACCAAAATCTTTCTTTCAAATCCCGATACATTTTAGTACTTCCTGGGTGAGCTGTATAGAGAGTACAATGAACTTCCTATAGCAATTTTTCTTTGAACTCAGAATCATCAGGAATTACTTTTCTCTTCCCATAATACAACATTCCCTCACCAAAAATTGTGAAATTTGGAGACTCTTTTCCTTCTAGCAGTTGCCGATGAATCTTTTCCAACTTAACATCTTTTCGTTACCCTTCTCAAATTTCTTCATCCATTAATGAAATAATTTCTTGTATTACTTCCATCAAAACATCCCTTGGCAGATTTCCAATCAACACATCTCTCATCATGGCCAATATTGTAGATTCCTCTACCTGAGTTTTCCGCCTTAATGCATCAGCCACCACATTAGCCTTTCTAGGATGATATTTAATTTCACATTGGAAATTACTTATTGTCTCAATCCATCTTCTCTGCCTTATATTCAAAGTCTTTTGACTAAATAAATACTTTAGAATTTTATGATCTGTATATACTTCACATTTCTCACCATATAAATGACAATTCCAAATCTTCAACGCAAATACCACAATTGCCAATTCCAAATCATGGGTGGGGTAATTCCTTTCATGATCTTTAAGCTGCTGCAATGCATATGCAACTACGCATCCATCTTGCATTAGAACGCACCCCAAACCCATCTTCGAAGCATCACTATAGATCACGTACGGTTTGTTAGGCTTTGGTATCGCCAATATTGGGGCCATAGTCAATCTTTTCTTAAGTTCCTAAAAACTTTGCTCACATTGATCGCTCCAAATATACTTAGTATTTTTCCTTGTTAAAGCTGTCAAGGGTTCAGAGAGTTTGGAAAATCCTTCTACGAATCCTCAATAGTATTCTGCTAATCTAAGGAAACTATGTATTTCATGAGTATCCGTCGGTCTCTACCATTCAGTCACTGCCTCTATCTTGGACAGGTCTACCGCAACTCCTGTATTGGAAATAACATACCCCGAAAATTTAACTTCCTGAAGCCAAAACTCAAACTTACTGAGTTTAGCGTAAAGTCGATGCTTCTACAAACTTACTGATGTTGTCTTTAGAATCATACTTGACAGGGTCGTCATCATTTACAACTACTTCTATCGTCCCGAAAAGAGGGGCGATAGTGGAGAGATAAAGAGAGGGTGAGATTTCGGGAGAAATCTCAGTAAGTACATTTATATCTCAACAAAAGAATTTCAAGCATACAGTTAAATGAATAGCAAACAATTATCTATACTTTATGCATTATGGGACTCATGACTATACTTATGCGCATTTTCATGTTCATGTTCCTGCTATTTCTTTTTCAACTTGTTTTCTTTATTTCTTTCACGTGTTTGCTTGTAACCTCATAAAACAAAACATTTGAACTTCTTTTCAAAATTTATCTTTTCACAAATGCTTTTCATTTTCTCTTATCTTAGGCACCACTTATCATATCATATCATATGGCTTGAAAGCCCATCTTTTCGTCATGACATCTTATTGGACACTTCACGGTTTTCCTACGCATCATGTGCTCCTACTAGTTACCGTAGCACCCAACGACCGTATCAAACATAAGTAGTTACGTTTCACGCCATTTTGCACTCTTCATCACGTAGTGATTGATCACTTACCGAGTAACTATAAACTTTTCTGTATTGGTAAGGCAAAAGCCAACACTGTCCTGTATGCACCCACTAGTTTTAGGTGCGACCACGCTCTGTACACCTTTTGGAGCCATACATTGTTTTCCGACTATTTTTTGTCGACCCAAGGGTTTTCACTCGACTTTAGACACTCTTGAGTGAACAAGGAGTTCTATTAGGGCACTAACCCATCCCAGCCTTTGGGATTCTGATAAAACTTTAATTCTTTTCTTTTCTTTTAAAAACATGTTGTCTTAAAACATGATTTTTGTGCTTCATGCATGAGACATGAGACTCATACCACTGAACATGTGAAATGCGAGACGAACACACGTGTATTCTACGTCAAGCTCTTTCTAAATTTAAGCACCATATAATTTCACTTTTTTTCTACCTAAACACACTTATTGGGCCTTACCCACATCTAGGGGTACTCGGCCCCTTCCCACTAGAGTTGGGTCGAGACCCTCTCTTAGTGTTTCCTAGCAATTTCTTCTCATTTTCTTCTCCAGATACTCCAATTTAGATTCAATAAAATAATTATATATTTCTAACACCAAAACATGTCTTGGCCGAAACCCTAGGACCTTTAGATTATTATTTTAATCACTTCCCTTTTCATCAAGATAGCTCACTCTATTATTTAGGTCAAAACCACATATCATGCTAGTGTATTCCTTTAGTTCTTACACCTCTAATTTCTCCAAATATTCAAAATGTAATTATAAATAAAACCCTAGTTAAAAAGATAGCTCAACCCAAAATCCTTAAATCCGAAATACATATAAGCACAAACCCAACCTTTTTCACCTCAAAGTCAAATTTTAACAAGCATATATTACATCATCACCCCTCGTGTTGATCATACCACATTCTTCTTTTTGTATCAAATATCCAAATCCTCAACATGATATAATCTTTAATCTAGCAAGATACTTAAATTTAAACATGGATTTTGCCACCAAATAAACAACATCAATAACATCATCCAATATCCTACTAGTTAACCTAAGGTCATGCATGCATTTTCTTTATTCCACCACATGTTGAATAAATTAACTAAATCTACACATTATTCTATATTCTCAACTTAAGGAAATCACAAACTTAAGCATGGATTTCCATCTAACTAAGCATGGCATTTTTTTTCATTAAGGAGTTTCATTTTAGCATACACAAGCAAGGATTCACACAATACAACTAAATTCATTCAAAAGTATATTATAATTACTAAGAGTAAGATAAGAATATACTTACAATACTCCTATCTAGCTTACATAAAATCTGAAAACATATTTAAGCATTTCATTAGATTAATCTAAGAACACAATATTTTTAAAGAGAAGATTTCTACACAAGAACATGGATGTGGCTTGTGTGTGTTCTAGGTTTCTATGCTTGAACTACTTAGAGATTCTACTTACCTCTTCAAAGGCAATTTCCTTTCCAAGAACACTTGCTCCTAGCTCCACTAGACTTATAATACTTTGATTTAGGAGGTAGAAGAAAGTGAAATAATGGTGAGGGTATGGAGAATTGCTTAAGGCCAAGAGGTGTGGGGTGGGAGGATGGGTGTGTGTGTGTGTAAGCAAGAAAGGAAATTGTCAAGGCAAATAAGCCATTCGGCCATGGGGTTCCTCCATAGGTCTAATCACTCATTTCCCTATGCTTTGGTGTGACATTTTGAAAGGTTGACTGACTCTCATCACAAGACCACTTCCAAGATCAAATCTAGCCCATGCCTAGGTAGATTTTGTTTTCCACCCATTTCCATCTATGGTCGGCACCCTCCATGGGGTTTTTGGCTTTCATTTTTCCTCACATCACTCATCCATCTATTCACCATCACCTCATGTGTCAATCCATAGGATTACAATATCAAACCCTTGGAAAATGGGCAAGCATGGTTTGGCTAGTCCCACTTTAGTTTCAACCGAAACCTCCTTTCCCTTCCCATGGTTTCCTCTCTTCTCATGCATCTATCCATCAACTTGTCAAGTCACCACTCTTCCATAAACTCTTACACATGTGTCATATCTCTTCTCACACCAATCTCAAGTGTCCTCTCAACTAGATTTGGAAATACTTCTAGGAAGACTCCAATTGAGGCTCATGGCAAGCTCCACCCGAATCCCCTCTTGGTTTTCTTCTCCTTTCTTTCCTCTCTCTCATGATATCACTCTTCACTTGTCATTCATCTTGTCAACTCATTCTTACGTGATATACTTTTGATCATTGGCTTGGATTAGGAAAGATTACATAGAAAATGCCCCAAAGGGTTTCGGCTACAAGCCTCCACTGAATCCCCTTATTCTCTTCTCTTCCACTTCCTATTTCAACTATAAGTGTCACATATCTAGATATAGTATATCCTAGAAAGAATAAAATAAAAAATATCTTTGTTCTCCCCAAGATATCCCAATGATGGAAAAATTTCATCACGAGATTTCACAATCTATCCTACAAGGTAAATCCACTAGTCAACTCTCAACTACTAGCAATTTTTTTACTTTTATTTACTAGTCTTGGTTGACTCACTAGGGTTTCTCTAGAGGTGACGTGTGTCTCTTATGTGGGCATGATGGGTCAAGGGTCAATCTCATGGGCTTGTGGATTTGTGGTTCCTCTCTTGGCCCACTAACCTAAGTTGGGCTCTCAAGGCTTCAATCTTAAGCCCAAACCTTCATCTTCACTTCTCAATATTATTATTATTAATCAAATTAATTACTTAATTAAAATAATAAGAAATAAAAATCTCGGGTCGTCACACATGTTATGTCATAGCAAAATGGTTTTACAAAAGCTAAAATGTGCAAATAACTAAAACTTTGCAACACATGGTAATTACTTCACTTATCATAAAGATGTATAACTTACATAAAATACCAAAATTAATACATAATAGGAACATTAACATATTATACGAGATCTTCAAATATCACAAAATACAAGGCCTTTAAACTCACAAACCCAATTCCTTTTTCACTTCCTTATACAAGGCCATGCTTATCTTCTCTCCATGGCGATGTCTAGTCCCTATAGGGGTAGCAAAAAAAATTGTCTAAGGTCAAAGAGTTATCAGGGGTCAACACCAAACAATACCCTAGAGGGCGTCGTCCTTCTAGTGCCATAGCTCGCTTCTCCCAGATCTCACTGGTCATATGCTCAAAAACTTGCTCCACCAATTTCTCAAAAGTGTCATCGTCTAAAAGACCTTTAGGGCTTCTTAGAGTCTCCTAAGGGGTCCTAGTCCCCTGTCCTGCCATCATATCCTATCAAAGTTTCTATCTGGGAATGATAGTAAAAAAAATCATACAAAGTGAGATTTTCAAAAACAAAAAATCTCAATAAGTGCATATATAACCAAACAAGAGCATCATCACATACATATATCGAATAATTAATACTTAATCCATGCAAATATGATTTATGAGTGAGCTTATACACATTGCACCTCAAATAAATTATCCTATTTTCATAAAAATGACTTCTTTTGATTTGTAATTGAACTCTTCCTGTACATAACACGTCCTTTCGAACAACTCTTAATGTTACATATTTTTTTTAATATTCATTTATTCTAAGTGTTCTTTGCTTATTCATGGTATTGACAGTAGTTATGTATCGCCTTCACCGTCGGGTTCTTGTTCACATCAGTCATACGGGAGTTACGTATCGCCTTCATCGCTAGTCATATCAGTCAGACAAGAGTTACGTATCGCCTTTCCCGGGACGACATGACTTCTTATTATTTGACAGGAGTTATGTATCGCCTTCCTCGTCGGTACATCAGTCATACGAGAGTTACGTTTTGTCTTCCCTTGACGATGCGACTTTTCATTTTCTTATTCTTTTCTTGATCTTATTCTAATTTTCCTTGTCATCTTAAATGCATGCAACTTAACTCTCTTTCATGCTTAATGCATGACTCAAGTACCGTATGATGCACGCATTTACTAATTTGTAGCTTAATCACGCTAAACCTATACTTGGCGAATCTTTCCAACAAAACCTTGTCTAACTAATAAAATAAAAAGTATAACTAATTAAACTTTACGCTTGCTATAGTCGTGATGAGTGCACAAAAATGTACTCTAAATACTCTATTTAAATACTAAAAGAAATGAGAAAATAATGGATATAACTCATGTTATTAAAATTAATGGTCATTTATCTTGAGATAGATATAAGCATGATTTAATATATTGATGAGAATATAAAATGCCATATTTTCCTCTCTTAATGTTTAATAATTTATTCTTATTTGATGCCTAAATATACTCATTATTCTTATATTTTGATTTAGGACATAAATAGAGGCATTAGGAGCAAATGAAGATAATTGTGGAATTTTAGATAGTTCTGACATCTTTTCGTAATATGAGCATAACTCTCTCATCCAATCTCTGATTGAGCTGATTCAAGATGATATAGAACCGCAAGAGAAATATCTATAACTTTTATGTCTTATGTTTGAAGCGATATCCACTCAATCTAAGACAAAATTGACCATCAAGTGGACGCACCTGCACTTAACACTCCTGGATATTTTTCAGCCACTTGCATCAAATCCAAATGTCATCATAATATTTTCCAGCAAGCACTCCTACACCAACTTGGAAATTCAATGATCAATTCATATGCAAGATGAAGTGCACTCAAGTTTCTTCAAGACAAATTATTTAACCACAAGATATTAAGTCATACAAAACAACTAATGGATAGAGAAGCAAAATTGAAACACTCAACCTACAAGCAAAATCCAGCTCATGCATAGTGGGAAAACAAATGATCAAAATGACAACTCACAAATCACTTGGATTCAAGAATGGCACATGGCAAAACAAGTTGAAATTGTAATGATTTTGTCATGACAACTTGCATGAAGGATGCTTATAAATAGAAGGGAGGGGTGTGTGTTCTAAAAAAATGCTTAGTGTGCTTGGATGCCTTGGAAGAGACATTGTTTTTGAGAGCTTGAGAAAAGAAAAGAAAAACCAAAGAAGAGAGAAGAAAATAATGGTTGACTCTTCCATATTATCCCTTGAAGAATTTTTGTTGCATATTTTCAATATGTGTAACTAATTTTCTAGTAGAGCTAGGGATGAATTTGTATATATAATGGTATTTGTAATTGTTTTTGATTCATATATGTATTCTTCAAATATTAAACTCTTTTGTTTAGTCATTCGAAATTTATTATAAATGTTTTCGTCACCAAATAATTTTAGAATTTATTTCATTTATAGATTCAGTCATGCTTTTCTATTGAATGCAATAATCCTTTGATTATGTTTGGTTCAATTGATTATCTATTTTAATTTAATTCTCTGCTGCAATATTGCTCTACGAGTATATTGTCGACGTTGAATTTCCTTAATATTGATAACAATTCCTGTTCTTATATTGTAACGAATGATTTTTCGAAAGATTACATTTGATTTAAATCTGGTTATTAATGTTTTATTTTCCAATTGAAAATTTGGACATAAAATTTTCAATTGAGTTATTAATGAATCGAAATAATTAAAATACCAATTATATAAAAAGGATTCCCGATGCTCTACTTTCGTCTCATTTTTATACTATTCAAATTACTCATTTAATTTTAATTTACGTCACACTCTAAAATTTACTTTTCACACTCATATAAATCTTTTTGTTAATTTCGTTACTGTTCTTCAATTTCTCAATCCATCTCCCTGTGGAATCGACACCCCAAAGCTATACTGCAAACGACCGTGTTATTCTTTGGGCGTAATCAAGTCTAATCCAAATCCTTCTCCTCAGACTGCACTTGTTAACTTCATCAATCTTTTTATTATCTCAACTCCTCCATATATCTATTTCTTTTTAATCATTCACCAAATATCCTAAATATAATATTACCACTTGAAATCCTAATTCTTAGCTATGCCTTTTCATAAAAATAAATAATTATTTATATTCTTTTCTAACCAAAAGGTACCATAGCCGAACCCATCATCTTCCTATATATACACAGATACCATCTCTTAAGTTATCATATTACTACTTTTTAAAACTCATCCTATAATTCTTTTCTTTACCCTTGAATATTTTCTTGAGCTATTCTATCATATTTTCTAAAATACATCTTCAACTTAAACTTATATCATTTTACCTAATAAGCATAAGAGATAAAACTCATATACACTACTTATCACTAACCAATGTTATTCAATCCAAAGAAAATAAATTCTCATGCCATACCTCAATCATCAAATAAAAATCCATTCATTCTATAATCAACTAGTAAATAAATTCTTCAAGAAATTAAATTTACAAATTAATTAAATATTATATCAACTTTAGGTTATGGTTGCACTTACCACTGCTAAAAAACTATTTCAATCTCTTCCTTTGCAAGTGATGATCTTCTACTACTTCCTTAAGAAAATTACTCAATTATACTACTAGAAATTTCTTAGAAAGTGAGGTGGAGAAGTGAAGTGAAAAGAGTAGATGAGAGGGGTAATTTCCATGAGAAACTAAGTGCATGTGTGTATGGGTTTGAAATTCCAGATTATAAGAATTGGTTACTTCCAATGTTTGGGACCCCGTTTTTCAACTTTAATCCCATAAGGATATGTTTCCTCTTTAGCCCTTAGACCACTCACACATCTACAAGTACGTGACCTGATTACGCCCAAAGAATAACGCGGTTGTTTGCAGTATAGCTTTGGGGTGTCGATTCCACAGGGAGATGGATTGAGAAAAAAGATTTAGATGAGTGCGAAAAGTAAATTTTAGAGTGTGACGTAAGTTAAAACTAAATGAGTCATTTGAACAGTATAAAAATGAGATGAAAAGTAGAGCATCGGGAATCCTTTGTATATAATTGGTATTTTAATTATTTTCGATTCATTAATAACTCAATTGAAAATTCTATATCCAAATTTTCAATTGGAAAACAAAACATTAATAACCAGATTTAAATCAAATGTAATCTTTTGAAAAATTATTCGTCACAATATAAGAACAGGAATTGTTATCGATATTAAGGAAATTCAACGTCGACAATATACTCGTAGAGCAATATTGCAGCAGAGAATTAAATTAAAATAGATAACCAATTGAACCAAACATAATCAAAGGATCATTGCATTCAATAGAAAAAGTATGACTGAATCTATAAATGAAATAAATTCTAAAATTATTTGGTGATGAAAACATTTATAATAAATTTCGAATGACTAAACAAAAGAGTTTAATATTTGAAGAACACATATATGAATCAAAAACAATTACAAATACCATCATATATACAAATTCATCCCTAGCTCTACTAGAAAATTAGTTACACATATTGAAAATATGCAACAAAAATTCTTCAAGGGATAATATGGAAGAGCCAACCATTATTTTCTTCTCTCTTCTTTGGTTTTTCTTTTCTTTTCTCAAGCTCTCAAAAACAATGTATCTTCCAAGGCATCCAAGCACACTAAGCATGGTCATAGAACACACACCCCTCCCTTCTATTTATAAGCATCCTTCATGCAAGTTGTCATGACAAAATCATCACAATTTCAACTTGTTTTGCCATGTGCCATTCTTGAATCCAAGTTATTTGTGAGTTGTCATTTTGATCATTTGTTTTCCCACTATGCATGAGCTGGATTTTGCTTGTAGGTTGAGTGTTTCAATTTTGCTTCTCTATCCATTAGTTGTCTTGTATGACTTAATATCTTGTGGTCAAAAAATTTGTCTTGAAGAAACTGAGTGCACTTCATCTTGCATATTTATTGATCATTGAATTTCCAAGTTGGTGTAGGAGTGTTTGCTGGAAAATATTATGATGACATTTGGATTTGATGCAAGTGACTGAAAAATATCCAGGAACGTCAAGTGCAGGTGCGTCCACTTGATGGTCAATTTTGTCTTAGCTTGAGTGGATATCTCTTCAAATATAAAACATAAAAGTTATACATATTTCTCTTGTGGTTCTATATCATCTTGAATCAGCTCAATCGGAGATTATATGAGAGAGTTATGCCCATATTACGAAAAGATGTCAGAACTGTCTAAAATTCCGCAATTATCTTCATTTGCTCCTAATGCCTCTATTTGTGACCTAAATCAAAATATAAGAATAATGAGTATATTTAGGTATCAAATAAGAATAAAGTATTAAACATTAAGAGAGGAAAATATGGCATTTTATATTCTCATCAATATATTAAATCATGCTTATATCTATTTCAAGATAAATGACCATTAATTTTAATAACATTAGTTATATCCATTATTTTCTCATTTCTTTTAGTATTTAAATAGAGTATTTAGAGTGCATTTTTGTGCACTCATCACACCCCCCAACTTACTCATTGCTAGTCCCTAGCAATTTTCATGCAAAATGATGAGAAAGACCAAAGAAAATCACACATAGGGGCCATCAAGACACATTTTTTAAATTTACATATCAAAACAATCTTAGAAATTCAATAACCCTTTCACAAGTAATTTAAATATAGCAATCCACAGAGTGTGTATGTGTTCCAAACTATTTTTATCAAATCAGAGGTTTCGACACATGCAACATTAGAATATCTTAAGCAAAAAGGTTCAACTCCATAACTCACGGGTATAGAAGTGTTTCATGTATGGGTTCTCTCTATGGAGTTGACAAAGGTGTACATTTACTCTCATGAAAATTTAGCCAATTATATATAAGTAACAAGTAAACATTGATCTTATGATAGGAATACTAACAAATGAGATTTTCACCATTCTTTTCACAACCATACTTAGGATCGGAAAAATCAACACAAAGGGTTGTAATGTGGCTTAGGGTTGGGGTTCATAAGAAGAAAAGGTGAAAGAGGTTTCAAAAACTTCCAAGTATACACAAAAGGGAATCTGTTAAATTTTTCAGTAGACTATATTTTCCTTTTGATGTACTTTTCAATTTTTTAGATTTTTGACTAAGTACACTTTTCCATCTTCTTTTGTCACTGGTGTCTTCGCAATTTGATGAACTCTTTCATGAATAATTTGATGGACACATCTAGCACCATGCCATTTTTGTCATGGTTTTTTTTTTTATGATAATTTCACACCTAGTACACACTTGGAAGTAAAATGGTAGGAAAATATAGTGTATAAGCTATACTCCAATGTGGAGAGGTATGGATGATGTAGATATGAAAAAAAAAGGCCATATGTGTATATTGGCTCAAAATTGACTGCTAGGGATCTATGATGAAAAGGCTCAGCTTGAAAGGTTCAAACGTTAATCCTAAGTTGACTTTCGTTATATCCCAAGTATATCCACCATCTTACCACAAACCATGTAATGATATTCTCAAAAGAAGTGTCAAATTCAACAGATCAATGGATACTTATCACAATTTTTGTATTTGTAAGCTCTCAATTCTCACAAAATTCACATGAATACTTGAGCAAAATAATTCTTTAGTTACATGTGTCAAATGAATAAAAATAAAATAAAAGAAAAACATACCTGGAGATGGTCAAGATTGATATACTGGGTCCATAAGTGGAATGTCTTCCACTTCTGGAATTTGTCTATCAATTAAGATTTTGAGGCATTGACCATTTACTTTGAAGATACATCCATCTTTTGGATTTTCTATTTCTACCGCCCCATTTGTGAAAACGTTTTTTACTATAAAAGGGCCGGCCACCTAGATCGAAGTTTTCCTGGATGCTTATGGAGTCTTGAATCATATAAAAATACTCGATCATTAGGCTTAAATGTTCTTCTCAAAATATTTTTATCATGAAATACTTTCATTTTAGCCTTATAGATCTTGGAGTTTTTATAAGCATCATTTCTCAATTCTTCTAATTCCGTCAATTGGAATTTTCTAAATTTTCCTGCTTTTTCCAAGTCAAAATTGAAATGTTTAATGGCCCAATATGCTCAATGCTCGAGCTCCACGGGCAAGTGACAAGGTTTTCCAAAAATAAGTCTATAAGGTGACATGCCTAAGGGAGTTTTGAAAGCTGTACGGTAAGCCCAAAGCGCATCGATTAGTCTCAAAGACCAATCTTTCCGATCTGGGTTGACCATTTTTTCTAAAATTTGTTTAATTTCCCTATTCACAAGTTCAACCTGTCCACTTGTCTGAGGGTGATACGCAGTAGAAAGCTTATGTATCACCCCATATCTTTTCATTAAAACTTCAAAGAACGGTTGCAAAAATGCGTACCTCGGTCACTAATGATAGCACGTGGGGTACCAAATCGAGATAATACATTTTTTTTGAGAAACTTAATTACCGTCCTGTTATCATTGGTCCTGCAAGGTGCTGCCTCTACCCATTTTGACACATAATCTACCGCCACAATAATATATAAATTTCCAAAAGAAGGAGGAAATTGTCTCATAAAATCAATGCCCCAACAGTCAAAAATTTCAATTACCAAAATTGGGTTTAAGGGCATCATATTACGACGGGTCATACCTCCTAACTTTTGACAACTTTCGCATGAGCGACAGATATTTGTATCTTTAAACAAGGTGGGCCAATAAAATCCACACTGCAAGATTTTTGCAGCAGTTTTCTTCATTGAAAAGTGGCTACCACAAGCTTGGGAATGACAAAATTCCAAAATGCTTGCAATCTCTTCATCAGGGATGCAGCGCCTTAAAATTGATCAGGGCAGTATTTGAAAAGGTAAGGGTCATCCCAATAGAATTTTCGTACCTCAATCATGAATTTCCTTTTGTCTTGGGTGCTAAAATCCTTTGGTATTTCACCTGCAGCTAAATAGTTCACAATATGAGCAAACCATGGTAGAGAAGTAATAGAAAGTAAATACTCATCGGGAAAATCATCTTTGATTGGTCTGTGGTCAGAAGTGTCCTCGAATGTGAGTCTAGAGAGATGGTATGCCACTACATTCTCCACTCCTTTCTTGTCTTTGATGGTGATGTCAAATTCCTGCAAAAGCAAAATCCATCGTATTAATCGTGCCTTAGCATCCTTCTTTGTAAAAAGGTACTTAAGGGCTGCATGATCTGTAAAGATAATGATAGGAGAACCAATCAAATAAGCGCGAAATTTATCCAAAGCAAATACTACAGCTAACAACTCTTTTTCAGTGGTGGAGTAATTCATTTGTGCACTCTTTAGAGTTCGACTAGCATAGTAAATGACAAAAGGTTTTCCTTCTCTTCGTTGTCCAAGAACAGCACCTACAGCAAAATCACTAGCATCACACATAATTTCAAAAGGTAAATTCCAATCAGGTGGTTGCATTATGGGTGCTGAAGTAAGCTTGCCAATTAATGTTTTAAAAGCCTCTTGACAAGCTTGTGTCCATTCAAATGGGGCATCCTTAGTTAGGAGGTTACATAGCGGTTTAGATATGGCAGAAAAATTCTGTATGAATCTCCTATAAAAACCTGCATGACCAAGAAATGATCTTATATCCTTCACTGTTCTAGGTGTAGGCAATTTAGAGATTAATTCAACTTTTGATTGATCAACCTCCATTCCTTTGGAAGAAATAATATGCCCTAAAACAATACCTGAAGGTACCATAAAGTGACATTTTTCCCAATTTAAAACCAATTCTTTTTCTTCACAACGAGTCAGTACTCTTTCTAAACTCATTAAACATGCATCAAAAGAATATCCAAAAACAGTCAAGTCATCCATAAAAACTTCCATGCACTTTTCAACCATATCACTAAAAATACTCATCATGCAACGTTGAAAAGTAGCTGGAGCATTACACAGTCCAAATGGCATTCTGCGGAAAGCATAAGTACCGAAAGGACAAGTAAAAGTGGTTTTATCCTGATCTTCTAATGCAATTTCAATTTGATAATAACCAGAATAACCATCCAGAAAGCAATAAAAATGATGACTAGCCACCCGCTCAAGAATTTGATCAATAAAAGGAAGCGAAAAATGGTCTTTTCATGTGGCGGCATTTAATTTTCTGTAATCAATGCATATCCGCCAACCAGTCACTAGTTTTGTAGGGACTAACTCTCTAAGGTCATTTTTTATCACAGTCACTCCTGACTTTTTAGGAACAACCTGCGTAGGACTTACCCATTTACTATCAGCAATAGGATATATCATTCCTGCATCTAATAGTTTCAATACTTCATTTTTCACAACTTCTTTCATTGTGGGATTAAGTCTACGCTGGGGGTCTCTTCGAGGATTAGTTCCTTCCTCTAAATTTATTTTATGAGTACAGATTAGGGGACTAATGCCTTTTATATCAGCAATACTCCATCCTAGGGTTGATTTATACTTGCATAAAATCTGAATTAATTTCTCACCTTGGGACTCAGATAATTCAGATGAAATAATAATAGGAAAAGTATCACCTGGACCAAGGAAAACATGCTTTAAACCCTTAGGTAGAGATTTTAATTCAACTTTAAGGGCTTCCCTACTTGAAGGAATCTGTCTTTCTCTTTTTTCAGACAACTTCTCAAACTTTGGTTGCCATGCCTGTGTGCTATAATCATGAGTTCTGTCAAAAATAGCACAAATGTCAAATACATCAGATGAATCACTTATAGGATTAAATTCAGAATTAACAATAAAGTATTCAAGGGGATCTGAGTCATGAGTTGTAAGAACATCCCTTTCTATAAGTGAGTCAATCATGTATGTCTGATGACACTCGACATCCTCTTCTGGCTGTTTTGCAATATGAAAAATATTTACCTCAAGAGTCATATTGCCAAAAGAGAGTTTCATCAATCCATTTCTGCAATTGATAAGAGCATTAGAAGTAGCAAGAAAAGGTCTACCTAAAATTAATGGAATTTTAGAGGTGGTTTCTATAGTAGAACTAATGTCTAGAATTAAGAAATCAACAGGATAGTAAAATTTGTCAACTTGAATTAAAACATCCTTTACCACACCCCGTGGTACTCTGACTGAACGATCAGCCAATTGCAATACCACAGAAGTTGGTTTGATTTCTCTCAATCCTAATTGCAAATAAATAGAATATGGCATCAAATTTACGCTAGCCCCTAAATCTAGCAAGGCCTGTCCAAGCTCATGATTGCCAATGTTGCATGTGATGGTTGGACATCTAGGATCCTTGTACTTAGGGGGAATCCGCTGTTCAATTAGAGCACTAACTTGCTCTGTCAAGAATGCAGTCTTCTTCACATAATGCTTCCTCTTAACTGTACACAAATCTTTGAGAATTTTTGCGTAAGTAGGAACTTGTTTAATTACATGCAAAAGAGGAAGATTAATTTTTACCTGTCTAAGATTTTCCAAAATATCATTGTTATGATCTAGAGTTTGTTTGCTGACTTTAATGCTTGAGGAAAAGGTACCTTACTAGGATTTTTTATTACCGCAGGTTCCTCAGGTTTTGTTACCTCAAGTTCTTTGGAAAGCTCAGGACTGCTGCTATCTTGATCTTTCTCTACATCCTTTTTTTTCTATTATTGGATCACGTAGAGACTTACCACTTCGTGTCACAATGGCGTTTACGTCCTTCAGATCTCCTTGTGCCATATGTTGACCATGAGGTACAGATTAAGTTTGGGAAGGAAACTTACCTTTCTCATTCATAGTCAATGAACTCATTATTTTAGACACCTGGCTCTTTATTTCCTTATTTTCTTCGACAACCTGCATAATCAAATATTCAAATTTTTGATTAGTCTTACCCTGTATTTCAATAAAAGTATGCAAAGTATCTTCTAAAGAATTTCTAGAAGATTGAGGTGCATGGTATGGTGCAGGATATGATCTAAAGAGTTGTGTAGGCTGCTGGTTTTCAGACTTCCAGCTGAAGTTGGGATGATTACGCCATCCTGGGTTGTAGGTTTCAGAGTAAGGTGTGAAGGGCTTTTTGTACATACCCAGAGCATTACTTTGTTCCTCATACATACCATTCATGTTAGTATGTGTAGGACACTCTTGGGAATGATGATCTATCCCACCACAGACAACACATGGCCCAAAAGATTCTACATGATTAGCCGTGTGTGTTGGTTTTGAGTTTTTGGTTTTCAATAACTCTAATTCTCTGGTGAGCATTTTAACTTTAGCCTTAAGGTTATCCTCCTCCCTTAGATGGTAAATACCACCACTCAAGTTTCCTGTAGGTCGTGACCTATTTGTGCTATCAGTAGCACTAGGTCCAGTCCAAGTATGAGCTTTTTCAGCAAGCTCATTGAGGTACTCTATGGCCTCATCGGGATTTTTCTGTAAAAATTCTCCATTGCACATCATTTCCACGAATTGACGTTCCCTAGGTGTAAGCCCTTCATAGAAATAACTCACTAAGCGCCAATTCTCATATCCATGGTGGGGACACATACTCAATAATTCTTTAAATCTTTCCCAAGACTGGTACAAAGTCTCGCTATCCTTTTGTACAAAGGTAGAGATTTGTCTTTTTAAAGCATTGGTCTTATGTTGGGGAAAGTATTTATTGAAAAACACTTGAGTCATTTCACTCCATGTTCCAATAGACCGTGGTCTTAGTGAATACAACCAACTCTTAGCTTTATCTTTCAAAGAAAAAGGAAAGAACTTTAGCCTTACCGTTTCATCAGTGGTATTTTGACTGTGGAATGTTGTAACTACTTCCTCAAATTCCCTAATATGAACATAGGGGTTTTCATTTTCTAGACCATGGAAAATCGAAAGTAATTGTATCATTCCTGTTTTAAAATCTACATGACGAACATTAGGTGAGAACATAATACAGGATGGTGTGGCTGTTCGTGCGGGATGAAGATAATATTGGAGGGTTCTAACAGGTTTGTCCACGTGTTCACTCATCACGTCAGAATTGGAAGAATTATCAAACAAGCGATTAGAAAAATTAGAATCTGAATCTGATTCTAGCACGGGTCTACTAGCAAACCGTCCAAAAGCGTCTCTGTACCTGCGTATGCAAAGTAAAGAAAAGCGTAATACTGAAAAAAAAATTACGAAAAGAAAAGTAAAATAAAATAAAGATGTAGAAATCTAAAAAGAAAATGAACGAAGCTACCGCTCCCCGGCAAATTCTTCTACCGTCTTCCCGGCAACCGTGCCAAAATTTGATTACGCCCAAAGAATAACGCGGTTGTTTGCAGTATAGTTTTGGGGTGTCGATTCCACAGGGAGATGGATTGAGAAATTGAAGAACAGTTACGAAATTAACAAAAAGATTTAGATGAGTGCGAAAAGTAAATTTTAGAGTGTGACGTAAGTTAAAACTAAATGAGTAATTTGAACAGTATAAAAATGAGACGAAAAGTAGAGCATCGGGAATCCTTTGTATATAATTGGTATTTTAATTATTTTCGATTCATTAATAACTCAATTGAAAATTCTATGTCCAAATTTTCAATTGGAAAATAAAACATTAATAACCAGATTTAAATCAAATGTAATCTTTTGAAAAATCATTCGTCACAATATAAGAACAGGAATTGTTATCGATATTAAGGAAATTCAACGTCGACAATATACTCGTAGAGCAATATTGTAGCAGAAAATTAAATTAAAATAGATAACCAATTGAACCAAACATAATCAAAGGATTATTGCATTCAATAGAAAAAGCATGACTGAATCTATAAATGAAATAAATTCTAAGATTATTTGGTGATGAATCAAAAATAAATTACAAACACCATCACACACACACAAATTCATCCCTAGCCCTCCTTAAGAATTTAGTTACACATATTGAAAATATGTAATGAAAATTCTCCAAGGGATAATATGGAAGAGCCAACCATTATTTTCTTCTCTTTTCTTTGGTTTTTCTTTTCTTTTCTCAAGCTCTCAAAAACAATGTATCTTCCAAGGCATCCAAGCACACTAAGCATGGTCATAGAACACACACCCCTCCCTTCTATTTATAAGCATCCTTCATGCAAGTTGTCATGACAAAATCATCACAATTTCAACTTGTTTTGCAATGTGCCATTCTTGAATCCAAGTGATTTGTGAGTTGTCATTTTGATCATTTGTTTTCCCACTATGCATGAGCTGGATTTTGCTTGTAGGTTGAGTGTTTCAATTTTGCTTCTCTATCCATTAGTTGTCTTGTATGACTTAATATCTTGTAGTCAAATAATTTGTCTTGAAGAAACTTGAGCGCACTTCATCTTGCATATGAATTGATCATTGAATTTCCAAGTTGGTGTATGAGTGCTTGCTGGAAAATATTATGATGACATTTGGATTAGATGCAAGTGGCTGAAAAATATCCAGGAACGTCAAGTGCAGGTGCGTCCACTTGATGGTCGATTTTGTCTTAGATTGAGTGAATATCTCTTCAAATATAAAACATAAAACTTATAGATATTTCTCTTGTGGTTCTAGATCATCTTGAATCAGCTCAATCGGAGATTGTATGAGAGAGTTATGCCCATATTACGAAAAGATGTCATAACTATCTAAAATTCCGCAATTATCTTCATTTGCTCCTAATGCCTCTATTTGTGACCTAAATCAAAATATAAGAATAATGAGTATATTTAGGTATCAAATAAGAATAAAGTATTAAACATTAAGAGAGGAAAATATGGCATTTTATATTCTCATCAATATATTAAATCATGCTTATATCTATCTCAAGATAAATGACCATTAATTTTAATAACATGAGTTAAATCCATTATTTTCTCATTTTTTTAGTATTTAAATAGAGTATTTAGAGTGCATTTTTGTGCACTCATCATGACCCAAGCATAAGTCATGTTCTTATCCAAAAATGAAGCAAATAACAAGGAGATAAGCTAATATAGACTTCGGCTAACACCCCACTGCTTTTGGTCTCCATTCCAGCCGAAAGTTATACAAGACTTTTCTAATTATTTTCCTCCAATAGCCCCTTGCCATGTGCCTTAAGTTATGCCAAGAATACAAGCTTATTTATGATAAGAATTGGTCAACAAAATCAACTTAAGTTTTCTGTTTTTTCCAGCCCACTTTTGCCATGTCAAACATGGTAGAAAAGTCCACAATTTTTCCTCCAATCACCACCTTACTCTTGTCCCACCTTTTACCTATTGACTAAGCTAAAGTGTGGTAAACAAATACAAACCAATAACACATATGGGGATCGATCTTTGCTGCCTCCAAATGGGTCAAATCGTGTGCTTCATCTAATGCATTCACAACATACCTCAAACCGATCCCAACTCTAGAGATTTTAAATCTACATACTTCCAAAAAGTTCCAAAAATTGCTAAAATAATTTTTAATCAAACACAATCATATCAATCATAAAAATAAATTAAATAGATAAATAAAATAAAATTCAGGTTATCACAGTTATCGTCCCGTTAATCCCGTTGTCGCCCAGCGACAACCTAGAGGACATCACATCTGTTTATTTCGCTCCCGAATAACCAGAGAAACTCTACTGAGATAATACCCCATCTCGGCATAAGGTCATGATCCATATAATCTATACAAACGTTTTATTTACGCATGCACCATGGTCTCCCCAGAGAACCATCTGCATACCCTGACTCCCTTTGTCACACAACGGGTAACAACCATGCATCTAACTTTGTAACAAGCGATACCCAGTTTCACGCCCAACACGTACCGTGATCGAGTATCCTCTAACTCCTGCCAGTAGAATGGCCACAGAGACAGCGTGAGAGAGTCACCATCTCGTCCGATCCCGTTGTTGTCTAGCGACAATCCAAGGGACACATAACACCCAATCCCGGATTAGGTCATAATACACACACACTCACATAACCACCTACACACATCACCCTATCCCCAAGCCAAGAGCATGGCATCACAGCACAGATTAAGTAATTCAAACAATTAAATAAATTTGTGTATGCATGATAAACAGATTTTGGATGACGTGGCAAATCACTCAACAGATAAATGCACTACATCACAGCAAGCATTAAACACAATTTCACAATCACAATTTCATAAACACAATTTCACAAACAAGGTGTCACAAATAACCAACTACATGTGTGTTCCCATCCTCCATTACCAGTCACGGGCCCAACCAATCAAACATCAACAGATCCCAACACTCCAAACAACTAGGAATATAAAATATTAAAGTATAAACATTATATTTAAACCCTAAAGTTGCGTTGGAAGATTACTCACTATGCACATAAGCAGTCTAGATCAACGAACACGTTCTAATCAATGGCGTCCTATAATTGGATGAATGCTCATGTTCTGACTCGGATGAACACCAAAAATGTTAGATCAATGTACAAACATAAAAAGAAGATTAAATGCAACGTATGGTAGTTTCGACTCACCGAGGTGGCATCGAAAGCGGTGAGGCGCTGCAAGGTAGTGGCGATGTGAGGCGGTAGCAACGGCGTGCTCATTGGTAAGGCAAAAGGGGATAACTAGTGGGGAACCATGGTAGCAGACTTGAGAGGTTAGCCGACATCCCTAGTAGATCAACCCATTCTTGAGGTTTAAGAGCGGTGGATAGAGGTAGCAACACCAAAAACAAGAGAAAGAATTAAAGAGGACGGCAAGAGAAAGAAAGGGCTAAAAGATCAATCGGACCATAAGAACAGCAAGGGAGCAATGATGGAAGGGCTAGGAGAGGGAAATGGAGCCGCGAGGTGCAATGGTGAGATGGAATAGAGTATAAAGACGAGGGAGAGAGCAAGAGAGGCCGAAAAAGAGTGAGTCACTTGGAATCGGAGCTGAGTCCGATTGCAAAGGAAACGACATGCAACTGTGAGATTAACTACAATAACCACGATTTCATAAGAGAGAAAGGGGGGAGAGAGAGAGAGAGAGAGAATACTGTTGATGAGAGGTGGTGAGATGGGTGTGGCAATGGTTGTGACTCGCGGCGACAACTAGAAATGGATCTAGTCTGCAACGAGATGGTCTACAATGGAGAGAAAAATGAGAGAGTTTAAGGGGCTGAGCGGTGTATACAAAAGAAGAAGGAAGGAATGGACTTAGGGATTAAACCCTAGTCCAAAATGCAATGTTTCAATCCTTAAGAGGTTAGGTTGGCTTGTTCACACGACCTGGGCCCGTAAAACACACACAACCCAAATTGAAATAAAACAACCCAAAACCATAGAGGCCCAATCCGATAGCAGCAAATAAAATCAAAAGGCACAAAATAAATTGCACATCAACTTGTAATAATAAAATGAAATAATTAAAATCCCAAAATACTACTTAATAAAAATAAACTAAGAACAATTAATATAATAAAATAAAGTAAAGTAAAGTAATCAAATAATAATGCAAATAATTACTCTACACAAAAAATCTAAACAGAAAATAGAATATAGGAAAATATTTAATAAATTAAATTAAAATACCACATTGTGAAATGAAATAAAATCATAAGACCCAATGAAATAAAGTGCTAATTAAGTAAAAGAAAATACAACAAATTAAACTATAATAAAACTAAAACAATTAAACCAAAACAATAATAAATAACATAACTCAAATACTAAATAAATTAAAATAATATATAATAGTACACAAAACCTTGAGTCTCAAAAAATATATTCACACATAAATAGTAGAAAGGAAAATTTAACCCACTGTCCATAATATACACTCCCTTCTTCAAAACTTTGACAGTTGGAAGCTAAGGAAGATATATCAAGATTACAATTGATGTGTGCATTCTATTGTGCGACCAAGGGTTCTTCGGCTACCTAAGGGTTACTACTCCATTCTTAAACACTCCAAAGCGGCCTAAAGAGTTCCACTGAAATAATACCCCGTCCCTGCCTTTAGGATTCTTATAAAACATTTTTTTATCTTATTTTCTTCTAAAAAAAACATGATCACCCAGAGGACATGAAACTCGTCACTTTACTGAATAAACATGTGACATGTGACTTTCATGCAAGGCATATGATTCATGAAATATATGAGACAGGCATTTCTAAAACTTATCTTGATCATGTTTTACCATGTAAACTTAGTTGTGCCATCCATCATATACATACATAATTATTTTAAGATAATATAACTATCACTTTAAATCAAAAAGGAACAAATTAAACAATTTCTATTTCACATGTATAGACCGAACCTTAGGAGTAACTTCCAAGCCTTAGTTTATACATTTCTTCACATGTATTTTAAAGCAATCCTAATTATGTAAATATTCAAGAAATTAACCTGATTACCAATTGTCCTTCAAGAGTTGGGCTGAGACCTAGTTATATATATTGAGTTCAAGACTAATTCAAGTTTCTTCTTTTATTTTCCTTTCCTCTTAAATTATTTATTCATATTATTATTAAAATAAGTAAAGAAATTATCTATCTATTAGAGGGTTTAACTAAATCTTAGAAATTTTTCATAAACCTATTTCTTATATTTTAGCTTTCTAAGCAAAATATTAAACTCTTATCCATGACTTTCAACCTTTAAATCCTTCAAGGACTTAACTATATTATAACTATATCTATGAATTATAATTATAATCTTTCTTTCTAAAACTCATTAGGGCCAAAATTCATGGTCTTCAAATAAAGTATTCTATTTTTCTAAGCTTACTTAATTCACTCCACTCATAACCTAAAATTATAATATTATATCTTTCTTGCATATATTTTTCCTATATTCTCCAAAGCTCTGTCAAATATACAAATATAAAATCAAAACATATTATACAATATTAATAAGAAATAAAGAAGCTTAGCTTAATCATCTAACAAATGAGTCAAATAAATTATTGGAACACTGACAACACATTTATACATAAAATACCAAATTAGTGAAGTGAGTACTTACTCCTTTCAAGATATTAGCTAGAAAATCTTCTACAAGAGAATATTGACCAAAGTCTTGAAGAAGATCTTCATCAAGATTCTAGAGAAGCTTGTTAGGGAGGTGGGGAAAGAAAAATACGGTGAGGGAGAGGGAGAAAGAAATATGACTGTGAGTGAGAAGTGGTCTCCTTTCTTACCTTAGGCGACACATGCATATATATTTTAGCTTGAGATATTTGCTCTAGTAACCAGCCATGTGTCCTCCCCTAAACTTAGGATTCATCATACTCTTTTTTAGACTTAGTTGTCTTGATAAGGTCACTTGCTTATCTAGATCTTTTGATGTAAAAATTTCAAACAAAGAAAGGAAGTGTCACTCGGCTAACTCATTTCCCTTCACCTATCCGATTCTTCTTCCACTTTGTTTTCATGTGTCTCATCGTTTCACCTCTTGACATATGTTCTATACCTTCTCAAAGGAAGTAAGCTCATGTTGGAAATTAAAGGAGAAAAGTTGAAGTCATCCCTCCTATTCCCTTTAGCCAATCCGAACACTCCTAAATGGGTTACACTTGTTCAACCACCAACTTCTTTGTTACTTCCTATCCCTTCTTTTCATGCCTAATCTTCTTGAGATCTCAAAAGACAAGCTTCCTCTTGATGCCAAGTGTCCTAAAATCTCTAGGAGAAGCAAACAAATGGAGAAGAGCTAAGAGCCCAAAAGAGAGAGTCGGCTACCTCTCAATTCCACCCAAATCATTGCCTCCTATATCCCACTTTACTAGTTCAACTCAAATTCCTTGGAAAGAAGTCAAATGCTACTTTTTACCTAAATATATTTCCTAACCTACCATTGGTCATCATCTCTCAAAAGGTGTGTTCTTGCAAGAGAAGAAGAAAAGAGACTATATACATGTCAAATCTGAAATTATCATTTGGATCAATTTCAAGTGGGTCAGATTCAGCCCAATTTCATCCTTGATCTAGTTAGTATCTCGTAAGACTAAAAACATAAACGTTGTAGATCTCTCTCTTATTGTTGTATAGAATTTTGAATCATCTCATTCAAAGATAATATGAGAGATTTATGCTTAAATTACTAAAGTACGTTGAAGCTACATGAGAATAATCAATCTGAGCACACCATGTGTTTAGTTCTTCCTTCATCCAATGCTTTGATACTTTTTGTGTCACACAAAAATTCCTAGATAAAATATTCTCATTTACCACCTATCTACACACTTGTCAAGATCTTATAATAATTAAGAAGATATTTTAAAGATTTAATCTTAAGCAAAATCGTTGGTCAATTCCAAGTCAATGTTTACTACATCCAATTTAGTTCTGCCAACTTAAATTTCAATTTCGCCCTTGACCGAGTCTCTATTTCGTAAAACTCAAAACATGAAAATTTTTTATCTTTCTATTAATGTTCTATATCATTTTGAATCGTCTCATTTGGAGATTAGATAAAAGAGTTATGTTCAGATTATCAAAAAACTTCAGAACTGTCTAAATTTACTTAATCCGAAAATATCACGTGGTATATTCTTTACTTATACCATTTGACTTCCTTTGTAAATTTTCTTTCAATTTCTATACAATATCTTATTGAATATTCAAAAGTCATATCTTATCATCATACTTAATGTCTCCAATGATTTCTTTAGAATCTAAATATTTCACAAATATTTTTTCTCTAATACATATAGGTTTACTCAAAAGGTTCATAAAAAATTTATATATATATCCAAAAAGTTCTAAATTTTTTATAAAATAATCTTAAAGAAATATAAATATGCAAAATATGAAATTAAAAAAATATTTAAAAATCTAGATTATCACATTTCCGATCCTGTTATAATGTTTTTTCTCTTTACTTTCTTTTGTACTGTTTGTTTGGCTTAGTCAGATCTATATTTTATTAATTTGAACTGTTGTTTTTACATAATATCATAAAAAGAAAAAAAAAATGAGAGAGAGAATGATGGAGGTGTATTTTCACCCACCTCTCCACTGAAAGCTTTCAACGAGATTTGACTTTTCTAGATAGAAGACGGAGCTCCTCTTTCTTTATATTTTTTTTTTTTCGGATAGGAAACTTCAACCGAGCTCCTCTTTCTAATTACCTAAAGCTGGCCATGTTTGTCTTGATCGAAAGATGCTTCTATTGCCCAGCTAGCAGCAGCCGCCCTAATAGAAGAAATAAACAACGGGCAAAAGCCAGAGCAATGAGGGCGCGTGTTGGGGAGCACGAAGTAGTGAGAGCCATGTTAACGAAGCTTGAGAGTGGCAATAGTTTTCACTTTTGTCGTTGCGCGCAGGGCTATGTCCCTTCTCCCACACTACGCATGCGTGGAAAACGTGCCTTGGCTCTTCCAACAAAAGCCAGCTGCAAGCTGCAGTTAGCAACAAAAGCCAGCTGCAAGCTGCAGTTGCTAACTGCAGCTAATATCACATGGGCGACAGAATATGCATCATCTTTTTACAATATGTAAGGTAAATAAAACTGGTTACGTAATCATTAATTTTATTTTATATTGAATCATATGATAATATCACATGTTCTTATTTTGAGATTATTAAATAACTAATTTATGTTTGTGTAGGCTAAGTGCCTTACAAATGGAGTCTATACATCTCTTATTCTTAGAGTTGGTATGTAACCAAGTGAGTGATGTGTCCTGTTTGGATACAATAATAAAAGTATTGACATTAAATTAGTCAAATATTTTTTTTTAAATATAATTTTATACAAATATAAAAAAAAAGGTCATCTCTAATAAAAAAAAAATGACATTTTTGAATATGGTAAAAAATAAAAAATTACTTTTTGAAAAGTTTTAATATTTTACTATTTATTTTTTAAAATAAAAAATAATTTATTACCTTTTGCCACATTTAAAAGTGTTATTTTTGATAAAAAAAAATGACACTTTTTTTTATATTTGTATAAAATTTTACTTTTTGTAAAAAATATTTGACTAATCCAATATCAATACTCTAAATAAATAAAAATTTACACAATAACCTCAAAATCATAAAATGATCTTCACAAACTTCTTCCACAGATATCTTTTGAGTGGTCTCGATCTTTCTTAAATTCAAATGATAACATATTTAAAAACCTTCAAAAATAAAATCTTAAAATCTATACTA
Source organism: Platycarya strobilacea (assembly GCA_036898215.1). NCBI lineage: Eukaryota > Viridiplantae > Streptophyta > Magnoliopsida > Fagales > Juglandaceae > Platycarya > Platycarya strobilacea. The sequence continues at coordinate 5,759,145 of CM072558.1, forward strand.
CTAAACTACTTGTATTCTTTATTCTTTTGTAATTTACTTGGCACGAAAAGAAAAAACCCCACTAAAACTCCAGCTTATAAAAATAAAAATAAAAATAAAAGAAAAAAAAAACCCCAGCATTTAACACATTGCATCCCAAACAGCTTACAGTCAATGACTTTCCAAAATGTACGGAAAGAAAATAGTACAATTCGTCTTATATCCAAAGTACAAGACTTATGATTAAAACATCTTAAATGATTGTAAGATTTGTTTTGTAAAAACATTCGGGATTTGAAATTGAAAATAAAATATCTTCCGTTAAGATGGATACAAAGAATATAAACCAATATTGAAGTAAAATGATATAATGCCCATCTAGGTTTTTTTTTTAATTTTTTTACTTGATTGTTAAGGAAATAAAATTAGTGTATTGATTTTTTTAATTCATCGAAATTATTTGAAGAAGTGTTAAAGATATTTAAAAGAAAAAGATAAAAAAAATGTATAATTTGCATTAGTGGATACATCAATTGGGCAAATTTAGATGGCATAGCAACCCTACCCAAAATTAAAACTCTTATATTTTATCTAAGCCTGTTACTTGTTCTTCTTGGGTGAAGACCTATCTTGCAACTTCAAACCTCATTTTAAAAACTTGTTGGGATATTTATAAATTAATACAAAAAAAAGTCAATCACTCAGCAATAATTATTAACTTTAGACTTAGGATGATTAAAATATTTCATTATTAAATAAAAGTAATATAAATTATTGTCATTGTAACACTACCTAAAAAGTTTAATGTTAAGACTTAACCATTAACTCGTTTAATCTTAATGTTATTATTGTTGGGAAAATATTTGTGTAATTATTTTTACCGTGGAGTCACATTTTTTATTTTAGTTAGAATTATTGGAAAAGTTCTAGTATTATATTTTATTCTCGATTAATTGTCAAGAAGTCAAGAGTAGAATGACACTTAGCATTATTATTGGGCTAAGCAAAGGGCTAAGATTGACGAAGATTTAGGGATGAGCTCAAGAGTGTTTCATTAAGTGCAGACAATCACTAAAGATGTGATGGGCTAAGAATAAGTATCTTAAACCTAGACCCATTAGGATTTATGAACTTGTGGGCCTTTCTTAGAGTGCCTTAGAAATTAGGCCCAAATTTGTGGAAGGCATGTTAGTTGTAGGCCTTTGGGCCCAACTTGGTGGATTGTAAAGGGCTTTGGCCCAACTTTATAAACACATGTTATTTGAACTCACTCTTAGTAGGCATTGAGACATTGTTTTAAATTTCGTACCGTACCGGCCGGTACAGCCAAAATATGCCGTTCCGGCCAGTAATCTTATACAAAAAAAAATATATGTTTCATATTGGTCAATATCTCGACTATACCGACAGATATTTCGGTCGTACCAAATTTCATCCTTTCACCCTTTTTTTTTTTTTTTGCTATTTTTTTACCTCAATTTAGATTAAACTAATTACATATATATATTTTAATATTTAAAATATAATTTATAGAATTTATTTATGTATAGATTATCTCGAAGCAATATAAGAAATAGCACTAGTATTGCCAATACCTTGACCGGTACGCCCACGGGTATAGTATTCAAAACATTTCCTTGAAGCTTTAGATGAGCCCTCAAATATGAACATAAAGGCCACTTAATAGCCCACACAAGCCTACAAGTTGTAGGTTACAACCAAGAAACTTACAAAAATAGTCCTACAAACTAGGCCCAAAAGTCTTTTCTTCCATTTTTTCATACTTCTAATTGAAACTCACGTACACCACACCATTGGTTTTTGTTGAACCCAAGGTTTCAAGTTTCGTGTAAATCTACAAATGGATTTTGATGATAACAAATGAATTCAAAGAATAAAGGAGTCTCAAACTCAAGTTGTCCACACAATAGAATCAAGTACATCAAGGAAGCAAGTATGAGCAAGAAGGGAACAAATTTACATTAAAATCATAGAGTAATGTTGTAAATCTCTTAAAAATTTAAAATTATGATTAAGGCTCAAAATTAATATTTTATCATAAAGCATTAAAATACATTTTCCACATATGCATGAATATTTTGAAAATTAAATTTGAAAATTTTGAAAGATGATTCATTGTCATCTTTCACATGTGCATGACATGATTAAATATTTGAATTTTGAAAATATTAAGATGATTGATTGTCATCTTTCACATATGCATGTTTTATTTGAATATTTTCAAAAGTGGTGGATGTTTTTCTTGACTTATGCAAAAGGTGGATGTCTATATTTGAAAATTTTGAAAAGTAAAGTGTGCTCCTTTTGTCATATGCAAAAAGTAAAAGATTATGTTTGAAATTTTTGAAAAGTAAAGTGTGCTCCTTTTGTCACATGCAAAAAGTAAAAATATTAGATTTAAAATTTTTGAAAAGTAAATGATGATGTTTTTGACATGGGAATCTTTTCAAATTTGAAATTGAAAACTCATTTGCCTATAAATAGCTCACTTGAGTTTTGCAAAAGATACAACAAGAACTTACACATCTATTGCTAAGTTTTGCATCATTTCTTCAAAGCTCTCATTCTCTCTTTTCTTAAGATTTGAGCCTTAATTCTTGTTCTTGTTAAGAGAGATATAGGTTGCGCTGTATTGTTTCTATCTCACTCATTGAGGAGTGTACTTTGATAATCTACCTACTATCAACTCTTGTATTTGTAAAAGGGTGTGTATAACCCTTGTGTGTGTAGAAGGTGTTCTACACGGGGAATAGTTAAATCACCAAGTGTGAGGTGATTGGAAGTGTAGAAGGTGTTCTACACGGGGAATAGTTAAATCACCAAGTGTAAGGTGATTGGAAGTGTAGAGGGTGTTCTACACAGATTCTTTGGAGCGGTGCTGCTCAAAGGTGTAATAGGTTTTTATCTCCACCTAAAGGAGATTGAATAGTGGATTTGGAGATCCTCAAGAGGTAGCTTGAGGCGAGGACGTAGGCAGTGGGGCCGAACCTCGTTAACATACTGAGTTTGCTTCTCTCTTACTCTTACTATTTATATTTATTGTTGTTTCATATTTTGTTTATATTTTATATTATATATTTGATTTATAATTTTTATTTTTTTAAATACAACTCAATTCACCCCCCCTCTTGTGTTAGTCATCTGGGCAACAATTGGTATCAGAGCTAGTTGACCTATACTGTTCATACAGGCAGATCACTCATGGAAACTCTCGCTTGTGACTGTGTCACCGAAGCAAGACTCTCCCACCATGGGTGACGGTGCACCGGTAGAGACGGTGGCCGGCTAGTCTGGTAGGTACAGTTGTTAGGTGACATAGGTGCGGCCTATGGTCAGTAACAAATGGTATCAGAGCTAGTTGACCTGTACTGTTCATACAGGCAGATCACTCATGGGAACTCTCGCTTGTGACTGTGTAACCGAAGCAAGACTCTCCGACTATGGGTGACGGTGCACCGGTAGAGACGGTGGCCGGCTAGTCTGGTAGGTACAGTTGTTAGGTGACATAGGTGCGGCCTATGGTCAGTAACAATTGGTATCAGAGCTAGAGCTCTATTATAAGATTAACTATCTTTTGAGTTAAGATCTTATGGCTAACATTGCAGCTTCATTTAGTGAAGGTCAATCTACCAGTCGGCCTCCACTCTTTTGCGGAGACAATTACTCATTCTGGAAAATTAGAATGAGAATATTCCTTCAGGCTCAAGGTCGAGAAATCTGGAAATGCATTGTAAATAGACCTTATATTCCAACAAAAGTGGTTGATGGAGTAAAGGTCAAAAAAGAAGAAGAAGAGTTTAATCATGAAGACGATAGACTTTATACTTTGAATTTAACTACTATGAATTTATTATATAATGCTCTCAATGGTAATGAATTTAATAGAGTAATGACTTGTGCTACAGCAAAGGAAATTTGGGATAACTTGGAAGTTACTTATGAAGGAACTTCTCAAGTCAAGGAATCAAAAATTTATATTCTTACTTATGAATATGAAATGTTTAAGATGAATGATGATGAATCTATTTCTAGTATGTACACTCGTTTTACTAACATCATAAACAGTTTGACAGCTCTTGGCAAAATTTATTCCAAAGTGGAAATAGTAAAAAAAATTCTCAACTCTCTACCAAAACATTGGGAATCAAAAGTGACAGCGATTCTTGAAGCTAGAGACCTCAAGAAGCTCGAAGTGAATGAACTCATCGGGTCACTTATCACCCATGAGTACACATTGAAAAGAGGAGAAGAAGAAGGAAAGTCAAAGAAAAGCTTGGCACTTAAAGCTATTCCACATGAAAGTGAAAGTGATGAAAATGAGGAAAATGACGACAAAGATGAAGAAATTGCGATGATAGTAAGAAGAATTCAGAGGTTCTTAAAGAAAAATAAAACTCCTCCAAGGAAATCCTTCAATAAGTTTTCCAAGAAAGATTCAGGTAAAAATGACACTTTAATTTGTTATAAATGCAATAAACCTGATCATATCAAGCCAGATTGTCCTCTGCTAAAGAAAGATCGAAACAAAGGCAAAAAAGCAATGAAAGCTACGTAGGATGATGATTCAAGTAGCTCAGATAGTGAAGCAAGCAATGGAGAATCAGCAAATCTTTGTCTTATGGCTAAAGATGACATTGAGGTAACAAATCTTGATAATATTAAGATCCTTCATATGAAGAATTGCAAAATGTTTTAGAAGAGGTATATGAGGAATTTGAAAAATTGGGTATCAAGTATACTGTTTTGAAAAAGAAAAATTCTTCTTTAACAAACGAAATTGATATTTTAAGAAAAAAAAGTATTGTTTTGAAAGATGAAAATCTTGAGTTGAAGAAAAAGAAAACTGATTTAGAAAATATTATTGAAAACTTTACGAATGGAAAAATAAATTTTGAAAAACTTCTTGGTAGTCAAAGATGTGTTTTTGATAAGGCAGGCTTAGGATATAAGCCAAAACAAAAATACAAATCTTATAAAAACTTCTTTGATAATCCTTCTACATCAAAATCCAATATTCAAAATTCTTTTCATAAAAATAATTTTGTTAAAAAAGGATACTATTATAATCACTCAAGTTCTTCATATTTGTCACATGCTATTTGCAATTTTTGTAATAGAAATGGCCATAATTATTTTGCTTGTCTTATTAGAAGAAAACATACAATGACTATTAGGGCCATATGGGTACCTAAAAATCTTATTTCTTCTAATACTAATAAATAAAGGACCCAAAGAACTTGGGTACCAGGAATTGTTTTTAATTGCTTTTGTAGGTATGCATGAAGTATTCTACAGGTAAAAATAAATGATTTTTAGATAATGGATGCTCAAGATACGTGAAAGAAGACAAAACTAAATTCATTGACTTCACTTCTAAAGAAAAAGGATGTGTGATATTTGAAAACAATTCAAAAGGGAAGATCATGGAAATAGAAGGAAAGATCATCAAGACTTGGTACAAGATGCAACCAAATAGTGGAAACATGTGAAAGATCATCCAGAGGAATAAATTCTAGGAGAACCTTCACGAGATGTAAGTACTCGATCATCTCTTAGAAATATTTGCAATCATACTGCTTTTCTATCTCAGATTGAACCTAAAAATATTGATGAAGCACTTCTTGATGAATCTTAGATTCTAGCTATGTAAGAATAGCTTAATCAATTTGAAAGAAATGATGTTTGAACACTTGTTCCTAAACCCAAAAATCATACTATTATTGGAACAAAATGGGTTTTTAGAAAGAAGAAACATGAGTCCGGAGTCATTACTAGAAATAAGGCTCGACTAGTGGTCCAAGGTTTCAATCAAAAAGAATGAATCAATTATGATGAGACATATACACCAGTCGCAAGATTAGAAGCTATTCGAATGCTACTTACATATGCTTGTTATAAAGATTTCAAACTTTTTCAAATGGATGTTAAAAGTGCTTTCTTAAACGGTTTTATAAATGAAGAAGTATATGCTGAGCAACCTCCAGGATTTGAAAATCATATTTCTCTAAATCATGTTTTCAAACTCACAAAAGTACTATTTGGACTCAAACAAGCTCCTAGAGCGCGGTACGAGAGATTCAGTAGTTTCTTGATTGAAAAAGGCTTTTTAAGAGGAAAAATTGATACAACTCTTTTCATTATATACGAAAATGATGATATTCTTTTGATTCAAATTTATGTTGATGATATAATATTCGGTGCTACTAATGAAAATATGTGCCAAGTTTTTGCTAAGACTATGCAGGAAGAATTTGAAATGAGTATGATGGGAGAGCTTATATTCTTTCTCAGATTGCAAATTAAGCAAGCAAAAAGTGGGATATTCATCAATCAATCAAAATATATTAAAAAATTGCTGAAGAAGTTTGGGATAGAAGGTGCTAAGGAAACTGGAACACCAATGAGCCCATCCACTAAACTTGATAAAGATGAATCTGGTAAACTAGTTGATTCGAAAATATATCGAGGTATGATTGGTAGCTTATTATATTTGACAGCAAGTAGACCAGATATTATGTTCAATGTATGTTTATGTGCACGTTTTCAATCATTTCCAAAACAATCTCATTTGATTGCAGTCAAACGGATTTTTAGATATTTTGCCAGTACCATTGACTTAGAGTTATGGTATCCTAAACACACTTCTTTCGATCTTATTAATTATTCAGGTACCGATTATACTGGTTGTAAAGATGATCGAAAAAGTTTTAGTAGAACATGTCGTTTCTTAGGTCGTGCACTAGTTTCCTGGTTTAGTAAAAAAAATAAAATTCTATTGCACTATCTACTGCTGAGGCAGAATTTGTTGCTACGGGTAGTTGTTGTGCTCAAGTTCTTTACATGAAGCAACAACTTGAGGATTTTAAACTTATGTATAATCACATTCCAATCAAATGTGATAATACAAGTGCTATAACTTTTAAAAACAAAAAAAACCCAATACAACATTCTAGAATTAAGCATATTGAAATAAGATATCATTTTTTTTAGATCATGTGCAGAAAAACGATATAGTACTGGAGTTCACAAACACACACGATTAGTTAGCAGATATATTCACAAAACCCTTACCAGAAGATAGATTATGTATGATTAGAAGAGAAATAGGTATGATGCATATTATGAATATCTCTTGAAAGATAGATCAGAGTTCATAAAAATAGAGAGATATTTTTTTTTAAATACTTTTACATAAACTTGAGGTTCTTAGCCTCATGTTTAAGACGCTCATTCTCTTCATACAATATCATGTCATCCCTATCCATGGGAACTGGCAAGCGGAATGAAGAATCCAATAAAGATTTCAACTTTTTATTCTTCTGCCGAAGGATTCCTTCCCTTGTGTGAGACTCTTGAACAATTCGTTGAAGTACAACAATTTGTTCTTTAAGCTTTTCAACCTCATGATTTTTGACTTGTAGCCACTGGGAAAAAGCGACAATAGAGGATGAGTAGCGAGTCCCGAAACTCACCAAGTCGTAAATAGCATCGGAGTCTGGCTTATTAGCCAAACTATTGTTCTCTTGCTGCAACATGGCGTCAATGGTAGCTGCAGAAAGGACATGAGATTGAGATGTAGAATACCTCATGGATGCATCTAGAGGAATGTTAGAAGAATGAGCCATTGAGAAAAGAATTGAAAACTTAAAGCAAGAATATTGAAGGAATGCAGATGAGTTATAGAGATGAGAATAAGATTTGATGCAAATCTGATGAACTTTAAAACTGATTTTATAGAGATAGTATAAAGAACAAGACAAACTATTGTCTCTTCAAATCTTATTAGTCAAAAGAAATATAAGATATGCTGGACACACATTGTCAAAAGTTTTCTTACTAGAAAAATGGTTCTCTACTCCTATCATGGTATTGACGGCCTTAAGAGAGAAGATTGATGGTTGATGCGTCAAGGGTTCCTGATTTAAGTCTGGAACATTAGTGGAAGAGAATTGTTCGGCCATTCTATCGTTATGGAGAAACAGAACTTAGGTCAAGAAGCGATGTTTTTTTTGGTATCCGATAGGTGAAAATGATTTTTTTATAGAAACTCAGAGCCTTCAAACCCGTTTGTCAACAACATCAGGCGATTGATTTAAATTTGCTTTCGCACCGACTGCTAGAGCTAGGCCTCCAACCTTTGCAGGTTTTGTCGGACATGCATGGCTCCGCACTGTATTGCCAGAGCTAGGCCTGCAGCTTTTGCTGTCTTTGTCAGACACGAATAATTTTAATTATTCAACTTCAAATCTCTGGAACATCTAATTCGTCAATAACATCAAGCGGATTTAAATCTTCTTCCGCACCGAGATGATAAAATTCGGCTTCAACCTTTGCAGGTTTTGTCGGGCACGGATGGTTTCAATTATTCAGCTCTTTACAAAATCTCCTTCCGCACCGAATTATCGAAACTAGGCCTCCAGCCTTTGCAGGTTTTGTCGAACACGTGTGGCTACACACCGAATTCTCTACAGTCTCTACTAACGTAGCGTTTTATTTATCTATTGGTTATTGTAGGAATATATCTTATTGAACTAATTATGATTCCTTTTTAATGATGCCAAAAGGGGGAGAAGTTTTAGACTAGAACATTAACATTGTTTAATTTTCTAAACTTGTTATATATGCTTGGAATTATATTTATATTTTTACTTGAAAAACTAACGCACATTCTCAGGGGGAGCTTAAGTATTAATACAGGCTTCAGGTTCTATCAAGTATTTGTCATCATCAAAAAGGGGGAGATTGTTGAACCCAAGGTTTCAAGTTTCGTGTAAATCTACAAATGGATTTTGATGATAACAAATGAATTCAAAGAATAAAGGAGTCTCAAGCTCAAATTGTCCACACAATAGAATCAAGTACATCAAGGAAACAAGTATGAGCAAGAAGGGAACAAATTCACATTAAAATCATAGAGTAATGTTGTAAATCTCTTAAAAATTTAAAATTATGATTAAGGCTCAAAATTAATATTTTATCATAAAGCATTAAAATACATTTTCCACATATGCATGAATATTTTGAAAATTAAATTTGAAAATTTTGAAAGATGATTGATTGTCATCTTTCACATGTGCATGACATGATTAAATATTTGAATTTTGAAAATATTAAGATGATTGATTATCATCTTTCACATGTGCATGTTTTATTTGAATATTTTCAAAAGTGGTGGATGCTTTTCTTGACTTATGCAAAAGGTAGATGTCTTTATTTGAAAATTTTGAAAAGTAAAGTGTGCTCATTTTGTCATATGCAAAAAGTAAATGATTATGTTTGAAATTTTTGAAAAGTAAAGTGTGCTCCTTTTGTCACATGCAAAAAGTAAAAATATTATATTTAACATTTTTGAAAAGTAAATGATGATGTTTTTGACATGGGAATCTTTTCAAATTTGAAATTGAAAACTCATTTGCCTATAAATAGCTCACTTGAATTTTGCAAAAGATACAACAAGAGCTTACACATCTATTGCTAAGTTTTGCATCATTTCTTCAAAGCTCTCATTCTCTCTTTTCTAAAGTTTTGAGCCTTAATTCTTGTTCTTGTTGAGAGAGATATAGGTTGCGCTGTATTGTTTCTATCTCACTCATTGAGGAGTGTACTTTGATAGTCTACCTACTATCAACTCTTGTATTTGTAAAAGGGTGTGTATAACCCTTGTGTGTGTAGAAGGTGTTCTACACGGGGAATAGTTAAATCACCAAGTGTGAGGTGATTGGAAGTATAGAAGGTGTTCTACACGGAGAATAGTTAAATCACCAAGTGTAAGGTGATTGGAAGTGTAGAGGGTGTTCTACACGGATTCTTTGGGGCAGTGCTGCTCAAATGTGTAATAGGTTTCTATCTCCACCTAAAGGAGATTGAATAGTGGATTTGGGGATCCTCAAGAGGTAGCTTGAGGCGAGGACGTAGGCAGTGGGGCCGAACCTCATTAACATACTAAGTTTGCTTCTCTCTTACTCTTACTATTTATATTTATTGTTGTTTCATATTTTTTTTTTATATTTTATATTATATATTTGATTTATAATTGTTATTTTTTTAAATACAACTCAATTCACCCCCCCTCTTGTGTTAGTCATCTGGGCAACAGTTTTCCTCAACCCCAAGAAGTACTGCACATCCTAAGGTCCTACTTGACCATGATTATCCTTCTAACTTGAGTTATGGTCATTAATCAACTTACACATGATTAAGGACCGGTAAACCATATTTAAAGCTTTATTTTTCTCCAAATTGTTTCCCATATAGGAGACTTGGTGCTAAGGTAAAAGGGGATCACCACGAAGGAAGAGAGCAAGCTCGGCCCCTAATTGGAAGGGCCGTACGTGGTAATCTCCAATCACAGACTTGGAGCATACCGCTTAAAGGATAGCCAAGGCAGGGAATTGAAACACTCTAAAACACAGAACACTTGAAGAAGGTTTATCCTTGAGTATTTGTCAAAACTCTGCTGCTAAGCTCATGATTCTTTTCCAAAATGAATAAAGGCGTCAATTATAGGCCATTGGCATCTCAAATCATTTGCAAAAAAGGGCGTGGCGATCAAGAGAACATGCAACCATTAAACACCAATGAAAAGTTCAAAGACTTGCGGTGCCTGCCAAAAAAGGTGTAGAGTAAAGAGACCATGGGCTCCTTGCTCTTTTGCTAAAACCCTAATCCTGTGCTTGACATGTGGCAAGTGAAGTGTGCAAGATACTTGACATTTCCAATGTGTCTTTTTCACTCTCACACTCTTCCCCTTCCTCTTACACGCCTACCCCCTCTCTTTTTACATAAAAACCTTTCATCTCTCTCCTTTTATCTTCTCCATCTAAGATAAAGGACGTGGTATCTTAGCTTGGCACATGTCATAAAGGGGCTCAAACGCATATGGCACTTAGCACCATGGCCAGACCTCCTTCGGCTCATCTTGGGCCTTTTGGGCTTTCTTCCATCTATTTTCTTCTTCTATTAAAATTTGACAAATATCCAACCTTGTCCTCTTTCCAAAATTACCTAATATACCCTTACCTTTTTGGCCTTTCAAGAAAGGGATTAAATCTTAAGAGCTCGCTCTCCTCTTGGGCCTAATTTTCATATGCCTTAACAAAATAAAAGGGCTTGCACTAAATATGACCCAATTAAATCCACAAGCATGTCATAATTCAAACCCTCATCAATCGATACCTCCTTCATTGTTAAAGAAGCAGAGACGGCCAAGTCGACCATAGTTGACAAAGGAGTCTCTTTGAACCACTGGTTGAACCAAAATGAAACCCAACCACTCTTTACTTTAATTTTTAATGCCAAATAGACCTCTGGTAAAACAGAAACCAGAGATTTCCAAAATCTTGAGCCTGTCCTATGCGATTCCATCAATGAAAATGTTGACCTCTACCATATTTTGATAATAAAAATCTAGACCACATAAAACCAGTTGACATTAGTCTCCACGCCAATATCATATGGAAAACTTTATGAATTTTCAAGAAACCCCTCAAGCCAAGGCCTCTTTTTGTAACAGGCTTTGAAATTCGAGACCTAGCACACTATCTGATTTTTCCTCTTCCTTGATTTTTCCCTAGAAAAAGCAGATAAAATGAATTTTATCTTCCTCAACACTATTTGAGGAATATCAAGCACAACCATAAGAGAGAAGTCATACCAGATAAAACATATTGTTACAAAACTAGACACCCCCTTGAGATAACATCCTTGCTTTCTAGCCTGCTAGCTTAGCACGAATATTATTCAATAATGATCAAAATGGCAAACTTGCATAAGGCCTTGTAGCAGAGGAACCCCAGGATACTTTATCGAAAACTTACTTTTGTAAAACCTATTAGGCTCACTAAACCTATTTTTCAAGTAGCATCAATATTTGAGAACATGTAAGTTGTTGATTTTTCTCTACTAATTATTTAATTAAGGGTTAATATGCAAGATTAGTGGAATTTGATGAAAGAACAAAATAGGCTTTGAAGAGATGGGCTTAGGAATGAGACCTTTGGAGAATGGATCAAGTGAATGGGCCAAGAGAGCAATGGTGAGTCCAAAAGCCCATGGAATGAGCCCATGGCCCATCAAGCCCATAGTAGAGACACTTGTCAATTGAAGAAAAATCCTAGAAAATTATCCAAACACTTGTAGGAAAAACCTAGTTGGTGCAGGTTGACTAGTAGTTGGATACATGCCATGTAGGATTGAGTGTAGGATCTAATGGAATGATTTCTCCTACCATGGAATCTTGGAGGTACAAGACACCATCCCTTAACTTGCCAAGTGAGATCATGGTGTGTAGGGAAGTGACAAGTGGCATGAGGAGAAGCATGGAAGAAAGGAACTAGGAGTTTTCGGTGGAAGGCAATCCGTGGGGTTCATTGGAGAATCTCATGGGGTATGGCCACCAACAAGTGATAAGACAAAGGGAAAGAGTGTGTAAGTGGAGGAAGTACATGTGTAAGAGAGTATGGTGATGTGAAGAGAGGTATGGTGTGGGTGTAGGTGATTGAAATGACAAAAACTAGGAAGAAGAACAAAATGGATTTTCGGTGGAGCTAGCTTGGCTGGTCATGCCTTGCTCAAATTCCAAAAAGCATGGCTTTGGAATCACTTGGATGGACACATGAGAGGATAGGGGAATGATGATTGAGTAAAAAACAAGAAATTGGATGCTAGAAGCACCAAGGAGCCGCCGGCCATAGGAAGGAAAAGGAGAAAGGGAAATCACCAAGGTATGGCCAAGATTTGATCTTGGAGTGGCCTAGAGTTGTCAATCACCCCATCTATCATTAGCCATGCCTAAACATGATGAGAAGAGTACCAAAGACCCTAAGGAAGAGAGCTGGCCGTGTGACCCCTTAGGCAAACCCCTTAAGCTCAATTCACTTGGACACATGCAAACACCCTCATTTCCTCTCCACCTCTCGGCCAAACCCACTCTAGTCACTCCTACTTTTGCTTCTTCTCTTTTCACCACATAATTTGAAGAGCCCTATAGTAGTGAAGCTAAAAAGCAAGAGTGTGGAGGTGATCAATTCATTGGAGAAGGTTAGTGACTAAATCCATACAAGTTTAGGAAGAACACACACACACATGTGACACTTTGTTGTGGTTAGAAGGAAATAGGGTTTCCTTTGAGTTTTATGTTCATGGCTAGCCTAATGGGAGATTTTATATGTGTAATTTCAGATTTAAGTTAAAGTATAATAGGAGTGTGGTAAGTATACTCCCACTTTTTCCTTAACAATTCTTATATATAGTGAAGTGATCATGTTTGTTGGATTAATGGTTGCCATTGCCATGTTTGGGTTGGAATGATTTTTCTTGCTTGTGATATGAATACTTTTGGATAAATTTATATGATGGAACAAGCTTAGAATGTGAGTAGAAATGATGAATCAAGTGTTAGTTGCAAAAGAAAGGAAAAAGCATGATTATTTGATCAAATGATGAAAATGATGCATGAAGGATTTTAGTGCAAAATGTTAACTTTTGGTGTTGCTAAGGTAAAGTTTGTTTGAGGAAACTAGTGATGAAATTGATTTATTCAAAGAGCATATTGTGTTGAGAAAATGAAATTGGATAGAAGAATGAACTATATGATTGATATGAATGGAAATGGTATACACTTGCATATGGAAGAAATGATCACTTGTGTATGATGTATAGAAATGTTTATTTGAAAATTTTATGATATTTAAGGTTGAGATTTGGAAGATTAATATTATATTGCTTGGTGGTGATTTTGTTTAGTTGAAATCATAGAAGAAACTCTTAGGAAAGGAAGTTTGAATAGGTTAAGGGGAGGAATTCCCTAAGTTAGAAAGGTGAATGGAGGAAATAGGAATAACTAAGTTTGGAGGTGCAAATGGTTACTTGGGGAAATACTAAGGTTTCGGTTATCCCTTGCTAAGGAGGGTACATGATTTAATTTGATACTTTAAAATTGATTGGAGGAAATTGGAAGTCAAATGATGAAGGAAAGCCTTAGAAACTTTCTAGGAGAATTCGGCCATGATGGGTTGGAGATGGGCCCAATACCTCACTTCAATCCTAGGCCCATTTTGGAATAGAATATGATGACTAAGTAGGAAAATTATGAAGTTATCCCAAAAGAGGGAGAAAAGAAAATGAAATGTGAATGCACTCGAGCTTGTCTCGGGTTTTGCATGAAATTAAGTGAGCATTGCATGTCCCATGCATAAGTCATGAAAAGAAGGTTTTTAAAGTCAAGCATGTTTTTAAGAAAAAGGAAAGTAAAAGAAAATATTGAATTTTTTGAAAGAAAAGAAAAGAAGTAAAGTTTTATAAGAACCCCAAAGGCTGGGACGGGGAAGTGCCCCAGTGGAACTCTCTGTCCACTCAGAAGTGATTAAAGTCGAGTGGAAGCCCCTGGGTCGACGAAGAACAGTCGGCGGACCGTGTATGGCTCCAAAAGGTGTCCGGAGAACGGTAGCACCTAACGCTGGTGGGTGCCCAAGACAGATAAGGTGTAAGGACCTGCCGTTTTAAAGTTATATGACGCTCACTTTAGGGTAATGCGGTAACCAGCAGGGAACACGCGGTGCTAGGGGAACCGTGTTGTGTCTCATACATGTTAAGTGAAAAGTCATGACAAGAAGGGCTTTCGAGCCATAAGAAAGATTTGTTCAAGATAAGTGGCGCCTAAGAAAGAATGAAAGATACGAAATGTTTTAAAGAAGTGTTTTGAAAAGTAATGATGATATGAAAAGAAGTTTGAAAGAAGAAGTCTGCATGAAAGTTTTATGAAAAGAAGTCTGAAGGAAGCATGTCTGTTTAAAAGTTTTCATGAGCATGTGCATGAGTCAGTCATTCATTGCATGTGCATTAGTTAAGAATGTTTTGTTCACTTATCTGTATATCTGAAATGTTCTGGTTTAAGTGCTAGTGTACTTGCTGAGATTTCTCCCGAAATCTCACCCCCTTTTATTATCTCCACTACAACTATCGCTCCCTTGGGAACGATAGAAGTTATTGCAGGACATGATGGATCCTCGGATTACGACTCTCGAGAAGATGGGTCGGACCCTCATGGGCCCGACTAAGGCTGAGACTGCCGGGCTAGTGACCCTAGACCTGTTGGGTCAGTGGGCGGCAGAGTCGCTTCCTATGGCGACGTATTTCTTTGACGACCTACACCCTACGAGGTGCTGTTTGGTGCTGGGAGTTGACGGGCTCCTCCACATGGGACGCCTGTTTACGTCATCCTCCGGGATGATGTGTGACGTAGGTCCAGGACTGAGTCTGGACAGCCTTCGTTATGGCCCGAACTATAAGAAGATAAAAGAAGAACCTGCCTATTAGTATGGTTGGCGGAGGGAGGAGTGGATCAGCAGCATCTTTATTTTGTACGCACCGAGGTATTTTGTGGAAAAATCTTCCCGCTGTTTTGGGAAGTACTTTTGTATAAAACTGTTTACATTGGTGACTTTATTCTGATATATATATGTGCATGTGATGTTTAATTTGGGTTCTATTTTGTTAACCATGTGATGTGCGACAAGCGTAATGTTTTGTCGTTTATTTATGGCTTGACCTTTTTCCACTGCGATATGTTAAAAAATAAATAAATAAATAAGGCTCTCGCAAGTAAAGATGAGGGACGAGTTCCTTATGACGTTCATCCCCGGTGTCGCAATTTGCGTACGAACCCAAGCGCAAGCTGGGGCGCCGACAGCGATGGTATACGAGTATGATGTGGTGAGTTACCAGAGTCGGAGCACAGGAGTTAAAGTAACTCATATGAAGATTATGTGCTTTTCAGGGACGAATGGCAGGAGGGCGACGACGTGCCCTTACTCCAAGGCCCGAAGCACTACCGAGAGTTAATGTTTCGAATCCAATGCCGACTGTAGGAAATATGCCACTAATTTCGCCACCTCAGACCGGAGGAAGGGAGACCTCGAATACCCCGTTAGATGGCGGACAAGCGATAGCGGAAGCTATTCGCCAGATGACGGAATTAGTGAAGCACCAAATGGAGCAGAGCCGATGCCACCCGAGCGTCAGTGGAGGGACGGCAGGATGCCCATATGAAAATTTTTTGGTGTATCGGTACCCAAATTTTATAGGGACTGAAGGAGCTATGAAGGCCGACCGATGGATTATGGACTTAGAACGCACCTTCGAGATCAGTGGGTGCACGGAGACGCAAAAAGTGCAATATGCTGGTCACCTATTACAAGGGGAGGCCGGATTATGTTGGGACACGAAGAGAAGGTTACTGAGACAAGAATTGGGAGAGAATGTAGTCCTTACCTGGGATAGGTTTAAGACCGAGTTCGGTAATCGATTCTTTCCGGAGTTGATTAAACAACAGAAGGCGATAGAGTTCGCCACATTAGTGCAAGGAAGCATGACGGTGGACCAGTACACCGCTAAATTTATGGAACTGACACGATTCGCCCTGCATTTGGTGATAACAGAAAAGATGCGAGCAAAGAAATTTCAGGATGGATTGCAGCCAAGGATTCACAATCAAGTGGCTTGTTTACGAATCGAAAATTTTCAAGAGTTGGTGAATGTGACGGCCATTGCTGAAGCCGAGCTGAGAAACCTGATCAATCAAGCCCAGACTTACAAGAAAAGAAATTTTCCATATTCTTCCGGGAAAGATATGGATAAAAGGAGAAGTACTCGTCCCATGGATAAAGGGAAGGGTAAAGTAGGTGGACCAAAAGGGATGGCTCCATTTCCACCATGTAAGACATGCGGACGCCCACATAAGGGAGAATGCCGAGCTGCAACGGGAGCTTGTTTTAGGTGTGGCCAAGTGGGTCACTTGATCCGTGATTGCCCGCAGACAGCCCCTGGCGGAACGACAGTACCTGGAGGAAAGGCGAAGGCCTCTGTGAAGTCCAAGGTATACGCAATTACCACGGGAGAAGTAGATGTGGACGACGAGGAGGCTATTAACGCTGGCATTATCACTGGTAATGATCTTAAAATTTTTATTTAGAATTAAAGCATAGACAACTTTCTTAAAGTAACCATGAGGAAGTTTTATATATATAGGTGAAATTATATTGATACGTAATGTGGTGTATGCTTTGTTTGATTCCGGCGCGACGAGATCTTTTATTTCTTATGATTGCGTATGGAGGTGTAAGTTAGAAGTAGAGCCTTTGACTCTAAAAGTATTGGTGACACTCCCCGATGGGAAGACATTTCGGTGTCAGCGAATAGTGAGGAACTGCCCGTTAGAAATAGCTGGCGTAAGGTTCAACGCTGATCTGATAGTTTTCCATTTGTTAGGATTTGACGTGATATTAGGCATGGATTGGCTATCCAAGTATTACGCCAAAATTAACTGTTACAAAAAGGAGATTACGTTCGAACTACCTGAAGAAGAGAAGTTGCGCTACGAAGGAGAAATAGTTCATTATGTCTCTTCTATAGTGACGGCGAAAAGAATGACGAAAAGTTTGAGAGGAGGAGCAGAAGGATTTTTGATAATGTCCTTGAAAGCAGGCGGAGATACCAAAAATATTGAAGAAATTCTGGTAGTAAAGGACTTCCCCCAAGTATTCTCAGATGATCTGCCAGGATTACCCCCGAAACGGGAAACTGAGTTTACCATTAAACTTGAACCCGCAACAACTCCAGTTCACAAGGCACCGTATCGGATGGCTCCAACGGAATTGAAAGAATTGAAAACTCAAATCGAAGAATTATTGGACAAGGGATTTATACAGCCTAGTTCATCGCCGTGGGGAGCCCCAGTTTTGTTTGTGAAGAAAAAAGATGGAACAATGCGGATGTGTATCGATTACCGAGGACTCAATAAGGTCACTATTAAGAACAAGTACCCGCTACCCCGGATAGACGATTTGCTGGACCAACTGCAAGGAGCCACAGTATTCTCCAAGATAGACCTCAGATCAGGGTACCATCAACTTAGGATTAAGGAACAAGACGTACCCAAGACTGCTTTCCGAACCCGCTATGGACATTTCGAGTTCTTAGTCATGCCTTTTGGATTGACAAATGCCCCCGCAGCTTTTATGGATCTGATGAATAGAATTTTTCGACCGTACCTCGACAGTTTCGTCGTGGTATTCATCGACGATATTCTGGTATACTCTCGGAATGATGAGGAACACAAGGAGCATTTGGAGACAGTGCTGAGAATTTTACAAGAACATCAGCTGTACGCCAAACTTAGCAAGTGTGAGTTTTGGCTCCACGAAGTTAAATTTTTGGGCCATGTAATTTCAAGCAACGGAGTTTCCGTGGACCCCGCAAAAATAGAGGCGGTAACTGAATGGCCTCAACCGACGTCCGTTCATGAAATACGTAGTTTTCTTGGCTTAGCAGGATACTATAGAAGATTCATTGAAGGGTTTTCTAAGTTATCTGGTCCTCTAACGGCTTTGACAAAGAAGAATGCTAAATATGTCTGGAATGACCAGTGTGAGCAGAATTTCCAAGAGCTTAAGGGGAGATTGACTTCTGCACCAGTGTTGGCATTACCAGAGCCCCACAAACCATATGTAGTATATAGTGATGCCTCAAAGTTGGGTTTGGGACGTGTACTAATGCAGGAGGGACGGGTAGTCGCCTACGCGTCCCGACAGCTTAAAGATCACGAGTGAAATTACCCCACCCACGACCTGGAACTGGCAGCAGTAGTGTTTGTGCTGAAAATTTGGAGGCACTTCTTGTATGGGGAAGAATGTGAGATATACACTGACCATAAAAGTTTAAAGTATCTGTTTAGTCAAAAGAATCTAAATATGAGACATAGAAGGTGGATCAAGACTATAAATGATTTTTGGTGTGAGATCAAATACCACCTGGGAAAAGCTAACGTGGTGGTAGATGCCTTAAGCCGAAAATCTGAAGTGGAGGAACCGCCAGTGCTAGCAGTTATGCAAAGTATGTTGGTTTAGGGTCAGCCTAGAGAAGCGTCGTTAGCAACAGTTCAAGAGATTATTTCCCTAACCGAAGATGAAATCCGGGAAGGACAACGGCAAGATACCAAACTGGAAAAGATCCGAACAAATCTACTCGAAGGAAAAGGATCACCTCATTTTGCCGTATCTGAAGATGGAACGTTGTACTTCGGAAAGAGAACAGTGATACCAGATAATCCAGAATTTAAGGAAAGGCTTTTGAGGGAGGCACACTGCACCCCTTATACAGCCCATCCTAGAAGTACCAAAATGTACCGGGATCTGAAGGAAAGATTTTGGTGGGAAGGTGTAAAGAAAGATGTAGCTGCTTTTGTGGCAAAATGTCCTGTGTGTCAAATGGTTAAAGCGGAACATCAACGTCCCGCAGGAATGCTGCAACCTCTTCCAATTCCGGAATGGAAATGGGAAGATATTTCAATGGATTTCGTAATAGAATTCCCAAGAACCTCGGCGGGAAGGAACACAATATGGGTAATAGTGGACAGATTGACAAAGAGTGCCCACTTCCTACCGATTGCAAATACTAATTCAATGGAGAAATTGTCTCGAATTTATGTGAAAGAAATAGTTCGTCTGCACGGAGTGCCAAAAACGATTGTCTCAGATAGGGATCCAAGGTTTACCTCTCACTTCTGGCAAAGTCTACAGAAGAGAATGGGATCCAACTTGAAGTTTAGTAGCGCCTATCATCCACAAACTGACGGTCAGACAGAGCGGACTATTCAGACTTGAGAAGACATGCTACGAGCGTGTGTGCTAGACTCTAGTGGCGATTGGGAGAGTCTTTTGATTTTAATTGAATTCGCTTACAACAACAGCTTTCAAGCTACTATCCAGATGGTACCGTACGAAGCCTTATATGGAAGAAAGTGCAGATCTCCGTTATATTGGGACGAAGTCGGTGAAAGCAAAGTGTTAGGGCCTGAGTATTTGCAAGAAGTTAAGACTCAAGTGGAGCTAATACGGGAAAGGATGAAAACTGCCCAAAGCAGGCAGAAGAGCTACGCAGATCAAAGGAGAAGACCCTTAGAGTTTGTAGTTGGCGACTGGGTATATATTAAGATTTCGCCAATGAAGGGAGTGGCCCGATTTGGCAAGAAAGGAAAATTAAGCCCTCGTTACATCGGACCATATGAAATTTTGGAAAGAGTCGGACCAGTGGCTTATCGTTTGAATCTGTAAGTAAACCTACAACGAGTCCATAACGTGTTTCATGTGTCATCATTAAAGAGGAGTTTCGGCGACAAACCAGCGACGGTAATGGATTCGAGTACCATCGAACTACGCCCGAATTTAACTTATGAAGAGTGGCCGACACAGATTACCGATCGCAAGGAACAAGAACTAAGGAATCGAAAAATCTCCTTAGTAAAAGTGTTGTGGAATAACCCGGCATTTCAAGAAGCAACTTGGGAACGCAAAGATGCTATGAGGGCTAACTACCCTCATTTGTTTGAAAAATTCTAGTGTATTTGTTTTCCGTTTGACTGTGTTTTTGGTTGTAAATGAATGATTGCTTTGCTTGAATGTATGAACGATTGATTGGTGTTTTGAGTGTTATATTCATTAGATTACCTCATCGCACTGTAAGTAACCTTTTAATAAAATTTAACCAGGTTATGGCCAGAACTAGAAGAACCCCACGAATGTCAGTAGCTACTATAGCCCAATTAAGAGAGAGGAGGGAAGTCAGACAAATAATTCTGAGTAGAAGGCATGAAAGAGAGAGAATGCAGAGGCTTAGGCACCTGGAGCGATGTGAGAGACATCGTACCCACCGGATGGATGCAGGGCCTAGAGGGAACCTCGTATTCCGTAGAGCTACGCCGAGCGAAGAGCGACAACCCCCTAATCCCTGGATGAAGGGAGAGAGAGAGAGCAATTGCGTAGAATAGTACAGGGAGAAGCGAGTGAACCAAACCTAGAACCTTTGGAAAATTCTGATACCTCTAATGATCGCATAAGACAAAGAGTAGAGGGGATACCCCGAGTGGAAACAGAAGAAGAAATAATGCACAGATTGAATGAATTAAAGACGAACCTGTACTACGACTCCGATTTAGATGCTATATTTTATTTTTCTCAAGACTCGGTGACCGAGGAAGAAGGAGTACCCACTTATTCATCATCAGAAGAGTCTACTGCTAATATTTCTCGAGGTATGATAAAATTTATTATTATCCTTCATATCATCACATGCATTGATTTCGAGGACGAAATCTTTTATTAGTGGGGGAGGATGTAATAGCCCTAAAAATATTCATCTTGATTTAATTAGTTAATTAAGGGTTAATACGCAAGATTAGTGGAATTTGGTGAAAGAACAAAATAGGCTTTGAAGAGATGGGCTTAGGAATGAGACCTTTGGAGAATGGATCAAGTGAATGGGCCAAGAGAGCAATGGAGAGTCCAAAAGCCCATGGAATGAGCCCATGGCCCATCAAGCCCATAGTAGAGACACTTGTCAATTGAAGAAAAATCCTAGAAAATTATCCAAACACTTGTAGGAAAAACCTAGTTGGTGTAGGTTGACTAGTAGTTGGATACATGCCATGTAGGATTGAGTGTAGGATCTAATGGAATGATTTCTCCTACCATGGAATCTTGGAGGTACAAGACACCATCCCTTGACTTGCCAAGTGAGATCATGGTGTGTAGGGAAGTGACAAGTGGCATGAGGAGAAGCATGGATGAAAGGAACTAGGAGTTTTCGGTGGAAGGCAATCCGTGGGGTTCATTGGAGAATCTCATGGGGTATGGCCACCAACAAGTGATAAGACAAAGGGGAAGAGTGTGTAAGTAGAGGAAGTACATGTGTAAGAGAGTATGGTGATGTGAAGAGAGGGATGGTGTGGGTGTAGGTGATTGAAATGACAAAAACTAGGAAGAAGAACAAAATGGAGTTTCGGTGGAGCTAGCTTGGCCGGTCATGCCTTGCTCAAATTCCAAAAAGCATGGCTTTGGAATCACTTGGATGGACACATGAGAGGATAGAGGAATGATGATTGAGTAAAAAACAAGAAATTTGATGCTAGAAGCACCAAGGAGCCGCCGGCCATAGGAAGGAAAAGGAGAAAGGGAAATCACCAAGGTATGGCCAAGATTTGATCTTGGAGTGGCCTAGAGTTGTCAATCAACCCATCTATCATTAGCCATGCCTAAACATGATGAGAAGAGTACCAAAGACCCTAGGGAAGAGAGCTGGCCGTGTGACCCCTTAGGCAAACCCCTTAAGCTCAATTCACTTGGACACATGCAAACACCCTCATTTCCTCTCCACCTCTTGGCCAAACCCACTCTAGTCACTCCTACTTTTGCTTCTTCTCTTTTCACCACATAATTTGAAGAACCCTATAGTAGTGAAGCTAACAAGCAAGAGTGTGGAGGTGATCAATTCATTGGAGAAGATTAGTGACTAAATCCATACAAGTTTAGGAAGAACACACACACACATGTGACACTTTGTTGTGGTTAGAAGGAAATAGGGTTTCCTTTGAGTTTTATGTTCATGGCTAGCATAATGGGAGATTTTATATGTGTAATTTCAGATTTAAGCTAAAGTCTAATAGGAGTGTGGTAAGTATACTCTCACTTTTTCCTTAACAATTCTTATATATAGTGAAGTGATCATGTTTGTTGGATTAATGGTTGCCATTGCCATGTTTGGGTTGGAATGATTTTTCTTGCTTGTGATATGAATACTTTTGGATAAATTTATATGATGGAACAAGCTTAGAATGTGAGTAGAAATGATGAATCAAGTGTTAGTTGCGAAAGAAAGGAAAAAGCATGATTATTTGATGAAATGATGAAAATGATGCATGAAGGATTTTAGTGCAAAATCTTAAATTTTGGTGTTGCTAAGGTAAAGTTTGTTTGAGGAAACTAGTGATGAAATTGATTTATTCAAAGAGCATATTGTGTTGAGAAAATGAAATTGGATAGAAGAATAAACTATATGATTAATATGAATGGAAATGGTATACACTTGCATATGGAAGAAATGATCACTTGTGTATGATGTATAGAAATGTTTATTTGGAAATTTTATGATATTTAAGGTTGAGATTTGGAAGATTAATATTATATTGCTTGGTGGTGATTTTGTTTAGTTGAAATCATAGAAGAAACTCTTAGGAAAGGAAGTTTGAATAGGCTAAGGGGAGGAATTCCCTAAGTTAGAGAGGTGAATGGAGGAAATAGGAATAACTAAGTTTGGAGCTGCAAATGGTTACTTGGGGAAACACTAAGGTCTCGGTTACCACTTGCTAAGGAGGGTACATGATTTAATTTGATACTTTAAAATTGATTGGAGGAAATTGGAAGTCAAATGATGAAGGAAAGCCCTAGAAACTCTCTAGGAGAATTCGGCCATGATGGGTTGGAGATGGGCCCAATACCCCACTTCAATCCTAGGCCCATTTTGGAATAGAATATGATGACTAAGTAGGAAAATTATGAAGTTATCCCAAAAGAGGGAGAAAAGAAAATGAAATTAAGTGAGCATTGCATGTCCCATGCATAAGTCATGAAAAGAAGGTTTTTAAAGTCAAGCATGTTTTTAAGAAAAAGGAAAGGAAAAGAAATGATTGAGTTTTTTGAAAGAAAAGAAAAGAAGTAAAGTTTTATAAGAACCCCAAAGGCTGGGACGAGGAAGTGCCCCAGTAGAACTCCCTGTCCACTCAGGAGTGATTAAAGTCGAGTGGAAGCCCCTGGGTGGACGAAGAACAGTCGGCGGACCGTGTATGGCTCCAAAAGGTGTCCGGAACGCGGTAGCACCTAATGCTGGTGGGTGCCCAAGACGGATAAGGTGTAAGGACCTGCCGTTTTAAAGTTATATGATGCTCACTTTAGGGTGATTCGGTAACCAGCAGGGAACACGCGGTGCTAGGGGAACCGTGTTGTGTCTCATACATGTTAAGTGAAAAGTCATGACAAGAAGGGCTTTCGAGCCATAAGAAAGATCTGTTCAAGATAAGTGGCGCCTAAGAAAGAATGAAAGATACGAAATGTTTTAAAGAAGTGTTTTGAAAAGTAATGATGATATGAAAAGAAGTTTGAAAGAAGAAGTCTGCATGAAAGTTTTATGAAAAGAAGTCTGAAGGAAGCATGTCTGTTTAAAAGTTTTCATGAGCATGTGCATGAGTCAGTCATTCATTGCATGTGCATTAGTTAAGAATGTTTTGTTCACTTATCTGTATATCTGAAATGTTCTGGTTTAAGTGCTAGTGTACTTGCTGAGATTTCTCCCGAAATCTCACCCCTTTTATTATCTCTACTACAACTATCGCTCCCTTGGGAACGATAGAAGTTATTGCAGGACATGATGGATCCTCGGATTACGACTCTCGAGAAGATGTGTCGGACCCTCATGGGCCCGACTAAGGCTGAGACTGCCGGGCCAGTGACCCTAGACCTGTTGGGTCAGTGGGCGGCAGAGTCGCTTCCTATGGCGACGTATTTTTTTAACGACCTACGCCCTACGAGGTGCTGTTTGGTGCTGGGAGTTGACGGGCTCCTCCACATGGGACGCCTGTTTACGTCATCCTCCGGGATGATGTGTGACGTAGGTCCAGGACTGAGTCTGGACAGCCTTCGTTATGGCCCGAACTATAAGAAGATAAAAGAAGAACCCGCCTATTAGTATGGTTGGCGGAGGGAGGAGTGGATCAGCAGCATCTTTATTTTGTACGCACCGAGGTATTTTGTGGAAAAATCTTCCCGCTGTTTTGGGAAGTACTTTTGTATAAAATTGTTTACATTGGTGACTTTATTCTTATATATATGTGCATGTGATGTTTAATTTGGGTTCTATTTTGTTAACCATGTGATGTGCGACAAGCGTAACGTTTTGTCGTTTATTTATGGCTTGACCTTTTTCTGCTGCGATATGTTAAAAAATAAATAAATAAATAAGGCTCTCGCAAGTAAAGATGAGGGACGACTTCCTTGTGACGTTCGTCCCCGGCGTCGCAATTTGCGTACGAACCCAAGTGCAAGCTGGGGTGCCGACAGCGGTAGTATCAGAGCAGTTAAGTCTCTGGGTAAGAAACCACAAGTCCTAGGAGAAAGAATCACATGGTGTAGGCTATGATTCTTCAGACTTAGGCCTGAATCTTTAGATAAGGGATTGGAGATAGTGGTGATATACAAGTATGATGTGGTGAGTTACCATAGTCGGAGCACAGGAGTTAAAGTAACTCATATGAAGATTATGTGCTTTTCAGGGAAGAATGGCAGGAGGGCGACGACGTGCCCCTACTCCAAGGCCCGAAGCACTACCGAGAGTTAATGTTTCGAATCCAATGCCGACTGTAGGAAATACGCCACTAATTTCGCCACCTCAGACCGGAGGAAGGGAGACCTCGAATACCCCGTTAGATGGCGGACAAGCGATAGCGGAAGCTATTCGCCAGATGATGGAATTAGTGAAGCACCAAATGGAGCAGAGCCGATGCCACCCCAGCGTCAGTGGAGGGACGGCAGGATGCCCATATGAAAAATTTCTGGTGTATCAGTACCCGAATTTTATGGGGACTGAAAGAGCTATGAAGGCCGACCAATGGATTATGGACTTAGAATGCACCTTCGAGATCAGTGGGTGCACGGAGGCATAAAAAGTGCAATATGCTGGTCACCTATTACAAGGGGAGGCCGGATTATGTTGGGACACGAAGAGAAGGTTACTGAGACAAGAATTGGGAGAGAACGTAGTCCTTACCTGGGATAGGTTTAAGACCGAGTTCGGTAATCGATTCTTTCCGGAGTCAATTAAACAGCAGAAGGCGATAGAGTTCGCCACATTAGTGCAAGGAAGCATGACGGTGGACCAGTACGCCGCTAAATTTATGGAACTGACACGATTCGCCCCGCATTTGGTGATAACAGAAAAGATGCGAGCGAAGAAATTTCAGGATGGATTGCAGCCAAGGATTCGCAATCAAGTGGCTTGTTTACGAATCGAAAATTTTCAAGAGTTGGTGAATGTGACGGCCATTGCTGAAGCCGAGCTGAGAAACCTGATCAATCAAGCCCAGACTTACAAGAAAAGAAATTTTCCATATTCTTCCGAGAAAGATATGGATAAAAGGAGAAGTACTCGTCCCATGGATAAAGGGAAGGGTAAAGTAGGTGGACCAAAAGGGATGGCTCCATTTCCACCATGTAAGACATGCGGACGCCCACATAAGGGAGAATGCCGAGCTGCAATGGGAGCTTGTTTTAGGTGTGGCCAAGTGGGTCACTTGATCCGTGATTGCCCGCAGATAGCCCCTGGCGGAACGACAAGACCTGGAGGAAAGGCGAAGGCCCCTGTGAAGTCCAAGGTATACGCAATTACCACGGGAGAAGTAGATGTGGACGAGGAGGAGGCTATTAACGCCGGCATTATCACTGGTAATGATCTTAAAATTTTTATTTAGAATTAAAGCATAGGCAACTTTCTTAAAGTAACCATGAGGAAGTTTTATATATATAGGTGAAATTATATTGATACGTAATGTGGTGTATGCTTTGTTTGATTCCGGCGCGACGAGATCTTTTATTTCTTATGATTGCGTATGGAGGTGTAAGGTAGAAGTAGAGCCTTTGACTCTAAAAGTATTGGTGACACCCCCCGATGGGAAGACATTTGGGTGTCAGCGAATAGTGAGGAACTGCCCGTTAGAAATAGCTGGTGTAAGGTTCAACGCTGATCTGATAGTTTTCCATTTGTTAGGATTTGACGTGATATTAGGCATGGATTGGCTATCCAAGTATTACGCCAAAATTGACTGTTACAAAAAGGAGATTACGTTCAAACTACCTGAAGAAGAGAAGTTGCGCTATGAAGGAGAAATAGTTCACTATGTCTCTTCTATAGTGACGGCGAAAAGAATGACGAAAAGTTTGAGAGGAGGAGCAGAAGGATTTTTGATAATGTCCTTGAAAGCAGGCGGAGATACCAAAAATATTGAAGAAATTCTGGTAGTAAAGGACTTCCCCCAAGTATTCTCAGATGATCTGCCAGGATTACCCCCGGAACGGGAAACTAAGTTTACCATTGAACTTGAACCCACAACAACTCCAGTTCACAAGGCACCGTATCGGATGGCTCCAACAGAATTGAAAGAATTGAAGACTCAAATCGAAGAATTGTTGGACAAGGGATTTATACGGCCTAGTTCATCGCCGTGGGGAGCCCCAGTTTTGTTTATGAAGAAAAAAGATGGAACAATGCGGATGTGTATCGATTACCGAGGACTCAATAAGGTCACTATTAAGAACAAGTACCCGCTACCCCGGATAGACGATTTGCTGGACCAACTGCAAGGAGCCACAGTATTCTCCAAGATAGACCTCAGATCAGGGTACCATCAACTTAGGATTAAGGAACAAGACGTACCCAAGACTGCTTTCCGAACCCGCTATGGACATTTCGAGTTCTTAGTCATGCCTTTTGGATTGACAAATGCCCCCGCAGCTTTTATGGATCTGATGAATAGAATTTTTCGACCGTACCTCGACAATTTCGTCGTGGTATTCATCGACGATATTCTGGTATACTCTCGGAATGATGAGGAACACAAGGAGCATTTGGAGACAGTGCTGAGAATTTTACAAGAACATCAGTTGTACGCCAAACTTAGCAAGTGTGAGTTTTGGCTCCACGAAATTAAATTTTTGGGCCATGTAATTTCAAGCAACGGAGTTTCCGTGGACCCTGCAAAAATAGAGGCGGTAACTGAATGGCCTCAACCGACGTCCATTCATGAAATACGTAGTTTTCTTGGCTTAGCAGGATACTACAGAAGATTCGTTGAAGGGTTTTCTAAGTTATCTGGTCCTCTAACGGCTTTGACAAAGAAGAATGCCAAATATGTCTGGAACGACCAGTGTGAGCAGAATTTCCAAGAGCTTAAGGGGAGATTGACTTCTGCACCAGTGTTGGCATTACCAGAGCCCCACAAAACATATGTAGTATATAGTGATGCCTCAAAGTTGGGTTTGGGATGTGTACTAATGCAGGAGGGACGAGTAGTCGCCTACGCGTCCCGACAGCTTAAAGATCACGAGCGAAATTACCCTACCCACGACCTGGAACTGGCAGCAGTAGTGTTTGCGCTAAAAATTTGGAGGCACTACTTGTATGGGGAAGAATGTGAGATATACACTGACCATAAAAGTTTAAAGTATTTGTTTAGTCAGAAGAATCTAAATATGAGACAGAGAAGGTGGATCGAGACTATAAATGATTTCCGGTGTGAGATCAAATACCACCCGGGAAAAGCTAACGTGGTGGCAGATGCCTTAAGCCGAAAATCTGAAGTGGAGGAACCGCCAGTGCTAGCAGTTATGCAAAGTATGTTGGTTAAGGGTCAGCCTAGAGAAGCGACGTTAGCAACAGTTCAAGAGATTATTTCCCTAACCGAAGATAATATCCGGGAAGGACAACGGCAAGATACCAAACTGGAAAAGATCCGAACAAATCTACTCGAAGGAAAAGGATCACCTCATTTTGCCGTATCTGATGATGGAACGTTGTACTTCGGAAAGACTTATGAGGGAGGCACACTGCACCCCTTATACAGCCCATCCTGGAAGTACCAAAATGTACCGAGATCTAAAGGAAAGATTTTGGTGGGAAGGTATAAAGAAAGATGTAGCTGCTTTTGTGGCAAAATGTCCTGTGTGTCAAATGGTTAAAGCGGAACATCAACGTCCCGCAGGAATGCTGCAACCTCTTCCAATTCCGGAATGGAAATGGGAATATATTTCAATGGATTTCGTAATAGGATTCCCAAGAACCTCGGCGGGAAGGAACACAATATGGGTAATAGTGGACAGATTGACAAAGAGTGCCCACTTCCTACCGATTGCAAATACTGATTCAATGGAGAAATTGTCTCGAATTTATGTGAAAGAAATTGTTCGTCTGCACGGAGTGCCAAAAACGATTGTCTCAGATAGGGATCCAAGGTTTACCTCTCACTTCTGACAAAGTCTACAGAAGAGAATGGGATCCAACTTGAAGTTTAGTAGCGCCTATCATCCACAGACTGACGGTCAGACAGAGCGGACTATTCAGACTTTAGAAGACATGCTACGAGCGTGTGTGCTAGACTCTAGTGGCAATTGGGAGAGTCTTTTGATTTTAATTGAATTCGCTTACAACAACAACTTTCAAGCTACTATCCAGATGGCACCGTACGAAGCCTTATATGGAAGAAAGTGCAGATCTCCGTTATATTGGGACGAAGTCGGTGAAAGCAAAGTGTTAGGGCCTGAGTATTTGCAAGAAGTTAAGACTCAAGTGGAGCTAATACGGGAAAGGATGAAAACTGCCCAAAGCAGGCAGAAGAGCTACGCAGATCAAAGGAGAAGACCCTTAGAGTTTGTAGTTGGCGACTGGGTATATATTAAGATTTCGCCAATGAAGGGAGTGGCCCGATTTGGCAAGAAAGGAAAATTAAGCCCTCGTTACATCGGACCATATGAAATTTTGGAAAGAGTCGGACCAGTGGCTTATCGTTTGAATCTGTAAGTAAACCTACAACGAGTCCATAACGTGTTTCATGTGTCATCATTAAAGAGGAGTTTCGACGACAAACCAGCGACGGTAATGGATCCGAGTACCATCGAACTACGCCCGAATTTAACTTATGAAGAGTGGCCGACACAGATTACCGATCGCAAGGAACAAGAACTAAGGAATCGAAAAATCTCCTTAGTAAAAGTGTTGTGGAATAACCCGGCATTTCAAGAAGCAACTTGGGAACGCAAAGATGCTATGAGGGCTAACTACCCTCATTTGTTTGAAAAATTCTAGTGTATTTGTTTTCCGTTTGACTGCGTTTTTGGTTGTAAATGAATGATTGCTTTGCTTGAATGTATGAACGATTGATTGGTGTTTTGAGTGTTATATTCATTGGATTACCTCATCGCACTGTAAGTAACCTTTTAATAAAATTTAACCAGGTTATGGCCAGAACTAGAAGAACCCCACGCATGTCAGTAGCTACTATAGCCCAATTAAGAGAGAGGAGGGAAGTCAGACAAAGAATTTTGAGTAGAAGGCATGAAAGAGAGAGAATGCAGAGGCTTAGGCACCTGGAGCGATGTGAGAGACATCGTACCCACCGAATGGATGTAGGGCCTAGAGGGAACCTCGTATTCCGAAGAGCTACGCCGAGCGAAGAGCGACAACCCCCTAACCCCTGGATGAAGGGAGAGAGAGAGCAATTGCGTAGAATAGTACAGGGAGAAGCGAGTGAACCAAACCTAGAACCTTTGGAAAATTCTGATACCTCTAATGATCGCATAAGACAAAGAGTAGAGGGGATACCCCGAGTGGAAACAGAAGAAGAAATAATGCACAGATTGAATGAATTAAAGACGAACCTGTACTACGACTCCGATTTAGATGCTATATTTTATTTTTCTCAAGACTCGGTGACCGAGGAAGAAGGAGTACCCACTTATTCATCATCAGAAGAGTCTACTGCTAATATTTCTCGAGGTATGATAAAATTTATTATTATCCTTCATATCATCACATGCATTGATTTCGAGGACGAAATCTTTTATTAGTGGGGAAGGATGTAATAGCCCTAAAAATCTTCATCTTGATTTAATTAGTTAATTAAGGGTTAATACGCAAGATTAGTGGAATTTGGTGAAAGAACAAAATAGGCTTTGAAGAGATGGGCTTAGGAATGAGACCTTTGGAGAATGGATCAAGTGAATGGGCCAAGAGAGCAATGGTGAGTCCAACAGCCCATGGAATGAGCCCATGGCCCATCAAGCCCATAGTAGAGATACTTGTCAATTGAAGAAAAATCCTAGAAAATTATCCAAACACTTGTAGGAAAAACCTAGTTGGTGGAGGTTGACTAGTAGTTGGATACATGCCATGTAGGATTGAGTGTAGGATCTAATGGAATGATTTCTCCTACCCTGGAATCTTGGAGGTACAAGACACCATCCCTTGACTTGCCAAGTGAGATCATGGTGTGTAGGGAAGTGACAAGTGGCATGAGGAGAAGCATGGATGAAAGGAACTAGGAGTTTTCGGTGGAAGGCAATCCGTGGGGTTCATTGGAGAATCTCATGGGGAATGGCCACCAACAAGTGATAAGACAAAGGGGAAGAGTGTGTAAGTAGAGGAAGTACATGTGTAAGAGAGTATGGTGATGTGAAGAGAGGTATGGTGTGGGTGTAGGTGATTGAAATGACAAAAACTAGGAAGAAGAACAAAATGGATTTTCGGTGGAGCTAGCTTGGCCGGTCATGCCTTGCTCAAATTCCAAAAAGCATGGCTTTGGAATCACTTGGATGGACACATGAGAGGATAGGGGAATGATGATTGAGTAAAAAACAAGAAATTGGATGCTAGAAGCACCAAGGAGCCGCCGGACATAGGAAGGAAAAGGAGAAAGGGAAATCACCAAGGTATGGCCAAGATTTGATCTTGGAGTGGCCTAGAGTTGTCAATCACCCCATCTATCATTAGCCATGCCTAAACATGATGAGAAGATTACCAAAGACCCTAGGGAAGAGAGCTAGCCGTGTGACCCCTTAGGCAAACCCCTTAAGCTCAATTCACTTGGACACATGCAAACACCCTCATTTCCTCTCCACCTCTCGGCCAAACCCACTCTAGTCGCTCCTACTTTTGCTTCTTCTCTTTTCACCACATAATTTGAAGAACCCTATAGTAGTGAAGCTAAAAAGCAAGAGTGTGGAGGTGATCAATTCATTGGAGAAGGTTAGTGACTAAATCCATACAAGTTTAGGAAGAACACACACACACATGTGACACTTTGTTGTGGTTAGAAGAAAATAGGGTTTCCTTTGAGTTTTATGTTCATGGCTAGCCTAATGGGAGATTTTATGTGTAATTTCAGATTTAAGCTAAAGTCTAATAGGAGTGTGGTAAGTATACTCCCACTTTTTCCTTAACAATTCTTATATATAGTGAAGTGATCATGTTTGTTGGATTAATGGTTGCCATTGCCATATTTGGGTTGGAATGATTTTTCTTGCTTGTGATATGAATACTTTTGGATAAATTTATATGATGGAACAAGCTTAGAATGTGAGTAGAAATGATGAATCAAGTGTTAGTTGCAGAAGAAAGGAAAAAGCATGATTATTTGATGAAATGATGAAAATGATGCATGAAGGATTTTAGTGTAAAATGTTAAATTTTGGTGTTGCTAAGGTAAAGTTTGTTTGAGGAAACTAGTGATGAAATTGATTTATTCAAAGAGCATATTGTGTTGAGAAAATGAAATTGGATAGAAGAATAAACTATATGATTGATATGAATGGAAATGGTATACACTTGCATATGGAAGAAATGATCACTTGTGTATGATGTATAGAAATGTTTATTTGGAAATTTTATGATATTTAAGGTTAAGATTTGGAAGATTAATATTATATTGCTTGGTGGTGATTTTGTTTAGTTGAAATCATAGAAGAAACTCTTAGGAAAGGAAGTTTGAATAGGCTAAGGGGAGGAATTCCCTAAGTTAGAAAGGCGAATGGAGGAAATAGGAATAACTAAGTTTGGAGGTGCAAATGGTTACTTGGGGATACACTAAGGTTTCGGTTACCCCTTGCTAAGGAGGGTACATGATTTAATTTGATACTTTAAAATTAATTAGAGGAAATTGGAAGTCAAATGATGAAGGAAAGCCCTAGAAACTCTCTAGGAGAATTCGGCCATGATGGGTTGGAGATGGGCCCAATACCTCACTTCAATCCTAGGCCCATTTTGGAATAGAATATGATGACTAAGTAGGAAAATTATGAAGTTATCCCAAAAGAGGGAGAAAAGAAAATGAAATGTGAATGCACTCGAGCTTGTCTCGGGTTTTGCATGAAATTAAGTGAGCATTGCATGTCCCATGCATAAGTCATGAAAAGAAGGATTTTAAAGTCACGCATGTTTTTAAGAAAAAGGAAAGGAAAAGAAAAGATTGAATTTTTTGAGAGAAAAGAAAAGAAGTAAAGTTTTATAAGAACCCCAAAGGCTGGGACGGGAAAGTGCCCCAGTGGAACTCCCTGTCCACTCAGGAGTGATTAAAGTCGAGTGGAAGCCCCTGGGTCAACGAAGAACAGTCGGCGGACCATGTATGGCTCCAAAAGGTGTCCGGAGCGCGGTAGCACCTAACGCTGGTGGGTGCCCAAGACGGATAAGGTGTAAGGACCTGCCGTTTTAAAGTTATATGACGCTCAGTTTACGGTGATGCGGTAACCAGCAGGGAACACGCGGTGCTAGGCGAACCGTGTTGTGTCTCATACATGTTAAGTGAAAAGTCATGACAAGAAGGGCTTTCGAGCCATAAGAAAGATCTGTTCAAGATATGTGGCGCCTAAGAAAGAATGAAAGATACGAAATGTTTTAAAGAAGTGTTTTGAAAAGTAATGATGATATGAAAAGAAGTTTGAAAGAAGAAGTCTGTATGAAAGTTTTGTGAAAAGAAGTCTGAAGGAAGCATGTATGTTTAAAAGTTTTCATGAGCATGTGCATGAGTCAGTTATTCATTGCATGTGCATTAGTTAAGAATGTTTTGTTCACTTATCTGTATATCTGAAATGTTCTGGTTTAAGTGCTAGTGTACTTGCTGAGATTTCTCCCGAAATCTCACCCCCTTTTATTATCTCTACTACAACTATCGCTCCTTTGGGAACGATAGAAGTTATTACAGGACATGATGGATCCTCGAATTACGACTCTCGAGAAGATGGGTCGGACCCTCATGGGCCCGACTAAGGCTGAGACTGCCGGGCCAGTGACCCTAGACCTGTTGGGTCAGTGGGCGGCAGAGTCGCTTCCTATGGCGACGTATTTTTTTGACGACCTACGCCCTACGAGGTACTGTTTGGTGCTGGGAGTTGACGGGCTCCTCCACATGGGACGCCTGTTTACGTCATCCTCCGGGATGATGTGTGACGTAGGTCCAGGACTGAGTCTGGACAGCCTTCGTTATGGCCCGAACTATAAGAAGATAAAAGAAGAACCCGCCTATTTGTATGGTTGGCGGAGGGAGGAGTGGATCAGCAGCATCTTTATTTTGTACGCACCGAGGTATTTTGTGGAAAAATCTTCCCGCTATTTTGGGAAGTACTTTTGTATAAAACTGTTTACATTGGTGACTTTATTCTGATATATATATGTGCATGTGATGTTTAATTTGGGTTCTATTTTGTTAACCATGTGATGTGCGACAAGCGTAACGTTTTGTCGTTTATTTATGGCTTGACCTTTTTCCGCTGCGATATGTTAAAAAAAAAAAAATAAGGCTCTCGCAAGTAAAGATGAGGGACGACTTCCTTATGACGTTCGTCCCCGGCGTCGCAATTTGCGTACGAACCCAAGTGCAAGCTGGGGCGCCGACAATAAATATGGTGATAGAGAATCCCCTTCTCGAAGTCCTCGAGAGGGTTGGAAAAAACCTTTATACGAGCCATGCATCATCATTGAATAGCAGAGGGGACGTAACACATTCCTTCACCAATGGACAAAATTTATTAAAAAGAACAAAACAAGAAATAAATTTTAATAAATAATTCCAATTCACCCTGTCGTAAGCCTTTGCCATATCAATCTTGACCACGACATTCCCACCTTGATTTTTTTTTTATTCATAACATGAACCATTTCTTGGGCCATAGAAATGTTTTCAAAGATGCTATGTCCAGGCACAAAAGCTACTTGCTCAGAAGAAATTAATCTTGGTAAAATAGCAGATAAGCAAGACACCATAATTTTTTAGAGTATTTTGTATGCCACAGAGCACAAGCTACTAGGTCTAAACTTCTCAAAACTTTTAGGATCTGGAACTTTCAGAATCAACAAGTTATATGAAGAGAAGTAAAATCTGAGCAAGGACACTCCTCTAAAAAATACCATGGCTGCCTCCACAACATCAACCTTCACAATTTGCCAGCAATGAATATCGAATGATGAACCAAATCCATCCAAACCCGGACTACTATACAGAGGAATAGAAGATACTGCATTCTTCACCTCATCTTAAGAAGGCTCGCGACATAAATCCATATTTTCATAAGCCAAAATCTCATCTGAAACAATAGAAGACAAATCTGCCTCCTTAATCATTGGATGTTCATTGAGAAATCTTGCAAAAAAATTTACAACTTCCTAATGAGCCTGCTCGAAAGACACTAGGACAGTGCCATCTTCAAATCTCATACTTGAAATAACCGAACCATGCCGACGTTGAGACACAATTGCATGGAAAAAATTTGTATTATTATCTCCCTCCTTGAGCCATTGTTTCTTAGGAATCTGTGTTGTGCGAATTTCCTCCATTTTCTCCCACTCATCAAGTTCCAATCTGATTCCACCTTATGAGAAAATTCAGCTTGAAGATCAAACTCTAAAGCCTGTAGGCACTCCTCAAGAGCCTGTATATGAGTCTCAAGTTTACCAAATACATTCCTATTCCATGACTTCAACTTAGCTTTAACCCCCTTCAGCTTTGCCACAAGCTTGATTAATCCCAAACCCCCAATAGGTTTTGCCCAAGTCACTTTACTCAAACATAAAATGACTCATGAGAACATCACATTTTTTGGAAACAAAAATGGGAAGGACCATACCTAGTATCCACTGGTGCAAACCGAACCACCAAAGGGTTGTGGTTAGATGATTTTCATTAAGACATTCTAATTTTGCCATATTAAACCAAGAAGCAAAAGCCAAGTTCATTAAAGCCCAATCTAGGCGTGCCCAGTTTTTAGCTACTCCTGCCTAGCCATTACGCCATGTGTGACGCCCACGAATCCCCCCTGGGATTTAGAAGGACTCGCGACGTCAAGACGAGCATCTCATGGATCAATCATCCCATCGAATAGTGTTTGAAGAGTGTGTAAAGCATGCACCAAGTGTACAATAAATATTCGCAGCGAAAAATAAATAAAAGTCAGCCGTTCTAGTACCAGAGATTCTTAAAAATTATAAATCAATTTAAAACAATTTCTTCAACGGGGGATTATACAGTCTTTCAAAAGAAAAAGATAAGCAAATACTACTTTCGAGATCATAATCCGATCTTCATCCTCTCAACAAATTTCCTTTTCTATGGAGTCTGTATCTTGGGCCAAGTTCCATTTTCTGCAATCACAAACTACGATCCCGAAAAATGGGGACCGCAGGGTGGGCGCGATCCACCGTAGTGAGATGTGAATCCCAGTAAGTAACAGACAACAAACAACATACAATCAATTCACATAATAGAACATCATCAGTATATACCAGCAAACTCAATGGGTGCATGTACCATGAATATGAGACTTACAACATGACTTATGCACATGCACTTTCATGTAAAAACATTCGTAATCCTTGACAGTTTTAAATGCTTTGCTTCATGTACGTGCTTTTCATAAAAATACTTTCATATAACTTGACTTCTTTCATACGTACTGTTTGAACTTCTTTTCGAAAGTCATCTTTTCAAAATTTCTTTTCGTCTTTTCTTATCTTAGGCGCCACTTATCATATACAGATATTTTCTTATGGCTTGAAAGCCCATCTTATAATGACTTATCGCGTAGCATATATGAGACACAACACGGTTCCCCTAAGTACCGCATGTTCCCTACTGGTTACCGCATCACCTTAAGGTGAGTGCGTCACGTAGCTTACAGTACAGCAAGTCCTTACACCTTACTCGTCTTTGGCACTTACCAGTGTTAGGTGCGACCGCATTCCGGACACCTTCTGGAGCCATACACGGTCTGCCAACTGTTCTTCGTCGACCTAGGGGCTTTCACTCGACTTTAATCACTCATAAATGAACAGGGAGTTCCACTGGGGCACTACCCCGTCCCAGCCTTTGGGGTTCTTATAAAACTTTACTGATTTTCTTTTCTTTTAAAAACATGCTTAACTCAAAACATGCTTTTTGTGCTCATGCATGTGGCATGTGACTTCTTATGCAAAACATGTGAGTCATGAAACATATGAATCATACATTCACAAAACATATCTCATACATATTAACATATGAACCGACATCCCTTTTTAATTTGTCTTCTATCTCACACATCGTGCATATTCCAATGAAGATATAGTCAAAACCTTAAGTCACATCACATTCAACCAATACTATCGTATAGGGGTTAAGGACGCAACTTATAATGGGGTCAAACCTAACTTTTCTTCTCCTTTCTCTTTATCCAAAACGCGCATATTTTCTTAAGATCTTCTTATAACTTAATAGCTATATCATAACCCATCATTAATCACCACATTTATATTGCCTGTATGGTTATTCTCTTCAACAAATTATCATCACATAATATTTTCTCTAAGCTCAAAAATTTCTTAATCTATACATCAAGGGAATCTAAGAATACCCATCGACATTTCATCCAAAGAGTCCAGTTATATCCATACATCATATCATGAGTTAAAACCTAATGTTTTTCCAAAGAAGTACATTAGGATTAAACTTATGAACTCCCCAAAATAAACTTTTCATCATCCAACATTTTACGCCATTGTTTCAACCCTTAACTAAAATTTTCCTAACTGTACTTATTAAGTTCCCTCCTCAATTTTCAACATTTTCTTCCAAATATTTCTTCGATTAAAATCCTAGTGTATCACCTTATTAAAACATAGTGAAAAAGTAATGAAGTCATCCAACCAAATCATTATATCACTAATAGTCACCAAAATAATCAAGTCATCTAACCAGATCATTTTATCACTAATAATTATTAAAATAACAGTCATCCAACCAAAACATTACATCATCAACAATTGCCATCCACATAATGTTCAACCACAATAAGATTGACTCGGAATAATTTCAATCTCCATTAAATGGCCTCAGGCCCAACCAATCTACTCTCGAATTACTCATTATCACTAGATAACACATCAAGCAAACAAGACAGAGATTAACACCCAATCAAACAGTCAATCAAACAGTCAAACAAATATCTGTTACTTACAGTGCATAAACGGACGCCAATTGAACATCGCGGTGATCCCCGATCCCAAGCGGGTAAATTGTGCACTATTCATCTCCAGGCACGGCGAAGTGACGGGTTGGGTTCGGGTACTCCGTTTGACACCAACATTTAGGAAAATTCTCCTTGGAGGATGGGGAATCTCGTGGCGGTGGCGGTGAGGTGGTGCAACCACCGGAAGGCGGCAGATCTAGCTCGAAACGGTAAAGACCCATTTTCAGATTTTCCCTCGTACAAGGGAGGTGCGGCCATGGATGGGAAAACTATTTTAGGGGTATGATAAACTGAGGTAGGGGAAGCTTTTGGCGGTGGTGGTGAGAGCCACGGTGGTCGGACGGCAGCGCGGCAATGGAAAGCTCATTTGGAGACCCATTTCGGTTCCAAGGGAGGAGAGAGAAAGTGGGTGCTCTGTTGGGGCTAAGATTTCTGGTTTAGGTCATCTATGGGTGGCGGATCAAATGGCAGGAGTGGTATCATGGTACAGTGGCTGACAATGGAGCTATGGGCGGTGAAAGGTGCGGCGTAGAGGATTAAACATCTCTCAAGTTTGGGGCTGCCGGCGGGACGTGGGGCTGCGATGGTCGACACCACTGGTGGGGTTGGACTCGCCGGAGGGTGGCGGTTCAGGTAGGGCCAGAGGTGAGACTTGGCGGCTGGGAGTGGCGCCACCACGAGATAAAAACCGAACTGCTCTCCCACGGTTACTGTAGCACGTGGGAGAGAAAAGAGAGAGGAGAGAGAGAAAAGGAAAAGGGAGAGGGGAAAAATGAGAGATCTGACCCTTTTCACGCTATTTATAGATCTGATACTTTTGGATCTTCAAACGGACAACAGATGAATTTAAAACACTGATTTGAAAGCGTATAACATCAACTTAACTTAAAATTCTCAAACTAATTAAACAAAATATTATTTCAACTTAATTTATTTTTCAACATAATATTTTTCATCAATACTTAAAATGATGAAATTTATTTAATTATTTAAAAGGAATAGATCCATACATTTAAATCAGATATTTAAAACACGCTTAAAATCTTGCAATATTTCAAATAACTAAAATCAAGATAATAAAATAATCATGCATAATATAATATTTTTGGAGCTATTCAAAAGCTACTAAACTAAAATAGAATAAATATAATAAGACTTAATGATTTAATAAATTTAAGATCAATAAATCAGATAATGTCAAATAAAATAGAATCAATGCTCCTTCATAAAAAATACGGCAAATCAAACCATATTTTATAATAATTAAAACTAAAAATACTGAATATATTATTTCAGATGGAAAGACCAGTAGCAACAATTAATTACAATAATTAAAAGCACTATTATTCAAGAATCTCACAAAAGCTTATAACTATAATATAAAATCAAAACCACTAAATCCAAATAATATTGATAACAATTCAAATGATAAAACCAATAATAATCTTTAAATAACTATAAATATTAAAATGATATATTTCACAAATAACTAACTTTGATCGTAAATAAAACATACCCGAAATAAAATTTATGAGATAACAATTTAATTTATTAAAATAAATTAAAATATCCAATAACAAAATATGAGTAAATTAAAGGTATGTAAAAATGTGGGGTCTCTCACCATGAATACCGATTCCCATGATGATTGACATCCGATAATGTAGTACCCACTCATTCTTTTCTTTAATGCCTAGCGAATCTCGAGGTGATGATGTGACATCTCGTTCCTTCTCTTTCAATTATGATGAGCCTCAATATATGTGTTAGGTCTCGATACACGTGCCAAGCCTTGATGCATGTACTAGACCATGATGACGTATTTTAAAAGATAATAGTTGATTTTAAAACATGCACAGCGTTTTAATACTCTCAAATATTTTAAATGTCCTAAAAATATTATATGAAGTATTTCTAATGTTATTGAACCTAAACTACTTTTTAAAAAAAAATACAATTATAATATTCTGAAGAGCTCCAAAATATTGTAATTGTATAAAATCATTTTATTAGCATGATTTTAGTTATTAAAATCTCAAATTTAAATGTATGGTTTTATTCTTTTAAAATATTTAGTAAAGTTTCATCATTTAATTAATGATGAAATTATATTATTTTATAAACTAAAGTTAAGTTGAAATATATCCTATCTTGACTTC
Organism: Platycarya strobilacea; assembly: GCA_036898215.1. Classification (NCBI taxonomy): domain Eukaryota; kingdom Viridiplantae; phylum Streptophyta; class Magnoliopsida; order Fagales; family Juglandaceae; genus Platycarya; species Platycarya strobilacea. The sequence goes on from CM072558.1 coordinate 5,799,220, forward strand.
ACTTAGTACATTAAGTTAAGTTGGCTTTATGCATTTTCAAACCAGTGTTTAAAGTCCATCGTAATCCATTTGAAGATCCTAAGGCATAAGGCCTATAAATACCCATAAGAAGGAAACCTTAGGCCCTCATCACTTTTCCCCTTCTCTTTCTCTCTCCCCTCTTTCTCCCTCAGCCCTCTCTCGTGTGAGCTCCCCCTCCTCCCTTTTTGCTATTTTCGGTTTCTCCTCCCCCAAGCTCTACCGCAGGCCACTAGCCCTCCCCATCAACCACCAATAACTCCCCTTAGGCCGACGAACACACCCATAGTGTCGGTGACACCTCACGACAACCCTCCATGCATGAGTCCCTCAAACCTGAAAATGAGTTTCCTTCCAACCACAGTAGATCTGCCATGCACCACCCCACAATGTCACTGCCACCTTCGATGGACTCTTCTCACGCCGGCAAACCAACCCCACCGTCGGTAACCCATGCTTATAGCCACCATGCACTGCCATGTGTGGTCCTAGCCACCACCAAGCACCACCACGAGCTTCACCTAGCCACCCTCTTCCTTCCCCTTGACCTACGCACCCCCTAGCTTCTCCTTCTCAAAATGGATTTTACCCATACGACTCCATCGCCTCTGGTAGTTGCACCGTCTTGTGATTCCCTTTACTATGGTAGTTGCACTACCTCACCTCCACCACCTTACGATTCCTTTTCCTCTGGTGAGTGTCCCTTTAGCTCTCTATGATGAACTGAGAACCCTACCCAAACCACTATTATACACAATTGTATGTCACTCTACACGGTGCTAGACATCACATGCAACCCTTCTACCACCACCAACGAACTCCCCACCATGTTAGTCACCCTCTCATGACTTAAATCTAGTAGCCAAAATCCTAAATCCAAACCCCAAGATACTCCCGTTTCAAGGTCATGGAGCTGACCTCAATAGAGTGGTTACTGCTTAAATTAATGGCTCCCAGCACCACTAGCCATGCCAGGAAGCGAGCAAAGTAGGGTTTACCCCGCAATGGTACAACCCTCTCTCTTATATTTATGATATTTAAGTGGTTGTGGATTGTATTGTTAGTTGTGGAGTTCTCTGGATAGTTGTGGGAAGTTGTTTGACTGTATTGTGGTAGTTATGGCTGTGTATCAAAGTGTTGGGAGCTGTGCTATGAAGTAGTGCTAGAAGTTGTGCTGTGAAGTAGTGTTATGGACTATGCAGTGAAGTTGTATGTGCTATATATGCCATTGTAGTGATGTGGCAAGTGTTATGAAGGCAGGACATATGGAGTGTACTCTGTATGGTGGAGCGATGCATCGTGTGGTGTGCATCATATGCCGATGTAATGTAGCTTATTGTGTAGGAGTACACGTAAAGTGTCATCCATCAAATAAAGCAGTACACCGTGTGGCATGTATCATATGGTATATGACATAGCATGTTGTGGAAAGAGGACATATAGAGTGTACTCTATGTGGCATGGTATGGACGAAAGGGAGCACATGTGGAGTGTATTCCACGTGATGTAGTCATGATACCACTATAAGGCATGTCATGAAGATGAATGATTGCATGATTAAGGAGCGTAAAGGGCGTGAAGGGTCAGGAACTATGAAACAATGTTCCAAAGTAGTTGTGATATGATCGATAGGCCCATCAATGGGTGTCACTATGTAACTGTATTATGTCTTGAAGTACATGTGAAGCAACATAATCCCGTAGTAGTGAAGTAATGAGAATGTGAAAGGGTGACACGATGTGACCAAAGTACGAAAGGAATCGTACTCATATCGAGTAGGGAGTTGAGAAAGGAGTCACGTGGCGTAATACCATGTGAAGTGGTGGATAATAATGTAGCTCGATAGTAGTCTCGAACTACGTGACGTGACGGAGTTACAATAGAGATAGACCTTGTCATGTCAAGTGTTAGGATGAAGTCGTAAATGACTGGGAAGTGGGAAAAGTCCTGCCACCCAATATGGAGAAGGTTAATATCAATCTATGGTCTTTGTTTACACAAGCATGTAATTAACGTATTGTATGTTAATCTTAGGTGATAAGGAGGTAGAGTACATGTGTATTTGGTAACACTTGTACCAATCAGATTTACCATAAGTAATGGATACTCTATCCTGAGTAAAGGTATGCGATGTTAAACCCTAGAGCTTGCTTAGACTCACATGGTATGCATGGGTGAGGATGAGGATAAGGATGATGATGACGCATAAGTTTGGATGCAATAGTGTCATGTGTATCAAAAAGTGTTGGGATGAGTGACTCGGTCAGCCTAAGTCATACATTGAAAAGAGGTATTGTCCATAAGTTAATCCACGAAGATGAAGCATGGTAAGGGTCACGTGAGAGCCCAAGGATAGGTAGGAGGTGTTCTAATGTCCGTATGTGGGTCCCCAATGGGTTTAGCATAGTAAGTGAAGACCATAGGCAAAGTGATAGTAGGAGAGTATCCTAAGTGAAGTGTAAATCATTTCCTAGTTTAATTGCTTGTGTACTAGATATATATTGATGCTAGTTATGTGTATGCATATAGGTTGATTACTATATGACACGCATGTGACTGGACTACATGGTATGAGAATAGCATGGAGACTAGGTAAGTGTTATATTCATACACCTCTAGAACTTACTGAAGAATAATAAAGAAACTAAAATAAAACTTAAAATGTACATGAACTGATGCTATGTGATAATACTATACGATGACCCTATGCGATGTCCCTACGCAATGACCCTATGTCCTGATGATGTTTAAATTTACACATATGCGTTCAGCTCATGGGTATGCTTTCTAAAAGATGTTTTCTATAAACGAACTAACTAAGGAAAGAAAAAGAAATGAAAGAGAAAAGAAGAAATAAAGAAATAAAGAAAAGATAAGATAAGAAAAGAAAGAAATGAATGAATGAATTCTATGTTGTATGAAAACACGTAAGGGCCATTAATGATGGAATGAAAAGAAAGAAATGCAAGAAGGGTACCCAAGAAAAAGGAAAGTAAAATGGACAGGGCAGATTGTAATGCTAGGTTGTCGTGCTAATAGTGCATCTAGTACTGTAGACCACATGGATTCTCAAGTCGCGGCCACGGGCAGAATCAAGGTTCAAAGGAAGATCCAGGGTCCAAAGGAAGATCCATTAACCCCAACACATGGGGTGTAATAATGTGCAAAGGGCCAAAGAAGTGAAAAGAATATAAATGAATGTGATGACATGTATGATATGAATGAATGATTATTTGCTAGTTTTTTATTAATTATTTGTAGTTGCTAGTTGTTGTGTTTGCTTGTATGTTAATAGCTTTCTTGTTTGATAATCTTTTGGTGGTAGTCGCTAATTGTTGTGCTTGCTTGGTTGTTAATTACTTGCTATTTGATGATTGCTTGTTTGTTAACGGCCTAAAGAAATTGTTAAGAAAAAGAAGGATTTTCAAAATTTTTTAAAAATGAAGGCCTCATAGGAAAGAATGTAAGCATTTTCTTATATGTATGTATGTATGTATGTGTGAGTGATGATTGTATAACTGAAAACCTACGTTGTTATGTTTTAAACGGTATGAAGTAATACTTACTGAGTATTCGACTCATTTTAGTTTTTATGTGTGCCCCTCCCCTTTACAGGAGTACGCATCAAGAATGAGACAGTCCAAAGAAAAGAGTACGACAGTCTAAGCATGAAGAGAAAATGTATGAAGACCCTTTTATTTTATAAATCAAATGTTTTCTGTTGTAAACCTCTTTTATTGTAAAATTATATTTTATTTTATAACGTAGTGTCTTACACCTTAGGTTTGAACTGAAATGTTTTAAAGAACGAACGATATCAGTCTCATTTTCTAAAACTATTTTTGAAAAAGAAAAGTCATGTAAGTTATGATTCCACTCTTCCTAGAGGGGGGGGGGGGGGTTGTTACAAATAAGCCACAAGCATCATTCCACTCATTAAAATTGTCCATAGCTTGAGTAGGCCAAGGAGATCCTCCTATTCTTTCACAATCTGCACGAATAATATTAAAATCTCCAACAATAATCCGAAGGTGATTATCTTGATGACAAGCAATTAAATCTTCCCAATGTCAACGTCAGTCCCATACATTACACTTGGCATAAATGAAAGAGATCTAAGTTCTTGTGTTCTCAATCATTATCCAACTTGTAACCATCTGATTAGAAACTCCCACCACCTCCCATTCATAAGGAGCACGCCATAATACCCAAATTTCTCCACCTTCATCTTTGTTGCAAAACCAACCATCAAAACCCAAGGTACTAACAACCTATTTTAACTTGCCTAAATTAGCAAAAGGTTCAAAAACTGATACAAGCATACCATTATTGTTCCGAATCAAATTTCGTAAAACTTATCCAGAGCTTCCCAACCCCCTTATATTCCATACTAAGATGGAATCCATCATAAATTAAGCTTACAGTACAAGAAGCTATCCGCTAAGAATGGCTTACAGACTTACTTTTCTCTTTTAGACTTGTCATTGGAACATGCATATCATCATAATCATAACCTTTTTGTTTGCTGAATGTGATGGTAATTTCCTCCTCCTCCCCCTCTATGACACAAGTAACCATCTTGCTCACCTTCAACCAATGAAAAAGATTCATCCAAATGACCTTGGCTTGTATCAGCAAGAACCCCTTGGGCAAGACCCTCCCTTGTTTCATCCTTTGCAGCAAGCATCAGATGATCTAGATCAGTGGGGCTTTTCAGAACCCCTATTTGGATTGAAGTCAATTCTTCAACAATCTCAGATACAGGCAGTTTCATTCCTTAAATTTCTAGAGAAATTCCATTTCCCTCAATCAATAACTCACCCTCCAATAATAGAGGCACCTCACCATCCTTCTTCGAATTGACACTAGCCTTTATTAATTTGGAAGTACACGTTGGATCTTCTTTATTTTCATGAACATCATCATCAAGTGAATCCACTACCTTTTTACCTTTGTCATCCGATGAATCCACTGCATTTTTCCCTTTATTTGCCACTGTATTAAGCAAGTCAAGATTTTCATCTGGTTTTTCCTTAATCTGTTTTAGCATTCTTGGCTTCTCTTGCCAAACCTTTTGACCTCCCCCTTTTATAGCATCCCTATCTTTCCTCATAGCTCCTTATCCAACCTTGCACACCACCAATGTATGTCCCCGTCAAAAGCATTTTTTTTGCAATAAAATTTCAGCCTTTCATGTCTCACCTCTTACCAGAATTTCTTACTCCCCACCACTATCGGAAAACCATTAACAGGTTCATCAAGTAAATCAACCTCCACACAGATTCATGCTCCTATAGCCCTTGTTTGATTCAAAGTAGCTTTATAAATCCCTAAAAATCTCCCAAATCGGGTTGCAAACATTTTTAACATATCTGTTCTATACATGTACATTGGTAAACCTGGCAAGACTATCCATTGCAGTGCTAACAACGATTTCTTCTGCACATCAAAATCTTTTGTCCACTGGAACAATCAAAATACAGACAGTAATTAGCCTCCCTTCACAAGCCCAGGTATGCACAAAATCCCTTTCCGACACATGATGTTCATCCATAACGCTTACCGTTGGCATCTCTAAGAGGCCCCAAGAACGAATAATGACCAATCGAATATCATCAATCGTTGGCCTCAATCTCACAAATTTCATTAAGAAACAAATCGAAGATCCTCAGTAGCTTTAGTCATCTCTGGCTTTGTAAAAACGAAACCAGGCACCCATCTACATCAATAGGATGCCTCATCTACACCTTGAATCCTGAAGAAGACAAACACAACCACCTTTTTGTAACCATCTAGGTGAAAGATAACACCCATCCATCTTAGCCAGAACCACCAGCAGCCCCCTCCCCATGCGAGGAAGAGGCAAGAACCGCTGCCATAGGCAAAACCTAGGCTGGAGTAGTATCAAGTTCAGAAACCCAAATCCCTACAAAATCGGAGTGTTTTCCCCTAATGACTTCAAGTGCACCACCCTTCTCACTCTCATCATCACTTGTGATAAGGACGACTCAGAAATCCTATAAATAGCTCGACATGCATCAAAATCACAATTATGCTTTCTAAACTCTTACTATTGTTTATCTTTTCATTCTCTATCATATTCTTCACAAACTAAATTTATCATTGGAGTGATCTCGAACCCCGATCACTCCTCTCTATTCATCCATTTTGCAGGTTTGAATTGCTTAGGCCATCGCCGAGTAGCTCAGGCTGCAAGACACGACAAAAACACAATGTGTGGATCCGCGCATGGCTTCATCTTCGGTGGCATCCACCTCTGTTGTTCCCTCTTTATCCTTCAATTCTCATTTTACCTTCAGAAGAATTGATAAATTTGGAGGTAATTGATACTCAAACTTTAATTTTTCCGGTTACTCTAATAGCAAGAAATCACTACTTCATCAACAATGAAGGTTGAGTTTTAGGCTACAATGCATGGTTTCTGAGTGAGAAAATTTATCTTAGAACTTGAAATTATCGACTTATAGCCAAGTCGCTAAAAATATATGTCAATAATTCCTCATAGTAATTTTCTTTGAATGATAAGTATTTAATTAAATTTTAAATGTCTAAATGTTAAGGAGGAACTATAGAAATAAATATGTCTATAACAGTCGTGTGTTAATAATTATATTTTAAAGAACAAGTTGAAAAGATGGGTTATATACTTATACCCATTATGTGAACATGATAAAGAGATCATTAATATGGTGATTATTTTTTCACTTGACATTAAAAGATATCAATTATGGTTATTTCTGTTTTCTTATCTTTCACTTTATATGTATATTGAAAGGCATAGATAAATGATAATAAGATAATGTCTATAATAGACATGAATTAGAACTCAAAGGCATTACAATATTACCTTTAGTTATCCTAATTAAAGATTGTGTTAAATTAAGATACTAGTGTTGTGGTACGTGAAAGAAACTTTGTTGATTATATAATAGAGTATCGCCATGACTGGTATTGATAGCTGATTTGACATTGATATTTTAAAATTGATGAAATATATTTTGAGTTATGAAAGATTCATGAAATGAATTTGTGCAATATAGTTAATTTCTCATGATATACCCATGAACGAAGAATATTATGCCATATGAGCCAAGTTGGAGAATGTAAGAATTTTATTTAAACTCTATGTCCTACACATCCATCCTAATAGAGTTTGAAATAGCTCAAAACTTATCAGTTAATATTTGAGTTATAATGAGATAAGAAAACTCCTAAATGATCAGATTAAAACTCTATATCTCTAATTAGAGTCAAACACAAATTTCTAGATTTTATGATGGCCAGAAGTCTATAAATAAGCTAAGGAGTTCAAAAGTTCTCACTTACAACATAAGAGTATCTCTAACCATCGGAAGACACTTAGAAGACAAAGTTTATAGGATAATCCTTTTCTTATAGTCAGATTAATTTTTCATCAATCAGATTGAGAAATGTATGTGTTTATTTATCATTATTTTATTATTATGGATCATAGAAAATCAAAGATTTGCTTATTAATGTTTATGTTATAACTATTTAACACTATGGTGATAGACTTATCCTTCAAACAATAGCTATAGTTTAAACTGAATATTACACAATAGAGAAGAGCTTCTATAATCGTGTTTAGAGAAAATTGCTATGCTGACCGCCCCTCATTTTTTTTTGATACATTTGGAGGATAGGGATTTTGAATTCTAATAAGTATAATTTTTACATGATTTTTATTACTTTTTTACTTATTTAAATTGTTGGTTTTATTTTATTTTATTTTTGTTTTTATTTTATTTAACTTCTTGTGTTGAAGGAATGAGAAGAAAAGAAAAGAAAATTTTGCAAAAAGGAGAGACATGTCATTCAGCTTACACTTGATGGACCTGCACTTCTTAGGATTCTTGACAAAAGGCCCCACTCGATTTAAACTCAATTGGCGTATACGGGCTGGAGTTGCATATATGTTCAGTAGTAATGAGGCGCCGAAGTTCACGAATTCAATTCTAATTTGGCCTGCACTTTAATTCACGGCAGGAGTCTTCATTATACAGCAGGCTGTCATTCAGATTTCAGCTTGGAGCCGCACGTTTCAGCTAGGCTTTCCAAGATTAGGCCGCAATTCACTTAAAAGAAAGACTGGATAGCATTCAGTTTTCTAAACGACATAAGCCGCACTTCAAAGGGTCAGGATTGCACTTCACTCGGCGCACGAGAGAACATCATCTCTTTTACTTTTGGTTTGTAGCGCTGGACTTCCTCAAGAACCTGGGCCGCACTTGGGGCAGGTGACTTTTGAACCTCGCTTCACATATGAGAGGACCCCGCGGTTTAACCCCACAAAAGGAGCCACATTGAGCACGGTACATTATAAATATATTAGTAGGGTTGTAATAGGCAACTCTACTTAATAGTTAATATACTATTTACTACCACTATACTAATATTGGTGTATTAACAAATATATAGGCCAATATAGCTTGGTACTACTTAATAGTTAATATACTATTTACTACCACTATACTAATTTACCATACTATAAAGTACTACTTGTTATAGTTTATCACTAGTTATTAATTCTACTACTTTATATATAGTTAATCAATAATAACTAAACTCTAGTATTATTTTATTCATAAGATTATATAAATTATAATAAATTAGTAATATACATTATACATCATACATGTTTAGTGTCAATATCTACTATTATTAATAAATAAGCTCATACTAGTATACTATTACAATACTAAACTTAGTAGTATACTAGTATTAAAAACAAAAATTAAAATTAAAATAGGACTTAGTATGTATTAGTATTATAACTTATTGTTATAAGTTTATAAATTATCAATATAAATATTAGTATTAGTAAAAGCATTAGTCTTAATATGCTTAACTTATATTAAAAATCTCAAAAACATATCATATAAGGTAAATAGGTATAAATTATAATTATTAGGCTATTAGTAAGGTAATCTATATTACATACATATCTAATATGTTGGTGTATTAAAAATAATATAGATAATTTAAATATGTATTGTATTATAAATTTATAAATATATAATATTGATAGTATTAGTATATAATATAAATAGTAATGTAGCATATAATATATATAGTAACATAGTATAAATTTATAAATAGTATGTTATAAGTGTAATATTGTAGTCGTTGAATCCTCAAAGAATTAATCTCAGCCATTGAGTCATAAAGTGGCATCCCTAATTTGTAGCCATTGGATCCTCATCGAGTTAACCTCAGTCGTTGAATCATAAAGTAGCAGCTTCAACTTGTAGCCATTGAATCCTTCTTCAAATAATCTTGGTTGTTGATTAACCACACCGTGACACCACATGCTTTATTTTTAGCCGTTTGATCTATGTAATTTGATCTTATCCATTCATTCAAAAAACCGATGCCCTAAATAGAAGCTATTGGATCCATTTCATTCTTAATCTTGGTCGTTCATTCAAGTGATAAAAATATAGGAAACCCTAGATTTTCTGCCAAGCTGTCAATCCTGTCTTAGAGTCCTCTGGGTCTCCATCTCAATCCTCGTGCATCCTCGAGTTCCTCTCTACCTTTCTAGGGTTTTCACTTTCCACTTCCCAGCCTCAATCTAGTGTGTTTAAATTTGTATAAGTGTTTGGTGTGAATCTGCAAGTGCGAGTCTATGATTTGTCGAAATCAAAAACCCTCATAGCCACAGATGGATTCGTCAGCTGGATTTGAGGGAAACCATCATGGCCATCTCCATCTCTGTGACCTTAGACATGCATCGACAGAAGGGTTATTAAATGTTAGCATTTATGATTCCCAACGAACTCAATCCCTGATGACGGGGTTAAAGCTTCTTTGGTTCTATGTTTGGACTATTTGGTTCGTCCATCAATTGATAAGCCATGTTATATGGTTAAATGTAACCATTTCGTTACATTTGGTAAGTTCTCCTTATGTTGTGACCTTGTGACTTCAGGCTTGTCCTTGACTCCTTTTGGATTTGGGGTTTCAAGTTTGTTCCTTTTAATTATTTAATTTATGTACTTTTTGGATCTTAATCAGTCGTTCCATTTTGTGACTATTTTTATATAAACCTATACTATGACTCAGTCTCTCAATCTCTAAGACTATCTAATCATGTATACGATTGATGATTGTTGTTGTTGTTATTTGTTAACTTGTTTTAGTTATATTAACATTACACTTGCATCTGTTTTGAACTTTTGAGCTATACTATCTATCAATTATGTTAGAACTTGGACAATTAGACTATGAACAAACCATGAGTTAAATTTATCCTTTCTCATTTCTTGTGAGTTTATTGGGGAATTTTTTATTCATTTCTTAGTATCACTAGTCATTACTGATGCATTGCACTTGTTGAAGCAAAACTTGCATAGAGACAAGTTACAACGTTGTAAGTTTTTCAACTTGTAGCTGGCTGCTTATGTTATGGGAGCTTTTGTGGTTAAATGTTTATGAAATGGCTGTTTAAGAAATTGGTTTATGAAATCTTGTGTTCTTTAACAACAATGTTAGTTGCTTGGTCTATTTTATGCAAATATGCTTTCTTTTCTTCAACCTACAGTTATTGTTCTTGCATCTGTCTTGAGCTATTGCTTAAATATCCTTGCCTAAATTACTTAAAGCTTGCTTGGGCTGAAATAATATTAGGGGTTTTTATGTGGCTACCTCACTTTGATTTGTAAATATGCTTGCTTAAATTACTTAAAGCATGGTTGGTCTAGAATAACAAACCTCATCTTGTATCTGTTTAGAGCTATTGTTAGGGTTTCTATGTGGTTGCCTCATTTTGATTTGTAAATATGCTTGCTTAAATTACTTAAAGCATGCTTAGTCTGAAATAACAAACCTATTCTTGCATCTGTTTAGAGCTCTTGTTTAGGATTTCTATGTGGCTACTTCATTTTGATTTGTAAATATGCTTACTTAAATTACTTAAAGCATGTTTGTCCTGAAATAACAAACATATTCTTGCTTTAATTACTTAATGAATGCTTGTGCCTGTGCAATGTTCCTAACTCTTGATTTTTGCTCTATTATACTTAATGTGACACCCCCAACTCTACCATAAGGAAATATGGGAATCAAGACGTCGGAATGTTGACAATTCGGATCACACACCCAACGATAAGTGCTAAGTGTGTGTACAATGCGACAAGTGTAAAATTAAAAGGTAAAGCGGATAAGTTAAATCAATCACTAAGTATCAGAATTTCAAAAAAAATAATACAAACAAATGTATATGCTCATGAAGACTTTCATAAAAACTTGACTTTCTTTCAATCTTTGCTCATATACTCACTTTTCATAAAAATGGTTAATCATATACAAAATTCTTTTGACTCGTGCTTTAAAATTTTTCGTAAAAACTTTTCGTTTCTTTCATTATTTCTTATCTTAGGTACCACTTATCATATTCACATCATTCTTTGACCTCGATGGAAGTTACGTATCGTCTTCACCGTCATCACGTCAATCATACGGGAGTTACATATCGCCTTCCCCGTCATGTCGTAAAAGTCCTTATTAGTGATACGGGAGTTACGTATTGCCTTCCCCGTCACTGTTCATTTTGGACACCTCACGGTTCCCCTATGCACCGTGTGTTCCCCGCTAGTTACCGTCACACCTGGCGACCATGTCAACCTAGGTGAATACGTTTCGCGCCCTTTCGCGCTTTTCGTCACAAAGGGATTTATCTCCGAGCAACTACAAACTTTTCATATGGTGAGGCCGAGACCAACACCGCCTTTATGGCACCTACTAGCATTAGGTGCGACCACGCTCCGGACACCTTTAGGAGCCATACATGGTCCGCCAACTGTTCTTCATCGACCTATGGGCTTTCACTCAACTTTAATTACTCCTAAGTGAACAGGGAGTTCCACTAGGGCACTACCCCATCCTAGCCTTTGGGGTTCTTATAAAAACTTTAATTCTTTTCTTTTCCTTGGAAAACAGGTTTGACTCCAAAAACATGATTTTCGTGCTTTATGCATGTGACATGCAAACCTTTAACGCTAATCATGCAAAAACTCGAGACGAACCCGAGTGCACACTTAGCCATCTTCTTTCATAAGTCAAACGTCACATCATTCAACTCACCATTCATCTATAAGCACATAATGGGGCTTAATGAGTTGAGTGGGGTGCTCGGCCTCCACCCCTATGGTTGGGCCGAGACCCTCTTTGGTTACTACCTAGGGTTTCTTCTTTCTATTTCCTTCCACATACTCACTAAACCTTAGTAAATTTAACTAAACCATTTTAGCCTCACTAAGAGAGGTTGACCGAACCCTATTGTCCTTAGGATTAGTATTTTCATCACTTTTCCTTCCACCAAAATAGCACACTAAATCATACATGTGAAATCGAAACATCATGCTATGGAATCCTCCAAATTTTTCATGCTTCTAACTCTCTCCAAGTATTCAAGGCTCAATCATCATATGAAAGAATAGTTAATCAATTGAAAACTTAACGCTAAAACCAATTTAAATTCTTTTCAACTCCAAACATCATTTTAACATACATGCATTTTGTCACCATTTTTCATACTAATTATGCTCTCTTTTTCCTTTATATCAACGTAACCAAATCCACCAATAAAAATGTAAATCTCAAGCCTAGAATCATACACCTTGCTAAACATGGATTTATCACTAAGCATACAATACATTTCTAAGCATTCATCCTAGCATCCCAATCATCCAGCAAATATTATCTTAGTCACACATGCATTTTCTTATCACTATATACCATATCAATATGCTTCTTTTTCCTTTGCATCAATTTAGCTATAACCATCAACATAATATAGATTCAAGCCTACAATAACATATGAACTAAGCATAGATTTTTAACTAAATAAACAAAAAATTTCTTTCAAGAGAACCTAGCCTAGCATCTCCAAGCACTTAACAAACTTAATCTTAGTCATGAATGCATTTCTACCATCATCATATATCATATCATTATGCTTCAATTCCTTTGCAACAACTTAGCTAGATCCACCAACATATTCAAATTTCAAGCCTAAAGAATCATATGGATCAAGCATGGATTTTCTACTATAGCAACAAAGCATTTCCTTTAGAAAAACCTAATCTAGCATTTCCATACATTAAACAACCAATACAAACACATTCACTCATATATATATAAGAAATGGTAAGATCAAGATAAAAGTGCACTTACAATACTCCAAGTAGCAAAGATTTGCTCTGAAAATATATATAAAAATAATCCGTTAAAATAGTTTATAAGCATATAGTTCAAAAGAAAATATTAAGGATATAGGCCTTGGTGTGTGCATGTGATTTAACCTAGCTTTCTATTTTTTGAAATAGCTTAGGCTTTTGCATTACCTCTTCAAGTAGTCTTCCACTCAAGAATGCTTGCTTGATTCTATTGAACTTAGGGTATTTTGGTGCTTAGAAGATAGAAGAATAAGAAGCAAAGTGAGAGTGAGATGGGAGGACTTGTTGCCGTGTGTAGGATGAAGGTGTGTGTGGGTGAACTAGTGAAACAAACAAGTGGAAAAGAACAAAGGCATAAGGCCATTTGGCCAAGTGAGCTTCTAGGCTCTTAGGCCACTCATTCCCTACTTTTTAGGGTTGACATTTGATGGGTTTTGAAAGACACTTGAGTGACTTCTATCACTAGATCACATCATGCCTAAATCTAGATCACTTTTAAGTTGGTTTCTTCCTCACTTTTTCATCCATGTCAGGCGCCTCACATGGGCTTAGCCTCTCAATTTCTTTCACATCATCTCTTCCACACTCATCCATCATCTCATATGTCCCTTACCAAGATCTCAAGATCAATTTTGGGGAAATGGACTTGCACCAATTCGGCTACACCATTTTTCTTGTGTCATCTGAATCTTCTCATCTCATCCATGGTTTCCTTTCTTCTCTCATGCATCCCATCAATTACCACTCAACCTTATACTCTTACACACAAGTACAAGATATTCCTACACAATCTTATATGTCCTTTCACCTAAATTTGTCAAAATTATAGGAAAACCAAAAACAAGGCCTACGATTTTGCTCACCCAAATCCTCTTGTTTTCTTTTCATCTTCTTTTCCGCTCTCCAATGATACCACATCTTTCTATCACTTGTCAATCACCTTGTCACTCCTACTTACAAGATCTATCAATGGTCATTTATCCAGATTTAGATGAGATTGCATGGGAAAACCCATTGAAGGGTTCGGCTAAGTGCTTCCACCGAAACCTCTCTTATTCCCATCTCTATTTCCATCATATCTTACAAGTGTCACTCACCTAGATATGGCATGCTCTCAGGGAAACTAAACTGGAAGACTTCTTCCTCTCCAATAGTAGTCATCTCCTTGTCACTATCACATCCTTACAAGTCAACACATATCTCCAAGGATTTTCTTACACAAAATCTATCTTTGTCACATCAAAAGTGAGGCTTGCATAGGGAGACTCAAAGTGAAGCAAGGTTGGCTTCCCTTCTCCATTTCCTACGTAAACTCTATGTTCTCCAACCAAGGTTTCTCTTCCCAATGACACAATCACTCCACTTGTCACTTGTCACACACATCTTCAAAGTGATCTTCCTACACACAAATCTTCTACACTTACAAGCTCTAGTACAAGTCAATCTCCTAGATTTGATATCCACCTAGGGAAACTCAATTGGAAGACTCATCCTTGCCTTACACGCCTACCTAGTTGGCCAAGATGAGAAAATCTCATCTTGGATTTTCACACTTCTTCCTCCTATAAACAACTAGTCAAACCCTCCAACTACTAGTATTTTTTCCTCACACCTACTAGTCTTTGGAGACTTACTAAAGCTTTTCTAGGGTGACATGTGTCTCCATGCATGGGTTTGGTTGACTCATGGATCATTTTCATGGGCTTATGGGCTTTGTTATACTAATTGGGCCAATATCCCAAGTCATGCTTCCAAGGCTCAATTTTAACCCAACTTCAAGTGCTTAAATAAATAAAATACCTCCACCACCCTTTTAATAATTAATTAATTTAAATAAAACTAAGCACAAAATTCTGGGTCGTCACAATACTTATAATGGGTTAAAATCTAGATCACCGAACAAGCGTCAATTCATAGTGTTCATAACGGGTCACTTCATATTGGGCTAGGTACTCGGTTTGACACCAAAAACTAAGAAAATACTCATTGGAAGATAGAAAATCTCATGAAGGTGGTGGTAAGGTGGTGCAAGCACCGGAAGGCGACAGATCTAGCTCAAAATTGGTGGAAACCTATTTTTGGATTTATGCTCGTACACGGGAGGTGGGGCCATGGATGGGGAAACTGAGCTAGGGGTGAGATCACATGAGGTAGGGGGAGCTTTTGGTGGTGGAGGTAAAGCTCACGGCGGCTGGACGGTGATGCGACGAAGAAAGGTCTAATTGGAGACCCATTTCAAGTAGAGGTGAAATAGTGGGATTGGAGGTCGCCGAAGCTAGCTGGAGGTTCACCGGTGAGTAGAGAACCTGGTGGAGGTGGTCAGAGACCAAGGCGGCTGGTGGTGGTGCCGAAAAAAAAAGGGAAAAGCCATGAAAGGCATTTTCAGGTGGGTGGCCGTGTAGGGAAGGTGAGGTGGCTGGAGGTGACACCGCCGGTACCATTGAACTCGCTGGCGTGAGAAGGTGCCAGTGGTGGGAGCGGTGAGGCCTAGCTACCGGGAGTGGAGGCTGGGTAGCGCCAAGCCTGAACGGCCATGGTGCCCTGCGCAAGGGAGGAGAGAGACAGAAAGATAAAAGAGAGAAAGGAAAATGACTATCTTGAACTACCTCTTCAGCTATTTATAGACCCTACCCATTGGATCTTTAAACTGACAAATAATCCGCACAAAACATAGGTCTAAAAACACATAAAATTAACTAACCATAAAAACACTCAAGGAACTCAAAATAAAATATCATTTCAACTTGACTTTAATTTACAACATAATATTTGTCATTATTAGTTAAAATGATGAAACTTCTAAATATTTAAAAGAATAAAGCTATCTATTTAAATCATATATTTAAAATACATTTAAAACTCATAATCTTTTAAATAACTAAAATCGGGCTTGAAAAAGGATCTGATACAATTATAATACTTTGCAACTCTTCAAAACATTATCAAACAAAATGAAATAAATAATAATAAGACCTAATTATTTGATAAATTAAAATCCTTGAAACAATTTGATAAATGATCAATAAAATAACATGTTCTTTGAACATATAAAAATAATAAATAAAGGTATATAAAATATGAGATATGTGACGCCCACGAATCCCCCTTGGGATTTAGAAGGACTCGCGACATCTAGATAATCATCACACGGATCAATCATCCCATCGATTAGTGTTTGAAGAGTGTGTGAAACAGGCATAAAGTGTACAATAAATATTCGCAACAGAAAAGTAAATAAAAATCAATCATTTTAATATCAGAGATTCTTAAAAATTACAAATCAATTTAAAACAATTTCTCCAACAGGAGATTATATTGTCTTTCAAAAGAAAAAGATAAACAACACTGCTTCCGAGATCATAATCTCGTTCTTCATTTTCTCAACAGATTTCTCTTTATGCAGAGTCTGTATCTCGGGCTAACTTTCAATCTTTGCAATCACAAACTACGATCCCATAACATGGGGCTGTAGGTGGACGCAATCCATTAGTGAGATGTGAATCCCAGTAAGCAACAAACAGCATACAACTAATTCACATAACAAAACATCATCAACATATAGACATCAACACAACAAGTGTATGTATCATGAACATGAGACATGACTTATGCACATGAATTTTCATATAAAGACTTCCATAAACCTTGACATTCCTAAGAGCTTTGATTCATGTACGTGTTTTTCATAAAATACTTTTATATAACTTTGACTTCTTTATCGCGTATTAAAACATTTTCATAAAGTTTTTGTGCCTTTCATCTTTTCTTATCTTAGGCGTCACTTATCATATACTTATCATTTTTTGTGGCTCGAAAGCCCATATTTTTCATCATGACTTCTTATTTGGACACCTTACGGTTCCCCTATGTACCGTATGCTCCCCTCTAGTTACTGTCTTACCCAGCGACCATTCAAGTTGAAGTAAATACATTATGCGTTACTACATCACCAGGGCGACCACTCAAGCAGGGCGACTGCATTTACCGCTCTTCATCACTCGGTGACCATTCAAACCGAGTGACTACAAACTTCTTATACGAAAAGGCCAAAGCCAACACCATCCTTGGGCACCCACTAGCATTAGGTGCAACCACGCTCCGAACACCTTTTAGAGCCATACAGGGACTTTCACTCAAATTTAATCACTTTTGAGTGAACAGGGAGTTCACTAGGATACTACTCCGTCCCAACCTTTGGGGTTCTTATAAAACTTTAATCATTTTCTTTTCTTTTAAAAACATGCTTGACTCAAAAACATGATTTTCGTGATTCATGCATGCGACATTTGACTTCTTATGCAAAACATGTAGATCATGAAACATATGAATCATACATTCCCAAATCATATCCCGTGCATATTAACATATGAACAAACTTCCCTTTTTAATTTATCTTCTTTCCAACATGTCGTGAATATTCCAATGAAGAAATAATCAAATCAAGTCACATCGAATCAAATCAACATTGTCCTATAGGGGTTAAGGATGCAACTTATGGTGGAGTCAAACCTAAACTTTTCTTCTCTTTTCTCTTTACCAAAACATACATTTTTCCTTAAGGTTTTCTCAAAACCTAATAACCAAGTCAGAACTAATCATTAGACAACACATTTGTATTGCTTATAGAGTTATTCTCTTCAACAACGTGCCATCATATGATATTTTCTCTAAATCCAAACACTTCTTAAACTATAAATTCAGGCAATCTAAGAGTACACTTTAATATCTCATCCAACGACTCAAATCATAACTATACATCAGCCATGAGTTAAAGCCTACTATTTTTCCAAAGAAGTATACCATGATTGAAACTAATGAACTCCCAAAAAATAAACTTTTCATCCTCCAACATGTTAGGCCATTGTTCAACCCTTAGCCAAATTTTCACCATATTCTTCCAAATATCTCTTAGATTAAAATCCTAGTGTATCACCTTAATGAAGCATAGAGAAAAAGTAACTGAATCATCCAATCAAACCATTATACCACTAATAATTACTAAATAATAACAGAATCATCCGATCAAATCATTTTACCACCAACAACTTCTAAACAGTAACGAAATCATCCAATCTAATCATTTTATCCCCAACAATTTCTAAAAAGTAACAGAGTCATCCAACCAAATCATTATATCACCAACAATTAATATCCACACAAATATCCAATCATAGTAAGATTAACTCGGGGTGATCTCAATATCCATTAAATGGTCTCAGGTCCAACTAACCTACTTCCGAATTATTTATCATCATTAGCTAACATTTCAAGTAAGCAAAAGAGGGATTAGCACAGAATTAAACAGTTAATCAAACAACAAACAAATGTATGTTACTTACAACGCACAAATGAATGCCAATCAAGCATCACGTCGATCCACAATCCATAGCAGGTAAGTCGCACATTATTCGTCTCCTGGCACGGCAAGTGACGGGTTGGGCTCGGGTACTCGGTTTGACACCAAAATCTAGAGAATACTCATTGGAGGATGGGGAATCTCATGGTAGTGGTAGTGAGGCGATGCAACCACCAGAAGGTGGCAGATCTGGCTCAAAATGGTGAAAATCCATTTTTGAATTTTCTCTTGTACAAGGGAGGTGGGGCCATGGATGGAAAAAATGCTTAAGGGGTCTGGCAAACTGAGGTAAGGGAAGCTTTTGGAGGTAGAGATGAGCGTCAAAGGGAGGTTCCTTTTGAGACCCATTTCGATTTTATGGGAGGTGATAGAAGGTGATAGCTTCATTGGGGTTGGAATATATAGTGGTAAGTCGCATGTAGATGGCGGATCAAATGGATGGGGTGGTGTCGTGGTGCGGTGGCTCATGGTGGAGCTAGGGGCTGAGGAAGGTGGGGGCGTTGAAGAGAAAACTAGTTTCGGGTCTGGGGCTACCGGCAGAAGGTGGGGCCATCATGGTTGACACCTCTAGTGGGGTTGCACTCAACAAAGGCTGGCGGTTCAGGCGGGGCTAGAGGTGAGGCTTGGTGGGTGGAGGTGACGCTGCCACGAGCTGAAAACTGAACTACCCAATGGAGCACTGTAGCACACAGGAGAGAAGAGAGATAGGAGAGAGAACAAGTAAATGGAGAGGGAGAAAAGTGAGGGATTGTGACCCTTTTCGAACTATTTATAGGCCCAACACTTCAAGGTCTTTAAACGGACAACAAATGAATTTAAAACATTGATCTGAAAGAGTATAACATCGATTTAACTTAAAAAAACACTCAAATTAATTAAATAAAATATTATTTTAACTTACTTTATTTCTCAACATAATATTTTTCATCAATAATTAAAATGATGAAACTTATTTAATTATTTAAAAGGAATAAAGCCATATATTTAAATCAGATATTTAAAGCACGTTTAAGATCTCACAATATTTTAAATAACTAAAATCAAGGAAATAAAGGGATCTTGCATAATATAATCTTTTTAGAGCTCTTCAAAAGCTACCAAACCAAAACAGAATAAACATAATCAGCCTTACCTTCCAGAGGCACATTGAGCCACCAGGACATTACCTTCTAGAGGTACATCGAGCCACCAAGGAAAGGCTATATAAGTATAACTATTGAAGTCAAGTGGTTTATGGCTTTAACATATTTTGGTGTCATCACTTTTGAAGGCAACTTAAGCCATCAAACAAGGGTGGGGTCTAGGGAGTCAAGTGTTAATTTACTAACTATTTTTTTTTAAAGAAACCTAAACCCTAAAACATGGACGATCGTGTTGAGATAACTTTCCTGGAGGCAGTTCCAGAGGAGTATGAGAATGAAAACTCCATTGGGATTAGCCATGTAGAGCTCCTCTTTGATGATGATGGTGGAGACATTGTGAATATCTCAGCTACTAATATTGTTTCTACTGAGCAACAGACAGATATCCAAACAGTAGTTCAGGACAAAAAGAAAAGAAAGAGAACTTCTAATATATGGAATGATTTACTGGAGATTGAACGGGATGGGAAGAAACAATCTCAATGTAAGTAGTGTAAACAAGTGTTCAGGGCATCTCGATCTAATTCTACAACCACACTACGTAGGCACTTACAAACTTGTTTACCATTCATAGGGTCTAAGAAAAACAAAAGGTCTTAGTGGTTGAGTCTAAGGAGATAGATGGTGGCTTCACTGTCTCTAATGACTAGAGTAGGTTCGAGAGCTTATCTCTCATATTATACTTTACCATGAATACCCATTTTCTATGATAGAGCATGTGGTCTTCAATAAGTTCATGTGTATATCCCGAAATTTCTAAAATTAAGTATTATTTGGATTTCTTTAAAGGACTATATTTTGGATATATTTTCTAGGATAATAAAGTTAGAAATCTAAATGAAAGTATTGGACTTAGAATAAGTGAGATCATGTATTAGAGAAAATATTGTGGAGGAATCTTTGAGAATTGGAACAAGGTATCAACTAGAGAAATTCATTTTAAACTTCAAAGAAATTGAATTTTCAAGAATTAGGGTGTAAATGCAAGAGGAAGTGATTGAACCAAGTATCAAACACTTTGTGTACATTCTCGGATTAAACTGTCAAGTTTTAGTATAATGGTCATAAGTTACTCATATGAGGTCCAAATGAGGTGATTCTAAATCTTATAGAATCCTAAGAGATAGATCTAAAACTTTTATGTTATGCATTTTTGAAGATTTGGACAGTATCAAAGATTTATTTCGGAATCAATTGGATCACTTTGGACTGAGCTTAAACCAGAACTCGAATTGGAGAATATAGATCCAAATGAGATTCTATCCTAACCAAACTAAAAAGTGGTCTTCTAGAATATGTCAAATAGAGTCTTAGGAGACTTAGAAAAATTACCAAAAGTGGTAATAAGGAGGATGGTGGTGTGGCATACTAGAAGGACGCTGGGGAAGGATAGATACATGCATGGGTAGGTGAGGTGACACCTCATCCCTTATCTAATTAGTTTCTTCTCAACCCTTGATCAAATGGGCTGCAAAAATATCTCAAACACTAACCATTGGATGATCATTTTAGGTGTAAAACCTAAGATTTTGGAGGGGGTTAAGATTAATCATGAGATTTGGAGGAATGGACACCTCATTGCTCTCAATTGGGTAGCCGGTTGCATCCTTTCTCCTTTTCCTTTCTTTTTCTTCATGTGGTCGGCCATCTCACTATAAATAGACACTAGAGAGTCTTCTAACTTCCTTTGGAAGCATACTACAAGTCCCACTTGAAGAAATCTAAAGAAAAACTCTTCTTGAGTTCCTAAACCTCCACATATTCATCCTAAGTGAGTTTAGTAAGTGTTTGAGGAGCAAGCTTGCAAAGATTTGGTTTGATCATCTTCAACCTGACTTAGAGAGTGTGTAAGTTCATATTCTAGCTTAACTTTAGTATGGAGATGGTTATTTAAATAGCTGGACTATACATGTTAAGTATTGAACCCTTATAGTCTTGTTAAAGAGTTTTAATAAATCAAAGTGTTGATTGAAGTGGTTTTAGTTAATGGAAATGTGTTATATAAAGTTAAAAGAACCTAAAAACTATGTTATAATAAGTAAGAATCAAGTTTGTGTGAAAAAATTGCGAGTTTTGGATTAAGAAGCCCATGCTCTGTAACTTCGCTCGACTCCCACTCGAGCGAAGGATCGAGTGAAGAACAACTGTAAATCATCGCTTGACTCTTGCTAGATGTCTGCCTCGAATGAAGGGCAACCCAAGACTTCGCTCGACACTCTCTCGATGTCTTGCTCGAGTGAGTTCTAACTTAAGAACTCACTTGAATCTCGCTCGATACCTTGCTCGAGCGAGATACCCAGTTTGTCTAATATTCGCCTGATACTTTGTTCAAGCGAGCTCTAACCCGAGACTTCGCTCGACTCTCGCTCAATATGTTGCTCGAGCGAGATATCCTGTTTTGCTGATTTTAAGACTTTTTTTGGGATAAATGTGGACATTAAAATAAAAAGGAATTATATGTGTTATCTAAGTGTAAAGCATGTGTAAAACACTTAGCAAAGTTTAAGATACATACATGTGTGAGTATGTGATAGTTTAAGAGTACATGCATGTTCTATAATGTGATGAGATTTAAGAAAAGTGATAATTCATGTACTTAACAAACGTTCCTAAGAATAAGAAAGGAACAACTAAGAATAAGAGATATGGATGAGTTAGTCACGTCGTAATGGGGACGGCGAGATGTAACGCCCAGATAACTGACTGCTGACAGAGATGGCGATATGTAAAGCATGTTATATGATAAGAGTGATACGTATTATCACGGGGATGGCGAGACGTAATGCCCGCTGTAGTGATATGATTGGTGGGGACAGCTAGACGTAACGCCCACTATGTTAAATATGTTCCGTGTCAAGACGGGAATGGCAAGACGTAATGCCCGAAAGATTGACACGAGACTCATTATAACGGGGACGGCAATACGTAACGCCTAGGTGATTGATGAGTTATATGTAATGGGAACGGCGATACATAACGCCCATTGGTGATAAGAGATAAATATGCTGTTAAAGAGTTATCTATGATAGAGATGGCGATACGTAATTCCCTTTAAGGATAATAATTGAATAAGTGTTAAAAAGGTGTTGATGGTTAAGAAAAAGGAACATAAGTTTCATAAGAGTACAAACCTGTGTAGGTTATTGATAAGTTGCATGAAACATGTTTTGATCAAGTTTTTTTAGTTTTTTTTTCTAAAAAGATTAATGATGGCTGTGTCTATGCTTTATTAAGCTAATTATGTACTTATTGAGATTTCTAAGGAAATCTCACTCTTTTGTGGTTTTATTTCTTTCTTGTATGTACAAATTATATACAAGATGTGATGGACAATAAGGGAAAAGCCCCGATGACGCAGGAGACTCAGAGAAGTCCTGAGGGATTTTGTAAATACAGTCCTTATATAGATTTTACTTTTACGTCTCTGGGACTTTCTATATATGATCAGCCGGTGGAGTTGTGGTACCACAGTATACCTGCTTTTGCCGAGGAGGAGCAACGTATAGGTTGCTATTTAACTTTAGGATTGGATTTTTCCCTATCTATATGTGGGGTTTATTCGACACCACAGGGAGAGTATCTTCAGCAAGACCGTGGTCTTAACTTGGATATATTCCATTATGGGAGAAAATTTCCCGAAATTAAGAAGGAACCCAAGTGACCATAGGGATGGTCTTTTGATATGTATTTTTATTTGGTTGACACTGATAACTATGTTGGGCATGTATATATAATAGTACAATGTTTGATGAATGAAAGGAGAATGTGGAAGTTAGAAGTTAAATTTTGCCATATGTGATCTTTAGAATTTTGATATTTTAGTACCTAATCCGCTATGAATAATATGACTTATGCTAGTAAGTCAAGATATATGCTTTAAGTTTTGTTATGTACAAGGGTGAATAGTTTAATGTTACTTATCCTGACCTCTTGATTTACGTTAAATCTCATACATGAGTTGGAAGCGTCACATCATGAGTGCAAATACTCCATATCGAGAAATGATGTCTCGTGCTAGTGAGAAAAAGGAATGCATTAGAATATATGACATTGAAAAGGCAAAGTTAAAGATTTTGCTTAAACCTGTTAACAAAATTCATATCACAACTAACATGTGGACGTCTTGCCAAAAACTTTTGTATATGGTTGTCACATGTCATTTTATACATACTGATTGGCACCTTCAAAGGCATGTTTTGAACTTCTGTAATGTGTCTTCTCCGCACACTCATCTTCTTATGTCTAATGCATTGGGAATATGTTTTCAAGATTGGGAATTGAGAATAAAATTAAGGGCCTTGGGGGGGATAAGGGCGATCATTGATTGCGTGAGAGACAATATCAAATATCTGGTAGCATCGAAGAGTCAGAAAACAGTTTAGTGAGCATTCAAAACAGCTAGGATTGCCCTCAAGAAAATTGATCCTAGATGTGCCTACAATATAGAACAACACTTATTTAATATTAGGTGCTACAATTCAATTCAAAGACATCCTTCTAAGACACAGTGATAGAGATAGAAGTTTTGAATGGATTTCAACAATTGACAAATGGGCGCAGGTTGAAAATGTTTGCTCTCTTCTGAGTATTTTCAATGAGATAACCAAGATTGTATCAGGAAGTGATTACCCAACTGTGAGCTTGTTTCTTTCTGAGGTGTAGAGAATGAAGGATATCCTAAATAAGAAGAGAAAAGATCCAAATGAGTACATAAAAGCTATGATAAGGAAAATGAGTGTCAAGTTTGAGAAATACTGGGGGGAGTGTAATCTCTTGATGGCAATCACTGTGGTACTGGACCCTAGATTCAAGTTGGTCTTGATCCAGTTTTGTTTTCCTTTAACTTGTTCTGAGCTAGAAGCAACTAAGAATACTGAATATGTCTCCAAAGTATTGCATGAGCAATATTATGAGTATGTTCAATATTTCAACACGACACTTAAGGCACAAAGGGAGCAAGAAAACTCTCATCTTCACTTATTCAGTTCTTCCTCAAATTTTGAGAGGACCATGGAGAGTGGTCATTCATTGTTCAGACAATTTGTTAGAAGTGTGGATACGGTGCAGTCTATGAAATTAGAACTGGACAATTACGTAGAGGAGAATATATACATTTGCGAAGAGGATTCAGATGCAAGCTTTGATGCCTTGAAATGGTTAAAAGTGAATAGTTTGAAGTTTCGGACTTTTTCAAGAATGGCTTGAGATATATTGGCTACACCCATTACTACAATTAGCTCAGACTTGACATTCAATGCAGGAGGCAGAGTTATTGATTTGTATCGAGTTTCATTGTCAACTGAAACAGCACAGATGTTGTTGCATGGGGCTGATGGGCTGATTGGATTAGAGCCATGTATGACATTAAAATATCATCAACTATTCATGCAAGTGTTACCATTTGTTAGTTTTATTTTAATCTATCTAATTTATAATGCTGCATTATTTATACAACTGGCATCCATACTTGTTTTCATGTTAATAGAAGGATGTTCCATCAGAAACTCAAATTTTCTTGCCATAGCCACTCGACTCCTTTGGTACCTTTAAATATTTTGCTGGTTATTTGGTTATCTTTTAATCTGACTAGTCATCCATTTAGAAGATTTAACTAGTTTGCAAAAATTTACATCTGCATTATTCTGGACAGTTTCCTAATCTGTTTTGACTCTTCTACTATTGTCTAATTCATACTGATTGCTATCTTTAATTTGGATCTTTTAGTTTGTATACTTGGATAGTTTCTTTGTTCTATCTAACTAAGTTATTGGATCTGATTTGAGTAATGACAAATTAGTTTCAGCATTCAGAGAACCCCTCACCATGTTTACATGTTTTTTTAATGGAAAATTAAATTTTGCATTGGAAACATCCCTTAACTAAATTACTAAGTTGAAAATACTTGAGTAATGATGCAAGGGATTAAATATAATTTTAATGTTTTTTAGTGTATATCAGTGTGACTAAGTGTGCAGGTTACTAAAGGCTAGGACACTAACACTATACTGCCTAGGGACTTATGTCAGCCAAATTGTTAAATGATAACTGTATTATTTACTTGTCGTTTGGCATCTAAATTAATTGTTGGGAGTTGGCATCTATTTATAAATTATGTGATTTATTTTGTTATATACTTTCCATCTATTATTTAGATGGCTACCGGATATTTAGTTGGAACCTATTATTAATTATTATATACTTGACATCTATTATATTAGTGCTTTTGTTGACATTGAATAATAGAGGGTTTGTTTGGGATATGTTTCTGTGTTTACAAAATCTTGCATCGTTTTTTTTTTTTTTGTATCCTTAGTGATGCACTAATTTGTTAGTCTGAGACTGTATCTGTGTTTATAGATTAATATAGAATAATAGGACTCTATTTTTTGCCTCTCTTCTGCCATCTATGTATAATGTAACATATTGCCTAGAGACTCGTGTTAGCCAAATTGTTAAATGGTAATAGTATTATTTACTTGTTGTTTGGTGTGACGCCCCCAATCTATGTCTGAGATTTAACGGAGACAAAAGCTTTGGAATTGGTAACGTCATACCCCTTTGTACATAACAAAGTTAATATGCATGCACCTAAACTTACTAACAGTATGCCAAAAATATCGTAACGGAATGAGGTCAGATCACATGGTAACTACATCAAACCCATAAAACTTTATATTATACATGCAATTACAAAACCAATACAAGTTATTGTTTCCAACATAATATACATAATATACATAATATAATATCATCACTTAACACCAATACCCCTTAACTCACTACATGGGTTCCATCTTCACTTCTTTATAGATTGGATCGAACCTGAACCGGCCCATACTAATATTTTCTTCCTAATGGCATCTTATTCCTATAGGCGTTGCATAAATGCTATCTAGAGTCAATGAGCTTTCTAGGCTCAAAACTAAGCAACAACCCAGAGGTCGTCGCCCCTCCAGCGCCTCTACTCTATCCTCCCACATCACACTCAAAAGATGGTCACCAAAATGACTTGCCATCTCCACAAAAACTACATAGTCAATGAGACCCTCAGGGCTCCTCGAAGCCTCCTGGATGGTCTCGATCTTCTGCTATGCCACCTAATCCTACCAAAACTTCTATCATTCTAGAATGAATGATAGTGAAGATAAATAAAAGAATGAGATTTCGTAGAATCTCAGTAAAAAGCACGTATAACGTAATGATAGCATTGTCAATATATATAACAATAAACAAACACATTCCATGATCATATGACTCGTAAGATGACTTGTACACAATGCATATTTAATAAAATGTTATGTTTTTCATGAAACGACTTTCATAACACATAAAAAAAACTTTTTGTATAAGAACCATGTCTTTGCAAAATCTTCTTAACATTTCATGTTTATTTATGTTCTTATTAATCTTGTAATGATAGCAAATCGTATCGCCTTCACTGTTATTTTCTTAACCACAATGATAGATTGAATCACCTTCACCATTGGATTCCTTTGTTCATATCAGTCATCTGGCAAATCGAATTGCCTTCACCGTCCTAACACGATTTTTTCTTAACCACGATTTCATGTCAATCATCCGGCAAATCGAAACACCTTCACCGTCAAATTTCTCAACATGACGGCAGATCGAAAGGCCTTCACCGTCAGCTTTCTTAGTTACGCTAGTCATACGGCAAACCAAATCGCCTTCACCGTCCTGACATAACATTTCACTTTTTTGACGATAAATCGAAACGCTTTCATTGTCAGCATGTCAGTCATCCAGCAGATCGAATCACTTTCACCATCTTGACATGACTTTTCATTTCTTAATCTTTCTTATGCTTGTTCTTGTTTTTTTTTTTGAAAAACTAACATAACTCAAACCATTGATCTCATTATAAAATGCATGCAACTTAGACCTTTCTCATGCGTACTGCATGACTCATGTGACGTATGACGCATGCATTTATCAAATCAGAACGTAGTCATACTAAACATATGCCTATGGATCTTTTCAATTAAAACATACATATTCCATCGAGAAGTAATTAAGATAATGAAACCTAACTTAAAAATAGCCTATGGATCTTTTCAATTAAAACATACATATTCCATCGAGAAGTAATTAAGATAATGAAACCTAACTTAAAAATAGCCTAGGCCGAACACTTCATCAAGGCTAATCAAATTATTTCTTCAATTCTTTTTCACCACATCACCTTTCATTCACATACATTTAATTATTCCTCAAATATCAAAAGTATATTTTCCTATTTTATTCAAAAAATTAACTTATAGTTATGTCATCCATAAGAAATATAATTTAAATTTTCTTCGTAAACTTCACCCAAAAGTTGAAACCCTTCAACCTCCAAGTTTAAGTTTCTAATCCTTAAACACATCATACCATGATTTAAAACTTTATTCCACAATTCTCTACTTAAATCCATGATTTCTTTCCTTAAATTTTCTTCAAATATGCTCTAGAATAAATCTTAAATCAAATCTTAAGTCGTTATCTTAAATAAGCATAAGGAAATTAGAACCCTACTCACTTATCAACCAATCTCTAATATAAGACATTCTTTACACTACTTACCAATCACCAAAGATAAACATATTCTTCCAACTATCAAATAACAAGTGAAGCCTTGAATAGAAAATTTATCAAGTATATATGAAAAATGCTAAAACTAGGTTATATGAGCACTTACTATCTTCAAAGGATTTCCAAGTAAGCTCCTTGTAAACTAGAGCTTTCCACCAAAGTCTTGAAATATTTCACTAAAATATATTATGGAAGAGTGTTTGGAATGTGAGGAAGAAGGAAGGAGATGGAGAGGAGAAATGAGGGGTTGGCCCAGAGCTGATTGAGAAACAAAGTGAGACGGGTGTGTGTGTGTGTTAGGCAACATATATAAAATACCAAGACTAAAAAGTTTACATTTTGCCCCATGAAACCAAGTGTCCATATAGACCATAGGGCACTCATAACATATTAAACTTAGCTGGCAATTGAATTGACAAAAATCTATCCATATCTTGAGATTTTCTACGAGATACATAGACAACTTTGGCTAACACTTCTCCCTTTTATATCCTGTTTCAGCCGAACCACATATTAGATAATTCCTAGATTATTTCCTCAAATAATCAATAGCCACTTGTCTTAATTCTTATCAAATAGGTAAGCTAAATGTGTAGTAGAAAATGACAAAAGATAAAGTCGGTTACACTTCTCCAATTGCTCTTGGTTTAGCCAAAACTTGCCTAAGAAAAGTCCAATTGTTTTTCATCCAATTATCTTCTTCCACTTGCCTAATATCTTGCTTAAGAAGTAAGCTAAAGCATGGTAACAAAAACAAATGAACAAGTCATCCATGGCCTCCCAAAACACCCAATCCATATGCCCCATTTTGCCTAGGAATATTTTTTCCAAAATACCTTGCTTATGTAACTAAAAATTTTCTATCATTGGCTCTCTTTGTTTGATTTTCTAGAAGCATACGTGTCATTTAGTTTCCTTTGTGTAGAAGATAGCAAAGTTAGGCAAAGTTTACATCATCATCCATACCTTTGGAAAAAATATTTGAAATACAATACACATGGAGCAAAACAAGGTGATCTTCGGCTAGCCTATTTCTACCTCCAACCAAATTTCAAAACTCTCTAGGAAAATGATAGTTAAATCATTCTCATGTCTCTCTTCCATTACTACTTGTCAACATCTCTCAAATGTGGAATTCTAAGATAGGAAAATTAAAAAATAGTTAACATACTTCAAACTGAAACATCACTAGCAATCTTAAATCTATCTTCAATCAATTGTTTTTATTCTCTTTTTCCCTAAGAAGAATTGATCTATCATGTAGAAAGGAATTTGACAAAATTCTAAGTCAATTATCTCTCCAAACTATAGCCATCTATAAGTAACAAGTCACTTATAATCATTGGTTCTTTAGACATATAGTCATAAATTTCCAAAAAGTTTCAAGAAATTACAAAAAAAAATAATTCCAAAGAACTAATATCATACCAAGCACGTAAATTAAAAAGAAATAGATAAAATTTGGGTTATCACATTTGGCATCTAAATTAATTATTGGGAGTTGGCATCTGTTTATAAATTATGTGATTTTATTCTGTTATATACTTGCCATCTGTTATTTAGTTAGGATTTGTTATTAATTGTTATATATTTGACATATGTTATATTATTGCTTTTGCCGAGGTTGAATAATAATGGAGGATATTATGGCATCTATTTTTACGTTTACAAAATCTTGCATCTTTTTTTGTGTATGTTCGGTGTTGCACTAATCAAGTAGTTTGGGACTGTATTTGTGTTTATAGATTAATACAGAATAATAGAACTCTATTTTTTGCTTCTCTTGTTTCATCTATGTATAATGTAACATACTACCTAAGAACTCATGTCAGCCAAATTGGTAAATGGTAACAGGATTATTCTTGTTGTTTGGCATTTAAATTAATTGTTGGGAACTTGGGAGTTGGTACCTGTTAATAAATTATGTGATTTTATTTTGTTATATACTTGCCATCTATTAGGGATTGTATTTTCTTACTGTTATATAATTGTTGGCAGTTGGCATTTGTTTATAAATTAGGGACTGTATTTTCTTGTCGTTTGTTGATTTTAGAGAGTCTATGTTAC
Source organism: Platycarya strobilacea (assembly GCA_036898215.1). Taxonomy (NCBI): domain Eukaryota; kingdom Viridiplantae; phylum Streptophyta; class Magnoliopsida; order Fagales; family Juglandaceae; genus Platycarya; species Platycarya strobilacea. The sequence goes on from CM072558.1 coordinate 5,829,615, forward strand.
TATTAGTGTTATTAATCTTGTTGTGCATGTGTATGATTATATGTGTTTATTACCTCTTAATAGTTATTACTGCATCTTTTCTTTCAAGGCAAATTAAATTTTACAATTTCACTCAAAATCCCTTGACAATAATACTAAAGTTAGCACTTAACAGTACTTGAGCGAGGGATTAAAATCCTAACTTTTTGAGTCTCATTAGTGTATGTAGAGGGCCAAAGGCAGGCTGGTAGTGGCAGTATATGTCAGCGCCCCAGCTTGCGCTTGGGTTCGTACGCAAATTGCAACGCCGGGGACGAGCGTCTCAAGGAAGTCATCCATCATCGTTACATGTGAAAGCATTATTTAACATTTTTCTTTATCTCACAGCGGAAAAAAGGTCAAACCAAAAACATTCGACAAGACGTTTACGCTTGTCGCACATCACATGGTTAACGAAATAAAAACCCAAATTAAACATTATATACATATACATCAAAAGTCAAGATCACCAGTGTTAACAGTTTATACAAAATCACTTCCCAAAACAACGGGAAGAATTCCTCAAAATATACTGGCAATACAAAATAAATACGTCAGTGACCCCTCCTTTTCCGCCAAATATACTAATAGGCGAGTTCTTCCTTTATCTTCTTAAAGTCAGGACCGTAACAAAGACTATCCAAACTCAAACCTGGGCCTACGTCACATATCATCCCAGAGGATGAGGTAAATAGGCGTCTCATATGGAGGAACTCGTCCACTCCTAAAACCAAACAGCACCCCGTAAGGCGTAAATCGTCAAAGAAATAGGTCGCCATCGGAAGTGACTCTACCGCCCACTAACCCAACAGGTCTAGGGTCACTAGCTCAGCAGAATCTGTCTTAGTCGGGCCCTTGAGGGTCCGACCCATCTTCTCAAAAGTCGTAATCTAGGGATCAATCAATTCCTACAATAACTTCTATCGTTCCCAAAGGAGCGATAGTAGAGATACTAAAAGGGGGTGAGATTTCGGGAGAAATCTCAGCAAGTATACTAGCACTTTAACCAAAGCATTTCAAATATACAGATAAGTGAACCAAACAATGTTAGCTAATGCGTATGCAAATGAATGACTGAACTCATGCACATGCTCATGTAAACTTTCATATAGACTTGCTTCTTTCAGTCTTCTTTTCATATCAATGCTTTTCAAATCATTTCTTTTAAAAAATTTCATATCTTTTATTATTTCTTAGGCGCCACTTATCATATCATATCATATATGACTCGAAAGCCCATCTTGTCATGACTTATCGCGTAGCATATATGAGACACAACACGGTTCCCCTAAGCACCGCGTGTTCTTTACTGGTTACTGCATCACCTTAAGGTGAGTGCATCACGTAACTTATAGTATGGCAGGTCCTTACACCTTACCCGTCTTTGGCACCCAAGTGTTAGGTGCGACCATGCTCCGGCCACCTTCTGGAGCCATACACGGCCCGCCGACTGTTCTTCGTCGACCCAGGGGCTTCCACTCGACTTTAAACACTCCTGAGTGGACAGGGAGTTCCACTAGGGCACTACCCCATCCCAGCCTTTGGGGTTCTTATAAAACTTTACTTCTTTTCTTTTCTTTCAAAAACTTAATCTTTCCTTTTCCTTTCTTTAAAAACATATTGGACCTTAAAAACATGCTTTTCATGATTTATGCATGTAACATGCAACACTTACTTATTTTAATACAAAACTTGAGGCGAGCTCGAGTGCATTCATAGTTCATTTTCTTTTCTTTCTCATTAGGATAAACGTTACAATTCCCTACTATTTCATCATGCTCTAACATCCAAATTTAGACCTAGGATTGAAGTGGGGTGCTCGGCCCATCTCTAACCCATCAAGGCCGAAACCTCCTAGGGTAATTCTTAGGGATTTTCTGCATCACTTCACTCTAATTATCCTCCAAGAGTTAAAGGTGTCTAATTAAAACATATACCATATTTAGAAAAGGGGTAACCGAAACCCTATTATCCACTAAATAAACATTTTTACATCCAAACTTATTTTATTCCAACTTCCTTCATTCACCTTTTTAACTTGGGAAAAATTTCCTTCTATTAATTCCCTCAAAATTTCCTTTTCAACAAGTGTCTTCAATAAAATTAAACTAAATAATTCCACAAACAAGCAATATAATCTAATCCTCTAGTCTTAACCTTAAACATCACAAGATTCCAATTAAACACTACTAGTCTTCATATATGAGTGATTATTTCTTTCCATATGCATGTAAACACCATTACAATTCGTATTAATCATATATTTTCTTCCCATGCCCATTTCTCATTTCCTCAAGACAATATCCTCCTTAAATAAATCAATTATACTATTAATTTCCTCAAATACATTTTTATCTTAACAACACCAAATTTTTATAAGCTTAATACTAAGATCCATCATGCATCAATTTCATCATTTCATATGATACTCATGTTTTTCATTTCTTTTTGCTACTAAGACTTGATCCATCATCTATACTCATATTCTAATCTTATTTTAACACAGAGATTTACACATGAATATTCATATCAAAGATAAGTATTAACACAATCAATTTAATCCAAACATGGCAATACAATCATGAATCCAACAAGCATGATCACCTAATTATATACAAGAAATGTTAAAGAAAAGGTGAAAGTATACTTACAATATTCCTATTAGATTTTTGATTAAAATATGAAAATACACACATAGAATCTCTTATTAGACTAATTATAAGTACAAAGATTTAGAAGAAATCTTATTTCCTTTTAGCTAAAACACTGGTGCTACATGTGTGTGTGTGTTCTTCCTAAACTTGCATGAGTTTAGGCACTAACCTTCTCCAAGGTATTATCCACTTCAATACTCTTGATCTTAGCTCCACTAATTTAGGATTCTTCAATTTGTGTGATGAAAGAAGAAGAACCAAAGGTGCAGGTAATTTGGATGGTTTTGGCCGAGAGGTAAGGAGAGAGTGAGGTAGGAATATGCTTGCATGTGTCCAAATGAAACAAGCTAAGGGAATGAGTATGGAGTCACATGGCCAAGCCCTTTCCTCTAGGGTCTTTGGTACACTTTTTACCATTCTTAGGTATGGCCAATGATGGATTGAAAGATTGACAACACTTGGCCATTCCAAGATCAAATCTTGGCCATGCCTTGGAAGATTTGGTTTTCTTTCTCCCTCACTTGCTATGGTCGGTGCCTCCCTTGAGTGCTTAGTCCTCATTTTCTTGATTTTCACTCAATTATCATCCCTCCATCATCTCATGTGTCCATCCAAGTGATCTCAAGGCCATGCTTTTTTGGGAATTGAGCAATGCATGATCTGGCCAAGCCCTTGCTTCCACCGAAACCCCATTTGCTTCATCTCCTTGCTTTTGTCATTTCTATCACCTACACCCACACCATACCTTTCTTCACATTACCATACTTTCTTACACACTCCTCCCTTGTCTCATCAACTTTTTGGTGGCCATACCCCATGGAATCCTCCAAGTGGCTCACAGATTGCATCCCCTCACCGAAACCCATTGTTCCTTCCTTCCATCCTTCTCCTCATGCCACTTGTCACATTCCTCTACACTATGACTTCTATTGGAAAGTCAAAGAATTGTGCATTGTACTTCCAAGATTCCATGATAGGAAAATCCCTCCATAAGATTCCACACTCAACCCTACATGGCACATAGCTACCTACTAGTCAATATTTACCAACTAGAATTTCCTGCAAGCCTTGGGTGATTTTCTAGGGTTTCTCTTCAAGTGACATGTGTCTCTGCTATGGGCTTGATGGATCATGAGTTCACTCTATGGGCTTATGGGCTCACCACTACTCTTTTGGCTCATTCACTTAATCCATATCTCCAAAACTTCATTCCCAAGCCCATCTCTTTAGGGCTTGTTTTTACAAATTATCACTAATCTTGTATATTAGCATTTAATTAGATAATTAAATTAGGATGAAGATTTTAGGGCTATTATTACAGTATAGGCCAGGACAACTAGGCAAGTGGGCAAACTTGTTGTAATTTGTGTTATAGAATTTTGTGTTAGTGTTATTAATTTAATTATTGTTGTAAGTTGTAATAATTTGATTTGTTAAGTTGTAATGATTTAATTTGTGGCTGTTTGTAATTTTTTGTAAATTTATAATTTCTTGATCATGCTTGGCAGTTGGCCCAATAATGAAATTTGTAGTTTTAATGTATTACTATATAGTCTGTTAGACTGTTAGTGTTATAGAATTGAGTGTCAATTTTATAAATCTTTACCTTTGTATGAAACAAAAAGTCTTCAGATTTGGACCTATAATATACACAGGCAAAGCCCTTTAATATGCAGGAAATAGGTTATTTGGACCTTAATATAAAAGGACCGAGCTCGAGTTGAGTTTGGGCTCAACTTGAAATAGGTCCAAGCTCGAGCTCGGCCTTATTTGTACGCCTAAACGAGCCGACCTCAAACACTGCTTTGGGCCCATCAAGTAAACAAGCCAAGCCCAAGCTTGACTCGAATAGTAAACAGACCGAATTCATACAACCTCAACTACTTGAACTTGAATTGACTCAAGTAGTAAATTTGCTTATAAAAAAAAAAGATTGCAATCATGAGAAAGTAAAGATGCATAATAATTATATTATACTAATCAAGTGAAGTAACTCTTATCTTCCATACAACGCATTATATTGAGAAGGGGGCTGAATTTTTTTACTACTTTCTTTTCAGATTATTTATAAAGAATTTTAGTTTCAAGTTTTGAATTTTGAAAAACCACTTTCTTTTTCCTTCTTTTTGGCAATTACGGAACACTTATCTCTTTAGAGCACTCAACGACATTCTCCACCGCTGGAGGTGGGAGTTTCAGCTCCCCTTTCCCTCCCTCTCTCCCCCTCTCCCCCTCTCCCTCCTTCGTCTCGTTGGGTTGTGAGTTGGGTTTTGTTTATTTTCCATTCATTTTCATTCAATATCGGGAGAAATGAAATTTGGTGTTCTCCAAACATCAAAGGTTTCCATGCACTCTACCTCCGACACCAATCTACTAGACGGCCGAAGATCCACTGAACGGAGTCGCGCATGTCACACATGACTGTGTGACCTTTCATGCGCATCCACACAGGGCCATCTTTTTCCACCACGCATGGCGTTTCTAGGCTTAGCGTCTTCGATGGCTTCCCGATTGCTTGGCAGGACACTTCCAACGTGACGTGTGTTTTATACGTGCCACTACAGCTATACTTTGCTCTTCTATTTCAGTGTTTTGTGTTTTGATTTTTCTATTTTGTTTTGTGTTTGTTTGTATTTGTAGTTTGTGTTCTATTAATAAAAAAGAAATGAATTTCCTTTGGTTGTATCACTTCTCTTTTGAAGGATGGTAGTGTTTGAGTCTCTCTCCTCCTTTGCAAGATGGTGGGTGAGAGTTTGGTATTCCTCTATTTGCAAAGTGTTATACACTTGGACAAACTGAGATGAAAATTTCTGAAAGTTTGTCAATTGAGAGGGTATAAAGGTTTAGACGGTGTTCATCACAAAGTAATTTGTGTGTAGAGGTGCTTCAAACAGTTAAATAGTTTGATTTGTATTTTGAATTTTCCTAGATTTATCAGGTCACAGTGGTAACCTTGTTTATTTTGGATGAAATGAAGTCTTTCTTATATATATATAAAATATATATATTTATAAAGAAATTTACTATTAATGATATTTAAATGCAATTTTTTATCTAATAATATCGACTTCTAGTTAGGCATTTATTATGGAAAATTATAAAGGATGCCCCATTTTGATAGAGCAATCTAAAACAGGCACGTGAGTTTATAATTAATTATTAAAAAAATATCTTCTTATTTTTATTACATACAATGGAATGTATATGTGATTTTTTCATTACTTTCTTTATTTTATATTGATTAATATAAATAATATTTTCTTAACTATTCAACTTATTTGTTAATAAATTATATTATATAAGACTATATTATGCATATTATGCATATTAAGTGATTTAAAAAATAAGTAGAACTATCTAAATTTCCAATAAAATATATTTTCTTATTTTATGGAAATTTATATTATATATTTAATAAAACATTTTTTAAGTACAAGTAATCTTATTAATAACAACATTAACATTGTTACTACTATCAAATTTAGTAGTAATATACAAATTTATATTTAATAATTGATGTGACGACCCCGATTTTCATTTCTCATTATCTTAATTGATTAATATTTTAATAATAATAGTGGTAATTTAAATTGGAAAATGTGGAGGCTTAGGTTTAGAATTGAGCTTTGGAAGCATAAATTAGAGAAATGGCCCAAAGTGTAGTACATGAGCCCAAAGGCCCATAGGATGGATCCATTAATCAACCAAGCCTATGCAAAAGGACACATGTCACTCTATGAGAGTGTTAGTAAGTCTTCAAAGACTAGTAAATGAGAAGAGGAAAATGCTAGTAATTGAAGAGTTGACTAGTGGTTATCTTAAAAGAAGAAGTGTGAGAATCAAGATAGGATTTTGATCACATTTAGATAATTTGGGAAGTGTGAAGGACAAAGAGGTCTTCCATTTTAGTATTCCTAGGAACATGTCATATCTAGAAAGAGTGACACATGTGGTATGAGATGGGAAATGGAAATGAGGAGGAAAGGAGGCTTTGGTGAAAGCACTTAGCCGAACCCCTTTAGGATATTTTTCATGTAATCCTATCTAAATCTAGGTGAATTACCATTGGGAGATCTTGAGAATACATGTGAGAGCAAGAGTGGTTGAGTGAGTGAGTGATGGAAAGATGTGGTATCATTGGAAAGAGAGAAAGAAGATGAAAGCAAGCAAAGAAATGAGGTTTCGGATGAGCAAAAACCATGGGCCATGAGTTGATCTTCCAAGGGGTTTTTGACCAAATATAGATGAAGGGACATGAGGGAGTTGTGTAAAAAGGAGAGGTGATTTGATAAGTTGATTGATAGTTTCTTGAAAAGAGAGAAACCCATGGGTAAAAGAGGAAGGTTTCGAGTGAGACCAAAAATGGGATGGCCAAATGCTTCATGCTCCTTTTCCCAAAATTTGGTCTTCCAATATTTTGGATTGACATATGAGAGGATGGTAGGGAGATAGAATAGTGATGTGAAAGGAAATGAGAGGCTAAAACCCATTGGGGGGCGCTGGCCATAGGAAAATCGGGAAGGAAAGACTTGTCATCCAAGTACATGCTAGCTTAGGCATGATTTCATTCTAGTGATGGGAGTCAAGTCTTTCCATCCATCAAGTGTCTACTCTTGAGTGGGGAATGAGTGGCCTAAGAGCCTAAGAAGCCCTCATGGCCGAATGGCCTATTGCATTGGGTCTCCTTCACTTGGTTGCTTTCTCACAAACACACACACACCTCTCGACCTTAAGCACTTCTCCCGACTCTCACTTTGTTCTATCTTTTTCTATCACCTAAATATTAAAATACGCCAAGTCTAGAGGAGGAAGAAGCAAGTAGTCTTGAGTGGAAGTGCCTTTGAAGAGGTAAGTAACATTTTGAGCAAATACAAGCATAGAAACCTAGAGAAGAACACACACCACATCTATGCTTTGTTTATTCAAAAATCTTTTCTTTAAAACCTTATGAATACAGTTTGTTCTAATAAAATATTTTATATATTTTCAGAGCTAATCTAATCCAACTAGGAGTATAGTAAGTATATTCGTATTTTGCCTTTAGCATCTCTAGTATATTTTCAAGGGAATGTGTATGTATTGATTGATTTCTTGCTTGTTATGCCATGATGAAATCCTTTAGTGAAAATGCTATGCTTAGCTAAGTATGAATCCATTTTTAAATCTTATGATTCCTTTAGGTTTGAAAGTTTATAATATGATTGGTGGATTTAGTCAATTTGTTGCAAAGAAATCAACATAATCTATGGTTACTTGAAGAAATCAACATGATATATGCAAGCATGATTAAGGTTAAAATTGTTGGATATTGGATGGTGTAGAATAGGTTACTTGAAGAAATACTTTGTTTATTTAGTAGCAAAATCCATGCTTTGTTAATGTATCATACTAGGACAAATATTTACAAAATATTGGTAGATGTAGATACTTTGTTCTTGGTATGAACATATCATGATTAATATGGTAGATTGTGATAAAATGTATGCTTGGTGAGTCAAAGTTGGAAACATGAGAAAAATAGAGATGATGCACCTATGAGTTTTCGGGTTGGAGAACTTCTAAACTTTAAACTTTTTATAATTAATTATCCTTTCATGTAATATTTAAGCTTCAAATGTTTGGAGAACTTAGAAGCATAAAAACTAGAAGGATGCAATGGTATGATTTTCGGTTTTCCCATAGGTGATTAAGTGTGCTATTTGGTTTGAAGAGAAAAGATATAAAATATTAAGTTAAGAGACATATACATCCAAGACAAACACGAGTAGACACTTAGCCATCTTCTTTCATAAGTCAAACATCACACCATTTAACTTACCATTCATGCATAAGCACATAAATGGGCCTAATGGGTTGAGTGGGGTGCTCGACCTCCACCCCTAAGGTTGGGTCGAGACTCTCTTTGGTTATCACCTAGGGTTTCTTCCTTCTACTCTCTTCCACATACTCACTAAACCTTAGTAAAATTATTGAAATAATTTTAGTTTCACAAAAAGGAGTTGACCGAAACCCTATAGTCTCTTAACTTAATATTTTATATCTCTTCTCTTCAAAACGAGCACTCAACCTAATGCTACCCGCCCATGGACGGTGTTGGTTGTTTCCTTACCGTTATAAGAATAAGGTTGTATTTGGTCGGTCTGAGTGGTCACCCAAGTAATGAAGAGCGGATAACGTAGTCGCCTTGACTTGAGTAGTCTGCAAGTGTTGCGGTAACGCGTAACGTATTCACTTAGGTTTGAGTGGTCGTCGGATGAGACGGTAACTAATGGGAAGCACACGGTGCATAGGAGAACCGTGAGGTATCAAATAAAAAGTCATGACAAGAAAGAACAACTTTCAAAGCCCAAGAATTATATGAATATGTTAAGTAGCGCCTAAGATAAGAAATGATGAAAAGTATACGAAAATGATATCTTTTGAAAATATGAGTCAAAAGATTTTGTTACATGATCATATAAGCAAATGCATGTTTTAAGTTAAAGAAAGACAAGAAGATGAAAGCTGACATGAGCATGTGCATCAGTTAAGTCATGAGTCCCATATTGCATAGTGTGTATATGTTTGTTTGTTATTCACTTGAAAATATACTTGAAATGCTTTTGCTGAAATATTTATGTACTTACTGAGATTTGTCGAAATCTTACCCTTTTATATTCTCACTATCATTCCTTTGTTGGAGGACGATAGAAGCAGTTGCAGGAGAGGATGGAAGCGGAGACAGTGAGGACTAGGGAGACTCTCCAGACCTCTAATGGTCTAGTGACCTCACCCCCTTATGACATAGTGGCCTCGATTTTGTACAAATAGCTGATAACGGATATGCGGTTGAGCGTGATTTCAGTGTATAGGTTGCTGCATGTCTCTGGAATTGACGGATTCTTATTTATGGATCGCGTTTATACCTCGAAAGCAGGGATGGGCCTCCTATTAGGCAAGCAGTTAGGCTTGACTCAATTTCTTTTTGGACCCGGCTTGAAAGAGGTTAAGGACAAGCCTACTTCTAGAGTCGAGGGTCATGGGGTCAACACCTAGTTGTTTTTGGTTATTTATGTTTATGTATTATGGGTCTTCCTCTGTTTTTGAAGAAGGAACAGCTTATGAACTTATGAGTTATGTTATTATTATCTTAATGAAGTTATTTTGGGATATTAGAGTTATTAAACCATATGATGTATGTTATAGAAAGGCTTGACATTTTTTCATTGCGAAAACCTTTCTTTACTATTTATTAAAAAAAAGTCTATGTATGATATGACGAGGAGTGAACTTCCTTGTGTTATTCATCCTCGACATTTCAGTTCACGTGCGATCTCAAGCGTGAACAGGGGCATCGACAATTGATCTGAGATGTTAATTTTTTTTTTTACTAATAAATTATGCTAAATAACACATCATTAACATTCTTACTAATATCAAATTTATTAGTAACATAGAAATTAATATTTTTTAATTGATTTGAGACATTGAAAATAAATTTTTAATTAATAAATTATATTAAATAATATTATATCAAATATATTAAGGGATATCTAATAAATACTTGAATTTATAATTATATTAATTAAAACATTATTCTTTTCTTATTAATTAGAGTGGAAAATCTATCGCATACCTTTTTCACAATTTGAAGCCAAAAATAAAAGCTAGCTCAATTTTACCATGCCCAAAATCATGCACGAAGCCCACCCATGACCCCCCCCCCCCCCAAGACCCCCAAAAAACATTATGCTTTTATTGGTTCATTTCGCCTCCTTCCGAATACCTCTTCTCTCTCTCTCTCTCTCTCTATGTGCAAGGATACCATTGGGGTGATTGGGTGTAACTGGGTTGGATGATTGTAAAAGGGAAATAGAAACGATGCAAATGAGAATGCAGATAAAGTGTATGATAAAATGCTACATAGCAATGAAGAGAATCAACTAGAAGGATTCGAGGTGCTCCTTCCTCCCAAAAGGTTCCAAGTTCAGACAAATTCTAGATGATTTCCCTTGCTACCAACCATGGCGTACATAAGGGAACAATCCATAGCAACCCAAGCAATGAAAAGCAACACGTAAAAGTAAATAACGGAATTGAAATATAAAGCAACACTTAAACGACTGAAATTAAGATAAATGACAGAAGACAAGGACACGCCACTTCCATCAACTAGTCATGCCAAAATGGTGTGTTCTAGTGCTTTTTATCATAATTTTGAATTTCGTACCATATCGGCCAGTATATCGGCTGTACCGGCCATGTGTACCGGCCTGTACCAAATTTCAAGATTTCACTTTTTTTTTTCATTTCTTGCTATTTTTTATCCTAATTTAGACTAGATTATTTACATATATATTTATATATATATAATTTATTCATATATTGACTATTATTTTGAAATATAATTTATATATATAATTTTTTTATGTATAGAATATTCTAAAACGGTACACAAAATGGTACCGGTACTAAAATATTTCATTCCAATGCCTTAATCGGTACACTTACTGGTACGGTAATCAAAACATTGCTTTTTATTCCTCCATACAAAACAGTGCACACTATGCAACTCCATGCACTGCGTTTTGAGTTGATACTAACTTAAGCACTTCAACACTTCAACATCAGTTCCAACTAGTCTTTGAAGCTTGCCAAGATTGATTAGGAAGGAGAAGAGATTGTAGGACCCTAGGTACAAGACATTTTCAGACTTGGTAATCTGACAAGTGTCACACTCCCTCACCACATTTTTTATATCTCTTTTCATTCCCCTCTACCAAAAATCTCTTTTGCTCGATGGTAGGTCTCAAGAAACCGCAAATGACTAGTTTGAGGATCCTCATGTATAAAACTCAACACTTTATTTTTAAAAGCAAAGTGTGCATCCACCACAATCCTTTGTTTCTTTAAGATTAGTCCCTGATATAAAGAGAAAGCCTTAGGAACAGCTTGTGAAGCAGTAAACTTAGTCAACAAATCTTGCAGCTCTTGAGAATCCTTGTAACTTTTCTTAACTCAGCAATCCAACTAGGTGTAGGGAAGGTGGTGACTACCAAGTACCCTTCAGAATAGCTTCCTATCTCCAATTGATGAGACAAGGCATCAGTCACCTTGTTCTCCTTGCCTTGTTTGTAGTCAATACTGAATTCATAGCCCATTAATTTAGTTATCCACTTTTGTTCAGCCACTGCGCCACTTTTTGCTCTAATAAGAACTTCAAAGCCTTTTGGTCAGTCTTTACTTTAATAACTTATCCTAATAAACAAGGACGTCATTTTTGCACCACCGTTAAAAGAGGTTTCTCCTATTGCATGAGAACAACACCTAAACCCCTTCCACTTGCATCACATTCCAAAGTGAAGGGTTGGGAGAAATTTGGCAACCTTAATACTGGTGGTGAAGCCACTGCATTTTTTAATGCAGCAAAGGCTTGAGAAGCTTTATGATTCCAGGAAAAAGAATTCTTCTTAAGGAGGTCAGTAAGGGGTGCTACAATTAACCCATATCCCTTAATGAATTTGTGATAGTAGCCCATTAACCCAAGAAAGCCACGTAATGTTTTAATATTATTAGGTAAAGGCCAGTCTAACATGGCATAAACCTTCCTTGGATCAGCTTTAACTCCACTGTTTGAGATTATATAACCCAAATATTCAACTTCAACAACTCCAAACAAACATTTATACCCTTTGGAAAAAAGATAATGGTGAGCAAGTGTGCGCAAAACCAATTTAAGATGGCCAATATGGTCTTCCATAACGCTATTGTACACCAAGATATCATCAAAGAAAATCAAGACAAATCTCCTAAAAAAAGGGTTTAAACACAGTGTTCATAAGTCCTTGAAATGTAAACGGGGCATTGGTACGCCTAAAGACATTACCAAAATGTCATAGTGACCTTCGTGAGTACAAAATACCATCTTAGGAACATCTTCCGGCACAACCCGTATATGGTGGTATCCCAGCCTAAAGTCAAGTTTGGAGAAGACTAATGAGTCATGAAGCTTATCCAAGAGTTCATCAATTACTAGAATGGGAAACCTATCCCGCACTGTGGCTTGATTCAAAGCCTTGTAATTGACACAAAGGCACCAACTCCCATCTTGTTTCCTGACCAACAGTACAGGAGAAGAGAAAGGACTATTGCTAGGGTGAATGACTCCTTGTGTAAGTAATTTCGTGACTATTTTCTCAATCTCAGTCTTCTGATAATGAGGGTATCTATAGGGTCGTGTTGAATTAAGGTTGGTCCCTTATTTTAACACAAATTTATGGTCCTGAATCCTTGGTGGAGGAAGGCCCACTAGTTCTTGAAATTTTTGATTAAACTAGTTCAGCAATTGAGCAATTTCTGGGCAGCACAATTGGGATGGCTTTTCATCAGTCACAACCATAAGTTGAAGACATAATCCTTTACCCTTGTGGAAGGTAGTGAGCAAAAGTCTAGGGGCTTGGGGCAAGTCCCTTGAGTACCACCAATTTTTCATTCCACTCAAATTGTATAGTCAAAGCATTAAAGTTCAAAGTTATAGAAAATGTTTGAACCATTAGTGTGAGATCCTAGATTTTATATACCTTTAATTATTATTTTTATTTTGTCTCAAAGAAAATGTTATTTTATTGAATTTTTCCGATCGGTTCAATGATTTAATTTATCAAATAATTAGGTTTTATTATTATTTATTCCATTTTGTTTGATGACATTTTTAAGAGTTGCAAGATATTAGAATTGTACTAGACCATTTTACAAGTCGGTTTTAGTTATTTAAAATATTATAAGTTTAAATGTATTTTGAATCTCTGATTTAAATATATGGCTTTATCGTTTAAGTAATTAGTAAACTTCATTATTTTAATTAATGATGAGGAATATTATATTATAAATTTAAGTAAGTTGAAATAATATTGTATTTTAATTATTTTGAATTGTTTTAAAGTTAAATTGATTTTACCAGCTTTCAGAACAGTGTTTTAAGTCCATCATTTGTCCGTTTGAGGACTCCAACGTATAGGGCATATAAATAGCCCAAAGAGGCCCAGATCCATCACTTTTTCCTTTTCCTTTTTCTTTTCTCTCACCTCTCTCTCATCTCTCCCATGCACAGCCTCTCCTTTTTGGATCGTTCGGCTTCCAGCCCTTGGCGGCGCCACCGCTGCCCACCGAGCCTCGCAGCCGGTCCCACCTGAGCCCCCTACCGCTGGCAACCTCCACTTCACCAGCGATACACCTCACAGCGACCCCTAGCTAGCGCGTGAGTTTCAAATCTGAAATGGTTTGTCTTAGCTTTTCCTCCATTTTCTGGCACCACCACTGGCCGCCTTGGCTCACTGCCACCACCATTAGACTCCCCATCCTCAGGAGTACAAAACCCACCCCTGATAGCCACCCTAGCTCCGCCGCTCCTCCTCCACCCAAAATAGGTCTTCAAACAGGTTTATCTTTGCCGTGCGGTCATCTGGATACCGTAGGTCTCAACTTCATCACCAAAATGCTCTCCTAGCTCAGCCAACCACTCCCCTAGCTCAGTTTCCCCAACCGAGCATCCACCTCCCTTGTACAAGCAAGAATCCAAAAATGGGTTTCCACCCTTTTGAGCTAGATTCATCACCTTTTGGTAGTTGTACCGCCTCACCACCACCTTCATGAGATTCTACATCTTCCAATGAGTATTTTTCTAAATTTTGATGTTAAACTGAGCATTTTAGCCTAACGTATGGAGTGATCTGCTATGAGCATTATGGGTCAACGCTTGTTCAATGATCTAAATTTTACCTCGCTGTAAGTATTTTCCAAACGACCCTTGAGATTTTAATATATTGTGCATCAATATATATATATATATATATATATGTTTTGGTTGGCTGGTTTTACCGGACTGAGTCCAAGGAGTTCGGGAGTCGATTGGATTAAAGAGTGGAGTTGTTTGTGATTGCTTGATATTTGAACTTGTTGATGGTTGGTTATTTGTGTGTCTGGTTGTATGCATTGGGTAAGTGTATTTATAACTTAATTTTAGTGTTAATTTGTGTATATAGAATTAACATGTTTAAGGATATTTCAATTGAGTGCATAACATGTTTATAAGCCATGCTATGTTGTGTTAAGTGGGGAAAATGTTTATAAGAAGCAAGGAGATACTTTGATAAATTACAGTTTGAGAAATTAATGAGGGTATCTGGGATTGGAATAAAAAAAATGGTGTGAATGATTTAAGAGGTTATTGGACTTGGAAAATAGTCTTAGGGGTATGTGTTTTTATATTTTGACAAAATATATGATGACTAAGTTAAGTTGATATTGTTTAAGGGAGATTTTATGGATCAATTCTTATAAGGAATGGTGAAAGGATTAAGATTAGTTATTGTTGAAATGATTAAATTTATGTATTTAGTGATAAGTTATTTTATGAAAAATGTAAGAAAGTACTTGGAGTAAATCTTTTGAAAAGCAAGAGTTTGTTTTAGTAAATCATGACTGAAAAATTAGAGGATTAATATGAGAAGTTTGGTTAACAAAGAACTAAATTGGACTCATAAGGGTCAATTTTATGCTTATGAATTAAGGTAAGATTTTTCTAGTTTGTATTTAAATGAAGTTATTTATGTTTTAAGAATTGGGATCCAAGATAAGGATATGGTGGAATATAGTGGAACTATGATGAAGGATCCCAAGAGTTTATAAGTATAGGTTAGTATGAATGGGGCTTGGATAAAAAGGTGACTTGTTTTATGTTGGAAAGGCACCTAACCTGATATTTTGCTTGATTCTTGCTCGATGTCTGGCTTGAGCGAGATATTCTGCCAGTTTAATTTCGAAACTTTCCTTTGGTGGAATGATTTATAATTGAAGTAAAGAAGAATTTTACTGTAAGAATTATATGTGAAATGTCAATGCATAGTTTGTATGGCATGTGCCCATGAAGCATACAACATGTATGAAAAGGTTTAAGAATACATGCATGTTCAAGTATGTCTTAAGATTTTTATGTTATAAACCACAATATTTTTCAAATAAGCATGGATGTGAACTTTTATAAGAACAAGAAAATAAGAGAAGAATAAGAAAGTTTAAAAGTCCTGTCACGATGGGGAATGTGAGACGTAACTCCGGTGTGACTAACGTGCGACCAGGATGGCGATACATAACACCTGTCAAATGATAAAAAGTCATGTCAAGATAGTGACAATGATACGTAACGCCCGAAAGGCTGACATGACTAGTGGAGATGGCGATACGAAACGCCCGCTATAGTAAGAATGGTTACGTTATAATAGAGATAGCGATACGTAACGTTCGCATGACCAAGATGAGTTGGTGGTGAAGGCAACACGTAACTGCCACCATAATAAGTACTTTCATGTCGCAACGGAGAAGGCGATATGTAACTCCCATTCGGCTGACATGATAGGCGGTGAAGGCGATTCAGTCTACTGCTATAATATGATAAACTTCGTCATGACGGTAAAGGTAATATGCAACTGCCGTATGACTGACGAGAATATAAAAGCTGACGATGAAGGCGATTCAATATATCGTCATGCTAAAACACTTGACGGTGAAGGTGATTCGATCTGTCATCGTGGTTACGTATAAGATATATATAAGAATAAGAATTTCAAGAAAAAAACCTTATATGTTAAGAAAAGTTGTGCACCATTTTTCATAAGAATTATTTATGAAGATATGTAAGTTTTAAAAGGAATGCACTAGTTAAGTGTAAGTAAGCATAAGTCATTTCATAGTCTCATGATCTTTTGTACATTAGAAAATTGAGTTTTCATGTGTGACTTGATGCTTGGTATGTTAAAATGATTAGTTTGAACGGTTTGAATGAGTGGCGAGGTAGGAAGGGTGGTAAGCAGGGATGGTGGTAGAGTCTCACCTGCTATTCTCGCCTACAGTGTTAATTGGATATTTGGTCATTTTGATAAATGGTTTTATGTGTACCATTTTTTAGGAAAGTGGTAGTTAATTTTAATAGATTTTATTTGGGCCAAATGGGAATTTTGGCATGAGTGGAAACTATTTATTTTAAGGAAATATAATTTGGAGTCTCATGCCTATGGTATTAGGTTCATGCATTCTATTATTGCATAAATGTCTTTTTATCTTGTGGTTTATTTGGATTTTATTTACCTGCAGTATCATTTTTGGTATCATAGATTTTGATGCAGAGGACGAGAAGGCTAAGCCTAAGCAGGCAGATCCGTTGATGGAGTAACTTGGTTTAGTTTTATCTTGGAAAAAAATTGTTTTCCCATATTTGGATAATTTTGTATTCCAAAGTTTTAAATATGGGATGACTGTATTAAATCTCTTGTTGGAGAATTTATGTTAAACTAGTTTGTATTATTTTTAAAATTCTGGTACTTAGTGATTGACTCAACTTATCTGTTATGTCTTTTAATTTTACCCTTATCATATTATACACACACTTAGCACTTATCGTTGGGTGTGTGACCCGAGTTGTCAATATCTCGAAACCTCGATTTTCGTCTTTCGATAGGGCAGAATTGGAGGCATCACAATTAGACCCCCTAAAATAGCATCACAGCCAACTGGGGAAAGAACATGGTAAGAGTGGTGGAATGTGTGACCCTATATCACTGTAGGAACACTGTGACAACAGCCAAGGCTGTGTAACTTTTGTCCATTGGCCACTTGAACATTCAACTTACCCGTACCATTGATTGGAATATGGTTGTTAGAAACAATTGAGGGATCAAGGAAGTTATCAGTACTTCATCCACCAATATAATCACCTTTAAGGACCCAATTTTTCCAAGTAAACGCATAGTGGTAAGACACAAGGCACTAGAAATAGCATTTAAAGTGATCTCGGGATTATGCTCAGTAAGAGGGATAACCACAGGTTCTACTATCTCTTGAGAGTCATAAAACATTTCATCATGCTTATTGTTGAACTCAAGGTTTCAAGTTTTATGTAAATCTACAAATGGATTTTGATGATAACAAATGAATCCAAAGAATAAAGGAGTCTCAAGCTCAAGTTGTCCACACAATATAATCAAGCACATCAAGGAAGCAAGCATGAGCAAGAAGGGAACAAGTTCATATTAAAATCATAGAGTAATTTTGTAAATCTCTTAAAAAATTTGAAATTAAGATTAAGGCTCAAAATTAATATTTTATCATAAAGCATTAAAATATATTTTCCATATGTGCATGAATATTTTGAAAATTTTGAAAGATGATTTATTGTCATCTTTCACATGTGCATGACATGATTAAATGTTTGAACTTTGAAAATTTTGAAAGATGATTGATTGTCATTTTTCACATGTGCATGACATGATTAAATGTTTGAATTTTGAAAATATTAAGATGCATGATTGTCATCTTTCACATGTGCATGACATGATTAAAGGTTTGAACTTTGAAAATATTAAGATGATTGATTGTTATCTTTCACATGTGCATGTTTTATTTGAATATTTTTAAAAGTAGTGGATGCTTTTCTTGACTTATGCAAAAGGTAGATGTCTTTATTTGAAAATTTTGAAAAGTAAAGTGTGCTCATTTTGTCATATGCAAAAAGTAAAAGATTATGTTTGAAATTTTTGAAAAGTAAAGTGTGCTCCTTTTGTCACATGCAAAAAGTAAAAAGATTAGATTTGAAATTTTTGAAAAGTGAATGATGATGTTTTTGACATGAGAATCTTTTCAAATTTGAAATTGAAAACTCATTTGCCTATAAATAGCTCACTTGAGTTTTGAAAAACACAACAAGAGCTTACACATCTATTGCTAAGTTTTGCATCATTTCTTCAAAGCTCTCATTCTCTCTTTTCTAAAGTTTTGAGCCTTAATTCTTGTTCTTGTTGAGAGAGATATAGGTTGCGCTGTATTGTTTCTATTTCACTCATTGAGGAGTGTACTTTGATAGTCTACCTACTATCAACTCTTGTATTTGTAAAAGGGTGTATATAACCCTTGTGTGTGTAGAAGGTGTTCTACACGGGAAATAGTTAAATCACCAAGTGTGAGGTGATTGGAAGTGTAGAAGGTGTTCTACATGGGGAATAGTTAAATCACCAAGTGTAAGGTGATTGGAAGTGTAGAGGGTGTTCTACACGAATTCTTTGGAGCGGTGCTGCTCAAAGGTGTAATAGGTTTCTATCTCCACCTAAAAAAGATTGAATAGTGGATTTGGGAATTCTCAAGAGGTAGCTTGAGGCGAGGACGCAGGCAGTGGGGCCGAACCTCGTTAACATACTAAGTTTGCTTCTCTCTTACCCTTACTCTTTATATTTATTATTGTTTCATATTTTGTTTATATTTTATATTATATATTTGATTTATAATTGTTAATTTTTTAAATACAACTCAATTCACCCCCCTCTTGTGTTAGTCATCTGGCTAACAATTGGTATCAGAGCTAGTTGACCTGTACTGTTCATATAGGCAGATCACTCATGGGAACTCTCGCTTGTGACTGTGTCACCGAAGCAAGACTCTCCGACCATGGGTGACGGTGCACCGGTAGAGACGGTGGCTGGCTAGTCTGGTAGGTACAGTTGTTAGGTGACATAGGTGCGGCCTATGATCGGTAACAATTGGTATCAGAGCTAGAGCTCTATTATAAGATTAACTATCTTTTGAGTTAAGATCTTATGGCTAACATTGCAGCTTCATTTGGTGAAGGTCAATCGAGCAGTCGGCCTCCACTCTTTTGTGGAGACAATTACTCATTCTGGAAAGTTAGAATGAGAATATTCCTTCAGGCTCAAGGTCGAGAAATCTGGAAATGCATTGTAAATGGACCTTATATTCCAACAAAAGTGATTGATGGAGTAAAGGTCAAAAAGGAAGAAGAAGAGTTTAATCGTGAAGACGATAGACTTTATACTTTGAATTTAACTGCTATGAATTTATTATATAATGCTCTCAATGGTAATGAATTTAATAGAATAATGACTTGTGCTACAGTAAAGGAAATTTGGGATAACTTGGAAGTTACTTATGAAGGAACTTCTCAAGTCAAGGAATCAAAAATTTATATTCTTACTCATGAATATGAAATGTTTAAGATGAATGATGATGAATCTATTTCTAGTATGTACACTCGTTTTACTAACATCATAAACAGTTTGACAGCTCTTGGCAAAGTTTATTCCAAAGTGGAGATAGTAAGAAAAATTCTCAACTCTCTACCAAAACGTTGAGAATCAAAAGTGACAGCGATTCTTGAAGCTAGAGACCTCAAGAAGCTCGAAGTAAATGAACTCATCGGGTCACTTATCACCCATGAGTACACATTGAAAAGAGGAGAAGAAGAAGGAAAGTCAAAGAAGAGCTTGGCACTTAAAGCTGTTCCACATGAAAGTGAAAGTGATGAAGATGAGGAAAATGACGACAAAGATGAAGAAGTTGCGATGATAACAAGAAGAATTCAGAGGTTCTTAAAGAAAAATAAAACTCCTCCAAGGAAATCTTTCAAAAAGTTTTCCAAGAAAAATTCAGGTAAAAATAACACTTTAATTTGTTATAAATGCAATAAACCTGGTCATATCAAGTCAGATTGTCCTCTGCTAAAGAAAGATCGAAACAAAGGCAAAAAAGCAATGAAAGCTACGTGGAATGATGATTCAAGTAGCTCAGATAGTGAAGCAAGCAATGGAGAATCAGCAAATCTTTGTCTTATGGCTAAAGATGACATTGAGGTAACAAATTTTGATAATATTGAAGATCCTTCATATGAAGAATTGCAAAATGTTTTAGAAGAAGTATATGAAGAATTTGAAAAATTGGGTATCAAGTATACTGTTTTGAAAAAGAAAAATTCTTCTTTAACAAACGAAATTGATATTTTAAGAAAAGAAAGTATTGTTTTGAAAGATGAAAATCTTGAGTTGAAGAAAAAGAAAACTGATTTAGAAAATATTATTGAAAACTTTACGAATGGAAAAAGAAATTTTGAAAAACTTCTTGGTAGTCAAAGATGTGTTTTTGATAAGGCAGGCTTGGGATATAAGCCAAAACAAAAATACAAATCTTATAAAAACTTCTTTGATAATCCTTCTACATCAAAATCCAATATTCAAAATTCTTTTCATAAAAATAATTTTGTTAAAAAATGATACTATTATAATCACTCAAGTTCTTTATATATGTCACATGCTATTTGCAATTTTTGTAATAGAAATGGTCATAATTATTTTGCTTGTCCTATTAGAAGAAACCATACAATGACTATTAGGGCCATATGGGTACCTAAAAATCTTATTTCTTCTAATACGAATAAATAAATGACCCAAAGAACTTGGGTACCAGGAATTGTTTTTAATTGCTTTTGTAGGTATGCATGAAGTATTCTACAGGTAAAAGTAAATGATTTTTAGATAACGGATACTCAAGATACGTGACAGAAGACAAAACTAAATTCATTGACTTCACTTCTAAAGAAAAAGAATGTGTGATATTTGGAGATAATTCAAAATGAAAGATCATGGACATAGAAGGAAAGATCATCAAGACTTAGTACAAGATGCAACCAAATAGTAGAAACATGTGAAAGATTATCCAGCGGAATAAATTCTAGGAGAACCTTCACGAGGTGTAAGTACTCGATCATTTCTTAGAAATATTTGCAATCATACTGCTTTTCTATCTCAGATTGAACCTAAAAATATTGATGAAACACTTATTGATGAATCTTAGATTCTAGCTATGCAAGAAAAGCTTAATCAATTTGAAAGAAATGATATTTGAACACTTGTTCCTAAACCCAAAAATCATACTATTATTGGAACAAAATGGGTTTTTAGAAACAAGAAAGATGAGTCCGGAGTCATTACTAGAAATAAGGTTCGACTAGTGGCCCAAGGTTTCAGTCAAAAAGAATGAATCGATTATAATGAGACATATGCACCAGTCGCAAGATTAGAAGCTATTCGAATGCTACTTACATATGATTGTTGTAAAGATTTCAAACTTTTTCAAATGGATGTTAAAAGTGTTTTCTTAAATAGTTTTTTTTTATTGAAAAATGTTTTTTAAGAGGAAAGATCGATATAACTCTTTTCATCAAGTATGAATAGAATGATATTCTTTTAATTCAAATTTATGTAGATGATATAATATTTGGTGCTACTAATGAATATGTGTCAAGATTTTGTTAAGAATATGTAGGAAGAATTTGAAATGAGCATGATGGGAGAACTTAATTTCTTTCTCAGATTGCAAATCAAGCAAGCAAAAAGTGGGACATTCATCAATCAGTCAAAATATATCAAAGAGTTATTCAAAATTTGAGATGGAACGTGCGAAGGTAATTGGAACATCAATGAATCCGACCACTAAATTTGATAAAGATGAAAGCGGTAAGCGAGTTAACTCAAATGTATGTCGAGGTATGATTAGTAGTTTATTATATTTGATAATTAGTAGACCTGATATTATGTTCAGTGTATGTTTATGTGCACGTTTTCAATCATTTCCAAAACAATTTCATTTTATTGCAGTCAAGCGGATTTTTAGATATTTTGCCAGTACCATTGACTTAGAGTTATGGTATCCTAAACACACTTCTTTCGATCTTATTAGTTATTCAGGTACCGATTATACTGGTTGCAAAGATGATCGAAAAAGTTTTAGTAGAACATGTCATTTCTTAGGTCGTGCACTAGTTTCCTGGTTTAGTAAAAAAAAACAAAATTCTGTTGCACTATCTACTGCTGAGGCAGAATATGTTGCTGCGGGTAGTTGTTGTGCTCAAGTTTTTTACATGAAGCAACAACTTGAGGATTTTAAACTTATGTATAATCACATTCCAATCAAATGTGATAATACAAGTGCTATAAATCTTTCAAAAAACAAAACCCAATACAACATTCTAGAATTAAGCATATTGAAATAAGATATCATTTTTTTCGAAATCATGTGCAGAAAGGCGATATAGTACTGGAGTTCACAAACACACATGATCAGTTAGCAGATATATTCACAAAACCCTTACCAGAAGATAGATTATGTATGATTAGAAGAGAAATAAGTATGATGCATGTTATGAATATCTCTTAAAGATAGATCAGAGTTCATAAAAATAGAGAGATATTTTTTTAAATACTTTTACATAAACTTGAGGTTCTTAGCCTTATGTTTGAGACGCTGATTCTCTTCATACAATATCATGTCATCCCTATCCATGGGAACTGGCAAGCGGAATGAATAATCCAATAGAGATTTCAACTTTTTATTCTTCTGTCGAAAGATTCCTTCCCTTGTGTGAGACTCTTGAACAATTCGTTGAAGTACAACAATTTGTTCTTTAAGCTTTTCAACCTCATGATTTTTGACTTGTAGCCGCTGGGAAAAAGCGACAATAGAGGATGAGTAGCGAGTCCCGAGACTCACTAAGTCGTAGATAGCATCGGAGTCTGGCTTATTAGCCAAACTATTGTTCTCTTGCTGCAACATGGCGTCAATGGTAGCTGCAGAAAGGACATGAGATTGAGATGTAGAATACCTCATGGATGCATCTAGAGGAATGTTAGAAGAATGAGCCATTGAGAAAAGAATTGAAAACTTAAAGCGAGAATATTGAAGGAATGCAGATGAGTTATAGAGATGAGAATAAGATTTGATGCAAATCGGATGAACTTTAAAACTGATTTTATAGAGATAGCATAAAGAACAAGACAAACTATTGTCTCTTCAAATCTTATTAGTCAAAAGAAATATAAGATATGTTGGACACACATTGTCAAAAGTTTTCTTACTAGAAAAATGGTTCTCTGCTCCTATCATGGCATTGACGGCCTTAGGAGAGAAGATTGATGGTTGATGCGTCAAGGGTTCCTGATTCAAGTCTGGAACATTAGTGGAAGAGAATTGTTCGGCCATTCTATCGTTATGGAGAAACAAAACTTAGGTCAAGAAGCAATTTTTTTTGGTATCCGATAGGTGAAAATGATTTTTTTTTATAGAAACTCAGAACCTTCAAACCTGTTTGTCAACAACATCAGGCGATTGATCTGCTTTCGCACTGACTACTAGAGCTAGGCCTCCAACCTTTACAGGTTTTGTCAGATACGCGTGGCTCCGTACCGAATTGCCAGAGTTAGACTTCCAACATTTGCAGGTTTTGTCGGACATGCATGGCTCCGCACCGCATTGCCAAAGTTAGGCCTGCAGCTTTTGCTGTCTTTGTCGGACATGAATAATTTTAATTATTCATTTTCAAATCTCTGAAACATCTAATTTGTCAATAACATCAAGCGGATTTAAATCTTCTTCCGCACCGAGATGATAAAATTCGGTTTCAACGTTTGCAAGCTTTGTCGGATACGGGTGGTTCTAATTTCTACAGTCTCTACTAACACAGCGTTTTATTTGCCTATTGGTTATTGTAGGAATATATCTTATTGAGTTAATTATGATTCCTTTTTAATGATGCCAAAAGGGGGAGAAGTTTTAGACTAGAACTTTAATATTGTTTAAATTGCTAAACTTGTTATATATACTTGGAATTATATTTATATTTTTGCTTGAAAAACTAACGCACATTCTCAGGGGGAGCTTAAGTATTAATACAGGCTTCAGATTCTATCAAGTATTTGTCATCATCAAAAAGGGGGAGATTGTTGAACTCAAGGTTTCAAGTTTCATGTAAATCTACAAATGGATTTTGATGATAACAAATGAATCCAAAGAATAAAGGAGTCTCAAGCTCAAGTTGTCCACACAATATAATCAAGCACATCAAGGAAGCAAGCATGAGCAAGAAGGGAACAAGTTCATATTAAAATCATAGAGTAATTTTGTAAATCTCTTAAAAAATTTGAAATTAGGATTAAGGCTCAAAATTAATATTTTATCATAAAGCATTAAAATATATTTTCCACATGTGCATGAATATTTTGAAAATTAAATTTGAAAATTTTGAAAGATGATTGATTGCCATCTTTCACATGTGCATGACATGATTAAATGTTTGAACTTTGAAAATTTTGAAAGATGATTGATTGTCATTTTTCACATGTGCATGACATGATTAAATGTTTGAATTTTGAAAATATTAAGATGCTTGATTGTCATCTTTCACATGTGCATGACATGATTAAAGGTTTGAACTTTGAAAATATTAAGATGATTGATTGTTATCTTTCACATGTGCATGTTTTATTTGAATATTTTTAAAAGTAGTGGATGCTTTTCTTGACTTATGCAAAAGGTAGATGTCTTTATTTGAAAATTTTGAAAAGTAAAGTGTGCTCCTTTTGTCATATGCAAAAAGTAAAAGATTATGTTTGAAATTTTTGAAAAGTAAAGTGTGTTCCTTTTGTCACATGCAAAAAGTAAAAAGATTAGATTTAAAATTTTTGAAAAGTGAATGATGATGTTTTTGACATGAGAATCTTTTCAAATTTGAAATTGAAAACTCATTTGCCTATAAATAGCTCACTTGAGTTTTGCAAAACACAACAAGAACTTACACATCTATTACTAAGTTTTGCATCATTTCTTCAAATCTCTCATTCTCTCTTTTCTAAAGTTTTGAGTCTTAATTCTTGTTCTTGTTGAGAGAGATATAAGTTGCGCTGTATTGTTTCTATTTCACTCATTGAGGAGTGTACTTTGATAGTCTACCTACTATCAACTCTTGTATTTGTAAAAGGGTGTGTATAACCCTTGTGTGTGTAGAAGGTGTTCTACACGGGAAATAGTTAAATCACCAAGTGTGAGGTGATTGGAAGTGTAGAAGGTGTTCTACACGGGGAATAGTTAAATCACCAAGTGTAAGGTGATTGGAAGTGTAGAGGGTATTCTACACGAATTCTTTGGAGCGGTGCTGCTCAAAGGTGTAATAGGTTTCTATCTCCACCTAAAAGAGATTGAATAGTGGATTTGGGAATCCTCAAGAGGTAGCTTGAGGCGAGGACGCAGGCAGTGGGGCCGAACCTCGTTAACATACTGAGTTTGCTTCTCTCTTACCCTTACTCTTTATATTTATTATTGTTTCATATTTTGTTTATATTTTATATTATATATTTGATTTATAATTGTTAATTTTTTAAATACAACTCAATTCACCCCCCTCTTGTGTTAGTCATCTGGGTAACACTTATCATCACAATTTTCAGCAAGAGCATGCATAAGATAAACTTTAAGACTTACACACGTGAGTAGGATTCCACTTCTCCTCACAATGAAAATATAGTCCCTTACATTTCTTTTCATCCATATGCATAGAGTAGAATTTCTTAGGCTGAGTTGTCTTATTGCTGGAATTTGAAATTTCAGAAGAAAAACTTCCCTAACGAGCATGAAAAGAAGTAGAATGGGATCTGTCTAGCCATGGTTTGGTGTTTTTTCTTTGACTAACCAAATATTCCTCTTGTAATCTTGCTAGGCCGAAAGCAGCATTGAGACTAATGGGGTCAAACATCAGTAAAGAAATCCAAACCTCAGCCCTCAAGCCATTGATGAAGCAGCTTAATTTGTGAGAGTTAGTCAGCCCACTCAAATGATTGGACAAGGCTTCAAACTGATCCTTGTATTGGTCCATATATGCTGTTTGTCGCAACCTGGTAAAGGCCTCCAGCATTATAAGCACACGATCCAATCTGAGTTGAATGGCCTCAAAATAGTGTCTCCCAGCAATGAAACTGCCCAATCTCCTTGGCATCCTTGTACCAGATGAGAGCCTTGCCACTCATGTAACAAAAGGCCATCAAAAGCCTATGAGCTTGAGGAGTTTGATGGAAATCGATGTAGTGAGTTGGTTTAAAAACCTGCTCAACAGGATTGGAGCCATCAAAATGGGGAAAATCAAGCTTTAGTCCTCTTGACAAGGGCCAGTGCTGATCAGCTAGGTCTGGTTCTGGTTCAGGCTCGGGTTAGGGAGGTAGTTTATTGTTCTATATATGGAGATGAAGGGCTAGCTGGTTTAGGTTTTGGGTTTGGGTACCGATGAGGTTGAGTAATACCTCATTGATTTGGGTAAGTTAGTCTTGTAGGGAGATGATACGTTGGTCAAGGTGGGTTACGGTTTCCTGGGTTTTTAAGGCAAGTGTTGTCAGCCATAAGGATCTAGGACTCTTGATACAAATTGTAAGGGTACCGTTGGGGTGAATGGGTGTAATTGGTTCGGAATTGTAAGATGGAAATAGAAACGATGCAAATGAGATTGCAAATAATGTGTATGATAAAATGCTACATAGCAATGAAGAGAATCACATTGGAGGGATTTGAGGTCCTCCTTCCTCCCAAAAGGTTCCAAGTTCAGAAAAATTCCAGATGATTCCCCTTGCTTCCAACCATCGCGTACATAAGGGAATAATCCATAACAACCCTAAACCCAAGTAATGAAAAAGTAACATGTGAAAGCAACATGTGGAAGCAAATAACGGAGTTGAATACAAAACAACACTTAAACGACTGAAACTAAGATAAACGACAGAAGACAACGACACACCACTTCCATCAACTAGTCAAGCCAATACGGTGCGTTCTGGTGCTCTTTATTCTTCCACACAAAACAGTGCACACGAAGCAACTCCATATGCTGTATTTTGAGTTGATACTAACTTAAGCACTTCAACACTTTGACACCAGTTCCAATCAGTCTCCTCTAGGGTTTCCTTACACACTCTCTCTATTTCTCTTTCTCTCCTTTCCGTATGCTCTTTTTATATTGCACATATTATTTTTTAAACCTTACAAATTTGAACTATAAAGTCTTATTTTTTAGATCTATAGAATGTTTTTCTTCTCTTCTTTCGTTTGATGTATAATGGTTTTGTATTTTTCGTTCGTTTTATCCCTGTTTGTAGCATTTTTTCATCGACTTCTCCTTCTCATTCCATTTATTGCATCTTGGATCTGTAGGCAAATGAATGCATGTTCTTCAATTCCTAGAGATCTAGTTGGTGTACATTTTTTAACTTGTTTTATTTCCATCATTTTTATTTCTCTATAGATCCAAATAGATTTTCAGATACTTGAATAGATCATGTTTAGATCTATGTTCTTAGTTTTTTTTTTTTTTTTTCCTTTTCGATTGATGTTTGTTTTTTATTTTTATTTTATTAATTTTATTTCCTATGACGTTATTTTTTCGGTATCGAGTAATCAATACTACAATCATTCATTTCTTGTAGATTACTTTTTTTTTTTTTTTTTGCTTTTTAAAGATCACGGATTGGTAGGAGAATAGAGAGACTTTGTTCTTTAATGCAGATCTGATTTTATTTCTTTTCTCCCCTCGTTTAGTTGTTCTTTATTTTATTTTAATTTTTGTTACAGATCTTCACAGATATTGGAAGAAATCTTGTTCAGATTTGAGTGTTTTTCTTTTTATTTTTTGATTTTACCGTTGTTCCTTGTGGGTTTTTTTTTTCTCTGTAGATTTGAGTATAAATTTTTTGAATCTGAAAATTTGTGTTTTTATTTCTTTTAATTTTGATTTAAATTTTTATTTTTCTACAAATGTGAGTGTGAATTTTTTTTTTTGTTTTTTTGTCATCATTTTCTCCTTCATTTTTTGCTTTTTTCCCCACAACAAACATTTTTTTTTTATTTAGATTTAAGTGGAATTATTACTTAAAGGATAATAAACATTGTTTTATTCGTAAGCCATATTTTAAAAGAAAAGTAAGGATAAAAGCGTAAATATGTCATTAAAATAAAACTTGAAGAAGGGAAGCAACTAGGGCTGCAAATGATCCGATCAAAGACGAATTCGAGTCGAGTTGAGTCGAGTTGGACTCAAATAACTCGAGTTCGAGTTTGAGTCGAGCTGAGAGTTTGTCGAGTCGAGTCGAATTCGAGCCGATCAAAGACGAGTTTGAGTCAAATCGAGTTATTTATCGATCTTTATTTTTACTCTCTAACGAACGAGTCGAACTTAATCGAGTAATTACTCGAGTTTCTTACTCTTTATAAATATTTGACTCAATAATTTTTTTGTGAACTTAATACATTATTATTATAAAGAAATGAAATACTACTTCTACATAAAGTAACAAAATATATTACGTATATAAAATATCAAAAATAATATATATAATACAGAAAATATATATAATAAAAGAATATATATATATAAGAATATATGCAAAATTATATATATGTAAATAGAAATATTACGAGTATTGTTACGAGCTCAAAACGAGTCGAATCGAGTTGATACGAATCTTGTTCATGAATACAAACCGAGTTTATACGAGTCGAGTCGAGATTATACGAGTTTAGCTCGTTTAATATTTGATCCAATATTAGTGTTCACGAACAACTCATTTATTAAACGAATCGAGTTCAAATCGAGTTTATACGAATTGAGTTCAAATTATTCACGAACAGCTCTTTTCGTTTGCAGCCCTAGAAGCAGCTGATAAAATAGCCAATAAAGATAATATAAGGGCAAAATTGTAAAAAGCCAAATAAGAGGTGACTGAGCTGATGGACATAAAGGAAAAAACAAATATTAAAGTAGTAGTAAAATCGTTAGAAATAGCAGAGTTTAGTGACGGAATGAAATAACTATTAAATTGGACCAATTGAATTTTCACTCTTCATTTCGTATTATGGCTTTTTATATTAAATGATAAAAGTTTATATTCGACACAATATTTTGAATTTTGTTTTGATCATCATTTTTGTTTAAATACTAGAATAAAATATTTTAATATTGGTGTATTTCGGCATATCGTTTGGAGATTAATTATATATTATATATAAATATTTATATGTATATATAAATTAACAACTAATACAATAAATACATATATATATATATATATATATATGTGTATGTATCATGTATATGTGTACTTATATGAAAGAATCAAAGATTTATAAAATAAATATAAGTTGAAAAAGTACAACCTATTTTATTTTAAAAAAATAAAATATTAAAAGGAATGATATTTAAAAAACAAAATAGAATAAGAGGACATATTTAAAATTACAAAAATTTAAAAGTCTATAAATATATTTCATATTCTAGAATTAATTAAATACTATCTAGATTTAAAAAAATTTTAAAATGACATTCAGAAACAAAAAAAATTATAAAAATAGTCTAAAATGAAATAGGGTTGAAATAACAAAATTTGTCTGGAATAGTCGAAATTTGGCCAAAATGGCCGAAACGAATTAAAATTTAGAGCGAAATAGAAAAATAAGTAATTTGGAGAGGTAAAGCTGAGAAGTCTAGAGCAGTAATTTGGAGTTTGATACAGAATTTTTCTAAGGAGAATGATCTGAAGAACAGAAGAGAGAGTCACATGCTTCATCAACCGACTCTAACGGAGAACACTAGTTGTATTCTTTTTCTTTTTAATTTTATTATGAACTAATTTTATTTTCTATAGTTTTGATTTAATCTAGCATTGAACGCAATTTATATTTCAAGTTATTTTATTTTTAATATTTTTATAATTAAGTGTTTATTTCTTGTTTTTAATGCTTATAATTTTCTAACCAATTATTATTTGATCTACTGAATTTCAATAAGACCGAGATGTGATTTGTAATTTTAGCTCTATGATTAAATATCATTAGTTGAGCGAAAGTAGATATACTTTATCGCAACTAATGTGATTTTCTAAGAAAAATTCAAAAAATTTAATGAATCTCCAATTAATTAAATTCACATAGAAATATAAAGTTATTAGTTAGAGATATTTTTTAATATTGTTTGACAAAACATATTGAATAATTAAGAGATTTTTATCATTAATATGAGATTATTGAAATTTAATAACTAGAAAGAATAAATTATGTAGAATTTGTTAGATGAAATCAAATATTATAAATTCATTCTTAATATATTTATAATTTTAAATTTTATACTCTTTTATTCATAAATTTATTTTTATTAAATATTTTAATATAATTTAGATAGTAAAATCTTTTTACTTGTATTTTTAATTTTTTTAAATAGTAATTAATTTAATAAATTTCAGTATTTAATATCATAATTAATTATTTGAATTTGATATCCTTTTTTATAAAAATATTTTACTATTTATTACAATTTTATATACTTACAAATATTTTTATATAAATATATGTCAAATTTCATTTAAAAAGTTGAGAATTAAGCTAATCAAAACGTAGGGGTTAGGCGCCCCTCTTTTACTTCAAAGGGAAAGAAAAAAAGAAAATGGGGCTACGAAAAAAAGGACCATCGGCCGCAGCTTACCCAGTAGCCTGCCCTCATTAATTAAGCACTTGGTAAAATTAAATAGTTTTATATTATGTGCTTCTCTGCCCGAGGACCACTACCCAGTTACGTGTATTTTTGTTTCTTATGATTTTTTGTCTTAAACAGTACTTGCGGTAATTTAAAAAGCGATTAGTACAGAATTAAATTGTTTTTAGACTGTACACTAGATACAAAGTGATTTACATATTATCTAATATCTCAATCGATCTCTTTAGAAATTTTAAAAATTAATTAGGTCAGAACATTATATACATAAAAAAAAAAAATCCTATTCTATATTTTTGTTCGGTTTTTTATATTAAAGTAATATTGAATATAAAAGTAGCTTTAGTGTATTAGTTGAACTGACAATTCCGTGTGCAATGATCCACCTCGTCTACGTACCCACCTAGCTAAACTCTAATAGGCGCAGTCGACGGTATTCGAGGCCATGCCTATTGCCTGCCAGCAGGCATCCCCATTGCCACACAGCTGTCTCCTTGCAAACATGTGTTTGTTGTGATCCTTATAATACACGTTCGAGTTATTTCAACATTTGTCACAGAGTGCTCATAGAATGGAGATTAACTGCTTCGTTGCTTGTCCCATGCAATATGGCGACAAAACTATAAATCACGTAACCTTCTATGTTGTTCTCAAACTCAAGTTGTTTTAATAGCCCTTTAATAATAATAATAAGTATTTTAATAGCGCTCTCTCTCTCTCTTGCGCCTGATTACATTCAAAAAATAAGGTGATAATTTTAGTATAATTTTGAGATTGTTATGAATTATTAGGAGTCGACAGTCGTTCTTGTCTCACTATTAAATTATGTAAATGACCCCACTACTATTATTTTAAATTCTACATAAGGACTTGTATAGTGACTTGCATAGTAATTTTAAAGCCTATAAATAAGGGTTTCAGTTGTAATGAAATTCATAAGAAAATATATAGAGAAAAAAGAAAGTTTCAGTTCTTAAGAGTTTCTTTTATATTTCTCTTGCAATAGTAGTAGTTTTCTTTTTAGTTTTATAACACGTTATCAGCACGAGATTATACCGAAACTAGTGGTCTTCTATTTCAAGTAAGTTTTTCAATATATTATTTGCAGTCCTTGAGATAAATATTAAAGGTAATATTGCTGAATATTACTTGATAAAATTTTATTTTTATTCTCATGATAATATGAATATATTTCTTAAATTCACAGATTTATTTTTGTATTATAATGTCAAATATTGAGATTTATTACTATTGACATTTCTGAAAAATGTTATTTATCCAAGATCCTTGATGAGATCTATTTGGATATGATGATGAACTTGAAATATATAATCATAGAAGAAAACCATGTGTCCCTAAAGGACCGTACTGTGTATCTCATGATGAAAAATCATCTCACTATGTGAAATAAATTAAGAGAGTGATATAAGCACCAGAAGATGTAATCCTCTCAAAAGATCATTATGATTTATTACACCTGAAGTTGCAAGATTTTAAAAGTGGTATTAAATATTCTGCACTCTTTAAAATCAGCTCAATATTAAAATTATGCAGTGAAAATATCACTGATGATGATATATAAAAGAAGACATTATTTTTCATACTTCGAATGTGCTCCTGCAGTAGCAATATCGAGAGTGAAAGTTTAACAAATATTCTGAACTTTTATTTTGTCTTCTAGTGATTGAGCTAAATAATGAGTTTTTATTACACCAGTTACGTCCTATTAATAATATCGAATTTACACAATTCCCAGAAGTAAACGGGAACTAAGGGCGTAGACGTGGTAGAAAAACTATAGAAGTGTTGGTCCCAAAAGCGACAACACTAAAGCTGATAAAAATATATCGTATCACCAGAAGTGATCTAACTCAGAGAAGGATAAAGGCCCTCAGAATAATTTTTCATAAAAAGATGAAGATATTTGTCATAGATGTGGTATGACTAAACAGTAGTCACGTACTTGTTGTACAGTCAAACACTTGATTTACTTATACTAAGCTTTTATATATAAGTTTATTAATATTTCATCATGTTTTGAAATAATGAAATATCGGTGTCCAAAGCACGACAAGAAATTACTTGAGATAATAAAACCCTGTTTAAATTTGATCCTCTTACAAATAAATGTGAACCAGAAGTTCAGAGAATTATCTATCTGCAAAGTGCTGCAAATCAATTACATGATGTATTTACTGATACTAAAGGTGTTGTAAAATCATATATTACTGCTGTTAATGCTTAAGCAAGAATTGAAGTCCCTGAAGGACGAGTTGTTAAAACAGCAATAAATGAGTCTAAGATACACCTAAAGCGTTGAAAATCTATTGGTGCACAAGAAAAATAAAAATCGGTGCTCATGAAGAGACTGTATTTTCTGTATAAAATATAATCCTTCTGAAGAGAAAACCTCCTGAAAAGGTAACTCTTGAAGAATGTAACTCCTAAAAAATATAAACCTCCTGAAGAGGAACCTCCTGTAGAGGTGTTTCATGAAATGTTTTCCCCTGGAGAGGAACAATGAGATCTCAATACATTTCATGAGTACTGGAAAATTTATGGATAGAAATAAAACTGTTGTCGAAAACATATATAATAACACTTGATATTACCAGAAGTAATGAAGAAAGTGAGCCAAAAAATCGTCGAAGAATGTCGACGTAGAAAAAATTGGCCAAAATGGAAAGCAGTTATTAAAACTGAATTAAACTCGCTAGTGAAGCAAGATGCATTTGGACCTGTTGTCCAAACACTAAAGGGTGTAACATTTGTCAGATATAAATGAGTATTTATACGAAAGCGTAATGCGAAATGAAATTGTGCGATATAATTTGTCGCACAAGGTTTCCTGTCGAAACCCGAGAGCAATTATGAGGAAACATATTTTCTTGTTATGAATGCAATCACATTCATATTTTTAATCGATTTGGTTATTACAAAAGGATTAGATATGCAGTTATGAATGTGGTCCCTGCATATTTATAAGGATCATTAGATCATTACATATATAAAGATTTACGATACTTGAAGCATCTAATCCAAGTACATTTAGGAGTATGTACTTTATAAAGTTTCAAAGATTTTTATATGAGTTAAAGCAATCCGGACGCATGTGGTATAATTGAATCAACAAGTATCTATTGAAAGAAGGATTTAAAAATAATCCTATATGTCCATGTGTTTTATCAAAATCCGGATTTGCCATTATTACAGTTTACGTTGATGATTTACCTTGTTAGAACTCTTGAAAAGATTACAAGGGTTGCTATAAATTCAAGGAATACATTTGAAAAGGAAAGATCTTATTATTCAATTCATAGATGATTTACAAGAATTTGAGACTTCTAGCCTCATCTCTCAAATGCATTTGTTTTTCATAAAACAACATACCATCCTTATCTAAAGGATTAGGCAATCGAAATGAAGAGGCAAGTAAGGATTTTAAATCCTTATTTTCTTGTTTTAAGTCTGCAATTTTTTTGTCAGACTCTTGAATGAGTCGTTGAAGTACGGAAACCTTTTCGTTAAGCTCATCAATCTCACGATTTTTGGATTGTAATCGGTTGGAAAATCCAACAATAGAGGAGGAGTATCGGGTGCCGAGAGTCACCAGCTCATAAACGGCTTCACGATCTGACTTATTAGCCAGATCATTTGCTTACTGCAACATGGCACCTGCAGAAGATGCAGGAACAACTTGTAATTGAGGTGAAGGATACCTCATATGTTGATCGTGAGAAATAATAAAAGGAAATTGATGAGCCATTGAAAATTTGTAGAATAAGAATACAAATACAGATGAATTATAGATATCAAAAGAAGATTTGATGCGTACTAAATGAAACTAAAGACGGTTCTTATAGAAATAGAAATAAGAACAAGATAAACCATCATCTCTTCAAATCTCACTTTACAAGATATGCTGGATGCATAATTTCAAAAGCCAGCGAGATTAATTACAGCTATCCCTATTTTCTTGTAAACTCTGAACCTCTGCCGTTAGCTGCTGTTGTTGACTTTGTATCTGAGCTCTTTCTCGTTCTAGCTCTTCTACTCGTGTTTTCAGGTCACGAGAATACCAGTCTACAAATTTCTTCAGCTCCTTGTTTTCTTGTCTTAAATCTTTATTTTTACTATCTTTAGTTGCAAGCGTTTGATGCAACTCAGATATTTGAGTTTTAAGATAATCAATCTCACTCGTTCTCGCCAATAGCCTCTGAGACATGGTTGTAAGAGAGGCAGCATATTGAGCACTGAGGGTTCTTGATGCTGCAACAATTTCAGGATCAGATTTACTAGAAAGATATATCTCTGCTCCTATCATGGTGTTTACAGCCTCAGGAGAAAATATAAGTGGTTGAGGTATAAAAGGTTCGTGGTTTAAATCTGGGACATTAGAATTTCTATCAGACATAATATCGTTCTGGATGAACAACAACTGAATCTATGAGGAATACGAGATCTTTTTGCTGGAATAAACCAATGGTAAAATTGGTTATATTTAAACAACAACCCGAAGCCTTCAAATCTCTTCAAGATCTCATTTGTCCACAATGTCAAGCGGATTTGATTTTCCGCAGAACCGATAATATTAAATCTCAAAACTTTTACAGCTTTTATCATACATAGACGGTTTCTAATGTTATTTCTGCCGTATATAAACAAGTTCTCCCTAATAACGCCTAATGAGGGGGAGAAAATTTTAAATGAAAATATTATCATACTCTCTCTAATGCATTATTTAGTTGGAGATCGTGTTTGAATTCTTAACTTGTTATATATACTGAAATCATATTTGCTTATTACATGAAACACTAACGCATATTATCAGGGGAAGTTTAAGTATTACTGCAGGTATCAGATTTCTATTAAGTCTGTCAACCAGATATTATTTTTATCTTCAAATCACTCAGAGATTATTGCAATTCATGAAACAAATCGAGAGTATATTTGGCTGAGATCAATGACTCAACATATCTAAGAAAAGTTTGGTATTTTGATAACTCAACAATTTTATACGAAGATAATATTGCTTGTATCACTCAAATCAAAGGAGGATATATCAAAGATACGATCAAGTGATAATCTAGCAGATTTATTCACGAAAGCATCATCAACTGCGACATTCAAGAAAATTGTGCAAAATATTAAAATGTGAAGACTCAAAAATCTATCGTCATGCACTTTCTAGGGGGAGTAAAAGTTCTAAAAACTTGTGTTGATTGTACTTTTTTTCCTTCGCTAAGGTTTTATCCCACTGGGTTTTCCTTTGCAAGGTTTTAATGAAGCAATCTTAAAACACTTGTGAATATATAAGAAAACTGTACTCTTTTTCCTTCGCCATTGGTTTTTCTTCCCACTGGGGTTTTCCTTGGTAAGGTTTTAACGAGGCAGATTCTTTATGGGTGGTCATTCAAGGGGGAGTGTTATGAATTATTAGGAGTTGGCAGCCGCCCTTGTCCCACCACTAAATTATGGGAATGACCCCACCACTATTATTTTAAATTCTGCATAGTGATTTGCATAATGACTTGCATAGTAACTTACATAGTAATTTCAAAGCCTATAAATAGGGGCTTCAGTTGTAATGAAATTTATAAGAAAATATAGAGAGAAAAAAGAAAGTTTCAGTTCTTAAGAATTTCTTTTATATTTCTCTTATAATAGTAATAGTTTTCTTTTTAGTTTTATAACAGAGATATCTATTTCACATAAAGACAAATTAAAAAAAGAACAAAATAGTGAATAAACTAAGAAAAAAATATTAAATAACTAATGAAAAAGTAAAAATTAATTTTAAATACAAATTAAAATTAAACAAAATAATTAACAGAAAAAAATAATTAAAGTTGACGAACAATAAACGCCGAATTATTCTTAATTTATTGATAACTCAATTGAGAATTTAATTCTATATTTCTCAATCAGAAGCTATAGAATTATAAACCAAAAATTAAATTAAATGTAACTCTTTAAAAAATCACTCATCACTTTTAAATTACGCACATTGATATACACATTAAAAAAATCCAACGACGATAATATATTTAGGGAGCGATATTGCAATAAAAAATTGAATCAATATAAATAATCAATAGACCCAAACACAATTACAGATCTAACTATTCAATAGAAAAAACATAACTGAATCTATAAACGGAATAAACTCTATAATTGTTTGGAAAAAAAAAAACTAACAATATATTGAGAATGATAACACAAAGAATTTTAATAAATTAAAATCAAATATATGAATTAAAAATAAATTAAAAATATCATTTAGTATGTAAGTTCATCTCTAACTTTACATGAGAATTTAATTATCCATAAATATGATAGACAATAAAAATCTCAAAAAGAAAAATACAAAGTCGACTATGAAGAATTTTTGTTCACTGTTAGTCTGAATCCAGGTCTGGTTCCTCCTCTTAGTCTCCCTTTTCATTTAAATATATATATATATATATATATATATATATGTGTGTGTGTGTGTGTGTCCAGCCGTACTCTCCTTTTTAATTCAAGTGTTGTATTCAATTAAATCTCAAATTCTTGATATGCGGCTTGAGTTAATAAATGGAAAATGACCAATCTAAGTCCAATAGTTTATCTCAAATGAGATTCAAAGAAAGTGGAATTGAATTCCTCGTGGGCCCATGTGTAGTTTGGTATTATTGTGTAGCCCCTTTCTTTTGTTCTTGTGTGCGTGCCTTCAAGTTTAGCTAAAATGGATCCATGTGATGATGATAAGCTTAATTAATGGGCCTGCATGTGAGAAGACAATTTAACAGTTGAAGAGATGCGGGCCAGGAGTCTTTTTTACTCTTTCAAATCCTTTCAAGAAAAATAAATAAATAAAAATAAATAATAAAAATAAAAGAAGACAATTAATACTTAAAAATATTTCAATGTAAATAAAAATCGAATTCAATAAAATGAGTGAAATCTAATTATTTCTATTTTCATTTTTTATAATTTAATCAAATATTAGAATATTTAAAATATATTATCGTACACTCATGCCCTTAATTTTACTTTTACATTCATTTCTTTTTTATTAGTTTTTTATGCTTTTCTTTTGATATGAGAAATGAAAATATTTAATATGTTTTTTCAATTTCTTGGATCTTTTGAAGACTCTTTTGAGGACTTTAAACACACATTAACAAAAAAATTATTCTTTCTATCTTCATTTTTGTTTGATAATTTTTAAACATCATTAATAATTAAAAAATATGACTAGACAAATTTGATCATGGATACATTTAAAAATCATAAATGCTATTATTTTCTTTTATCTTTTCCATATATTAGTTTTATTTTTATTAAATTCGGCCGTTAGGTTCGATCTAAACGAAAATTATCACAAGTTTCTTATCAAATAAATAACAATAGCATAATGCTAAATTGAGGTCGGCGGATAGGACAAAAGAAAATCTAATGCAATATAAAACTGATATCATAATGCTAAATTGAAGTATTATAATATAAAAGATAGGCATGGGAATTCAGTTGACAAAAATAAATTTAGGGAGATGTGCTCTATCGTCTGAATAGTATTGGTTAAATATACACTTGGTTGTTTTTAAACTTTTTATTTTTTTATTTTTTTTATTTTTTTATTTTTATCTTCTTAAAATATTTTTAGGAAATATAAAAGGTATCAATATATTAATAATCACTTTCTTAACTATTAAGTAAAAAACAATTAAAAGAAAAATAAATATATAAAATATTAAAATAAAGTGTCAAAATAAGTAGGCATACTAATATTTTTCATAAATTTAATTTTAATACAATCATGTAAAACTTCTATCATAACCCCAAAATTAATAAGGCATTTACTTTATGGGTTAATTATTTGTATAAGTTTAGATTGAATAAGAGCTAGTTGGGACCCTCTAGTCTAGCTGTTTCTCTCTCATATTTTTTTTGTCTATACAAGGCGATTTTCGGTGAAGGCTTCACCTTTTTTTGCCCGTTTTCGGGCGGGGGTGAGTCAGAGCTTAGGCTCTAACCACCTCTTCCCTACTTTCTTCCATTTTTGGTCACTTTCCTTCTGTTTTTAGTCTGTTTTCCACTTGTTTTCCATCCAACAGAGAAGCTACTCCTTTCGTCACCGGTCTTTTGATAGCCGACCCTCAACGACCAAGACGTGCCACATCCTTCTTTTGTACATGTGCCGATCTTCAAGTTCAAGAGGTGACTTTACAGCTCTGATGGGCAAGTGAACTACACGCGCAGCCTTGGCCAAGCGCGTGGCCCGTGCGCAGCACTTCCCTAGAGTAGTTTTGGAGGCATTGCATGGTGCCATCGTCCTCAACGGCCCCAGATTCGTTGGATCTGGCCGCCATTCCTTTCATTTGAGTGGCACGCATGGAATACGCGTCACCTTCGCGGTGGTTGGTCATTCGCCGGCAACTTTACTCAATGTTGGTTTCTTTTGCTATTTTACCGCTTTATCTAACAAAGAATTAAGTAAGAACGAGCGTAAAAATTTATATCAGTCAGTCTAGACTAACATAGTGTTGCACATCACATCTTAAAATTGTTTTCATGTGATCATTTCCTTGTTTGGAAATTAGATGGGAGCTATTTTTTTAGCTCCAAACTACCATTTTTTATAGCTATTCACTTAATTTTTTTTATTTGTATAATATTATGTATTAATTTCTTAAAAAGATTATAAGAGATTTTTATTTTACTTAAATTTGTGTTGGTAATTCTTTAATTGTATTTAATAAGTTTATCTTGCTTTAAAAAAAAAAGAAAAAGAAAAGAGAAGAAGCAAGCTAGTTGGGGGACCCAACAGCACTGTGAGAGTATGTGTATGGGTTAATTTATGCACCGGAGGAGAGAGGTCCATGAAGTTTATGAGTGGTCCATATTGGATCTTTCATTCTCACGTCACGCTGAAAATGGTACTGGCTTTTGTCTTGTCATGTTGTCATATTAGGCGGCACGTAGACCCGCATTATTTAATTATAAAACGTTTTATTATCTTTATATTTTCACGTGGCATTAGCCCACCTTCCGAATATTAAAGGCAACAGATCTGCATTGAAGGACTTGATTGCGGCAATGCGGCGGGTTTACTTTTTTCATGCGCATTTGTGATGATGCTTGGTGACTATACACCATTAAAAGTGAGATAGAATGAAATAGATTAAGATTTTAATCTTGTGGTGCAGCATATATTGTTGGTGAATGCTTTTATGATGCGACAACACGAGAAGAATACAAGCAGAACAAGTCGCGTGTGAGCATCATGAGCCAAGATTTTTGGCGCGGTTTTACTTCCTCTGGTAGATCAGCGCTGGGGAATTGTGTGGTAGGGCGTGTGTTGATAGTCAGTCATCGGTATTGGAAATTAACGGCTCCTTTATGATGGAGACACTTGGAAAAGTTGAGTAGCTTTCCTACAAAAAGGATGAGCATTTCTTTTTATAAATGAAAATGTGGAGGCGTAAGGGTAAGGCGCGGTTTAGTTTTACACCATCTCATTTTTTATCTAATTTCATTTTATTTTATTTTATTTTAATATTTTAATATTATTTAAATACAAATACTACTTACAAATACAAAGTCACTATTTACGTGAACAAATTTTTAAATAAACCTTACTCAGAACAAGAGATCAAAGATACCCTATTTCAAATATATCCAATGGGCTCTCTAGATATGGATAGATTTTATTCTATTTGTTGCCAAAACTATTGAGACATAGTAGGTAAAGACATTACTAAAGCTATTTCCAAAGTTCTAAATCATAGAGGACATGTTAAAAGTATGAATTATATGTTTATTGTTCTGATCCCAAAAGTCAAAAATCCAATTTCTCTTTCTAAATACTGGCCAATTTCTCTTTGTAATGTTATTTATAAAATTGTCTCAAAAGCCATCTCTAACCATGTCAAACACATTCTCTCTCATATTATATCATCATCCCAATGTGCCTTTGTCCCTAGTAGGCAGATTCAAGACAATGTTATTATAGCATTTGAAGCCTTCCACTCCATGACTACACGAGAAAAAGGAAAGTAAGGCCACATGACTATTAAGTCTGATATGTGCAAAGCTTTTGATAGAATAGAGTGGTTGTTTCTAGAAAAACTGGGTTTTAATTTGGCTTGGATAAGATTGATTATGCATTGTGTCTCAACCACCACGTATTCTTTGCTTATCAATGGTTGCCCTCAACCTCCCATCACCTTTTCAAGGGGTATTAGACAAGGTGACCCAATCTCTCCATATCTTTTTATATTGGTGGATGAAGTTCTTAGTTCTCTTATCAAGAATGCAAAAGTAGAAAAACAATTATATGGTTATCACATTAGTAAAGGAAGTGTAAATGTGAGTCATATTTTCTTTGCTGATAACATTTTACTATTCTGTTGAGCCAATGTAAAAGAATGGAATTATATTCATAATATCCTAGCACTTTATGAATTAGCCTTAGGCCAAAAAATCAACAAGATAAAAGCCTCCCTATTTTTCAACTCCAACACTAAAAAAGAAGTCAAGAACCAAATCATCAACCTAGCAGAAACTCATGCTAGTCAATCCTATCAAAATTATCTCGGCTTACTAGCACTTGTAGGGAGATCTAAACACAAAGCCTTCAAGAACATTCTTGATAAAATAAGAAGGAAAATGAGTAATTGGAAAACAAAATTCCTTACTCAAGCTGGGAAAGAAATTCTCCTTAAATCCATTGTCCAAGCCATACCTACTTACACTATGGGAGTTTTTAAACTTCCCAAATCCTTAATTTCTAAAATGAAAAGTCTTATGAGCAACTTTTGGTGGAATTTCATAGAACATGAGAAGCAAACTCATTGGATTGCCTGGAAACATATGGGGAAAGCTAAAGGGACAAGAGGTCTCGAATTTAGAGACTTCGAAAGCTTTAACATAGCTCTTTTGGCCAAGCGGGGTTGGAAAATTATCCAGCATCCCATGTCGACGCCCCAATCCACGCTTGGAATCGCACGAATAGAAACGTCAGGGATGAGCGACGCAAGGAAGTTCACCCCTCGTCATATCATTTGGGTACGTTTTTTTTTTAAACGTTGAAGAAAGATTCTCGCAGCGAAAAAGGTCAAGCCTTCTACAATATATATCACATGGTTTCGCTATTGATTCCAAAATAAATATCATACAGAGCCCAAGTAAAAGTTACTTAACTTGTCCAGATAAACAAAAGAGTACTTCCAACAAGCGAGAAGGCTTTACAAAATACATGTTCAGAGGGTTTTACAAAATAAAGTGGGCAGTACAATTGCCCATTAAGTTCAATATACATGCTCATTCTTTATCTTCTTCAGGCCTGGTCCCCAGCGAAGACGATCCAGGTCCAAGCCAGGCCCTACTTCACAAATCACCCTAGTGGGCGACTCAAAAAACACGTCCCAAGTGAAAGGACTCATCTACTCCTAACACCAAACAACACCCCGTAGGGCGTAAACCAGTAAGATGGTACATCGCCATCTTCAGTGACTCCTCCGCCCGTTGGCCCAGAAGATACAGAGTCACTGGCCCCATAAGGGTGGACTCAATCGGGCTCTTGGGGGTCTGAGATATCGTCTTGGGAGTCATACTCTGTTGATCCATTGTCACCTGCAACTACTTCTATCATTCCCAAAGGGGAAGGATAGTAAGGATATAGAGAGGGATGAGATTTTGGGAGAAATCTTAACAAGTACATTAATATTTCAACAAAAGCATTTCAGGCATACTTTTAAGCGAATAACAAGCAAATACATACATATACAGTAACATGGGACTCATGCTGGGACCGATGCACATGCTCATAACAAAATTCATCTTTCTTGTCTTTTCTCAATTTCCGATGTATACTCATTCATACAACCATATAGAAAAATTTTCTAGACTCA
Organism: Platycarya strobilacea; assembly: GCA_036898215.1. Lineage (NCBI taxonomy): Eukaryota > Viridiplantae > Streptophyta > Magnoliopsida > Fagales > Juglandaceae > Platycarya > Platycarya strobilacea. The sequence continues at coordinate 5,872,349 of CM072558.1, forward strand.
TATTCTACAAAGAGACATTTTATTCAAAATTTTTTGTCTTTTCTTATCTTAGGCGCCACTTATCGTATCATATTATATGCAATTTGAAAGCCCTCTTCTTTTCGTCATGACTTCATATTTTGGACACCTCACAATTCCCATAAGCACCGTGTGCTCCTCGCTAGTTACTATCACACCCGGCGACCATATCAAATCTAGGTGAATACGTTTCGCACCCTTTCGCACTCTTCATCACTCAGAGATTTCTTCCCGAATAACTACAAACTTCTTACATGGTGAGGCCGAGACTAGCACCGCTTTTAGGGCACCTACTAGCATTAGGTGCAATCACGCTCCAGATACCTTTTGGAGTCATACATGGTCTGCCGACTGTTCTTCGTCAACTCAGGGGCTTTCACTCAATTTAGACACTTCTGAGTGAACAAGAAATTCCACTAGGACACTACCTCATCCCAGCCTTTGGGGTTCTTCTAAACTTTTAATTCATTTCTTTCGAAAACGTGTTTGACTCAAAAACAGGATTTTCGTGCTTATGCATAAGACATGCGACTTCTAACCCTTGTGATGCAAAAACTCGAGGCGAACCCGAGAACACACATTTGGTCATTTTTCATACAAATCCCTCCTAATCCAATTCACCATTTATGCAAAAACACTTAGTTGGTTCTAATGGGTAAGTTAGGGCACTCGGCTACCACACCTAATGTTTGGGCCGTGACCCTCATTGTCTTCCCTTGGCGTTTTCTTCCTTCATTCATCTTCCTTTCACTCTCAAGTCCTAGGTCAATAGTTAAAACAAATTTTCTAACCTTACTAAAGAGTAAATCTGAAACCCTATAGTCCTTAGATTTTATATTTTCTACCTTATTTCATCAAAACAAGTATCCTACTGGGACACTCATGGAGACACAAAAAATATGAATGATATTCTCCTACTCTTTATGTTTCTAAATTCTCCAAAATATCCAAACGTAAGTATTTCATGAAAGGAAAATAAATCCTAAAAATTTCCACTCCAAGAAATTCTCCAAACTGAAAACTCCATAATCATGTTCCTTCTCTCTTTTTTTTCTTTCAAGCTTCAAACTTTTATTTTATCAAGCATGCATTTCTTTACCAACCATCATATCAATAATAGTAATAATATCTTCCAAGAACAATATAACTAGATTCCACCAATATTTTATAAATCTTCATCCTAGCATGGCATTTCAATAAACAAGGTATTGGCTACTGAAAATCAACATGCTTCTTCAAATGATCTATCCCACATCACCCAACATTCAGTAAGCTTAAACGTAGTCATGCTTGCATGTGTCATAGAAATTTCTCCTTAACAAAAACCACTAAAAATCATCAACATGTTATAACCTTCAACTTAATGGGAATATAGGTTCTAAACATGGGTTTGCATCTAACTAAAATAGTCTTTCTACCAAAAAGTTTCATCATAGCATAAAAAGCAAGAAAATCAAGCAATACAAGCATATTCACTCAAAAATATACTAGAGATACTATAGGTAAAATAAGGATATACTTATAATTCTCCTAACTAGCTTAGATGAGTTCTGAAAATATGAGAAATATTTTATTAGATTAGACTAAGAATACATCATTTTTAAAGAGGAGATTTCTTTTAGAAAAAATATGAACATAGAGAGTGTTCTTCCCTACACTTCTAGGTTTGTCTTAACTTAACAAAATCACTTACCTCTTCTAGAATTCCTCCTTTTAACGCCACATGCTTCTTCTTCTTCTAGGCTTAGAGTGTTTAGATGTTTAGGTGGTGGAGTGAAATGAAGCAAAGAGAGTGGAGTGGGAGGGTGAGTTGTCGTGAGGTAGAATGAGAGATGTGTGTGTGTGTGGTGACCGAATGAGGCAACCAAAAAGGTAAGGGAACAAGGCCATTCGGCCATGGGACTTCCCTAGGCTCTAGGCCACTCATTTCCCCTAAACTTGGAGTGACACTTGATGGGTTTGAAAGACCTTTGAGTGACCCTCATTACTTGATCACATTAAACCTAATCTAGATCATTCTAGGTTGAAGAAATAGTTTCCTTTCTCTCCCTATATGGCCGGCCTCTCTCAAGGGTTCTAAGCCCTCCCATCACCTCACATCACCTCCTTGTCTCCCAATCATCATCTCATATGTTAATCTAAGAGATTTGAGAATCTAAATCTTGGGAGAAGGCAAGAGTGGGGTTCGGATCCCTTGCCCTTTTTGCTCCATCCGAAACTCTCTCCTTTTCCTACTCTCCTTTCCTTCTTTTCATGTGCTCAATCAATCAACTATTCACCTTACTTCTTACACTTACTTGTCCTATCACTCTTACACAATCCTATAGTCTAGATTTGGTGGCAATAAGAATACCAAAAGGGGAGGAGAGTTGGCTACTCACCTCACTCGAATCCTCCTTCTCTTCTTCCCACTTTTTGCATCCATCAATCAACATCTCAAGTCATCATTCCCTTCCATACTCTTACACTCATGTCTTGTCTACTCTTACACAATATCATATGTCCATTCCATCTAGATTTGGAGGCAAAAAGAGAGCACACAAGGAGGGAGTGGTCGGCTACGGGTGAAGCGGCTTCATGCTTCACCCGTAGCCCCCATCCTTCTCCATGGGTTTTCTTTTCTTACCCACTTGTTCCATCACTCACTCAATCAACCAATCAAGCCCTCACTTATCTCCTCAAGATCCCTTAGCAATCATTCCTCAAGATTTGGAAATATGCTTGTGAGAAAACCCTAAGGGTATTCAGCTATAGCCCACCGAATCTCTCCCCCTTTTTCTCATTTTTAAATCCCACCAAATCTTGTATAGTCATTTGGCTAGATATGACAAGATCCTATGATGGTCTTCTTTGGCAAAAACCATTGTCTCACATGCCTATCTAGATAGGAAAAGATGTGGAAATTTTATCTTGATCTTCTCTTTCATTTATCCAACTAAAACAACTAGTCAACCTCCTCACCTACTAGTATTCTCCCTCTTTCACCTACTAGTCTTGGTCAACTTACAAAACTTTCCCTAGCTTGACATGTGTCCTCATGCATGGGCTTGGGTTGACTAATGGATTTCATTTCATAGACCTATGGGCTTGTCATCTCTACTTGGGCCCAAAGTCTTGGTTATGGCCTTAAGGCCTTCAACTTCTATGCCCACCTTTCAAGGCTTTATTAACTAAATTACCTAAGTCACCAATACTCTATTTGTTTAATTAAATAACAAAATGTGGTAGGGAAATTTGGGGTCGTCACATCCCAACTCCCTAGTTGCTCAAATTTTGAAGAATAAATACTTTCCTAAATATGGTTTCATGCAGGCAAAAGTTGGAGCTCAACCCTCCTTGATCTGGAGGAGTTTATGTAGTGTAAGGGCCTTAATAGAGGAGGGATCCCTATGGAGAATTGGTGATGACCAAGATGTTAAGGTGTGGAAGGATCGATGGCTGCCTAAACCCATAAGTTACAAACCCCAAGCCCCTGCCCAGATTCCAGATGCTGAAGCTCCTATCCATGATCTCATTAATTGGAACACAAAATGTGGAAACAGGAAGCTCTACAAGCTACATTCCTAGAAGTAAACACAAGCATTATCTCAAAAATTCCTATCAGCCATCACAAAGCAAGAGCCAAACTTATGTGGATAGGGAATAAAAATGGCACCTTTACTGTTAAATCTGCTTATCACTTACAGACGCAGTGGATGGAGAATAGAAAGGGCCAGTCTTCTTCTAGTAACATCAACAACCCCATCTAGATTAAGCTATGGAAAATGTAGGTTCCAAATGCTCTCAAAGTATTCATCTAGCATGCATGCCCTGATTCTCTACCTACAAAATTAAATCTGGTCGAAAAAGGCATTACTGAAACCCCCATCTGCCCAATATGCAACAAAGAAGAAGAATCAGTTGTGCACATACTCTGGAGCTATTCCTCAGCTTCTGATTGTAAAAGACCTTCAGATATCTCAATAATCATAGAAGGTGACAATGTTCAGGCTGTAAAGAACCTTAGTAGCAATAGAGAAAGAGGAGATAGCATCAGTTTGATTATACAAGACACCAGGAAACTGTTATCTCATAGAACTGGCAAGCTCACTAAGTAAAACTCTAATCAAAAACCTATTGGTTCTGCCAACTCTTTCCCAATATCTTCATTCATCGAAGCCAACGACAAACCATACATTTGAACCCAGAAAGGTTCATATTGAAATTTTATCTCTGTTAAGGGTGCATTCTCATCTACCTCTTGTAAAGAAATTAAATTGTGATAAACAAATCATGGTCGACCACATAAAACCCTATCTTTGTTTGCCAAGGAACTAGAATTCAATTAAAATTTATGTTCACCCAATTCTTTAAATTTTACCCAACTAGAAATTTGCCATACCTTGGTCATCGTCGAATGAAATGCTTCGCTATTGATCCCCTTACCCGACATGACCCCTCCTATGACGCAAAACCTTCTGCACGTTCCTCTGTTCTTCAAACTTTTACTTTGGACTAGGAAGACCTCACTCTCTTGGTTAGAGAGCTTGAGCTTTTCCCATTTTCTCCCTAGATCATCTGCCATATTCCATCATAAACTCTCTCACTCTCTAGAGAAACTAGGATTCCTTGAAGGAAACTCAGACCTATTATTCATTTCGAAGAAAGCAAAGAAAGGAAACTCAAATTCATTTTTGTCCTCCATATTGACTTGTGGGCAGAGTTTAAAGATCTTATTGTAGAAGTATAAGTTGATGCATTAATACAATATTTTTATATAAAAAAAAAAAGAATTTGAGCAAGACTTGTGTATTTAAAACTTGTACCTAGCATCACTCTCTTTATATTTACCTAAAATGTTTTATGCATCAAACGACAAAAGATGGACTAAAAAAATATTCTCATGCGACAAGTAAATACTAGAAAAGCATTTATTTTCTTGTAAAATAACTTAGATGAAGAAACTTTACATAAACCATTAGTTTTGAATCGAAGTAGACCATTCATGTCACTTAAGGCATCAACGAGTTTTCAGAGCTTTAAAGGAGAGAGAATAAGCACAATATAAGGAAAACCTTTTGAATGAGTTAATATTGATCTAGCCCAAGTTAGGAGCCCAAGACCCATCTTCCGTAAGGGATAGCTATTTAAAAGAGTTGTGGATCATGGACTATAGCTGTCTTGTTTATTAGGACAGATAAACCCTTGTGTTGTGGACACAAATAGAATGGTGACTAGATAATTCTATCATATTAGGAATAAGCCTTACTATGGCTAAGTCTTATGCAAAGTTGATCGACTATTAGTAATCATCCAATATTCTCTATGCCTATATATAGAGATAGCAAGTAACTGTCTAATAGATCTGATTGAGCATTCTTAAATTACTATCCCTTATTTGTTGCTGACTTAGGCATCGAAGGTGTCTCAGGCACACAATGCTGCTGACATTACTAATTGAAGGTGAATGATCATAGCTAGTGGTGAGACACGTCTCTACAGTGACGCCGTCTGTAAAATTATAGAAATGGTGATTTCAATCTCTCATCTAATTTTAATGTGGTTCTCTCATACTGACTGTAGCACGCTCTCAAGCAACTCCTGACCCAGACACTACACCCACAAACATGTAAACACATTAGTTTCGATAAAAGAAAGCTGAAGGTTGTATTCGATGCCATGGAGAATTCGAGGAAAGAGAACGAGGAACTAAAGTGTTGTAATCCTGACCTCAATGACACTACCATGCCCAGCCATAAGGAACAAGGGGAATGAAAAGCACATAGCAATGGAGGGATGAACGCGAAAGATATGGAAAAGGAAAAACTATACGACGAGCTGTGTAGTCTCGTCAACAAGTACTGGGAGATGGCAAAAAAGATGGGGGGATCCTTCTCATTGGAGTAGATGTTGAGCCGCACGAATCTACCTTATAGCGGAAGTAATAGTTATACAACTCTTGTCGAAGTTCAAAGTACCTCAGATAGAGATGTATGACGGGTCCAAAGACCCAATAGATTACTTGGAGAACTTCAAAGCAAATATCACACTTCATGACTTCTCGAGAGAGATTGTTTGTTGAGCTTTTCCACCAACCCTAAGGGGAATAATGAGAGGATGGTTTGGAACACTTAAGTTAGGGTCAGTGGATAGCTTTAAAAGAGTTGGCTAGATAGTCCTTAACACAATTTATGCCTAGCAAGAGGTGATCGATACCCAGCAGCATACCTTCTGACAGTTAAACAAAAAAAGAAGAGAGTTTGAAGACATACTTCACCCATTCTAATAAAGAAAGGTTAACAAAGAATGATCAAGATGAGAAGATTGTCTTGTTTGACCTGTTGGGTGTGATCTGGCCGTGTAGCTTGTTTATGAATGAATTGGTTAAGAAAACCCCTTATACCCTAAATGAGTTTATGGATAGCGCTGATGACTTTGTCAACGTCAAAAATATATAGTAGGATCTTGTAGAAACAAAGAAGTGGGAGTTGAAAGCGGATCATAAAAGTAGTTTCGAGGATAGGAAAGCAGCATCGTACCACTAATACGAGGTGTGAGAGGCAATAGGAGCATAACACCCACCTTATCAATAATAATCTGAACATACACGTGAAGAAAGAATCAGGAAAAGAGCACCGCCATCCCAAAACCATCAGTCTGGACATTACCAAAGAGTCAGGAAAAATATTGTTATTATCACCAAATAGACTCACACTGGATAGGAGACTATATGACCATGAAGAAAACAATATCAGGGCAGACAGGCTGACGCTTATTGTGACGATCCAAGATTTTCGTTTCCTGCTATTTTATTTAATTAATTATTTTAATTATAATATTAGTGATTTAAATTGGTAAGGATGAAGGCTTGGGTTTAGAATTGAGATTTGGGAGTATGGACTAGAGTATTGGCCCCAAAGTGTGGTATATAAGCCCAAAGGCCCATAAGTTGGATCCACTAGTCAACCAAGCTCACGCATGAAGACACATGTCACTTTAGGAGAGTTTTAGTAAGTTTTCAAAGACTAGTAGGTGTGAAGAAGGAAATACTGGTAGTTGAAGAGTTGACTAGTTGTTTTTAGGAGGGGAAGTGTGAAAATCCAAGATGAGATTTTCTCATCATTGACCAACTAGGGAGGCGTGTAGGGGAAAAAGAAGTCTTCCAAATTGGTCTTCATAGAATCCTACCATATCTAGGTGAATGACCCTTGCAAGATTTGATGGAAATAGAAATGAGGGAGAATGAGAGGTTTCAATGGAGGCTATAGCCGAACCACTCCATTTGTGTTTCCTATGTGATGTTTTCCAAATCTAGGTATAGGACAAATGTAAAATCTTGTAAGAAGGATTTGACAAGTGATAGGGGCAGATGTGGAATCATTGGAGAGAAGAAAAGTGGATGAAAGAAAACAAGGGGGTTCGGGTGGGGGAGTAGTCCACCACCTCCTTTTGTAGACTTTCTAATTGTTTCCAAATCTAAGTGATTTGGACATATGAAATTATGTAAGAGTGTAAGGGAGATGTGTGTAAGAGTGTATGATGGAATGGTGATTTGATAAGTTGATTGATAGTTGCTTGAAAGGAGAGAAAACCATGGAAGAAAAGAAGGGGTTTCGGATGAGACTAGAAATGGGCTAGTCAAATACTTCATGCCCATTTTCCCAAAAAAATGATCTTGAAATTTTGTGGAGTGACTTGTGAAGTGATTGGTGAGTGTGTGCAAGGAAAGGAAGGGCTTGAAGCCCATAGCATGCGCCGGCCATGTAGGAAAAGGAAGAAGAGATCAATCTAAGAGTGAGCTAGAAATAGGCATGATTGTATCCTATTGATAGCAGTCAATCCAAAGGTCTTTCAATTCATCAAGTGTCACTCTAAAGCCTAGGTAAATTAGTGCCTAAGGCAACTAGAAACACTCATGGCCGAATGGCCTTATGCCTTGCTTCCACTTCTTTTATTTCCTTCACTTGTTCACAAGCACACACACCTACACCTCTCTGCAACTCTCCCTTCCACTCTATCTCCACTTTGGTTTGCTTCCTTCTACCTTCTAAAACTCAAAATACTCTAAGTCTAGAGGAGCTAGAACAAGCATTCTTGAGTGGAAACACTTTTGAAGAGGTAAGTAAAATCCTAAGTCATTTCAAGCATAGAAACCTAGATTAAATCACATGCACACACTAACGTTTATGTTATTGAGATTTCCTCTTCAACCATATGTTTATAAACTAATTTGATAGTGTATTTTTATATATTTTCAGAGCTATTTTGCTACTTAGAGTATTGTAAGTCACTTCCAGTTTCTCTTTGGCATTTCCATGTATATATTTGAGTGAATGTATATATGTTGTTTGTTGGTTGATTGAACATGCTAGATTTGGTTCTCTTGATAGAAATGCTATGATTACTTGGTTAGAAATTCATGCTTAGCCCTTATGATCATTTTAGATTTTGATTCTTAATATGCTAGAGGATTTAGACAATTTGTGCAAATGGTTCAACATGATATTTGATCAAAAGATGCATGCTTGATGAAGATGAAATCTATGATGTTGTTGTTGGGCTCGTTTAATTGAGAAGTGTTTTGCATATTTAGCTAAAGAAATTCCATATTTGGTTGATGTGCTAAATAGACTCAATGATTATATTATATTATTGGTGGATTTCATCACTTTGTTAACTATGTAAATGGAAGTATGAATAAGATGTCACATGAGACAAATGCATGCATGCTAAAGTAAGGTTTAGATTAAAAACAGAAAATTTGTTGAAATTACATAAGGATTTCGGGTTTACAGTTCTAAGATTAATATGTTTAAGTGATAAAAAAAAATTCTTTCGTGAAAGGATTTACTTTTAAGTACTTGGAAAGTTTGAAAAATATGAAAACAAAGATAGACTAATGCCATAGGGTTCGGTTTCATGCCTTGAATGAAGTTGCTATTTTGGGTTGAAGAAAGGTGATTAAAAAGTTAATTTAGTGGCCCATAGGGTTCGGTTCAACCCCATTAGTTGTTAATAAAAATATTTTAGAAATTTTAACTAGGCTTGGAGAGTGTGTAGAAGAGAATCGAAGAGGAAAATCTTAGAAAATGGCCATGGAGGGTCTCAGCCCAACTCTAGTGGGGAAGGCCGAGCAACCCTTTTGGTTTATTAACCCTATTTGTGTACTTTTATATGAGAAATGATTTGAATCATGTGGTAACTAACTTGTCAATGAGCATAACACTCGGCACACTTGAACTTGTCTCACGTTTCGCATGCTAAGCAATAAGAGTTTGCATGTCCCATCCATGAAGCATGAAAATCAAATTTTGAGTCAAATATATTTTCAAGAGAAAAGAAAAGAAATCAAGTTTTGATAAGAACCCCAAAAGTTGGGATGTGGTAGTATCCCGGTAAAACTCCTTGTTCACTCAGGAGTGATTAAATTCGAGTGAAAGCCCCTGGGTCGATGAAGAACTGTCGGCAGACCATGTATGGCTCCCTTAGGAATTCCAGTGCGTGGTCAGACCTAACGCTAGTGGGTGCCTCTGGCCGGTGTTGGCTTTTGCCTTATCGGTATCTGTATCTGAAAAAAAAAATGTAGTCACTCGGTGAGTGATCACTGGGTGATGAAGAGCGAAAACACATAACATAGCCACTTAGGTTGATACAGTGGCCGGGTGCTATGATAACTAGCAAGGAACATACAGAGCATATGGGAACCGTGAGGTATCCATTCTGAAGTCTAGATAAGAGCGACTGTTGAGCCCTAAGTATGATCTGTATCTATATCCAAATCTGTCCGATCTGTAAATGGCGCCTAAGATAAGAATAAAAGAAAATGAAAAATTTTGTGAAGAAGGGTTTTCAAGTATGAGTCTAAAGAATTAAATTTTCGTGTTAAAACCCTTTTTGTGAAAAGAAAGTATAAGAAATAAGACTAAAAGAAAGCCAAGTTTTGTAAGTTTGCATGAGCATATGCATCTACAAAGTCATCGGTTGCATATGTTTGACGTAAATTTGTTTGTTATTCGCTTTCTTGTATACTTGTTAACGCCTTGGGTAATATTACTGTGTACTTACTGAGATTTCCTGAAATCTCACCCATTTATTTTTCTACTATCATTCTTTGTTGGGGGACAATAGACGTAGTTGCAGGAAATGATAGTATTGAAGACAGTGATGATCGGGGAGACTCCCCAGACCCCTGATGGTCTGGTAACCTTTTAATGCAGTGACCCCTATCTTGTATAGCCAGTTTATAAAAGACGTGCGGTGGAAGGTGCTCCATGAGCCCCCCGAACGACAATGCATCGGGTGTTTCCTCTCTTTGGGATCCGACGAGTCTATATTCATAGACCGCATGTATACTTCGGAGGTTGGGATATCCCTCCTACTTGGTGGGCGAGTAGGACTGACCCAATTCCTTTTTGGCCCTAGTGTGAAGGAGGTTAAATACGAGCCTCCTTCTAAATAGAGGGGAATGGAGTTAGCACCTAACTGATGTTGCTTAATTATGGTTATTGTATTTTGTGAAGTTATTTTGGGATATTAAAATTGTTAAACCATGTGATGTATGGTAAATCCCGAGTACTTTCCAAACTTTAGAAGGGTGTAACCTTGTCCACTGTAAAAAATTTTAATTACTGCCTTAAAACGAAAAGTTTTAGTAAGAATGAGGGGTGAACTTCCCTGTGATGTTCATCCTCAACGTCTCAATTTACGTGCGATCCCAAGCGTAACCGGGGGCTTCGACACATACAACCTCAGACATGGAGGACTCTCCCTCCCTTGGGAAGCTAAGAGAAGAGCAATAGAGTCCTAACAATAGTACTAGAAATCTACAATATAGTCGGCAATGAGCCTGAATGGGCTAGCGGCATTATCAAGTACTTGGATCCAGACAAACTCCCTGTGGTAAGAGAAGAGGCAAGAAAGGTATGAAGAATGGCGGGAAGGTATGTAAAGGTGGACTAGGTCCTTTATAAGTGGGTTTTCATGCCCCCCTACTACGATGCATCTAACTACAAGAAGCACAGTTCATTTGAGCAGTACATGAATGGATATGTAGAAACCATTCTGGAGGAAAGGAATTAGCCAAAAAAGTTAAAGGGCAGGATACTAGCCTAGTACACTCAGAGATGCTAAAGAATTTGCAAATAAGTGCATCAAGTGTCAGATGTACACACTAGTATCGCACACCCCTTAGAAAAGCTAACTTGCATGATCGTCCCTTGGTCAGTCGCCCAATGAGGGGTTGACTAAGTTGCGCCCTTCTGGTCAAAGAAGGGTCGAGTCAAATTCATGATTGTAGCAGTGGACTACTTTATGTGTAACAACTCTACCATGGAAGGGTGGAATCGCAACTTACTTGGCTTTCCTTTTTCATAAATAGTTTTAGAAAATAGGACGAGTTTCGTTCGTCTCAAAACCTTTCAGTTCATACCCAGAATGCAAGACTCCACGTTATAAAATAAAATATGATTTTACAATAAAAGAGGCTTACAGCGGAAAACATTTGATTTATAAAATAAAAAGGTCTTTCATACATTTTTCTTCTTCATACTTAGACTATCGTACTCTTCGCTTTTGGCCATCATTGTCCTAATGCGTACTCTTGTGATGGGGAGTGGCATACATAAAAATTGAAATGAGTCAAATACTTAGTAAGTATTACTTCATACTGTTTAAAATGTAATAACATAGGTTTTTATTCATGCATTCATCACTATGCATACGTATATACATACAAGAAAATACATGCATTCTTCTCCATGAACATTACTAGGTGGGGTTTACATGAAAACAATCAATTTTCTTTCCTTTTTAAATGTCATTTCTCCCACCTCCTATGATGCATTTACTTCTTGAGATTTAACGTGAACTAAATCATTGGGGACACATAACACAAGGCTATATACCCCTCATTCATAACAATATAGTATGCAATGCATCTAACTTACTAGTAATATGCAATAAAATTGTAGCGGAAAAATTCTTTCTAGAGGTCTAGGCAAAACAATAAATAGGATTGCCAAGTCACATGGTATTATAACTGCAACTATCCCAAAACAAGCTTAAATAAGCAATTGCACCATCAAAATAGTTGTAATCATTCATCCTGAAACCAATTGGAAATTTCCAAACTTCAACAAAGATAACATTGTCTGAAGTTCAAAACAAAACTAGGACATGTAAGTCCTCATTCCATGCTAGGAGTCTTGTTGGGCTAGTCCTAGTTAGCTCTTTCTTCATGCAAGATCCTCCTAAGTTCTTCAAAAACTTTCATAATTTCTAACGAAAAATGGTTGACCTCGTGCAACCTATCATAAGCAAAGCACTCCAAGGGACCCTCAGGGCTCTTTGGGGTCTCCTGAGCTCTCTTGGGAGGTTGTCTCTTGCGCTTCCCTATCTAAACCTGCAACCATGGAGGCCATAGGGGCTGGTGGTGGCATTGCAAATAAGGAAAAGTCTAGCATACCCATTTTGGGCTTAAGGGCTCGCAGCGGGGGGATATGGAGGTTACTAGAATTGGGCTTGGCGGAAGGGACTCGTTGGCGCAGGGGGAGTTCGTTGGAGCCAGCAGTGTAAATGTGTGGCCGACACTAGAGCCTAGGCAAAGTTGGAACCGAACGGCTAAAGGGGAGGGTTGGGGTCTTCAAATAGACAGAAAATGAACTTAAAATACTGATTTAAAAAAGCGTAAAATCCACTTAACTTAAAACACTGAGAGGAGTCAAGATAGAATATAGTTTTAACTTATCTTTAGTTTCTAAAATAATATTATTTCATCATTAATTAAATGATGAAACTTTACTAATTATTTTGAAAGAATAGCCATATATATAAATCAAAAATTTAAAGCACAATTTAAATCCCATAATGTTTTAAATAACAAAACCATTTTAATAAAAATGATTTTGTACAATTATAATATTTTGAAGACTAGGCTTAGGTCCAATAACACTGAAAATATCTCATACAATATTTTCAAGATATTTAAAATATTCGAGAGCATTAAAATACTGGACGTATTTTAAAATAAACTGTTATCTTTTAAAACATGCTATCAGAGTCTGGCATGTACCTTAAGACTTCTCCCAATCGAAAGAAAGAAGAGCAAAAGGTCACATCATTCATCCTTGGGAGTCGCTAAGCATTAGGGAGAAGGGAGCAGGTGTTACATTACGAAATGTTTTAAAGCGGAGGCTTTGAATACCATCAAGACCAAAATTGTGAAAAATTATGTTTGTCGATATGGAATCCTGTAAAGCATGGTCTCATGGAATTTTGATTTGGAGCACTACCAAGACTGGTGTGCTGAGTTAAAGATATGGGTCAAATATTCATTCCCAAGACACCCATAGGCAAATGGATAGGCGAAGGCCAAAAACAAAGCATCGCTGGGATATCTAAAGAAGAAACTTACGGGCTAGGAAGGGAAATGGGCGAAAAAATTGCCACGACTATTATGGACCTATAGGACCATGGTGAAGATCCCAACAAGAGAGACCCCATTTACCTTGACATTTTTAAATATCCGTTTAATTTTCATATGTGGCATGATCATTGAAAGTTTATCAAATAAGGAATAAGTATAATAAAAAATAAACTTAAATGTATGTTGGAAGGTTAGGAGTAGGGTTGGGTACAAAGGTGGTTTGTTTTATGTGGAAAAAGTGTCTAACTCGAAATTTCGCTTGACTTTTGGCTCGAGCGATATACAGGAAGATGTTTGATGTCTTCTAGTAAAATAGTCATAACTTGCTCATTTGATATCAGATTTGAGTAATTCAAAAGGCTATAAAAATCTAAGAGGAATATATAAAAATTTTATGTTTTAAATTTTAATACATATGGACTTAAGAGAAAACAAAATTGAGATAGAAGTGGAATATCTGGGCTGAAAATAGATAGGCATTGACTTAGAAGTTGACTAAGGACTTTGGATAAGATTAAGTCTTTGGATTATTTTTTAAATTAGCCTAATATTTGGACAAGTGTGTATATATGTAGAAATGAGGAGATTTTATCTAGGGAATTTCGTGTGAAATAAGAATAAATATCTATCAAACACTTGGTGTGCCTAGATTGATATTCTCGGGCTTATCTGTCAAATTTTAGTATAAAAATTATAACTTGGTCATAATAGGTCCAAATGAGATAATTCTAATTCGTATAGAATTATAACAGATAGATATAAAACTTTTCTGTTATGAGGTTTTGAATATTTGGAATATAGAGATGACTTATTCTGGAAACAAGTGGACAGTTTTGGTTTGAGATCAAATGGAACTCGAGTTAGAAGAAATGGATCCAATTGGGGCATGTGATGAAAATTGTGATTGACTATCAAATTTTCTAAGGTATTTACATATGTAGGAGTATGTTTCATAAGGATATGAAGTGATCTAGAAGATCTAGTTGGCCCAAAGATATGAAGCAAACATGAGAGGCAGAAATCTGCCTGAATCTATCCAAGTCTAACTAAGTGAGTTACAAACCAAAGTTATCCCAACCAAATCTTGAAATGGTCTTCTAGAACATGTCAAGTGGTGTCTTAGAAAGTGTAACATGTGATAAAATTGGATAGGATAGGGGCTCGGAGGCATGGCATGCCAGAAGAGGGCTGGAATGGCTTGGTTCATGCATGGTTAGATGAGTGCCACCTCATGCCTTATCTTATTAGCTCCCTTCTCAAGCTTTGATCAATTTTGGCTGACTAAAGTGACTCAATATTAGCCATTGGATGAATATTTTTACTGCCAAGCCTAAGATTTTAGGGGTTTAGACTCAATCATTTGGTTTTGAGGGTTAACACCTTATCCTCCAAAGCATTTAGGTAACCGGTTGCCTATAGCCACTATTCTCTTCATTTTCTTCTAAAGGGTTGACCACCCTCCTATATATATGTGTGTGGTGGCTTCTCTTAATCCCCTTGAGCAATAACACATGCCTATCTTGAGAGAAAACAAAGAAAAAAGCCTTCCTAAAACCCTTGAATCTCTAAACACTTCTAAGGTAAGTTATTGAATATGTTTGAAGAGAAATTTGCAAGCGTTTAGTTCTATCATCAATTCAAGCTTTGGAGAAACTTGTAAGTATACAATTTAATCTAATCTTGGTATAGAACAAGTGAATTAATGATTAGATCATGTATTTACTTGTTTGAGCTTAATTAATGTTTATAGGATTGAAATGAACTCTATGAGATTATGGATTGTTTTATTGGTCATAAAAAATGCTAGAAAAATTATGAGACCTTAGGAATATATTCTATGTTGTTATATGAAGAAAATTATATGAAAATATGAGGTCTTGATTTGGAGAAAAATGATAGATCAACCCTAGAACTTTCAGATTTAAGAGGGGTTATGTTGACAGATTTAATATCTTATGGTAAATTGGTTATAACGTGTTAATGTGATATCGGAATTGAATTATTCAAGAGTCTAAGGAAAGATAAGACAGATCTCTACAACTTTAGTGTTTTAAGTTTTAAAAGATAAGAACTCTATAGAAGGAGAAATTGGGATTGAATGGCAAAACAGAGTATGTGAGAATTTCAAAAAGGTGTTCTTTTTATATTCTAAACTATTAATAACTATAAGAACAAAGATTTATGTTTTAATAAGTAAAAATAAGGTTTATGTGAAAAGATTGCATGTTTTAGATTGAAAAATCCCATGATCTGTAATCTCGCTCGACCCTCGTTCAACCGAAGGATCGAGCGAAGAACAACCATGAACCATCGCTCGACTCTAGCTAGATGTTTGGCTCGAGCGAAGTCCAATTCAAGACTTCGCTTGATACTCGCTTGATGTCACACTCGAGCGAGTTCTAACCCAAGAACTCGCTTGAATCTCACTCAATACCTTACTCGAGCGAGATACCCAGTTTGCTTGAAGTTTGCTTGATACTTTGCTCGAGCGAGTTCCAACCCGAGACTTCGCTCGATTATCGCTCGATACCTCGCTCGAGCGAGATACCCTGTTTTGCTAAAATTTAGGGCTTTGACTAGAATAAATGTTGAAGTTGCAATATAGGAGAATTATATGTGTTACCTAAGCATATAGTTATGATTATATGATAAGCTTAAGGGTACATGCATTTTTAGTATGTGATGAATTTTAAGAAAAAGTGCATGGCATGTACTTGAAAAACATTCTTAAGAATAAGAAAGGAACAACTAAGAATACATTATATGAATAAGTTAGTCATGTCATAACAGAGACGGCGAGACGTAATGCCCATATGATTGACATGCGGACAGGGACGGCGATACATAACGCCTGTCGTAAAAGTAAGAGTTGTGCCATGATGGGGACGGCGATACGTAACGCCTGTAGGATGGACATGACTAGCGGGGACGGTGATACGTAACGCCTGCTATGCTACATATGTTCCTTGTCAAAACGAGAACGGCGAGACGTAACGCCCAGAAGATTGACACGAGACTCATCAAAACGGGGACGACGATACGTAACGCCTGAATGACTGATGAGTTATATGTGATGGAGACGGCAATACGTAACGCCCATCGAAGATAAGAGATAAGCAAGACCCAACAGGGACAGGGATACATAACGTCTGTCGAGGATATGCAATAAGTAAGATCCCAATTGGAACGGCGATACATAACGCCCATCGAGGATAAGAATTAAGTAAGACCCACAAGATTAAGAAATAAGATGTAAATATAAGTTTCAAATATATGATGGTGGGTCTAAGTGAGATCTAAGTGAGTATGGGAAGAATGGTCATTGACATGCATAACTCCCATAAAGCATTCTCATAAGTTTTATGTCTGTGATCATTGCTATGTATGATAATTGCTAATGTTATCTATGCCTTATTTCGTTAACTGTGTACTTACTAAGATTTCTTGAAAATCTCACTCTTTTATATTTTATCTATTATTCCTTATGGAATGATAGAGTATGTTGCAGGAGTAAATAAATTGTCATGAGACTCAGTCTTCACAGGAGATTCTAAGGAGTCTCAAGGGTCCTACTATATATTCTTCTCCTAAGAGAATGATCTCATGTACATGATCAAATGGAATAGCAAGAGTATCGGATGGCAGTAAGAGCTGATTTTTGTTAGAAGAAAATTAACTGAGTTATGTAAGTTATGGATTTGATATATTATGATAAATGAAAAATTATGAAGGATATAGTTTTAATATGCCATGTGATATATTTATGCAAGAATTACATCTCTTTGCATGTATTGAAGATTTATCCATTTTCGTTGCGTTTTGCATTGCACTTAATTAGTAAGTTTAGGTGCATGCATAGTTTTAAAAAATAAAATAAAATCAGGACGTTACAGAAATTGGCCTGCCAAGTTACCACACCCACCATTTAGACACGTTCGAGAATGGTAAAGCCTTGGAAGAACACCTTGACCTCCTAGATGAAGAAAGAAATGCAGCTAAGTTTGGTACCAAGCTTGACAAGAAAAGGCAGAGCACAACTTGTGATGACCCAACATTTTCTCCATTTGATTGTCATAATTGGGGTAGTTAAATTTTATCTTAGAATTATTCTTGACATTTTATTATAACTTTTTGGAAATATATGTTGCTAGTGACACTTTGAGTTCACCAAAGTAGGTAAGATTTTATTTTATTTTTAGGGAATAAAGGAGAATACAAACAAAGGAATTCTTTTGGGAATTTCAGCCATGAGAGATATGTATTAGAAAGTCTAATACCTAAATATTTGAAAATGGATGGTGAACACATGGCATCAAACTAGGTAAGTGTTTAGGAGTTGGAGTTAGGTAAAAGGGTAGTTTGTTTCCAACTAAGGAAGGCCACAGTTTGGACTTGGGAGACAA
Organism: Platycarya strobilacea; assembly: GCA_036898215.1. NCBI lineage: Eukaryota > Viridiplantae > Streptophyta > Magnoliopsida > Fagales > Juglandaceae > Platycarya > Platycarya strobilacea. The sequence goes on from CM072558.1 coordinate 5,890,172, forward strand.
AGATATTCATCCATTTTACTTCATCTTACTTGATATACAAGAAGTTATAGGTGGCAAGTGATGATTAGAAGAAGAGAAAAACCAAAACATTTAAAGATATGTCTTGGATAAATTTCGGCTATGTTTAGTTGAATGGAAATTCTAGTTGGCCCAAAGTCAATGGAGGACACATGGCATGAGTTAAGCTTGTCTAGAACTAAGAAATCATGAGGAAAATATATTTTGTCACCTAGCTAAATGAGGCCAACGAAAATGAGAAAGGTGAAAGCAAGGGAGCACTGACTTTGGCATGTAGGAACCAACTTAGTATTTTGTAGTGTTTAAAATATTTTTTGTAACATATAATAACATGACATGTGTAAGGACAAATGGCACCACTTAGCTCAAGATAAGTCTAGGTCATTTCAAATGCCAACTAAGTCTAAAAGAGAGGAAATGAGTACACTAAGGCCTAAAGGAAATGCCAACCCTAGTGTAATCCAAGTGTCTTTAGATTTTCTTCCACCCTTTAGCTTAGAGATTTTAACCAACTTATTAATTTGACATGTATATGGACACATGGCATTTTAGGGACTTAAGCATGAAATGATTTTCGGATGGTAGCAAGGAGAATTGGAGGTTGCCAAATCTAATCTTTGTCTAACTTTGGATTGTTGATCAAAGGTAGAGATAATATGCATATCTCAATTTTTGGCATTTCCCCTACGTGTCATAAGATAAGCCCATGATCATTTGCTTGCCAACCAAGCCTAAACAACATAGTATGATCACCCTAAACCTAAGATGGACAAGTGGCTCACGGCAAGAGGTTGTGTATATGTTTCAAGATTTTCTTTCCACTCAATTCTACATAAGATAGTCGACCAAGCCTCATAAGGAGTTCTGTCCATTTTCTTATTCCAAACTCTCGGACAAGATAAGATCAAAACCCTCTCCACTCTCTCATACACTTATTTATGTTAACAATCCATTTTTAAAGCTTTTAGGTGTGGTTTCAAAGGGATTTTTCCAAGGCAAAACTCTTTTATAAGTAGAATATCTTGGAGGAAATTGTAAGTGCACATCCAACCTAATTTTAGCATTTATTTGTGTATATAGATGTAACATGTTACTAGTTGCTCCTTTTGAGTGAATATCATGCCTATTCAATGATTAATCCCACCTATGATTGTGATAAGTCATTTTATGAAAAATAAAGAAGTTTATGAAGGAAATCTTTTGTAAAGTAAGGGTTTATTTTAGAGAATTGATAGGTGAAGATTGGTTAACAAAAAAAAGTTGAGTTTTGAGACTTGGAAGGGTTTGGCCTTAGTAGGGTATCAGAAGGTGTGTTAAGTTTTAAATTTATAAGTGATGTGTATATCATTTTATTTAAATTCTTGAGTGATTGAGGAGAATTATTTTATTAAATTTTTGGAGAATAGTGGATGGCATATTAGTGGTGAAATAGTTATTTGATAAAAGATTAGTTGAAGAAAAATTAGTATAACAAACAAGAGAGAGTTTCGGCTATGGGCTAGTTTGATCTATTGATAGAGTTTTCAAGATATTGCAAGTGGACAGTAGGTTGATTTTAAGGAAAAGGGGAAGAAATTTTTTTGTAAACTTTACCTTTAGGGTCTGGCCCTATACTTTTGAATTAAGGTGAAATTATTTTGATTTGTTTTTTAGTAAAGTTACCTATGTTTCAACTGAAAAAGAAGTTTGATATAAGAATGATCTGTGGGATGTAAATGCATTCTTTTAACATGTTATGTGACCCACAAAACATGTGGCATGCAGTAAGAAGTCCAGTAGTACATGCATGTCTGACTACGTGATAAGATTTTATGTTTTGGGTCATACTATTTTTCAAGAAATAAGATCACGAAATTTTACAAGAACAAGAAAAAGAACAAGATTATGAAAAGTTGCATTATGACGGTAAAAATGATTCGATCTGTCAGACGACTGACGTGCCGACAGTGAAGGCGATTCGATTTGCCGTCATAAAATGAAAGTCGTGTCATAATGGTGAAAGCGATTCAATTTACCATATGACTGACATAACTTGGCGATGAAAACTAGGACTGTAATCGAGCCGAGTCGAGTCGAGTTTTGGCTTGTCGAGTTCAAGCCCAAACTCGATTTTTTTTTATTCTTTATTTGAGCTCGACTCAATAAACTAAATTTTCAACTCGAGCTCGAGCCAAGTTCGAATTTCTTCTTAAGTTTTTTGAATAAAATTTAGAAATAAATAAATAAATAACTATTAAAAAATTAATATTTAATATCTAACTAGTTGATATTTATTCATCATAATAATATGTTATATGCTTATATATTATTAATAAATACGCATAATATGATAGCATATAGGTATTTTCCATGCTTTCCACGTACTAATATGTGAAATTATTAAATTTTATAAACTAATTATTATACAAATTATAAAACATAACTATGAAGTATATTCACCATATAGATATAAGTAATAAGATTACACATTACATATTAATTACAAAAATACTATACTTATATTATTAGCAATATATATAACATATATATATGTGTATATATTTATCAATATATAAATAAATTTTAATTGAGTCGAGCTAACGAGTTGACTCGAGCATAAATGAGCAAACCTTAATGAGCCTTAGCTGAGTTGAGTATGTGTCACTTACTAATCGAGCGGGCATCTACTTTCACGAGCGAGCTTTTTTTTCACGAGTCGAGTTCGATTCGAGATTAACTGAGCGAATATTGAGCGGGCTGTCGAGTAGCTTGGTTCATTTAGAGTCCTAATGAAGGCGATTCAATCTACCGCCATGATAAGAAAAATCACGTCACAATGGTGAAGGCGATAGATGATTGACGTGAATATGAAAGCTGACAGTGAAGGTGATTCGATTTGTCATTATGCTGAGAAACCCGACGATGAAGGCGATTCCATCTGTCATCCCTCATAAAGTTAAGACTTATATGAACAAGAATGAAAATATTAAAATTAAGATTTTCATGAAAAATATACGTTACGTCACAAAAGATTGTGCACCTGTCTCAATTAAGTCATTTTTCTAAAAAATTGCATGTTTTATAAAGAGGTACACAAGTCATATATAAGTCATGCGTAAGTCACGCATAAGTCATGTATAAGTTATACATAAGTCATTATTTATGAGCTTTTTGATCTTATTATGGGCAATTACATGTTATTTGTATATATATAGTTGTTTTTTTTTGTTATGCTATTTGTGCACTTATTGAAATTTCTCGAAATTTCACTCTTTGAACTTTACCTATCATTCCTTTCGAAATAATAGATTTTATTGCAGAAATAAATGGAGATCCAGGACACTCGAGAGACTCGAGTGAGCCTTGAGGGGCTCACTAATTACTCTCTTTTTGACAATTATACCTCCCATATGTTAGACTATATGTTGGAGGAAGTAAGACAACATACATCTGCATTGTCTGAGGAGCGGCAATAAATAGGGTGTTGTTTGTCATTGAGTTAGGATGCTTCTTTGTCTTTGAGTGGTGTCTATGTAACGCCATCAGGGAAATTCCTCCAACAAGATTTTGAAATCAATGTGAATATGTTTCGATATGGAAAGGAGTATCAGGAGGTTAAAAAGGAACCCCTATGATAAAAGGGGCAGTTATATGATGAGTTATGTCTGTATTTTGAAAACACTTGGGGTTGTAAAACTTGGTTTTCTTGTGTTTATATATATATATATATATTATGTTGTGGGACTTATGAGTTGTCTTTACCATGTGATCACTTTATGTAAAAGTTAGATCTCTTTGAGTTTTTTGGAAACTGACCTTATTCTACTGCGATGAGCATTGTATGTTATTAGTAAGTTTCAATACATGCGTAATATTTCTTACAGGAACGTTGGATATGTAGCATTGTGTTACCTATCCGGACTCTTCAATTTACATTAAATCTCATACGTAAATTGGAGACGTCACACTACTTCAACAAGAAAGTTATACCAGACATTCAATATAGGCACGGAGATCAAGAGACCACATGACCCTTAAACACCATTGATAAGTCTAAAGATTTCTGGTGCCCATGAAAAAAGGCATGGAGGTCAAGAGACTATGTAACCCTTAAATACCAAGGACAAGTCCAAGATTTGAAATGCCTGCAAAAATGGACGCAAATGTAAGGAGACCCTGCGACCCCTTATATACCAATAACAAGTTCAAATACTTATGGTGCCTACGAAAAAAGGGCGGGAAGATCATGAAACTAAGCGACCCTTAAACACCAATGACAAGTCCAAAGACTTGCAATGCCACAAAAAATGATGCAAATGACAAGAGATTGTGCGACCCCTTAAACACCAATCACAAGTCCAAAGAATTGCGCTGCCCACAAAAAGGGCGCAGAGGTCAAGAAACCCCACGACCCATCAAACACCAATATAAGTCCAAAAACTTGTGATGCCCATGAAAAGGGGCGTGATGGTCAAAAGACCACCTAGTCCTTAAACACTAGGGAGCGGTTTAAAGACTTGCGGTGCTCGCGAAAAAGGGTTTGGAGCTCAAGGAATCATGTGACCCCTTAAACACCAATGACAAGTCCAAAAACTTATGCTGCCTACGAAAAAGGGCATAAAAGTCAAGAGACCCCGCAACCCCTTAAATACCAATAACAACTCCAGATACTTGTGGTGCCTATGAAGAAGGGGCACGAGGTCAAGAAACCAAATGACCCTTAAACACTAGTGACAAGTTCAAAGACTTGCGATGCTCATGAAAGAGGGTGCGAAGGTCAAGAGACTGTGCAACCCCCAAATACCAATGATGAGTGCGGTGCCTAAAAAAAGTGTACAGAGGTCAAGAGGACTCACGACCCACACAAAATGCAAGGAACAACTGAAACATCCTGTAAATCATGGGACTAAGGGAAAAGGCTTTACATATTATTAATGCCCAAAACATCAAAACAAATAGTATAAGGTGAAAAGCAAAACCCGCCCCTAAATGGTCACAGTTTGTACAATGCATAAATTATTACAATCATTGCACAATGGAAACAACCTATTACACAACAATATGCACAAAGTTCAGAAAACAAGAAAGCTAAGACTAGGACCACCATAAGGCAGAGGTGGGTGAGAGTCTTCAAAAGTGTCGAGAATGGTGTATAGACCAAAGGCGTCAACAAACTAATGCAAGGCTGCATCAGGCTTAAACGTCTCTAAATCTAGACATGTGACCTAAGCTGCAACACAACCTCCCCATAACCGTAGCCAAAAGCACAATCCCTTATGCCCTACACAAATTCCAGCTAAGGAGAGAGGCGATCAAGCTCCCCCTAGCAGAAACCAAGTTAGATTCCAACTTCTCCACCTACTTAGTGCACTTCTTCAATCAAGTATCCAAGTTCAGAAGTTTTTTTCCATTCTTTCTTTATTGCTCATTTGTTTTGGTGCAATTCTTCTTGTATTCCTTGTGCCGCTTAGTCAGCTTCTTTAAATGCATGCCCCTCAGAGAGGTTAGGATTAGCTATCTACCTACCCTAAGTTTGAAGCAGCACACCTAGGAACTGACAAATCCTAGCGAGTAGAATTTAGCTCCTCTTTGAGGGCGAAAAGTTAAGTGTGAGCAGGAACACGGTCTTACTCTTAACTTTTTGACAAGGGAAACTTGAGCACAGGTAGAGTCACACTCTGACTCTGGCAATCTTAGCCTTAATATAGTCTAGGTGCCAAACTCCCTAGCACGTCATCTTAGCCTTAATCACAAAGGATCTCCAAGTTCTCTACCAGTGAGTGTGTGTAACAATTTGCCTATACAAGAAGAACTTCCAACTCAGCCCTTTCAGTTTTCCATTTATTGAATTACCTCTATGTATAGAAAGCAAATACACACTTGAACAAACTTCATCATCTAAATCACGATGATATGCCCCGATCCATGCCACTTGTGATACCACCAAATTATGTTTTGGATCGAACGAATATCTAAAGTATTGGGACATACCACATAAGATTACCTAGTATGAATCTAGCAATATGCAATATTCGAGCAACTTGTGTAACTTGACCAATGATGTTATAATACAGTCCAAAAATCTATCTACTAAGGTCACAAGATCTGCATGACAATGGCAGCATCTAATCAACCTCCTTTAATAGACTAGGCTCGTTCCCTCTCCTCGACTTGACACATTTCCTACATTCAGGGGCAATGATATTTGGGACAATCATGGTGAGATTTGAATACAAATCTCAGCAAGTTAACAGAAAATTTTCATACAGGTTAATGATGCATGCATGACAGTAAAGTATGAATGTATAATCAAAGTCGTAAACAAGCAAAAAATAACTTGGCTTGTAATATGGAATAAACTGACATAACATGAATTGAAACATGAAATGAACTTGAGACATAACTAAACATGAACATAAATAGGGCTGCAAACGAACAGAGCTGCTCGTAAACAATTTAAACTCAACGTATAAACTCGATTCGAACTCAGTTCATTTAATAAATTAGTTGTTCGTGATCACTAATATTGGTTCAAATATTAAACGAGCTAAATTTGTATAATCTTGACTCAACTCAGTTTATATTCGTGAACAAGATTCGTATAAACTCGACTCAACTAGTTTTGGGTTTGAAACAATACTCGTAATATTTATACATACATATATATAATCTTACATATATTCTTACATATATATTTTTATTATATATATTTTATGTGTTATATATATTATTTTTAATACTTTATATAAGTAATATATTTTGTTACTTTATGTAAAAGTAACCTATTTTGTTTCTTTACAATAATAATGTATTAAGTTCACAAAAAAATTATTTAGTCAAATATTTATAAAGAATAAGAAACTCAACTAATTACTCGACTAAGTTCGGCTTGATTCATGCGGATCGTTAGAGAGTAAAAACAAAGATCGATAAATAACTCGATTCGTATTAAGCTCGTCTTTGATCGGCTCGAATTCAACTCGACTAGGCAAATTCTCAGCTCGACTCAAACTCGAACTCGAGTTATTTGAGTCCAGCTCGATTCGATTCGACTTGAACTCATCTATGATCGGATCGTTTGTAGCCCTAAACGTAAAATATAAACTGAACATGAACTTTGAACACAACATAGACATGAACTTGAAATATGATTGAACATTACATTGAATATAGTTTGAACGTGAACTTGAAACAATACTGAATACAAACTTGAATATAGCATGAATATGAATTTGAAATACATGAACTTGAAATTTTGTTCACTAAACTTGATAATTAAACATGACCTTTTGGGTGCTACATGGATCCCCTTGAGCCATGTGTTCTCGCTAATTATCACATCACAACACAGATATCTACATTAGCTTTGAGTGCATTATGATATGCACTAGTTTATGGGTGTTTGCACCAACTCTATACACACTTAAGTTCATACCAGTTTACAAGCATATGCACCTGCTATGGATACACATACTATACATATCCAGTGATAGGTATATGCACCCACACGAGTACATATAACATGAAATTGAAAAGTGGCACCATCGGCATTAGTGTCACTATGCTCTAGCGATCAATTAATTACGTCCCTTTCGCAACTCGTTGATCTTTACTTTGTCAATCCAAGAAATTTAATACTAGTTTAAACACTCTAACATAAACAAACTTCATTCTAGCACTTAAGGTCATTCTAGACATAAACAAACTTGAAATAACTTGAAAAGATGTTCCTAAGACTTCCAAAGTCCATTAACTGTTGCAACTCCTTCCAATTCCAAAACTCATAATCAAACCGAAATATTACAACAAATATCCTCATATCCTAAGTTTAAATTATGCTTAAAACATTAAACAAAATTATTTTTCCTAGACACAAAAATGTTTAGTAAAACAGTATAAACTTTCTAACTAAAATACAAACTCTTGAATTTCAAGATTTTGACCTATTTCAAAATAGGTCCAACAACTCTAAAGATTCAAGACTTTCTTCTAACATGATCATAACACATTCCTAAGAACTAAAGTGTACACATACAGGTCATCAAAAATCACAAAATCACACTTAGCAAAAAATAAAATTATTTTTTCAACTAGTTCTGATCAACCACTTAATCCATGAATATCATGTTGAGATCTTCAAACCAAAACATTACATGGTTCAAACAGATGTTTCCTGAACCATATCCAAGAAGTAAACCTAAAATTTCAAGGCTAAAAATAAATCAAAATATGGATCTAGTCTAATACATCAAACTTTTGACCCAACCGAGTATTCGCTTGCATAAAAATTCATATATTTGATCCAACACCAGAAATATTTAGACTATCATCCTAACATATATATATAAGGTTTAGTATAACCAAATAAAAACATCAAGTCCATCGGAGTAAGATTAAACCACAAATGATTCATACTTTCTTAAAATAGAAACTGTTTTTCCTCTTCTAATTTTGAATTTTGTAAATCTATGAAAATAGTTCATCAAAAACTTAGATTGTGCAACTAATCTCCAACAAACAACTATATAAACATGTTGGCAACAATTTATAAACATTTCTTACCAAGATTTGTCCATTAGCATTGTCAAAAACTCTAAAATACAACATGTTATCTAGATTGTCGTGCAAATTGACCTCTGTACAATTAAAGCAACTTTTTACCAATAAAATAAACTTCTAATAAAATAAAATGATACCCACAGAAACTAGACTCAAACCAGAACAACTTTAATCAAAGAAACATTGTGAAACAATACTTATAATATTTCCCAAAATGACATTAAAAGATTCAGAAATCTACTTAAAGAGTTTCTAAGAGTTTCTCTCCAAGAATGGGAATGAAAAGGGTGAAGTGAGGGAGGAAATGACATGCATGCCAAAAGGACTTGTAAAATGGGAAGGATAGCCTTGAAGTGACATCTTTAGGGATGGTTCTTGGGTCATGAGAATGTGAAAAATAGTGAGAATGAGTGGGCTCCTGCAGCTGCTGTGTGGAAGGGAGGTGATGAGATGGATTTCCCTCTCATATCAAGGCACCATTTTGGGGCTGATAAGGGTAGAGGTTTATCTTCCATGGATGGATAAAAACTTCCAAAAGAAGCTTTGCCAATGTTGCCAAAGTTTGTGGGCCTTAAACAAGTGGGCTTGATTTGGGGGTTTGGTTAGGATTTGAGATGTTATCAAGCCCAATTTCAATTTTTTGACCTAATAAAATTTTCAAGATTTAAAGTGTTAGATAATGATGCAAGAAATCGGATCGAATAGGGTTTGGAGCCTAACTTTAGGGTTAGGAGAAATCGTTTAGGATTTCGATTTCAACCAAAATTTTGGGGTTTTAATTGGATTGCAATCATTCAAGGTTTCACTAGGGTTGAAAACCCACTTTGATTTGGTATAATTTGGATAGTTGTATGGAATAGGATTTTTCTTAGGTGGCATGACCTTACAACTTGATTTCCTTCACAATCCATCTCATCGTTCCTCTTACCTCTTGGTGCCAAATGTCCAATACTATTCACCAAATGTGACTATGATCTTATTAGGTGTCCAAATAAAGCTTGTCTAAACTAATTTGGATATTTCACAATGTGATTTTCAAAACACTATACTAGATACTACTGTTGAGGTTACTATTCAGTTCAAGAAAGTAAAAATTAAATTTTGCACTATAAAATCCTAAATATTTACACTAAACTAACCATACAATTTGTTTATTGGAATTCAACCCCAAAGTACCTCAAAATAACCAAAATGCATTTTTGAACAAGTGTTTCGTCTGAAAACTAAAAATAGTTTTATTACACTATAAGATCCTAAATAATCAATTGAGTCTAATTACGCAGACCATATCACATTAAGATATTTCTAGCTATCTCAAACAAATAAAATCGCATTTCTGGCATCGTAGTAAGTGGTCATATTAACTGTGCTGACAGATTAGAACTTACGCTATTAGTTGATTCGTTAAAACTTACATGATTTTTATGTGATTCCTACAGTCTTTAGAAATTTTAACATTGAATTTCTAGCATGCTGGTACACTGCCAATTCATCAACACATTACAATGGGGAAATCAATAGGGGAGGTTAGAAAAAGATGAAGACAATGGCAATATCAATAACGATAAATAAGGGCAAAAAGTAATAAGTCATGTACTCAAGACAAGAAATTTGTTGTAGCTAGCCAACCGTGTGACTAATAGCTTCATCTCTATCAAGAATAGAGAGGGAGAGGCCTTTCTAGCCCCTTCAGCCCCTTTACATGAGCCCTCGATCCAAGATGGCAACGGGGACCAAGGAAGAAAGCGCTAGGTGCTGCCGCCATTGAGTCCATCCTACTCCCAAGAGCATCACCGAAGACCTCTTCTAGGCAAACATTGTCATTCCCAAAAGACAACCACCTCAATCTCGACGTCACTCACAAAAACACCTTCCTCAAAAGCAGAGGACTCAATGTCATCCCCAAAAGTGGAATGGAAACTCGAGCTCCTCCAACTGCCTGGTTAAGTAGAGGACTCTCTCCACCTAAGAAAGTAGTAGGCAATGAGCGAGGAGTCGAACTATTGTCCCCCACACTCCTCTCAAAGCTCCTCAATCAAATTCTCATACTGATCGTCGCGCTAGCTATCCATGTTATCATCCTACTCAATCTGGCCAACCTTGCTGCTCTAAGTGCCCATTGAGGCCACTAGTTCAACGAGACCTAAAGAAAAAGCAGCATGTACATTAAACTTTACCTTGCTGCCTCCCACTAATAAATCATAAATGCAAGGTTTGGAACTCAATCGTTGGACTCGATACCGAATCAAGTATTTAAAGAGAAAGATTGAAGTCAAAAGCTATCACCAACACCCCTTTTGGCTCCAGGAGATCATGTACCTCTAGTATCAAGGCTGGGATGTTTCCTGGGAGTCTTTCATTCAAAATCAAAGTGAGACCTTTTTGTGGGGGATGACACGATGGCTTTGGTTAAAAAAAGGCAACCATGAACCTTCGAATGGTTGGACATCACCAAGAAGTAGTCAATGTTGGCATGCATTAGAAGAACCTCGGTCCAAATCTCGTCCTCATGTTCAGCCACCCAAGCAGCAGCCCTACCAACATTGGATTGCTCCCATTTAGACAAGGAGGGTAAAGCTACTGCCAGCCCTTTATCATCTGGGACCTTATCCTAGGTGGCTCTAATAGGAAACTCTCATTATGCAGCCTCTGAATGAGTAGATTCCCAATCTATACCAAAAACAAAGAAAAACTTCCTCATCCATTTCTTGAAGTTTGAATGGCGACTATTAAAACGAGCCAAGTGATAGTCTTTGATTCGAAAGCCACAAATATTGCTTGTATAGCTCCTCAAAGAATAAAAAGCCAAGAAGTATCACCATACAAGAATAGAGAAGAACTCACCATGCAAGAGAGTGAAGCTGTGCAAGGGCCAACATCAGAAGTTCAAGAACATCACATATTGGGCGACATAAAGGGAATATAGACTATGCGTGAGGGCACAGACAGGTACAACAAACCTTTCAGCAAACCCTTTTTCATCAATACAACCCATGGTAAGGAAGTTCGAGGAGTATCGAATTTAGTTCATGTAGGAGTTGTGTAGATTCAAAAAAATCCTTGGAAGCTAGGGTGGAATGTTTTCCACGGATGAAAATTTTGGGATATAGGGAGATTGGCTGTGAGTTGGTATCTGAGATACATTTCGCTGGATCATTGTCACAATCAAGGAACACAGAAGAAAGGGAAAGGAGGAAGGTCGAAAGCCAAAAATCACATAGTAGGTAGGTCAAAACGGTGGGGACTCAAGGATGTTAAAAAGACGAGGAAGGATTGGAGGGAAGATGAAAGAATGAGCAGGGGAAGGGAAATGAAGAAAGGTAAGGACTGCAGATCAACATCATATGACTAAATGACATGATAAATTGAGAATGTGGTGAAGGTTACAAGGTAGTTTATACACATTTTTCGAGTTCTAAAATTCTCGCCCCTAGGTAAGCGGAAATAGCGAGTGATGTGATTAAAAAAAGCTTTTATTATGAAATTCCACACGTGTATATGTGACCAGTGACATGAATTAGCAGGATAACTGAAGGAGCCAATATTGCTCTCACCCAAGTTAGAGGCCTAAGGCCCATCTTACGTAAGGGATAACAATACAAAGGACTTGCGAATCATGGACCCTAGTCATCTTGTTTATTAAGGTAGATAGACCCTTGCACTATAGATACAGAAAGAATGGTGACCAGATAATTCCATCATAATAGGGATAAGTATTATTGTGGCTAAGTCTTATGCAAAATTGATCGACTAATAGTAATCATCCAATATTCTCCACAGCTATATCTAGAGATAGCAAGTAACCACATACTAATTGAGCATTCTTAAATTACTATCCATCATTTGTTGCTAACTTAGGCATTGAAGGTGTCTCAGTCATACAACATGCCAACGTAACTAGTTGTAGGTGAACAATGAAAGTTGGTGGTAGGACACGTCCTTTATACCTACAGGGGCATTACCTTAAAAAGTTTAAAATTCTAGAAAACTATTAAAATATCTTCCAATTCTATCTAAAATTATGCCATCACAATAAAGAAAATGAAACTAGATTTCTTGGCCATTTTCAAACCCAAAAATTTGCTTATGAAATCTAAAAAGTGATATATATATATATATATATATATATATATATAAGGGCACTACTTGCAAGGCACGTATGCCCTTTGCACATAGCGTCCAATTGAATAAAAAAAAAAGTCTGTCTAAGGTAAAATATTTTCACAAAAATAGATTATAGCATCAATTTGTTTTAAAAAATCTAAAAATTAATTAAAATCTTCCAAATAAAAAAAAATCATATCTCATAACAATTTATATAAAAAAAAAGTGTGAAAAAAGCTCTTCAAATATAGATTCTAAACAAAAGCATATATAGAGCAAAAGTTTTTTGAAGATATTTGTTTTTAGTTCGAGGGAAATAAATATTTATAATTGATTTTGTTTATTAATTTACTCGATAGATGGAGAGGATGTGTTGCTAGAATTTCTCTAGTTCTACATAAAGGTGTATGTTCATATGTGAAATAAATTTTGATTTTAGGAAACATTGAAGAAAAAGAATGCTATTTCAAATATCTATTTTAAATCTAGTAGATGGTTTTTAAATTAAACCGAGTGTTTGAAAATCTTACAAATATTTTAAAAGTCTAAATTATTTTATATGAGGTATTTTTTGTGTTGATGAACCAAGCTTATTTCTCAAGTAAGTCTCTGTACATTTTAGAACCCAAATTGTTACAATCCCAATCTTGAAAGGGTGAAATCTCTATGTACATGATTTTCCCTATTTAGAAAATGGTTGAGATTTTCATTCATTTAAAAACCTTTTAGTCATATTCAAGTCTTAAGACTACGTTATAAAATAAATTTTAGTTTTATAATAAAAAAAGGTTTACAATAAAAAAAACATTTCACTTTAAAATAAAGAGGGCCTCTCATACCCTTTCTCTTTCATGCCTAGACTACCATGCTTTTCTGCTTGAGCATTGCCCGTCCTGATGTATTCTACTCATTTAGTTCTTATGAGGGAGAGGGGCATACATTGAAACTAAAATAAATTGAATACTCAGTCATGCATTCATCAATTATACATACATACATACAGACAGACAATACAATACATGCTTTCATTTTCTAAAACTTCACTAGGTGGAGTTGTCACGAAAAGGGACGATTTTTTTTTGTAAAACATTTTCTCCCACCCCGTGCACTACCTTTACTTCTTAAAGAATCTGAAGATTTTTCCATTATCTTATCACTTTTCTTACGTTGTTATACACTATAACGTCCATGTGCTAGGATTAGCGGATCAATCTTTGGATTCTGATTCCTCCCGTGGCTATGGATTAGGAATCCATCGGTTTAAGGGCAATACTGGGTGCACTACGAACACTGTGTCCGGACATTGCAATCTACCCATTCATGCATTTCGTTCATTCAGTCGTTCCTCATTATGGTCTTTATGTATTTTCATACAACATAGCATATATTCATTCAATCATTTCTTTTTTTTTGTTTCTTAGCTAGTTCATTCATGGAAAAACATCGTTTTAAAAGCATACACATGAACTTAAATATCATCTTGATATAGGCATTATCGTAGGACCATCGTCTAGCATCAGTACATGGCATCCTTAAAGCATTAGCTCATAGGGACATCTTTTAAAAACACTCTCATCACATCAATAAAAGTATTAGTGTACAAAATCATGAGATAGAAATCTCAAGATTTCATTTTAATTTGTAAAAGGCTACATCCAATAGCTACTACGTATAGACATCCATCACATGCATCAATTACATACTTGAGATGCAATAAAAAGGGCTACCAACAAAGGCTTGTACGTATATATACTTTAAAACTTAGACTTAACATCTTTTCATAAAGCATGACTCATTTTCATGCAACATTGTAAATTGAGGCATTTCAAGTTCATTTTCATTTCTTTCTTATTTTTTGGAAAGTTTTATAAGCGTATGAACATAAAGCGTATGACAAATCTAAAAAGAATCTACCCTTCACTTGGGATACTCTCCTGCTATTTGATGTCCTATGTCTTTACATACTATGCTAAGACTTTCGTAGACCTACTTATGGAAAATATCTCTTTCAAACTAAATGTCCGACCTTGAGTATTTAACCACTAAAGTGAACCTCATGATTCACCTGAGAGTTAAGACGCTAGGACATTACCTAGCTCTTTCTACTAATCTCATTTTGAAGCATGACTCAAACTGACTAAGTTGCGCATCTCAATCTTAGCTGATACACACGACACTACTGCATCCATGCTTAAGCTTCATCATCATCCTCATCCTGATTCATGCATACTACACGACTTTAAACCAACTCTAAGCCGTAAACATTATGTAACCAAGCTTAGGACAAATTATCCATTACATATGATAAATCCGTCTGACACACGTGTCTCACTAGATACACCTATACTTTGCATTCTTATCACCTACGATTGACATACAATACGTTGATCACTTATTTTTGTAAACAAACACCATAGATCGATAACAACCTTCTCCGTACCGGTTAGCATGATTTTTCTTACTTCCTAACATTTTATGAGGTAATCCCAGCACTTGACATGACAAAGCCCTTCTCAATTACACCTCTATTGCATCACGTAGTTCGGAACTATTCTCAAACTTTACTATTATCCACCATTTCACATAACATTAGGTCATGCTACTTATACATCAACTTCCCACATGACACTAGTACGGTTTCACGTACTCTTGTCACATCGTAACACCTTGTCACATTCCTGCTACTGCTCTACTACACGACTATGACTCCATCTTTTTGTACGTACTTCAAGACATAATATGGATACATAATAAAATCCATTGTTGTGACCACACGGTCATATCACAACTACTCTAGGACACTGTTCCACAGTTCTCAACACTCCACACGTACAATAGCCATAACACTACTATATGATGACACCCATTACTGTGACCACACTGTTACATCACAATTATTTTGGGAAACTATTCCATAGTTCTCAACATGTTACACGCTCTACACTCCTCAATTATGCAATCTCCATGACATGTCTTACAGTGCATCACGACTATATTACATAGAGTGCACTCCACATGTACTCTCTTCACAACATACTATACCACATCATTATACGATACACGCCACACGGTATATCTTTTTACTCTATATAGTACACTTTACGTGTACTCTCTTCAAAACATGCTATGCCACATTACCATACAATGCACGTCATACGATGCATTGATTTACCCTATGGAGTATACTCTTCTTGTACTATTTTCACAATATGCTATGTCACATCACTATATGATGCACGCCACGTAGTGCACCGCCCCACCACATGGATCTGGAGTTTTGATTACTAGATTTGGGTCATGCGAGGATAGCCGACATGGTGGAGAGTTTGAAGGTCGTGGTGGAAGGGTTCTACATGGTGGCTAACACCATGTATAGTGGTGGTTAATCACGTACAGTGTGCAGTCTGGGCTATGCAGTGGTTGTTTGGGCATGTAGGTCGACTAGGGGTGGTCTTGGGTAGCTTATGGTGGTCTTGGGATGGTGGTCTTGTAGTGGTGCATAACAAAGCACAGCAGCACTTGTCGTGTGTAGTGCATCTGAGAGAATGAGGGAAAGTGTGATGGCTAGAGCACTTGATTGGGTGTGGGGAGCTAGGGAAGGTTCATTGGTGGAAGGGGAACTCGATGGTGGCAGAGGTGAGGTAGTGTGATTTCCAGAGAGTGGCGGATCTAGTTTAAAGGGTGGAAAAACCCATTTGGAGAGTGAACGCGAGTGAGAGGTAATGGAAGCTCAACTGAGCATAAGGAGTTATAAGGGAGGTCAGTGGAGAAAGGGGAAGCTCATTAAGGTGGCAGTGAGTCATTTGGTGGCACTATGGTGGTGCTAGGGAACTAAACCCGTGTAGGGTGATACCCATTTTTGGAAAGAGGGAGAGAGCTACCATGGGTGGTTGTGGTGGCATGGGTTGGCGTTGAAGGTTACTGGGAGGCTGTCAGTGGAGATGATGGTTGGAGGGGTAGCTCATGGCAACACTATTGTTGTGTGAAGGTTAGAAACCCATTTTCGGGTTTGGCTTGCAATGGAGAAGGTGGCTGTGAGGTGAAGGCTGCCCGGCGATAGGAGGCGATGACACCACAGGAGGGCACACAACGACAAGGTGTGGCTCAAAGGGGGAAGAATCCATTTCAGGTTTGAGGGAGCTGCACGTATAGAGGGGCTATTACTGGAGCTGGGGTCGCCGAAGGGGACTCGTCGGTGTGAGGGGGAGTTATCAGCACGGCGACATGGTCAGTGGTGGTCGACGATGGATGGGCTGAGGGGAGAAGGAGATTCGGCTAGGGGAGAGAGAGAGAGAGAGACAGAGAGGGGGGGAATGGGGTCTAGGATTTCCCTTTTAGAGTATTTATATGCCTTACATCTTGGGTCTTTGAAATTGACAAACGATGGACTTTAAATACTGATTAAAAAATGCATATATGCTAAATTTAAAACACTGAGAGGAACTTAGATAGAATATTACTTTAATTGAACTCTAGTTTATAAAATAATATTCACTCATCATTAATCAAACGATGAGGTTTTACTAATTATTTTTAAGAGAATAAAATCATTTATTTAAGTTAGAGTTTTCAACCTAATTTAAATCCCATAATATTTTAAATAAATGAAATCATATTAATAAAATTATTTTGTTTAATTATAATATTTTAGAACTCTTCAAATATTATAATTATATTTTATTAAAATCAGACTTGGTCCAATAACACTGGAAATACTCTTATAAAATATTTCTAAAATATTTAAAATATTCGAGAATATTAAAATACTGGGCATAATTTAAAATCAACTGTTATTTTTTAAAAACATGACATTGGAGTTCGGCACGTACATCCCTATTTGTAACTATACGAGAGAAGAAGGAACAGTTTGTTACATCCTCCCCTTTTTATAATAAATCTCGTCCTTGAAATTTGATCGGTATTAAAGAGAAGAAAAGGCGGGTAGTTACACAAAATGATATAGCTTTAAAATTTATTTAATTTAAATGATTTTATTTCTTTAGAAATATTATCTAATGTTTATTTTATTTTATGATGAAAAATATTATTTTTGGATCAAGAATAAAAATCTTAGTTTTGAAATGAGTTCCTCTTTGGAATGGAGAATCCGACCTTTTGGATTTAACGGTAGCTAATAATATTTTAACATAACATATTCCCTCATGGCAAACTATTGCAGTACATCACAGCATATCAAAAGCAAAACTCCCTCCTGACCCTTGTTATTGTGAATGTGTTTTCCTCGTTCTCCATATCCACTCTCTCTCTCTAGTATATTTGTCACAAAGCCCCCCAACTTGGTCTTGTCCTTCGAAATTTCCACTTCAATTGAAATCTCTTCAACCATTTCATGTTTTCAAAATTATTATATACACCGCCAATGGTTACAAGCTTTCTACTATAATCAGATTTCAAATGCCATTTTCATCTATATTGTTGCCAAAACGACAACTATTCTTCTTGAAGCTTTTCTGAGAATTCAAAAATAGTCATCAAGTTCAAAATCCAAAACAAAAAACAAAAACCATAGATTTGTGGCCAAAATCGCGAGAGATAAAATATCAAACAGTAGTAACTATCACGCATTTGAGAGAGAAAAGAAAATGGAGAAGTGAATTTGCCGATTTAATTCGTTTTAAATAGCCAAGATTGTGGTAAGAAATTATAAAGAGGAAAAGGGCAAGATAGAGAGGGAGCAGAGAGAGAGAGGACCGAAGTGAGAAACAATTGTTTTTCGTTCTCTGAAACACGGTTCACCATTGAGAGAATGTGGGTCTATGCCGCCTGCCATCATTTGATGTCATTGATTGGAGTAAATAAGATAGACCTATGCAAAGATATTCTCTTTTAAAATTTACTTTATTTTCCTTCCTTGTATTTGTTCTCTATTTCTCCTCTGTTATTTCTGTATGGATTATTTTTACCCTTAGGTTAAAAATTGGACACGTATAGGGCTTGGATTGGACTACACAAAATAATGGGTGTAACTCGACCAATTTATCCGATTTGACACATATTTTAGAACTAAATCAGTATATATTGATTTCGGCCCGATTCGGTCTGGTAATTTAGTTTCTTGCTATATTATAAAATATATATTATATATGTATATTATTATTATAATAATATAGTGATAATATATTATATATTATAATATACTATAGTGATATATTATAATATATAATATAGTGATAGGTGATATAAGATTTTAGAATAGTATATAGTATATAGTGATATAATATTAATATAACTACTAATATAATAGAATAGGGTGATATAAGATTTTATAAATTTAATATTATATTAATTATTAATTTATCATATATTATATGTAACATCTCAATCCAAATATTTAGAATTTAAATGCGAATTTTTTTTTTTTTTCAGATTATCATAGAAATCGCTTATGTTATTACTAGTATTATTATTTTTTTTTTGAACGGATTAAAAAATAGTTTATATTTTAAATGTGGTTTTTATTATAGATATTTTATTAATTTTAATTGTTAGTATTTCTTCTTCTTCTTCATCATCATCATTATTAGTATTATTAATATTATCATTTTTTTATCAGATTATGTGAGTTTAATAAATTTTATAGTTATAGTTGGATCTATTATATATATTATTTTAGTATAGTTGTTAAGGATATAATAGATGAAGTACGATTTTATAATTTTTATTTTGAAATGTGTATTAAAACGTAGTTATCTTTTTTATTAGATGTTTTTAAAACCATACACGTCGTTCACGTCCCATGCCCATCACCCTATCTTTTCATTTAAATTTCTCCACAATCCCTGCAGTCATGGATGAGTTGGTCGATATATTCAAATGTTATGCCATTATCCTTTTTAAGGTTTCCACTTTCCCTTCGACCTATATATATACATACCTTCCTTTGTTAATTTGGAGGAAAAGAAAACCGAAGGGTGCAGCAGCTCCTACACCCACTACCTAGACTTCTCATGAAGTCTTCCCCATGCCGAAGTAGCCAGTACGGACCGCAGCTCCATTCATCCAACTCTCATTCACCACCTTACCGTGACACCTGCACCAAATAAAAATCGATGGAACCACGACAACCAAGCAGTGAACCGCCACGAGAATTCTGTCCACGTCTCCTGTACAGCCATGCAGACCACCCCAGGGACTTGTACCACCAAAAGCAGAGCACCTGCTTTCCTCCATAGTGAACCGCTACACCACCAAGTTAACACCACCGTGAGCCACCTTACTTCTGCACGCATCATTGCCCTGCACCACCGTTGGCTAGCCACTGCCCAGCCATACAAGAGCCAACCACCAAAAACTTCCTTCGTGTCCCCTGTTTTGAGCCCCTCAAAACAGAGCAACACTTACTCCAGGCCACCAATGAGGCCACCCCGTTGCTACAGTTTCCTCCCTCTACCACCATGCACCACGCAGTTATACCCAACCTTTGAGAACCACTGCAAACGGAAGCTCTGTTTTTGCATGGTTGCCCAAACCAAGAGCCACATCTTGCCATAGTTGGGCCATGATGCCCATTAGCTATGTCATACGACGTCGTAGATTGACCCTTCACCGCTCTGTGGTGTCCAGCGCCACCTTTCGAAGCCCCCATGTATGCCTCATGATGCGGAAACTCCCTTTCCCACCTCTCGGACCATCTCCCTGTGTTTTTCACTCACCTCTATAGTGCCCAAAGAAGCCTAGTCGTGCCACCGACGAGATCCCCCAAAACCACTGTCGACCTCAGCCCAGCACCGTCGCGCGTCTTTCTTCCTCGGTAAGCCTCTGTCGTTGTCCACTCTTCTCCCATTTACGTTTTGCTCTTAAGTGGAAGAAAGAAGCTAACCCTATTATTTACATAAGGGATGGCTCATTTGTCTAATTTCCGTTATTCTATAAGCATGGCAGAATATGTTCGTGGACTTCGTTTTATTCTTGACTCTTAAAGTCTTGTTTTTGGTTTGTTTTAATATTATAGACTACGTTGTACCGATTTATATTTTTTCAACTACTATTTTACTACAATGAACTTTAATAATAAATAGAGCTTAATTTACTTTTAATCTGTTAAGTATATTTTATGAGGTAGGCTTTCAGTGTTATTAATATATTTAAAGCAAATATGATTCTTTACTAAATTATATTGTACTATTAGTTCATGAGAAGTTTAATATGCAGCACTTCTAAGTTCATTTTATGAACTAAATATTCTAACTATTATTTTATGGATTTGTTTAAATAATATAGTACAAGTATTATACTAAATTCTATTTTAAAGGCACAATTTTGTTATTACTATTTAAATAATTTATGATATATAAACTTCCTATCAAGCAAATAATTACTTGAGTATTTCTACACTCAGTTTTTTAACTAAGTGAAATATGCTACTGGTATTTTAGTAGTTTTGTGATATTGGTATGTAATATCTTTTGTACTAAGCAAATATGTATTTAATTATTTTCTACAATCCGTATTAATTTAGTAGAATGATATAGCACATTATTCTAAAATCGTTAGTAACGATTTATATTTTGTATAAGTAATGTTGAAATTTGAAAGAGAATTTAAGAAGCAATGTTAAGAGGTAAGTGAATTTGATCACAAAATTAGGATCCTCACATATAGCTTATATTATTAGTAAAGCCGGTTCTTTAATAGCACTTTTCATATACTTTTCATGCTATGCAAGTATGTCATTTAGCACAGTACGGTACATAGTCATGTCATTCAGCATCATACTTAGTTTCAGTGAGTTTAGTTATTTATATCAGTATAGATGATATGCATCTCATCGCATAAGTAAGTTAAGTTCAAATATAAGATTAGGTCAAATGAAAGATCAATTAATTAGTTATCCATTTAAATCAGTTCAGTAAATCAGTTATTTCATATGGCCATTTAGATACATGGTACTAATGCATATCAGATCAAGGTGAATGTGCAAGTCATAGACCTAAGCGCGGTCCACCATAGTACGCTAGAATATTATCAGCGGCTTCCCTTGCTACAGTGGGACATGGGACTAGTGCACAACTTTACACACAGGTTTAAGTGTATTAGCCATATAGTTCAATTAAATCAATTCAATTATATCAAATCAGTTAAATCAGTTAGACCAATCAGTTAATTCAGATTAATCATGTTAGTTCAGACCATTCACTTAAATCAATTAGTCAGTTTAATTCAATTAGTCAATTAATACAGTCATGCATAGCATAAGTATCAGCATGAACACTCATATTTTAGATCTCAATATAAAAATTTTATGAAAATCTCCTATAGCATTATCTTACATTATAATGGATTTTTTACTAAGTCATCGATTCATTTTAGTTTATTTTTTGTTTTTAATACCACCCAGGTGAAGAAGAAAACCAGTGCGAGCAGGCAAGTTAGGAGTAGATTGAGCAATTATTTAAATTTTCAGCTTTTCTAAAAACAAATATTTTTATGACACAAGTTTAAATTCAATTATTTCATTTAATATTTTGTAAAGACATTTTTTATTAGAACTTCAGTTTTTTGAAATAAATGTTATTTATTTTATTATTAAAATCAAGAATCTTGTATCGGATAACAATTTTAAAAAAATTACATGACACTGCTTAACCTATGTGAATGAGGTGTTACATTATATATAAAGATTATATATAATATAAAAAATCATATAAAAATATTTTATACAATATAAAAAATTTAAATATATAAATGAATTGGTCTAGTTTGATTAAGTGGGTATGTTAGAAAAAAAAAAAAATTGGAACCGAACCGATTTTGATTGATTTTGAAACAATGAACTAGTATTAGACCAAATGTGGTACCAACCAAACCCACCAGTTCGGTCTGGTCTAGTCCCGTCTGGTTCATGATTCATCGATTTTTTTACCCCTACCGAAAACCCTAATTCCTCTTCTTTTTTTTTCTCTATTTCTTTCCTTCTCCCTCTCGATGCCTGTGCCATTCTTCTCCCCCACCACGTTTTCCCTTCTCTCATTTAGAGACCTCTATCTTCCCCTATAGTTCTATCTCCGATTAATGTTACTGTTACGCCCCTCTCTCTCTCTCTCACCCCCGTCAACTTCTCTATTTTCTCTCTCGATTGCTCTGGTGACACTATGCACTGCCTCCTACCATCGCAAGCAAAATGGGTGTGACCTTGGGCAATGATTGGTTGAGGGAGTAGCAGTATTTGGTCTTGGGCGTCCAACAAGGGCGCTTACTTGGCCTACTAGCATTGTTGAGGGAGTAGAGGCATTTGGTCGTGATGGCCCCAGCCACTGCGAGCAACATGGGCATGACCTTTGGCAACGACTAGTTGTGGGAGTAGGGTATTTGGTCTAGATGGTGCTCGATTTGGTCATCGGCAATGAAATTGGCTTAGGGAGGTGGGGCTTGGGTGTGACCTTGGGCTACTACACTGTTGGAGCTTTCGATGCAGGAGATTGTGGTTGAACATAGAAAAACTCTGGTTTTCTAAATACGAGGTCCCAGTTACCACTTTGTAAATCCCTACATCATGATTCTCCCATAAGCTACCATTTTGTGTTGGCACTTGCCCCTGGATGGTTGTGGCTGCACTGAATATTCTAAAAGCATTTTGATTGAGCATTTTAATTTGAAGCTGAGCAATTTTACAGATCATGTCCCACAGTTTCTGAAAATTTTCTACATATCGAACATAACATATCTTTAGTGACTTTCTTTTTGCTAAGATTAGAGATGGTGGGAATTGCATCTCTGCATACTCCCAAGAGGAACAATTTCACGGAACCAACTGCCAGATTGCCCTCCGAGAGCCATTAGACCTTCTTCGTCCGGAGGGTAGAAGAACTCTTTTTAAAGTCTTACAATTTATTATTCCCATAACAAATTATCAAATTGATAATGATTTTTCTACTTATTATAGAATGGGTATGAATGAAATTTCATCCCTAGCTAATTATAAACAAATAAATAAAATGCATAAGACACAAACATACGTACGTCCAAATAATTGATATAAGCCTGGTTTCACAATTAAGGCTCTATTTGACTTGACAATTTATTTCATCCCATATATTATAATTTTTTTAAATTTTTATATAAAATATAATAAATAATTTAATTTTTTAAAATCTTAATTTAATTTTTCAAGTATCAACATAATAATATCATTTAAAAAATAATATTTTGATAATATTTTATTTAATTTAAAATTTAATTTAAAATCATCTCATTTCATCTTATCTCAACAATCTTATTATCCAATCAATGTAAATTTCTAATTCCACCACGGCCGGCTGTCTCGACCATCCACATCCCGGCCAACCCTTCAACTTGATGCCATAAGAAGCTTGCTCCCGAGCCTTGGGCTTTATTTGTTTCTTTAAAATATTTTATCTCATCCTATTTTATCTCATCTCAAATTATCATTATATTTTCTCAAATTTCTATACAAAATAAAATAAATAATTCAATTTTTTCAAATTCTAAAATATTTTTTTAAATATTAAAATAAAACTAATATTAAAAAATATATATTATAATAATATTTTTTATTTTTTTATTTTTTTTATTTTTTATCTCAATTTAACTCATTTCATTTTCAAAAATAAATAGAATAAAAAGATTGAACTTATAACCTCGAGACAGCCAATCATTTGGAAAGTTGCATAGGAAGAGATACTTCCAACACATGAAAAGCACGCACAAATTTTCCTAATACATTGATAACAACTACAAACTATGCATGCTCGCTCCTTTTTGACAATATGTAGTCGCAAAAAACTCGCAAGCTTTTCTTTTTTCTGCAATCAGTAGTCCATAATCCTCGGCCGGGGTGAGAATCTAGTTAAACTCCCAACCTTTCAAATCTTCGCTGCAAGCATCTTTATATGGGTGATATAAATTTGCCGCATTTTTTATTATTCAAAAATATTATTTATTATCATCTTTTTAATATTTTCTTAGGTGATATCGAATTATAAGTTTAAGCGCGTAAACTGCTATAAGTTTGTTCATCTAGCACTATAAGAAAATAGATTTTTTGAGATAAATTATTTTGTCTCAAAAAGTCTATTTTTTATTCCAAAAAATCTTTAGAGATAAAAAAATTTTATCCTAAATTTGTCTCAAAAAGTCTGTCTCAAAAAGTTTTTAGAGACGAAAATTAAATTTCGTCCCTAAAAATGAAGTTTAGAGACGAAATCTCACTTGCCCGACCAAATCTGTTCAGACGAGTTTTTTTATTTGAGAAAAAAAAAATTCGTCTCAGAAACTCGTTCGGACAAAAATTTTAGTTATCCAAACTGATCATTTCCGTTTGAACAGATAAATATTTGGTTCGAACAGATTGCCTGGTTCGAACGTGATAAGTTTCCGAACGGATATTATCTGTTCGAACGAATAAATTTATTGGAATTTATCTTGTTCAAACGAATTTTTATTAGTTCGGATGAATTTTTAAATCGTAATGTATCGTTCAAACATGATTTTTTTGTTCGAATGATACTGCTATACAAATTCACATTTAATTAAAAAATGCATTGTTATTATAATAAAAATGTAATTTGCATATCAAATTTGTTTAAATATTGTTGTTAAACAGAATAATAAATGTACAATTAATATAAAAAATAAAGTTTAAAATCGTGGTGGTGGCATAGCATTTTGGGACATCCTCTGCCATTCTTCAAACATTGCTCGGGTCCTCGACTCCAGTCTCTCTTCTATTCTTGACTCTAACTCTGCTGTTTTATCTAATCTGATCAACAACTCTTGTTCTTTGGACCTCAATCGTTCTATCTCAAGTTGTGCTGCTTCTAACTCCTTAATTTTGTCTTCATTGGATATAGCCTTAGAAGATGATGATAAACTAGATGATGGCTTCACACACGCCTTAAGCCCCTCAAATATCCAAAACGTGATCTAAGAACTTCAAATAGGATCTGAGCATCGTTGACAGATGATTTATCAGATAGATCTGCAGTAGCGTCCTTTAGATATTTCATCTTTTCCTACAAAAAAAAATCATTAAAATTAGTATAGATAATAGGAATATTCTATTAGACTTGACTTAATGTACTTAAACTTACATAATTTGCCTCAGCTTCAGGACTGATCCAAATACCATCACGATTTTTATGTGCTTTAACATATAAATGGACTAGATCAAAGTCACCAGAACTTTTAATTTGCTACAAAAGAAAAACTATATTAGAACTTGAAAGAGAAAAGTGCATATTTTAATATGAGATCAAAATTAATAGCACTAATCATTTTTTTATGCAAACGATGAAAAGATCGAGAATCCACACGATGGTGAATTTTTAAATTTGATCTATTTATTTTGTTTACAACACTTCGTTGTTAAAAAAAAAGATTATGAGTTTCAAATTCTAATACATATATAATTTTCTATTAAAAAAATATAAATATGATATTTCCTTATAAGCAGAATCTTCAAATAGATCACAAACATTCTCCCACTCGGTTGGTCGTATTGCTTGGTATAAATTTTGGCATGCCTCTGCAGCAGTATTGAATTTCTCAAAATGTGCATGACACCAACCTTTGTACCTCCGGAATGCACCCGACATTAGTTTTTCAATTGTTTTTTTATGCTCTCGCCGATTAAAATCTAGATCAAACTCATCCTTTAAAAAAATAGTATAAATACAATTAGTATTAAATTTGAATTTTCTTGGGATGTAGCTCATTACCAAATAACGATTTTTTATGTGATGTTTTACATCTTCGGGAATGTTAACCCAATAGGCTGTTGATATCGGAGCATATGTGCAAGTGAGGGCACCAATATAAGTAGAAAACCGTGCTTGTGAATTACTGTGCCCACCAGTGTGACCCTTTAATATATTAGTTTTAATTTTACCTATTTTTCTGACTTTCTTTATGCAGACACCCCTCGTGATGCCTCGCCCTCGGTCGTGGCTTATAATTACAAGTATAGTAATTAGAACAGATATATATATATATATATATATAATTTGGTAAATATATATTAGCTCATGTGGTAAATACCATAATTTGACAAAATACCTGGCGCTGGGTCTGGTGATGCTGGTACACTATTGCTAGCCAATGAATCATGTGCATGAGAGTCAATAATGGGTAGGGGTGGGGATGTCATACGAACTATTTTGCATTTAGGAGACATATCTATTTGAAATTGTAATAAATTAAATATATAACCAGATAAATATTGTTGATATTTATCAAATTTATACTTATACAGATATTTTAATTCATTCACTATCAGTTTTGCTGGACGAATATCCTTCATCTTCACTAGACACGTCAGTAGATTCATGTTCTTCCAATATTTAATCATCGATCAGTTCTGGTGCAACATCTTCTCTACAGAGTGGGACCATGTCATATTGACTTAGGTCAACAAATAGATTGATCACTGGTTCATTTCTTGATATGTTTCTTCATTTATCAAACGATCAAGTTCTTCATGTGGTTCATTTGCCTCTGGAATATAATCATATACATTTTTTGGTGCAAACTTCTCCACCACTCACTATGGGTTCTCGTATTTCGAATTATCTAAATAGAAAACTTGATTTGCTTGACAGGTGAGAATGAAATGATCATCTTCATACCAAGTCCGGGATGTATTCACACTGATAAAAACTCCATCTTTACGCACTCCCAATCTAGGATGTGAAACATTCCACCAAGTACATCTAAACAGCCAAGCAATATAACCTCTCACATACTTTAACCCTATAATATCTTCTATAACTATGTAGAAGTCAATGTTATCATCTCCATGACTCCCTTCAACTGCGACCCCACAATTCTAAGTTTTTTTATATCATTCTCTATCACGTGTGTGAAATTTATATTCACGCACCAAGCAACCCGAATACTGGATAGCCCTCTTGCTTGGACCACATGCCAATGTATAAAGTTCTGGTGAGATCTCATCAAGATTTGTAGCATGTTTTAATTGAACCTACATCAAGAAATATATTTAGTATAGTATTAAATATCAATAAAATCCATATTAATTTTTTTAAATACCATATGTTCAAACCACGCGGCGAACTCCTCTTCATACTTCTTTTATACATCAGCTCCACCACCAGAGTTAAGTAGTTGTAAATATTCGCCGCAAGTTTTCATGTAAAATATTAGTTTAAACGAAAAGACTAACCTCAATTATTTTAGTTATACTTAAATTCATTACTAACCTCAAGTAGTGCTCAATTTCTACACAGTTATTCAGGACATACCATCGAGCTCTATAAAAATCTCGTCCACACAAGTCGTAGTCCCCCTGTGCGCCTATTGGACGTACAGTTTGTGAAAATACAGAAAATGAGGATGAGATACTCATTTGTTCACCTTCATAATTTCGATCCGGTATCGTAAATCTGATATCAACCCCATGAAAATACATTGAACAAAAAGTGTGTCATTTATTATCAATGTAGGACTCTGCAATCGAACCTTCTGAATGAGTTTTATTTCCCACACTTCGCTTAAATTTTCTTAAAAATCGCTCAATTGGATACATCCATCTATATTGAACCGGGCTAGTAACTAAAGTCTCACAAGGTAGGTGAACAGCCAAATGAACCATTACATCAAAGAAAGAAGGCAGGTACAAACCCTCTAGTTTGCACAATATCACTGCTATCTTAGCCTCTATTTTTAACAATGCGTCAACTTGTAACATCCTATTACAAATGCTTCTAAAAAATGCCCCAAACTCTGTGAGAGCTATACGAACATCTCGAGTAGGCTTTCTATGCACACCAACTTCCAACAAACGTTGTAAAAATATATGACAGTCGTGACTTTTAAGATCAGTTATCTTCTAGTCATGTGTTTGCACGCATCATGACATATTTGAAGCATACCCATCAAGTAATTTGATTGACAATAACCAGTTACAAAATTTCATTCTCTCATCGCTTGATAGTGTATACCATCCAAGAGACATGATGGCTCAAGACCCATTATATTGTCTTGTAAATGCAACTATGGTCTTATTCCCAACTCCTTCAAATCTTTACTAGAGTTAACTGTATATTTTATTTCTTCTTCTATTGACATGAGAGTACTCAAAATATTTTCACATATATTTTTCTCAATGTGCATGACATCTAGATTATGACGAAGTGTCAATGTAGACCAGTATGGCAGCTCGAAGAAAATATTTTTTTTTGTCCAATTGAATTCCACTGCATCCCGTTTCCTCTTTCGTGCTCATGCGTCTTTCCCAAATCTATTTTCTGGAATCTCAAGTAGTTGTTCAAGAATATCATCGCCAAACAGTGTTGGCAGTGATGACCTCCGCTGTGATGCCCCCAACTTACGTCTGGGATTTAACGTAAATTAAGGTGTCTGGATGAGCAACACTTGGCTACTCACCCTCGTACTTAACAAGAATAAAAGCATCAATCACTAAATTCGCAGCGGATCAGGTTTTGCAATATAAGACTTTCTAAAGATCACACGGAAAATACATATACAACATTCATTAAACTTGAACATTGTACTTCTTACATATACAAGTCCAAACTGTAGTAAAATATTTTACATTCATCCCAAAAGAACTTTCCTTCACCTCACTCTTTCTCTCTCTTAACCTCGGGATATTCTCTCCCATAGCGAAACCTATTCATGCTAATACTAAAGTCTTGCTGGAGCTGTTGTCCCCGTGGAGTCACACAAACTCCACACATGGACAATGAGCCGTCTACTCCTAAGGTTAAGCAGCATCCCGTACGTCGCCTCTCCTCAACAAAAGTGGATGCGTCAAGACTCCAAGATCCGGTGGGTCGACTACTGGTAGGAGGTCCGAAAGAAACAAAAGAAATGTCCATATAAGGACTATAATCGGAAAGTCCCTCAGGACTCCCCGAAGTCTCCTGTATCATCGGGGCTGTCCCCCTGCTGGTCATCAAATCCTGTATGATGCACAAAATATATGGAGCCACAAAAGAGTGAGATTTCGAATGAAATCTCAGTAAGTACATAAACAGTTTAAAGCAAACAGGGAAAACAACCATAAAGTTATTACCACTAATGACAAGGGAAATTACCCTAATATACCCCTTCCAAGACCACTGTCTAACAGATACCTTTCTTAACTCACCCAAATCTTATATTAAATTATATCGTTTTCCCCTTAAATTTCTTATTCTTTCATATCACTGATGGGCGTTACGTATCGCCGTCCCCATCACATACACTCATCAATCATCCGGGCGTTACGTATCGCCGTCCCCGTTATGATGAGTCTGGTGTCAATCATCCGGGCGTTACGTCTCGCCGTCCCCGTTTGACACGAAACATATACACATATTACTGCGGGCGTTACGTCTCGCCGTCCCCGCCATTCAAATCAATTTCACGGGCGTTACGTCTCGCCGTCCCCGTGAGGATCAATCACACGGGCGTTACGTCTCGCCGTCCCCGTGGAGATCACATATTCTTATATCACGACAAGCGTTACGTATCGCCGTCCCTGTCGGCACGTCAGTCATCCGGGCG
Source organism: Platycarya strobilacea (assembly GCA_036898215.1). Lineage (NCBI taxonomy): Eukaryota > Viridiplantae > Streptophyta > Magnoliopsida > Fagales > Juglandaceae > Platycarya > Platycarya strobilacea. Next base: position 5,920,340 of record CM072558.1, read on the forward strand.
TTACGTATCGCCGTCCCCGTCACGACGTGACTAACTTAATCTTTATATAAATTGTTTTCTTTCTTTTTTGTTTTTCTCTTGTTCACATGAGTTATTTCACTTATAACCCTTCCCATTTGAAACCCCCAATTCTATTCTAAGGAAACCCTAAGTCTAAGCAAAACAGGGCATCTCACTCGAGCGGTTTGTCGAGCGAGTATCGAGCGAAGTCTCGGGTTGGGACTCGCTCGAGCGGGTGTCGAGCGAAACTCTAGCGAAGGTTCATATTTTGCCTTCGCTCGACTCACATGTCAAGCGAGGGTCGAGCGAACTTACGGCTCTAAGGGTTTTTCTACTCAAAACATGCAAATCTCTTCCATACACCCTATTTATCTTCTTAATAGCTTAAATCTAAGTTTCTACAATTTTATTGAACATATTAACAAGACAAATTACAATCAATCCTACTCATATGTCCATTTCCACTTAATCATGTTCTCAAGTGTTCACTACTAGTAAACATAGCTCAATCATGCCAATAAACCAATTCCATGCTTAAATTAAGCTAGAATATGGACTTACAATTTCTTCCAAGCTCAAGAGAATTGATCCAACCAACTTCCTACAAGTTTTCTCCCACACACACTCACTTAGCTCACAAGTGATCACTTTGAGGGTTTGGGGAGGGTTTTCTGGTATGGCTTCAAAAGGGCAAGTGTTCTCTCCTTCTAAAGGAGCTTAGGAAGCTCTCAAGGCTCTTTATATAGGGTGATGGTCGACCAACATGAGGGAGAGAAAAGGAAATGCACCTAAGGTGCACTAGTTGCCAGATTTGCATGTGATGAGGTGTCCATCTAAGTGAATCTAATGATGAGGATTAAACCTCCCAAATCCTAGGCTTTGCAGCTAAATTAGTCATCCAAGGGCTCACATTTGAGATAATTTGGCTGCCCATTTTGATCCATGGCTGAGAAGTAAGCTAAAGGGATAAGAGGTGAGGTGGCATTTCACCTAACCATGCATGCATCTCTCATCTCCAGCTCTCCCCTTGTGTCACACGCCCATCTTCAGGTTTTCCTACCCATTTGGTTCCTTCCCAACTCCCTTAGGTCTCCCCTCAACAAGTTCTAGAAGGTCACTTCATAGTTTAGTTAAGGTAGAGTCAAATTTGATCTACTTAGTCACCAATCAACCAGATTTTGGCTCCCCTTGAGTTCCCATCACACTAACTATTCAATTGACTTCCAAATCAACTTCCCATCCATTCCTAACTATCCCTACACATGTCCTAATCCCAGAGAATCCTAAAACCAGTTGCCTAATTAGTTACATGCCCCAATCTAGTTCAATTATCCAATTCGGATTCCACTTAAGCCCATTCCAAAGCTGCCTATTTGATTCCCAAATAAGTTATTTATTCCTTCCGAATCTCAGGAAACTTCAAACATAAAATTTTAGATCTATCTCTTAAGGTTCTATACCAATTGGAATCACCTCATTTGGACCCCATATGAATAACTTATGCCCGTGTTTCTAAACCTCGACAGATTAATCCGAAAATGCATAATTTCCAATACTAAGTGAAATCTCACATTCCTCAACTAAATCTCCCACTCTAATTTCCTAATGCATCAAATAAATCTCTTTAAAATAATATTCATAAAATAATTTACCTTAGAAAATTTTGGGCTATTACATCCGCTCAGTCTTCCCATCAAACATTATCCTATTCGAACACCATTTATGATTATTAAGTAAATATCGACGATAACCCATAAAACATAATTTTCTTCCATTTGTTAACCACTGGGATTGTGTATCTTTGTTACAAACAGGACAAGCCATTTTATCTTTTGTACTTTATCCAGACAAGTTTTCGTATGCTGAAAAATCATTTATTATCCATAAGAGTGCGGCATGCATCTTGAATTCTCGCAAGAAGGCCACATCATATGTACTCACATCCAGTTCCCATAACTTTTTCAACTCTGCTATTAATGGTTGTAAATATAAATTTATGTCGTTTCCTGGTGACCTTGACCCTGGGATCAATAAAGCCATCATGAAATAATGGTCCTTCATGCACTTCCAAGGTAGCAAATTATAAGGTATTAATATCACAGGCCACGTACTATGAGAAATACTCATATTGCCAAATGGATTAAAACCATCAGTTGCTAATCCGAGGTGTACGTTTCGAGACTCTTCAGCAAACTATGGATACTTCCCATCAAACTTCTTCCACTGTAAAGAACCTGCAAGATGCGAGAGAAATTGATCATTTTAAACTCTTTCTGCATTATGCCAAGTCATATCCTTTGCAGTCACTCGAGAAGTAAACAACCGTTGAAGTAGAGGGATCAAGGGAAAATGTCTCAACACTTTATTCAGTATATTACGCTTATCTGATGTCCATCTTGACTCGTGGCACATTGGACATGAATCAAATTCTGCATATTGCTTCCAAAAGAATACACAATCAATCTTATAAGCATGGATAAAATTGTAATCAAATCACAATCCTCGCTTCAAATTTTTCGCCTCATAAAATTTACAAGGTACCACGTTATCTTACGTAGAACCTCTTTAAATAACTTAAGTAGCATGTCAATGGCCTTTGTAGAAATCCTACATATTGACTTGATATGTAGCAACCTCATTGTGAATGACAACTTGCTATGACGGGTACACCCCTCATATAGTTGTCGTTGTGCATTCTCCCACAGTCGTGTGAAGTTCTCGTTTCCTTTATAAGATTGTGAAGATGTTCCTTCTCTATCTCGAGCTCCAAATATACCTATGCCAATATCGCCTATCATCACTATCATCCGAAACGACCACATTTATATTGTCGATATTGATCTCATCACCAGTTTCCTCCATCCGATTGGAATGATTTTCAAATCTAACTCCTGTAGTAAATGGTTCGCCATGTAGAACCTAATGCGAGTATTTAGGATCTATCCCATTAACGAACAAATGAGACTCCACTACTACCATGTTTAAATAATTCAGGTTTTTGCACTTCTTGCACGAACATCTTATAAAACCTCGACTGTCAGCACTATCTTTCGCAAACTCTATGAAAAATTTACCCCCCGTGCATACTCCTTATAGTCTCGCCCAAGTCTATTTGCCAATAGCATCCAACTTTTGTCCATTATATTTTCGTTACCCATCTACCGCCTATTAAAAGAAACCTAAATTATTTCATAAACATCATCAATAATACTGTAGTTGATATCCTCATAATACTATTTATTTATTCTGACTGCACGAGTTTCATTTGAAAGTATATTTTTACGTTCGAACGAACCTCAACAAAATTCAACATTCGTTCGGACGTGAACAGTTCTGTTTGAACAGAATTCGTGCAAATAAAATACTAGAACAATTCTCAACATCAAGCAAGTAAGCAATAAATGTCCAAATAAACAAGTCATGCTCGAAATGGGTTATATAATAAAACTCCAAATATCAAAAGAAGTATGCAAACTCTATACAAAATCACTCCAAAATATCAAAAACAATCTCTAATCTTTAAACCTTAAAAATTAGAAAACTAACCTCAACTTTTGTACTTTCAACTTCAAATCCAATTCAACAACACTATCTACAATTATAAATCATATGATGAGAAAACTCCCAACCACTTTTAATGTTGAGAAATACACAAAAAAAAGTATTGAGATATGAGATGTACATATTCCCTCTCAAGAATATCAAGCTTTCAACACTTAAGAATCCTCCTACAATATACAATTATTCTATGCCTCTCTCTCAGTCTCCCTCTCTAAAAAATAGCTCAACCCCGCGTAAAAAATGAACTGAAGAGTCAATATTTAAATCATTGAAGTTGCGTTCGGACGTAGAATTTATCCGTCTGAACGCAAAAATTTCAAATTGCCGTCTTATTTTCCCACGAAAAATTTCAATTTTTTTGCGTTCGAATGGGAAATTTTTGCGTTCGGACTCTTTATTCTAAGCATATTCTGAGTATTTATCGTTTGAACGAATTAGAGACCATTAGGACATATAACAGTCCTCAGTATTTTGTACAAGGAAAATTTTTCTATAAATTATTGACACAAACTATGAGATAAATTACATTCGAATAATAGTAAATTACGATTCAAACAAGTACTTCATATTAACATACTAAATAAAACGAAAAAAATATTATATCATTATTATAATAAGTTTGTACTACGTAATGTAATATATTATCTTAGTGTTATATCATCTTATAGAGTTATACTAATATTATAATACTAATATACTAGATAATGTATAATTATTATTATATATGTATATATAATGATATTACTAATACTATTCTAATTAATATATATTATAAATTATATGTACCGAATAAGTGATAACACTACAAATATATATTAAGTAATTTAAGTAACATGTACCTAATTATTATAAACTAAGTACTACGTATAAATAATATAATACTTATATTCTAACTATCATATACTAGTATATACAAAGTACTCGATATATATGAAGTTAAAGTACTTGATGTATACTTATTATATATAAAATTATCATCTTATGTATATTATAAAGACTAATTTTAGTTTTTTTTTTACTAAATACTTTGTAATATTATTAGTGTCGTATGATACATAGTAATAACGTTATAACTAGCCGAACTGATAGTGGATTGCTTAAACCTCGAACTCTCTTATTTCCATTCAAACAGATACCCCTCCATCCGAACATATACCCTTACCATTTGAACTCTTATAAACTCCGTTCGGACGCTCAAACTTGTTCGAACGATAAATTGCTCGTCCGAACGAGTGTCGGGGTATATATACTCAGCCCTTGTCGAACGCCTCATTTTTGCATCAAATGATAGATTCCAAAAGTCACTTCCATTCGAACGAGAATCACACTAGAACTTTCCAAAATCATTATCTACGATGAGATTTATAAGGTATGGCCCCTCTAACCCCTCCTATTGGTTGAAAATTAGTTATGAACACCCATTTTTGTAAGAGTCGGATTTCAAATCGAATCCGACCCATTTTTCATAGTTTTTGTAAATTTTTTTCTTAGTATTCATTGTTACCTTTAGTAGTAATATTAGGTTGATTTGGTTTGAATAAATTTGATTTTTATAGGAAAAAAGTAATGGCCGAGTCAACTCGACCATTTCTCTGCCCGAACGAGATTTTTAAAGGGGTTTCTGTTCAAACGAGAATGACCCCTGTCCGAACGAGATGTAAAAAATGATCCTATTTGTTCGAACGGGCATATAACTCATTCAGTCTGAACGAGTTGTGTGTATTTTCTGTCTGAACGAGTTAGTGCCAAACAGAACAGCTTGATATAAATTTTGGTTTTATTAAGTATTTTGGATTCCATCAAACCTGTCTAACTTCTTCCATCACTTATTTGTTGAACAGTGTTGAACTCAAGGTTTCAAAATTCATGTAAATCTACACATGAATTTTGATGATAACAAATGAATTCAAAGAATAAAGGAGTCTCAAGCTCAAGTTGTCTACACAATACAATCAAGCACATCAAGGAACCAAGCATGAGCAAGAAGGGAACAAGTTCACATTAAAATCATAGAGTAATTTTGTAAATCTCTTAAAAATTCGAAATTAGGATTAAGGCTCAAAATAAATATTTTATCATAAAGCATTAAAATACATTTTCCACATATGCATGAATATTTTGAAAATTTTGAAAGTTGATTGATTGTCATCTTTCACATGTGCATGACATGATTAAAGGTTTGAACTTTGAAAATATTAAGATGATTGATTGTCATCTTTCACATGTGCATGTTTTATTTGAATATTTTCAAAAGTAGTGGATGATTTTCTTGACTTATGCAAAATGTAGATGTCTTTATTTGAAAATTTTGAAAAGTAAAGTGTGCTCCTTTTGTCATATGCAAAAAGTAAAAGATTATATTTGAAATTTTTGAAAAATAAAGTGTGCTCCTTTTGTCACATGCAAAAAGTAAAAATATTAGATTTGAAATTTTTGAAAAGTGAATGATGATGTTTTTGACATGGGAATCTTTTCAAATTTGAAATTGAAAACTCATTTGCCTATAAATAGCTCACTTGAGTTTTATAAAATTCACAACAAGAGCTTACACATCTATTGCTAAGTTTTGCATCATTTCTTCAAAGCTCTCATTCTCTATTTTCTAAAGTTTTGAGCCTTAATTATTGTTCTTATTGAGAGAGATATAGGTTGCGCTGTATTGTTTCTATCTCACTTATTGAGGAGTGTACTTTGATAGTCTACCTACTATCAACTCTTGTATTTGTAAAAGGGTGTGTATAACCCTTGTGTGTGTAGAAGGTGTTCTACAAGGGGAATAGTTAAATCACCAAGTGTGAGGTGATTGAAAGTGTAGAAGGTGTTCTACACGGGGAATAGTTAAATCACCAAGTGTAAGGTGATTGGAAGTGTAGAGGGTGTTCTACACGGATTCTTTGGAGCGGTGCTGCTCAAAGGTGTAATAGGTTTCTATCTCCACCTAAAGGAGATTGAATAGTGGATTTGGGAATCCTCAAGAGGTAGTTTGAGGCGAGGACGTAGGCAGTAGGGCCGAATCTCGTTAACATACTGAGTTTGCTTCTCTCTTACTCTTACTATTTATATTTATTGTTGTTTCATATTTTGTTTATATTTTATATTATATATTTGATTTATAATTGTTTTTTTTTAAATACAACTCAATTCATCCCCCCTCTTGTGTTAGTCATCTGGGCAACAAACAGTATACGAATGACAAGCAAAGGTCAAAAGCGTGGGAGAGATCAGATGATTAGAAGTAGCAGCACACCTCCACCAGTGAACGCTACTCCAATTGCCTCCACTCCCGTCCCTCCCGCTGCTCCCAGTGCTACCAATGCTCCCAGTGCTCCTGTCCTTAGGTCTGTTCTAGCAGAGTGGCCTATCACCTTAGATGACTTCAGAAAGCTGGAGTGAGAGAAACAAACCATCTACCAGATCTTCATAGAACGAGGATGGGCTCCGATTTGCACACAGGAGGGGATCACATATCCTGATATGGTATGCAAATTCTATCCTATCGTGTATTGGGAGATTAGCTTGGATATAATCACCATTATGTGCTAATGGTGCGGGGAGTCAGCATCACTTTCTCTCCTCGGGTGATTGTAAAGTATTTGAACATCCTGCACGTGATGGATGCATATCCCCATCCCTCCACAGCAGCAATGTCTAGATCTGCCAGGGCAGACACGGAAGCTGGATCCTCATCGCCCTTCACAACATGGACTGCTGATGAGTTGGCTACTGGCTTAGACGTTGATGATAGTGATGAGGAGTACGTACCTGATGATGGTCTTACAAACGATCAGGTACGTGAGCTTCTATGACATCCCGATGCTCCTGGATATGATGGCGGGAAGGCCATCAAATAGGTCGACTGCACTCCATTTTTCAGATTGCTGAATCTGATAGTCGGATATAATGTGGACCTGAAAAAGCACAAGACATATTTCGTGATGGATCGGGCATGACTTCTGGTGCGGGCAGCAAGGGGGGGCCCGATTGATCTAGCGCTGTATATTTTTTACCGCATCAGACAAGAGTCACGATATGGATTGATGGGGGTAGTCTACCATTTGGATTGTTGATATCTTGCCTCCTATTCCAAGCTAGAGTTACAGAGTGGATTGATGAGAAAAGAGAACTTCAGATGGGGGCTCTTAACAAGATATCTATCAGGAAAAGCAAGGGGCACTCCTATGTAAAGACTCTAGGGTCGACTGATGCTACTACCAGTACTGCTACCCAGCTTACTCAGAGCCAGCTTGCAGGATTTACACTGGAGCAGTTGGAGACAATGGTGGAGCGCGTGGTGGAGAGAGTGACAACCCACGTGGTAGCAAAGACTGAGGACCGCATTATGAAGAGAATAGATGATTTAGAGACACAGATCAAATCTATGCGGGAGGACAGATTTGATTTTGAAGTAGTAGGAGTATTTTTATTTAGTATTTTATTTTATGTGTTGTATTGAACAATATTATATATATTTTGAGATGTAATTAGTATTTTCTTTTATTTTTGGTGTTCATAACAATTTTTCTTTTTAATTTTTCTCATTTACTTTCTACTCGTGATAATAAAATAAATAATATTCTAAAAGTAATTACATAAAATTAATTTGTACATTTATAAATATTTTAAATGTACCATAAATCATAATATGTAATATAAACACATTTTTTATATTTTGAAAATGATAAATAAAATTAATAGAAAATAAAAATATATATATACACAAATGAATGGTGATGAACAAAAATGAACAATTTCCAACCCGTTTTCCGTCTGAAGAGTATACTTTTGGTCCGGACGGACTTGCAATTCTGCCTTCATGTTTCCCTCCAAATATATTTCGTTCGCACAAATAATTATACATTCAGACGGAATTTTGTCCGTTTGAACAAAGTTTGCAACTCGTCTAATTTTTGGGACGAGTTTTAAAATATGTTTCTAAAAACCACTTTTAGAGATGAAATAAACTTAGTTCCTAATAAATTTCATCCTTAAAACTAAAATTTGTTGTAGTATAGGTCGAGTTTTGTCCAACTCGATCATAAAATTTTCTTTATTTTTTAATAGATTTAATACTTTTATCTAAATGGTTTAAAAAAATTATTCATTATTTGAATTTAGATTCTCAAACCTAAAATTTGGATGAATTAGTACAAATTTAAAGAAGATGAAAGGAAAATGTCTTGCATGTTCCATGTTCGTCAATACAAAATGTGAAAGAATAGTAAATGGTTTAAAAACCACTTTTAGAGATGAAATAAACTTAGTTCCTAATAAATTTCATTTCTAAAACTAAAATTTGTTGTAGTATAGGTCAAGTTTTGTCCAACTCGATCATAATTTTTTTTTTTATATTTTAATACTTTTATCTAAATGGTTTAAAAAAATTATTCATTATTTGAATTTAGATTGTCAAACCTAAAATTTGGATGAATTAGTACAAATTTAAAGAAGATGAAAGGAAAATGTCTTGCATGTTCCATGTTCGTCAATACAAAATGTGAAAGAGTAGTACGCAGGTTATTAATTTGTGAAAGGGTGAGGATTACATGCAACAGTTGATAAGGATCGAAAATAAGATGTGGGCGGTGTATGTTTCGCAATTCTAGTGTGGGGCCTGTCTTTTAGATCCCAACACAAACTTAATTACATTAATTATATAGTCGTTCTTTTTAAACCGCTCATTGACAGTGACGCTGGATTATTAAAAAGACTAGTCATCTTGGATGGCAGTGCTATGCATGCTATTATGCTTAGTGATGGGCTACTTTCCTACCTCGTGCCCCATATGTTTACTAACTTTAGGGGAATATTCCTTCTTTTTCTCTTTTATTCTTACTCTAATAATTATATAAATAAAATCGTGATCTGAAAATTTCCAAAATACAGCCATTACTTACGGTTATAGTTAGAAGATTATTTAAAAACGAACATGGGTTCTAAATATAGGTGTAGAATTAATTTTCTCTAGTCTTTAAGGCTTAATGTGTTTAGATATTGAGATAAATTAAATTAAGTTAAATAAAATATTATTTTTTATAGTAAATTGTAATTGTAATAAAAAATTTTGAAAAAAAATAATTATAATAATTAAATTTATAATTTTTATATATGGATTTTTCTTAATTTTTGAACATTACAATATCCAATTTATATTTTAGATTGATCAAAAAATCTTGGATTGTATTATGACGCCGCATCATGATTTTGTTTTACTAAAAGCTAGAAGAAATCTTTTGCAAAAAAAATAAAATAAAAATAAAAATAAAACAAAGAAGAAAATAAAAAAAAATAATTAAATACTAGGACAAGCTAACCCTCTCTTTTTTTAATCTTTAAAAACATAAATGGATCTGTTATTCGAAAAGAGAAAGTATGCATCCTCTCAATTATTTTTGGAGGAATAAATATTATCTCATTTAGATGAATAGTTATTTCCGAAAATAGAAAAAACAATCAAATCTATATACGGAATATACCTCTTTCGTACGAATAATTATTTATTAATTCTCAGTAATTAATCAAACCAAACGACTAATCCTCCCGACATTTTGTATCGAGGGAAAAAATACGGTAAGTTCTGTTTGGATGTTAGAAATAATTTTTCATAATTTATAAATAATAAATTTTATATAAATAATCAGTATTGGACTAAATAAAAATCTTTAGTTTAGAGTTTGAACTACGATAATTCTTTTAAAAAGTGGGGAGTTAATATTCATCATTCAAATTTATATTTTATTCACAAATAATAAACAAGACTTTATTAAATTCTTTTTAAATTTTTCATTAGTAAACTGACTTTATTAACTCCAGATTTTTCAAGAAATATTTTGGTAAGGCCATATTATGTTAGATAATTAGGGTGATCATTAAAAAATAATTAGGAATTAAAATTCTAAATAGAAAATAAATTATTAATTAATAAATGAATTTTTTTTATAAAAAAATTATTATTAAAATATATATTATTATATTATTATTTTGACATGAAATTGGATAAACGTGAATTAATATCTTCAATAACTTTAACCTTAACCAAAAATCTGAACTTATAATCAAATTTTTTAAAATTAATAATAACTAGATCATTCCCAGTACTACTCTTACCCCCAGAGTGTCTTTTTTTTTTTTTTTAATATTTGAGCTCCCAGTGTGTCTTTTGGTTTTACTGATATCTGATAAGGACATTGGTGGGGCTGTTGCTTTGTCAGTCTGATGAACCAAACTTTGACCTTTTTAACTGAGTTCGATGAGAATAGAAAGAGCGCCTGAACTTTTCTCACCTATTTGTTTGGGGCGCGTTGCAACCGAATATTCCTGAGACGCAGTATGAGATCGCTCCTCTCGATCTATTTCAAATTTATTATTATATTTTTTTAAATTTTTATATAATATTTTTAAGAAGTCTGAACTTTTAAATTTTATTTTTAAATCTTAATTTAATTTTTTGAAAATTTAAAATAATAATATTAAAAAATAAAATAAATTTATATTAATTAATCTCATATTTCAATTCAAACCACGCCATAATCACGTATAAAACCATATCCCAAACTCTTAAATTTAGACTAGTTAAACGGTAATAAAGTAATATAAGTTATAACCTATAAAAAATTTCAAATACCGATACAAATTGTGAGCTTCTAAGGCCGATTTCTTTCCCTTTTTTTAAAAAAATTTTCAAATTAAGGAAGCCAAGGTCAAGTTCAACTGTTTCTACATTTATTTAAGAAGGAAAATAAATTAAACAAATAACTTTTGAACTCTCCTAGACACACTGTAGAAATGTCAGCGTTGAAATTGCAGTTTCATACCTTCCTAAACAAGGCAACAAGTGGTTAAAAATACTCTTCAATTAGCTCACCTTCCCACTCCATTAACCCCCCCCCCTCTCTCTCTCTCTCTCCCCAAAAATACAACCACATGCATCATCGTCCATGGAGTTTGGGAAACACTGATCTCTCTTTCACTTTGAGTTGTCTGTCTCAGCCCCACACTGCAAAGCCACTATTTCACAGTACATTGGTAAAGTAGACCTCTCTCTCCTTTCCCTCATATCATTCAGGCAACTTTAGTCTCCCTATCTTTCAGTCCCTGAATAGTTATCTCATTCAGTATCTGAAATGGGTTCTTGCTTGTATTTATCTCTTTACCTGTCTCCTGCTTGGAGTAACGTGGGTCTCTGACATTTCTGTAGCTTTTGTACGTTTTGGTTATCTGGGTTTGGGTCTTTAATTCATATTTTATGGGTTCTTCAATCAATTTTTTTTTTTTTTTTCAGGAATTGAGCTTCCAATGAATATGAAGCCTCAAGAAGGGGAATTTGTGAGGGCTTTCTCTTTGTGCTTAGATTGGCTATGTGTGTCGTGTGCGGTGCTTGTCAAGATTATCCAATGGTCAACCGTAGTTAGTGCTTATACGCATTAGTCGATTTTGAGGTTAAAATTCAACTCGGTTTATGGGTAAAAGTACTGTATAAAAAAAGTGATTTTTTTCTTTTTTCGTTTTGTTTTATTCCTATTGTGTGCTGAACCATAGTGGGTTTCTGCGATCTCGTGAAACTGTGAGCCTGTTGCATGAAATGGAGCCTTGGAATTACGTTTCTGAAGGGAAGGGTTTTGAATCCGATGAAAGAATATCGCCAAATAATTCACTCTCGAGAAACAAAAATGCCTTGTTTGGCTGGCAATTGAGAACCCCATGTAGTTTTGGCAACAATATGTTAGTCTATGGAGGTCAACAGGCTGTTGAAAATCAAGGTTTTGGGGAATTGGGTTTTCAAGAGATAGTTGGTAAAGAGTTAGCGGACAACTCGATGAGTGAAGTTTTGAGCGGTGGAAGATTTGTTAATCCAATTATGACCATTCCAAATGCATTTTCTGCCGTAGATCATCATCATGACTACACTAGTCCGAAGCTCTCAACTTCTATGGTGGTGGACTCTAGCACTAGCAGTCGGGTTTCATCCTTGTTTGATTTGAATCTGGGGCGGCTTCCTGATCAGAAAGATGCCCAAATCTCTAAATTCCCAAAAGGAGTTCCGATTTTATCTTCGTTTGAGTCATCTACAACTGCAAAGAGAGTGCGGACATCAGGGTTGAATTCGCAATCTGCATTCTGCCAAGTTTATGGTTGTCATAAGGATCTCAACTCCTCTAAAGACTACCACAAGAGGCACAAAGTTTGTGAGATTCACTCCAAGACTGCCAAAGTTATCGTCAATGGAATTGAACAGAGGTTTTGCCAACAGTGTAGCAGGTGATTATTTCTGTTCCAATAATCAATATAAAAAAAACCTTCACACATGTCCTTTTTGGCAGCAAGAAGTAGCATTGATTCAGGAATTTTTTAAACACAGTCATTTTTTAAAAGTTTAATTAATTCTGTAACAATTTTTGTTGCTGCTTATATACAAATGGTCCAGGTTTCATTCGCTGGCTGAATTTGATGAGGGTAAGCGTAGCTGCCGCAAACGCCTTGCGGGTCATAATGAGCGTCGCAGAAAGCCTCAAGTGAGTATTAACTCTGGAAGTGGACGGGCCGGGAGATTGCTTCGATCATTTGATGGTATTTCACATCTAACTAATTCACTTCAGTCTTTAAATTCTCCCTCCATCGTTCTCATCCTTGCCACCCTTAAATTCTCTCCTTTTGTTCTTAATTAATTGAACCACAAACATCGATTTAATCCAATGGCTTTTACTAATGCATTACTTTTTTCTTGGGATAGTTTGTTTTGCTAATTTCCATATTATTTATTCCATTTCCTTTATATGAAAAGAATGAAAAACGAAAAGAAAAAGAAAAGAAGAATTATGATTTCTAACTGAAGATGCAGACTCATGCTTCTATTGTACTGCATAATTTCGTAAGGGAAATTCTACCTATACAATTATTTTATAATTTTTGTACAGCTCTTAAATAAAATATAATTATTTTTTAAAACCAAATATATCAAAGTAAAACAATTTTCAAATAAATTTAAAATAATAATAATAATATTGTATTAAATGGTTTTGTAAAAGTTGTGAAATAGTTGTGTTTGCGTCAGTTTTGATTGCATAAGTTTTCTTTCTTTGATTATAGGGACTTTTCTGCGCATAGGTTTTATTAAGTTATCATGATTGTTTTTACTGCTCATTTACAATTAAAATTTGCACTTACTGATGTACATGCGATAAGTGTTGCTCAAGTATCTATATATGTTTATTCCGCATTTGATTGACTTTATATATATATATAGATATATTATATAACTCACAAACAATATGTTGTTGATAATTGATATCATTTCTTTGAAGTTTGGTGTATCCTCTAAGGGATAACTTAATATCTAAATGTAAGGTAGTAAGGAATGATAAAATGCAAGGTTGTTTATTCACTTAGGGGTGTAGTTTGACATGATTGGGTTTGGAATACACCCATTACGACTCTTGACTGAATGGAAAACGAAACCTAAAAGTTTTCTTCTACTTTTGCCAAACCCTCACAAAATTCAAAGTAGTAGACTTCTACAGGCAACTTTCCATCTTCTAAAAATACCGGCATCTTCAAAATTCAACTTCAAATCTAAAAGGGGCTTGAGATCAGGGAATTGCTCCACTCCCCTCACAGCTAGATTTTTAATTGAGGAACTCCCAATTAGGGTTGAGATAGGTTCCCCCTCTCTTCACCTTGTTCATGCATACGTCACACTCTTCAAATGAAGAAGGTAAAGAGAGGCATATATGAAGTGCTCTAATGTAAAGCAAGTCATGTGAAGTTCACTAATGTTGCTGCATGATATTATCAAGGCTAGATTGTGGCGTTCTCGACCTCACGTGTGATTTAGTGAGAATTGTCATACCAGAGTGATGGTCACTCAGGTAACACACCCCATTGCCGAGGGCAAGTGTGTGTGAACATGTAATATGTGTGCAATTTATAATGCACCAGAAAAATAATAAAGCAATCTGAAACTTAGACTAGAAAAGTTTAAGCAATTACAACCCAACCAAAAGGTCCTCCAAGAAGTTAATCAATCATTCAGCTATTCTAAAAGTACAAATAAATAATTGTAACGAAAACTACTGCTCCGTCGATTTAGGAAACAAAATAAACCATTTTCTCATCCATAAAGTCGTTCTACCATCAGGGAAAGTGTTGGGGGTGGTGCAGGAGCCTCGGCTCCCCTCCCTCCCTCCCTCCCTCCCTTCTCCCTAGTGTTTCTGGTGGTTTTAGTGTTTATTTTTGTACGTTTCCGTCCAACCAAGGACAGCGGCTGTTCGACAATTTTCGATAGCCTAAGTCCACCACGCGCCCCACCATGGAATCCCTATGCCGCCGATCTGTTGGACTATTAGAGATTTTGCTGAAAGAAGTGGCGTGTGATCCTCACGCGGGAGTCGTAATTTGCAAGTGATAGCCGTGCGCCACCTCAACAATGACTTTTTGGCCGTCACACGTGGTGTTTTTGAGATCAGCATCTTCAGTAGATCCAAAATTGACAATTTGGCACTCTTATAGGGCGGCGCGTCCTTCACACGCTGTTACAACCGCTGTTTAGTATTATTTTCATTTCCATTTTCTGTTGTGTTTTTACATTCTGTTTGTTTGTACGTCTTAGTCTATTTGCTTTTACGTGTTGTGTTTTTTATTTTTTATGTAGTTTGTATTATATAATAATAAAAAGTAATTGACTATTCCTTGTTAGTTTTGCTCCTCCTTATGGAGGATGGGGTGTTTCGTTCCTCTCCTCCTTTTGGAGGATGAGGTGTTTCGTTCCTCTTCTCCTTTGGAGGCAGAGGTTGGTTGTAGGGGTGATAATATGTGACACGATACGTTAATATAAAATGAACACAACACGTTAACACAAAACGAACACGACACGAAAAAAGCGGATTAGCATTTAGCCTTAGCAGATTTCGAGTCAAATCATGTCAACCCGTTAAGACACGATTTGATAACAGGTCATAATGGGTTAAATCCGTTAAGACACATTTAGAAATGTCAGGGCGAGTGATTGTCAAGTAGTTCAAACTCCCAACGAGCAACCGATACAATGATGGATCAGAAAGAAGCTCGCCTTTCTCCTAATAAAGCTTGAGATTTACCTCCAATGGGGTAAGAACAGAGTTACCTGATTGGAGACTAGCCAATGAAATCAATTCTTGTGTGTATTTGTGCTGATGTAACAATGTACCAGATGGAGTAGTCTGGACCTCAAGACCAAGGAAGTATTGTAAAAGACCAAGATCTTTCATATGAAAAGAGGTCTTGAGATGTTGTTGTAACTGCTGAATTAATTCAGTATTAGAGCCTGTAATCACAATGTCATCAACATATACCAGGAGCAACATAATTCTCGCAGAAGTCTTGCGAAGAGTACTGCCATCAGCAATCTGAATATTTTGCATACCTCCATACTTACAAACATCATGGAGACCAATCATACTACCAGTCATATGATTAGAAGCACCTGAATCAACAACCCAAGAAGAAGTGGAGGTAGTACTTGTACCTTGTAGGCCTAAAACCGTAAAAGCGGACACAATCATCTGTTGGATCATGGCAGGTGTGAGAACAGATGAATTAGCGCTTACAGTGGGGAGCGCAGAAGAAGACGATGGCTGAACAGTAGCTTGAAAAGCTTGGGATTGGCGATTCTGAGGCCACACCCGACAGTCTTTGATGATGTGCCCCTCTTTTTTGCAGTAGTTGCAAACTTTCTTAGGATGCGAGCGATGTGACCGAACTCCTTGCAATTGTAACATTGCAACTTTTTCTTCCCTCTCCCTTGTGCTGCATAGGCTACATTTAAAGAATTAGAAACAACTTTTTCAGAAGTCATACCCATCTGAGTGGATAACCGTTGTTCTTTACGCAATAAATCTCCCAAACAAATATCCAAAGAAGGAACTAGATTACGGTTTAATAAATCGGCGCGTACAGGCTCAAATTCAGGTCGAAACTTCATCAAAAGCTGATCGCGTTGACTCTCAGCATGAACCGCTTGAAGAGTCACGAGTGCCATGGTGGGAACCTTAGCATGAATAATAGCATAATACTCGCTCCAAAGGTTAATAAACTCAGAATAAAATTGCTCAATAGTCAAATTACCTTGATTGAAATTGCTAATTTCCAGCTCCAATTGAAAATTTCGAGCGCTGTGATCTTGATGATAAATACGATGCAGGTAGTCCCACATAGCTTGAGTTGTAGTAAAACATCGAAGATTAGTAACAAGATGAGGTTCTAGTGTTTCCAATAGCCAGGAGATCACTTGAGCATCCTTGACCTCCCATTGGGCACGTTCTTTTTCATCACTGGGAACTCGAACAGAATTATCAATATGGTTTGATAATGCTTTTGCTTTCAAGAACATTTTAAATTGAAATTCCCACGTAGGAAAATTCTTTCCAGTAAAGCGAACAATGGTATTTTCCACAGACATGATGAAAACCACAAAGAAAATAGTAAAAATCCGACCAAATAGGATTAGCAGGCCACGCCAAAGAACGTGTTAGTTTTCGAGTAAATATTCAGGCTGCAAAAAAAAGTGACTTAAGCCCACAAGGAGTAAGCCCACAAGAATAGGGCTCAAGTGACAATCAGACGAAACACAAATCTCTGGTCAGCTAAGTTACCCCCCTGTTGCCCAGCACACTGAAATCATGCCAAGCTTAACAGAGATCGTCGGAGATGTCGTTCCCGTCACAAAGATCGCCGACCAGCTCGAAACTTCCACATAAAAGCCGAGAACCACCACAGAGAGCTCCGTCGACCATAAACACACCAGAGTAAGAGACCCACAACCAGAAGCAGGACTCCCAACGCTGACAGAGCTCTGACAGCCAACGAAATGCAAACCGAGAAGAGGACTCAACACAGAGCGCTCCGATTCTCCTCTAGGAACTAGAAAACGTGCGAAAAATAGAGAAGAAAATTTCTCCCGCCAACAACGCACAAGTTCTCACAAATAGCAATAGAAATTGCACACCAAGATTAAGACCACAGAGACGAAAAACTGAGTAATAGCTTTGATACCATGTCAATTGATTTGAATTCCTTTTCCTTACATATCTTTTCAATTATATAAAAAATCTATACATCACATAGTCAAGTATTTCTGCCACCTCAACTGATACTTTCGGTGCCTACAACTACTTAATTTTGGTGCCTCAATTGTTTACTTTAGTTTAGTAAAATATTTACATAGTTTACACCTAATTATCTCCTTAACATGGGGGACATCACTAAATTTTACATGCTCTCGAATGGCTGGAGGAGGCTAATCAAGATAATACCCTGTCTCAACTTGGGGTTGCAATATGCACACACTCCCAAATTATATTTTTTTATGGCATCAAAACAAGCTTTGCAGATTTTGGACATAACATAGTCAATAAAATTATGACAAATATTAATAACAATAATAATGCCGATGCACATAGCACAAACAATAATCATAACAAATATTAATTACAATAATAATGACAGCTAGGTATTGGATGGCATGACATGGCACAAACAAACAACCATACAAACGTCATAGATGTCACAATTCCAACAAATTGAAAATTCTCAAACTACATGCAAGTCCCAACATTTGATTTGGCCCTCGGTCCACAATTCGAACAACTACCACGATATCAAATCACAACACTTCTCAAGGCCCCAGGTCACTTCTTATTCACAACCATACTGCAACAACATTTAGCGATAATTCCACGTTAGTAATTCAAGAATCGATCTAGAAATTTAATTACCACACGGAAATGAGAATTTTGGATGATTGCACATGTTGTCTAAGAGATCCTACGAGTGTATGTGCGTGAGCATCACTGCAAGTGGAAAAATTTTCTAGTAAGTAATAACAATGACTAAAATAATAAAAACAAAAATTGCGGGGTCACACGATTTAAAAAGGTGGTGGCAACAATGGCAACGCATTGGAGGCAGTGGCGGATCTAGCAAAAAGTGGATCTAACAGTGGGGTTATTCCAAGGGGTGGCAGATCTGACCTAGTAGAGGATAAATGAGGAGATTAGCACTTGGGGCAGTGGCTACAATGAACTTTAGCTCATGAGTTGGGTGGAAACAAAGAAGGAGGAAGGCGGGAATGGGAAAGTGAGGACCAAGAGGTGGTCACACAGTCAGAAGTGATGGCTTGCGGTGGCTCAAGGGCAAAATAACTCCTAAAAGTTACAGAGTTGTAGATTAGAGGATGGGGAAGATGAAAGGAGGAGGCTTGAGGGATGATTAGTGGCTTGGAGGTGAGTTTCGAGTGAGGGAGGCAGTTGTGGGTTGGGTCACAATGAACGCAGTTGCGGTTGAAATTGGAAGTGCGAGACAGTGGGGGAACCACGAGCGTCGCACGCATGGCACACAATGGGTGGTGGGCGGCGGTGGCAAGTTGTTGCCATGGCTGAGGCTTCACGGGGGATAGAGAAAGAGAGAGTCATGCATATTTGGCATTGCGCATGATGGAGGCAGACAAAGAAGAGAGGTTTTGACTGAAGTACACATGGAGTTGAGGTGGTGGTGTTGGAGAGCAGCACTACAGGTAATAGGGAAGGCATAGGGCCCATGGCTTTGCAAGTGGGAGGAGCAAGAAGAAGGAAAAAGAAAATAAAGGGAAGGAGGGGTCATGCAATGCTGGGGAAGGGAGGGTGGAAGAAAAATAGGGTTTTTCACCCTTTGGCATCAAAACAACGTCATTTAGCTAGAAGAAGACTAAGTTATAGTCCAGCCTCAAAATGGCACCGTTTCAAGTAGGGAAGGGGTTGGGCTTATAGCACACGGCTTGGTCCTGAAAACTCTCAAACCTGAATTTCGGCCCATCACTCACAATAGAAAATAGATCCACACACAACTGCTTGGGTTCACATGGATAGAAAATTAAAGAAAATTGCACACAAAAAATTAAATGAAATTTGAGCTTCACATAGATAGATTGAATGACAAATATTCTGAAGTAAGTTGGTGACCAAAGTGAGTTTGAAGGTGTAGTGGCCTTAACTTGATATTCAACTTCAGCATTGAGTCGAGACATAATAGGTGGCTTTTTTTGAAATTACATGCGTATACATGAATGAAGTAGCGAGCGAAGTGTGTGGATGGAGACAACTAGCTCAATCAGCGTTAGCAAGCCCATATAGATTTAGCGCCAATTGAGTGATAAATCTTATCCCATTCTTTAATGTACCCTGAATATAGCAAACAATGCGTTTGACAACTTGAAGAAGATGAGAAAAACCGAGCTTATGCATAATATGCTTGTGATCAAGTTTGGTCGATGCATGTGAGAATCATTAGCATGGTGGAGGTTGGGCTTCTAGTAAAGAGGTGTGCCCGCATAATTATAATTTGCATAGATTCCTTGGATGGATAATCACAAACATACTTGTGCAATAGATAAAAATAATCCACTTGAAAAAGTAGTAACTTTAATGCCTAGAAATAAATTCAAGGGCTCTAAATCTTTCTTGTGGAATTTAGAATGTAAAATACCTATTAAAAAATATAGAATGTAGTGATCATAGGATGAAAATTGAGGGATGTTAGGGTACGATGACTTGGTTCCATGGAGGAAATCAGGAGATCAATATTTAATTGTCATAGTTGAAATGGTATGATATGTGAGAATGATTGATTTGGAGTCTAGTATACTCATTGCTTGAGAAGAGCAGCCCCATATGTGGGAAAGTTGAGTGTAAGAAGGGGTGTGTGCAGGCTATTGGCCTTTGGCATAAGAGATAGTGATGATTCCTAACAAATAATGGGAACGGAGGCTAAGAGGTTGTTTGGATTGACAAATATTTTCAATTTATTTTTATCTTATTATTACAATTTTTATAAATTCTCACATAAACTATAATAAATAATTCAACTTTTTCAAATTCTAAAATAATAATAATATTAAAAATAATATTTTAACAATATTTTACTTAATTTTTAATTTTTATATAAAACTATCTCGTCTCATCTCATCTCACTTGATTTGCCATGATTTCTCTCTTGGATGAACCCCTAAAACTTGCCCAATTGCACCCCAAATGCATATTTGGTTGAATTGAGCTTCAAGTTGTATTGGCCCAACACACCAAAAGCTTCCCTTAGGTCTTCCACGTGTTGCTCGAACTCCATGCTCTTCACCAAGAAACCATCCACATACACCTCCATGTTCCTGCTTATCTAGTTCTTGAGCATTTTGTTTATGAACCTCTGGTAAGTTGCCTTTGTATTCTTTAACCCGAAAGGCATGATTATGTAGCAATACAATACCCAATCAGTTATGAAAGTTGACTTATCCTAATTTGACCAGCTTACCTAAGTTTGGTTGTATCCAGAATGGGCATCCATGAAGCTCAGGACCTTATGTCCTATCATGGCATCAACTATCATATCTATCCTAGAGAGCAAGATGCTGTTTTTGGACAAGCCTTATTAAGATCTATGAAGTCTAGGCACATTAGCTATTTCCCGTTCGATTTCTTGACCAATACTATGTTTGAAAGCCAGTTAGGATACTAAGTTTATATGATGAATCCTATTGCCAGTAGTCTATCTACTTCCTTTGCCATTACCTTGTACATCTTGATACTGAAATTCCTCTTCCTCTACTTGGCTGGCCTTGCATTTGGTTGACGATTAGTTGATACTCTTTGACGTCCTCACCTATCCCTAGCACATCCTAGTGATTCCACTCAAAGATATTCTTGTGCTCAAGGAGGAGTTGGACTAGCCTCGCCCTTTTTTCTTTCGCTATTTTAGTTTGATCCTCACATTTTGTTTTCTGGTTGGGATGGATCAAACTTGATGAGCTTGAATGACTCGTTGGCTTCTCCCTGTTTCAATGCGTTCTCATTCCACTTTTCTACCTCCGTTATGAAAATTTTAGGAGGCAGTAGCGTGAGGGTCACCATGCTGCACTCTTGTGAGTCTATCACTTTCATGTCCCTCTCTCATTGCCTCAATTCCTGTACGTAACATTCTTAGGCGATCACCTGCTCACCCTATACTTTGCCAATTCCCACCTTTGTGGGAAACTTCATCCCCAAATAATAAGTGGATGTGATCGCCCTCAGGCATTCAATGTTAGTCGACCTATAATAGCCATTCTAAGAGCATTCAAATTTGGTCCCCTACAATTTTTCCCAAATCTTAACCAAAACCCTACTCCCTATAAATTTTTCTCAAATTTTAACCGTCTTAAAAAAATCTTCTACATCTCATTCCCTGTATTTTCTTCATCTATTAAAATAACATTATTCTATTATTTCTTTATTATTTTTTCTACTACTTTATTTTACATTATAATACTATTCTCAATAAAATATAATAAATTTTAACTTTAGGGATGAATAGTGCTCCCCCAAATATCGAAGTGCACTATTCATAATATGAAATTCGGTTCCATTATGGAAGACCAAATGTAGGGACTAAAATAGGCTAAAATCTATTTTGGTCCCTAAATAATAGCCAAATCCCTATTATAAGGGACCGACTATGATTGCTCTAAACCTATTGGGTCCTTACCACAAGGAACTCCATCATGGTGCTCTAAACCTATGTGTCCTTACCACAAGGAACTCCGTCATGGTAGCGGTGAGGTGAGGGTCCGTTCCCATTGATGTAGGGCTTTTAATGGACCCATGGGATGAACCGAGTCTCTTGTGAATCCCTTTAGTGTGGTTGATCCTGGATGAAGTTGATCCATGCCCGACCCCATTCTTGTGAAAGTGTCCCATAACAAGATGTTGGTTAAGCTTCCGTTATCTATTAACATTCCGTGTTGTGTAATTCGCCACTAGTATTGTCACTACCAATGCGTCATCATGGGGGTACGCCGCTCCTTGGGAGTTATTATCGTAAAAAAATATTGGAGGAGAGGTTTGCACCTACGACTTCTTGACAGGTCTTTCCACGTTGTATATCTACTCATATCTCGCCCATCTTGCATAAGCCTTCCTTCCCGATGAGGTTGGTCTACCTCCTGCGTAATCTTCTGCTATGGTACATATTTTCCCCAAGGGGGTTTCTTCTATCCACATTTTGCACCACTTGGCGATCTCTTGGCTCTTGCAACTTCCTCGTCCTTTTGGACGGCTCTCTCCTCCTTAGACTTTCACTTCGTCTGAGCTTGCACTCTTGCCTTCAATCATCTACACATCTTGGTGGATAAGCGTTTTTAGCGACAATACGCTCCAGCTGCTCATTTCCCTTCATCTCCTCAATCTTTTCTTCGAGAGTGTGAAAATCTCCGGTTTGGTGACTGCTCACCCAATAGTACGTACAATACTTTTGGGTTTGTCTCCTATGGTATTCATCGCACCTTTTGGCCTTGTTGTCGTCTTGCATACTGGAATAATGCTCATGGTTACTGTTGTATCATCCTGTATGTGTGTTCTGCCTTCCATCATATTGCCCATTTCTCGATTTTTACCATTCTCTCAGTCTTTTTTGGAACTTTCATTTGATGTGCCCTCCTCCTTTCATCTTGGTCTGGTCTTTAGGGTGGTTAAAGTGTTCTAAGCATTTACAAAGTCATCTGCTCGATCCATGAACTCCTCCAAATTGGAAGGAGTCTTCTTTGCTAATTCAACCATGAAGGGATTCTTCAACCAGATCGTCCTTAACATTGCGGCCAACATGAGCTTCTCATCTTCATTGGCTGTGGTCATTCTCTATTTCCTAAACTGCGGCATATATATACCTTTAAGCTCTTATCTTCCCTTTGCTTCATAGTCAGCAAGTACGCCGCCGGCTAGCCATAAACTAAGTTATAAACCATCTTCTCTGTTCCTTGAAGTTTTCGATGGAGCCTAACTGCAATGTTTTGAACCATCCTCGGGCTGTTCCCTTTAGCATTAAAGGGAAATTTCTACATGTAATATCCCCTTGGAACCCATGGAAGGTCATGTGTACCTTACAAGTTTCTATATGTTTTGTCGGGTCTTTGGATACTTCATACATGTTTATCGGCTAGACTTTAAACTTTGGTGGTAGTGCTACCGCCATGATCTCAGCACTACATGGTAGGTTGGTGTTGGTCAACGACTGATCGACAGAAGATGAGATTCCAGTCTTCTTGACCATTTTCTCGTATTTGTCCATCAGGTATATGCTATTTACATATACATATACCTGGTCAACAACTAATCGACATAAGAGGAGATTTCAAGAGCACTCTCGTTGGTTTATGTATATGCATATGTAAATGCAAAGTCATATTTACATAATATATGCGTAAATTTCAAGTTTGAAGAGCTACTATTCACTATTCACTATTTGCTATTCACTATTCACTATTCACTCTTCAAACATTATTTTATTATTTTTTCTCTCATTAAAATTAATTTTGGGAAATTTATATTTTGATTAATGAAATTTATATTAAGTTTATGAAACAAAGTATGTGCTAATTGTAAGATTTATAAAATTAATAGTTTTAAAAATATTAAAAAATAATAATATTTTATTATTATTTTGCCTCAAATATGCATAAGGCAATGTGGAAGTTTTGCTTGAATGACAACATGAATCTTCAAACGAGGTGATTTTACATATGTACATGCATAAACCAATGTAAATGCTTAATTGACATGAGTCAGGCACATAGCAACATTCCACGGGCCTTTATGAGGGTATTAGAGTCCTTCCAAATATTTTATTGGTAATATTATATAATTTCCAATTATTTTCAGTATTCTTTCTTTTTTCGTTTTAGATCCAAAACTGGTTTTCTGTCTCTTAAAATCAAATTTTCTTTGTGAACCAATTAATTTTTTCTAATAAAGAAAAAAGAAAATCCATTATTCAAAATAGGGCATTATATTGTTTTTGTAAAGAATAAATAATTATTTGGAACGAAAGTTAATCATATAAACGAAACGGGACCTCCCTCTACTTTCAATTTCATGTGTAGAGTAATTAATATTTTCTTCACATGTCAAACATCACTAATTATTTATTATTATTTTCTATTACGGTATTTGAGGTTGTTTGCTTCTGCTCTATCTTTGGAGATGTGAAGTTCGTCTGTCTCTTACACATGGGGTAATTAGAGAACTAGTTATAGAAAATCATCTTTTATTTCTTATCCACTTGGTTCACAGTTGACACTGCAAACAAGACTCTCAATCCATCTCCCTCCACCACACATTAAACTGCTTTCCAATCATGAGCCTCCTACACGTTCTCTTCAGCAGCTTAGTAAAAGGATAATGATAAGGATATTATTGTCTTATTATCTATTTTTTTTTTAATTTTGTATTTTACTTAAAAGTTAAGAAAGTGATATTAGTAAAGTTATATATATTTTAAATTTTTTAATAATTAATAATGTTAAAAAAAATATTTAAGAGAAAATAAAAAAAATAAAAAAATTTCAAATATACTATAAATAGTAAATAGATATTAGAGAATTGTACCCTTATCACTATCCAAAGTAAAATAGGTAAAGTGGTCGTCCATCTGCTGAGCTTTGGAATTTGCACAAACCACATCTACCATTTTTCTCTTAAATACTTTAACATGAAACAATAATGTTTTAATATTTAATTATCTACCATCGATCCACGATAATAATATAATAATAATTAGAAAATGTACCTATCTTTATTATAATTTGATAGACCTGACTGTTAGAAAAAAATTATCTTGATAACTTTATCTTCAAGTGTTTCTTGATGACTAGAAGTACAATTACATTATAGCTGAGAACCCTTTAAATCCTCGATACTCTATTTTTTAAATATGATCCTTTTTTTTTTGGTCCCATTATGACTTATTTATTAAGTGATAAGATTTGAATTAATCTAAACTCATTAAAATGTGGGTGTATAGAATACTTACATTTTGTGCTCATCTATCTTCTTCGGTGTGTACTTTGCCGCTGTCTGTCTTATGTGCCTTTAGCACCTCAATCGAAATCGCTGCTGCGCCCCCAATGCACATATGCGCTTTAAATTTTGGACGTACTCCCACGCATCACTGGCCATCCATCCATGCTTCCCCACCCCCTGGGGGCTTCCAACTGACCCACCTCGTCTCGTCCTGTTTTTCGCATGCAGAATCAAATATTTCGAGAGATCTGACCTGATCTGCCTGCGAAAAGTTTGTATCTTTTTTTAAACGAGTAATACCTACTTTTAGTTTCATTAAATGCCTCTGCCTCTGGAAAAAAGATCGAATTTAACAATATTGTATGTCACTATGGAGAATCTCTTGAAAAATTTAACAATATCTTGTTTCCTACTGTAATTTGACTGTTGTCCTCTTTTGCGTGTTCTCAAAATCATATTTATTGTGTTTCTATAAGCCAGTCTGATGGTCTGACTGGCCTTGTAGGGAGTGATCAGGGATATCAGGTGGGAACTACATCATTTATTTGCCAAGAGATTCTCCCTAGTGGCGGCCTCTTGCATCCTGAGAAATATGAGAGCAGTGAATTGGGCAGGCATGTCAAAGTTGAAAATGGGACTGATCACTATAGGCATCTGCCAACCTGTCCTGTTACCAATGGCCATCTCCATTCCAACTCCCTCTTCCCTCAAGATACTGAAAAACAGTACTTCCACCCTTTTGATCGTGACATAGGCGGAGGCCCAACTCCCAGTTCACATTCTTTTTTCCACAACACCTCATTAGGAAATGAAGAATACAATGTTTTTGATGCAGCAACAACCGTTGAAGGATTATTGAGAGTACCGGATCCCTCTGGTTGTGCTCTCTCTCTTCTGTCATCTCAATCACACAACTCTTCAAGCCAGCGGCCGGCTGGTTCAATATATGGCATGGGTCGATTCACGGACAAGTTGATAGGAATAAGATCACAGCATTCGTCTGCAGAAGAGAATGAGCATCACTTGGGTCCAATACTGATATCGGATACTGGCGATGCAGTCAACTTTGAAGGGATTTTCCAAGAGTTTGATATATGGAATTCCAATGATCAAAAAAATGAGCCTGACTTGCTTCAACTGTCATCACAGCTTGAGCGAGTGGAGCATCAGAGGCAATCCTTTCAGGTGAAGCGGGAAAATGACTCGTCCTGCTCCTGGATCTCTTGAATTAATTAAGGTCTATGAATCATATAATGCAATCCTTGGGAATCAATTTGTTGTACTTTTATATGACATACATGGCAACTTGAGAGTTTCCTTGAAAACAAAAGGAAAACAAAATTAATATATGCATGCGTTTATCTGTTTACGCTCCAACTTTACCTACATGTTTCTTGGATGGAAAGTGGTTTTCTGAGCCGATCACGTTAGAGTACTCTATATCATGATCTTACTGATTTTCCTCGCCGGCCTATGATCTGATTGAATTTTTTGCGGCACTGCAGTTAAAACTAATTGTGATAAACTTGACTTATCAAAACGATGAATAATGATTAGAGATCGAATGAATTATGATGGCACAAGGTGATCACTCTACTATATATATCCATTCTACTCGAAGAACTAAAATCTATAAATCGCATTTGGGTTAGAGCAGGATGAATGAGATTGGGGCCTGTACCAAACATCCTGCTGCATCCCACGGCATTCAACCACGTATATAGGAAGTAACAAGTATATGTCATATCCAAAGCCATATGTGTCTCTTCCAGACTGTAGTTGCTAAATTATATTATGTTGCTACTAGGGCGGTTATGGAAAGCACATGCCATAATTTTGGTATTTTTTTCTTCGAATTATTCTTGTCATTTGACACAACCGATGAGACAGCCCGCCCCCTAATGTTAAAAAAGAAGTTAATTTCAAAAATCTATTCTTACTTGAGCACCAGGTATATAAGTTTAAAAAATAAAAGATGCTTTATTAAAATTGAAAGAGAGTTTAAAGATGCCCTTATTTAAAATTTTGTTCAACTTTTGTGCCATATAAAACAACTTAGTAGAAAAAATTATGAATAAAGAAATTTCCGTAAAAATTAATATACTCTAGTCCTCTGCCAGTCTTCATGAACGGAGTCCTATCCAGCAACTTCATCCTCACATTAATCATTATCTAGTATAGTCATGCTTTAAAACAAAAATAAGTTGGATATTCAGTAAGAACTACCTTCATACTGTAAACATATAAGAATGTAGGAAGAACTACTTTCATACTGTAAACATATAAGAATGTAGGTTTTTCATCATGTAAAGGTTCTACTACTCAGCCCCCAAGACTTAGATCACCTAGTTTGTTTTTTAAGTTGAATTAAGTTGAGTTGAGTTTAGCTCAGTTAAAAGTTGAAAAAAATATTATTAAAATATATTTTTTTAATATTATTTTTATTTTAAAATTTGAAAAAGTTAAATTATTTATTTTATTTTGTATCAAAATTTGATAAAATTATAATAATGAAAAGAGATAAAATGAGATAAAATGATATGAGATGAGATAAGATAAGTTGAGATAAACTCCTCAAACAAATTTGGCCTTACTGCTCATCACCTTAGGTGGCACAGACACGTGGAGGTTACTAGTTATATTAAAAAGAAAAATTCAATTGCAGGATCGAAACCTTTTTGAGACAATCTATGATACCTTGCTCAAGTCTATACGGTAACATTGTCAAATCAGAATTTGACAATAATAACCATGACTTAGGCTAAGTGGAAGTTATGTTGCTTAAAGAAAAGTGAGCTTTTGGATCATAACTTGATAAAATAACTTCTACCCTTGCTTTAGTTAAAATTCCTATAGCAATGATTTTTTTTTTTTTTTAAACTATGTTGCCAAGAGGCCAATAGTAGGATGAGATGCGGCAAGAAGACGACTACCATCTTAATGGGCTTGGTAATTGATTCATAGGAAGCCATGGAAGTTAAATGGATTTCAAGAAAGCTCAAAAGTTGGTTAAAATGGTCCAAGCTTGCTAAGGAAAAAGGGCGAAGAAAGAGGTTCAAAACATGGTTCAATGTGAAGCCCAAGGCTAAGACCCAACTTAGTAAGCTAGTGAGGTCCAAGGAAAGGCCCAACAAAAGCTAAACATGAGAGGTCCAAAGGAAGGCTCATTTCGATTAAAGGTCTAGCTCAATAAAAGTTTTATGCCCAATAAGAGTGCACCACTTGGAGAATAAGCATTGGATTCTAATCACTATGCAAATAAGACATACCACTATTCTAGCAAATGTTTTTTTTTTTTTCTTTTCGAACAAACCTCTTCACGCCCATCGGATTCATTTTTCAACCATGATCAGTTCTCCATCATGAGTCCAAGTTCAGATTTCCAAAAGCCTTCGTCATGCAACTTTGATCATCCATCAAACACCATGTATGCTGATTTCTTCTTTCTCCATCATTGTTTTAAATTTTTTTCTTTTTCCTTTGATTTGGATCAATATTCCATAGATATGGAATAGTAGATAAATTCAACTCATGTCATGAAGTGTGAAGGCATGTCAATGCCAAGAAATAGCACTAATCGGATGCACACCAAGAGCAAGCCAACAAAACCTTGTTCTTTCAACAACATAATCAATTGATTTTCTGCATTTTTGATTAATCCCCTCTAACGCTACCTAGATATGGGAAATTAGGCCTAAGATGAAGTCAAGACAACTATTACACCTATTGAATTGAACAACAAATTGAGCCACACCATAGATGAGATCCTCTTAGACCCTACAACTTATAGAAGACATATTGGAAGGTTAATTTACTTGACCATCACTAGACCTGACATTATCTATGCTGTAAATGTTCTAAGCCAATTCATGAACAGACCCCCCCTATAGTCCCATTTGCACTCAGCCTATAGGATTCTCATGTACATCAAGAGATTCATATGCCAAGATATTTTCTTATCCTCCAAATCATCTTTACACCTAAAGGCTTGTGGTGACTATAACGTTCCGATTTTTTTCCTTGATTAAAACATAAATCGAAGCATCCAGAGTTTCCCAAGATTTGTGTCTGGATTCTCAAACTTCACTTTGAGTTTTCCAAAAGTGTTTCCATATCTAGACAAGTGACATACAAGATTTGTTTGATAGAGTGATTGACAAGTGTGTAAGAGTGATTGACAAGTGAGTGGATTGGTGACTTGCAAGTAAGAAGGAAATCTTTGGAGGAAGAAAAAAATTTCGGTGGAGAAAGGCCAAGCTTTGGCCGACTAGTGCTTAGTGCATTTCCTAAGTTTGAGCTTCAAGATCTTTGTGAGTGACATGTGAGGTGATAAGTGATAGGAAGAAGTGTGACTTAATAGATGGGTAGAGTGATCTCCACCCTTGGATGAGCCGGCTATGGTTGGATTGGATGACCGAATCCCACCTTAGGTTATGCTATCTTAGGCATCACTTGTCCCTAGAGTTAGAAGTCTATTAAAGTGTCAATCACCCATATTGATGTGTCCATCCATCACCTAGGGAATGGAGTGCTCTAAGCCTAGAGACAAACTCCTTTGGCCAACGCATGCATCATTCTTCTTTCTTTCATTTCTCATCTCACTTGGTTTTCTCTCATTTCTTCTAAGGAGACACACGGCCACTCTATTTTCTTCACACTCTCCACTTTTCTTCACACTTTCTTACTTCTAAACATAATTTCCTAGCAAGATCAATGGTTTTCTTCAAAGGTTTTATGAAAACTATTACTTTGAAAGTAAGTGATCTTTTTTCTCAACTCTTTCTTTTCTTCCAAACAAAGATCAAATGAGATTTTTTTCTAAAAATATTTTATCACCATGTTCCTATATATTTTTCTTGAGTTTGCATGAAAGATCTAAACTTTTTAGTTTTCTTTTAAAAAGGAAATGCAAAATGTTTTTGAAAAAATAGCTCTCTTTGAATCTCAAAAATGATTTTCTCCTAAGCAAGCATTTTTGTTTATAAAAAGCAACTATTTTTCTAAGTTTAATCATGTTGTTCTTTATATATTTTTAGATTTTTCTTGTTTTATGCTTGGAGTATTTGTAAGTACATTCTTACCTTAAGTTTAGCATTACTTGTATGGGTGAGGTGAACTTATAATTGTGAAGTTTTAATCTCTTGTTTTGCTTGTTTGATTAGTGAGATTATTATGTGAAACTTTGCTCTTTTGCTGACTTGTTTATTTGGTGAGTTTATTATGTGCTCTTGAAGTATTGTTAAGATGTTGTGATAGGTTTGTAATCTAAAATGCTGTTGTGGAAATATAGTTGTTACTTGTTGGAAGTATGAAAAGAAATGTCCTATAGTGATTTCGAGTTAATGCATGTGGAAGGATAGTATGAACTTGTATTGGTGTTGCTTTGATCTATGGTTTGACTTGTATGTTTGGAGAGTTGGTATATTTTTATAAGTGTTGTGGGGAGGATATTTTAGGCTTTAATCTATGCTATGATTGTTGGAATATAATGATTATTTTATTAGAAGAATATAAGGAATATGCCAAGGTAAATTTGGTAAGTGGATCTTTAACTTATCCTAGCATTTCATGTATATGTTTGTAATGATTGATGAATGCTTGGTGATGTTAGGCTAATCATTTGAAGAAATGCTTGGTGCATTTTTGGTAAAAAAATCCATGTTTAGCTAAGGTGTTATTTTAGGCTTGAAATTTGTATTATGTTGGCAAATATAGTCATTTTGTTACAAAAGAAAATAAAGAATATCCATATAGTATTTGGTGACAAGTGTATGATGATAAGGTTTTTGAGTTGAAAAGTTTGACTTGGTGTATATGTATATTTTGGTTTTGAATATTTTAATGTTAAGATTTTCAATGCTCAATTATTTAATCATGAGATGACTTTGTATTGGATGTTTGAGGATTTTAGAAACATGAAACTAGGAGAGTCTATTGGCATAAGTTTCGGATGTTATGCGGTATCAAGTGTGGTAATTATTTTGGTGAAAAGTGGTTAAAAATATTTTAATCTAAAGGCTTTAGGGTTCGGTCAAGGCCTCTTTGAGGTGTTGAGAAATAATTGTTTATTTTATGAAGGCATGTTGGAGTACCTAGAAGAAGTAAGATGAGGAAAACACTAAGTTGGGTGCCTAGA
This sequence comes from Platycarya strobilacea, assembly GCA_036898215.1. NCBI lineage: Eukaryota > Viridiplantae > Streptophyta > Magnoliopsida > Fagales > Juglandaceae > Platycarya > Platycarya strobilacea. The sequence goes on from CM072558.1 coordinate 5,951,861, forward strand.
AGGGTTTCGGCCTCACCCTTAAGGGGGATGGCTGAGTGCTTATTTTTCCTTGGTTAAATTATTTGTTATGCCCTTTTAAATGTGATGATGTTATGAGGTAGTTCGGTCGTGAATGAACATGATATTGTGTGTGCTTGTACACGCCTCATGAACCACATGTTTAGTATGAAGAATTGTATGTCTCATGCATGAAATATGAAAAATCATGTTTTTGATGTCAATATGTTTTCGAAAAAAAAAAAAGAATTATAGTTTTAATAAGAACCCCAAAGGCTGGGACGAATTAGTGTCCCAGTAAAACTCTTTGTTCACTCAGGAGTGATTAAAGTCGAGTGAAAACCCTGGGTCGACGAAGAACTGTCAGCAGACCATGTATGGCTCCCTTAGGGATTCCGGAGCATGGTCGCACCTAATGCTAATGGGTGCCTTTGGCCGGTGTTGACTTTTGACTTACCGGTATCCATATCTGAAAAAAATGTAGTCACTCGATGAGTGATCAATCACCGAGTGATGAAGTGCGAAAACATATAACGTAGCCACTTAGGTTTGATACGACCGTCAGGTGCTATGGTAACTAATGAGGAACACACGGTGCGTATGGGAACTGTGAGTGTCCACTCTGAAGTTAAAACAAGGGTGGTTTTCGAGCCCTAAGTATGATCTGTATCTGTATTTGAATCTGTCTGATCTGTAAATAATGCCTAAGATAAGAATAAAAGAAAACGAAAAGTTTTGCGAAGAAGGGTTTTCAAGTATGAGTCTGAAGAATGAAGTTTTTGTTAAAGCCATTTCTGTGAAAAGCAAGCATGTGAATTAAGACTAAAGAAAAGTCAAGTTTTTTGTAAGTCTGCATGAACATATGCATCTGCAAAGTCATTGGTCGCATATAAATGATGTATGATTTGTTTGGTGTTTACTTACACATGCCTATAATGCTTTTGTTTCGGTAATTGTGTACTCACTGAGATTTCTCGAAATCTCATCATTTTAATTTTCAACTATCATTCCTCTTCGGGGCGATAGGAGTGGTTGTAGACGATAACGGTTTTCACGATTCGGACTCCCCTAGAGACTCCTCGGACCCCTGAGGGCCCGACGGAGTATACTCTTTAGATGTTATAATACAAGTTATGATATGCTAGTTTCGGAGTACCTTGGATAATTCCCGTATATTGGGAATATTGCTGTTTTGAGGAACTTAACACAGTATGATGTTGTGTATAAAGTTTAATTTGGAAACTATAATTTCATTATACCATGTGACATAAGGTAAATAACGAGTCATTGTCTAACTTTAGATTGGTTTGACCTTTTTTTGCTGCAAAATTTTCTATTCGCCACTTTTAAATTTTAAATACATGCAAGAATTGAAGTAAGAACGAGGGGTGAACTTCCCTGTATTGTTTATCCCTGACGTCTCGATTTGCGTTCGATCCCAAGCGTGAATAGGGGCGTCGACACTTTTTCTCAAGGTAACCGAATGGTCTCTCTAAAAGGAAGTGAGGAGAAGCTTATGTACCTATTTATAGGTAGGAAGTGGCATTGGATGCATGATAAGAGGGGAGGGCATTTCGACAATGCCTTAGTTGAGTGGTGAGCTGTCCCCCCCTAAGTGCATGGCCTCATAATTACCCCTAAATCTCTAGTGAATTGCTGTAATTTTCATCCCATGACTGAGCTGAATCCTCCTATAAAATAATCTTGATCAATGGTTCAAAGAATTATAACACATGGATATAAAAATAAAAATAAAATGTCTAGAAAATCTAATGTGAGATTCAACCGGCCACTTGGCCTCTCCTTGCACCCCACGGCTTCTAGAGCAACTTCCCCCCTTCTGCCACATGTTTCAGCTCTCATTGGCACACTTGTGACATTTTGGAAGGATTTTTCCAAGGATTAGTTGGCTATTGGTTAAGAACAAAAGGGTAACTTGACTCATTTGGTTAGTTCTAAACCAATCAGATTTGCTCCTAATTCTTTCATGGTTATAGGCTAATTATCCTATTAGAAACTCTTCCACCACAAGACACATAACTTCATACACATGTCTAGAAGTTAGAAATGGAGAGGGCCAATCAAATTTAGGCTCCTAAAGCAAGTCGGTGGTGCAATTTATTTTTGGGCTTCAGTTTAAACTCAATTCAGGTCAGTCCATTTCCAGCTCAAATAAAACATTGATCTACTTAGATTTGTCGAAAACTCAGAACATGAAAGTTATATTACCAAGTTAGATCCACTTAAAACATTGATCCACTTAGATCCACTTAAGTTCTTTAGGAACTAGAATCACTTTAATTGGAGCTTATTACCAAGTTATGATTATTCTACTGAAAGTCGATAGATCAGCCCGATAGCACCAATCTGGGCATATCAAGTGTTTGATAAATAATCCATCTTATTTCACACGAATTTCCTAGATAAAGTCTCCTCATTTGCCATATTTCTACACACTTTTCATGATTTTAGGATAATTTAGAAAATAATCTAAAGATTTAATCTTATTCAAGGTCACTAGTTAATTCCAAGCCAATGCCTATATATCCAATTCTGTTCTGCCACTTCAATCCCAATTTTGTATTTTATTAAGTTCATATCTCTTAAAACTCAAAACATAAGAATTGTAGATATTCCTCTTTCCTTTCCAAATCATCTTGAATCATCTCAAACCGACATAAAATGAGTAAGTTATGTTGTTCATATTACTAAAGGACGTTGAAACTGTCTAAATTTGCTTAATCCGAAAATATCATAGGGTATATTCCTTACGCATTCCACTTGACTTCTTTTGTAATTTTCCTTCAATCTATATACAATATTTATTTGAATATTCAAAAACCATATCTTCTCATCATATTTAGTGTCTCCCATGATTTTTTCTTCAATACCAATAATATATATATATATCCAAAATTTCAAAGGTTCTCTAAAATAATCTTAAAAAAATATAATCATGTCAAATATGACATTAAAAGAATACTTAAAAATCTGGATTATCACAGTGACTCTGATTGGGTTACTTGCCCCAAAACAAGGAGGTATGTTACAAGTTTTTGCATATTCATTGAGGACTCACTAATTTGCCAAAAATCTAAAAAGCAAGTGGAAGTTTCTAAGTCCTTGGCTGAGGTAGAATACAAGGCACTAGCTTCTACAAGTTGTGAGTTCATGTGGCTTCTCGATTTGTTAAAGGCATTCAATGTTAATCATGCACAATTTGTTTCCCTCTTCTGTGATAACCAGGCAGCCATCTATATTACAAAAAATCTAATTTTTCATGAGAGAACCAAGCATATAGAATCAAATTGTCATTTTATTAGAGAAAAAAGTCTTGGCTAGTATTATCACACCTATACATATATTCTCAAAGTTTCAATTGACAGATATCTTTACCAAGGCCTTGCCTACTTCCACATTTCATTTTTTTTTTATCCAGATGGAAATTGTTAATATATATGTCCATCTTAAGAAGGAGTCTTATAGAATGTAATGCAAGAAAAAATGATGCAATGATAGTAGCCTAACTAGACTTGAAGTGACCTGCACCACTCAAAAAATACATGTAGCAACAAAATCAAATAAAGTATGCTACAACACAAAAAGAATAAGACAACAGCAGTAGCAAAAAGAAGAAAGAAGTTAACACAAAAAGGCAAGACATCAGTGAAGTAATGCATGGTTACATACAATCAAATATGAGGAATTCAATGTATAAAACTACCATGACCATGTTATCCATAAAGTTGTAAATTGTTGATTGCAGTTGTATAGAAGATTAAAAAGTTAGTCGTTAATTACTTTTTCTTTTCTACCTTTTGCAAAGTGTGTATATTAGTGGATTAAAAAGTTAGTCGTTAATTACTTTTTCTTTTCTACCTTTTGCAAAGTGTGTATATTAGTGATCTTTGTATCTTCAGAACGTATCAATAAGAATTAGATTTTCTCTACATCTTTGTTTCTTTCTTCTTCTTTTTTCGTAAAGAGTTGAGGCTCCATGTCTAAGAGTGGTCTCTCCTCAAATTTGAAAATCCTCACTTATGATGAAAGATTACCTTGGAAACAACCAACCAAACCTTATTATCATACAAGGGAAGTTACATATAAACAATAAATTCACCCTAAGTATAATAATAAACCAATGCAAGACTAACATAAAAGGCCAAAATGTTATCCAAAATATTTGTAGCACAACTAAACAAAGAAACTAACAACGACAACCCACCAAAGCAAACGATGCAACCAACGTAGACATAGGACAAAACATAAACAAAAATAAACGAACAAAAGAATCAGCACCCAAACAAAACTCAAATGAAGCCTCCCATCTATTCTCTAAGATTTGGAAGTCCAAAATAATCTTATCTCATCAATCATCTCGCTTGACGAGGTAAATAATTGGAATTTCTGTATGTACAATTAATTCCTTTCCCCCAATCTTGGCAAAAAATCTGCCACTTTATTTCCTTCACGAAATTGATGGATCACCATGAATTCAAAAAACTATATCTAGTCCATGAGCTCCTCCCCAAAATCCCAAAATTACCACATCGTGCAATGACATTTTTCCAACCATTGCACAACAAACAAAAAATCACATTCTATATGCACCTTCCTTAATCCATGTTCCTTGCAAATGCTCAACCCATGGATTAAATCGCGAAGCTCCGCTTCATTATTAGTACCATAAGGAAAATTTACTATAAAAGCAGCAATTAATTTTCCTTCATCATTGTGAAAAATGCCACCTCCTCCACAACTTTTCGGGTTACCCCTACAAGCACCATTTATATTTAACTTAACCCAGCCAGTTCTAGGTTTTCTCCAAAAACTCAACATTGAGTGTTGCCGAATATCATGAATTACTGGAATGCCAAGTGCCTTAAGGATTTCCCCATCCAACCTAGATATCGAGCCCACCTTCAAAATTTTTCCAAAAATTAAAGACAAACATTTCTTGATAGATATCCACACACTATCACCTGATTCTTTTTTTTTTTTCCCTTTCATCCTAATCAAACATCTCCATCGCCAAAGTTTTCACAAAATCAAAATAGGTAATAAACCTATTATAACCCCTTTTTGATTGGTCTTCCTTGCACATCTAAATTATAAAGAAACCCGTTGCCACCAATTTAAGGAATGTAAATAATTAACATCCAACTCAATGGATGCTCTCCTCCATAAAATAGTGACCAAATCACAAGTATTCAACACATGCTCTCTATCTTCAATAGCCCCCATCTGGCAACAACATCTTGAGGCTAAAGGAACACCAACCTCTTGAATCTGTGCATCTACAGGATTGCTATTAAACCTTGCCTTCCACATGAAAATTGAAGCATTTTTGGGGAGAAGATTATGCCAAATCCAAACCTTTCCTTCTAGTTTCGGCCTTTTTTTTTTCTAACCATGTCCCATTCTAAAGTTGTAGAAAATTTACCACTATTAGATGGGTTCTAAACTCGAATGTATTCACCTCGGTGACCACAAGGAACAATAGTTTTAATTTCATTAGCCATAGCATCTCCCACTAAACTTTCCAGCTATTGCACATCCCAATTATTCTTCTCAACCCATACCTCATTAATCAACAACTTAGGATTTAAAACAACCTCACAAGAGGCAACCAAAGGACCATTAGACAACTATTTTTCAAACCAAAAAGAAATATTTCATTATCACACTTTAATAATCATATTATCCAATACTTCTAGCAAGATTTTGGCAATGGACTTCCAAAATCTTGAACCTTGTTGATAGCACCAAAAAAATGATCTCCTCTAAAATATTTTGCCTCCAAATTTTTTTTTCATAAATTATCTATGGACAAAATTCTTCAAGCAAATTTCACATGCAATGATTTCTGAACAACTTCAAAGCTTCTTACCCCAATTCCCCCTTCCACATTCGGTCTACACATAAATGCTCACGACCATCATTTTCTCTTAGAGTCCCCTCAAAAGAAACAAGATAAAATAGAATTTAGCTTTCCGAAAATAATTTTTGGTACATCAAACACAACTAAATTATGAGTGGGCATACTATACAAAACATGTTTTAAAAGAATCAACTTACCCCATTGAGAAAGAAGCCTCTCCTTCCATCCTGCTACTTTATTCTTCACCTTTTCCACCAATAGATTTAACAATCGAGAGGTGAATCTTCCATCAGTTACCTGCGCCCCTAAATACCATTTAGGTAGACTGCCTTCCACAAAACCCATCATGTTCAACAAACTCTTATACTAAGCTGTAGAACTTTTTTTTATTGAGAAAAATATGGAGGACTTGTCTCTATTTATCAAATGTCTTGACCAAGCTAAATAAGTCTCAAGGACTCTTAAAACGCCTCTTATAAACTTCCTTTTTCCATTAGAAAAAGTAAATAAGTCATCTATATATAACAAATGAGAAATTAAAAGAGGAACTGATTAGCAAAATTAGGACAGTTTTCTCACGTTTTTCTCTCTAGCCTCTGATGCTAGTCTTCTCACCAGAATCTACCATTGCTGCTCATTTTCGAGAGAGGGCAAAGCCTTTGCTCCTCCCTCCCTCCCGCCTAACCCTTTGTGGCTTTTATGTTTTTTCTTCCACTTGTTTTTCTAACTTTTTTCTATGCTTTTTTAGTATTTCGTCTACTGCCCTTGGATTTTCCAGGCATCTACGACCACCACATGCCAGTCCACTGAAACCCTACTGCCGTCGATCTATAGGCGAGGAAGAAGAGTGCTCTCAAACAAGTGGTGCGTCGATCTCATGCACCTTGGGGAGAGCACGTGGATCTCACGCGACAACGCACTTGGAATGCTTCCTTGCTGTCACATGCCTTACTTTTGGGAGCAGTGGCTTCTGGTCTTCCAATCTGTTCGACCCATTGTTTTTCTAGTGTGGCGTGTGCTTCTCATGTGCTGCTACCACCATCGATGGTCCTATTCTGGTGTATTCGTTCTTCTTCGGATTGTTGTTTTCTGCTTTCCTTAACTTGGGATGAAGATTACGTGAATGTGAGAATCTTTTTCAGATAGACCGAATCAATAGAATGTAGCACACCTCCTCTCGCTGTGACTTTTTGTCACAGTATTATAGTTTGTTTATCAGATTATTTTAGAACTGTTTTAGGTAGCGATCCTTCATTGGGATTGGTGGGAACCACACTTGTGGCTCTGAAACCGTTGTTTTATTTTGGTGTCTGCTATGTTTTTGTTGATTGAAAAGATTTTTGGAGACTCTCATCTCACTAAATCTTGTATATTTATAATTGTTTATCTTATCTATAATATATTAACTTTCAAAGAAAAAATAAAGAAAGAGAAATTAAAGGAGCACCACGAGGATGAACAAAACTTCCAATCCCATTTTCAGCAAAGTCTTTATTCAACAAAAAATAATATTATAAAATATATAGATGTGTCTTTAACTGGATTTCTCTTCCAAAAGCCAATGCCGTTAAAAGACCAGAAATGTTTTAAAACAAAATTACAAATGTTGATTTGGAAACAAAAGAAGAAAGAGAGGTAACCCGGCCCCCCGGGACTTTTTCTTCTCCTTGTGATTTTGAGGAAAAAATAAAAACAAATGAGAAATAGTTTAGTTTTTTATTGATGTCAATTTTTTTTTAAATTTTTAATTTTTTTTAACTTTGAGAGGGGCATTTCCGTATAGTTTTACAGTAGCCAGCTAGGACGAAGTTACCCCAAGGGTACTGCAACTTCCCCATGGCTCAACCAATTTCCATTTTACAAACGACAATGTCACAATGCTAGAGATACAGGCAAACCAACAAAAACAAATGTCTTCTCCGCATACTTTAGGCACTTTTGGCCTTTCTATTATGAGCATCTTCTTACGAGTGATTTTTCAATTTTCTAGATACTTTTATTCGTTCAATCTTTCGGCATTGTGCTTTAGTTCTAAACGTTGTCCTTGGCCCTATGTATATGTGTTCATTGGCTTTCCTGTCACTAACATACAAATCACAAAATAAATGTGTTAAATGTGCTAATATAACACAATTAAGAAACACAAAATAAATCTCACATCCAACTTTATCTGCAGTAGGGCTCGTAAATGGTTTGTCTTGCTAGCTACTACACCACGTTGAAGGAAGTAAAAATACCGAAATCTAACGATTCTTAGGAGACAAGTTTCTTGGACAGCCATAGCCTAGCATGTGGATCATATTGAGGTAGTTTCTGTTCCAGTCCTCGGGAGTTGGAAAGCACAATGAAAAGCATTTCAAAATACAAGAAACAACTAAAGATTATCAACAACGTATGACAAATAAAACAACGTATGACAAATAAAACCATATATATATATATATATCTAACTACTATAATATATGTGTGGATGCGGATGAATGGTGCAATAAACAGTACATTTTCGGCATTTTTAGCTTCCATTTGTGTCCCTCTATAATTCTTTTATAGACTTCTCTGTCCCTTTATTATCTGCACTTGTTGGTTTTGCATTACTTTTGCGTTTGGTTGTTTCAGTCATTTACTCTTCTGCTTGACAACTTGAACATATTAGACCACAGTTCCTTTCGTTTTCAACTCTGCCTCTGTGCTTTTCGCTTTTTATCCATTTGTTTGCTCGTGTTTAAATTTCAGAAAAAGTACATTTATTGAGAAATCTGTCTGGTCGATGGGATGCTTTGAGCATTTGTGCAGGCAGGGTAGACGTAAGGTGCGAAAGGATCGAGAGAAGAGAGAAATCACTTGCTGTGTTTCGATTTTTTTTGTGTCTTTCGATTTTGGCGGTGCTTTTTGCGAGGATTAACAGAGGTATTGTTTGGATTTTTGTGTTCTCTATTTCTGTTGTGTTTTTGGGATTGAATGTGTTTCGGTTCTGTCTTTGGGTTGCGTTGTGTTTGGGTTGTATTTTTCAAATTATTTGCATTGTTTGTCATCGATTATTTGCTTTGTTTGTTGGATTATTTCATTTGTTGAATTATTTGCGGCTAGGATTTACGAGTGTTGCTTTGTTTATTTGGGTTGTCGTAGTGTATGGATGTTTGGGAGAGGAAAGAAGGAAGGAGCTGGGGTGAGAGGATGTTTTGGTGGGAAGAAGGCTTCGGATTGAAGCCCTGAGAAGCCGAACTCAAGGTTAAAGACGTTTCGTGCTGTACATTTTGGTTGGGGATGAAATGCAAAACGTTGCGTCTTGGGTGGTGTAGTTAGGGATGGGTCTAAAACGGTGCGTTTTAAAGTACTTGTAATAAAATAAAAAAATGAAAATATATAATATATAATATATAATAAAATAAAATGAATTAATAAAATAAACTAAACTAAACTAAACTAAACTAAACTAAACTATAAATAGAATAAAATAAATATATAATAAAGTAAAAAAATAAATTATAAATAGAAAAAAAAAATAAAATAAATTTAATAAAATAAATATGTAATAAAATTAAATTAAATATAAACAGAATAAAATTAAATAGCAAAATTAAATACGATAAAATTAAATACAAAATAAAATAAAGTAAAGTACTAAAACAAAATAAAATAAAGTTAAATAAAATAAGTCAATACAATATAATAATATAGAAAACTTGAATAATAAAATATAATATAATAAAGTAGAGTAATAAAATAAAATAAAAAGTTAAATAAAAGAAATACAAAGAATATAATAATATAAAAAATTTGATGATAGAATAAAATATAATAAAGTAGAGTAATATAATAGTATATTTTATTATTTTATATAAAATATATTAATAAAATATAAAATAGAATAAAATAAAATTAAATAAAAAAACAAGAAATTGAACTAAATAAAATACAATAAAAAATAAATGAAATAAATAAATATAATATAATATAAAAACAGAATAAACTAATAGAATAAACTAAAATAAACTATAAAATATAATAAAATATAATGAAATAAGAAATTAATAAATTAAACTAGCTAAAACTTCCTGTTTTCTTATAGTTTATATTATATTCTATTTATTTATTAAAAAGTCAAATAAATAAAAAAAATGTAATAAAATAAAATTAAAAGTAAAATGAAATAAAAATTAAAATAAAGTAAACTATGAAATAGAATAAAATAAAATATTAAAAAAAATAAACAAATAAACAAATAAATTATAAAAGAGAATTTTAATAAAATAAATCTGTAATAAAATAAAATAAAATATAAATTAAATTAAATTAATTTAAATAGCAAAATTAAACACAATAAAAATAAATAAAAACAAATAAATAATTAAATAAAACGAATATATAATAAAATCAAATGAAATAAAATAAAGTAAGCTTTAAAATAAAATAAAATAAAATAAAGTACTAAAACAAAATATAATAAGTTAAATAAAATAAGTAAATACAATATAATAATATAGAAAACTTGAATAATAAAATAAAATATAATAAAGTAGAGTAATAAAATAAAATGAAAAGCTAAATAAAATAAATAAAAAGAATATAATAATATTAAAAATTCGATAGTCGAATAAAATATAATAGAGTTGAGAAATAAAATAGTATATTTTATTATTTTATATAAAATAGATTAAAATATAGATTAATAAAATAAAAAATATAAAAAACAGAATAAAATAAAATAAAATAAATAATAAATGAAATAAATAAATAAATATAATATAAAAATAGAATAAAAAAATAAGAATAAAATAAAATAAACTATAAAATATAATAAAATATAATGGAATAATAAATTAATAAATTAAACTAGACTAAAACTACCTGTTTTCTTTACTTCTTAAAATATGCTATTCTTAGAACATAACATTTTTTAATGCAAATGATAGAATTTACTTTTTTTGTGTAACATATGATGATTTATGTGCTCCTTTATATTATATAAATAGACATTCATTTTTTCAACTCAAAATCATAAAGTAATTTTGTAAATCTCTTAAAAATTCAAAATTAGGATTAAGGCTCAAAATAAATATTTTATCATAAAACATTAAAATACATTTTCCACATATGCATGAATATTTTGAAAATTAAATTTGAAAATTTTGAAAGCTACGTGGGATGATGATTCAAGTAGCTCAGATAGTGAAGCAAGCAATGGAGAATCAGCAAATTTTTGTCTTATGGCTAAAGATGACATTGAGGTAACAAATCTTGATAATATTGAAGATCCTTCATATGAAGAATTGTAAAATATTTTAGAAGAGGTATATGAGGAATTTGAAAAATTGGGTATCAAGTATACTATTTTGAAAAAGAAAAATTCTTTTTTAACAAACGAAATTGATATTTTAAGAAAAAAAAGTATTGTTTTGAAAGATGAAAATCTTGAGTTGAAGAAAAAGAAAACTGATTTAAAAAATATTATTGAAAACTTTACGAATGGAAAAAGAAATTTTGAAAAACTTCTTGCTAGTCAAAAATGTGTTTTTGACAGGACAGGCTTGGGATATATGCCAAAACAAAAATACAAACCTTATAAAAATTTCTTTGATAATCCTTCTACATCAAAGTCCAATATTCAAAATTCTTTTCATAAAAATAATTTTGTTAAAAAAGGATACTATTATAATCACTCAAGTTCTTCATATATGTCACATGCTATTTGTAATTTTTATAATAGAAATGGTCATAATTATCTTGCTTGTCCTATTAAAAGAAAACATACAATGACTATTAGGGCCATATGGGTACCTAAAAATATTATTTATTCTAATACTAATAAATAAAGGACCCAAAGAACTTGGGTACCAAGAAAAATCATTTTAATTGTTTTTGTAGGTGTGCATGAAGTCTTCCACGAACAAAAATAAATGGTTTTTAGATAGTGGATGTTCAAGACACATGACGGGAGACAAGACTAAGTTCTTTGATCTTAGATCTAAAGATGAAGGACATGTGACATTTGGAGACAACTCGAAAGGGAAGATCGTGGGAATAGGTAAAATTGGTAATGAGTCTTCTCTTATAATTGAAGATGTTCTATTTGTTGAAAGTTTAAAACATAATCTTTTAAGCATAAGTCAATTATGTGATAAAAGATTTACAGTTACTTTCAAAATGGATAAGTGCATTATATTGAATTATTATAATTGTAATATTTGTTTTATTGCTTTTAGAAATAACAATGTTTATACAATTGATTTTGAAGAAATTACCTCACAAGATGCGATTTGTTTTTCAGCTCAAAATGAAACTAATTGGTTATGGCATAGAAGACTAGGTCATGCCAATATGAAACTTATTATCAAATTTTCAAAAAATGATCTTGTGAGAGGTTTACCAAAGGAAAATTTTCTTAAAGATAAAATTTGTGATGCATACCAATTTGGTAAACAAACAAAAATTTCTTTTAAAATCAAGAAACATATTTTCACTACTAGACCACTGCAACTGGTACACATGGATCTTTTTGGACCAAATAGAGTTGCAAGTTTAGGAGGAAAATATTATGCATTTGTTATTGTTGATGATTTCTCTAGATATACTTGGGTCATCTTTCTTACTCATAAAGATGAGGCATATAATGCTTTTACCAAATTATGCAAGAGAATTCAAAATGAAAAGGGTTATACTATTTCAAGTATCCGAAGTGATAGGGGAAAAGAGTTTGTTAATAAAAATATTGAAACATTTTGTGATGAAAATGGTTTTGTGCATAATTTTTCTGCTCCTCGAACTTCTCAACAAAATGGGGTAGTAGAAAGGAAAAATAGATCTCTTTAAGAGATGGCAAGAATAATGCTCAATGAGAACAACTTGCCTAGTTATTTTTGGGCTGAAGCGGTAAGTACTGCATGTTATGTCATAAATAGAGTTATGCTAAGGTCTAAATTAGATAAAACCCCCTATGAGCTTTGGAATGAGAAAAAGTCCAACATTGGTTACTTTCATGTATTTGGATGCAAATGTTTTATTTTAAATGACAGGGATAATTTAGGCAAGTTTGATGCAAAATCTGATGAAGGTATCTTTCTCGGGTATTCTACTAATAGTAAAGCTTATAGAGTATTCAATAAAAAGACTTTGACTGTACAAGAATCTATGCATTTAATATTTAATGAATCTAATTCTCTACTCTCCAAGAAATCTATTGATGAAGAAACAGGAGGTATAAATAATACGGAAAGTCTCAATCTCAACAAAGAGAACACAATAGAGGAAGTCCAACATGGAGATATCAAGAAAGATCATCAAAATTTAATACAAGATGCAACCAAACAATGGAAATTTGTGAAAGATCATCCAGTGGAACAAATTCTGGGGGAACCTTCACGAGGTGTAAGCACTCGATCATCTCTTAGAAATATTTGCAACCATACTGCTTTTCTATCTCAGATTGAACCTAAAAATATTGATGAAGCACTTCTTGATGAATCTTGGATTCTAGTTATGCAAGAAGAGCTTAATCAATTTGAAAGAAATGATGTTTGGACACTTGTTCCTAAACCCAAAAATCATACTATTATTAGAACAAAATGGGTTTTTAGAAACAAGAAAGATGAGTCCGGAGTCATTACTAGAAATAAGACTCGACTTGTAGCCCAAGGTTTCAATCAAGAAGAAGGAATCGATTATGATGAGACATATGCACCAGTCGCAAGATTAGAAGCTATTCGAATACTACTTGCATATGCTTGTTATAAAGATTTCAAATTTTTTCAAATGGATGTTAAAAGTGCTTTCTTAAACGGTTTTATAAATGAAGAGGTATATGTTGAGCAACCTCCAGGTTTTGAAAATCATATTTCTCCAAATCATGTTTTCAAACTCACAAAAGCACTATATGGACTCAAACAAGCTCCTAGAGCGTGGTACGAAAGACTTAGTGGTTTCTTGATTGAAAAAGACTTTTCAAGAGGAAAAATTGATACAACTCTTTTCATTAAATACGAAAATGATGATATTTTTTTGATTCAGATTTATGTTGATGATATAATATTCGGTGCTACTAATCAAAATATGTGCCAAGTTTTTGCTAAGACTATGCAGGAAAAATTTGAAATAAGCATGATGGGAGAGCTTACATTCTTTCTCGGATTGCAAATTAAGCAAACAAAAAGTGGGACATTCATCAATCAATCGAAATATATTAAGGAATTGCTGAATAAGTTTGGGATGGAATGTGCTAAGAAAACTGGAACACCAATGAGCCCATCCACTAAACTTGATAAAGATGACACCGGTAAACCAGTTGACTCGAAAGTATATCGAGGTATGATTGGTAGCTTATTATATTTGACAGCCAGTAGACCAGATATTATGTTTAGTGTGTGCTTATGTGCACGCTTTCAATCATCTCCAAAAGAATCACATTTAATTGCAGTTAAGCGCATTTTTAGATATCTTAGTGGTACAATTAACTTAGGTTTATGGTACCCTAAACACACATCTTTCGATCTAATCAGTTACACAGATGCAGATTATGCTGGCTGTAAAATAGATCGAAAAAGCACTAGTGGAGCATGTCACTTCTTAGGTCGTGCACTAGTTTCCTGGTTTAGTAAAAATCAAAATTCTGTTGCACTATCTACTGCTGAGGCAGAATATGTTGCTGCGGGTAGTTGTTGTGCTCAAGTTCTTTACATGAAGCAACAACTTGAGGATTTTAAACTTATGTACAATCGCATTCCAATCAAATGTGATAATACAAGTGTTATAAATCTTTCAAAGAATCCAATACAACATTCTCGGACCAAACATATTGAAATTAGATATCATTTTCTTAGAGATCATGTGCAGAAGGTCGATATTGTATTAGAATTTACTAGTACACATGATCAATTGGCAGACATTTTCACAAAACCCCTACCAGAAGATAAACTATACATGATTAGAAGAGAAATAGGAATGATGCATGCTATGAATATCTGCTATATACTTTTATTTCATTATCTTAAATGACCTACAGAAACTTGAGACGTTTAGCCTCATCATTCAAATGCATTTGCTCCTCATAAATCATCATGCCATCCTTATATAAAGGATTAGGCAATCGAAATGAAGAGGTAAGCAAGGATTTCAAATCCTTATTCTGTTGCTTTAACTCTACTATTTTTTTGTTCGACTCATAAACAAGTTGTTGAAGTACAGATACAGTCTCGTTAAGCTTCTCAATTTCGCGAGTTTTGGATTGCAACCGAGCAGAAAACGCGACGATAGATGATGAGTATCGAGTTCCGAGATCCACAAGCTCGTAAATGGCGTCATGATCTGATTTATTAGCTAAATCAGTCTCTTGTTGCTTCATGGCACCCAGACAGATGCAGAAATAGATTGAGACTGAGGTGAAGGATACCTTAAATCTTGATCAAGAGAAACACTGAAGGGAATTCTACGAGCCATTGAAAAATTGTAGAATGAGAATGCAAGCAAATTGCAAAGATGAGAAGAAAGTTTGATGTGAAATAAATAAAGCTAAGGATTGCTCTTATAGAAACGGAAATAAGAACAAGACAAACTTATAAATCATGATGATATCTCAATTTTCAGCAACATCAAGCGGATCAAATCTCTGCACCGAATTGCCAGAACTACACCTCCAGCCTTTGCAGGTTTTGTCGGGTACGGGTGGTTTCAATTATTCAGCTCTTTACAAAATTTCCTTACGCACCAAATTCTTTACAGTCTCTACTAACGCAGCGTTTTATTTGTCTATTAGTTATTGTAGGAATATATTTTATCAAGCTAATTATGATTCATTTTTAATGGTGCCAAAAGGGGGAGAAGTTTTAGACTAGAATATTAACATTGTTTAATTTTCTAAACTTGTTATATATGCTTGGAATTATATTTATATTTTTGCTTGAAAAACTAACGCACATTCTCAGGGGGAGCTTAAGTATTCATACAGGTTTCAAGTTCTATCAAGTATTTATCATCATCAAAAAGGGGGAGATTGTTGAACTCAAGGTTTCAAGGTTCATGTAAATCTACACATGGATTTTGATGATAACAAATGAATTCAAAGAATAAAGGAGTATCAAGCTCAAGTTGTCTACATAATACAATCAAGCACATCAAGGAACCAAGCATGAGCAAGAAGGGAACAAGTTCACATTAAAATCATAGAGTAATTTTGTAAATCTCTTAAAAATTCGAAATTAGGATTAAGGCTCAAAATAAATATTTTATCATAAAGCATTAAAATACATTTTCCACATGTGCATGAATATTTTGAAAATTAAATTTAAAAATTTTGAAAGATGATTGATTGTCATCTTTTACATGTACATGACATGATTAAAGGTTTGAATTTTAAAAATATTAAGATGATTGATTGTCATCTTTCACATGTGCATGATATGATTAAAGGTTTGAATTTTGAAAATATTAAGATGATTGATTGTCATCTTTCACATGTGCATGTTTTATTTGAATATTTTCAAAAGTGGTGGATGCTTTTCTTGACTTATGCAAAAGGTAGATGTCTTAGTTTGAAAATTTTGAAAAGTAAAGTGTGCTCCTTTTGTCATATGTAAAAAGTAAAAGATTAGGTTTGAAATTTTTGAAAAATAAAGTGTGCTCTTTTTGTCACATGCAAAAAGTAAAAATATTTGATTTGAAATTTTTGAAAAGTGAATAATGATATCTTTGACATGTGAATCTTTTTAAATTTGAATATGAAGTCTCATATGCCTATAAATAGATCATTTGAGAGCTTCACATTTACAACATCAAGAGCATACAACATTTATTCAAAGTTTTCTTTCTTTCTTCTCTAAGTATTGAGCCTTAACCCTTGTTCATTTTGAGAGATATAGTTTTGCGTTGTATTGTTTTTATTTCACTCATTGAGGAGTGTTTTTTGATAGCCTATCCACTATCAATTCTTGTATCAGTAAAAGGGTGTGTATAACCCTTGTGTGTGTAGAAGGTGTTCTACACGGGGAATTGTTAAATCACCAAGTGTGAGGTGATTGGAAGTGTAGAAGGTGTTCTACACGGAAAATAGTTAAATCACCAAGTGTGAGGTGATTGGAAGTGTAGAGGGTGTTCTACACGGATTCTTTGGAGCGGTGCTGCTCAAAGGTGTAATAGGTTTCTATCTTCATATTTTGTTTATATTTTATATTATATATTTGATTTATAATTGTTATTTTTTTAAATACAACTCAATTCACCCCCTTCTTGTGTTAGTCATCTGGGCAACAAATATCTTTGATGATATTAAATATATTTAAATAAAATAATAAATTAAAAATAATGAAATAAAATAATATATTAAAAGAAATTTTGTTAAAATTATTATAGCTTAGAGTAAAATAAAAATTAATGAACTAAAATAATGAAATAGAAATTAATTAAATATATTAATAAAGTAAAATAAAATAAAATAAATTATAAATATTTATAAGTCTTGTTATTGAAATACTTAATCAACAGATTATAAGTATCTTAATTAAGTTAAATACCTGTGATGAAATTACATGGAAATTAAATATAATTAAATAAAATATAGTTAAAATATTTGTGATGGTGCCTTTTCATTTTAATTAACAATTTTTCTGTATAAGTTCTTGACTTTGGAGAAAACATTGATCTTCTAGTGGATAAAACATAGAACCTTCATTCTCAGGTTCATGACTTTGTATCATTTTTCATTTTTTTATTTTCTCCTTGTTTTTTAACCTCCCTATCTTGGAATGATGGTGGTATATAAATTATAGAAAAAGAATAATGCACCTAGAATAATTATTGAGGACATACCGAATGATAAGGAACCATTGTATATTTATAACAACGAGAATTCAAAGATTATTTAGTGTTCTTATACCTAATATGTTGTTTTATTAGTATTTATAAGAGATTTACTTGATGGATGGTTTAAGTGAGAGGTATTTTTTGCAAATAACTTTTAAGATAGTATTAAATCTTTAATATTATAATAATTTCACTTGGTATGCTAACAAGATATTTCTTATTGGCAGATCTTGTTGATAATTAATATAAAATAAATATTATAATCGCACTTGCATGGAATGCTTCCAAGAGACTTGTCAATGACAATTTGGTTGACAGTGCTTGAAAATAAAATCCACAATGGCCCAGGCTAAAATGGAATATAAGCATATATATATATATATATATATATATAATCTACAAAACTTTTTACTATTTACACAATCTTTATGCACCACACTTTTTTAATTTTATTTTTATCAAATATTTGATATATAAATAATAAATAAAAAATTAAATTACTTTAAAAAGAACAAAGTCAAAATTAAAATATTAAAAAATTAAAAAAATAAAATAAATTTAAAAAATGATGGTGCGTGGAAGTTGTATAAATAGTAGGAAGTTGTATAAAAGTGCTCATATATATATATATGTAATATAATCATATTTAGTAAATGATTGTGTAGGTAATTATGGTTAGTAATTATATGTTGTTTTATGTGCAACATCTAACTGCAATTAGGGGTATTCAAATCTGGAATCCGAATTCAAAATTTTCTTAAATATTTTTAAAAAAAAATTCAAAAATATTATAAAACAAATAAAATTTTAAACCGGGCCAGGCACAACCCGGCCCGGATGAACAGGCCTAACTGCAATATAGATGTTTGGACCTGACAAACTATATCTTTGTGCTTTAGTCTTATTGCTTGAGTGGCCTTTTGGAGTTACTGTTCTTTATTCTCAATAATAGTTTGTATTTTAGATTACCTTTATGTATATTCTAAATGATATCTATAAAAAAAAAAAAAATCTAAACGATGATATTTCTTCTCTCTAGGAATTTCTTGCCTTCTTACTGTATGAGTTGCATGAAGATTTGAATAGTGTCAAACAAAAACCTTACATTGAAACAAATAAGTCAAATGGTCGACCATATGAGAAAGTTGCAGATGAGTGCTGAAAGTATCATAAGGCTCGGAATGAATTACTAAATGTTGATATTTCTCAAGTAAGCAATTCTTTTAGTATATATCGGTTTTTGTTACGATTAAATATTCAATTTCTATGATAAAGTCTATTTCATGGCCAATATGGTTTATGACATTTGAAAATTGTGCTTTTATCATGTTTGTGTTCAGATTTGTTATTTTGGATTTCTGAATTTGTGGAATTGAAGATTTAATGACTTATGTATTCGTTGCATTTTCTTATTGAGTTGCTCATTTCGATATGATAGTCAGTTCCAATTTTTGTATTACATCACTTATCATCACTATTTTTTATGATAAGAGATGTAAATGTTGTAATTTTATTACAGTTATTATTAGTAGGGATCTTATTAAGTTTAGATCAATACTACAAATAATCTTATATATATATATATATGCCTGTTGACATGATAGATTTTTGAATTTTATTATAAGTTTTGTTTAGGATTTACTTTAGGATTTTTTTTTAATGTGTAGCATATGATTATTTTTATCTTTCTTTATATTATATAGGTAGACACAACTTGATAATATTTTAATTATTTTAAGTAAAAATAACTTTTTTCCATCAAATGTTTTTTGGACTAGAAAAACATGCATTGCATATTGCACTCCAACTAGTGTGTATATATATATATATATATATATATATATCTGTGGGCCCCAAAAAACAAAAAGAATTCCTCAACTGTCAAACAAATGGGCTCCTTCGAGAAGAAAATAAATGAAACACAGATCGAGAAAAATAAATGTGACTAATTTTTTTTTAATATATGTATAAAATTATATTTTTTAAAGTTTAGTTTTAGCAATTCAATAAAAATCCTCTTAAGACAAGTTTTAAAACGGGATTTGAACTGTTAGGATTGTCTTTAATCCAACCTGCATGCTCCATAACATTTACAAAATTGTCTTCTATCTACTTTCAGCTGCAATGATGGAAGGTAGAAAACCAGTTAATTCTGCCGCATGTTTTACAGGGAGCATCCCACCGTCAGCCATAAACTTTTGCATTACAAATAGAAAGCATCTCCCATGATCTCAATTGGGGGGCTCCTTGGAAACCAATCCCGCAATACTCTAATCAGTTGGTAGGTTTTTCACCTCCGCAGTGAAAAATTTAACGGATAAGATAATCAGGAACCAAAAGCAAAGGAATGAACCAACCAAATATGCCATTAACATTCATGAAGACCATAATCTCAATCATTCTCAAATGAAATAGGCAAGGCACAATCTATAGACATACAAAATCCATTATCTTCTGTTGTTCTAACGTCATATAGTACCATGCTGAATAGAAGAATCCCCCTCCAAGCTAAATAAAAAAACTCAACCATCTTCAATGCAAAAGCTTATATAAAGTTAGAAACCTAGGGCTGCCAACAGTGATAGCTACGTTAGCCAAAAATCTATTTTGCAGGAACATTTAGTACAGCTCCTTTTGAAGGGTTCTGCTCATCCCAAGCTTCAATCCATGTGACCATGGCATCAGCCAGCTTGTTAAAGTATTCATCCACCTTACCAAGTGTAGCCTTGACTTGCTTGGAGATTTCAACGTAGCATTTCTGCACAGTGGTGCAATCCTTTGAAAGGGTAACAGATTGGAAGAACGGAATCAAATCTTCTTGCCAGTAAATTCCCTTGTATTCTTTCTTCAGGTTCACAAAAGGGTTACTTGCTTTGCTGTGCCAGATATATGGCAGACCAGTCTTGACTCCAAATCCCAAATGATCACATATTACCTGCATTTCGTTAAATCAACTTGTCTTGAGCGCAGCTTAACAAGAAGGCATGAAGGCATAACATAGAAACGAAAAGAAGGACAGAATCATGGAAAACAAAGACAGTATTAAATAGATACCTTCATGCACCAGCCGGCCCACATATCATCATAGCGTCCAATTGGCTGGCCATCACCCATGAGTCCAAAGTACATTGCAGGGCCAATCAATTCACGGTTGAATGCCAGGTTCATGCCACACATGGGGAATAGAGTTCCCTTAGGTATTGTCAAAACTGCATCTACATATCTAACAAAGGCAGGCTTTGGATAAAGAAAGAGTGCTGTAAACAGGAAACATAGATTCTTGCATACCAAAGGATCTTTCATACCTTGTGTTTCTCTCAAGTGGCTTGACAAGCTGGGTGGGAGCATCATAATCTGGGATATTGAGCCAGAGACCATGAGAAACAGCTGTTGGGGCACCTTCACGTAGACTGAATGGATACCCACGGACAAAATCTGCACCTTCTCGGTATGGGTCATACAGGGTGTTGAAGAAAAATGGAGTTGATGGAGTCAGAAGGTTCTTTATGTGTTGCTCAAGTGCATTAATGTCCTTCCCAGATGGATTTTTAGCAACCTGCAAATCATACCGAATTGACACTTGTGATCCAACTGAGAGACCTTGAACTCAAACTGGACAAAGATAGAATTTTAATAATAAAAAACAAAAAAATAAGATCAAACAAGGCAAAACAATGTGTGATTCTAAATCACAGAGTGATATGAGGATAAAACCCATTGGCAGATGTTAGTAGGCAGTAGCCTACTGCAAAATGTTGACATCTGTGCCCCAAGGAGCATGAGAAAGTTTTATACTTGCAGAAAATGAATGGGTATTTCATTAAATCTTGATTTAGTTAGAACACAAAAGAACAAAGACATCTCTGCTAAATCTCATTCACTGCCTAACATAAATAAAACAGGCTAGATAATAATTTTCAAAGTAAATCTAATAGATAGCATGGAACTGAAGATCTAAGAATGTGTTTGCAAGAAACATAACTGGCAGAACGCCATTAATATTCTTAAACTCCTTGAAAGAAACAGATCCGGCCACACCCACGCATAGCCGTTAAAGATCGCTATAACAAATTAAGAAAAAAAGAAAAGCGATCCAATTGTAAAGATATCATCATAAAGTAACGAAACAGCAACTGTCATTTTAATACCATTCCAAATATAGATACCATCAAAAAACAACAAGAAGAATTCCATCATCTCCAACTCTTGCAGATTCAGTTTATTGCTAAGACTCCCTAACAGATACGTGCACCCATATCAGAATTAATCAAGAAAACAAAGACTACATTTTAATTTATCTAATTTATGTTTGCACCCAACCACCTCACATAATTAAAGCAACAGAAGCACCAAACCCAAAAATCTCAAACCCGAGAAAAATCCAAATTATAAAAACCGACCATAAGCCAGTCAAATTAGAATACAACCATTCAGAATAGGACCCAAACTTCAACCAATAAATTCACAACAAGATCCAATCCTCCTCTCCCTAATATCATAAACCCACATCCAAAACCTCACAAAAACACAAGAAAGCAAAAAATGACTACCAATTATAAGAACAGATCTAAGTATTTCAAAATAGATGTACTTCTTCTTGGATTGACTTACAAAGCAATCATCGTCGATTGTATAGATGTACTTCTTCTTGGAGACCATGTAACCGAAGCAGCGACAGGCGGAGTCCTTGAAAGAAATGCAGGAAGATTTGGGGCCCAGAATCCTGTTGATATCGTTGCGGTTGTAGAGCTCGTAGTCGAAGCCTTCGGGGACTTTGATAACCTTCGACGGGTCCCCATCCTGGACAATGATCAAGTGGTAGGACTGGAAGAACGGCCTCCACATCTCCAGGAAGTCAAGGTTCCGAATAGTGGGGATCACGATGTCCAGCTCATCCTTCAGCAGAGGCGTCAGAGAGACTCCGGTTCCAGCCATGGTCAGAGCGAGAATAGAGAGATTTCAAAGGCAGCGGAGACCGGTTTGTACTTTTATAAGGCTGTGTGAAGTATAGTTTTGGAAAGACCAGGAAAAGGTCTTAAGAATTTTTCTGGCATATTATTACAAAAGATGCTACTCATCGTCATACCACATATTTACATATTTTAATAAAATTTTAATTTTATTCTCATTAAATTATTTGAATTTACTTAGCATTCATAAACCATATACTTGTTATATATAAAAAAATATGATGTATTGTGTTGTATAGAAAATATAAATAAAATTCTTCAAGTAATGCTATTAATTATCTTTTTATTATTTTATTATGTGATATTATATAATTGAAAATTATTTGTTATATTTTACTTGTAAATTTATAATTTAATATCACATCATTGGTAATGACAGAATGATGAATAATTTTTTTTTCATTCTTCATATATAATATTTGAGTTTCGCTATACATCAATTCTACATAATAAATACCATATCTTTTTATTTTATTTTATTTTTCAATTTTCTTATTAAATTTTTCTTAAACTAATAATTTTTTTTACTCATCACCCATATATTAAGCATTTAACAAGAAAGCATGAAAAATAAAATAAAATAAATGTAATATGGGTGTGGGTGTGGGTGTGGGTTTGTAAAAATGGTGAAAAGAATTTTTTATAATAATTATTAAGATATATTGTATAGGATATATATTATACAGGATAATAACGAAATCAAATATTCAAATAATAATAATTTATACAAGAAAAGGATTAAATTATTTTAGTAGGATACAAGTTTTTTTTTTTTTAAATTATGCAAAAATTATCTATTTTAGATTTGTAACTAGCTTTTCTCATACTAAAAGAGTACTAATTACTTCTACACATTTTAGTCCGTAAGTTTTGATTATAAGTTTTCTACTTTATACTTTATTTGATCAGAATTAATTTTTCTATCACTATTTTCTTAGTTACCTGTTAGAAGTGATATGCCAACCCTAATGTAATATTTGGCACGTATGCATCACATTTTACATCTTAAAACTTAAAATAAATACCGCAATGAAAATATTAATAAACAAGTTTCGATTCAAAATTAATATTATATAAGATTAAATTTTAGTTTAAATGTTAAACATTTTGAAACATATTAAGATTTAATTTGAGTTTATACTTTATAAAAATGTATAAAAAAAATTTCAATGTCGACTTTCTATAGAGGAATCTTAGGGTCGGTCCATTAGGAAAAGCAGCCCCCATCGCTGCTATCGGGACGGGCTCTCTCCGGCGACCTCACTCATGCGACGGCGATCCCCGACGACCTTCCACCTTCCACCTTCCCTTGACAGCTTTAAATTTGAAATAGGTCCGTGTAGGAGTGAGGTCGTCGAAGGGAGCCGATTCCGATAGCATGGGCGGTGTCGCTCACCGCCACCACCAGCGGCGGGGCTTGACTGAGCCGAACTTCTCCTATAAATTCATCTTCATTTTATTTTATTTTATTGTGTTTTTTATTAAATTTTCTTCATTTTATTTTTTTATTATATTTTTTATTGTGTTTTTTAAATTTTATTATTTTATTTTATTTTTTAAAATTATTTATTTTATTTTTATAAAAATTATAAAAATTATAAAAGAATATTGTTTTTAACACTAAAACAGTTAAATCGGCCACTCACATCACCCCCTTTCTATAAACAAAAATACCACTCGTAATAAACGTAGTTATTGTTATAAAATTAAAAAAGAAACTACTACTATTGTAAGAGAGAAATATAAAATAAACTCTTAAGAACTCTTCAAAACTGAAACTTTTTTTGTTTTATATATTTTCTTATAAATTTTAGAATGAATGAAATTTATATTTATAGGCGTTGAAATTACTATACAAGTTACTATGCAAGGTTTAAAATAATGGTGGTGGGGTCATTCACAAAAATAATTAATGGAGGCGGGGGCCGCCCCCAATAATTCATAACACTCTCTCTTGAACGACCACCCATAAAAAATCTGCCTCGTTAAAACATTGCCAAGGAAAAACCCAGTGGGACAAAACCTTAGCGAAGAAAAAGGAGTACAATCAGTATAAGTCTTGAGGACATTTATTCTCCTTGAAAAGTGTATGACGATAGATTTTTAAATCTTCGCATTCTAATATTCTGCACAATTTTCTTGAATGTTGCAGTTAGTAATGCCTTTGTGAATAAATCTGCCAGATTACCATTTGATCGTATCTGTTTGATATCAATTTCACGTTTCTCTTGGAATTTGTGAGTATAAAAGAATTTAAATGAAATATGTTTGGTTCTTTCACCTTTGATATATCCTATTCTGATTTGAGTGATATAAGCAGTATTATCTTCATATAAAATTGTTGGGCTATCATTGATCATGAAAAACCACACGTTTTTTGGATATGTTGAGTTATTGATTTTAGTCAAATACATTCTGTACTTATTTCATGAATTGCAATAATCTCTGAGTGATTTGAAGATTTGACATATACATGCAGTTCCATATCCCCATTCGATATTGTTCTTTTTGTCACTTCAGGGCCTTATGGGTTTAAAATGTAACGGACAAGGTAGAGGGAACCCCACATATAAGGTGCTTGACAGACTTAGTAGAAATCTGAAACTTGCAGTAGTACTTAAACTCCCCCTGACAATATGCGTCAGTTTTTCAACTAATAAACAATCATGATTTCAGCATATATAATAAGTTAAGAATTCAAACATGATTTCCATCTAAATAATGCATTAGAGAGAACATGATAATATTTTCATCTAACATTTTCTCCCCCTCATTCGGTGTTATTAGGAAAAACTTATTTATATACGGCAGAAATAACATTGGAAACCATCCATGTATGATAAAAGCTGTAAAAGCTTGAGGTCTAATATTATTAGTTCGGCAGAAAATCAAATTCACTTGTTATTGTTGACAAACGAGATCTTGAAGAGATTTGAAGGTTTTGTGTTGTTATTTAAATATAACCATTTTACCATTGGTTTATTCCAGAAAAAAGATCTCACATTTTTCATAGATTCGGTTATTGTTCATTCAGAACGATATTATGTCTAATAGAAATTCTAATGTCCCAGATTTGAACGATATTTTTTCTTGAGACTGTAAACACCATGATAGGAACAGAGATATATCTTTCTAGTAAATCTAATCTTGAAATTGTTGCAGCATCAAGAACCTCCAGTGCTCAATATTCTGCCTCTCTTACAACTATGTCTCAAAGGCTACTGGCGAAAACGAGTGAGGTTAATTATTTTAAAAATCAAATATCTGAGTTGCATCAAACACTTGCAATTAAAGATAGAAAAAATAAAAATTTAAGATAAGAAAACAAGAAATTAAAGAAATTTGTAGACTGATATTCTCGTGACTTGAAAATACGAATTGAAAAGTTGGAACGAGAGATAACTCAAATACAAAGTCAACAATAGAAGTTAACGGCAGAGGTTCAGCGTTTACAAGAAAATAGGGATAGCTGTAATTAATAGCGCTAACTTTTGAAATTATGCATTTAGCATATCTTGTAAAGTGAGATTTGAAAAGATGATGGTTTGTCTTATTCTTATTTCTATCTCTATAAGAATCATCTTTAGTTTCATTTAGTACGTATCAAATCTTTTTCTCATATCTATAATTCATCTGTATTTGCATTCTTATTTTACAAATTTTCAATGGCTCATCAATTTTCTTTCAATATTTCTCACGATCAACATATGAGGTATCCTTCACCTCAATTACAAGTTGTTCCTGCATTTTTTGCAGGTGCCATGTTGCAGCAAGTGAATGATCTGGCTAATAAGTCAGATCGTGAAGCCGTTTATGAGCTGGTGACTCTCGGCACCCGATACTCCTCCTCTATTGTTGGATTTTCCAACCAGTTACAATCCAAAAATCGTGAGATTGAGGAACTTAACGAGAATATTTCTGTACTTCAACGATTTGTTCAAAATTCTGACAGAAAAATAGCAAACTTAAAGTAAGAGAATAAGGATTTAAAATCATTGTTTGCCTCTTCATTTCGACTGCTTAATCATTTAGATAAGGATGAAATGTTGTTTTATGAAGAGTAAATGCATTTGAAAGATGAGGTTAAAAGTCTTAAATTCTTGTAACTCGTCTATCGATTGAATAATAAGATCCTTCCTTTTCAAATGCATTCCTTGAATTTATAGCAATCTTTGTGATCTCTTCATCAACGTAAACTATAATAATGGCAAATCTGAGTTCTTATAAACATACATTAGCATATAGGATTATTCTCAAATCATTTTTTTAATAGATACTCATTGATTTAATTATACCACGTGTCTGGATTGTTTTAACCCATATAAAGATCTTTGAAATTTTATAAAATACATACTCCTAAATCTACTTATATTAGATGCTTCAAGTATTGTATGTCTTTATATATGTCATGATCTAATAATCCTTATAAATATGCAATAACCACATTTATCAATTGCATATCTAATCCTTTTTTAATAACCAAACCGATTAAAAATATGAATGTGATTGCATTCATAACAAGGAAATATGTTTCCTCATAACTACTCTCGACTTTTTGCAGGAAACTTTGTGCGACAAATCGTGTTTTGTACCGTACAATTTCATTTTTCTCGTTACTCTTTTGTATAAATACTCATTTATATCTCATAGGCATTACACCCTTTACTGTTTGGATAACGGATCCAAATACTTCTCGCTTTGCTAGCGATTTTAATTCAGTTTCAATAGCTGCTTTTCATTTTGGCCAATCATTTCTACGTCGATATTATTCAACGGTTCTTGACTCACTTTTTTCATTATTTCTGGTAATGTCAAGGGCCATCATATATGAAAATATGTTGTTGACTACAATTTTATTTCTATCCATAATTTCTCCAGTATTTATGAAATGTATTAAGATCTCATTATTTCAGGAACCTATTCATCTCCAGGGAAAAACATTTCATGAAACATCTCTTCAGAAGGTTTGTACTCTTTAGAAATTTCCTCTTCAGGAGGATTATATTTTATACAGAAAGTACGGTTTCTTCAAGAGCGCCGTTTATTTTCTCTTTTGCATTTATAGGTCTTCAACGCTTCAGGCGTATCTTAAACTCATTTATTGCTATTTTAACAACTCGTCTTTCAGGAATTTCGATTCTTGTTTAAGTATTAATAGCAGTAACATATGATTTTATAACACTTTTAGTGTCAGTAAATACATTCTGTAACTGATTTGCAATACAAATAGATAATCTACTGAAATTCTGGTTCACATTCTTTTATAAGAGGATCAAATTTAGACATGATTTTATTATTCTAAGTAATTTCTTATCGTGCTTCAGGTATCGACTTTTTGTTATTTCAAAACATAATAAAGGTTTACTATAATGTATAAAAGTTTAGTATAAGTAAATCAAGTATTTGGCCGTACAACAGGTACGTGACCAATGTTCAGTCATACAATATCTATGACAAATATTTTCATCTTTCTATGAAGAATTATTCTGAGGGCTTTTACCATTCTCTGAGTTGGATCACTTCTGGTGATACGGTATATTTTTATCATCTTTAGTATTGTCACTTTTGACACCAATACTTCTATAGTTTTTCTACCACGTCTATACCCTTGACTCTTTTAAAAGGATACACCGTTTATTTTTAGAAATGGTCTAAATTCAATATCATTAATAGGACATAACTTGTGATTTATTAACAAAAACTCATTATTTAACTCAATCACTAGAAGATAAAATAAGAGTTAAGAATATTAGTTGAATTTTTGCTCTCAATATTGCTACTGCAAGAGCATATTCGAAATATGAAAAATAATATATGTCTTCTTTTAAATATCATCATCAGTGACTTTCTCACTACATAATTTTAATATTGAGCTGATTTTAAAGAGTGCAGAATATTTAATACCACTCTTAAAATCTTACAACTTCATATACAATAAGTCATAATGATTTTTTAAGAGGATTACATTTTCTGGTGCTCATATCTCTCTTTTAATTCATTTCATACAGTAAGATAATTTTTCACCATGAGATACAGAGCATGGTCCTGCAGGGACACGTGATTTTCTTCTTTGATTGTATCTCCCAAGTTCATCATCATATCCAAATGGATCTCATCAAGAATTTTGGATAAATAACTTTTTCCAGAAATGTCAATAGTAATAAATCTCAATATTTGACATTATATATATATAAATCACAAAAATAAATCTGTGAATTAAAAAAATATATTCACATAATCATGAGAATAAAAGTAGAATTTCATCAAGTAATATTCAGCAATATTATTTTTAATATTTATCTCGAGGACTGCAAATAATATATTGAAAAACTTACTTGAAGTAGAAGACCACTAGTTTCAGTATCGGTAGAATGTCGTGTTGATAATGTATTATAAAACTAAAAAGTAAACTACTACTATTATAAGATAGAAATATAAAAAGAACTCTTAAAAACTTTCAAGAACTAAAATTTTTTTCGTTTTATATATTTTCTTATAAATTTCAGAATGAATGAAATTCATATTTATAAGTGTTGAAATTACTATATAAGTTACTATGTAGGACTTAAAATAATGATGGTAGAGTCATCACAAAAATAATTAAAAAGAGCGGAGGCCACCCCAATAATTCATAACAGTTTTTAATTTTTTTTAATTTTTATATTTGTTTTGATATAGCGCTGTCAACGATAATGAATTGAAAAGATTGTTTTGATCAAAAATAAAAACTTTAGGGATTAAAAAGTTCAAAAATTAAAACATGTGGACTAATATGCCTTAGCGGCAAACCACAATAACTATTTCAATATTTGACCCCGTTAATAAATATTGTGAATTTATATATTACGTCAGCCTCTCCTCACTGAAATGGATTTCTACAAAAACAGTTTGCTCTACTTAGAAACTTTACACAAAGAAATGTATAAAATAATGTGATTTAATATTGATATATCGTATTATAACGAAGAATATAAAGTATAATTTAAGGATTTTAATAATCACAAGTGAAATTCGGGATCTAACCTGGTGATGTTTATGTACTGCAAAAGAAATGAAGATGTATGGTACATGAGACAAGATGGACGCGCGTCTTTAATTAATATGTTACCATGAGCTCGTAATCCATTTGGTAAATTAAGAAAAAACTTTAGGTATGATAGTCACACATGTTTTCCTTCTTTTATTGCGTGAGAGTAAGGTATATGTTCTCTAGGTTTTCCTGGTAAGCTTAGAGTTTTCTTCTTTCGAGCAGTGTTTGTGGAGGGGTGGCAGGATGGAGAGTGATCTTTGTAACTTGTGTTGTTGAAATCAACGTACACTCATAAATATTATAGAAACTGAAATTTAATGTGGTTTGGCCATCTTACATCTTATCCCACGCCTCTTTTCGTCTATACTTTACATTAAACAAGGCATCTATTGTGATAACTTATTTTCTTTTAGTTATTTTATTATAATAAAATGGTTATATTATTTTGAAAAAAATTGTTTTAGATTAATTGTAAGAATTTCTTGGAAATGTATTTGGCATACATAGTTGAATTTTCTTAAGTGTTAGAGAAGAAAAGCAAAAACTAAAAGAAATTCTTTAATGGTATTGTTATTATTAATTTACTTTATTAAATAAAAT
This sequence comes from Platycarya strobilacea, assembly GCA_036898215.1. Taxonomy (NCBI): domain Eukaryota; kingdom Viridiplantae; phylum Streptophyta; class Magnoliopsida; order Fagales; family Juglandaceae; genus Platycarya; species Platycarya strobilacea. The sequence continues at coordinate 5,982,126 of CM072558.1, forward strand.
AAGATATTTAGATGATTTGGTTTTTGAAAAATCAAGGGAAAGTTTGAAATAGAAGATGGAGAAAGAAGTCAAAGGACACCACTTGATGAAACATGATTGGTCTGTTTTAGGCAGTTCTAACATCTTTCGATAAATTGGTCATAACGCTTTCATATGATTTTCAAATAAGGTGATTGTAGTTCCTATAGAACCCTAAGAGATATATTTACAACTTTTATGTTTTGAGTTTTCGAAGAAAATGATGGGATCAAAGACAAAATCTGGTTGGAAGTTGACAAAACAATTGGAGTGCAGAAAAAATACTAGCACTGACTTTGACCATGAGGAGACCAATTGAGCAACGTGGCCACCGAATTTGCCATGTCTTAGAACCATTTCTAAGCTACTTAGGTGTCACTCTATGAAGGAAAACAAGTGGCCAAAGGGGGACTTAACTCTAGAAGATTTTTAGATGTCCTTAAAGTGCAAGAAACCTAGTACATGTGTCACTTGAGTATGAAATGTTTGTAGGTGATGATATCTTGTTAAATCTAATATTTGATCATCTCTTAGGTGGATTAAGCTAAGCCCTTGGATTAGTTTCTTGCCCACCAAGCCTATATCCAAAGGACAATGATCACCTACTTCTTAAAACCCTACATGTGGCAAAGGATTAAGGGAGACACATGGACCATTTGAAGATAATTTCCCCCTCTCCCACCATATATATATGGCATCTTAAGGGGAAGGATTCTTCACCCTTTCCTCTCCTAGAACTCACGGCACTCTAAGGAGAAAAGACCTCCAAATCTTGCTTAAATCACATACTTCTCAAAAAGCATTCAATAAGAACATTTTGGAGACATAGAGGGGAAATTTATCAAAAGTTCAGTTCACTCTCTAGCAAGAAGCTTTGGAGAACTTAGTAAGTGTACAAATATCTTAAGTTTGATGTTAAATTTCTTGGATGATAGCTTTGTAATTATAGATGTTTTATTCCTCTACAAAGTGATAAGTGATTGTTAGTTTAAGTATGCTTGAACTATGAATTATTGTAAGATAAGGGAGAATGATTTTATTAGGAATTAATACATTATCTTGGATATCTATGATGGTAAGAGTAGTTAAAAATGTGAAGAGTTTGAATGGAAAAGAGATATGCGAAGTTAAAGTTAAAGGGTTAGGCCTTGATATGATATAGATGAATGAAAATGTTTACTTAAGCTGTGGTTTTGTTAGTGTTATGAAATACTAAATATTGGTATGAACCCTAGTAGAAATAAGGACTTAGTCATGAGTATGGTTATGAGGGATAAGACTTGAATATAGAAAGCAAATTGAAACTTTGGAAAAGAAATATGTATGCTTATGGATTGATTTAGAGAATTTATGATCTTGGAAGTTGATCAAAAAGGAAGAAGTATAACTAAGAAAAGAAAAGACTTAAAATGTATGTTAGAAGATTAGGAATAGGGTGGGGTACAAAGTTGGTTTGTTTTATGTTGAAAAATCGCCTAACCCGAGATTTCGCTCGACTCTCGCTTGACTTTTGGCTTGAGCAAAATACAGGCGGAGATTTGACACTTTTTGTTAAATCGGACATAACTTATTCATATGATATCGGATTAGGATGATTCAAGAGGTTATGGAAAACTAAGAGAAATATTTATAACTTTTATTTTTGAAGTTTTAAGAGATAAGAACTCAATAAAGGATGAAAGTGGGATTGAATTGGCAGAGTGAGATTTAGGCAGAAACTTGACTCGACTCTCCCTCGACGTTTGACTTGAGCGAAATTTAGACAAAGATTTCACTTGATAGTTGCTCGATACCTGGATCAAGCGAGATACCCTGTTAGTTAATCCCGAAATCTTCCTTTGAATGAAGGGTCTATGATTTAAGTAAGGAAGAATTATATGTGAAATATTAAGATATAAGTTGCATATCATGGATTCCATAAAAACATAGGGCATGTATATCAAGGTTTAAGAATACATACAGACCCAAGTGCATTATAAGACGTTTAAGTGTTAAGTAAAGATGTTTCACAAAATAAGAAAATATAAGATTATGAAAGTTACGTCGATAGGGACGGCAGTACATAACGCATATAGTATGATACAATATTACGTTATAGAGAGGATGTCGGTACGTAACGCCCACTATAATAAAGAATGTTACGCCATAGTGGGGATGGCGTACGTAACGCCCGCTATAATAAGTATGTTTATGTTATAATGGGGACGACAATACGTAACACCTATATGACGAATATGTTTGACGGTGAAGGCGATACGTAAATGCCGCCATAATATGATAAGATTTTTAGGACGGCGAAGACGATATGTAACTGCCGTCATATTAAGGCACCCGACGGTGAAGGCAATTTGATCTACCATCCTGGATAAGACTAAGACTTATAAGATCAGAAATAAGAACATGAAATAAGATTGCTTACGAAAAGCTACGCCACGACACGAAAAGTGTGCATCAATGTTCACTAAGTCTGTTCATCGAAAAGTGCACAATTCAATGGTAAATTATATATGTAAAGCATACATGAGTCATGATTAATAGGTCTTATAAGCATATGATGTATATATGCAGGTTATCTGTGAACATTGTTGTTATTTTATTATGTTATTTGTACACACTGAGATTTAATTGAAATCTCATTTTTTGAATATTTTCCTATCATTTATTTTGGGATGATATATTTGGTTGCAGATAAATATGACTCACCCACATTACAAGACACCCTGAGAGATTCTGGTGAGCCTTGAGGGGTCTATCGTCGAATTCTCTTACTTTGTAGATCCGTTTTTCAAAGTTATGCATTTTTTTTTAGCATGTAATGAAGGATCTCAGGCAATGATATGGAAAAAAGATAAGAAAGAACCTGTTTGATGAAAAGGCCTAGGAAAAATATGAGAAATTATGTTTATGTATTTTGAGTCTTTAACCTATGAACAATGGTGATGTGATATTATTATATATATACATCTAAAGGTTTTAGTTATATCGTGCCATGTGATCTACGTGCAAAGTTAGATTTATTTGTATTTCGAAAAATTAATCTTTTTTTGCTGTAGTACTCATGATGTATGATTAGTAAGTTAAATGCATGTAATATTATGTAAGATAAGTATGAATGGTAGATAACCTTGTGTTACCTATTCTGACCCTTCAATTTACGTTATTTTTTTGACGTAAATTGGAGGTGTCACATCTATCACCATTGACATGGTGAGCTATCCTTCTGGAGCTGAGTTATTGAGGGAGATCACTGGCATTTCCTAGCTATCTAGCAAGGAACTAGAAAGTAGTATAGCCTGCTCTTCGTCTCCAAACTTGAGATCAATAGTTGCAAGCTGTCAACATTTTGAAGTGACGTGACCCTCAATACCATAGTAAAAGCACTTTCCCTTTCACTAACTACCACGATTATGGAATCTTTCTCTGCTTTTACTTATGTTCCTGTCTCAGTTTCCTAGAACTTATTAATATGCTCCACCACACAAATGTCACTTTTCAAGTTGACAAGGCGTCTCATCAAGAGTGCCTTATTCCAAGTAGTTTTTTGCTTGGTACCTGCTCTCCAACTTTTGCTATAGCTGACAAGCATATGTTTCTTGTGCAACGTCTACTAGTCCTTTTTCACCACATCAACTAGTTTTTTGCATTTATTTAATTGGCTCAAACAGATCTTTACTATTTAGAAGATCTTCTATTCGGTATCTCTACAGTGCGTAACTTGCTATTGTCAGCAAGATCATCGCTCCCAGGCCTAAATCCTCCACTAATCTGAGCTTAACCTCCACTTTGAATGGCTCTTTCTCAATGTTTTAATTTGAATATCAATAAACAGAACTCACCGTTGCGTCTGGAACAGTGAAAAACCTTGGAAACGACACTAGTCTCACTCCAAAACAATAAAAAATGCACCGAAAATCTGTAAAGTAAGAAGGAATGTTCTTCTCAAGAAACAAAATATTCCTGCTCTCGCCAAAATATTCTGCCAGAATATTCCTTCCAGATTGGTGTTGATGGGCGGGTCACAAACCGGGTTGGAAATGTGCTCAATCCGGGTTGGAGCGGGTCGGTATGGTGATTCGGATCACCTGGGAAAATCGGGTTGGATCTGGTCGTCCTTGACCTTGGAACGCATGTGGCCGACATGTGGAAAATGTTTTCGAGAAATTGCCAGTGCGTGCGGTGGCTATTGGTGTCCTTTTGAGACGAGATTCTCATTTGAATTTTTGTCTCAAGCTAAGGAATCTAGTGGTATCCTCCAAACTTGATTTCGAACAAATTTCAAAAATGGGTTTCTTCAAAAATTCACAATTCCAGCCTCTCACTGGCTCTGATACCACTTGTTGGGATCAGCGCACACTCATAAATATTATAGAGACCAAAATTTAATGTGGTCCGGCCATCTTGGTTCTTTACATCTCACCCCACGCCTCTTTTTGTCTATTATCTTCATTCAACAAGGCATCCATCACCATTGACATGGTGAGCTTTCCTTTTGGAGTTGAGATACTGAAAGAGACTACTAGCATTTTCTAGTTATCTGGCAAAGAACTAAGAAGTAGAAGAACCTGTTTTTCATCTCCAAACTTGAGATCAATAGTTGCGAGCTGTCAGTATTTTGAAGTGACATGGCCCTCAATACCACAGTAAAAGCACTTCCTCTGAGTCTTGGAAGGTTAAGCTGATACGGCTGGCAATCTCGATGGAAGATCGACATCAATATTTATTTACACATTTATAGGAGGAGCTATATTATGATAGTCTAGACTGCAGAAATGTGTGGCTTTATTCACAACGAACGATGTTGTGGTAAAGTAGTTTCTCCAAGAGATGGGAATCAGCCACGAAGTACAAAGTACGTTGTGATAGTCGAAAAGCTTTTGACTTGAGTCATAATGTGATTCGCTATCATCAATACGCGAGGTAATGGATTAGTAGCTATTGAAACTTGTGAAGATCCATACAAAGAGAATTCGGCAACATGCTAAAAAGGTAGTCTCACAAGAGCTATGTGGAGACATAGTTGGGTTAGATATCTTGAACTAAAAGATGTATGGGCATCCTCTGTTTAGTGTTGAGGGGAAGAATTGTTGAGTATTCAACACACAAATGTAGAAGAGAAAATCGAAAGGCAGTGGAAGCTTCTATGATGATTTCTTGCAGACACCTGGGATGGACACCTATTGAAGACTGATGGAGATAAGGTGAAACGTGGAGGGACACGTTGATGAGGCCGGTTGATGATAAATGACAGTTGGATGAACAACAAGCTACAACCGAAATTCTTGAAGATCTTCACTAGGTTTTGATTGATATTTCTTCTCCTTTAAACCGAAATCTTTGGCCTATTAATACATGTACCATTTGCTGAGTGCATGTGAGCTGAGCATGGGTTGGGCATAGTGGAGGTGGGTGCAGTTGTGAAGAGTTGCACCATGAGCATGGGTATGCAGCGTGGGTCTTGTGAAGAGAGAAAGATAGAGTTTGTTAAGCTCTGAGAGAATAGAGAGTTGAGTTGAGAGTGTGTGATCTCCTCCTCTATAATATTCTCTATATTTCATTATTTATTAGTAAAAGTTTCATTTCTTTGTGTGAACGTAGGCCAAAATGGCCGAACCACATTAAATTTTGGTCTTTATAATGTTTATGTGTGTCTGTCGATCCCAACAAGTGTGAGGGATTAAAACTAACAGAAGATGAACAATAGAAAGTGGAGATCAATGAAGAAAATGTGAAATGGGCTATGCCGAAAAGTAAAAAGTGCATCATGGCAAGTGTATAGTCTGACAAGGAAATCAATAAAAAAACTTTGAATAAAGTGTGGCAAATGGAAGGCACAGCCGAAATTACTTATATGGGGAGGAACATGTTCCTCATAGAATTTGAAAATAATGTGGATAAAAGAAGAATCATGCAAACGCGTCCTTGGGCTTTCGATAAGTTCTTAATATGCCTCACTGACTGTGAGGGTGTTGCAACCCCTAAGGACATACAATTCACAAAGGACCCTTCTAGATCCAATGCCATAATCTTTGTTTTGCTGGGATGAACTATGGAACGGGAAAAAGACTTAGCAATTTAGTGGGAAAAGTTCTAAGAGTAGAGATTGGTGCAAGAGGATCAAGTTGGGAGAAGTTCAATCGAATCCGAGTAATGATAGACATTACCAAGCCTTTAGCCAATGGTAGATTCCTCACATTCTACGAGTTGAAATATTAGATTTCATTCAGATATCAATCATATGTCTGATGATAAATGTAATTTTATATAATTTTTATTACTATTATTTATTAAAATTGTTATTTTTTTAATTTTTTTAAGTTTTATTTATGTTTCTTTATTTATTTGTGTTGAAAGGAATGAGAAGCATAAAATGAAAGTTGATTTTTCTACAGCAGCCGAACTGTACTCCACAAGAGGGCTTTCAAGATTATGCTGCAACTCTCAATAGACAATAGAGAGGCACGGGAATTCATTAGGCTGTAGGAACAAAAGGACCGCAACATGACTTCGGAAAGAGGGGCCCATTTGTTTTAAGAGGACAAGCCGCACATTTGTTGAAGGGGCCCAATAGGATTTCATTTTAGCAGCCGCATGGTTTTGGAAAGCAATAGCATTCACTTAAATTTTGAATTATATGATATCGATTTTAAATTATACTTTGGAATGAAACTCTTCCTCAACAGTTTTGAATTATACATATTAATTTTAAATTAATATATGCTATTTTAAAGATAACAAGTGGTTGTTAAATTTTATGGTCACTTAACAGAAAAACGAGAAAATCTATTAAATAGTTGTTAAATAATCACTTATTATAATAGAAATATATATATATATATATATAGTATATCATTCTATATATAATAGTGTCAATACGGAATTAACAGTATTTTTTTTATCTCACATGTTAATCCAATTTTGCCATTTATTTTTAGTTGTATTCCCATTTTATCCCTGATTTATATATATTTCATTCTTACTTTTAGATTTTTACCCCTACTTCTATAGCATTTTCTTTCTTGTTTTGTCCCTAGTTTTACGATGATATTACATAGTTTGGCAAATAGTTTGGTGAACCATGTTGCAGTAGCTCATAATGTGTCGCATATTCTATTCTTAGATCTTCATCTACTTTCTCTTTCGGGCATACATACAGTCCAAAAAATTAGACTCTTTTGCAGTCCAAATAATAAACGAATAGAAAAGTTCCAATTTTAAAATGAAATTGATTAAAATACTTTTATATATAAATAAAAAAGTCAAAAAATCTAAAAAACTCATTTTATTTATTCATAAAATGGGACCGTTTTAATGAGGGCTGCAATGCAATCTATCAAATATGGACTGCAAAAAGAATTATTCTTCTCTTTAAGAGTATCTCATCTGGCAACTAGAATATGTTGAACTTTACAAAAAATTTATACCGATATACACAAACCAACGCAAATCTGAACAAAATTTCTTATAGGTTTTGGATTTGAAAATCAGAAACCAATTCATACTCATAAGACATTGACAAAGAAACAAACACACAAATGAATTGTTTATATTTTAATTGATTAAGAATGTTTACTATAAGATAATAAATATATGTCATGTGTTGATAATACATGCTCTATATGTTATATGACCCATGAAAACGTGTAACATGCATGAATAAGTCTAGTAGTAAATGCATATCTGATTTCGTCACAATATTTCATGTCTTGGATTATACCATTTTCCAAGAAATAAGATCATGTAATTTTATTAGAATAAGAAAATGATAAGATTATGAAAAGTCGCGTCATGATGGTGAAGGTAATTTGATCTGCTAAATTACAAACATGTCGACGGTGAAGACGATTCAATTTGTCGTCGTAAAGTGAAAATTGTCTCATGACGGTAAATGTGATTTGATCTGCCGTATGACTGATATGACTTGATGGTCAAGACGATTCGATCTGCTGCCATGATAAGAAAAATTACGTCATGATAAGAACTTAGTTGACACATATACCTGTGTCAGCTAAATTCTTTTTTTGGAAAAATGCATGTTTCTATAGAGAAGTGCACAAGTCATGTATAAGTCATACATAAGTCATACGTAAGTCAGGATTAATAAGTCATATGATCATATATTGTTCATTTACATGCTATTTGCATATACTATTATTGCTTTTGTTTTGTTAATTGTGCATTTACTGAGATTTTTCAAAATCGCATTCTTTGAATTTTATCTATCATTCATCTCGGAATGATAAACCTATTTGTAGGAAAATATGACAGATAGGGAGACCGAGACCTATCGAAAGATTCAGGTGAGTCCTGAGGGGCCCATTGAATATTCTCTTTTGAATTACTACGCCTCTTTTATGCATTATCATATGTTGGAGTCATGAGGCAACATGCGTCTACCTCATCTGAAAAGCAGCTTCGCATTGAATGTTATCTATCCTTGAGCCTTGATGGCTCTCTGTCCTTGAGTGGTGTCTATGTGATGCCAACAAGAAAATACCTCCAACAAGATTTTGAAATTAGTATGAATAAATTTCGTTACGAAAATGAGTATATAGAAGTTAAGAATGAGCTTTTGTGATGAGGAGGCATAGTAGTAGTATGGTGAGCTATATATGTATTTGGAAGACTGGTTTCTGTAAAACTTGATACTCTATGCTATTGTAAATATTAAGGTATGAGTATGTGATTATATTTTGCCATGTGAACACTTTGCAAAGTTAGACTTCTTTGCATACTTCGAAAAATAATCTTATTCTGCTATGTTACTCATTGCTTATAATTAGTAAGTTAAGTGCATGCATGCTATTTCTGGTAAGTATGAAAGGTATGTAACCTAGTGTTATATGTCCTGACTATTCATATTACGTTAGATTTTCGAATATATGTAGGGGACATCATAATATGATACAAAAAATTATAAATATATATATGTGTATATATATATATCGATCTAGTTCAGGTTAAATCAATTTTCAAAATATGAAAATCGATAGCATACCAATTTAGGACCAATTTTGATTCTTAACTGGTACCACATCAGACCGCCTATAAACTAGACTGAATTGGTTATGTATATATAATTATATAGGACGGGATGGGGGAAATGCAAACAGAGGCCCAACCATGTCCGTCACCTGCATTCTCGCAACCCGTAAGGGTGCTCAAATGCGGGCAACCTTGCCCTGGTGGGAACGGTTAGGGGGAGGGATATTGGGAGTTAGGGCCTTGCTGCCATCCCTTACATCTTGTATATTGACAGATTAAAAGATCATGATTGCTTCATTGCCAACAAATATTTGGAAGGATATGCTATGATGCCCACCACATATGCTCACAAAAGTGCTCATAGAATATTTAAATCTTTTTAAAATTAAAAAAAAACAAATTTACTAATGGCAATTTTTTTAAAATATTTAATATATGTATATAAAAATAAGTAAACCCACATAATATATATGGGACACTTTTGAAGAACACGTTTAAAGAAGACCAGGCATTTTCCTATATGAAGTATTACTCTTTCAATAGGAACACAATGATTGTCATAAACCAAACTGGCATGGCTTCGTGGATATTGACTAGGAGTTATCCTAGTCAAAACCAGTGCAAATTCAATGGCTTGGAATAATGGATCCATGAGGAATATCCATATATTAAATGCAACCCATTTTATATAGTTTTTTTTGAACAAGTCTAAGCTATTGCATAAAATAATAGAAAATTACAAAGTCAGAGTCAAACTCATTATTACAATCCATTTTATATATTCTTTTGTATGTATTTTTTAAAAAAGTGTGTGAAAGATTATTAAAATTTCGTTTAAATAATAAGATGAAATGAGATAATTTTAGATAAAAATTAAAAATTAAATAAAATATTATTTTTTAATTTTATTATTATTTTAAAATTTTAAAAAAATTTATTATACTCTATATAAAAATTTAAAAAATTTATGATGATAAAATTAAGAGAAACCATCTCTGTATACAAACGAGATTTTAAAGTTAGTACAAGTCAACACGGTGACCATCCATGAACTTGAATTATAAGGAAGAGATGATCCATACAACATCTTGATCATGCATGAGCAAGCTAAGAAGAAGAAGAAGAAGAATAAGAAAATCATCTCGAAAAAGAGATATGGGAGAGTTAGCGGAGAAAAGAGTAACCAGCGAGGCTACTAACTACATAATTGAAGCGAGCTACCAAAACACGCTGCGACCAAAAAGTCAAACGTTCTACACTCATCTCATTTTACTTATAATATGTAATCATGTATACATGAGCTAGCTTGATAAAATCTATTTCAATTATGTTGGAAAAGTCAACACCAACCAAACCAACTAAGATATGTTAGCTATGTAGGAAGTCAGCAAAAATTGTTGGACTTGAAATGCAAGCATTGACAGAAGAATTTGGAAATCTGAACTCATAAAGATGGAGGTTGCATCCTCATTTTTTCAAGAATGAAAGTTGCATATGGCTCAACGTTTTCCTATAAAAGAAGATGAGTGAAAGAGATAGCAAAAGGATAGAAGGAGTAGTGAATGGGTGCAGGAGCTTTAAATGTAAAGGGTTGTGAAGAGAAAGAGAGAGCTTGACTGAGTTCTGACAAAAGAAAGAGTTGAGTTGAGGAGAATGTTATCCTACTTTGTAATATTCTCTGTGTTCTACTCTTTAATAGTAAATTCTTTTTCTATGGACGTAGGCAATTGCCGAACCACGTTAAACCTTTGTTGTCATTGTACATATGTGTGTCGGTTGCTACTTGATTCCAACAAGTGGTGTCAAAGCGTTTTATTGGGAGATTTTTTTTTTGAAAAATCGATTCTGGTAGGTTGCTCGATTATGTGATTTGAGCATACCAAAGTGTTCGTCTCAACTACAGAAGACCAACGGTGTAAATCATAAGCCCAAAAGACACTGCACACACCCCCACGCGCCACTTGAAGATAGAAGAGTGAAGCCTACTCTCTACACGCACCTCGACGCGCTCCAGAAGTTGAAGATGCTTGACATACACGTACCGAGTCGGGTCAAATGCTACTCACCTGATTGCGAAGGGACCTGATTTGTAATCCTTTTCCAACCCGGTTCGTGACCCATTGACCCACCTGGCGAAAGAAGATTCCGGTGACCGGAGGAGGAATATTCTGGTGACGGCGAGGGGATATTTCATTTATAGAGGAGAATATTCCATTTTCATTTTTTACGCATATTTGGTGCAATTTTGATCGTCTTGGAATGAGATCAGAGTCATTTCCAAGATTTTTCATCGTTCTAGACGCAGTGGTGAGCTCCGTTTGTTGAGAGTCAACTCCGAACGTTGAGAAAGAGCCATTCAAGGTATAAGTTAAAGTCGAATTAATGGAAGATTCAGGAACGGGTGCAATGATCAAGCTAACAACTACAAACTATACACTATGGAGATCTCAAATGAAATATCTCTTGAATTGTAAAGATCTGTTTGATCCGATTGAAGAAAAAGGTGTAAAATCAATCAATGTAGCGAAAAAAAACTAGCAAAAGATAAATAAGAAAACTATTGGTCAGATCCAGCAGTGGATTGACCATAGTGTTTTTCATCACATTATAAAGGAAACAGATGCTTACCAGTTGTGGAAAAAGCTGAAAAACATGTACTAGGCAAAAATCGTTCGGAACAGGGCATTGTTGATGAGACGTCTTGTCAATCTAAAACTTAAAAGCGGCATCTCAGTGGTTGAACATACCAATGAGTTCCAAAATCTTGTAAACCAGTTTGCAACTGTAGATCTCAAGCTCGAAGATGAAGAATAAGCTCTCATACTTCTCAATTCCCTACCAAATAATTGGGAAATGTTAGTGGTCACACTCAGTAATTCAGCTCTAGATGGAAAACTCACCATGTCAATAGTGATAGATGCCTTATTTAATGAAGAGAACCAATGAAAAGAGGCAGGGGGAGACCAATCAAATGCCTTTGTAGTTGAAGGAAGGCAGCAAAGACATAAGAGAGGAAGAAATCAAGAAAGGAAATAGAGTAAAAGCAAAGGTAGATCCTAGAGTTGCGGTGATCAACGAAAGAAGATGGGAAAGTGCTTTTACTATGGTATAGAGGGCCACTTCAGAAAAGAATGTCAAAAGCTGCAACGGGAGCGGAATCAATCCAGCAGTCAGGCAAAGCAGGAAGAAGGTGAAATCTCAGTGACACTTCTTGGAGATTGTGCATTTCTTTCCTCTAATGAAGAATTTTGCTTGCATGTTGCAAGTTAGGAGACAAAGTGGGTAATAGATACAACAACTTCTTACCATGCCACTTCTTGTAAAGATTTCTTCACCACTTACAAATCTGGAGACTTTGGCAAAGTTATGATGAGAAATTCAAGTTTATCAAAAATTATGGGTATAGGAGATGTTAGAATAAAGATTGACGTTAGTTGTACCTTAGTGTTAAAAGACGTCCAATACGTACCAGATCTCCGGCTCAACTTGATATCCAGGCAAGCCCTTGATCAATTAGGTTACGAAAGTATCTTCAGTAACAATTATTGGAAATTGAAGAAAGGAGCAATGATTTTTGCCTATGGACATATTTGTGGTACTTTGTACAAAGCCAGTGCAAAGATATGTGTTAATAGCCTCAATATTGTTAAAGACGAGACATCACCAAATTTGTGGCATCAAAGACTTGGCCACATAGGGGAGAAGGTTGTTCACGCTGGCAAAGAAAGCGTTTATTGCAATTAACAAAGATATTGCACTCAACCCCTTGTGAATTCTATTTGTTTGGGAAACAACACAGAGTTTTATTCTAGACATCTACTAAAAAAGGATTAGAGTTGTTAAGTTTAGTATACTCTGATGATTGCGGTCCTTTTGAAGTTGAATCACTGGGAGGTAACAAATATTTTGTTACTTTTATTGATGATACTTTACGGAAGGTGTGGGTATTTCTCTTGAAGAGGAAGAATCAAGTTTTTGATCAGTTCAAAAACTTCCATGCCATGGTAAAGAGAGAAACAAGCAAGAAGCTAAAATGTTCGAGGATGGATAATGGAGGAGAATACACTTCTCGAGAGTCCAGAAAATATTGCTCCAGTCATGGCATCAGTCATGAGAAAACTATCCCATATATCTCACAATACAATGGTTTAGCCGAAAGAATGAACTGGACCATTGTGGAAAGAACTAGATGCACGATGAGTATGGCTAAGTTACCTAAACTTTTTTGGGGTGAAGCAGTACAAGCAGCTTGTTACCTAATTAACAGAATACCATCAGTTCCATTGCAATTTGAAATTCCAAAAATGGTGTGGTCAGGCTGCAAGATATCATACTCTCATCTAAGAGTATTTAGGTGCAAAACATTTGCACATGCATCCAAAGAGAAAAAGACAAAAACTTGACGTCAAGTCGACTCCATGTATCTTCATAGGCTATGGAGATGAGGAATTTGAATACAGATTATGGGATCTTAAAGCAAAGAAGGTCATCAGAAGCAGGGACATTGTGTTCCATGAAAATTAGTTGCATGAAAACGTTATAGGATCAGAAGGAACAACTCAAAGTGTTCCAAAACCAGCCTCTAGTTCACCGCCAGTTCAGTCTGCCTTAAACACTAAAGACAGATAGGATGATTCCCCAGAAGAAGAAGAAGCTGACAACAAAGAGAACCAGTACTGAGCAGGGGGAGTAGTTACCTTCTTCATTAGAAACTACAGAATCATCACAGCTGTCAGGTGATCAGCCTTAGCAGGACAGATTCTTTAGAGGCTGATTGTTGATTCCATCTCAAAGATATCCGGAATCAGATTATATTCTTCTTATATATGAAGGGGAGCTAGAGAACTTCCAAAAGGTAATATCTCATCCAGATAGCGACAGATGGATGTAGGCTATGTAGGATGAGATTAACTCATTACAAAAAAATCAGACTTATGAATTGGTGAAATCTCCAAAGGATAAGAGAGCACTGAGAAATAAATGGGTGTTCAAGCTGAAAAATGTAAACAGGTAAATTATAAAGCTCGCCTAGTCGTCAATGATTCTAGTAGAAGAAAGAAATTAACTTTGATGAGGTATTCTCACCTAATGTAAAGATGACTTTAATTCGAGTGGTACTCGGATTGGTTGCAAGTCTTGACCTAGAGCTTGAACAGATGGATGTGAAGACAACATTTCTTCACAACAACCTTGATGAGGAGATTTACATGGAGTAGCCAGAAGGCTTCCGAGTTCTTGGAAATTAACATTTGTTCTACAAGTTGGAAAAAAGCCTTTACAGTTTGAAACAGGCTCCTAAACAGTGGTATAAAAAGTTTGACTCATTCATGGTGAGTCATGGCTACAAGAGAACTGCTGTAGATTAGTGCATATACATTTGGAGATTTTTAGAAGGTGACTTCATGATATTACTACTCTATATTGATGACATGCTGATTATTGGAAAAGATCCATTCATCATCAGCAAGTTAAAGGTGGATCTCTCTAGAATCTTCGAAATGAAAGACTTAGGACCTGCCCAGCAGATTTTCGGCATGAGGATCACTTGTGACAAAAAAGAGAAGAAGCTATGGCTGTCACAGGAAAAGTATGTTGAATAGATATTGAAAAGGTTCAACATGGAGAAAGAAAAACTAGTCAGTACTCCATTGGCCAGTCGCTTCAAATTTAGCAAGAGTTAGTATTCTTCATCAGCAAAGAAGGTTCAAGAAATGGCTGCAGTACCCTACTCTTCAGCAGTAGGAAGTCTTAAGTATGCTATGGTGAGTACAAGACCTGACATCACTCATGTTGTTGGTGTTTTCTTTCCAATCCAAGAAAAGAACACTAGAAAGTAGTAAAGTGGATTCTCAGGTACTTTAAGGGTACATCAAAACTGTGCTTGTGCTACGGGGAGTTGACCCAATCTTGGATGGTTATACAGATGATGATATGGCTGGTGATCTTGATGGGAGAAAATCTACATCAGGATTCATTTACACATTTGCAGGAGGAGCTATACATGATAGTCCAGATTGCATAAATGTGTGGCTTTATCCACAACGGAAGCAGAGTACATTGTTATAGCAGAAGCAGGCAAGAAAATGTTGTGGCTAAAGCGTTTTCTCCAAGAAATGGAAATCAATCAAAAAGAGTACAAAGTCTACTGTGATAGTAGAGTGCTATTGACTTGAGCAAAAATTCAATGTATTACTCCCGCATAAAGCACATTAATATTCGCTATCATTGGATACGTGAGGTAATGGAGCACCAGTAGTTGAAGCTTGTAAAGATCCATACGAAAGAGAATCTAGCGAACATGCTAACGAAGATAGCCACACACGAAACACTTGAGCTATGTAAAGACATAGTTAGGTTATGTACCTTAAACTAAAAAGGTGTCAGGATATCCTCCATTTGGTGTTAAGGGGGAGATTATTGGAAAATTCAAAACCAACCAAACCAACCAAGATATGTTGGTTGTATATGAAATTAGCAAGAATTACTGGACTTGAATGCAGGCACCGACAAAAGAATTTGGAAATCTGAACTCATCAAGATGGAGGCTGCATACTCCTTTTTTCAAGAATGAAGGCTGCATATGGCTCAACGTTCTCCTATAAAAGGAGATGAAGTCTTGAGTGAAAGAGAGAGCAAAAGGGTAAAAGGAGTAGTGAGTGGGTGCAGGAGCTCTAAACGTAAAGAGCTGTAAAGAGAAAGAGAGAACCTGAGTGAGCTCTGAGAGAAGAGAGAGTTGAGTTGAGGAGAGTGTTATCCCCCTTTGTAATATTCTCCGTGCTCTACTATTTAATAGTAAAGTTCTTTCTCTATGGACGTAGGCATTTACCGAACCATGTTAAACCTTTGTTGTCATTGTGCATGCGTGTGTTGGTTACTACTTGATCCCAACAAATTATCAGCTCTTTGGTTTTCATTGAAAAAGTTGATCATCATCTCTCTTTAGTTATCAATTCTTGACTCAGTCAACAAATGGATAGAAGCATTAACAACATTGAAGATGATCAAGGGCTATCCCATTTGTTTGTTTCTTTGAGAGACAAGCTGGAAATAATTCCTTCAATATTCTTCGATTGTTGCATCTTCAGAGTTCCTAAACGACTCCGAGTGTTGAATGAAAAGGTATACACTCCTCGAGTAGTCTCTATCGGTCCACTGCACCATGACAAGGAGGACCCCTGAGCCATGGAGGTGCCCAAACTGCATTACCTTAAAAACTTCTTATTGAGGTCCAATGAGAGCATGGAGGAGTATCTCAATCTTTTGAAGGGGAGAGAAGAAAGACTTTGCAACTCTTACGGAGAGCCCATCAAACTTACAAGTAATGAGTTTGTAGAAATGATTTTGGTGGATGTAGCTTTCGTCATTGAGATAATGTTGCAGTACCATTCCCCAAACAAAGCAAATTATAATGGATATCACTTTATACTTGGTAACCGATCGCTGATTAAAGATATCAAGTATGACATATTACTACTTGAAAATCTTCTTCCATTTTTCATTTTCGAGCAACTCTTTCTCAAGGCCACAATCACAATTCCTCTCGAGCATGATGAAAGGCTTTCTCTAATTAGGCTTACTCATCACGTCGTCGAAACGTAGGCAAACTTGGAGGGGGTAGATCTGCCTTTAGGAAAAATATGCTTATCTGAAATAGAACATTTTGTTCATTTCATAAGGATTTGTCATCTACCATAGACCTTGCCACCCAAAGGAAAACTAAGAACTGTAAGCATACCCAATGCAATACAGCTACATCAGACTGGGGTCAAATTTAAGGTTGCTTCTACTAGAAGCCGCCTCTTTGACTTAAGATTCAAAAATGGAGTTTTGGAGATTGCACATCTTCGATTTCGAGGCTCAATAGAGTCCCTTTTTGGTAACCTCATTGCCTTTGAGCAATGCCATTTCGATGTTGATTACATCAGTGACTATCTATTTGTTATAGATCGTCTCATTGAAACTTGAAAAGACATAGAACTACTTGTCTGGAATGGAATCATCGAAGGTAAGCTACTTGACAACAAAGGGGTGGTGACTTTCATTAAGCACCTTGTCCCAGGAACAATCATGCGTAGTAAAAAATTTTATTTCACTGATGTTTGTGAAGACTTGAATGCTCACTACAACGTCCTTTGGAACAAGTGGAAGGTTACCTTGAGGGCTATCCGTTCTATTATAGCAGCTACTACACTTCTTTTACTCACTTCCATTCAAATAGTGTTCAATCATTTCTCTCATGTAGGCTAGTGATTGTGATATCAACATTAAATCATGCATTGTAAAAATGATGATGATGATGATCATAATTGTGTACTTTTTGTCAAAAAATAACTTCAAAGTTATATTGATTTTAGATCCTTTTTCCATGCACAAGATAGCAGTTATTAATGGCAACTCATGGTGTTCTCAAATTAATAATAATTAATTAAATTTGTGTTCAAAACCTGAATAGCATAAGAAATCTTACAAATAACCCAGGTGGAGCCAGACCTTAATTTGCTATCCAGGGCTTCACTCGCCATAAGGGGTGAATCCAGAAATTGTCGACATTTTGTGGCTCCATGATGATCTTGCCCAAAACCTCTCTAACCGTCTGCAATCACTATAGAGATGATTTTGTACACCCCATTAACAAGGCTAGCAAGTCAAAGCCTTAATCTCTGAGGCTCCAATCTTCTTTGGGATTAGTGCATTGATGGTCAAACTTCCCAGGAGAGAATATTTCCTGAAACACATTCATAATGTCCTCTTTTACTACCTCCCAACATGATTGAAAGAAGCTCATCAAGAAGCCATCTCGACTTGATGCTTTATATTTAACCATGTGTCTCCTACATAAAAAACTTCCACCTCTTTAAAAGGCCACTCCAACCAAGATGCTACCTGAGTCTTAATCGTGTCAAATCCAAGGCCACCAAGCTTAGGCCTCTAACCCTCTTTCTATAAGAAATTGTTCATAAAAGTCCACCACATTCTCCCAAATCCTAGGAGCTCCTTGCATTCCATATCATTGATATTCAACATTTTAATGGTATTAGTTCTTCTGGGGAATTAACAACTCTATGGAAGAACTTTGAGATTCGATCCCTTCTTTTAACCACAATACTCTCAACTTCTGGTGCCATGAAATCATATCCAAAGATAAAGTTCTCTCGAATTTTGAAGCTAACCTTGTCTTCCACAATAGCTTCTCTGGTGAGAGGACTCTATTCTCAAGTATCCCTTTAAACTGTTGCAACTTCTCCACCATGGGTTTCTTTCGCTCCCCTAAATCACCAATGGACTGATGACATTGAAATCCCCTCCTATGCACCAGGGAAGCTCTAACCAGCTATGTAACCTTGCAAGTTCCTCCCATAAAAATATTTGATCATTCTCTCATTTGGTCTGTATAAACCAGCAAAAGCCCACAAAAAATTATATACCACATTCTTTCTAGCAAGCCACAGTATACCCCCACACAAACACTTCCATTTTTTCCATAACTATGTTGTCTCACATCAATAAAATTTCACCCGAAGCCCCTTTAGAAGCAAGATAAGTCCAATCCGCATAAGTACAACTCTAGACACTCCGCACTATCTTCCTAGAAACAAAATTCACCTTAATTTGTTGTAAACATATTTCTTATAAACACTCTATGTCCACCCTCCACTCCTGAAGCAAATGTTTTATACGAAGTCGTTTATTTGCTTCATTCAACTCGAGAACATTCCAAAACACAATTTTTTACTTCATATAGAAAATGCAAGCCCCTTTTCCTTGGATGTTTAACATGGCTTGAACTTCCCTCATCATTCATCAACCAAGTAAGGTGCTTGAACTCCTACTATTTTTTCGACCCTAACTTCTTCGATTGTGAGTGACTTGCTTCAATGGCAATAAGTGTGACCATGAACCGTTTATTAAAACCTATACACTTATTTCCACATAGTATTGGATCTCCTTCACCTTTTAGCACCTAACCCAACACATTTGATTCATTCAATAACATATGATTCGATAATAGGCTATCCCTTTCACTGGGAACCCACTACATGTTAGAAGCTATCCTCCTCTCTTTTTCCCCAAAAATATTCCCGCCTTCCCACTCAACCAAAATATTGTTAGTGGAAAATTAAGTTTCAGGGACACTCAAATCCTCACTGGCCAAGCTTTGAGGTAGCCCATCATCATCCTACACCACCATAGCCATCTCCACCTCACTTTCCATCCATTTGAAAGTTTTTGAAAGGGTCCTTCCTGACAATAGAGATTACGGATAGTCCATGAAGTGAATAGGGGCTTTCGTCTAAGAAGGCGACACCTCTACGATGGTCATCGATAGTTTCTGGCCACGCGGAGTTGAGGTAGCAACGCACAGTAGCAAGATGTCATTGATTAGCCTATATCGTGACCTTGACGCAACATCTTCCATCATCGTTGCCACCATCTGGGTTATCAGAGGACCCATGACAAGTCAGGATAAGTAACACTAGGTTACTCACCCTCGTACTTATCAAAATTTAATGCAAATCGCAGCGAAAAACTTCTGACTAAAAAATTTTCTAATGATCACATGGTGAAATAAAACCATAATGTCCACATCATCTATTCTTATATACATAACCTATTTAATTTTCTCAGTCAATAGACAAACTTATCAAACTTCAACTTAGAGCTGCCTAGGCTCCTTCTTCACTTCAGGAAACTCTATCTTCATGCCGATGCCGGTCCCTATTACTACTAACTGGGTCAAAACTTCTCCAGAGAGAGAGTACTCTGGGGACCCTTTGTGATTTCTCCAGGTTTCTTGACTAATTTGGATCTAACCCATGACCGTCGTCTAACCCTATAGCGAAAATCAAATTCCAAAAAGAAAAGAAACTTACAAGAATGAGATTTCCTTAGAAATCTCAGTAAGTACATGCATAACTTAATAATAAAAGCATAGACATCATAAAATAATCACATATAAGCCAGACAGCCAGAGTATGCATTTATGACATACTTTATGTGACTTATGCATGACTTAAAATTATTTATTCCTTTAAAACCCTTGCAAGTCTCAAAATTTTATTTTGAGCTTACAAATTCATCTATCAAACTAGTCATTTTCCCTTTCAGAACATAGCATATTCGTTTCTCTGCTTTATGGACTTAATCTTATCTTTCCATGTCTTTATCTTATTCACAGGGTGACAACAGTTACATATCGCCTTCATTGTCACACTTATTTCTTCGACGGTGGTTACATATCGCCTTCATTGTCGAAGTCTTCACTATTATTACCCGCGTTGGGGCCATATCCAGTATTGTTATCCCTGGTTGGTTCATATCTAGTACTGTTACCCCTGGTTGGGCCATATATCAAGTATTGCTACCCCTGGTTAGGTCATATCTAGTATTTTTACTCCTGGTTGGACCATATCCAGTATTATTATCCTTGGTTGAGCCATATCCAGTATCTGAATCTCGACAGACGTTACATATTGTTGTCCTTGCCAAGTTCTTATCCTTGTCAGTCATATTGGCATTACGCACCGCCGTCCCCGTCGTGATGAGTCTTATCATATCTGTCATACGAGTGTTACTTATTGTCATCCCCTTCATGACGTGACATTAGTCTTATTATATTCTCTTAAAGTTTTCTTAGCGTATTCTCTTAAAACAAACGTCATGACTTATGGCAGCACAGGCACATACATGTGACATGGTGCAATATACGTATAATTTTAGACTTATGACATGCATATTTCATGTCCATATGAACCTTATAACATGTGAATTCATATCACAGTACAACATGTTATGTATAAAATCATTTACGTCACATCAATTCATGTCAATATATAACAAAAAATACTTAAATAACAAAATAAACTATTAAAATATCATTAAATCAAGGCTGGCCGAAACTCCTAAATGATTAAACCTTATTTCCTTCTTATTCAAATTAAACCAAAATCCACATATACAACCTATAAAATTTTCCTTAATTTTCAATAATCAATTTAAGCATATTTACCTTGTTTTCTTGAATATTTCCTTAATAATTTCTAACCTAATAATTCTTGAAATTTTTTTAAGTAACTTAGAGTTTCGAAACTTACCATTGTTATTAAAATCTCATTCAAATAATTAAAAATAAGTCACTAAGAATTTAGAATAAAATAAATACTCCAATGAAATCAATGCCTACTATGATAAACTCAGTTCTACCACTTTAATCTCAATTTCGTCCTTTATTGAATTCTTATCTCTTAAAACTTAAAATATAAAAATTGTATATCTTTCTTTTAGATTTTCATAACCTCTTGAATTATTATAATCTGACATAAATGTGAGATCCCGCAGTTTTACATAGCTTTAATTTACTCATATTTTGTTATTGGATATTTTAATTTATTTTAATAAATTAAATTGTTATCTCATAAATTGAATTTCGGGTACGTTTTACTTACGATCAGGGTTGGTTATTTGTGAAATCTACCATTTTAATATTTATAGTGATTTAAAGATTATTATTGGTTTTATCATTTAGATTGTTATCGATATTATTGTGATTTATTGGTTTTGATTCTATTATAGTTATAAGCTTTTGTGAGATTCTTAAATAATAGTGCTTTTAATTATTGTAATTAATTGTTGCTACTGGTCTTTCCATCTGAAATGATATATTCAGTATTTTTAGTGTTAATTATTATAAAATATGGTTTGATTTGCTGTACTTTTATTAAGGAGCATTGACTCTATTTTATCTGACATTATCTGGTTTATTGATCTTAAATTTATTAAATTCTTAAGTCTTATTATGTTTATTCTATTTTGGTTGGGAAGCTTTTGAATAGCTCCAAAAAAATACTAGGTTATGCAGGATTATTTTATTAACTTGATTTTAGTTATTTGAAATAGTACGAGATTTTAAAAGTGCTTTAAGTATCTGATTTAAATGTATGGATCTATTCCTTTTAAATAATTAAATAAAGTTCATCATTTTAAGTATTGATGAAAAATATTATGTTGAAAAATAAAATAAGTCGAAATAATATTTTATTTCATTAGTTTGAGAATTTTAAGTTAAGTTGACGTTATACGCTTTCAAATCAGTGTTTTAAATTCATCTGTTGTCCATTTGAAGACCCAAAAGCGTTGGGCCTATAAATAGCGCGAAAAGGGTCGAACCCCCTCATTTTTCTCCTCTCCCTCTTCCTTTTCTCTCTCTCCTCTCTTTTCTCTCCCACGTGCTACAGTAACCGTGGGAGGAGCTGTGCTGTTTTCAGCTTGTGGCGGCGCCACTTCCGGCCGCCTAGCCTCACCTCCGGCCCCAACTGAACCGCCACCCTCCGGCGAGTCCAATCGCACCAGTGGTGTCTACCATCGCAGCCCCACGTCCCGCCGGCAGCCCCAAACCCGAAAGTCGTTTGATCCTCTACGCCGCACCCTTTCACCGCCCATATCTCCGCCACCAGCCACCGTATTATGACACCACCCCCGCCATTTGATCCGCCACCCATATAGGACCTACCACCAGAAATCTTAGCCTCAACGGAGCACGCACTCTCTCTCTCCTCCCTTGGAACCGAAATGGGTCTCCAAATGAGTTTTCCGTCGCCGCGCCGCCGTCCGGCCACCGTGGCTCTCACCACCACCGTCGAAAGCTTCCTCTACCTCAGTTTATCACACCCCTAAAACAGTTTTCCCATCCATGGCCGCACCTCCCTTGTACGGGGGAAAATCCGAAAATGAGCCTCCACCACTTCGAGCTAGATCCGCCACCTTCCGGTGGTTGCACCGCCTCACCGACACCGCCACGAGATTCCCCATCCTCCAAGGAGTATTCGCCTAAATTTTGGTGTCAAACGGAGTACCCGAACCCAACCCGTCACTTCGCCGTGCCTGGAGAGGAATAGTGCACAATTTACCTACTACAGATCGGGGATCACCGCGATGTTCGATTGGCATCCGTTTATGCACGGTAAGTAACAGATATTTGTTTGACTGTCTGATTGACTGTTTGATTGACTGTTAATCTCTGTTTTGTTTGCTTGATGTGTTGGTTAGTGATAACGAGTAATTTGAGAGTAGATTGATTGGGCCTGAGGCCATTTAATAGAGATTGAGATTATTCCAAGTCAATCTTACTGTGGTTGAATATTGGATGAATGGTAATTGTTGATGGTATAATGTTTTGGTTGGATGACTCTAGTATTTTAGTGATTATTGGAGATAAAATGTTTTGGGTTGGACGACTCGACTATTTTAATGATTATTTGCGGTAAAATGATCTGGATTGGATGATTCGACTACTTTAGTGACTGTGAGTGATAAAATGATCTGATTGGATGATTCGGATATTTAGTGATTATTGGTGATAAGATGATCTGATTGGGTAATTCGATTATTTTAATGATTATTAGTGATAAAAAGATTTGGTGGAATGACTCCGTTACTTTTTAGTAACTATCGATGTGTGTTCTTGGATTCCCTTGATGTATAGATTGAGAAATATTTGGGAATAGAGAAAATAGTATATGAGGATCATCTGTTGAAGAGAATAACTATACATACAATGTAAATGTGGTGATTAATGATTGGTTATGATATGGTTATTAAGTTATGAGAAGATCTTAAGAAAATATGCGTGTTTTGGATAAAGAGAAAGGAGAAGAAAAGTTAGGTTTGATCCCGTTATAACTTGCATCCTTAACTCCTATGAGATAGTGTTGGTTGGATGTGATGTGATTTAAGGTCTTGACTATGTCTTCATTGGAATATGCACAATGTGTGAGATAGAAGATAAATTAAAGATGAGTGTCTGTTCATATGTTAATATGTACGAGATATGTCTTGTGAATGTATGATCATATGTTTCATGACTCATATGTTTTGCATAAGAAGTCACATGTCACATGCATGTCCCATGCATGAGCACGAAAAGCATGTTTTGAGTCAAGTATGTTTTTAAGAGAAAGAAAAGAAAAGATTAAGTTTTTGAAAGAAAAGAAAAGAAGTAAAGTTTTATAAGAACCCCAAAGGCTGGGACGGGGTAATGCCCCAGTGGAACTCCCTGTCCACTCAGGAGTGATTAAAGTCGAGTGGAAGCCCCTGGGTCGACGAAGAACAGTCGGCGGACCGTGTATGGCACCAAAAGGTGTCCGGAGCGCGGTAGCACCTAACGCTGGTGGGTGCCCAAGGACGGATAAGGTGTAAGGACCTGCCGTTTTAAAGTTATATGACGCTCACTTTAGGGTGATGCGGTAACTAGCAGGGAACACGCGGTGCTAGGGGAACCGTGTTGTGTCTCATACATGTTAAGTGAAAAGTCATGACAAGAAGGGCTTTCGAGCCATATGAAAAGATCTGTATATGATAAGTGGCGCCTAAGAAAGAATAAAAGATGAGAAATGTTTTAAAGAAATGATTTGAAAAGCAACGATATGAAAGAAGTCAAGTTATATGCATATGAAAGAAGTCAAGTATATGAAAGCATTTTTATGAAAAGCAAGTACATGAAGCAAAGCATTGAAAAATGTCAAGGATTTCGAATGTTTTTACATGAAACTACATGTGCATAAGTCATGTTGCAAGTCTCATGTTCATGGTACATGCACCCATTGAGTTTACTGGTATATGCTGATGATGTTCTGTGATGTGAAATGATTGTATGTTGTTTGCTATCTGTTGCTTACTGGGATTCACATCTCACCACGGTGGATCGCGCCCACCCTACGATCCCCCATTTTACGGGATCGTAGGTTGTGATTGCAGAAAACAAATTTGGCTCGAGATACAGACTTCACAGGAAAGGAAATTTGTTGAGAAGATGAAGATCGAAATTATGATCTCGAAAGCAGTATTTGCTTATCTTTTTCTTTTGAAAGACTGTGTAATCTCCTGTCGGAGAAATTGTTTTAAATTGATTTGTAATTTTTAAAGAATCTCTGGTACTAGAACGGCTGACTTTTATTCATTGCCTGCTGCGAATATTTATGGTACACTTAGTGCATGCTTCACACACTCTTCAAACACTATTCGATCAGATGATTGACCCATAAGATGATCGTCTTGATGTCGCGAGTCCTTCTAAATCCCAGGGGGGATTCGTGGGCGTCACAATAAAACTAACAAATTATGTCTGATTTACTAAAGGATGCCAAATCTACCAATAATAACTCTATTAAGGACGAAATTTATTAAAGTTAGCTTATCATTTTTTTTTTCTAAATCAAGATCTCATATTTTTACATAATAGTCTTGATATATTGTCATAGAATATATTTCTAAGGTCCTATAATTTTTCCTAGCATTTTCCATAACAAAAACCACTCCGAAATTCAATAGCTTTCGATTTAACACATAAACAATATTTAAACTCAAACAAGCATAAAATTAAATCTATAAATCTAGACACTTATACTACAACAAGATTACATTAAGTAGCGAACTTAAAATTTTTTTCAAAGATAAATTGGATATCTAGGGTTGATCTTGCACCACTGTTCCTCTAATGCTCTAACTTAGCTCCCTTTTGAGATTTTGGTGAAATATGTGAGTTTTGAGTGAATTTTGTAATATCCCGAAATTTCTAAGATGAAGTTTTATTTAGATTTCTTTAAAGTATTATATTTTGGGTATATTTTCTAGGATAATAAAGTTGAACCTAAATGAGAGTATTGGACTTAGAATAAGTGAGATCATGTATTAGAAAAAATATTGTGGAGAAATCTTTGAGATTTGGAACAAGGTATCAACTAGATAAATTCATTTTTTGATTATAAGGAGTTGTATTTTCAAGAATTAGGGTATAAATGCAAGAGGAAGTGGTTGAACCAAAGATCAAATACTTGGTGTACATTCTCGGATTAAACTGTCAGGTTTTAGTGTAATGATCATAAGTTACTCATATGAGGTCCAAATGAGATAATTCTAATTCGTATAGAAATATAAGAGATATATATATATAAAACTTTTATGTTATGAGTTTTTGAAAATTTGGACAGTCTCAATGACTTATTGTGAAATCAAATGGATAACTCTGGACTGAGCTTAAACCAGAACTCGAGTTGGAGAATATGGATCCAAATGAGATCAAGTGGTCTTCTAGAACTTGTTAAGTAGAGTCCTAAGGAGGTTAGTAAGTAACTATATAAGTTAGGGGAAGGCTAAGAGGGCGTGACAAACCAAATGAAGGCTGGAAAGGGAAATGCATGCATGAGTAGGTGAGATGACACCTCATCCCTTATCCTATAAGCCTTTACCCCAACCATTGATCAAATGGTTAGCAAAAATATCTCAAATACTGACTATTGGATGATCATTTCAGCTGTAAAGTTTAGAATTTCTGGGGATTTAGTTTAATCATAAAAAAAGATTTAGAAGGGATACCTCATCCCATGCAAACCAGAAACTTATGGTTTTTACCAAATTATCCCTCTTTTCTTCTTCACATGAGTCGACCATCACCCGTATAAATAGACTTTTGAGAGTTTTCTAACTCTTTTGGAGAAGCCTAGTACGAAATCCTTTTGAAGGAAACCAAAGAAAGCCTTTCTTTAGTCCCATAACCTACAACTACATTTTAAGTAAGCTTAGTAAGAAGTTTTGAGGAGAAAGCTTGTAAAGATTTAATTTGATCATCTTCAACCAGACTTAAAAAATGTGTAAGTTCATATTCTAGCTTAACTTTAGTATGGAGATGGTTATTTAAGAGGTTGGACTATACATGTTAAGTATTAAACCTTTCTATTTTTGTTAAAAGTGTTATAATAAATCTAAGTGTTGTTTGAAGTGGTTTTGTTAATGACAATGTGTTAAATGAAGTTAGAAGAACCTAAAAACTATGTTATAATAGGTAAAAATCAAGTTTATATGAAAAGATTACGAGTTTTGGATTAACAAACTCATAATCTGTAACTTCGCTCGACTTATGCTCGATCGAAAGATCGAGCGAAGAACAACTGTAAACCCTCGCTTGACTCTCGTTAGATGTCTGGCTGGAGCGAAGTGAAATCTGAGACTTCACTCAACACTGTGCTTGATGTCTTGTTCGAGCGAGTTCTAACTCAATAACTCGCTTGAATCTCGCTCGATACCTTGCTCGAGCGAGATACCCAGTTTGTCTAATATTCGCTTGATACTTTGCTCGAGTGAGTCCCAATCCGAGACTTCGATCGATTCTCGCTCAATACCTCGCTCGAGCAAGATATTCTATTTTGCTTAATTCAAGGCTTTTGCTTGAATAAAGAGTAGATATTGAAATAAGAAGGAATTATAGATATTATCTTAGTGTATAGCATGTGTAAAACACTTGCCATAATTTAAGATACATACTTATGTGAGTATGTGATAGTTTAAGAGTACATGTATGTTCTAATATGTGGTGAGATTTAAGAGGAGTGATACATCATGTACTTGAGAAACATTCTTAAGAATAAGAAAGGAACAATTAAGAATAAGAGATATGGATAAATTAGTTACGTTGTGACGGGGATGGCAAGACGTAACACCCGGATGACTGATATGCTGACAGGGATGGCGAGATGTAACGCCTGTCATATGATAAGATTGATATGTATTATCATGGGGACGACGAGACGTAACACTTGAAAGATTGACATGAGACTCATCACAATGGGGATGGCGATACGTAATGCCTGGGTGATTGATGAGTTATATACAATGGGGACGGTGATACGTAACGCTCATTGGTGATAATAGATAAATATGCTATAAAAGAGTTATCTGCGATGAGGACGACGATACGTAGCGCCCATTGAGTATAAAAATTGAATAAGTTCTAAAAAGGTGTTGATGGTTAAGAAAAAGGAACATAAGTTTCATAAGAGTACAAACCTGTGTAGGTTATTGATAAGTTGCATGAAACATGTTTTTGATCACATTTTATTAGTTTCTTTTTCTAAAAAAATTAATGATGGTTGTGTGTTTATGCTTTATTAAGCTAATTATGTTCTTACTGAGATTTCTAAGAAAATCTCACTTTTTTGTAGTTTTATGTTTCTTTCTTGTATGTGTAAATTATATACAGGATGTGATGGCTAACAAGGAGAAAGCCCTGATGATGCAAGAGACTCTGAGGAATCTTGAGGGACTTTTTAATTACAATCCTTATGTAAATTTTATTTTTACGTCCCTGTGACTTTTTATATATGATCAGCCAGTGGAGTTGTGGTATCACAGTACACCTACTTTTGACGAGGAAGAGCAGCGTATAAGTTGCTGTTTAACTTTGGGATTAAATGGTTTCCTATCTGTATGTGGGGTTTATTCGACACCACAGTGATAGTATCTTTAGCAAGACCACTGTCTTAGTTTTGATATGTTTCGTTATGAGAGGGAATTTTTTGAAATTAAGAAGGAACCCAAGTGACCATAGGGATGGTCTTTTGATATATATTGTTATTTTGTTGACACTGATTACTATTTTTGGAATGTATATATAACAGTACAATGTTTGATGAATGAAAGGAGAATGTGGAAATTAGAAGTTAAATTTTGCCATATGTGATCTTTAAAATTTTTATATTTTAATACCTAATTCGCTGTGAATTATATGGCTTATAGTAGTAAGTCAAGATATATGCTTTAAGTTTTTGTTACGTACGAGGGTAAGTAGCTTAATGTTACTTATCCTGACCTCTTGATTTATGTTAAATCCTAGACGTGAGTTAGGGGTGTCACATAGGTCTTGGAGGATTGCCTTGGGCATTCGGCAACCCCCATTTAGCTGATTGTGATGTGTCCTTATGTTTGTAGCTTCTTGATCACTTCAAATCCTATGAAAATTTGCTGAGATTTTTATCTATAGTTAGGCTTAATCCACCTATAAGATGATCTTGATCAATGACTTAAAAGGGAACCAACACATGTGGGAAAAACATTATAGTATGATGGATAATCTTAGAAGATTCAAATTTGACCATTGAACTTTTTCAAGGGGTACACAGTAGCTTATGGGGTTTTATCCCCTTTTATCACTTACTTAATCCCCAATTGGTACACTTAGTTTGCTATTGGTTAGCAACAAATGGGTAACTTGACTGATTTGGTTAGATCTAAATCAATCAGATTTGCTCCTAATTCTTTCATGGTTATAGGTTAATTATCCTTCTAAAAACTCTTCCACCACAAGACACGTACCTTCCTACATATGTCTAGAAAATAGAAATTGAGAGAGCCAATCAAATTTAGGCTCCTAAAGTAAGCCGGTAGTGCATTTTATTTTTGTGCTTCAGTTTACGCTCAATTTAGGCCAGTCCACCTCCATCCCAAATAAGAAAAATTATTTAGCGCACCGGGGTAATAACCCCGGCACGGCTTTGTGTCCTACGTTGCATAGTAAGAAAAATGGCGTCGTTTTGTTTTTATTTGATTTCCCTCTTATTTGATTTCCCTCTGTGGCGCTGCTTTCTCTCTTCTTCTCCATTAAGCCATCCTTTTCCTAACGAAGCCATCCCCTCTTTGCGAACCGGCATCCCCTCTTGGCATTGTGACGCCCCCAACTTACGTCTGGGATTTAACGTAAATTGAGGTGTCTGGATGAGCAACACTCGGCTACTCACCCTCGTACTTAACAAGACTAAAAGGTATAAATCACTTAATTCGCAGCGGATCAGGTTTTAGATATAAAACTTTCTAAAGATCACACGGAAATATATATATACAACATTCATTAAACTTAAACATTGTACTTTATACATATACACAACCCAACTGTAGCAAAATATTTTACATTCATCCCAAACAAACTTTCCTTCACCTCACTCTTTCTCCCTCTTAACCTCGGGATATTCTCTCCCATAGCGAAACCTATCCATACTAATACTAAAGTCTCGCTGGAGCTGTTGTCCCTGTGGAGTCACACAAACTCCACACATGGACAAGGAGCCGTCTGCTCCTAAGGTTAAGCAGCATCCCGTACGTCGCCTCTCCTCAACAAAAGTGGATGCATCGAGACTCCCAGATCCGGTGGGTCGACTACTGGTAGGAGGTCCGAAGGAAACAAAAGAAATATCCAAAAAGGGATTATAATCGGAAAGTCCCTCAGGACTCCCCGAAGTCTCCTGCCTCATCGGGGCTGTCCCCCTGCTGGTCATCGAATCCTGTATAAAATAATATGCACAAAATATATGGAGCCACAAAAGAGTGAGATTTCGAATGAAATCTCAGTAAGTACATAAACAGCTTAAAGGAAACAGGGAAAACGACCACAAAGTTAAACCACAACTGACAAGGAAAATTACCCTAACATACCCCTCACAAGACCACTGTCTAACTGACGCTTTTCTCAACTCACCCATTGTCTTATATTAAATTATATTGTTTTCCCTCTTAAAAATTCTTATCCATTCATATTACTGATGGGCGTTACGTATCGCCGTCCCCATCACATACACTCATCAATCATCCGGGCGTTACGTATCGCCGTCCCCGTTATGATGAGTCTGGTGTCAATCATCCGGGCGTTACGTCTCGCCGTCCCCGTTATGACACGAAATATATACACATAGTACTGCGGGCGTTACGTCTCGCCGTCCCCGCAAGGATCAATCACACGGGCGTTACGTCTCGCCGTCCCCGTGGAGATCACAATTTCATATCACGACAGGCGTTACGTATCGCCGTCCCTGCCGGCACGTCAGTCATACGGGCGTTACGTATCGCCGTCCCCGTCATGACGTGACTAACTTAATCTCGACAGGCGTTACGTATCGCCGTCCCTGCCGGCACGTCAGTCATACGGGCGTTACGTATCGCCGTCCCCGTCATGACGTGACTAACTCATCTTTTAGATATTATTTTCTTTCTTTATATTCTTCTCTTATACACATGAGTCATCTCACTCATAACCCTTCCCACTTGAAACACCACTTCCATTCTAAGGAAACCCTAAGTCTAGGCAAAACAGGGTATCTCGCTCGAGCGGCCTGTCGAGCGAGTATCGAGCGGAGTCTCGGGTTGAGACTCGCTCGAGTGGGGTATCGAGCGACAGTCAAGCGAGGGTTCAGATTTTGCCTTCGCTCGATCACCTGTCGAGCGAGAGTCGAGCGAACTCACGGCTCTAAGGGTTTTTCCACTCAAAACATGCCAATCTTTCTCATACACTCTATTTATCTTCTTACAAGCTTAAATCCAAGTTTCTACAATTTTATTAAACACATAAACTAGACAAATAAAATCAACCCTACTCATGTATCCATTTTCCACTTAAACATGTTCTCAAGTGATCACTACTATGAAATACAACTCAATCATGCCAATAAAACCAGTTCCATGCTTAATTTAAGCTAGAATATGGACTTACAATTTCTTCCAAGCTTAAGAGAATTGATCCAACCCACTTTCTCCAAGTTTGCTCCCACACACACTCACTTCACTCACAAGTGATCACTTTGAGGGTTTGGGGAGGGTTTTCTGATTTGGCTTCACAAGGCAAGTGCTCTCTCCTTCTAAAGGAGCTTAGGAAGCTCTCAAGGTCCTATATATATGGTGGTGGTCGACCAACATGAGGGAGAGAAAAGGAATTGCACCCAAGGTGCCCTAGTTGGCAGATTTGCATGTGATGAGGTGTCCATCTAGGCAAAATCTAATGATGAGGATTAAGCCTCCCAAATCCTAGGCCTTGCAACTGGATTAGTCATCCAAGGGCTCACAATTGAGGTGGTTTTCCTGCCCATTTTGATCCATGGCTGAGAAGCAAGCTAAAGGGATAAGAGGTGAGGTGGCACTTCACCTAACCATGCATGCATCTCTCATCTCCAGCTCTCCCCCTTGTGTCACACGCCCATCATCAGGTTTTCTCCTCCATTTGGTTCCTTCCCAACTCCCTTAGGTCTTCCCTAAACAAGTCCTAGAAGGTTACTTCATAGTTTAGTTAAGGTAGAGCCAATTTTGATCCAATTAGTCACCAATCAACCAGATTTTGGCTCCCTTGAGTTCCCATCACACTAACCATTCAATTGACTTCCAAATCAACTTTCCATTCATTCCTAACTATTCCTACACATGTCCTAATCCCAGAGAATCCTAAAATCAGTTGCCTATTTGGTTACATACCCCAATCTAGTTCAATTACCCAACTCGGGTTCCAATTAAGCCCATTCCAGAACTGCCTATTTGATTCCCAATTAAGCTATTGATTCCTCCCAAATATCAGGAAACTTCAAACATAAAAGTTTTAGATCTATCTCGTAGGGTTCTATACCAATTTGAATCACCTCATTTAGACATCATATGGCTGACTTATGATCATGTTCCTAAAACTCGACAGATTGATCCGAAAGTGCATAATTCTCAATACTAAGTAAAATCTCACATTTCCTCAACTAAATCTCCCACTCTAATTTCCTAATAACTAAATGCATTAAATAAATCTCCTTAAAATAATTTCTATAAAATAATTTACCTTAGACAATGTTGGGCTATTACATCCTCCCCCCCTTAAAAAGGATTTCGTCCCCGAAATCGCTAAGATATAATTAATTAAGGGTTTAAGGAATTTATACCTCGGTGACTAGCGGTAGATTCTTCTGAAGAGGTGGGTACTTTTTCCTCATTAATTAGTGAATCCTGAGAGTGATAAAATATTATGTCAACATCGGGGTCATAGTACATATTCACACTAATCTCTTGCAACATATGGAATCTCTCTTCCTCTGTCCTTTCTATTATAGGTCCCTCTTCACACTGGCGTTTACGCTCTTCAGATCCATCAGATGACTCTATCATGACAGCTTTTCCTTTGTCCTCTCTTCTCAAAAATCTTTTCTCTGCTTTTAACCATTTTCTAGCGGGTTGTCTTTCCTCACCTGGTAACGCTCTTCTACTTATAGGGTTACCTTTTTCATCTATATCCATAATGTGAGTTCTGTGCTTTTCACTTTTATTTAACCAGTTCAATCTCTCAGCTTTCCACTGTTTCAATTTTTCTCTACGAAATCTCTCCCTAACTCTTTCAGATCTTTTCTTTAACTGATCTACGGGGGTAACCGACATACGTGCGGTTCTTTTAGGAGCCATAATCCTGTATAAGGTTAAATATTAATGAATATAAATATAAAGAAAACACAAATATCATACAAATGCAAGATAATTAATTCAATTTATAATGTATATTATTACAACTATGTTTCAAACAAGTGGGGATAGTTATCTCTCATTATATCCTCACGTTCCCAAGTGGCTTCTTGAAAAACAGGATTGTTCCAAAGTACTTTGACTAACATTATGGTACGATTCCGAAGGGTTTGTTCTTTCTGATCTTCAATTCGTACAGGCCATTCTTCATAAGTTAAATTGGAACGTAAATTACTAGGGCGCGGATCCATTACTGCCACTGGTTGATCATTCAAGCACTTTTTCAGAGAAGATACATGGAAGACGTTATGAACTCCTTGCAAATCATCAGGTAGAGCTAAACGGTAAGCCACTGGACCTACTTTTTCCAGAATTTCATAAGGTCCAATATAACGAGGACTCAACTTCCCTTTCTTACCAAATCGCATGACTCCCTTTAGTGGCGAAATCTTCAAATATACCCAGTCTCCCACCATAAAATCTAAAGCCCTTCTACGATTATCTGCATAACTCTTCTGTCTACTTTGTGCTGTCTTTATCTGATTTCTAATCTTTGTGATCTGCTCTTTGACTTCTTGTAAATACTCGGGTCCCAAAACACTACTTTCACCCACTTCATCCCAATAAATAGGAGACCTACATTTCCTCCCATAAAGTGCTTCATATGGTGCCATCTGTATAGTAGCTTGAAAACTGTTATTATATGCAAATTCAATTAACGGTAACAGACTTTCCCAATCTTTGTCAAAATCTAACACGCAGGCTCGCAACATATCCTCCAAGGTCTGAATAGTTCTTTCTGTTTGTCCGTCCGTTTGAGGATGATATGCGCTGCTGAAATTTAAATTGGTACCCATCATCTTCTGTAGACTTTGCCAAAATCGAGATGTAAATCTAGGGTCTCTGTCCGACACTATAGTCTTGGGTATTCCATGTAAACGGACTATTTCCTTCACGTAAATTTTTGCTAACTTTTCCATAGAATCCGTGTTGGAAATAGGTAAAAAGTGAGCACTCTTCGTCAATCGATCCACTATCACCCAAATCGAATTCTTTCCCGTAGATGTTCTTGGAAATCCTACCACAAAATCCATAGATAAATCTTCCCATTTCCATTCAGGAATTGGTAGGGGTTGCAACTTACCGGCTGGTCTTTGGTGTTCAGCTTTTACTAACTGACATACTGGACACTTGGCTACAAAAGTCGCAATGTCCTTCTTCATTCCTTCCCACCAAAACTTTTCCTTTAAATCTTGGTACATCTTAGTACTTCCAGGATGAGCATTATAGGGTGTACTATGAGCTTCTTTCATCAACCTTTCTTTCAATTCTGGGGCATCCGGAATGATCTTCCTTCTCCCAAAGTATAACATTCCATCTCCTGAAATCATAAAGTGTGGAGACCCTTTTCCTTCCAGCATTTGCTGTTTTATCTTCTCCAGCTTAGCATCCTCTTGTTGTTTTTCCTTAATTTCCTTGTCTGTTAAAGGAACAATTTCTTGAATCTCCATTAGCTTGAGGTCCTGTGATAATCTGTTCACCAGAATTTCTCGCATCATTGCCAGCACTGAAAGTTCTTCTATTTGAACTTTCCTACTCAAGGCATCGGCTACCACATTAGCCTTTCCAGGGTGGTATTTGATTTCGCATTGAAAATCACTTATAGTCTCTATCCACCTTCTCTGTCTCATATTCAGGGTTTTCTGGCTAAAAAGATATTTGAGACTCTTATGGTCCGTAAATATCTCACACCTTTCTCCATATAAGTAATGCCGCCAAATCTTTAGAGCAAATACTACAGCTGCTAACTCTAAATCATGCGTGGGATAATTCTGTTCATGATCCTTAAGTTGTCGGGATGCATACGCAACTACTCTTCCTTCCTGCATTAACACACATCCCAATCCCATTTTTGAGGCATCACTATATATCACATAAGGTTTATGAGGTTCTGGCAAGGCTAAAATTGGTGCTGTAGGCAATCTCTCCTTTAGCTCTTGAAAACTCTTTTCACAGTGTTCACTCCAAATGTACTTAGCATTCTTTCTAGTCAATGCTGTCAGAGGTGCAGACAGTTTGGAAAATCCTTCCACAAATCTTCTATAGTATCCAGCTAATCCCAAGAAGCTTCGTATTTCGTGTGCATTGGTTGGTTGCTGCCACTCCATCACTGCTTCTACCTTCGCTGGATCCACAGAGACTCCTTCACTTGAAATAACATGACCCAAAAATTTAACTTCTTGTAGCCAAAATTCACACTTACTAAGTTTGGCATACAGTTGGTGTTTCTGCAAAATTTCCATTACTATTTTCAAATGTTCTTTATGATCTTCGTCGGTCTGAGAGTAGATCAAAATATCATCAATAAAAACCACCACGAACTTGTCCAAATATGGTCTGAATATTCGGTTCATCAAATCCATGAATACTGCTGGTGCATTCGTCACTCCGAATGGCATAACCAAAAATTCAAAGTGCCCATAGCGGGTTCGGAAAGCCGTCTTAGGTACATCTTGCTCCCTGATTTTTAACTGATGATAGCCAGACCGAAGGTCTATTTTTGAAAACACAGTTGCTCCTCTTAATTGATCCAACAGATCATCTATCCGTGGCAACGGATATTTATTCTTAATAGTAACCTTATTCAACTCTCGGTAGTCTATGCACATCCGCATCGTCCCATCTTTCTTCTTCACAAACAACACTGGCGCTCCCCATGGGGATGAACTAGGCCTGATGAATCCTTTTCTCAAAAGTTCTTCAATTTGAGCTTTCAATTCCTCTAATTCCACTGGTGCCATCCTATACGGAGCCCTATGAACTGGAGTTGTGGCTGGTTCCAATTCAATAACAAATTCTGCTTCTCGGTCAGGTGGTAGTCCCGGTAGATCATCGGAAAAGACTTGAGGAAAGTCTTCCACCACTGGAATTCCTTGAATACCTTCAACAACTTCTGAGGAGTTTAACATGATTACCCAGTAGCCCTTAGTTTCTTTGTTAATACTTTTCATTATCCGCTTAGCAGTTACTATGGAGGAAACTGCCTTCAACATTTCCCCCTTGTAACAAAATTCCCCTTCCTTAGGTAAGCTAAAAACTATTTCCTTTCTGCGACAGTCCAGTTTGGCATAATACTTGGCCAACCAATCCATACCCAAAATTAAATCAAACTCCATCAAATGGAATAGTATCAGATCAGCGACCAGTGGTGAACCTCCAATTTCCAAGGGGCAATTTCTCACCATCCGATGGCATCCTGCTACCTCTCCATTAGGCATGACTACTATAACTTTTTGGGTCAACAATTCCGTTTCTAAATCACACTTTTGGACACAATCATAGGAAATAAAGGATCTGGTTGCTCCCGAATCAAACAAGGTATAGACCATGCATTGCTTCAGCTTAAGCTTACCTAAAGAAAATTTTATCCTACTATTATTATATTACCACTCCCAAAGAATCCATTTATTAACTAAAAGAGGGGACTTGGAAATTTACCAGTAATGACGTTAGCATCTATTGCCTCGTCTGCCTCCATATCTACTTCTCCAGGCGTGATAGCATACACTTTCGCTTTCGCAGGAGCTTTGGCTTTTCCTCCGGGTAGAGCTACTCCTTGAGAGGTATTCTGAGGGTAGTCTCTGATCAGATGCCCCGGCCGACCGCATCTATAACAAACTCTATGGTCCACTCGACAATCTCCCTGGTGTCGACGTCCACATTTTGCACATTGCGGAAATAAAGTCGGTACGTTTGGATTAATTGCTACTCCTTTTCCTCTATCCGTGGATCTAAAATTTGGTTTCCTCCTAGCATCATTTCCTCCAGAAAATTGAAATCTTCTTTTTCCATATGTTTGAGTTTGCGCCATAACGCTCCTCTGTTCAGCTTCCGCTATGGCTGCTACATTCACTAGCTCCTGAAAATTCTCAATTTGCAAACATGCCACTTGCATACGAATTCGTGGCTGCAGTCCTTCCTGAAACTTCTGGGCTCTCATCTTTTCAGTAGCTACCAGGTGCGGAGCAAATCTCGCCAATTTCATAAATCGTGCTGAGTACTGTTCCACCGACATACTGCCTTGTATTAACATAGTAAACTCCAAAGCTTTCTGCCGCTTCATCGATTCCGGGAAGAATCGATCGTCGAACTCTTTCTTGAACCTTTCCCATGTGGGCACTACATTTTCTCCCAGTTCTAACTTTAACAGCTTTCGCTTTGTGTCCCACCACAGTCCTGCTTCTCCTTGTAACAGATGTCCTGCATACTGCACTTTCTGAACTTCAGTGCAACTACTAATTTCGAAGGTGCGTTCCAAGTCTACAATCCATTTGTCTACCTTTAATGCTCCTTCTGTTCCCATAAAGGGCGGGTATCGATACGCTAAAAACTTTTCATACGGACACCCTTGAATTTCTCTTCTATTTTCATTCTGCTGATGATAACGGCTCTGTTCTATTTGGTTTTTCACCACTTCCGCCATTTGCCGAATAGCTTCAGCTATTGCCTGGCCTCCTTCCAATGGGGGGTTTTGCGCTACTGATCCTCCTTCCAAGGGTGGATTCTGTGTCCTCTGGTCTTCTCCCAATAATGGGTTCGGTGCCGTCTGCCCTTCCCCCAACGGTGGGTTCGATGGCGTCTGTCCTTCTCTCAACGGTGAGCTCGGTGCCGTTTGCTCTTCAGTACGTGGAGGGGTAACCAGAGAAGGATTCTGGTTTACTGCGTCTACTCGTTTCAAGGGAGGACGACCTCTCGGCATATTGCTTTCCTGCAATACACCCAATTTCACCATAATCTATACTCACTTTAGAAACTTCCAAATTTCTAAAATCCAAACATTCATCCATATTACTCTAAACTCCAATCTGATAAAGATTTAAGCCTATACTAGTACCATGTGATCCATTTTTCCTAGGACACGTAGGTTTTACCCAGAGACGTAATCGCTCTGATACCAATCTGTGACGCCCCCAACTTACGTCTGGGATTTAACGTAAATTGAGGTGTCTGGATGAGCAACACTCGGCTACTCACCCTCGTACTTAACAAGACTAAAAGGTATAAATCACTTAATTCGCAGCGGATCAGGTTTTAGATATAAAACTTTCTAAAGATCACACGGAAATATATATATACAACATTCATTAAACTTAAACATTGTACTTTATACATATACACAACCCAACTGTAGCAAAATATTTTACATTCATCCCAAACAAACTTTCCTTCACCTCACTCTTTCTCCCTCTTAACCTCGGATATTCTCTCCCATAGCGAAACCTATCCATACTAATACTAAAGTCTCGCTGGAGCTGTTGTCCCTGTGGAGTCACACAAACTCCACACATGGACAAGGAGCCGTCTGCTCCTAAGGTTAAGCAGCATCCCGTACGTCGCCTCTCCTCAACAAAAGTGGATGCATCGAGACTCCCAGATCCGGTGGGTCGACTACTGGTAGGAGGTCCGAAGGAAACAAAAGAAATATCCAAAAAGGGACTATAATCAGAAAGTCCCTCAGGACTCCCCGAAGTCTCCTGCCTCATCGGGGCTGTCCCCCTGCTGGTCATCGAATCCTGTATAAAATAATATGCACAAAATATATGGAGCCACAAAAGAGTGAGATTTCGAATGAAATCTCAGTAAGTACATAAACAGCTTAAAGGAAACAGGGAAAACGACCACAAAGTTAAACCACAACTGACAAGGAAAATTACCCTAACATACCCCTCACAAGACCACTGTCTAACTGACGCTTTTCTCAACTCACCCATTGTCTTATATTAAATTATATTGTTTTCCCTCTTAAAAATTCTTATCCATTCATATTACTGATGGGCGTTACGTATCGCCGTCCCCATCACATACACTCATCAATCATCCGGGCGTTACGTATCGCCGTCCCCGTTATGATGAGTCTGGTGTCAATCATCCGGGCGTTACGTCTCGCCGTCCCCGTTATGACACGAAATATATACACATAGTACTGCGGGCGTTACGTCTCGCCGTCCCTGCAAGGATCAATCACACGGGCGTTACGTCTCGCCGTCCCCGTGGAGATCACAATTTCATATCACGACAGGCGTTACGTATCGCCGTCCCTGCCGGTACGTCAGTCATACGGGCGTTACGTATCGCCGTCCCCGTCATGACGTGACTAACTTAATCTCGACAGGCGTTACGTATCGCCGTCCCTGCCGGCACGTCAGTCATACGGGCGTTACGTATCGCCGTCCCCGTCATGACGTGACCAACTCATCTTTTAGATATTATTTTCTTTCTTTATATTCTTCTCTTATACACATGAGTCATCTCACTCATAACCCTTCCCACTTGAAACACCACTTCCATTCTAAGGAAACCCTAAGTCTAGGCAAAACAGGGTATCTCGCTCGAGCGGCCTGTCGAGCGAGTATCGAGCGGAGTCTCGGGTTGAGACTCGCTCGAGTGGGGTATCGAGCGACAGTCAAGCGAGGGTTCAGATTTTGCCTTCGCTCGATCACCTGTCGAGCGAGAGTCGAGCGAACTCACGGCTCTAAGGGTTTTTCCACTCAAAACATGCCAATCTTTCTCATACACTCTATTTATCTTCTTACAAGCTTAAATCCAAGTTTCTACAATTTTATTAAACACATAAACTAGACAAATAAAATCAACCCTACTCATGTATCCATTTTCCACTTAAACATGTTCTCAAGTGATCACTACTATGAAATACAACTCAATCATGCCAATAAAACCAGTTCCATGCTTAATTTAAGCTAGAATATGGACTTACAATTTCTTCCAAGCTTAAGAGAATTGATCCAACCCACTTTCTCCAAGTTTGCTCCCACACACACTCACTTCACTCACAAGTGATCACTTTGAGGGTTTGGGGAGGGTTTTCTGATTTGGCTTCACAAGGCAAGTGCTCTCTCCTTCTAAAGGAGCTTAGGAAGCTCTCAAGGTCCTATATATATGGTGGTGGTCGACCAACATGAGGGAGAGAAAAGGAATTGCACCCAAGGTGCCCTAGTTGGCAGATTTGCATGTGATGAGGTGTCCATCTAGGCAAAATCTAATGATGAGGATTAAGCCTCCCAAATCCTAGGCCTTGCAGCTGGATTAGTCATCCAAGGGCTCACAATTGAGGTGGTTTTGCTGCCCATTTTGATCCATGGCTGAGAAGCAAGCTAAAGGGATAAGAGGTGAGGTGGCACTTCACCTAACCATGCATGCATCTCTCATCTCCAGCTCTCCCCCTTGTGTCACACGCCCATCATCAGGTTTTCTCCTCCATTTGGTTCCTTCCCAACTCCCTTAGGTCTTCCCTCAACAAGTCCTAGAAGGTTACTTCATAGTTTAGTTAAGGTAGAGCCAATTTTGATCCAATTAGTCACCAATCAACCAGATTTTGGCCCTTGAGTTCCCATCACACTAACCATTCAATTGACTTCCAAATCAACTTTCCATTCATTCCTAACTATTCCTACACATGTCCTAATCCCAGAGAATCCTAAAATCAGTTGCCTATTTGGTTACATACCCCAATCTAGTTCAATTACCCAACTCGGGTTCCAGTTAAGCCCATTCCAGAACTGCCTATTTGATTCCCAATTAAGCTATTGATTCCTCCAGAATCTCAGGAAACTTAAAACATAAAAGTTTTAGATCTATCTCTTAGGGTTATATACCAATTTGAATCACCTCATTTAGACATTATATGGCTGACTTATGATCATTTTCCTAAAACTCGACAGATTGATCCGAAAGTGCATAATTCTCAATACTAAGTAAAATCTCACATTTCCTCAACTAAATCTCCCACTCTAATTTCCTAATAACTAAATGCATTAAATAAATCTCTTTAAAATAATTTCTATAAAATAATTTACCTTAGACAATGTTGGGCTATTACAGGCATTCTCTCTTCTCCTCGAAGCCATCCCCACAAACCTCCATCCCCCGAAGCTCCATCGCCAAATCCCCTTTCGTTTTCTCTCCACCCAGATCTGAAATTCCCTTCTCACAACGTCCTGAAATCCTAACCCTAAATCCCAAAACCTAACCTTAACCCGAATGAGAAATATAATTGATAGAGAGAGGAAAGAAGGAGAATTCTGGGCGATCAATCCTTGCTCTTGAATCTTTGAGGTGATACTTATTGAACAACGATTTTATTTTTTATGGTTACGGGCTATTGTTGGGAGTTGAGGTGCTGAAGATGGCGTCTTTTGTGATTGCAAGTTGGAACTGGAGTTGACTATCGGATGTGGCCATAGTGATTTTTAGGGGAATTTGGGTGAGCGAGGTATATGGGGAAAGATATGGAATCAGGGGTTTTTGCTTCTTTGTGGAACTTCATTTGCTTTCTACCTATCTTCTGTGGGCTTTGATTCTGGGTACCATTAAAGGTTAGTGTCAATTGCTTTCTACCTTGAGGTTGGTGTTTGAATTGTGAAGCATTGATTGGTGAATCAAGTTTATTGTCTGAATCCAACACTGAGAAAATATTGAATGGCAAAAAACTTGTTGGGTTTGGTCTTGACTCAAAATTGAAAGAAAATTGACTCGGTTTTCAAGTAGTTCGAATGTATGCAATTTGCAGTTGTTTTGAAGTTATTTGCGGTTACCATATCTGTGCCCCCTTCATGTGTTCATGGTTGTGCATTGTTGGTTTCTTTTCCCTCTTCTTTCTCACCCGACCATACCTTAGTATAAGACTGGCCATCAACCATTATAAAAATGTGTTTGGAACCTATAGTGGGACATGAAATAATTTGCAGTATGATCTGCCTATTCAACTCATTCACTTTTTAACTATCTTGCAGTTTCCATAGACTATTAATGGATATTAATGACGTTTATATTTTTAATCTTTTGTTAGAGAAATAGCATTGTACATGCAAGCTTTTTATGCTTAATCAAGCACATGTGGGGTGTTATTGCTTGATTTTGTAAAACTTATGTGATTTTTCTCTGCTAGTGAGAACAGAGTTTTGATATTATGTCAACTTTTTAACTTATCAGAGAAAATATATATGCTTTTACTTGGCAACGTTTCACGATATATGTAAGTTTATGCTAATGATGTTTTGTTGTATATTTGTAGTACTTATATTAGATTCCGACACTTACCAAGTATTTTGAATGGCTTTGTGGCACTTCTTTCAGATGGAGGATTTGGAGAGTTTTGGAAGAGAAGAGATTGCCAGGATTTTCATTTGCTATATATTTCGTTCTTGTATAACTTTAATTTTGGTATGTGGTTGCTAAGCATGCACTGATTGCAAATGATTGTAAAAGGGAAATAAAAGATAAATGAGACCTGTAACACAGTAATATTTGTTTATTTTGTGTTTCATTTGCTGTAATATTTTTTAGATGAATGAAAAGTAATATTTTGTTTACTTTGTGTTTCAACTATTTCTCTCCACATCAATCTGTATACCTGGTGGCCTTATGCTAGAACAATCTTTTGGTACGAATTAACCAATCTGTACACATCAATCTCTACACTTAAAACGGATATCAATTTGTTCATTTCCAGGAGAATAATATATGCACGGATTAACCAAGGAGGACATTAACATTAGATGATTTTCTGGAACTTGTGTACAAATGATTTTCTGGAATTGAATTGAAAAATATGTTAATCCAAAAAGAGACTTACAAAATCCACTATTAAGCTGTACACTTTAAAAAAAATAAAAAATACCTTCCTTCTCATTAATCAAACTGTAAACTTCCAATATTCTGGCATAAACAAAACAACAAATTTATACCATAAGGTATGTAAAGTAGTTTTTTTTTTATACAAATTAAAAGCAGAATCAGTTTAAATTTATACAATAAGTTTTTTTTTATACCATAAGAAATTTAAATCAGTTTAAATTTAAAGCAGAATCAGTTTTTTTTTTTTATACCATAAGTTTAAATTTATACAAATTTAAACTTCCACTAAAATGCCAAAAGGTATGTAAAGCAGAATCAGTGCATGCCAACAGTTTTTTTTTTTTTTAACAAAACCTTGCTTTTCATTGTAAAGCAGAAAGTTGCCTCAAATATCCAGTTCACAACAAAGTTTCCTCAAATACATTCAATACACAAAAAAAATACTCAATCCACAACAGAGTTGCCTCA
This sequence comes from Platycarya strobilacea, assembly GCA_036898215.1. NCBI lineage: Eukaryota > Viridiplantae > Streptophyta > Magnoliopsida > Fagales > Juglandaceae > Platycarya > Platycarya strobilacea. The sequence goes on from CM072558.1 coordinate 6,025,323, forward strand.
AATACATTAACTACACACAAAAATCTCTTGAAATACATTCAACCCACAAAAATACATGAAATACACAAAAAGGCCCTGGAATATATTCAATCCACAAAAATACATTAACTACATAAATAAATCCCTGAAATACACTCTAGCCACAAAAATACATTAAATCACCAAAAACAAATCCCTAGACGCAAATCACTGGATCTTTCAGCTTGTGTTGCCTCTGAAACCAAAATGATAGAAACTATCAGAAAGAGTATCTCCAAATAAGATTCTTTATTTCCACAAAAATAATAAAACAACACAACACAACAGACAGTACTATTACATTATATTTTATTTGAACAAAATATCCTTTTTTTAGGGCATTTGAACAAAAACATCCACTATCAAGTTGTATATCTAGAACAAAAAATAAAATTATCTTTAATATTTACTGAGGAAATATTACAAAATGGAAAGGAAAGGGACCAAGAGCACCCCCACCCCAGTTCCAATATCTAATGAACACATGGATGGAGTCAAGAGATAAGCTACCACATAAATAATTCACTCCAACCACAAGTTAAAAGATTCGAAAATAAGTTACAATCAATATCAATGGAAATTTCTTGTTTTATTCTACGGTTTGCTAAGAAACCAGAAGAGGTGGAGGCTAATAGCTTGATGTTTTTTGGACCACCATGACAAATAAATAGAGCAAATGGGGGTTGTCTGAAATCCAAAAGAAATTATAATGATGGACTAACAGTTGTCCAAATTTGCACTCATTAGAATTCTTTCGGCTGTCCTTACAAGAAAGAAAAGGATAAAGCTCATAACATAAGCCAAAATGAAGATTGTTTCATGTTTGCTTTTGTATTTGCATCTATTATAAGTACCATTCTAAAACTTGCATACACTACACTTAAGAAGAGTGCATCCTTTCTTAAAGATGGTAAAGTAGTGGGCTCAAACTATACATATTAAAATAAAAGAAGAAAAAGGAGAAGACAACAACGAAGCTAGAGAAAGACAAATAACTGGTTAAAAGGAAGCAAGGAGAAACAAAATGTTGGAGAATCCAAGATGGGGGAAACATTAAAAAGACATTCTCTCCCCAAAATGAGGTGGGATAAATAGAGGAACTCAATAATGTGACCACTCTTGCAGTTCTCATATAGAATAGAGACAAGGGAAAGATGGATAAAGGCATTAGACTTCCTACTAAAACAAGCACCCCATCTAGAATACCATGTCTACCTTTCCTAGTGAAAGAAAGAAGATAACGAAGACAGAAAGCAAGTTACACCCTAAAATCAAACCAACAAGAACCAGAGAAACCCGAGGGAACCCTCCTAGAACTGTGTCCTAAAAAATCTTCGTGAAAAACAGAAAACAAATAGAGAGACCCCAAAAATTATAATAATAAATGGGATGAGCAAGATTATACCATAAATAAGTAGCAAAAAACCAAAAAGGGAGAGAATAGGACTTGTTAAATATCACTTGAGAATTTCGAGAGACTACGAGTACAAAGACCCACCTCGCTGCAAGCGACCGCAATAACTAGACGATGACCAGAGAAGCACGGTACGACAGCGGCAGCTTGACCCAATCCTTCGAGGTCTTGATATCGCGCTGCCCATCTAATCTCTTCAAAATTCCCTCCATCCATCCCTTCTGTTTCTATTTTACTTTTTTTGTTTTAAATACTCAAATGACATGGCAAATCCACATCAGCCAAGAGGCCGTACCAGGGATATATCCTGGGGGTACCTAGCAGTACTCCCCAAATAATCTATTGATCCACTTTTATTATCCAAAAACTCAAAACATGAAAGTTTTAGATTATCCTCTTAGTAAGCTATAGGATTTTGAATCATCTAATTAAGAGGTCAGATAAGGGAGATAGAGCCAAATTACCGAAATATGTTAGATTAACCCGAAAACTTAATTCTGGGCTCCATATGTATTTTTCCACTCTACTTCTAATTTTCTCAATTTCTAAGAATTTTGATCATAATCCACCATATTTCATCTACAACCTTAAGTATCACTAATTTAGGCCTTAAATCTAAATGTCATAAATTCCCAAAAATTTCTTAAAATAAGAGCATTGACATTGGATTGATTAAAAGTTTTCTTCAAATAAGTACAAATTGGCACACATATAAAAAATTTTTGGTCAAATTAGATCAATAGTGAGGAGAAAAAAAATAAAAAAAATGGAATAAAAGTACTCTTATTTTGAAGGAGTAAACAATAAATTCAAAGTTAAATTTGAAGATAACTTTGAATTTATTGTTCACTTCTTCAAAATAAGAGTAATTTTATTCCCTTTTTATACTTTTTTCTCCTCACTATTGATCTAATTTGACCAAATTTTTTTGATATGTGTGCTAATTTGTACTTATTTGAAGAAAACTTTTAGCCAATTTAATGTCAGTACTCTAATAAATCAATTCTTAAATGAATATATAACCTAAAGAAATCTTTAAAAAAGGAAAGGTTATTACAATAGCTCTGTTGGAGAGTTATCCTTGCTGGTGTCGTATAGACACTATCAAGGGATAATGAGCCATCCGGGCTCAAAACATGCAATACCCTACTGGTCGCCGATCATCTGACGACCCTTGTGATAACCCGGATTTTTAGACATCCGCTTAATTTTCATATGTGGAATGATTATCTCTCCAAGACTATTTTTAGGAATTTTGGGATATATGTATAGGATTTTTAGATTGAAAGGTTGGGAATAAGGTTGGGTATAAATGTGACTTGTGTTAAAGATGAAAAAGTGCCTAGACCCGAGATCTCGCTCAACTCTCGCTTGATGTCTGGCTCGAGCGAAATACAGGGACAGACAAACGTCTTTTAGTAGAATGGTCATAACTTGCTCATTTAGTGTCGTATTTGAGTGATTAAAAAGGCTATGGAAATCTAAGAGGAATATCAACAACGTTTATGTTTTGAGGTTTAAGAGATATGGACTTAATCAAATAATAAATAGAGATTGAAGTACCAGGTCTGAATTGAAGATAGATAAGTATTGACTTGAAGTTGACTAAGAACATTGGATAAGATTAAGCCATTGGATTATTTTCTCAATTATCATAAGATCTGGACAAGTGTGTAGAGATGTGGAAAATGAGGAGATTTTATTTAGTGAATTTCGTGTGAAATAAGAGGAATCATCTATCCAACATTTGGTGTACCCGGATTGGTGTTCTCGGGCTTATCTGTCGAGTTTTATTAGAAAAATCATAACTTGGTCATATGAACTCCAAATGAAGTTATTCCAGTTCCTATAGAACCATAAGACATAGATATATAACTTTTATGATTTGAGGTTTTAGGGAATCTAAGTGTATCGATGGATTAATCGGGCTGGAATGGGACTGATCTGTTTTAAGTGCAAACTGGAGCCCGAAAATGAATCACTCCACCACCTCACCTTAGATGTTCGAATTTGATTGGTTTTCCTCATTTTTATCTACTAGATACACGTATGAGAGCATGTGTTAGGTGGAGGAAGAGCTTCTAGAAGAATAATTAGTTTAAAACCAAACAAGAGTGAAGAACTAATCTGATTAGCCAAAACGGTCAACTATCCCCTTTGTTTCCAACCAATTGGTAACCAAACCTTGGGAATTAGGTGATGAGATATTTTCCAGCCACTCTAAGGGTGCTAAGGGAGTCTTGGACGTGTGGATAAGGGTGAAGAAGAGGTTCTAGAAGCCTTGGGGGTGCAAGGAAAGGTCAATAGCCAGTTAAGCTTATCTTGGGTAGACTTTTTGGAGTTTACTTTTATATCTATAATTGGTAATTATTTGGGGCCATTGATCTAAGATAATTTTAGATGAGGAAGAAGCTTAGCCATAGGATGAATATCCTTGGAGATCATGGGAGATATGGATGAGGATTAGATTAACCAAAGCTGGACAACACACCACACCTCACACGGTTTGGGTTAACCCATTGCCTTGGTTTGTTTTCCTTCTCTTCTTCCCCAAGCCATCTATTTCTATATATATATATATAACCATCTTCAGATCATAGGAGACCTTTTGGGAGGAGGAAGTCACGTCCACTTGGAAAGAAAACCAAAGAAGAAGCCTCCTTAACCCTTGAACCTCCAAACACCTCCTAAGTGAGCTAAGTGAGTGCTTTGAGGAGAAAGGTTGCAAGGACTAGTTAGATCATTCAACCAAGCTTTGGAGAAACTTGTAAGTATACAATTTAACTTAATCTTAGCATAGAATAGGTAGATTGTTGATGGAATTAAGTTTGTTGTTAGTTGGAGCTTGAATTAGGCTTATATGATGTGTTTGGAATCTATGGTGTTTTGGATATGATTTGGTGATGGTAAAATGTTAGGAAAATTGTAAGGACCTAGATTTATGTTTTAATAAGTAAAAATAAGGTTTATGTGAGAAGATTTATGGGTTTAGGTTGAAAAACCCCATGAGCCGTGATCTCGCTCGACTGTCGCTCGACAGGCGAGTCGAGCGAAGGCAAAATATGAACCCCCGCCTGACTGTCGCTTGATACCCGCTCGAGCGAGTTCCAACCCGAGACTTCGCTCGATACTCGCTCGACAACCCGCTCGAGCGAGATACCCTGTTTTGCTTAGATTCAGGGTTTTCTTAGAATAGCAGTGGTGTTTCAAATGGGAAGAGTTATAGGTGAAAATAACTCATATGAATAAGAGAAAAACAAAAAGAAAGAAAACAATTTATATAAAGATTAAGTTAGTCACGTTATGATGGGGACGGCGATACGTAACGCCCGTATGACTGACGTGCCGACAGGGACGGCGATACATAACGCCTGTCGTGATATAATAATATGTTTTGTGTCATAACGGGGACGGCGAGACGTAACGCCCGGATGATTGACACTAGACTCATCATAACGGGGACGGCGAGACGTAACGCCCGGATGATTGATGGGTGTCTATAGCGGGGACGGCGAGACGTAACGCCCGCTATGATAAGAATGCTTACGTCATTTCGGGGACGGCGAGACGTAACGCCCGAATGACTGGTAAGTTGACAGGGACGCCTGTCATATATGTGAAATATGCTCTGTGTCATGACGGGGATGGCGAGACGTAACGCCCGGACGATTGACACGAGGCTCATCATAACGGGGACGGCGATACGTAACGCCCGGATGATTGATGAGTGTATGATTAATAAGTTAGTCACGTCATGACGGGGACGACGATACGCCCGTATGACTGACGTGCCGGCAGGGACGGCGAGATGTAACGCCTGTCGTAAGAATAAGAATTATGTCATGACGGGGACGGCGAGACGTAACGCCCGTAGGATTGACATGATTAGCGGGGATGGCGATACGTAATGCCCGCTATGATAAGAATGCTTACGTCATTTCGGGGACGGCGAGACGTAACGCCCGGATGACTGGTAAGTTGACGGGGACGCTTGTCATATATGTGAAATATGTTCCGTGTCATGATGGGGACGGCGAGACATAACGCCCGGAAGATTGACACGAGACTCGTCAAGACGGGGACGGCGATACGTAATGCCCGGATGATTGATGAGTTATATGTGATGGGGACGGCGATACGTAATGCCCATCATATATATGTGATAAGTAAGACCCGACAGGGACGGCGATACGTAACGCCTGTCGAGGTTATGTAATAAGTAGATCCCGATGGGGACGGCGATACGTAACGCCCATCGAGGATAAGAAATAAAAGAAACCTATGAGGTTAAGAAGTAAAGTGGAAAGTATAAGTATAAGTATAAGTATAAGTATTAAGTATGTGATAATGGGTCTAGCTAAGATCTAAGTTTGTATGTGATGATGGGTCTAGCTAGGATCTAAGGTTGTATGTGATAATGGGTCTAGCTAAGATCTAAGGTTGTATGTGATAATGGGTCTAGCTAAGATCTAAGTTTGTATGGTAAGATGGGTAATTGACTTGTAAAGTTCCATAAAGTATGCTTATAAGTGATATGTTGGTGAGTATGATTATGTATGATGATAGTTGATGTTATCTATGCTTTATTTCGTTAACTGTGTACTTACTGAGATTTCTTATAAATCTCACTCTTTTATGTTTTATATGTTTTATCTATCATTCCTTATGTAATGATAGATGCTGTTGCAGGGATAGATAAATTGCATTGAGACCCGATCAGCACTGGAGATTCTGAGGTACCCTGAGGGTCTTATGGAATGCTCCTCTCCGGTTGAGATGATCCCATGTACGTGATCAAGTAAAGATGTAAGAGTACTAGATGGTGGTAGGATATGAGATTTTGTTTAGAGAAAACTAACTGGGTTATGTAAGAGTTAATACAGAATATTGTTGTAAATACGATGTTATGAGAAGTGTGATTATAGTATGCCATGTGATCTACTGATGCAAGAGTTAGATCTCCTTGCATATATTGGGAATTTATTTCTTCCAGCTGCGATCGGCATTGCATTTAATTAGTAAGCTTAGATGCATGCATGCTACTTTTTATATTTACGTAGGATAAGTAGCCTTGGGTTACTTTTTATATTTACGTTTTACGTTGTAATCGATGCGAAAAATCGGGGCGTCACAACCCTGCTGCGTTGCGTCTCAAAATTTCCAACAAATGGTCATACTAGGAATGGACTGTCTCTTCAAAAAACGAGTATTCTATAGAGTCCTTGGGGCTTCTCAGAATCTCCTGGATGTCAGAGTACTGGGCTGCTCCATCTACTCCTGCAATCACTTCTATCATTTCAAAAGGGATGATAGTTTAAACAAATAAAAGAGTGAGATTTCAAGAAATCTCAGTAAGTACTCAGATAATATAATAAAAGCATCATCTGCATATACAGATAAACACGACAAATGCATGTATTATGATCATGAGACTTAGAAAATGACTTATGTACCATGCATTTTTCATAAAATACTATGTTTCTTCGCCTTTCATTGACACATATGAACTTTTTATGTCTTTTTCTTAATATTCATAACATTACGTGTCTTCACCGTCATTTTTTTGTCACGACTTTTCATACAACATGTTGGATACCTCATAGCCCCCCATGCACAGTGTATTTCCTATTGGTTACCACATCACGCTACGACTACTTTAGTTGAGGTTACTACATCATAATTATATTCGTAACAGAAGATTGAAACGCCTTCACCGTCCTTGGCACCCACCAGCATTTGGTGCGACCACGATTCGGAATCCTTTATATAGGTACCATTCGTGGCTTGCCGACTGTTTTTTGTCGACGTAGGGGTTTCACTCAACTTTATACACTCCTGAGTGAACAGAAAATTCCACTAGGACAATCCCCTGCCCTAGCCTTTAGGGGTTATTATAAAAATTCTCATCTTGTTTCTTTAAAAAAACCATGATGATTCAAAACATGGAGATTGTGATATGAATGGATATGCAGTCAAACTTGAACTTTCTTATGCATGGTATATAATTCATGAGACATATGATATATGAAATATGCATATCCAAACCATGACTTGTACATGCTATGCAAACATAATCCCTTTTCAAAAAATTCATAAATAGTCCAATAAAGAGATAATAAAAAAAATTAACCCTAGTTTTGAACGGTTAAAACCGAAACTTGTAGTAGGGTCAAACCCAAATCTTTCCTTCTCTTTTCTCTTAGCCAACTCACATCTTTCCTTAAGATATTCCAAAACTTAATATTCATGCTATAATAAATCACTAGTTGAAACATTAATATAGCTTATGGAGTCATTTTCTTTAATCGCTTTTCATCATATGACTTTTCTCCAAGCCAAACACATGTTTTCAATTATTCATCAAGGGAATTAAAGATTATACTTTCATAATTTATCCAAAGACTTATATTATAAACATATCATCAACTATGAATCAAAAGCCTAAAGTTCTCTAAAGAAATTCACTATAGCTGAAACCCATGAGCTCCCAAAGTAAACTTTTTGTCATCCAAACTTATCATGCAATTATTCAAGCCTTTAGGCAAAAATTACTACATTATACTCCTTAAATTCCTTTTTTCCAATTTCCACTATATTCCTTCAAATATTTTTATATCAAATCCTAAAATATCACCTTAATCAAGTATAGAGAAAATATAACAACATCATCCATCAAGCAAGCTAAACAATAAAGTAAACCAACCAACAACAAGTTCAATCTATATATACAAACAAATGCTAAGATTAGGTTAAGAAAGCACTTACAAACTTTCCAAGAAATATAGCAAAGAAAATCTGAAAAAAGAGTACAAGAAACTAAGATTAAAACCTATAGATTTCTTTTTAAGAAAAACCAAAACATCAGTTCTTTGAAAAGCACTAGCCAAAAATTTTGATTGGAATACTATCTCATCTCTTTGCATGCTTTAACATAAGAAGATTACAAATAAAACACTTACCTTGTAAGGAAGCATTATCTCAAAAACTCTTAGAGAAACACACACACACAAGTAGGCGAAGAATAACATTTTTGTACTCATTTCTATTTTTAGCTAGACTAGCATAAGATAAGTCTTTATCCTTCCTTGATGTGATATACATAGAGAAGATGAGACAAAAATGTGATTTGGTTCCTCCCGTCCCAACTCTATCCCATCCGAAAACTCAAGGAAAAATCCTATATTTTGGTTACATATCACCACTTACCATTTGTCCGATATTTCGCAAAAGAAGTGAGCTTACATGGAGAAACAAAAAGAAAAATCATAAGTCAGCTTTCCTCCCCCAATTTCATCCAATCCGATGCCTTTAAAAGAGAAGAATATTCCTTTCTTGCATGACTTAAACTCTAATGCAATGGTTTACCTAACTTTAATTTTCATGCATGTGTTCTTAGCATGCCAAATGTCCCAAAATGATTTTTCAAAAACTTAGGTGTCTCCCAAGCTCCCTTTCAAATCCAAAACTCTCTTTCAAAAAAAAAAAAAACACATCTCCTTACTTGCATCTCTCCACTTCTCATGCAAAGTTCCTTGGAAATTCAAATATATATATATATACATACATACATACATATATCTTAGTGTGCCAAGTGTCCTAAAAATCCTACCTAGCACTAGGCGCCTCTCAAGTCTTCCTATGGCTTCACTTGGATATTATTCCAATTTAAGCCTAACTCACATATAACTTATACAAGAAAAAGCCTATGAGACTAGATAAGGGTTATATCTCCAAACACTTTCAAAAAATGAATAAATTATAAGGTATTTGTGAGATCCCAGATTACGTATATTTTTACGTATTGTTTTATTCTTATTGTTGATTGTTTTAATTTATTTTAATAATTTATTGGTTGTGTTTTATTTGTTTAAAATTATTATTTGAGCTATTAGTTAATTAATATTAGTCTGACATTATTTATATGTTGAAATATTGAGTTACGTTATTTTTCTTATTAATTTAAATGTGAGATAATTATTTTAACGATTAGAATTAAATGCCTTTATTTTATTATGTGATTTTAATTGATGTGTTTTCTTTATATTAATTATTGTTTTGTAATTAAATTGCGTTTTGGTTTAATTTATTTTATTGTTGGGTTTTGAATATTTTATTTTATTGATTTTGAAATGTAGCATTTTCTTTTGGTTTTATTTATTTTGTTGTGATCTATTTTCTAATTAGACTTCGTCTCTTTTTCTTTTCTTTTTCTCTTTTTCTTTCTTTTCTTTCCCATTTCACCACCCCAGCCCCGTGCGCGACAACCCCCCCCCCCCTCCCCTTTTTGTTTTTGGCTGTTCGGCCTTAAGGCTGGCCAGCCTCCACTGCCGACCGCCTGCCCTCACCGTCTGCACCACTAGGATTGCCACCTGCCTGCCAGCCTACCCCGGCGATTCCAGCCCCGAACAACCTCCCACCTCCCCTCCATGAGCCGAAATTCGAATGGGCATTATAATATTCATTCTTGCATTTCCGGCCTGTCAGCCACCCTTGGCGTCGGTAGTTCACCGGTAGCCTCAAAGCACCCTCTGGTATCACCCCTAACCACCGGCGCCACCCATGGCGGCCCCAACGCCCCAACCCGAAATGGGTATTTCAAATACCCATACACGGGTTTGCCACCCTAGCACCACCACCGGCCACCACCTGGTCTCACTGCCGCCACCAACGAGTTCCCCTTGCTTCAGCGACCACCCCCTAGCTCAGTTTTCCCATCCACGGCCCCACCTTCCTTGTACAACCCCAAATCTAAAAATAGGTTTCCACCCATTTTGAGCCCGATCTACCACCTTCTGGTAGTTGCATTGCTTCACCACCACCATTATGAGATTCTCCACCCTTCATTGAGTATTTTCCTAAATTTGGTGTCAAACTGAGTATTCTAGCCCAGCGTACGAAGTGACCGCTAGAAGCACTGTGGATCGGCGCTTGTTCGATGAACTATGGTTTTACCTGCTGTAAGTATTTTTCAAATGAATTTTAAGATTTAAACATATTTTTGCATCAACAGATATTGTGTTTGGTTATTGTTTGGATTTATTGGTTATTGAATATTTTGTGCACGGTCAACTGCATTGTGTATTTATGCACATGTTCATGGTTATATTTGGAAACTGGATTTTAGCATGATATTCAATGTTCATGTGTTGGAAATGAAAACTAGGTTTTCATGTGTTTATGGTTTTCGAGTGCGTCTGTATCACGACCCCAAACCAAGATGGGGCATTATCCTGGTGGAGCTCCTTTGGTCACTTGAGAGTGGAATATACTGAGTGACGTCCCTTGGGTTATCTTCGGGCTACAATGGGATTGGACAGGATGGTAACGCTCTTATGCCGACTCTATGGCTCCTTTGTTGGAGGGAGTTAAGGGATGCCTGGTCATGGTACATGTTGGGCGTGGTTAGTTAGTCATTGCTCATTCCGAAATCACATGCGTGGTCGTTACCTTCGGTGTGATGATGAGAGTTAGGGTGTGTGGATGGTCTCTAGAGGAATCATGGTGCATATAGTTAATAAAATGGATGTTTAGGCCATTTTCTGGAAAAGTGGCGGGTTTTGATTATTGGTGTTATGTGGACCATTTTCTGGGAAAATGATTGTTTTAATGGTTTTACAGATATCATTTTCTAGGAAAATGATGGATGTTTTAATGGAGTTTTATCATGGACCAAAATAAAATTTTGGTGTGTGGTTATTTTATTTATTTTGAGGAAAATGATTTTAAGTTTTATGCGTATGGTGTCATGTTCATGCATATTGTTGTTGTATGAGTATATTTTATATCTTCTGGTTTGTTGGGTTATACTTACATGCAATGCCATTTTTGGCGTTGTAGATTTTGGATGCAGAGATCGAGAAGGTTGAACCTGAGGAGACGGCTCCACTGTTAAAGTAATTGTGTTATAATTTATTATCTTGGGAAATGTTCCTTTTTGATGTAAGTATTTTATGTTTTAATTTTTGGATGAATGGATTAAATCTCCTGCTGGAGAATTTATATTAAACTGCTTTGTAAAATATTTTTAAAAACTTCTGGTACTTAGATATTGAATTTAATTATTTCCTGCTTTTATTAATGCATGTTACGTGTTCACACACTTAACACTTGACGATTGGGGATGTGTGACCCGTGTTGTCATTATTTCGATACCTCGATTCCCGTGTTATTTTAAGTGGAATTTGGGGGCGTCACAGGTGGTATCAGAGCAGTTCGACTCTAGGTAAATCCACAGATTACCTAGTGACAGTACCAGAAAAGTCTGTTATTTTAAATTTTTTTATTTGATTGTTTGGTTATTTTGTTCTATTTTTATTATTCTATTTGTTCTCTATGTTTTTCCTACTAACTTATATTGTAAGATTTTTTATATATATTTCGTTGTGTTGTGTTTTTTGTTTTTATGTGCAATTTATTTATTATTTCTTTTCAGAGTTATCTTAGTTCTGATTGGTTGGTTTTTTTTGCTTTAATTCATTTTAATATTTATCCAATAATGTAATTGGATAGTAGTTAAGATTTTAGTTAGTTGATTTTAATTATTTGATTTGATTTAGTTAAGTTGTTGAGCATTTATTTATTTCTATATATATCTTTGTTTTGTTTAATTTTCAATTTGGGTCTTTCGGATTAGATTTTTATTTTATATCATTAATTTTATCGAATCCTTTATTTAAATAATTGTATTAAGGAATCCCTAGTTATAAAGTTTATTATTTTGTTATGGGTTATTTTATTTTATTAAGATTTTGTTCATTTATCATATGGATTTGGTTTTATTTTAATTTCATATCATGAGTTTCCTACAAGATAGTTTTGGATTTTTTTTTTATTATCTTTTTATTTTAAATACAATGTTTTGTCTCTTAAATATTTTGGAACTTTAAGATTTTTTGTGACAAAGATTTAAAAGAAATCGCTATTCTGTATTCCATTTAGAGATATGCCTTGAAGTAAATTTTTAAATTTATTATCTTTTCATCTTTTTGCTTGAATTATTTTAAGAGTTTATTTATTTATTTTGATGAATGAGTTTGTTTTGGTGACTTGTTAGTATTGATTTATTAACTTATTTATTGATTTATTTTATTAGTTCAATTCTTTTAAATGTTTTAAATCTTAGAGATTTCTACAATAAATCTTTTTAGAGTTGAATTTTGAGGAGAATTTCAAAATTTTAATTGTCATTTTATTTCTCCATTCTTCTTTTAATTCAATCTCCTTGTTTTATTTAATAAAAGTTTTTAGTGATTTTTTGTTTATCAAGGGAGGTGGACTTGTTTTCTTGAATGGCTAGCTTTTACTTATTTATTAGATCTTTTCACTAGTTTTGTTTATATATAGTATTTATGTGAATTACTCAAGTTTTATTTAGTGATTGGGTATATTACTATATCTTTGCAAGATGGATTTGTTTTGATAAATCATTGGTATTTACATGATTTTATTTCTTTATTGATATTTTATATGCTAATTATGTGTATTATCTAGGTCTCACTAAGTGGTTGCGTTTCTAAGTTCTGATTTGATCTATAGAAGATTGTTGGGATTGTATTCTAGATAGATTCTTCTTGTGAGTATGAAATTCTTGACCATTGATATATCGTTATAAAATCTGTTTTAGAAATATTTATGATAGTAGGCGATTATATGTGTAATAGCCCAAAATTTTCTAAAGTAAATTATTTTATAGAAATTATTTTAAGGAGATTTATTTAATGCATTTATTTATTAGGAAATTAGAGTGGGAGATCTAGTTGAGGAAATGTGAGATTTTACTTAGTATTGAGAATTATGCACTTTCGGATCAATCTGTCGAGTTTTAGGAAAATGATCATAAGTCAGTCATATGATGTCTAAATGAGGTGATTCCAATTGGTATAGAACCCTAAGAGATAGATCTAAAACTTTTATGTTTGAAGTTTCCTGATATTCTGGAGGAATCAATAGCTTAATTGGGAATCAAATAGGCAGTTCTGGAATGGGCTTAACTGGAACCCGAGTTGGGTAATTGAACTAGATTGGGGTATGTAACCAAATAGGCAACTGATTTTAGGATTCTATGGGATTATGACATGTGTAGGAATAGTTAGGAATGAATGGAAAGTTGATTTGGAAGTCAATTGAATGGTTAGTGTGATGGGAACTCAAGGGAGCCAAAATCTGGTTGATTGGTGACTAATTGGATCAAAATTGGCTCTACCTTAACTAAACTATGAAGTAACCTTCTAGGACTTGTTGAGGGAAGACCTAAGGGAGTTGGGAAGGAACCAAATGGAGGAGAAAACCTGATGATGGGCGTGTGACACAAGGGGAGAGCTGGAGATGAGAGATGCATGCATGGTTAGGTGAAGTGCCACCTCACCTCTTATCCCTTTAGCTTGCTTCTCAGCCATGGATCAAAATGGGCAGCCAAACCACCTCAATTGTGAGCCCTTGGATGACTAATCCAGCTGCAAGGCCTAGGATTTGGGAGGCTTAATCCTCATCATTAGATTTTGCCTAGATGGACACCTCATCACATGCAAATCTGCCAACTAGGGCACCTTGGGTGCAATTCCTTTTCTCTCCCTCATGTTGGTCGACCACCACTATATATATAGGACCTTGAGAGCTTCCTAAGCTCCTTTAGAAGGAGAGAGCACTTGCCTTGTGAAGCCAAATCAGAAAACCCTCCCCAAACCCTCAAAGTGATCACTTGTGAGTGAAGTGAGTGTGTGTGGGAGCAAACTTGGAGAAAGTGGGTTGGATCAATTCTCTTAAGCTTGGAAGAAATTGTAAGTCCATATTCTAGCTTAAATTAAGCATGGAACTGGTTTTATTGGCATGATTGAGTTGTATTTCATAGTAGTGAACACTTGAGAACATGTTTAAGTGGAAAATGGATACATGAGTAGGGTTGATTTTATTTGTCTAGTTTATGTGTTTAATAAAATTGTAGAAACTTGGATTTAAGCTTGTAAGAAGATAAATAGAGTGTATGAGAAAGATTGGCATGTTTTGAGTGGAAAAACCCTTAGAGCCGTGAGTTCGCTCGACTCTCGCTCGACAGGTGATCGAGCGAAGGCAAAATCTGAACCCTCGCTTGACTGTCGCTCGATACCCCACTCGAGCGAGTCTCAACCCGAGACTTCGCTCGATACTCGCTCGACAGGCCGCTCGAGCGAGATACCCTGTTTTGCCTAGACTTAGGGTTTCCTTGGAATAGAAGTGGTGTTTCAAATGGGAAGGGTTATGAGTGAGATGACTCATGTGGATAAGAGAAGATAATAAAGAAAGAAAATAATATATAAAAGATGAGTTAGTCACGTCATGACGGGGACGGCGATACGTAACGCCCGTATGACTGACGTGGCGGCAGGGACGACGATACGTAACGCCTGTCGAGATTAAGTTAGTCACGTCATGACGGGGACGGCGATACGTAACGCCCGTATGACTGACGTGCCGGCAGGGACGGCGATACGTAACGCCTGTCGTGATATGAAATTGTGATCTCCACGGGGACGGCGAGACGTAACGCCCGTGTGATTGATCCTTGCGGGGACGGCGAGACGTAACGCCCGCAGTACTATGTGTATATATTTCGTGTCATAACGGGGACGGCGAGACGTAACGCCCGGATGATTGACACCAGACTCATCATAACGGGGACGGCGATACGTAACGCCCGGATGATTTATGAGTGTATGTGATGGGGACGGCGATACGTAACGCCCATCAGTAATATGAATGAATAAGAATTTTTAAGAGGGAAAACAATATAATTTAATATAAGACAATGGGTGAGTTGAGAAAAGCGTCAGTTAGACAGTGGTCTTGTGAGGGGTATGTTAGGGTAATTTCCCTTGTCAGTTGTGGTTTAACTTTGTGGTCGTTTTCCCTGTTTCCTTTAAGCTGTTTATGTACTTACTGAGATTTCATTCGAAATCTCACTCTTTTGTGGCTCTATATATTTTGTGCATATTATTTTATACAGGATTCGATGACCAGCAGGGGGACAGCCCCGATGAGGCAGGAGACTTCGGGGAGTCCTGAGGGACTTTCCGATTATAGTCCCTTTTTGGATATTTCTTTTGTCTCCTTCGGACCTCCTACCAGTAGTCGACCCACCGGATCTGGGAGTCTCGATGCATCCACTTTTGTTGAGGAGAGGCGACGTACGGGATGCTGCTTAACCTTAGGAGCAGACGGCTCCTTGTCCATGTGTGGAGTTTGTGTGACTCCACAGGGACAACAGCTCCAGCGAGACTTTAGTATTAGTATGGATAGGTTTCGCTATGGGAGAGAATATCCCGAGGTTAAGAGGGAGAAAGAGTGAGGTGAAGGAAAGTTTTGTTTGGGATGAATGTAAAATATTTTGCTACAGTTGGGTTGTGTATATGTATAAAGTACAAGGTTTAAGTTTAATGAATGTTGTATATATATTTCCGTGTGATCTTTAGAAAGTTTTATATCTAAAACCTGATCCGCTGCGAATTAAGTGATTTATACGTTTTAGTCTTGTTAAGTACGAGGGTGAGTAGCCGAGTGTTGCTCATCCAGACACCTTAATTTACGTTAAATCCCAGACGTAAGTTGGGGGCGTCACAATATGTTTCTTTGGTAAGGTTTTGATTTTGTTTGTGGATGCTTAGAGATTGATGTATAATAATTATATGCGTAAATTATGGAGAGTATTTGTCTTAGATTTGTGTTTGACTTGGGAGAAGTTATTTGGTTAATTGATGGATGTTGATTCGGTGCGATAGTATTAAATTCACTGGATCTAAATTTGGATTTCTAGGCGAATTAATTTGGGTGAGTAATTTAAGCTTGGTATTTGATGAATTTAATGGTTGCCTTTGCCGAGGTATCGTAAGGAATTAGTTGTGACTTAAGGTCGCATATGAATTAAAATATTTGAGATTATTTTATCTCTTGAGTATTGAAGGTTCGGTTGGGAAAGTTATATGTATTGTGGTTATCATGCTAATTAATTTGAATAGAGTTAATAAGATTTTTATGTGATGTACGATGGAGTTTAGGTATCAACCATAGTAATATAATCAAAATTATGAGATATTAAAACTTTAGTATTTGGAAGTGTGGTATAAGATTTTCTGTTAATAGGTGTTGAGCCAGCTTCTATTCAATGGTGATAATTTATGAGGACTAACTTTTATGCATTTAGTGAGTTATCAGAGTGCGCCCAAAAGCGTGATGTTTTGCAATGTAGTTGGAGGTTCAAGTTTTGTGCTGGTCTTAAGAAATTAGTGGTGACTTGAAATTTGGGTTGGTACTTGTTAGTAGAGACTTATCTTCTGATTGAGTAAATTAGGCTTATTGATGGTTTAGTTGGGAAGTTAAACTTAAGAGTTATTTCAGGGTGGCACGAATTATTGTATGGAGTTAGTGAACATTAGGATTTTGAGAGATTGTACTTAAGTTCTTATACATATGGAGATTTTAAACTACTTTACTACCTTAGGAGTCTTAGAGATGAAATGTTATTTGTAGACTATATGATTATAATAGAATATCATGCATTTGTGTTTGAGGAACATAGGTGATTGTGTAAATGCATGGAGTGAGTATTGAGTTATGTGATAGGTGAGTTATTGGGGTTTTTGTTAGTAGCAGTTGAGCAAATTTCGAGAACAGAATTTATTTTAAAAGGGGAGAATGTGAGATCCCATATTATGTATATTTTTACGTATTGTTTTATTCTTATTTTTTATTATTTTAATTTATTTTAATAATATTATTGGTTGTGTTTTATTTGTTTAAAATTATTATTTGAGCTATTAGTTAATTAATATTAGTCTTACATTGTTTTTATGTTGAAATATTGAGGTACGTTATTTTTCTTATTAATTTAAATGTGAGATAATTATTTTAACTATTAGAATTAAATTCCTTTATTTTATTATGAGATTTTAATTGATGTGTTTTATTTATATTAGTTATTGTTTTGTAATTAAATTGCGTTTTAGTTTAATTTATTTTATTGTTGGGCTTTGAATATTTTGTTTTATTGATTTTGAATTGTAGCATTTTCTTTCGGTTTTATTTATTTTGTTGTGATCTATTTTCTAGTTGGTCATCTCTTTTTCTTTTTTCTTTTTCCTTTTTCTTTTTCTTTCCTTTTTCTCTTTTTTCTTTCTTTTCTTTCCCATTTCTCCACCACAGCCCCATGTGTGACAACCCCCCCCCCCCCTCTGTTTTTGGCCGTTTGGCCTTAAGGCTGGCCAGCCTCCACCGCCGGCCGCCTGACCTCACCGCCCCCACCATTAGGACTGCCACCTGCCGGCCAGTTTACCCCGACGATTCCAGCCCCGAACAACCTCTCACCTCCCCTCCATGAGCCAAAATTCGAATGGGCATTATAATACCCATTCTTGCATTTCCAGCCACCGTTGGCCACCCCTGGCGTCGGCAGTTCACCGGTAGCCTTAGAGCACCCTCCGGTACCACTCCCAACCGCCGACACCACCCACAACAGCCCAAATGCCCCAATCTATAGTAGGTATTTCAAATACCCATACACGAGTTTGCCACCCTAGCGCCACCACCGGGTCTCACCGCCGCCACCAATGAGTTCCCCTTGCTCTGGCGACCACTCCCCTAGCTCAGTTTCCCCATCCACGACCCCACCTTCCTTGTACAACCCTAAATCTGAAAATGGGTTTCCACCCATTTCGAGCCCAATCCGCCACCTTCTGGTGGTTGCACCGCTTTACCACCACCATCATGAGATTCTCTGTAATATTCTGAAATTTCTAAGATAAAGTTTTATTTGGATTTCTTTAAAAAATTATATTTTGGGAATATATTTTCTAGGAAAAATAGAATTGGAAACTTAAATGAGAGTTTTGGACTTAGAATAAGTGAGAATTTGTATTAGAGAAAATATTGTGGAAAAAGTTTTGAGATTTGGAACGATGTATCAACTAGAGAAATTAATTTTTAACTTAGAAGGAGTTGAATTTTCAAGAATTAGGGTGTAAATACAAGAAGAAGTGGTTGAACTAAAGATCAAACACTTGGTGCATATTCTCGGATTAAACTATTGAGTTTTAGTGTGATAAGCATAAGTTACTCATATGAGGTCCAAATGAGGTGATTCAAATTCTTATAAAACCCTAAGAGATAGATTTAAAACTTTGATGTTATGAGTTTTTGGATATTAGGATAGTATCAATGACTTATTTTGGAATCAAGTAGATAATTTTGGACTAAGCTTAAACCAAAACTCGAGTTAGAGGACATGGAACCAAATAGGATTCTATCCTAACCAAACTAAAAAGTGGCCTTTTAGAACTTGCTAAATAGAGTCTTAGGAGACTTATAAAAATTATGAAAAGTGGTAATAAGGAGGATGGGGGCGTGGCTAACCAGATGAGGGCTGGAAAGGGAGATGCATGCATGGGTAGGTAGGATGACACCTCATCCCTTATCCTATAAGCCTCCACCCCAACCATTGATCAAATGGTTAACAAAAATATCTTAAATACTGACCATTGGATGATCATTTCAGCTGCAAAGCTTAGGATTTCCGGGGATTTAGCTTAATCATGGAAAAAGATTTGGAAGGGATACCTCATCCTATGCAAATCAAAAAGCAATTGTTTTTACCAAGTTACCCTCTTCTCTCATTCACATGAGTCGACTACCACCCCTATAAATAGACAATTAGGAGTCTTCTAACTCTTTTGGAGAAGCATAACACGAAATCTTTGAAGGAAACCCAAGCAAAATCCTTCTCTTGTCCCTTAACCTCCAACTATATCTTAAGTGAGTTTAGTAAGAGTTTTGAGGAGAAAGATTTCAAAAACTTGATTTGATCATCTTCAACCAGACTTAGAGAAGGTGTAAGTTCATATACTACCTTAATTTTAGTATGGAGATGGTTTTTTAAATGGTTGGACTATACTTGTTAAGTATTGAACTTTTATAGTCTTGTTAAAGAGTTTTAATAAATCAAAGTGTTGTTGGAAGTGGTTTTAGTTAATGGAAATGTGTTATATGAAGTTAAAAGAACCTAAAAACTATGTTATAATAAGTAAGAATCAAGTTTGTGAGAAAAAATTACGATTTTTGGATTAAAAAGTACATGCTCTGTAACTTCGCTTGACTCCCGGTCGAGCGAAGGATTGAGTGAAGAACAACTATAAACCCTTACTTGACTCTCCCTAAATGTTTGAGTCGAGCGAAGTGCAATCCGAGACTTCGCTTGACACTCGCTCGATGTCTTGCTCACGCGAGTTCTAACTCAAGAACTCGTTTGAATCTTACTCGATACCTTGCTCGAGTGAGATACCCAGATGCCTAATATTCGCCTGATACTTTGCTCGAGCGAGCTCCAACCCGAGACTTCGCTCGACTCTCGCTTGAGCGAGATACCCTGTTTTGCTATTTGTAAGACTTTTGTTGGGATAAATGTGGACATTATAATAAGAAGGAATTATACGTGTTATCTAAATGTATAGCATGTGTAAAACACTTGGCAGAATTTAAGATACATATATATGTGAGTATGTGATAGTTTAAGAGTACATGCATGTTCTAATATGTGGTGAGATTTAAGAAAAGTGATACATCATGTACTTCAAACATTCCTAGGAATAAGAAAGGAACAACTAAGAATAAGAGATATGGATAAATAAGTCATGTCGTAATGCGGACGGCGAGACATAACGCTCGGATGATTGACGAGCCGACAGGAATGGCGATACGTAACGCCTGTCGTATGATAAGAGTGATATGTATTATCACAGGGATGGCGAGACGTAACGCCCGTGAAAGTGATATGATTAGTAAGGATGACGAGACATAACGCCCACTATGCTATGTATGTTCCATGTCAAGACAAGAATGGCGAGATGTAACGCCTAAAAGATTGACACGAGACTCATCATAACAGGGATGGCGAGACGTAACGCCCGTATAATTGATGAGTTATATGTGATAGGGACGGCGATACGTAACGCCCATCCAGAATAAGAAAGAAATATGTTGAGAAAAATGGTTATCTGTGATGGGGATGGCAATATGTAACGCCCATTGAAGATAATAATTGAATAAGAGTTAAGAATGTGTCAATGATCAAGATAAGAACTTAAGATATCCTAAGAGTGTAGACCTGTGTGGGTGATTGATAAATCATGTGAAACATGTTTTTGATCATGTTATGTTAGTTTCTTTTCTTAAAAAGATTAATGATGATTGCATCTATACTTCATTAAGCTAATTATGCACTTACTGAGATTTCTAAGGAAATCTCACTCTTTTGTGGTTTATGTTTCTTTCTTGTAAGTGTAAATTATATATAGGATATGATGGCCAACAGGGGGAAAGCTCCGATGATGCAGGAGACTCCAAGGAGTCCTGAAGGACTTTTTAATTACAGTCCTTATGTAGATTTTACTTTTACGTCCCTGGGACTTTCTATATATGATCAGCCAGTAGAGTTATGGTATCACTGTGCACCTGCTTTTGTTGAGGAGGAGCAGCGTATAAGTTGTTATTTAACTTTGGGATTGGACGGTTCCCTAACTGTATTTGGGGTTTTATCGATACCATAAGGACAGTATCTCCAGCTAGACCGTTGTCTTAGTTTGGATATGTTCCGTTTTGGGAAGGAATTTATTGAAGTTAAGAAGGAACCCCAGGGACCATAGAGATGGTCTTTTTGATATGTATTTTATTTGGTTGGCACTGATAACTATTTTGGACATGTATATATAATAGTACAATGTTTGCTGTATGAAAAGAGAATGTGGAAGTTTTATGTTAAAATTTGCCATATGTGATCTTTAGAATTTGTTATAATTAATACCTAATTCGCTGCGACTTATATGACTTATGTTATTAAGTTAAGTGGAATGCTTTAGGATTTTGATATGTATGCGGGTGAGTAGTTTAATGTTACTTATTCTGACCCTTTGATTTACGTTAAATCCCAGATGTGAGTTGGGGGTATCACATTTCCCACCTTTCATTGAATATCTCCCTAAATTTTGGTGTCAAACTGAGTACTCTAGCCCAGCGTACGAAGTGACTGCTAGGAGCGCTGTGGATTGGTGCTTGTTCGATGATCTATGGTTTTACCCACTGTAAGTATTTTCCAAATAAAGTTTAAGATTTAAATATATTTTTGCACCGACAGATATTGTGTTTGGTTATTGTTGTTATTTATTGGTTATTGAATATTTTGTGCAAGGTCAACTACATTGTGTATTTATGCACATGTTCATGATTATATTTGGAAACTGGATTTTAGCATGATATTGAATGTTCATGTGTTGGAAATGGAAACTGGATTTTCATGTATATATGATTTTCGGGTGCATGTGTATCACAACCCCAAATCGGGATGGGGTATTATCCCGGTGGAGCTCCTCTGGTCACTCGGGAGCGGAATATACTGAGTGTCGTCCCCTGGGTTGTCGCCAGGTGACAACGAGATTGAACGAGATGGTAATGCTCTCATGCCGACTCCGTGGCTCCTTTATTGGCGGGAGCTAAAAGATGCCTGGTCATGGTACATGCTGGGCGCGGTTAGCTAGGCATCATCCGTTTCGAAGTCACATGTATGGTCGTTACCTTCGGTGTGATGATAAGAGCCAAGGTGTACGGATAGTCCCTAAGGGAGATTATGGTGCATACGGTTAATAAAATGGATGTTTAGGCCATTTTCTGGGAAAGTGGCGGGTTTTGATTATTGGTGTTATGTGGACCATTTTCTGGGAAAATGGTTGTTTTAATGGTTTTACGGACATCATTTTCTAGGAAAATAATGGATGTTTTATTGGTTTTATCGTGGACCAAAATAGGATTTTGGTGTGTGGTTATTTTATTTATTTTGAGGAAGATAATTTTAAATTTCATGCATATGGTGTCATGTTCATGCGAATTATTGTTGCATGAGTATCTTTTATATATTGTGGTTTGTTGGGTTGTACTTACCTGCGATGCCATTTCTTCCGTCGTAGATTTTGGATGCAGAGATCGATGAGGTTAAGTCTGAGTAGACGGCTCCACTGTTAAAGTAATTGTGTTATAATTTATTATTTTGGAAAATGTTCCCTTTTGATGCAAGTATTTTATATTTTAATTTTCGGATGAATGTATTAAATCTCTTGCTGGACAATTTATATTAAATTGGTTTGTAAACTATTTCTAAAAAATTATAGTACTTAGATATTGACTTTAATTTCTGCTACTTTTATTTATGCATGTCACGTATTCACATACTTAGCACTTGACGATTGAGGATGTGTGACCAGTGTTGTCATCATCTAGACGTCTCGATTCCCATGTTGTTTTAAGAAGAATTTGGGAGCGTCACTGTATTCATTCCAAGCATGAAGAAAATTCAATAGGAGAAAAATCTAGGTTGTCACAATCGCAAAGGGCTTGGGTCTAGTTGCCAGTGGCCCACTAGAGGGTTTGGTCTGGTTGCTACTTGACTCACTCTAAAAAGTATTTTAAAAATTACTCCCAAATATAAAGTTGTTAAGTAGTATTAGGAAAGTTTCTAATTCATTTCCTCAAGTAACGATTAATTTAATATGCAAATTCAACCAATGTTTTGAATACCGTATCGGTATCGGTACCCGTCAAGTCACTGAAATAAAATATTTCGATACCAGTACCGTTTTGTGTACCATTTTGAAATAATTTATACATAAATAAATTATATATATAAATACATATGTAAATTATATTTCAAGATAATAATCAATATATAAATAAATTATATAGATAAATATATATGTAATTAATTTAGTTTAAATTGAGGTTAAAACATAGTAAAAAAATTTTAAAAAAAATTTAAAAAATGGAAAGCCGAAATCTGGTATGGCCAGTACCAGTCATATCGGATATTTTTCAGCCGATTTCAGTCGTATCGGCTAGTACGGCCGAAAAATTGGCCGAAAGGGAACACTCCTTTATTTGTGCCGGCCGACTGGCTGGTACGAAAAATTTCTGTCATACCAGCCGGTACAGTACGGTATTTAAAACTGTGAATTCAACTACTACCAAAAATAAAATGAAATTATAATCTAAAACTATCTACAATGGTACTCATAATGAGAATAGATTTTTGGACATTCTTAAAAATGTTATGTTTCTTTTTGTTTGAGATGATGAATTAAGGCTAAGGTTTGTGCAAGAAAAAGAAAGAAAATTATGCATCAGACTCAGGTCGGGAACAAGAAATGTTTAACTAGATCTAAAAAACTTTGTTGTAATGTCCCATTACGCTATTTCAATCACTTTCATAAATTAAGTGAATTCATGAATGTGCGTTAAATAAATTATAGTTATCCTTACTTGAGAATCTGAACCACGTTTATCAATGTCATCTAACCCAACGTTTCCAAGCGATAAATGGAATATCATGAATTTTACCTTTTAAGAGGCATTTTATCAAACACAACTTATGTCGACACCCCAATCCACACTTGGGATCGCACGTGGATAGAATCGTCGAGGATGAGTAGCGCAAGGAAGTTCACCCCTCGTCATATCATGTAGGTACGTTTCCTTTTTTTTAAAACGTCGAAGAAAGGTTCTCGCAGCGAAAAAAAGGTCAAGTCTTCTACAATATGCATCACATGGTTACGCTATTGATCCCAAAACAAATATCATACATAGCCCAATTACAAATTACTTAACTTTGTCCAGATAAACAAAAGAGTACTTCCCACAAGCAAGAAGGCTTTACAAAATACATAATTAGAGGGCTTTAAAAAATAAAGTGGGCATGACCATTGCCCACTAAGTTCAATATACATGCTCCGTCTTTATCTTCTTAAGGCTTGGGCCCCAGCGAAGCCGATTCAGGTCTAGGCTAGGCCATACCTCACAAATCACTCTAGAGGGCGACTCAAAAACACGTCCCAAGTGAAGGGACTCGTCTACTCCTAACACTAGGCAACACCTCGTAGGGCGTAAACCAGCCAAACGGTATATCACTATCTTCAGTGACTCTCCCTCCCATTGGCTCGGAAGATCCAGAGTTACTGGCCCCTTAAGGGCGGACTCAATCAGGTCCCTGAGGGTCTGAGGTATCGTCACGAGAGTCATACTTTATTGAACCATCTTTACCTACAATTATTTTTATCATTCCCAAGAGGGAAGGATAGTAAGGACATAGAGAGGGGTGGGATTTCGAGAGAAATCTCATCAAGTACATCAATATTTCAACAAAAATATTTCAGGCATATGGTAAGCGAATAACAAGCAAATACATACATATACAGTAACATGAGACTCATGCTAGGACCGATGCACATGCTCATGAAAAAATTCATCTTTCTTGTCTTTTCTCAATTTTCAATGCATAGTCGTTCATAAAATCATATAGCAAAATTTTCTTAACTCATGTTCTCCAAAGAGACATTTTATTCAAAAAATTTTCGTCCTTTCTTGTCTTAGGCACCACTTATGATATCATATCATATACGGCCCAAAAACCCTTTTCTTTTTGTCATGACTTCTTATTTTGGACACCTCACGGTTTTCCTATGCACTGTATACTCTCCGCTAGTTAACGTCACACCTGGCGACTATGTCAAACCTAGGTGAATACGTTTCGCGCCCTTTTACGCTTTTCACACTCGGTAATTTCTCTCCGAATAACTACAAACTTCTCATATGGTGAGGTCGAGACCAACATCGCTTTTAGGGCACTCACTAGCATTAGGTGTGACCACGCTCCAGACACATTTTGGAGCCATACATGGTCCGCTGACTGTTCTTCGTCGACTCAAGGGTTTTCACTCAATTTAGACACTCCTGAGTGAACAGGAAGTTCCACTGGGATACTACCCTATCCCAACCTTCGGGGTTCTTCTAAAATTTTAATCCATTTCTTTCGAAAATGTGTTTAACTCAAAACATGGTTTTCGTGCTTATGCATGAGACATGCAACTTCTGACACTTATGATGCAAAACTCGAGGCGACCCGAGTACACAAATTTGGTCGTTTCCATACAAAGCCCCTTCTTATTTGATTCATCACTTATGCAAAAACACTTAAATGGGCTCTAATAGGTAATTTAGGGCACTTGGCTACCACACCTAAGGTTTTGGGCCGTGACCCTCATTGTCTCCCCTTGGCATTTTCTTCCTTCATTCATCTTACTTTCACTCTCAAGCCCTAGTTCAATGATTGAAACAATTTTCTAGCCCTACAAGGGGGCAAATCCAAAACCCTATAGCCCTTAGACTCTATGTTTCCTACCTTATTTCATCAAAGCAAGTATCCTACTTTAACACTCATGTGGAATCCGAAAGTATTCTAGTATTCTCCTACTCTTATGTTTCTAAATTCTCCAAAATTTCCAACGTAAGTATTTCATGAAAGGAAAATAAATTCTAAAGATTTCCATTCCAAGAAACCCTTCAAATCGAAACTCCATAAGCATGTTCTCCCTCTTTTTTTTTTCTTCAAGCTTATAACGTTTATTTTACCAAGCATGCATTTCTTTACCAACCATCAATCAATAATAGTAATAATCTCATCCAAGAACGATATAACTAGATTCCACCAATATTTTCTAAATATTCACCTTAGCATGGCATTTCAATAAACAAAATATTTGCTACTAAAGTCAAGATGCTTCTTCAAATGATCTATCCCACATCACCCAACATTCAACAAATTTAAATGTAATCATGCTTACATGTTTTCCTCAACAAAATCCACCAAGATCATCAACATATTATAACCCTCCATTTAAAAAGAAACATAGGTTCTAAGCATGGATTTGCATCTAACTAAATAGCATTTCTATCCGAAAAGCTTCATTATAGAACATCAAGCAAGAAAACCAAGCAATACAAGCATATACAAGCATATTCACCCAAAACTATACTAGAGATGCTAGGGGCAAAATGGGGATATACTTACAATTCTCCTAGCTAGCTTAGATGAGTTCTGAAAATATGAGAAATATCTTATTAGATTAGGCTAAGAACACACCATTTTCAAATAGGAGATTTCTTTTAGAAAAACATGAACATAGAAAGTGTTCTTCCCTACACTTCTAGGTTTGTCTTAACTTAACAAAGTCACTTACCTCTCTTAGGACTTCCTTCTTCCAAAACCACTTGCTTCTTCTTCCTCTAGGCTTAGAGTATTTAGATGTTTAGGTGGTGAAGTGAAGTGAAGCAAAGAGAATGGAATGAGAGGGTGAGTTGCCGTGAGGTAGAGTGAGAGATGTGTGTGTGTGTGTGTGACCGAATGAGGCAACCAAAAAGGTAATGGAGCAAGGCCATTCGGCCATGGGACTCTCCTAGGCTTTAGGCTACTCATTTCCCCTAAGTTTGGAGTGACACTTGATGGGTTTGAAAGACCTTTGAGTGACCCCCATTACTTAATCACATCAAACCTAATCTAGATCATTCTAGGTTGAAGAAATAGTTTCATTTTTCCCCTATATGGCCGGCCTCTCTGTCAAGGGTTCCAAGCTCTTCCCATCACCTCACGTCCCCTCCTTGTCTCCCAACCATCATCTCATAGGTTAATCTAAGAGATTTGAGGATCTAAATCTTGGGAGAAGGCAAGAGTGAGGTTCGAACCCCTTGCCCTTTTTACTCCATCCGAAACCCTCTCCCCTTCCTACTCTCCTTTCCCTCTTGTCATGTGCTCAATCAATCAACTATTCACCTGACTTCTTGCACTTACTTGTCCTATCACTCTTACACAATCCTATAGTCTAGATTTGGTGGCAAGAAGAATACCAGAAGGGGAGGGGGAGTCGGCCACTCACCTCACCCAAACCTTCATTTTCTTCTTCCCATTTTTGTATCCATCAATCAATATCTTAAGTCATCATTCCCTTCCACACTCTTATAATCATGCCTTGTCTATTCTTACACAATCTCATATGTCTATTTCATCTAGATTTGGAGGCAAAAAGAGAACACACACAAGGAGGGAGTGGTCAGCTACATGCTTACCCGTAGCCCTCCATTCCTCTCCATTGGTTTTCTTTTCTTCCCCACTTGTTCCATCACTCACTCAATCAACCAATCAAACCCTCACTTGTCTTCTCAAGATCTCTTAGCAATCATTCCTCAAGATTTGGAAATATGCTTATGAGAAAACCCTAAGGGTATTCGGCTATAGCCCACCGAATCCTTCTCCTTTTTCTCATTTTCAAACCCTCTCAAATCTTGCCTCATCATTTGGCTAGATATGGAAAAATCCTATGATGATCTTCTTTGAAAAAAATCCCTTGTCTCACTTGTCGATCTAGGTAGGAAAAGATGTGGAGATTTCATCTTGATCTTCTCTTTCTTTTCTCCAACCAAAACAACTAGTTAACCTTCTCACCTACTAGTATTCTCCCTCTTTCACCTACTAGTCTTTGTTAACTTACAAAACTTTCCTTAACTTGACATGTGTCCCCATATATGGGCTTGGATTGACTATTGGATTTCATTTCATGGACCTATGGCTTGTCATCTCCACTTGGGCCCAAAGTCTTGGTTATGGCCTTAAGGCCTTCAACTTCTAAGCCCACCTTTCAATACTTTATCCACTAAAGTACCTAAGTCACTCATACTCTATTTGTTTAATTAAATAAAAGTATAGTAGGGAAATTCGGGGTCGTCACAACTTATGGAAGGCATAAACCAAACATTTCACATTCCATGGAGTTTCAAACTAACCCAAAAAATTAAACGACTAGAGATCTTCTATCACAAATGAAATAAAACCAAATTACCACTCCAATAAACCAACCTAAACTTAGAAACAAGTATAAAGATAATCCAAGGTGTTAACACATGGATGACACTATTGCTGCTTTACCAAACTGCTATTAAAATTTAAGCTCAAAACTAAAACACATCCACTGATTGAAAACTATTGGAATAGAAAACCAAATGAACAAAAACAACTGCTAAGTGCCGAAACAAATAAAGCTGTTGAAGAATTATTGAGTAATCTGTGTAAGGAACCGAACTGAGGAATTGAATGTAAGAAGTAAACTACTGAAAATGAAGTAATAAATTGGAATATAAGGAAACAAATAAAGATAACCAGAGTAAACTACCAACAATGAAAGAAGAAATTATTGAACTGAAATGAGGATGTAAACTAATAAGATGAAAGGTCGATGAAATATAAACAGCAAAAGAACTCCAAATCTAGCCCAAGAGTTCTATGGATTCTAGAAGAAAAATAAAATGAAATAAAATCTGGTAAAACTAGAGGGGATTTGGCCAAGAGTGGTCTACAAAAAGCTTCTTAAAAAAACCAATTATTCCCCCCCCCCTTCCCCTCCTTTTATCTTTCTTTTGCTCTTTTGAGCCCATTTTTTGCGCCCAGAACAAAGACATCCCCAAAATGGCATTGCCGGCTTCTCTAGCCAATGGACAATTAACAAACTTTACATCATCCTCGGAAGCTGTCTAATGCAGGGGATTTGAAGTGTGTTTGGTGCATGGTCTAAGTGCTTGATGAAATTTGGTGCAGTAGCAACACTTGAAAGTTTTCGTGTATTTGCATTCAGTTTTTTTTTTAATCTTTAATTGCCACGTTTGGAGAAAAGCTGGAGTCCTGCTTGAGTTAGTGCATGGACTTGTCGAGGGAGGATTGGTACATAGGTTGAGTGCATTTTATGGATTGCCTTCAAGCATGAGGCGTCTTGAGAGATCAGCATGGTTTTCTTCCTTGTATGAATAAAATTTGGCTTGAGTCGGTGCTATGGCAATAGATGGACTTGATGCTGACTAGCTTGAGGTGTCCTTAGGCCTTGGGTTGGTGATAAGGCAATAGAGGGACTTGACACTGGCTAGCTTGAGGTGTCTTTAGGCCTTGGGTCTGTGAGGTGATTTCAGCTAGGCTTGCTTTCAGTCAATCTTCCTTTCAGTGCAAGGTGGAATTTGATGCTCTTTAATTCTTTCTTGCTTACCACCTGAATATTTACTAATAAAATACATAATAAATGGACCTATCCAATTGCACGCAATCAATTAAAAATTAGAGATCATAAAATTATACATTTATCAATTGAGTTAGAGTGATTTATCAAAACCTAATTTGCTCGATCGCTAGTGGGAAATGTGTGATTGATATCGAATTAAATTGTAAAATAATGACAATATTATGGCTGAATCACTACTGTGGCTAGCCTTCTTAATGAAATTAGGGCCCTCCATTGATGGGCCTAGGCCACCCCTTGAGAGCTGCACAGCCTGATCCTCCTTACGTATCCAAGGCCTGACTTGCTCCTCCAGGCCCTTTTCCCCATTAAACTCAACAGCACTTATCAAGCTATCCACTTGGTTCTATAACATACCCAGCTACTCCTTCACATCTCGTAGAGGTCTTCCTTAAGAGCCTTTAGCTTAGGCCATCGCATAACTAGGAATGCCTTGTATAAGATAGGATACCACCATTGTCTAACTCTCTCAACAAATTCTTTTGATTTCAGTCGCATGTTGACAAACTTAAAATATCTTTTACCTCCCCAAATGCCTTCACAATCTACAAGAATAGCAAAATGTGCTTCCCAGCCAGGCAAAATGAGGAATCTATCAACTCCTGACCAAGCTGGATGTTCTCTATGATTGGATGATGTGAAAGTGCTACCAACTAGAGAGATACCCAAATGACTTGTTCGTAAATAAACTCAAAAAAATCTATTATTGCTGAACTACAACTAAACCTCCTACTCATTCGCTTAAAAGAAGCGTATAAGGTTAAAATCTCTACCAATGCACCAAGGAAGACTCCAAAAGCTACAAAGAGTAGCCAATTCATCCCACAAGCCTCTTCTCACGGTATTAGAGTTAGGGCCATAAACTAGTAAAAGACCATTGATTACTATCTTCCACAATCTTGACAGAAGTTGCCACTGTATATTTCCCATACACCCATTCATATTTTCCACCACCCTCTTTGACATTAAATACTACCTTTTAAGATTTAAAAATGTTGAATTGTTTATTTTATGTGAAAACTTGGAAATAATGTAATAATGAGATGAGATGAAAATGATTATGATTATGAAAACAAACAATGCAAGAAAGATATAGTGAGAATTTAGTCTTCTTAGACCCACAGCT
Source organism: Platycarya strobilacea (assembly GCA_036898215.1). Classification (NCBI taxonomy): domain Eukaryota; kingdom Viridiplantae; phylum Streptophyta; class Magnoliopsida; order Fagales; family Juglandaceae; genus Platycarya; species Platycarya strobilacea. The sequence continues at coordinate 6,055,828 of CM072558.1, forward strand.
TGGTTAATATGGACCCTTAGCGGGACAAAAGGAAGGAAAATTTTAGCAGTCATCCACCTGCCCTGAACTAGCAAGGTAAAGTACACACACGAGGTAAGAAGAAATAAAATTAATTAATTTCTTAAGTAATGAGATACAGAAAATTAGCAGGACAACTAGAAGAGATATTTAGGGCCAGAGAGGTTAGGTCCAAGATTAAAAGGCAGACTTGGCCCAAGACCCCAATTCTGGGACTCTTATGGCCCTAGAGCCTATGGTGCATTTTATATGATAATGTCTCCGAAATGTTTGGGAACGCATCTCATCCACTTATTTAGAGCATATCCAAGATAAGCTCTTGAATTGGTAGTAATCTACGTCCTCGCACCTCCATAAATAATGCTTGATGGTAACTTATTAATTATTATCATTCACATACTTATATTGAGACTCCATCTCTCTAATTTAGGCAATGAAGTCCTTTGGGCACCTTGTGCTGCCCTCTCATTTGTTTCAGATTATCAAAGCACTAGGTGGTGGGAAACCACGTCCTTTACAATTATCATTCACTAAAAACTTAATCGACTCATTGGATCCATTTCCACAAATAATCGATATGCTACCCAATGGCAGAGGTTGGAGGTCGATGGGTTGGTAGGTGAGGGTGTTGAATGAACACCTTGACAACCGAAGTTTAAAAAAAAAACACACTCCAATGAAGACAAAAGATAAAATTTATACACAAAGTTGAGATAATGGAAACATTTATTATATAATGCTACATATAGTTGTAGAGTGCATAAGCATCATGCAGTCACTTTGAAAGAAAATGTGGTCCATTATTTTTAATTAATTTTTTTTGTATGTAAATCTCATATTTACTCACTTTTATCAAAGTGCTTGCACGGTACTTACACACTTTCAACTATAAATATCATTTCTCTTATAACTAATTTGGTTAAAGACTTGGCACCAAATATGTTTTCTATTTTTAGCCACGCTACCATGTGCATATCTCATATTAACTCTGGCCAATCATTGAATGAGATAAAAACCCACTTAAATGGGCATAATTGGCATAGATAAAAAATGATACACTTTTTTTTTTCTTTTGTAAAAGAACACTTTATTCATCAAACAAACATTACAAAAATGAATCAATCCAAATAGCTTGGAAAATACAAATTTGGAATTGAATCACACCAAATTGCTATATCATCCATTTCCATGCAAATCTGGCCAATGCATGTGCAACACCATTATAAGCTACACGGCCTTTGTGCTTAACCGACCAATTAGCATGCCTTTGGATCATACTCTTGATTTCCTGAACAATATTACCTTGCATAGATGATGAAGGCCCAACCTTGTTTAATTCTTCTATCACAAGATGAGCATCACTTTCAATTTCAATATGTAGCATCACAATATAAACAACTGCAATCCTTCTAAAATGGAAAGTGACTCGATCTCCATTGGATCAGCAAGTGCTTCTTTTGGTTTACTAGCTACAAAGATTACATTACCTCTTTCATCCCTTAAGACCACACCAATACCTAACCTACATTGATCACTAAAAGTTGCTCCGTCCACATTTAGTTTTAGTACACCTGCAGGTGGTGGTTGCCAGCAACATTTGTATTTTGTCTTTGTTTTGAGCTTCTATCATAGCTTTATGCTCCTGGTCGGCTGGTATAATGACAATGCATGCTCGATAACCTGCTTGGAGACAAAATCTTTTCATTATTGTAACATTCCGACCCAAATATCTTAAAGACTAAATGCGAATAATTTGATTTTTTGACTTTTATTCCTATTATTGCAGAATTCGCTCTTGGTTATTATTAGTGTTATTAATTTGATCGGAGTACATGAGATTAATAAGTTCATATTTTTTTAAATACCGATTTTATAGATTTTATTTGAATTATAATTGTTAATATTTTTATAGATGAAATAGGATTAATCTCTTTATTATTTACAAATATGTTTCAAAATTGAGTTTGTTTTTAATTAGATTTCTTTCATAACGGATCTATAGATTTAGTACATGTTTAGAGTTGCGGTGAGAAATATTACTTTTAGCTCAAGACTTATAACTCAAAGTTTAATGTAATAAGCTCTATTACTAAAAAAACAATTTACTGTTTGGGATCCATATGTCTAAAATATTTTTAGAATTAGTTACGGTAGTTTTTTAAAAATATATAGTTATCTGCAGGAACTTTTTGATAAAAACTCTAATTTTGTGCTTATTGACTTATTGAAAAAGTTGATTTTTAGTTTTTTCAACCGACTAAAGTGTTTTTAATAAAATTACCCAAACATGTCATTTTTTTTAAAGTGTTTTTAACTACTTAAAAGCACTTTTAAAACTTTAAAACACAATTCCAAACATACTCTTAAACTCCTCTCGATAGTCTTGTCAAACCGCCCTCACTCACAAATCTACTTCCGCTTTCCATGCTTGCACGTTACCAAGTCCCTCAGATCTTGTGAAGATCTTAGAGTATGTCTTGCGTATGTCTCTCCCTCCCCTCTACTAGGTTTTCCCAAGCCTCTATAAATATATATAAAAGTTCCTCTCATGATCTAAACTGCTTCTGCCGAAACACCACTCTTCCTCTCCCAAGCTCACTGCACAGGTCGAAACCAGCTCGTACATTGAATTATGGCATCCAACCACTCACATTCCCAGATATCATGCCGCGTATTGGTTGCTGCCGCCAGCCCCGAAGGAATAAACCCCACGTCGCAGACCTGTGCATGTAGCTATGAGAACCACCATTGAGAAAGCCACTACAAGCATGGGTACACCATCAACGGGGAGTGTCCCTTGTTTCTGCACCACCAAAACAGAGGATTTTTCCTCCACCCGTAGCACAATAGCCTCCTCCTCATCGCAGCCACCCTCTGCTCGACGAGAACGCCGAAATAGCAATGTCCAAAGCCTCTGTTTTACTACCCCAAAAACGAGCACCCTTCCTCTTCATTGAACCAACCCAGCCACCACTCGTTGTCGGAGCACCACCGACGGCGCTAGAAAATGCCGATCAGACAACCCTGGTAAACTCGTGCCTACTTCCAGTAAGTCCCCAACGGTACCTCTCTCTTTCCGCAATTTCAGTCTCGGTTGCTCTCTAACTCTCTCACTATCTTCCTCCCACACGGCGTCACATCATTGCCCTGAGAACCTCCAGTTGCGCCGCCGATCCTTTCCAATCTCTTGAGCCTCCATCGTAGTTGACTTGACTTTCTGTTAGATTATTTCAAATTTGATTTTCAAATGTTATTTCAAATTTTAAATTATCTATTTTTTTTAATCCCACATTGGTTAGACAGTAAAATATTTAATGGTTTATAAGTGAATGTATTTCACTATACATAAAATAAATAAAAAGGTAGACAGTCTAGAAGCATCATCCAGTGCGAAACACTGATCGCACGCACGCAAGCACGCACGCGCGTCGCGTGCGCGATGCATATAATTTTTAACTGAAACATTGTGTCTGCTGCTATTGCATCTTTTCGTTCAAAAGGTTAGTATTCAGTATTTGCAATCTGCACACTATATAAACAGTGTTGTATCCTGAAGACATAATTGCTAATTATTCCCTTTTGCAGAACTCTATACGAGTGGGAGGCAATATTTGTTTGAGAGACAGATTAACAATCGCCTCACTGTTCTCACTGTTCTTTTCATTCAATCTCCATACGTATATAGATTTTTTTCTAACAATTCTCAGACAAATATTATGATGGCATCTTCTTCTACAAACCCTGCGATCAATTCTTTAAGCATTGTACTACAAGATCTTTCAAAGTTGGATCGATTTGATGGAAATAACTATAGACGTTGGAAGGAGAAAGTTGAGTTCTTACTTACTACTTTGAAAGTACGGTATGTGTTGGATACCCCTTGTCCAGTTCTTCTTACGACTCAAACTCCACGAGAAGATGAAATTGCAGCGAGGAAAAAATGGGAAGATGATAACTACACATGCCGTGGAAATATTCTCAACACTCTCACTGATCCTTTGTTCGATATGTACGTGCCAAAGAAAGATGCAAAGGACATATGGGATGCTCTGGAGAATAAATACAAAACCGAAGATTCCGGTAACAAAAGCTATCTCGTTAGTAATTATTTTGATTTTAAAATGGTAGATAACAAGCCAATACTTGATCAAGTGCATGATTTACAACTTATTGTCCAACAAATTATTTATGATGGTATTCCTATTGATGAGAAACTTCAAGTGGGTGCTATTATTGCCAAATTACCGCCAACTTGGAAGGATTACCGTAAGTCTTTGAAGAGAAAGGGAGATAATTTCACTCTTGAAGGTCTTCAAAGACAACTCCGAATTGAAGAAGAGTTGAGATTGCGGGATAAAATTGAAGAAAGTGCTGAAATGAATAAATCAGTTCATGTTGTTGAAACAGACAACAAGAAAGGAAAAAAGCCTAGAATTGATACTCGTGTTTTTAACAAACAGAGTAAGGGTAATTTCAAAAAGAAAGGAACTTGTCATTTCTGCAAAAAGAAAGGACACTACATCAAATAATGTAGACTTCGAAAGAAGCAAGAGCAAGCAAACAATATTGAAGAGAATCTCATTGCTGTAGTGTCTGAAATCAACATGGTATTCAATACTTCTGGTTGGTGGGTTGATACCGGTGCAACACGTCATATTTGTGGAGACAAAAATCTCTTCAAGAAATATGAGAAGATTGGTGACGAGATCGAACTGTACATGGAAAATTCTTCTACCACGAAAGTGGTTGGAAAAGGCACTGTCGAGTTGAAGTTGACTTCTGGCAAAATAGTCACTTTACTTGATGTATTTCATGCACCAGAAATTCGTAAGAATCTGGTTTCTGGCGGTCTTTTGTCCAAACATGGCTATAAGCTTGTATTTGAGTCTGATAAATTTGTATTGACAAAGAATGGCATGTTTGTGGGCAAAGAATACGCTGTTGATGGGATGTTCACACTTAATTTAATAAAGGATAATGTTTCTGTTTATTTTGTTGATTATTTTTCATTATGGCATGCTAGATTAGGTCATGTAAATTATAATTCTCTATTTCGTATGACAAAATTAGGTTTATTACCTTCAAACTTACATGATGATAGAAATAAATGTGAGACTTGTGTTAAGACTAAATTAACAAGAAAACCATTTCAAAATGTTAATAAATCATCTTCAACTTTGCTTGAGTTGATACATACAGATATATGTGATTTACATGGTAAATTAACAAGGGGCGGAAAAAGATATTTTATTACTTACATAGATGATTTTTCAAAATATACTTACATTTATCTACTTAGAACTAAAGATGAAGCTTTAGATAAATTCAAAATATTTAAGGCACAGGTAGAAAATTTTCTTAATTGCAACATTAAGATTTTGAGAAGTGATAGAGGAGGTGAATATTTTAATAATGATTTTGATCATTTTTGTGAAGACAGTGGTATTATACACCAATGCACAGCACCTTATACACCACAACAGAATGGTATAGCAGAAAGAAAAAATAGAACACTTATGGATATGGTCAATGTCATGCTTGAACAGCAGGCCTACCTGACAATCTTTGGGGAGAAGCTATATTTTCTGCAATTCATATTTTAAATAGAGTGCCTTCTAAAAAGAATAATATGTCACCATATGAATTATGGTTTAAACGTAAACCTAACTTAAATTATCTTAAAGTGTGGGGGTGTCTAGCATATGTAAGATTACCTGATCTCAAAAGATCTAAATTAGGACCAAGAACTTCAAAATGTGTTTTTGTTGGATATGCTTCAAATAGTAAAGCTTATCGTTTTCTGGATCAAGAATCTAATGTAATTATTGAATCAAGAGATGCAGAATTTTTTGAAAATAACTTTTTAAAAAAATCTTTTGAAGGTAATACTTCCTATAAAAATAGTAATCTTGAAAAGACTTGTTCTGAAAATGAAAAGAATTTGGAAATCAGAAAATCCAAAAGAATAAGAAAAGGAAAAAGTTTTGGTTCTGATTTTGTAACATATCTAATAGAAGGAAATTCTAAAACAATCTTACAAGAGTTTGGTTTGTGTTACAATTTGGAAAATGACTCTTCTACTTTACAAGAAGCTTTGAAATCTAGGGATGCTACTTTCTGGAATGAGGCTATTGATGATGAAATGGAATCTATAATGTCTAATAAGACATGGATCCTTGTAGATTTGCCTTCCGGTTCTAAACCTATAGGTTGTAAGTGGATTTTCAAGAGAAAATTAAAAATTGATGGATCCGTTGATAAGTATAAGGCTAGATTAGTAGCCAAAGGATTTAGACAATCTAAGGGCATAGATTACTTTGATACATATGCACCTGTAGCTAGGATTTCATCAATTAGAACTTTGATATCTTTGGCCTCTATATTTAATCTTGAAATCCATCAAATGGATGTGAAAACAGCATTCTTAAATGGTTATTTGGATGAAGAAGTATATATGGAGCAACCAGAGGGTTTCATTGTTCCGGGTCATGAAATTAAGGTTTGTAAATTAGTCAAATCTTTGTATGGTTTAAAAAAAGCTCCTAAACAATGGCATGAGATTTGATAATGTAGTTTTGTCTAATGGTTTTTGTTTGAATGAAGTAGACAAATGCATTTATTCTAAAATATGTGATAATCATTTTGTGATAATATGCTTATATGTAGATGATATGATGATATTCAGTGATAATAGTTTATGTATTAGAGATACAAAATTATTCCTGTCATCTCATTTTGATATGAAAGATTTGGGTGTTGCGAATACTATACTTGGTATTAAAATATATAGGAATGATAACACTTATGCTATATCACAAAGTCATTACATTGATAAAATTTTAAGTAAATTTAATCATTTACATAAGAAAATATCTCGGGTTCCATACAACCCTTCTTTAAAGCTTGGACCAAACAAATATCGATGTGTATCACAACTAGAATATTCTAGTGTTATTGGAAGTCTGATGTATGCAATGCATTGCACACGTCCAGATATAGCTTTTGCCGTGTGCAAATTGAGTAGATACACAAGTTGTCCAAGCGTGGAACATTGGAAAGTAATTTCCATTATTTTGGGTTACTTGAAAGGAACTAAGTCTTATGCTCTATATTATGGAGGTTATCCATCTGTAATTGAGGGTTTTAGTGACGCTAATTGGAATTGTGTGGATGATGGATCTAAATCTACAAGTGGGTGGGTGTTCACCCTTGGTGGCGCGGCCATCTCATGGGGATCCAAGAAACAAACTTGCATAACTCACTCAACAATGGAGTCTGAATTAGTGGCTTTAGGAGCTGCTGGAAAAGAGGCTGAATGGTTGAGAAACCTCCCAATAGACTTGCCTATGTGGCCAAGTCCGATGCCTCCTATTTCCTTACATTGTGATAGTCAAGCTACATTGTCAAGAGTGTATAGCAAGTCATACAATGGAAAATCAAGACATATAAGTCTTCGACATAATACTGTGAGACAATTGTTGGAAGAAGACATAATCACAGTAGATTATATAAAGTCAAGTACGAACTTGGCAGATCCTCTAACAAAAGGCCTAAATAAGGATCTGATTCGTAAAACATCGCTTGAGATGGGTCTAAAACCTATGGAATAGATCACTAAAAGATGGCAACCCAACCTAAATTTAGATTCTAAATTCTAGGTTCAATGGGAAAAACAAAGTCTTATTAGTGATGATAATAACACTGAATTAGACCATCATTTATAATATATATATATATATATTATAATTTAGTGCTAGTCTTGTAGTGAAAAAGGAAAGGTTGAGCATGACTCTTAGTGGGTTCGTATAAAAGGTGTATTTATGCAAGAGCACCTAGAAGAACTCTACCTATGTGAGTGTAAAGTCAGGCCGCTTTTGTCAGGGTTTGGTAAACCGCCTATAACACTCATGAAGTCGGGATAACGCGTATGGCCTTTAATGCGCGGCTATTAAGAACGATGGAAATATGTGTTGACATGCATTGATTTTCCGGTTTTATCACACGATATGATAGTTCAAAGATATTATGTCTACTATCATATTGATAAAACTTTGAGAATCATATGCTACATGGAAGTTCAAACCCAAAAGGTACTTACATTTATGTGTCAACATATAATTGTAATAGAAGCATTTAAAATATATATATATATATATATACATTATTTGAAATAAGTGGGGGAATGTTAGATTTTTTCAAATTTGATTTTCAAATGTTATTTCAATTTTTAAATTATCTATTTTTTTTAATCTCACATTGGTTAGACAGTAAAATATTTAATGGTTTATAAGTGAATGTATTTCACTATACATAAAATAAATAAAAAGGTAGACAGTCTAGAAGCGTCATCCAGTGCGAAACACTGATCGCACGCACGCACGCACGCATTGACGCTTTAGACGCACTTAGCACTTCGCACGTACGCATCGTCGCAAGTGACGGAATTCTTTTGCTAAGCAAAATAATGTGTCTGATCACTATTTTGACAGTTGTGATTAACTGTCAATTACAGTTACTTTTGTAACTGTTCAGATAATAACTGTTATAATTTTTAACTGAAACGTTGTGTCTGCTGCTATTGCATCTTTTCGTTCAAAAGGTTAGTGTTCAGTATTTGCAATCTGCACACTATATAAACAGTGTTGTATCCTGAAGACATAATTGCTAATTATTCCCTTTTGCAGAACTCTATACGAGTGGGAGGCAATATTTGTTTGAGAGACAGATTAACAATCGCCTCACTGTTGTCACTGTTCTTTTCATTCAATCTCCATACGTATATAAATTTCTTTCTAACACTTTCTCCAGTGAGTTCACTGCTTTTCCTTCAAGTCTTGGTCTCACGTTGCAGACCTTTGTTCTGAACTTCTTTGTTTTGGGGCACGTTGTTCTGAACTTCTGGTTTATAGGTCTTCGTAGCTTGAGGAGTTGTTGCCTTTTATTGCTAGCTTTAACTTTTCCTTTTGACCCTCACACATTATATGTAATCACTTTAATGCCCTTTCTATACTTGCGGTTTAAACCGAGTGTTGTCCCTGCCAAAGTCTTTAATAGGCCTTTGGGCCTTAAGCCCATTCGGTCTAGGGCCTTATTATGTTGGAGTTAAGTTGTTTGTTCTTAATTCTATTCTTAGGATTAGGCTTTCTTACAGAAAACTACTTATTATTAGACAGTTGATATTTTAAGTTGGGCTTCAGTTTTGAGTAAATAATTATATTAACCTATGTCTTTTATAAAATACTAGGAGAAATACTTATATTAATAATATTTTATAAGATTTCAGTAGTAAATAATAAATAGAGTTTGATTTATTGAATATGTTAATTATATTTTAGAAATCAAGCTTTTAGTGTTATTAGTAGACTTAATCCAAATATGAATATCTACTAAATTGTGGCTAAATTATTGTTAAGTTTTAATTATATTTCATAAGAAATTCTTAATATTAAGTATTATTAAATTTACCTTTAGGATACTCACAGTTAGCTTATATTATTAGTAGAGCCAATTGTTTGATAGTCCTTTTTGATATATTCCTCATGTCATGCAAGTATGTCATTTAGTATAGCACAGTACATGATATGTCATTCAGAATCATGTTCAGATTCAACGAGTATATTTATTTATATCCTATACCTATCATACATCTTATGTCACATAAGTCACATAAGTTAAGTTAAAATATAAGATTAGGTCATATTAGAAATCAATTAGTTAATATTAAGCTAATCAGTTCCATAAATTAGTTAATTCAGATGGTCAGTCAGAGGCAAGGTATCAATGCATAATAAATCAAGGTGGCACGGACCTAAGCGTGGTTCACTATCGTACGCCAGAGTACTATCAGTGACTCCCCTTACTGCAGCGAGACATGGGGCCGGTATACAACTTTGCACATAGGGTTAAGTGTGTTAACCAATCAGTTTAGTTAAATTAATTTAATCAAATCAATTCAATTAAATCAGTTAGTAAGTTTAATCAGATCAGTCAGTTAATTCAAACTAGCTACATAAGTCAAAAAGTCAATTAATTCAGATAGTTCAATCATACATAGCATAAACATCAATATGTACAATCATGTTTCAGATTTTACCATAAAATTTATGAAAATTTCTATGATTATTATTTTCACATTGTTGTGGATTTCTTACTAAGTCATCAACTCATTTTAATTTATTTCCTATTTTTTTAAACCACCAAAATGAGGAGTAAATTTAGCAGTTATTTGAATTTTAAGCATTTCTAGAAATAAGTGTCTTTATGACACAAGTTTAATTTAAGTTATTTCAAAAATGCTTTTTTTAAAGACATTTTATTAAAACTTCATGTTTAAGAGATAAATGTTATTTTATTTTATTATTAAATCAAGAGTTTTTTGTCAGATTAAAAGTTTTAGAAAAATCAAGTGATAGTCATTAGTCTACGAAAATTAGGTGTTACAATCATACGTCAAAATTAATTTCTAGCTTTCCTGCATTTTTCCTTTTGATCATAGTATATGATAATTGTGGAAATCCAATCTGAGATTTGAGTCTTTAAGAAAATGAAAGTGCTGACTCAAACTATCTCCAATAAGAGGAAAGAAAACAATGCGTGGGTTAAATCCTCATCTTCCTTTTTGACACTAGTGGCACTTTGCATCCTCAATAACCTTTCGAGCCTTTAAATTCAATAATGTAATTTGGATGATTTTTTATTCCCTCCAAGCAAAGACCTTCACTCTATGAGTCACATGTAATTTCCATACATGCGTCCATATCAATTTCTGTTTAGCTGTATTAGAAGTCTCAACCACCTATGTTTTAGTCTCCAAAGAAAGAAAGAAACTATAGGCACTTTTAACATTGAAATCCCCACTTTTCTCATGCTCCCAAACAAGTGACTCATTTGCCTCCCTTACTATTAGCAACCCTCTCACATTCTCTACATCCATCCTCTGATATTCTCCTCCATCAAAGATACCACTGTTACCCCATTTGAGAATTTGATGCTGAAGCAAGTGCAGCAAGTGGAGAAATCAATATATGATTTGGAAGCTAGAAATCTGAACACTATTAACGGACTTACCATCCCTTACACGCCACCTGCAGCCTTTGAGTAAACTATTTTTAGCCTCCCAAATGCCTCTCCAAACATATGAAGGAGCACCACCTAATTTAGAGTCTTCAAAACTAGAAAGAGGGAAATATCTAGCCTTAAAGATATTATCAAGTAAGGTAGTTTCATCTTTCATAATTCTCCAACTCTGCTTTGCTAAAAGAACCAAATTAAAATTCTACAGAATTTTTAATCCTATACCACCATTTCGCTTTGTTTCACTGTGACATCCCGGATTTGATAAAGAACCTTGTTCATATTTCCTAATGATGTTATTTTTCTTATGAATTTTTGGTTAAGTATTAAAATGATTTTTTAAGCAATTTTCTATTTTATTTTTGGAGTTGGATTTTGGAGTGTGAAGTTAGAGAGCCCACAAGAATAAAATAGAAGGAAAGGCTCATGGCATTTGGCCCTTAAAGAATTTTGGCTTTGGAAGGTCCAAGTTAACCTATTGAGTAAGGAGAAGGTGCCACTTGGCTTTGGAAATGAGTTTTTGGTATTTTTGAAAAAGAGGCTAAAGTGACACTTGTCCATCATTCACTGGATCCTTAGAAGAAAAAGTGAAAGAGAAAAAAAAACATAGGATTTCGGATTGGAAGGTGTTAGGCGCCACTTTTGCAAGGCACAAGCTCTTAAATGGATACATGTCAAGCTGAGGACAAAACTGACATTTTAGAGTTCTGATGAGTGCACAAAAATGTACTCTAAATACCCTATTTAAATGCTAAAGAAAAAGAAAAAAAATAATATAACTCATTTTATTTAATTTAATGGCTATTTATCTTGAGATGGATATGAGCATGATCTAATATATTTAAAATCTCCAATAAATACAAAAAGAAATACATGAGTTTAATTTATTAAATAGGTCCCATGAATTCCCATTTTTTTCTTCCATTTCACATAGCTCCAATGCACCCCATTTAAATTCCTCAATTTAAAGAGCCAAATTTGTCTTCAAATCATGAACCCCATTTTCACAAATTAGCTTATTTTATTTTCTTGTTAGCAGTCACTTAGGCGACAATATCAAACATTTTGATGTTTGAGCAAGCAAGAAATGAGCACGCAACCGCACTTCTCTTCTGAAATCAATAATCATTTGAGTACAGAATATATGGCTGCAAACACCTCATTCTAGCCTCATTTCAGCTGACCAAGACATTCCCAAGCCACAAGTTGAAAGAAAAAGAAAAGTGATAGATGACAACACATGGAAATATCAACACATGGGTTCTTAGTTGGAGACAACTCATCACATGCTATGTTATAGCTGTAAATTAAAAGGATAGCTGACTGCACACAAGCTTGAAGCAAGCTAGAATTATTGACCAAATGGATAGGATGCAAAATCATATACGGCACTTCAAGTCTTATGGATACAAAAGGAATTCAAGAGGAAACCCAACTCAATTAATTGGCCACACATCCATGAGCATTTATACACTTCGGGTTGAAGAAGAAACTGGCACCAACATCCACTTGCATCCATGCCATTTCATGCAACATGTTTTGACTACAAGTTGCCACATGTATAGCTGGAACTCAAGAGAAACACACAACAACAACTCTCCATTCATACACAGCCGAAACATTAGACCCAACATTCATCATTTCAAAGATACAAGTTGATGGAGAAGACACCTAACATAGCTACACAAAGAAACACAAGTTGCATCCGGATCCAAGCCCAAGCTCCTCATGATGATTTTCCATATTAACTTGCATAAGAAAAACTCTATAAATAGAATAGGCTGAGGCGTGAATCATGAAGTATGAAATGCTTGGGAGAGCCATTTCAAACCTTGAGAAAAATAAAGAAAACCAAATAAAAGAGAAACTCATGGCCATCTCTACCTTAGTGTCCCTTGGAAATTTGTTGTTGCATATTTTCAATATGTGTAACTAAAACATTCATCATTTCAAAGATACAAGTTGATGGATAAGACACCTAACATAGCTACACAAAGAAACACAAGTTGCATCCGGATCCAAGCCAAAGCTCCTCATGATGATTTTCCATATTAACTTGCATAAGAAAAACTCTATAAATAGAATAGGCTGAGGCGTGAATCATGAAGCATGAAATGCTTGGGAGAGCCATTTCAAACCTTGAGAAAAATAAAGAAAACCAAATAAAAGAGAAACTCATGGCCATCTCTACCTTAGTATCCCTTGGAGATTTGTTGTTGCATATATTTAATATGTGTAACTAAATTTTCAAGAAGGATTATGGATGAACCTGTGTGTGTGATGGTGTTTGTAATTTATTTTTGATTCATATATTTGGTTTTTAAATATTAAAACTCTTTTATTCTATCATTCTCAATTTATTTGTGATTTTTTTCGTCTTCAAATAACTATATAATCTATTTCGTTTATGGATTCAGTCATACTTTTTCCATCAAAAGGATTAGTTTTATGATTTTGTTTGGATCAATTGATTGTCTATATCTATTTAATTCTCTGCTGCAATATCGCTTCCTAAGTATATTATCGACGTTGGATTTTCTCAATAGTGATAACATTTTTTGTTCTTGAATCGAGACGAATGATTTTTCAAAAGATTATGTTTGACTTAAATATAGTTATTAATGTTATATCTTCTGATTGAGAATTTGGATATAGAATTCTCAATTGAGTTATCAATGAAAAGAATAAATTTGAATACTAGAAATACGCAAGAAATTTTCTATGGTCTACTTTTCGTCTCATTTTTATACTTTACGTCACATTTTAAAAAATAACTTTTTGCACTCTTCTAATATTTTTGTTAATTTCGTTACTATTTTTCAATTTCTTAATCCATCTTCTTATGAAATCGACACTCTAAAGTTATATTACAAACAACCGTGTTATTCTTTGGGCGTAATCAAATTTTGACGCAGTTGCCAGGGAGACGGTAGAAGAATTTGTAGTTTTTTTTAGTAGTTTGTAAAAAGTGGTAACTTCATTCCTTTTTAACTTTCTGCATCTTTATTGTATTTTATTTTTCTTTTCATAGTTTTTTTATTACGTTTTTCTTTATTTTGCATGCGCAGGTACAGAGACGCTTTTCGATGGTTTGCTAGTAGACCCGTGCTTGAATCAGACTTAGAATCTAATTTCTCTAATCACTTGTTTGATAATTCTTCCATTTCTTACGCAGTGAGGACTATGTCTCATTAAGTTGGGGGGTGGGAATGCAAATTTTTTATTTAACTCTGTGATATATTTTAATCAAAATATAAAAAATTGTCAATTTTTTTTTTAAAATTTGCATCACACAGGCATCTTATCACACCTGATTCTCATGCTCAGTCATAACCATTTTAGTGAATTCAACAAATCCATTTTAATCATTTTTCTAAGGTATCCACATAATCTTTTATACTTTATCCAAACTTTGTGGTAATATGGTGATTTGACACATATAGGTAGAGAATTCTTTTGTTTATATATTCATGTGGATTTTAGAGAGAATTGAGAGCTTACAAAAATAGAAATTGTGATAAGCGTCCATTAATTTGTTGAATTGGACACTTTTTTTGATAATATCATTACATGGTTTGTGATAAGATGATGGATATATTTGGGATATGATGAAAGTCAACTTACGATTAACATTTGAGCCTTTCAAGCTGACCATGTTCATCATAAACTCCTAGCAGCCAATTTTGAGTCAATATACACATATGTCATTTTCTTTTCATACATACATCACCCATACATCTCTATATTGGAGTATAGCTTATTGACTAATTGTTCCTACCCTTTTACTCTCAAATGTGTACTAGGTGTGAAATTTTCATTTAAAAAAAATAGAGTTTAATAGAAATGGAAACAAAGCCATGACAAAAATGGTATGGTGCTAGGTGTGTCCCTCAAAATATTCATTAAAGTGTTCATCAAATAGCAAAAACACCAATGGAAAAAGAAGAAGGAAAATCATTCTCATTCAAAAATCTAAAAATTTTAAAAGTACATCAAAAGGAAAGTATAGTCTATCGAGATATTTAATATATTCTCTTTTATGTATACTTGGAAGTTTTTGAATATCCTTCACCCTTTTCTTCTTATAGCCCCAAACCTAAGCCACATTACAACTTTTGTGTTGATTATTCTGATCCTAAGTATGCTTGTGGAAAGAACGGTAAAATTCTCATTTGTTAGTATTCCTATCATAAGATCAATATTTGCATGTTACTTATACATAATTGTCAGAATTTCCAATGAGAGTGTGTGTACACCCTTTGTCAACTCTATATAGAGAACCTTTACATGGAAAACTTCTATACTCGTGAGTTATGGAGTTGAACTTTTTACTTAAGATATTCTTAATGTTACATGTGTGGAAACCTCTGATTTGATAAAAATAGCTTGGAACACACATACTATGTGGATTGCTATATTTGAATTACTTGTGAAAGGGTTGTTGAATTGCTAAAATTGTTTTGATATGTGAATTTGGAAAATGTGTTTAGATAGAGCCTATGTGTGATGTTCTCATCATTTTGCATGAAAATTGCTAGGGACTAGCAATGAGTAAGTTGGGGGTCTGATGAGTGCACAAAAATGCACTTTAAATATCCAATTTAAATGCTAAAAGAAAAGAAAAATAATGATATAACTTATTTTATTTTATTTAATGGCTATTTATCTTGAGATGGATATGAGCAAAATTTAATATATTTAGAATCTTAAAGAAATACAAAAAGAAACACATGAGTTTAATTCATTAAATAGGTCCCATGAATTTCCATTTTTTTTCTTCCATTTCACATAGCTCCAATGCATCGCATTTAAATTCCTCAATCTAAAGAGCCAAATTTGTCTCTAAATCATGGACCCCATTTTCACAAATTAGCTGATTTTATTTTCTTGTTGGCAGCCACTTGAGGTAGGCGACAATATCAAACATTTTGATGTTTGAGCAAGCAAGATAGGAGCAAGCAGCCACACTTCTCTTCTAAAATCAATAATCATTTGAGTACAGAATATACGGCTGCGTACACCTCATTCTAGCCTCATTTCAGCGGACCAAGACATTTCCAAGCCACAAGTTGAAAGAAAAAGAGAAGTGATAGACGACAACACATGGAAATATCAACACATGGGTTCCTACTTGGAGACAACTCATCACAGGCTATGTTATAGCTGCAAATTAAAAGGACAGCTGGCTGCACACAAGCTTGAAGCAAGTTGGAATTATTGACCAAATGAATAGGATGCAAAATCATATACGGCACTTCAAGTCTTATGGATACAAAAGGAATTCAAGAGGAAACCAACAAATCAATTAATTGGCCACACATCCATGAGCATTTACACACTTTGGATTGAAGAAGAAACCAGCGCCAACATCCACTTACATCTATGCCATTTCATGCAACATGTTTTGACTACAAGTTGCCACATGTTTAGCTGGAACTCAAGAGAAACACACAACAACAACTCTCCATTCATACACAGTCGAAATATTGGACCCAACATTCATCATTTCAAAGATACAAGTTGATGGAGAAGACACCAAACATAGCTACACAAAGAAACACAAGTTGCATCCAGATCCAAGCCCAAGCTCCTCATAATGATTTTCCATATTAACTTGCATAAGAAAAACTCTATAAATAGAATAGGCTGAGGCGTGAAGCATGAAGCATGAAATGCTTGGGAGAGCCATTTCAAACCTTGAGAAAAATAAAGAAAACCAAATAAAAGAGAAACACATGGCCGGCTCTACCTTAGTATTCCTTGGAGATTTATTGTTACATATTTTCCATATGTGTAACTAAATTTTCAAGGAGGATTAGGGATGAACTTGTGTATGTGATGGTAATTGTAATTTATTTTTTATTCATATATTTGGTTTTTAAATATTAAAACTCTTTTGTTCTATCATTCTTAATTTATTTGTGATATTTTTTTCGTCTTCAAATAATTACAGAATCTATTTTGTTTATAGATTCAATCATACTTTTTCCATCAAAAGAATTAGTTTTATGTTTATGTTTGGAGCAATTGATTATCTATATTGATTTAATTCTCTGCTGCAATATTGCTCTCTAAGTATATTGTCGACGTTGGATTTTCTCAATAATGATAACAATTTTTGTTCTTGAATCGCGACGAATGATTTTTCAAAAGATTACATTTGATTTAAATATGGTTATTAATATATATCTTCCGATTGAAAATTTAGACAGAGAATTCTCAATTGAGTTATTAATAAATTAAAAATAAGTTTGAATACCAGAAATACGCAAGGAATTCTTTACGTTTTACTTTTCGTCTCATTTTTATACTTTTCAAATTATTCATTTAGTTTTAATTTACGTCACATTTTAAAAAAATCACTTTTTGCACTCTTCTAAATCTTTTTGTTAATTTCATTACTATTTTTTAATTTCTCAATCCATCTCCTTGTGGAATCGACACTCTAAAGTTATACTACAAACGACCGCATTATTCTTTGGGTGTAATCAAATTTTGGCGCTGTTGTCGGAGAGATGATAGAAGAATTTGTAGTTTTTTTTTAATAGTTTGTAAAAAACGGTAACTCCATTCCTTTTTAGCTTTCTACATCTTTATTGTATTTTATTTTATTTTTACTAAACACCATAGATGTTATGTCACAATTTATCTTCTGGCTAGATGCTATCTCATAGATGCCTAGCTTCTGTTGGAGATTTAAACATGCTTACAAATTAGCTCTACAAAATAGAACATAACGCAGTGGCAGAGACACCAGTTGATTTACAAATTGAAAGTGATGCTTTGCTTGTAGTAGAAAAATTGAGCAAGGTTGGACCATCATCAACTCTGTGGGGTAGCATTGTCCAATAAGTCAATGATCTAATCAACAACCACTTTAATTGGTGCTAAATATAGAGGTTGTGAAGCTAATGGCGTAGCACATGCATTGACCAAATTTGCCTGGCATCTTGATGATGTAGCACTTTGGTGGAATTCAATTCCAAACTGTATTTTCCAAACTATTTGGGTCTATATATCTTTGTAATGTTTGATTGATAAATAAAAGTGTTCATTTGTTATAGAAAAAATATTTTAGAAGAAGTTTGGATAGCGAGTTGAATTGAGATGACATAAGATAAAATAAAAATTGAATAAAATATTAGAACGGTCTTACACGTCTCGATTGGGACTCTTTTTTAGTTTTTAGTTTTTTTTTTACTTTATAATTAAGTAAGTGTTTTTAAATAATATTGTATTTTTTTAAAAATGTTTTCATATATTAAAAAAATAATGGAAAAAATTGTTTTTTTAAACATATTTTTTAACATCTTAAAACATTTTAAAAAAATCATAACATTATTTAAAAACGCATATTTATTTATAAAGTAAAAGAATTAAAAAAAATCTCAATCGAGATCCCAAATAGAGATAAATAATATTTTCCAAAATATTATTATAACCTTTTTGAATTTTTAAAAAATTAAAATAAGTTAAGATTATTTCTAAATCCAAATAGTACTAAGGCCCATTTGGAACTTAGAAGATGCTAAAATCAAGTCAGTTCAATTTAATTTTAAGTTGAGTCTAAATTTCAAATATCTAACTCCCAAATTATTAAATATTATTCAATTCAAAATCTCTTTACACGTGATACTCACTATATTTTTCAATTCAATATTTATTTATACAAGAGATTCATATTTTTTTTTCAACTTCAAATAAATATATTTAAATTTATTTTTATATTTAAATACATCTAAACTCATTTTAGATTCATCTCATAAAACTTATTTTACTATTTTAACTCACTATTATTTATAAATAACTCAACTCAATATCACGTTTTACTTGTGCGTCTTTTCAAAATCTTGGTTTCAGTTGCTAGAAAAAATCGTAGTTCCAGCTTGTATGATTAATATATGTCTGGTGAATAATATTTTTTTTTTAGTTATAAAACTAAAATAAAAATTACTATTGTAAGAGAAAATATTTGGAACTATTTATTTTTCAAGAACTTAATTTTCGCTCTTCCTTTCTTTCTTCGTTTATTTATATTTCTGTATACATATAAACTGAAACTAAAACTGAAATTGAAATTCTTTATTTATAGAAATTTTGAGATGGAGAGAGAGGATGAGTCATTCAAACAAAAAAATAGAGTGGGGGCAACTTGAAGAAAAGAGAGCAAAGAGAAGAGATTCACATGGGCATGAGACGTTATTCATTACCTCTTCGTGATTGATTTTATAATATATATATTTTTTTTTTGTTATAAACGAATGTCGGCAGCCGCCCCCCTGTCCCACCACTAAATTATGTGAATGACCCCACCACTATTATTTTAAATCTGCATAGTGACTTGCATAGTGACTTGCATAGTAACTTGCATAGTAATTTCAACGCCTATAAATATGGGTTTCAGTTGTAATGAAATTCATAAGAAAAAATAGAGAGAGAAAGAAAGCTTCAGTTCTTAAGAGTTTCAGAGAGAATTTCTTATTTCTCTTTTGCAATAGTAGTTTCTTTTTTTAAGTTTCATAACACGTTATCAGCACGACGGTTCTGCCAATTCTGAATCTAGTGGCCTTATTCCTCTGTAAGTTTTTCAATATATTATTTGAAATCTTTGATACATTTTATTGATGATTATCTGTGTGAATTTATAAATATATTTTCTGAGATACGCATATTTATTATTTATATGTGTAGAAAATGGCAAATCTTACAAAATTGGAATTTGTTGCTCTTGATATATCTGGGAAAAACTATTTATCCTGGATACTTGATGCTGAAATACATCTTGATGCAATGAACCTGGGAGAAAATATTAAAGAAGGAAATCCAGCATCCCTGCAGGAACGTGCTAAAACAATGATTTTCCTTCGCCACTATCTTCATGAAGAATTGAAAACTGAATATCTCACTGTAAAAGATCCCTATATTTTGTGGAACAATTTAAGGGAGAGGTATGAACACCAGAAGACTGTCATCCTCCCAAGAGCTCGTTCTCAATGGATGCACCTGAGGTTGCAAGATTTTAAAAATGTTAGTAGGTATAATTCCGCACTTTTTAAAATAAGCTCAGTATTAAAATTATGCGGTGAGAAAATCACCGATGAAGATATGCTAGAGAAGACTTTTACTACATTTCATGCCTCGAATGTGTTCCTGCAGCAGCAGTATCGAGAGAGAAAGTTCAAGAAATATTCTGAACTTATATCATGTCTTCTAGTAGCTGAGCAGAATAATGAGCTCTTATTAGAAATCCACCAGTCACGCACTACTGGCTCAATATCATTCCCTGAAGTGAATGGTAATAGGTTTGCATCATTCCCAGAAGTGAATGGTGCATCCTTTAGAAGAAATCGGAGGCGTGGACGTGGTAGGAGAAATTATAGAAATGTTGGTCCCAGGAGTGACAACATTAAAAGGGATTATAATATACCATATTACCAGAAGTGGTACAATTCAAAGAGGGGTAAAAATCCTCAGAATAATTCTTCAAAGAAAAATGAAGAGGTGTGCCATAGATGTGGAATGACTGGACATTGGTCACGTACCTGTCGTACGGCCAGGCACTTAGCTGATTTATATCAAGCTTCTATTAAAGGAAAGAATAAAGTGCATGAAACAAATTTAGTAGAACCATCAGATGATTTATTAGATTCAGTGGATGTAGACGTTACTCATCTTGATGTATCTGATTTCTTTAATCATCCTGATGGTAGTATTGAACACTTAATTGGAGATGGAAGTGTTCCACTCAATTAATGTATTTTCTTTCTATCAGTAATAAAAGTTTTGTATATTTTATAGAATCATGGATCACATTGATGAGCTTTTTATCTCTGAGTTGAATGATAAAGATATATGTCTGGCTGACAGTGCTACAACTCACACAATTCTCAAAGAAAAGAAATATTTTCAAAATCTAACACTAAGTAAAGCCTATGTCCATACCATATCAGGTTCATCGAATTTAATTGAGGGCTCCGGAAGAGCTTATATTGTGTTGCCTAATAGCACCAAATTTTGTATTGATGATGCTCTATTCTCTTCACAATCCAGAAGAAATTTATTGAGTTTCAAAGATATACGTCGTAATGATTATCATATTGAAACGACCAATGAAGGCAGTAAAGAGCATCTTCTTATTACTAAAACAGTATCGGGCCAGAAGCTCGTATTAGAAAAACTGTCTGCTCTATGTTCTGGATTGTATTATACAAAAATGAGAACAATTGAATCATATGTGGTAATGCACCAGAAGTGCATTGACCCTAAAGTATTTATGACTTGGCATGATCGCCTTGGGCATCCGGGTTCTATAATGATGAGACGAATTATTGAAAATTCGCATGGGCATCCCTTAAAGAATCAAAAGATATTTCTACCCAATGAATCTCCGTGCTCTGCATGTTCTCAAGGTAAGTTAATTATTAGACCATCTCCCTCAAAAGTCATTGTTGAATCTCCATCCTTTTTACAAAGGATTCACGGAGATATATGTGGGCCTAGTCATCTATCAAGTGGACCATTTAGATATTTTATGGTTCTAATTGATGCATCTAGTCGATGGTCACATGTTTGTCTTCTTTCCACTAGAAATGTTGCATTTGCTAGACTTCTTACTCAGATAATTAAACTACGAGCACAATTTCCTGAGTATCCAATTAAGACCATTCGATTGGATAATGCAGGTGAATTTTCATCTCAAGTTTTTGATGATTATTGCATGTCAATAGGAATAGATGTTGAACATCCTGTTGCCCATACACACACACAAAACGGTTTAGCGTCTTTGATCAAAAGGCTTCAACTAATCGCTAGACCTTTACTTATGAAATCAAGACTACCTATTTCTGTTTGGGGACATGCTATACTTCATGCAGCATCTCTAATTTGCATTAGACCATCTACATATCATAAATATTCTCCATTACAGCTTGCATTTGGTGAACAACCAAATATTTCTCATCTTCGTACTTTTGGATGTGCTGTATATGTTCCAATTGCACCTCCACAACGTACAAAAATGGGCCCTCAACGTAGACTTGGGATATATGTTGGTTTTGATTCTCCATCTATTATTAGATACCTTGAACCCCTTACAGGGGATATGTTTAAAGCACGTTTTGAGGATTGTCATTTTGACGAATCAAATTTTCCGTTAATGGGTAAAGAAAAGTCGGTGCCTGAAGCACGACAAGATATTACTTGGGATAATAAGACCCTGTCTCATTTTGATCCTCCTACAAATGAATGTAAACGGGAAGTTCAAAGGATTATTCATTTGCAAAATGTTACAAATCAGTTACCGGATGTATTTACTGACACTAAAGGTGTAGTAAAATCTTATATTCCTGCTGTTAATACTCCAGCAAGGATTGAAGTCCCTGAAGGACAAATTGTCAAAGCAGCAATAGGTGAATCTAAAATACGCCTGAAGCGTGGAAGACCTATTGGTGCAAAAGACAAAATTCCCAGAAGGAAAAGAATACAAAATGAATTTGGTGTTCCTGAAGAACACGTACCCACAATACAGGCCACAAATATAATTGGTGCTCCTAAAGAGCTTAAATCTTCTATTCCAGAACCTCCTGAAGAGGAAACTCTTGAAGAGTATAAATCTCCTAAAAAGGGACCTCCTGAAGAGGTGTGTCATGAAATGTTTTCCCCTGAAGAGGAACAGGTACCTGAAAATAATGAGATCTCAATACATTTCATGAAAACTGGAGAAATTCTGGATAGAAATAAAACTTTTGTCGACAACATATTTTCATATAAAATGGCCATTGACATTACCAGAAGTAATGAAGAAAGTGAGCCAAAAAGCGTCGAAGAATGTCGACGTAGAAATGATTGGCCAAAATGGAAAACAGCTATTGAAGCTGAATTAAATTCGCTAGAAAACGAGAAGTATTTGGACCTGTTGTCCAAACACTAAAGGGTGTAATGCCTGTTGGATATAAGTGGGTATTTGTACGAAAACGTAATGAGAAAAATGAAATTGTGCGATACAAAGCACGGCTTGTCACACAAGGTTTCCTGCAGAAACCCGGGATTGATTATGAAGAAACATACTCTCCCGTTATGGATGCAATCACATTTAGATTTTTGATTAGTCTGGTTGTTACAAAAGGATTAGAAATGCGGTTGATGGATGTGGTCACTGCATATTTATATGGATCCTTAGACCATGACATATATATGAAAATCCCTGAAGGATATAAGATGCCTGAAGCATCTACAAGTACATCTAGAAATATATACTCAATCAGACTACAAAGATCTTTATATGGGTTGAAGCAATCCGGACGCATGTGGTATAATCGCTTAAGCGAATATCTATTGAAAGAAGGATTTGAGAATAATCTTATATGCCCATGTGTTTTTATTAAGAAATCAGAATCCGGATTTGTCATTATTGCGGTTTATGTTAATGATTTAAATATTGTGGGAACTCCTGAAGAGATCTTAAAAACCGCTATATATTTAAAAAATGAATTTGAAATGAAAGATCTTGGCAAAACAAAACTTTGGCTCGGCCTACAGCTTGAGCACTTGCCAAATGGAATTTTTATTTATCAGTCCATGTATACTGAGAAAGTCCTAAAGCATTTTTATATGGACAAATCTCATCCCCTGAGTACTCCAATGATTGTTCGAACACTTGATGTGAAGAAAGATCCATTCCGTCCTTGTGATAACGATGAAGAAATTCTTGGTCCTGAAGTACCATATCTCAGTGCAATTGGAGCTTTGATGTATCTTGCAAATTGCACTCGACCAGATATTACATTCTCAGTTAATCTGCTTGCAAGATATAGTTCTACACCAACTCGAAGGCATTGGAATGGCATTAAACATGTCCTTCGTTACCTTCATGGTACGGTTGATATGAGATTATTTTATCAAAGTGGTTCAAGTCCAGAATTGATTGGGTATGCAGATGCAGGTTATCTTTCAGACCCACATAGAAGTAGATCTCAAACTGGATATTTATTTACTTATGGAGATACTGCCATATCATGGAGATCTGTTAAGCAGACACTATCTGCTACTTCTTCAAATCACTCAGAAATCATTGCTATTCATGAAGCAAGTCGAGAGTGTATTTGGTTGAGATCAGTTATTCAACATATCCAGGAAAAGTGTGGACTTCCTATGATCGATAATAGCCCAACAATCTTATATGAAGATAATACTCCTTGTATCACTCAAATCAGAGGAGGATATATCAAAGGTGACAGAACCAAACATATTTCATCGAAATTCTTTTATACTCATGAACTTCAAGAAAAATGTGAAATTGATGTCAAGCAGATACGATCTAGTGATAATCTGGCAGATTTATTCACAAAGGCGTTACCAACTTCCACATTCAAGAAGATTGTGCATAACATTGGAATGCGAAGACTCAAAGATCTTTTGTCATGCACCTTTTAGGGGGAGTAAATGTGCTGATTGTACTCTTTTTCCTTCGCTGAGGTTTTGTCCCACTGGGTTTTCCTCTGCAAGGTTTTAATGAGGCAATCTTAAAGCACTTGTGGATACATAAGAAGACTGTACTCTTTTTCCTTCGCCATTGGTTTTTCTTCCCACTGGGTTTTTACTTGGCAAGATTTTAACGAGGCAGATTCTTTATGGGTGGTCATTCAAGGGGGAGTGTTATAAACGAACGTCGGCAGCCGCCCCCCTGTCCCACCACTAAATTATGTGAATGATCCCTCCACTATTATTTTAAATCTGCATAGTGACTTGCATAGTAACTTGCATAGTAATTTCAACGCCTATAAATATGGGTTTCAGTTGTAATGAAATTCATAAGAAAAAATAGAGAGAGAAAGAAAGTTTCAGTTCTTAAGAGTTTCAGAAAAAATTTATTATTTCTCTTTTGTAATAGTAGTTCCTTTTTTTAAGTTTCATAATATTTTTCTTGTTTTGAGGGGTTGAATTTTCTGAAAATATTTTAAAATTGAAAGGGAAATGGAGTGGGAGCCGCAATACGAGCAAAGCTAGGGCACGGCGAGAAAGCCAATAGGATTTGCGGGTGAAACAGATTTGCGGGTGAAACAGAATGTGAGCCCCAGGGTGACGTGCCTTGTCGGCACGCTCTCTGGGTCTGCGTTGGGCGATTCAAATCTCAAAGTTGCTGGCTGGCATCGATGGGACCTGGCACTTATTCTTGATGGGTGTAACAGATTGCTGGCCACGTGGTCAAAGACAGCTTGGTGTCAATTCTGGACCGTTGGACTTTAAACTTCCTAAATGCTGGTTGACTAGTTGGCTTCTTGTTGGCTTGGACTTCGCCGCTCGATCGGTGATATTTACAGTTTTACAATCAATAAATTTCGTTAATTTTTCTAAATATATAACTAAATCGAAAATTAAGTTTCTAATAATAAATCAAAAATCGGTACTAAATTTACCGATCCTAAAATTATATATTACATTGCTGCACTTAAATTGTTGATGGACATAAAAGTCATGGTGACTAAACAAATTTAGGTCAATTTGAGTTTTCTTAAAACAAGTTTTAATCATGGTATAATAGTCTAAACTTATTAAAGCTTCATTTATTTTTATAAATAAGATAAAATGAGATAAAATGAAATAAAATAAAATGAGATAAAAAATAAAAAATAAATAAATTATTACTATACATTTTTTTAATATTATTTTTATTTTAAAATTTGAAAAAATTAAATAATTTGTTTTATTTTATATGAGGATTTAAAAAATTATAGTGGTTAGATAAATTGAGATGATATGATATAAAAATATTTATGAAAACGAAGAAGACTTGAAAATATTACTATTTACAATATTAGAAGGGGGCCTTTGCCACTATTAAAATTTATAGTACATTGTGGGCTCGAAATTAGAAGAATGCTTCCATAGGCTTGATTGGAAGCTGCTCATTGTGTTAAATTGTGCGCATATTAATTTTAAAATTTAACAATTTTTTTTTGCTCATCTTTCTTCAAACCGTAAAGTAAAGTAATATTGGGGAGAGACAAATTATATATCCTGAAGTAGAAAATGATGGACTTAAAAAGATAATTAACTCATTCCAACTGAGATAGAAATTTGGGGGGAGACAAATTAAAAAAGGCATCAAATTGGATTCTGCTTTAAGAATTATTCCAACCGTAAAGTAATATATTTAAACCCTAACTACATGCCAATGAAATATAACACGAAATCGGACATTAAAAACTCACATATATAAATGATTCACTCCCTGCATTTGCCTTAAAACCGTTAGCCATGGCCACACCATTTACGGCCAAAGTCAGAGGTTGAGATTTGCTAGATTTATCGCGGCCACACGCACTAGAATCATGCACCCTGCAAACATTGAGACCAGTAGAAACCTCAGATGGATGGATTATACGAATAAAATAAAGGGGATCGATTGGGTCTCATGAATATCGGCTTAGAGGGTAGAAAATGATAAGCTCCAGTGGGGAAAGGCCTCTACAATGCTTATGGAAGTGTCGGCTGGAATTTTTTTATGGTGACAAGTAATGGCGACGGTGGCTGGGTTCAGGCAGTTTACGGTGGTGGAGGGGCTAGGGCATTGAGCGTGAAAGAGTTGTGCTTTCGTAGGAGACTCTATTTCGCGAGACCAAAAAGAGCCGAGGAGAGAGAATGCTAGTTGAGAGACTTTAATTACTTTATTCTGCCCAAAGATAAAAATGCCGAAAATCATATGTCAGTAGGCCAAAAATTGGGTATTTCCTGCGTGAGCTATGTCATTGGAAATAAATTTGGCAGGAAAAACTAATATTTTTTGTAGTGAAAGTTGCTTAGCAAAGTGCATTGTCCAATCTTTGATAACCCGAATTTTTTTTTTCTTTTTAAATTTTCATGCTTAGCATGATTATGTTTTCTTTAGAACTATCTTAGTAATTCTTTGAAATTTTTTAGAAATATATGTATATATGTTTGAAGAACCAATGGAGATACTTGGCACAAAGGGAAATGGACTTGCCTTATGCAAAGTTAGCTACAGTTTGGAGGAAGAATAAACTTAGATTTTTGTCTTTTCATTACTATATGTTAGTCCATTTCTTTTGAAAGGAAAATTGATTAAAAAGCAAGTGATAATTGGAGATAAACAAAAGGTTTCTAAAAGGTAGTTACGGTTTGATATGTTTGATATTTTTTTTATTTTTTTTTTCTACATTAAGATTCAACTTTTGAGAGGTGGTGACAAGTGGAAGTGGGAGAGAGAGAGAGAGATAAGTAAAATTTAGACATTTTTCTTTTGGAAATGTCGGATGAGGTGGAAATGGAAATAGAAATAGCCAAAAATCACTTTGTCATATATCACATGTGCAATATTTCAAGATATGGATGATGATTTGATATTTGCCAAACTTTGTCATCTTCTATACAAAGGAAATATGTGACTTGTATGTTTTCTAGAAACTCAAAGCATAGGAGATTAAGTTAGAAAGTCAATAATATGAAAGTTTTAGTCAAACAAGTAAAGAACTTTGAAGGAATATTCTCACTCAATGGAGGCAATCGGATTGAGCAATTTGATAAGTGTAAACCGACTTATACCTTTGTCTTTTGTTACTATATGTTAGTTTATTTCTTGGAAAAGATACTAGACAAGTGGTAGGTATTGATTAGAAGAAGAAACTTAGACTTTTCCTTGATCCAATTTCGGCTAAAATAGAAATAAGATGGGGGGGAGGAGCTAGCCCAATGAATTTCTTGTCATATCTTCTAGAAATTTTCAAGATTAGATAAGATTATGGTCATGTCACGCCACCTAAGTCTAAAGTGATATGAGTGCCCTAAGATCCTTAATGGACAGTTGCTTATTTTAGATAAAATTTCAAAACATTAGTCATTTCTTTTTCTCCAAAGTGTCAACTGACACCTTTGCACACACTCATCCCTTTCTTTTGAAGCTCTCAGCCAAAGACCTTTCCATCATCTCTCCATCACTTTTCTTCCTTCTCTCCACCTTCCAAACACTTCTCTCTAGCTTACTTGTGAAGATTTCTTCAAGGAATTAGTGAAAGCCTTCTCTTCCACAAGATTTCTTTAGTTGAGCTCTTGGAAAGTTGTAAGTGTTATTATAACTTAATTTTAAATTTTTTTTATATATATACTTGATGAACTTGTTATTTAATGGTTTACTTGTTATTTGGTTGTTTGAAGAATATCTTTATCATTAGTGATTGATAAGTAGTCCAAGAATATCTTATATTAATATTTGATTGATAAGTGTTTAGGTTTTAATCTCCTTATGCTTATCTAAGGTGATACTTTAAGATTTGGTTTAAGAGATATTTTAAAGATATATGATGAAAAGTTTGAGGAAAGAAGTCAAGGTATAAAGTGGAGAATTTTGGAATAAGGCTTCAAGGGATGTCATGATATGTTTAAAGACTAGGAATTGAAATTTTAAGGTTTAAAGTTCTCGGCTATAGAGTAATTTTGGGAAAAACACTAGGTTTTTGTTTTCTTATAGATGACATGATTATAAACTAGATTTTTAGTGAAAATAGGAAATTATACCCTTTGAATTTGAGCAATAGTTAGAGATGTGTGATTGGTTTGAAATGAAGAATAGATGATGAAGAGGAATTGAGGAAAATAATTTTGTAAACCTTGATAAAGCTTTCGGCATAGACTATTTTAAGGCTAAGATTTAATTATTTTATCTTCCTCTTTAATGGAATGTGTGTGATTTATTTGAAAAGATTTATAAGCACACATTTAGCATGTATATGTTAGGATTTGGTAAATGCATGCGTTATACGTCACATGAATAATGCATTATGCATGAAAAAGTCCAAGTTTGTATACATTTTTGTGAAAAGTCCCATGATTTGAGTTACCATGATTTTTCAAAGAAAACAAGAACAAGAATAAGAAAAGAATAAAAAAAATGAAAAGTCATATTACGATGGTGAACGCAATTCGATTTACCAAATGACTGATATACCGACAGTGAAGACATTTTGATCTGCCGTAAAAAAATGAGATGTTACATTATGACGGTAAATGCAATTCAATCTGTCATATGACTAAAGTAACCAAGAAAGTTGATGGCAAAGACGATTCAATCATCCATCATGCTAAGAAATTTGACGATAAAGGTGTTTCGATCTGTCGTCTTGATTAAGAAAAAGTCATATCAAGACGGTGAAGGTGATTTGATCTGCCAGATGACTAAAATGAACAAAGGAAACCCAACGGTGAAGGCGATTCGATCTGTCATTGTGTTTAAGAAAATGACAATGAAGGCGATTCGATCTATTGTCATTTCAATAATGATAAGAATGTGGATAAAAACATGTAACATTAAGAGTTTTTCGAAAGAATATGGCATTTATACTAAAAGTTTTGTTAAGTATCAAAGAAAGTCTTTTCATAAGAACATAACATTGTTTTTTAAAGTGCATCATGTATTAGTTATCTCATGAGTCATGTGATTATAGAATATACATTTGTTTATCTATATATATATATTAACAATGCTTTTATTATTCCTTTTGGAATGATAAAGAGATGGCAGGTCATTTACATGACCACCTTTTGAGTAACGTGTGATAGGATGCAACGGAGTCGTCGGAAAGACGATGACCTGTGGGATGCTGCGTAGTTTTGAGACCAGATGACTCTTGTCTCTAGACAGCATTTATGCAATGCCAATAGGGATAAAACGCTGCCAAGGAGAAAAGATCAGCATGCGCCAACTTTGGTTCAGTCCTAATTATAAAGAAGTAAAGAAAAAACCCTTATAGTGAGTTAATGGATATTTGTATCAAATAGTGATGTTATGATATGTATATTATATTGGGAAACATGAACCTGTACTGGTACTGTATCTTTATGTATATTATGAATTTATGGGTTTAATGTGGTTTACCATGTGACTACTTGCAAAATTTTACTATTTTGCCTATTTTAAATAATTGACCTTATTCTGCTACGATACGTCTGGCATATCATTAGTAAGCTTAGATGTATGTATAATAACTTTAACATGTACGAGGGTATATAGCCTAGTGTTACCTATTACAACGTTTCAATTTATGTTAAATCTCAAACATAGATTGGGGTGTCACACAATCTATTGATGACTTTGCTTTTTTGATTGCTTAAACTATATGTTTGGAGTCTCCTTCAATGACGATCTGTTTTAACCTTATGCTTTTGGCCTCTTGAACTGCTAGCAGTGCAGCTGTATTTCTCCAACATTTAGATTGGTGCTATGGATGAGATTTATTTGATTTCTGCATATGGTAGCTATGGTGCTCCCATTGTTTCTAACTGCCACATCAAATGAAAGTTAATGTGCAATGCTTCAATAGAAGACCCAATATACTAAATGGCCTATATTCTAGAATAACTAGTCAATTGTAACAACCCGACCCAAATATTATTAGGGACTAACGCAAATAATATATTCATTTGATTTATTATATTATTGTATAATTTTCTTGTTATTATTAGTATTATTTGGCTTATCAAATTCTATGGTATTAATAAATTATTTATATTTTAAACATGAATTTTATTATAACTATTGTTTTAAGTTATTTATATAATATTTTTTCCTAATTACGTTTAAATATTTTGCGACCTTCTATCGACTCTCACATCTTTATCTACTCGAAGTATGAATATCAAAATCTTCATTTTTGCTCTACGTATTTTTCTATTACGTTAGTTTTCCTTTCATCTTCTTAGAATAGATTTCTTAGTGATATCTTTGTAACCAACTTAAGCCACATTTCTGGGCTTGAATTGAATCACCTTCTTTTGGTAGCTGACGTACTCCCATAAAAGCAAACCCTACACAACTCCTATACATACCCACAAAGCCATGCACTTGCACATTCCTACTTGCACGACAACAACTTATTTAGAGGATATACTCCATCGTTATATAATGCATGTTTGAGATTTTGGTAGAAAATATAGTTTATACCTTTAGAACTTATAACTTATAAATTAAATAATAAGCTCTATTATTTAGAAATTGTTTACTATTTGGTATATATCTATCTAAAATGTTTTTAAATTTAGTTACAATAATTTTTTCAAAATATATAATTAAACGTTGGAGTTTTTTTTATAAAAGCTCTAATTTGATACTTTTTTTAAAAACTGACTTTCAAATTTTATAATTGACTAAAATACTTTTTATAAAAGTTATCAAACATGTTATTTTTTCTTTAAAAGTGTTTCTAACTGTTTAAAACCAATTTTTAAGTTTCGAAACATGATGAGAATACAAAATGTCATATTTTTATCCCTTAATATTTAATATTTTATACTTATTTGATGTCTAAATGTACTTATTATTTTTATATTTTGATTTAGGATACAAATAGAGGTGTTAAATGCAAAACAAAACTAATTGGGTGATTTTGGATAGTTTCAATATCGCTTTATAATCTGGGCATAACTCTATCTTCTAAGTTTCGATTGAAATGATTCAAACTGATATGAAACATCAAGAAAAAGATCTACAACTTTCATGTTTTAACTTTTGAGATATGCTGGCTGAATCAAAGTCTAAATCGAAATAGAAGTCGATGCACCTGCACTATTGACGTTCCATTTTATAATGCTGAATGAAAAGATATGTGAAGATATAAAGCCATTTGAAAGTCTAAATTCAAATTCAAAAAGAAGTTGTCAAGAACGGATAATTCAAATTCAAATTCAAATTCACGTGCATGAAAAGGCATGAAAAATAATCCAAAATTTAAATGAAGTCTATCTTATCCAAATCATATCTAAAGAACTAGTGAAGGGAGGAGACTTATATATATATATATATATATATATCTAGTTTTAAAGGAGAGCCCGTCCCCAACCATTTTTCTTCCTTTTTTCGAACTTTGCCTTTTTAGTTTTCATCATGGACCTGTGTAGCTAAACTTTTATAATTGGTCGGAGGAAACGAAAACCTCGAAATCGATATAACTGTGAGATCTAATGTGTTTTTATTGTTCAATTTATGCTTTCAGTATCAGATGTTCTTTTGTACCTATTTTCCTGATTATTTCGTTTAATTACTAGGAGGTTTCCTAGTTTATTATTCGTTACAATCTACAGCTAGGTTAGATATTGATGAGTGCACAAAAATGCACTCTAAATACTCTATTTAAATACTAAAATAAATGAGAAAATAATGAATATAATTCATGTTATTAAAATTAATGGTCATTTATCTTGAGATAGATATAAGCATGATTTAATATATTGATGAGAATATAAAATGCCATATTTTCCTCTCTTAATGTTTAATACTTTATTCTTATTTGATACCTAAATATACTCATTATTCTTATATTTTGATTTAGGTCACAAATAGAGGCATTAGGAGCAAATGAAGATAATTGCAGAATTTTAGACAGTTCTGACATCTTTTCGTAATATGGACATAACTCTCTCATCCAATCTCCGATTGAGCTGATTTAAGATGATCTAGAACCAAAAGAGAAATATATATAACTTTTATGTTTTATGTTTGAAGAGATATCCACTCAATCTAAGACAAAATCGACCATCAAGTGGACGCACCTGCACTTGACATTTCTGGATATTTTTCAGCCACTTGCATCAAATCCAAATGTCATCATAATATTTTCCAGCAAGCACTCCTACACCAACTTGGAAATTCAATGATCAATTCATATGCAAGATGAAGTGCACTCAAGTTTCTTCAAAACAAATTATTTGACCACAAGATATTAAGTCATACAAGACAACTAATGGATAGAGAAGCAAAATTGAAACACTCAACTTACAAGCAAAATCCAGCTCATGCATAGTGGGAAAACAAATGATCAAAATGACAACTCACAAATCACTTGGATTCAAGAATGGCACATGGCAAAACAAGTTGAAATTGTGATGAATTTGTCATGACAACTTGCATGAAGGATGCTTATAAATAAAAGGGAGGGGTGTGTGTTCTAAGACCATGCTTAGTGTGCTTGGATGCCTTGGAAGATACATTGTTTTTGAGAGCTTGAGAAAAGAAAAGAAAAACCAAAGAAGAGAGAAGAAAATAATGGTTGGCTCTTCCATATTATCCCTTAGAGAATTTTTGTTGCATATTTTCAATATGTGTAACTAATTTTCTAGTAGAGTTAGGGATGAATTTGTATATATGATGGTATTTGTAATTGTTTTTGATTCATATATGTGTTCTTCAAATATTAAACTCTTTTGTTTAGTCATTCGAAATTTATTATAAATGTTTTCGTCACCAAATAATCTTAGAATTTATTTCATATATAGATTCAGTCATGTTTTTTCTATTGAATGCAATAATCCTTTTATTTTGTTTGGTTCAATTGGTTATCTATTTTAATTTAATTCTCTGCTGCAATATTGCTCTACGAGTATATTGTCGACGTTGAATTTCTTTAATATCGATAACAATTCCTGTTCTTATATTGTGACGAATGATTTTTCGAAAGATTACATTTGATTTAAATCTGGTTATTAATGTTTTATTTTCCGATTGAAAATTTGGACATAGAATTTTCAATTGAGTTATTAATGAATCGAAAATAATTAAAATACCAATTATATACAAAGGATTCCCGATGCTCTACTTTTTGTCTCATTTTTATACTATTCAAATTACTCATTTAGTTTTAATTTACGTCACACTCTAAAATTTACTTTTCGCACTCATCTAGATCTTTTTGTTAATTTCGTTACTGTTCTTCAATTTCTCAATCCATCTCCCAGTGGAATCGACACCCCAAAACTATACTGCAAACAACAGTGTTATTCTTTGGGCGTAATCAAATATCAAATCCGTAATTGTTTAGTCCATCTAATCTATGAGGCAATTAAGATTTAATGATTTACTGAATCAGAAATTATAGATCTTAAAAAGAACACTCACCTAAATTAAATGCAACCGCTTATGCTTGTATTGTTTAGTTTCATCGATCTCTCTAATTCTTATGGTTGCTATTAGATTAAACCCTTAGCTAGGACTATAAATGAACCAGACAACTCGACAACCCGCTCGGTACTCGCTCGGTTAAATTCGAATCGAACTCGACTCGTGAAAAAAAAAAGCTCCCTCATGAAAGCAGATACCTGATCGATTAATAATGATACATATTCGAAAAAACTCGACTCGACTCGGCTAAGGCTCATTAAGGCACGCTCGTTTATGCTCGAGTCAACTCGTTAACTCGACTCGATTAAAATTCATTTATATATTGATAAATATATACACACATATATATGTTATATATATATATTGCTAATAATATAAGTATAGCATTTTTATAATTAAATATGTAATATGTGATCTTATTACTTATATCTATAGGATGAATATACTTCATAGTTATGTTTTATAATTTGTACAATAATTAGTTTATAAAATTTAATAATTTTATATACTAGTACGTGGGAAACATGTAAAATATGTATATGCTATCATATTATAAATAATATATATACATATAAAGTATTATTATAAATAAATATCAACTACTTAGATATTAAATATTAATATTTTATTAGTTATTTATTTATTTTTAAAATTTGTTCAAAAAATTAAAAAAAAAAATAAAGCTTAAGCTCGAGCTAGAATTAGAAGTTTAGTTTATCGAGTCGAGTTCGAATAAAGAATAAATAAAAACTCTAGATCGAGCTCGAGCTCCAGTTTGAGTATTTTGAGTTGAGCTTGAACTTAGCAAGTTAAAACTCGGCTTGATTACAGCCCTACCCTTAGCGCTTGTCTTGGGTTGTTTAGTAGTTAGGGTTAATAAGATCACTTGCTTTCTTATTAACTACGACTAAGAAGAGATAGAAAAATAGTTTCAATGGTGAATATTTAAAGTATTAATTAATATATATTTGCATTGATGATCAGTTGTAAAATTTTGATGTGGATGTTGACTTAAACCAAGGTTTATTCTTTTGATTGATTTCGATACTTTAAATTGAATTGTTCCTTAGTTGTTTTTATTTTTCTTGAAATTATTTTCGTTATACTCAAACCCCTCATCCTTGTTTAAGTAGTATAAAATTAGGCTAAATACTCTTTGTGGGAATGATCCTTACTTGCACTATTACATATATATTTTTTATGAGTATAGGTTTTATTTTTGGTTACCTGCGACAGCATACCAAATTTTTCCGCTGTTGTCGGATTCTAGTTGATTTTTGTGTTTTTTGTGATCCTTATTTAGTTTTTGAAAATTAAAAAAAAAATTGAAAAAAAAATCGAATTAGTATTCGATAGTTATTTTTATTGATTTTCATTACTCTAGGTTTTTCCTGATTTCTTATTTTTTTTTCATGGTTTATTAGAGTTTCCTTGATTGTTCATGATTGTAACTCAATCTTCAAATCAAGATAATTTTCAGGGCGATCCAGAATTAGAGAAAACTTTGGACAGGTTAAAGAAGGAAGCTCGGAGAAATTTTTAAGAGAACGATCTGACTCTTGATTCCTTATTTGCTAGCGATGTTGATTTAGAAGATGAATAAATCATGGCTGGAAATCGAACTTTGAAAGAGCTTGCTACTCCTAATTTGAATCATTAGCCTTTATGCATAATGTTCCCTACTTTAGCTGCTACTACATCTCTTGCCCACTTTTCATGGTCTTGCAGGTGAAGATCCTCACAAGCATTTAAAGGTGCTTCATGTGGTATGTGTAACGCTCCAATTATTCGCCTCAATTAAAACGTAAATTGAAGCATCCGAACAAGTTACACAAGGCTACTTATCCTACATAAACATAAGAAATAGTATGCATACATCTAAACTTACTAATTAAATGTAATGCAAAATATAGCGAAAAGAGGTAAATTTTCAATATATGCGAAGAGATCTAACTCTTACATAAATATATCACATGGCATGCTAAAACTATAACCTTCATAACTTCACATTTACAAAAACATATTGTATCCAAGATTTACATAACCCAGTTAGTTTTCTTAAAACAAAATATCGTATTGCATCGTCATCCAGTAATTTTACTATTCCACTTGATCACGTACATAAAAGATCATTTCAACTGGAGATGAGTATTCTGTAGGACCATCAAGGTACCTCAGAATCTCCTGTGATATCTGAGTCTCATTGCAATTTATCTAATCCTACAACAACATCTATCATTCTTAAGGAATGATAAATAAAACTCAAAAGAGTGAAATTTTCAAAAAATCTCAATAAGTACACAGTTAACAAAATAAAGCATAATTGATATCAGAAATTATCATACATAGCAATGATCATAGACATATAGCTTATGAACATGCTTTATAAGACTTATGCATGTTAATAACCACTTTTCTTATACAAACTTAGACCTTACTTGAACTCACCATCTTATACTTAAAACTTAGACCTTTTATCTTATTTCTTAATCTTGTGGGTCTTACGTATTTCTTATTCTCGATGGGTATTATGTATTGTCGTCCTCAACAGGTCTTACTTAGCATTACGTCCGAGCGTTATGTATCATCATCCCCCTCGTGATGAGTCTCGTGTCAATCTTTCGGGTATTACGTATCGCCGTCCCCATCGTGACACGAATAATACTTAACATAGCGGGCATTATATATCGCCGTCCCCGCTAGTCATGTCAGTCATCCTGGCGTTACGTATCGTCGTCCCCATCGTGACATAACTCTTACTTATTCTCGATAGGAGTTACCTATCGACATCCCTGTCGGCACGTCAGTCATACGGACGTTAAGTATCGTCGTCCCCCTAATGACGTGACTGATTTATTATTCTTTCTACTTGTAAAGTTTTCTTAATGTATTTTCTTATAACAGATGTCATGACTTATGATGACACATATGTGATGAAATGCAACATATACATAAACGAAGACTTATGACATGCATATTTCATGACTTGATAATTCATATAACATATAAAAATATGTAACAAGAACATATCTCATATATACATCCACATACGTCACATAAATTTCATAACGTCAAAACTTAACGAAAGATACATAAACAATTAAATAACATATCATAATATTATTAAACTAAAATTTGCCGAATGTCATAGGGGATTAAATCTTATTTATTTAACTTATTTAACTTAAATCAAGATTTACATAATTACATAGCTTAAACTTTTTTATTTGTTTCTTAAACATCTATCTTATATACATAATTTTATTATTTTATTTTATTTTATCTTTTTATCATAATAATTCTCAAAAATCCTCTTAGTAGATTTAAATTCCTAAACTTACCATACTTGTTAAAAATCTTATTCAAATAATTCATTAGAAGTTTTAAAATGAAGGAAAACACCCATTTTTAAGGGTTACTTACTCTATTTCGTTACTTATTACCAATTTCGTCATTTATATAGTTCTTATCTCTTTAA
Source organism: Platycarya strobilacea (assembly GCA_036898215.1). Taxonomy (NCBI): domain Eukaryota; kingdom Viridiplantae; phylum Streptophyta; class Magnoliopsida; order Fagales; family Juglandaceae; genus Platycarya; species Platycarya strobilacea. The sequence goes on from CM072558.1 coordinate 6,093,297, forward strand.
ACTTGAAGCACAAACATTTTATATGTATGTCTTAGATTTCCATAGCCTTTTGAATCACTCAATTTCAACATCACACTAATAAGTTAGGACCATTTTACTGTAAGATGTTAAATCTGCCAACTTAATTCCCTTGAAGTCCGAAAGTTGGTAGGGTTGTTCTATAATTTTTTTCCAAATCATGACCTCATATTTTCATATATTCCTCTTATTCCTCTTACTATATGATTATATAACATATTCATAAGGTTCTAAAATTTTTTTTAATATTTTCCCACAACAAAAATGACTCCATAAAATAAAAACATTCATGCTACTTCATAAATAATGCTTATGCTTAAACAAGCATCAAATAGGCATCAAACTAAATATATAAACTAAGCCACTTATACTACACCAAGATTATGTTAATTCGTGCAGTTCAAAATTTTTTCAAAGCTAAATTAGTAGTCTTGAATGGACCTTGCACTTCCTTTCTCTCTAAGGCTCCTACTTAACTTCCTTTTGAGGTATATGTGTTTTGGGTGAGTTTTCTTCTATTTTTCTTGATTTTCTCTCAAGGTGAACGTGAGGCCTCCCTCAAAAGAAACAAATGGAAACTTGAAGGTCTATTTATAGTGGTGAAAAGGTATTAGAAGGCTTAAGAAAAGAGAGGGCATCTCGGCACCCCTCTTTAGCCGAGTGGTGTGTTTATCTCCCCCCTAATTTGCAAGGTTATGATCATCCCTATATCTCATGATCTCCCTAGATTTTCATCCCATGGCTAGGCTTCCTCCATATCTATAATAATCTTAGATCAATGGTTTAAATTATTATAGCACATAGGTAAAAGAAATGGAACAAATCCTAGCATATCTAGGATATGCTTAAACTGGCCACTTGGCCCTAATCTTGCTCCCACGTTTTTTTTATCATATCTCCCTATTTTGACACATGTTACAGCCTTCCTATATATCTTAGAACATCTTAGAAGAATCCTCTTAAGGCTTGGCTGGCTATTGGTCAAGAATGAAGGGGTAATTTGGCTGGTTTGGTTGGTTCTCCTCCAATCAAATTTATTCCCACTTCTCTCATGGTTATGTACAAATTTTTCTTTTAAAAACTCTTGCACCACCAAATACAAACATTTTCACACATGTTTCGAAGATAAAAATGTAGAGAACCAATTAGATTGAGGCTTCTAAAGTAGATCGGTGGTTTGAACTAAGCCACTTATACTACACCAAGATTATGTTAAGTTGTGCAGTTCAAAATTTTTTCAAAGCTAAATTAGTAGTCTTGAATGGACGTTGCACTTCCTTTCTCTCTAAGGCTCCTACTTAGCTTCCTTTTGAGGTATATGTGTTTTGGGTGAGTTTTCTTCTATTTTTCTTGATTTTCTCTCATGGTGAACGTGAGGCCTCCCTCAAAAGAAAAAAATGGAAACTTGAAGGTCTATTTATAGTGGTGAAAAGGTATTAGAAGGCTTAAGAAAAGAGAGGACATCTCGGCACCCCTCTTTAGCCGAGTGCTGTGTTTATGTCCCCCCTAATTTGCAAGGTTATGATCATCCCTATATCTCATGATCTCCCTAAATTTTCATCCCATGGCTAGGATTCCTCCATATCTATAATAATCTTAGATCAATGGTTTAAATTATTATAGCACATAGGTAAAAGAAATAGAACAAATCCTAGCATATCTAGGATATGCTTAAACTGGCCACTTGGCCCTAATCTTGCTCCCACGTTTTTTTTTATCATATCTCCCTATTTTTCCACATGTTACAGCCTTCCTATATATCTTTAGAACATCTTAGAAGAATCCTCTTAAGGCTTGGCTGGCTATTGGTTAAGAATGAAGGGGTAATTTGGCTGGTTTGGTTGGTTCTCCTCCAATCAAATTTGTTCCCACTTCTCTCATGGTTATGTACAAATTTTTCTTTTAAAAACTCTTGCACCACCAAATACAAACATTTTCACACATGTTTAGAAGATAAAAATGTAGAGAACCAATTAGATTGAGGCTTCTAAAGTAGATCGGTGGTTTGATTTATTTTCGGACTTCAGTTTACGCTCAAATCAGAGCAGTCCACTTCCAGCCCAAAGAACCCATTGATCCACTTCAATTATTCAAAAACTCAAAACATAAAAGTTTCAGATCATCCTCTTAGTAATCTATAAAATTTTTAATCACCTAAATAAGAGGCCATATGAGGGAGATATCATCAATTTACCGAAACACGTCAAAACCATCCAAGAACATCCAATCTGAATTTTTAATTTGTTTTCCTTTGTTTTCTTACCCACCAAGGCTTTTAGATAAATTCTTATCAACTTGCCACATGTTCCCACATGTGTCAAGACTTCAAAAAGTTTGGTAGTCAATCATAATTTTCCTCACATGGCTAACCATAATAAAATTCCTCAAAGTTGGCTACCAATTGGACTCAACTCCGGGCTGTTCAATTCACACTAGATTGCATCCTTGATCCATTATTTATCGTCAAAATCCCAAAACATAAAAGTTTTATATATACTTCTTAAAGTTCTATAGATACTAGAATCACTTCATTTGGATCTCATATGACCAAATTATAATTTTTCTACTAAAAGTCGACAGATGGGCCCGAGAGTACCAATCCGGGCACACCAAATGTTTCACACTAAATTTACTAAATAAAATATTCTCAATCGATATATTTCTATACACTTGTCAAGATCTAAGAATAATTGAGAAAATAATTCAAAGACTTAATCTTTTTTAAAGTCCTTAGTCAATTTCAAAGTCAATACCTATATATCTCCAATTCAGATCTGCTACTTCAATCTCACTTTCGTATTTGATTAAATCTATATCTCTTAAAACTCAAAACATAATAATTTTAGATATGCCTCTTAGCTTTTCAAATCCTTTTGAATCATCTCAATCCGATATAAGATAAGTAATTTATGTCCATATTACTAAAGGAAATTGAAACTATCTAAATTAGTTTAATCCGAAAATATCATAGGGTATATCCCTTACTCATACCACTTAACTTCTTTTGTAAATTCCCTTCAATTTCCATACCATATTTAATTGAATATTCAAAAATCATATCTTCTTATTCTATATAGTGTCCCCCATAATTTTTTATTTTCAATACTGATAAAAGACTCATAAAAACTATATACATATATCAAAATTCCAAGGGTTCCCTAAAATAATCTTAAAAAAATATAATTATGTCAAATATAAAAATTAAACGGATACTTAAAAAAAATCTGGGTTATCACAGTATGCACAAGTATGAAATCCACGGAAGTGACTGAAAATCAAATTAAATTAAGAGTCTTTACTTTTTCTTTGAATGATTCGATTAAGGACTGACTCTATTATCTACCCTTCGGGAGTATCACCACATGGAGCGAGATGAAGAGGTTGTTTTTGGAAAAATATTTCTCAGCTTCGAGGGAGGCCAACATTCAAAAAGAAATTTATGGTGTAAGTCAATACAATAGAAAGTCCCTACACGAATACTGGGAACGATTTAAGAAATTATATACAAGCTGCCCCCATCATCAAATTAGTGAGAAACTACTTATCTTGTATTTCTAAGAGGGCCTTCTACCTACTGATAGGAGCATGATTGATGCTACTAGTGGAGGATCTCTAAGGGATAAAACTCTCGAGCCGGAAGAAACTTGACTGCAAATATGGCAGCCAATTTTCAACAATTTGGCACTAGACTTAACCTTCCATTTAAGCAAGTTAATGAGGTAAATATTTCCTCCATTGAAAAACAATTGCGAGTCTAACTTCTCTTATTCGTCAAATGGTTGTAGGTAATATGTAAACGGCAAAAGCTTGTGGAATTTGTTAGATAATAGAGCATCCAACCTATATGTGCCCAACTCTTCAAGAGAAGCCCATTGAGCAAGTGAATGCGACGGGTGGTTTTCCTGGACAACCGCGACGGAATTATGATCCCTATTCGAGTACATATAATCTAGGATAGAGGGATCACTCCAATCTTAGCTATGAGAATCCGCAAGTAAGCCCAAGTTTCTAACAATATAAGCAACCATACCCCCCTAGACAACAACAGAGCTGAACTTCTAATTCTAGTATGTGTTTAGAAGATATTATTAAGTTTCTTGCTACTAACACTTTGTAACTTCAACAGGAGATGAAACAACTTAACTAAGAGGCGAGGGCCACTATTCAAAGTTTGGAAAATCATATGGGTCAGATGGCAACCGCAATTAGCCAGCTTGAGGCACAAAGTTCAGGGAAATTACCCTCTCAAACGGTAGTAAATCTAAGAGAAAATGAAAGTGCAATCGTTTTAAGAAATGGTAAAGGGGTTGAGATTCTAGTAAAGGCACTCCCTGCATCGTTGAAGCAAGAAAAGGAGAAAAATGTTGTTATAGATAACAACATTCCCAATGACGATGACGAATCTAAGCAAAAGTTTCCACCTCTTTATAATATAAACCAGTATCTCCTATCTGTATTAAGTAACTAACTGGTTTAATTGACTGATTTGAGTTAACATGACTGATCTGATTGACTTAACTAACCTGACTGATTTAACTAAACTAATTGGCCAACACTCTTAACCTTGTGTGCAAGGTTGTACATTGGCCCCACGTTTCGCTGTAATAAATGGAGCCACTTATAGTACTCTAGCATATTACGTAGGACAACATTTACGTTTGTGGCTTACACATCGACTTTGATCTAATATGTATTGGTACCATGCATCTAAATAGCCATCTGAAATAACTGATTTACTGGACTAATTAACTGATACTGATTCATTGATTTTTGATCTAACTTAATTTTATACTTGCACTTAACATAACTGATGAGACTTATGCAACATGAGATGTATAATATACATACTAATATAAATATCTATAGCTCGTTAAATTTAAACATGATGCTAAATTACATGATTGTGTGTTGTGTTGTACTGAATGATATGCTTGCATAACATGAGGGGTATATGAAAAAGGCTATCAAATAACTGGCTCTACAAATAACATAATCTAACTAGGATCAAATTCACTTACCTCTTAATGTTGTTTCCTAGATTCTCCTTCAAAACTCGACATTACCTATACAAAATATAAATTGTAACTAACATTTCAGAAAATCTTGTCATACTGCTCTAGCTACTTGAAATCATATAAAGGGATAATTTAATAAATATTAATTTATACAAAGAATTACTATGAAATAATAAGGTTCAAAGTTCAAAACACATTCTAAAATATTCTACTTCGGATAATAACTTGATAATTATATAACATCTAGTTAAAAGTAAACTAAATATAAACTAGAATAATAGGCTAAAAAGTATAGGAAGAATACTTAAAAATATATTTATAAATATGCTTTAAAGCCTTTTTAAATACTACCCGATAAAGTAAATCTAAAACTAATAATTTATTTAGGTGAAACTTTGATTGAAAATATAGTGATTAGCCCCTGATGGTATTTGTAATTGTTTTTTATTCATATATGTGTTCTTCAAATATTAAACTCTTTTGTTTAGTCATTCGAAATTTATTATAAATGTTTTCGTCACCAAATAATCTTAGAATTTATTTAATTTATAGATTCAGTCATGCTTTTTCTATTAAATGCAATAATCCTTTGATTATGTTTGGTTCAATTGGTTATCTATTTTAATTTAATTCTCTGCTGCAATATTGCTCTACGAGTATATTGTCGACGTTGAATTTCTTTAATATCGATAACAATTTCTGTTCTTATATTGTGACGAATGATTTTTTGAAAGATTACATTTGATTTAAATCTGGTTATTAATGTTTTATTTTCCGATTGAAAATTTGGACATAGAATTTTCAATTGAGTTATTAATGCATCGAAAATAATTAAAATACCAATTATATACAAATGATTCCCGATGCTTTACTTTTCGCACTCATCTAAATCTTTTTGTTAATTTCGTTACTGTTCTTCAATTTCTCAATCCATCTCCCTGTGGAGTCGACACCCCAAAGCTATATTGCAAACGACCGCGTTATTCTTTGGGCGTAATCAAATTTTGGCGCCGTTGTCGGGGAGACGGTAAAAGAATTTGTAGTTTTTTTTAGTAGTTTGTAAAAAAAAAAAAAAAAAAAAAAAAAGAGAGCGGTAGCTTCGTTCATTTTCTTTTTAGCTTTCTGCATCTTTATTTTATTTTAGTTTTCTTTTCGTAATTATTTTGCATGCGCAGGTACAGAGACGCTTTTGGACGGTTTGCTAGTAGACCCGTGCTAGAATCAGATTCAGAATCTAATTTTTCTAATCGCTTGTTTGATAATTCTTCCAATTCTGACGCGATGAGTGAACACGTGGACCAACCTGTTAGAACCCTCCAAGATTATCTTCATCCCGCACGAACAGCCACACCATCCTGTATTATGTTCTCACCTAATGTTCGTCATGTAGATTTTAAAATAGGAATGATATAATTACTTCCGACTTTCCATGGTCTAGAAAATGAAAACCCCTATGTTTATATTAGGGAATTTGAGGAAGTAGTTGCAACATTTCACAGTCAAAATACCACTGACGAAACGGTAAGGCTAAAGTTCTTTCCTTTTTCTTTGAAAGATAAAGCTAAGAGTTGGTTGTACTCACTAAGACCACGGTCTATTGGAACATGGAGTGAGATGACTCAAGTGTTTTTCAATAAATACTTTCCCCAACATAAGACTAATGCTTTAAAAAGACAAATCTCTACCTTTGCACAAAAGGATAGTGAGACTTTGTACCAGTCTTGGGAAAGATTTAAAGAATTACTGAGTATGTGTCCCCACCATGGATATGAGAATTGGCGATTAGTGAGTTATTTCTATGAAGGCCTTACGCCCAGGGAACGTCAATTCGTGGAAATAATGTGCAATGGAGAATTTTTACAGAAAAATCCCGATGAGGCCATAGAGTACCTCAATGAGCTTGCTGAAAAAGCTCATACTTGGACTGGACCTAGTGGTACTGATAGCACAAACAGGTCACGACCTACAGGAAACTTGAGTGGTGGTATTTACCATCTAAGGGAGGAGGATAACCTTAAGGCTAAGGTTGAAATGCTCACCAGAGAATTAGAGTTATTGAAAACTAAAAACTCAAAACCAACACACACGGCTAATCATGCAGAATCTTTTGGGCCATGTGTTGTCTGTGGTGGGATAGATCATCATTCCCAAGAGTGTCCTACACATACTAACATGAATGGTATGTATGAGGAACAAAGTAATGCTCTAGGTATGTACAAAAAGCCCTTCACACCTTACTCTGAAACCTACAACCCAGGATGGCGTAATCATCCCAACTTCAGCTGGAAGTCTGAAAACCAGCAGCCTGCACAACTCTCTAGATCATATCCTGCACCATACCACGCACCTCAATCTTCTAGAAATTCTTTAGAAGATACTTTGCATACTTTTATTGAAATACAGGGTAAGACTAATCAAAAATTTGAATATTTGATTATGCAGGTTGTCGAAGAAAATAAGGAAATCAAGAGCCAGGTGTCTAAAATAATGAGTTCATTGACTATGAATGAGAAAGGTAAGTTTCCTTCCCAAACTCAATCTGTACCTCATGGTCAACATATGGCACAAGGAGATCTGAAGGACGTAAACGCCATTGTGACACGAAGTGGTAAGTCTCTACGTGATCCAATAATAAAAAAAAAAGATGTAGAGAAAGATCAAGATAGCAGCAGTCTTGAGCTTCCCAAAGAACTTGAGGTAACAAAACCTGAGGAACCTGCGGTAACAAAAAATCTTGGTAAGGTACCTTTTCCTCAAGCATTAAAGTCAAGCAAACAAACTCTAGATCATAACAATGATCTTTTGGAAAATCTTAGACAGGTAAAAATTAATCTTCCTCTTTTGCATGTAATTAAACAAGTTCCTACTTACGCAAAAATTCTCAAAGATTTGTGTACAGTTAAGAGGAAGCATTATGTGAAGAAGACTGCATTCTTGACAGAGCAAGTTAGTGCTCTAATTGAACAGCGGATTCCCCCTAAGTACAAGGATCCTGGATGTCCAACCATCACATGCAACATTGGCAATCATGAGCTTGGACAGGCCTTGCTAGATTTAGGGGCTAGTGTAAATTTGATGCCATATTCTATATATTTGCAATTAGGATTGGGAGAAATCAAACCAACTTCTGTGGTATTGCAATTGGCTGATCGTTCAGTCAGAACACCACGGGGTGTGGTAGAGGATGTTTTAATTCAAGTTGACAAATTTTACTATCCTGTTGATTTCTTAATTCTAGACACTAGTTCTGCTGTAGAAACCACCTCTAAAATTCCATTAATTTTAGGTAGACCTTTTCTTGCTACTTCTAATGCTCTTATCAATTGCAGAAATGGATTGATGAAACTCTCTTTTGGCAATATGACTCTTGAGGTAAATATTTTTCATATTGCAAAATAGCCAGAAGAGGATGTCGAGTGTCATCAGACATACATGATTGACTCACTTATAGAAAGGGATGTTCTTACAACTCATGACTCAGATCCCCTTGAATACTTTATTGTTAATTCTGAATTTAATCCTATAAGTGATTCATCTGATGTATTTGACATTTGTGCTATTTTTGACAGAACTAATGATTATAGCACACAGGCATGGCAACCAAAGTTTGAGAAGTTGCCTGAAAAAAGAGAAAGACAGATTCCTTCAAGTAGGGAAGCCCCTAAAGTTGAATTAAAATCCCTACCTAAGGGTTTAAAGCATGTTTTCCTTGGTCCAAGTGATACTTTTCCTGTTATTATTTCATCTGAATTATCTGAGTCCCAAGGTGAGAAATTAATTTCAAAATTTGACTACGCCCAAAGAATAACGCGGTCGTTTGCAGTATAGCTTTGGAGTGTCTATTCCACAGGGAGATGGATTGAGAAATTGAAGAACAGTAACGAAATTAACAAAAAGATTTAGATGAGTGCGAAAAGTAAAGCATCGGGAATCATTTGTATATAATTGGTATTTTAATTATTTTCGATTCATTAATAACTCAATTGAAAATTCTATGTCCAAATTTTCAATCGGAAAATAAAACATTAATAACCAGATTTAAATCAAATGTAATCTTTCAAAAAATCATTCGTCACAATATAAGAACAGAAATTGTTATCGATATTAAAGAAATTCAACGTCGACAATATACTCGTAGAGCAATATTGCAGCAGAGAATTAAATTAAAATAGATAACCAATTGAACCAAACATAATCAAAGGATTATTGCATTTAATAGAAAAAGCATGACTGAATCTATAAATAAAATAAATTCTAAGATTATTTGGTGACGAAAACATTTATAATAAATTTCGAATGACTAAACAAAAGAGTTTAATATTTGAAGAACACATATATGAATAAAAAACAATTACAAATACCATCATATATACAAATTCATCCCTAGCTCTACTAGAAAATTAGTTACACATATTGAAAATATGCAACAAAAATTCTCTAAGGGATAATATGGAAGAGCCAACTATTATTTTCTTCTCTCTTCTTTGGTTTTTCTTTTCTTTTCTCAAGCTCTCAAAAACAATGTATCTTCCAAGGCATCCAAGCACACTAAGCATGGTCTTAGAACACACACCCCTCCCTTCTATTTATAAGCATCCTTCATGCAAGTTGTCATGACAAAATCATCACAATTTCAACTTGTTTTGCCATGTGCCATTCTTGAATCCAAGTGATTTGTGAGTTGTCATTTTGATCATTTGTTTTCCCACTATGCATGAGCTGGATTTTGCTTGTAGGTTGAGTGTTTCAATTTTGCTTCTCTATCTATTAGTTGTCTTGTATGACTTAATATCTTGTGGTCAAATAATTTGTCTTGAAGAAACTTGAGTGCACTTCATCTTGTATTTGGATTTGATGCAAGTGGCTGAAAAATATCCAGGAACGTCAAGTCCAGGTGCGTCCACTTGATGGTCGATTTTGTCTTAGATTGAGTAGATATCTCTTCAAATATAAAACATAAAAGTTATAGATATATCTCTTGCGGTTCTAGATCATCTTGAATCAGCTCAATCGGAGATTGGATGAGAGAGTTATGCCCATATTACGAAAAGATGTCACAACTGTCTAAAATTCCGCAATTATCTTCATTTGCTCCTAATGCCTCTATTTGTGTCCTAAATCAAAATATAAGAATAATGAGTATATTTAGGCATCAAATAAGAATAAAGTATTAAACATTAAGAGAGGAAAATATGGCATTTTATATTCTAATCAATATATTAAATCATGCTTATATCTATCTCAAGATAAATGACCATTAATTTTAATAACATGAGTTATATCCATGGTTTTCTCATTTCTTTTAGTATTTAAATAGAGTATTTAGAGTGCATTTTTGTGCACTCATCAGCCCCATTAAAATTGTTAACAAGGTTTCTTTATAAAACCATCAGATCATTTTAAAAAAAAATATACTAATCAACTCTTTGGAGAAACGAAGGGCCACGACCGTCTATAAGTAAAACAATCCATTAAAATTAAAATAGAGTTGAAAGAAAGTCTATTTAACATGTTAAAACAATTTCTAAACTATAGAGATCCAGACCCATTAAAGTCACTTAAAAATAAACTCAACACATTCTCTTAAGGAAGTTCTTGGCCCACAAGGGCTGAAGGCCCGAAGGCCTATTAAAATGCAAAACAAAGGAAAGGTAAATAAAAGCAAACCATATGCCTTACGGAGAGAAAAGAAAATGCAATGGGAAAGAAGCCATGCACTCACTGAGAGGAGGAGGAGACTCGCTGCAATGGTGGAGTTTGTCGGGGACTCAAGGGCTAGCTAGGAATGACCGACGGCGAGAAAGGGCTTCTCTGGACTGGTTTGACACTTTGAGAGAGAGACATGCTGCCGAATGGGAATAGAGAAGGAGGAGGATGGTTGTGGATCGAGGTTTTACCAAAAACAAAAGAGGTGAATGGTGGTTGCTGGTTGGCAGTTTCTATGGTTGGTTTTGGCCAGGCAACGTTTGGGTTTAGGGGGGAGGGGGAAGTTGCTCGATGGTGCTCTATTTTCGATTCATTAAAACAAGGGTGTTTGCTGAGGTGCAAATTTGGTAACTAAAGGGGATGGCAGCCACGTGAAGGGTTTTCTCTTCAGCTGCTCTGTGCAAGTGCTGTAGCAGTAGGCTTTGCAGTGGTGGCGTCGAGGGATGGTGTAATAACCTTTTTATAGACATCCTTATCTTATAGAATTCATTTAGAATTTTTTTTAAAAGAAATTTTTGGGAATTTATGGCATTTAGAAGGAAGACCTAAATTAGAAACACTTCAAGTAGTAAATGAAATATGGAGGATTATGATCAAATTTTTGAAAATCTAAAAAGGTTTCAATTAGAATATTTTAGTTTTCATCTATAAAATAATTATATCAAGGAGATTAAGAGGAAAACTGAGAAAAGTGGAAGTGGAGTGGAAAAACACTTAGATAGCCTGAAATTGAGTTCTCAGATTAGTATAACATGTTTCAGTAAAATGGTGATATCTCCATCATATGACCTCTTATTTAGATGATTAAAACTCCTATGGATTACTAAGAGAATTATCTAAAACTTTCAAATCTTGAGATTTTGGAGACTCAAAGTGGATCAATGAGTTATTTGGGCTGGAAGTGAACTGATATGATTTGAGCGTAAACTGAAGCCCGAAAATGAATCACACCACCGACCTAATTTAGGAGCTTCAATTTGATTAGTTATCTACATGTATATCTTCTAGGTATGTATAAAAAGATTTGTATTTTGTGGTTAAAGAGTTTCTAGAAGGAAAATTTGTTTATAACCATGGGAGAAGTAGGAACAAATCTGATTGGTGTAGAACTAACCAAATCAGTTAAGTTACCCCTCTATTTTTAACCAATAGCCAGTCAAGCCTTAAGAGAATTCTTCCAAAATATTTTAAGGGTGCTAAGGAGAGCTGGAACATGTGGCAAAATGAGAGATATTGATCTAGAAGATGTGGGGTGTAAGGGAAGGCCAAGTGGCCGGTTGGATCCCATCTTAGATATTCTAGGCTTTTTGTTTTATTTTTGTATCCATATGTTGTAATTCTTTGAACCATTGATCAACATTATTTTAGAGGAGGATTAAGCTCAGCCATGGGATGAAAATCTCATAAAATCATTAGAAGAGGTTAGGGTTGATCATAAGGCTATGTATCTGGGGGGGACACCTCACCCATTCGGCTAAGGGTATTGTCGAGATACCCCCTCCATTTCTCAAGTCTCTAACACTTTCTTACCCCTATAAATAGACACAAAAGCTTCTATGTGTTTCATTTTAGAAAGGTCATATGGTTGCCTTGAGAGAAAACTAAAAAAAATACAAGAAATTTCACTCACAACACACACGCATCAAAAGGAAGCTAAGTGGGAATTTTGGAGAAAATGGTGGTGCAAGATCAACTCTAGATAATTAATTTAGTTTTGAAAAAATTTATAAGTACATTAATTAACATAATCTTGGTATAATAGAAGTGGCCTAATTTATAGATTTAGCTCGATGCTTGTTTGATACTTGTTTAAACTTATGTATTGCTTATGTAGTAGCTTGAAAGATTTTGATTTGTTGAGTGGTTTTTGTTATGGAAAAATGCTAAAAAAAACTTTAAAACCTTAATAATATATTTTATGATTATATATTAAAAGGATTATGTGAAAATATGAGGTATTGATTTTAAAAAAAAAAATGAAAGATCAACCCTAGTAACTTTCAGATTCAAAAGGGGTAATGCTGACAGATTTAATATTTTATGGTAAATTGGTCATAATTTGTTAATGTAATGTCGAAACTGAATGATTCAAGAGATTATGAAAAGCTAAGACAGAGATAAGAACTCTCTAAAGGACGAAATTGGGATTAAGTGGTAGAAAAAAGTAGGTATGGATTTCAAATAGTATATTTATTTTATTCTAAACTTTTAGTAATTATTTGAATTAGATTTTTAACAAGTATGGTAAGCTTGGAAATTTCAGTTTACTTGGAAGATTGTTGAGAATTATTATGCTAATAATAATAATAATAACAATAATAATAAAAATTAAATAATAAAATTATATATATATAAGAGAAATATTCAAGAAGACTTATAAGTATGCTTAGGGTGTGCGATTATGGAAATCTTAGTTTAAGTTAAAAAAGTTAAATAAATAATTAGGATTAAGTTTTCCATGAAATTTGGCCAGCCTAATTTAATAAAATTTTAATATTTTATTTAGTTATATACAACTTTAATGTTACGAATTTAAGTAACGTATGTACATGTAAGTTTTTGTGATATATTTTTTTATATGTCATATGATTTATAAAAACATGAAACAGGCATGTCATAAGTCTAAGTTTGTTTGCATCTTGCATTTTGTTACATATGTGTGTCGTCATAGGTCACGACATCTATTTTAAGAAAATACATTATGAAAACGTTAAAAAAATGTAATAAGATAAGTGTCATGTCACGACAAGAATGGTGATATGTAACGCCCGGAAGACTGACATGACTAGACTTTGATTGATGAGGTTTGGAGAGAGAAATATTTAGGTACTCCGATGTATCAGCTTTGTACTAGGCTGAAAAGACTCGAGGAGGAGAAGTTGAATAAGGATCAATTCTCTGACTTGTCGAATAGGGTACTACGGTTTAAAGAGAGGATGGAGAATCCCCAGAAACTTGTCCAGCACGTTAGATGGAAACTTGTGTAAAGAAGAGGCGAGTGCAGTCAAAGAGTATCGTGATCTTAGTAGAGTCGAAAAGAGCTTCTTCAAGCAAAAGTCGTGGGTGCAATGGCTAAACTTGGGGGACTATTACCAGAATAGAACAATGAAAAAATCAAAGGTTTGAACCGCTGACTTGTTTCTCAATTGGAAAGCCACATATGCCTATACTTTCTTTAGCTGCTTTCAGTTTGACTTTGTTTTGTTTCCGGACTCTCTTTCTTTCCTGGTTTCAACCTACTTTCAAAGCTATTTTGAGGGTTGGCTTTGCTATCATATCCAAACTATGGATGGAAAGAAAGCAAAAAATTTTTGGCGATACATAACGCTCGCTATGTTAAGTATTTCCGTGTCAGGACGGGGATGACGATATGTAACGCCCGAAAGATTGACACGATGCTCGTCAGGAGAGGGATGATGATACGTTACGCCCAGAAGATTGATGAGCTTATGCATGGCCGAGCTAACGCGTCATGCTAAGAAAACCTGACGGGGATGGTAATATGTAATGCCTGTCAAGGTTATGAAATAAGTATGATTCACAATGTTATGAAAGATAAAATAAGAAATAAGAATTTAAGTATAATATAAGTTTGTCATTCATTTATCACTCATCTGGGATGATCTACATAAGTCAATTCATATGTTATATGTTATAGTCTTATCATGAGTTTTAATATTGTGTTTTATATATACCTTATTATGTTAAATGTGTACTTACTAAAATTTCTAAGAAAATCTTACTTTTTATTTGTTTGTGTTTTTTCTGAAAAAATTTAAATATTGTACAGGGCCATGTGACAGATAGGAAAAAAACCCTTATGTATTATTAGATGACTGAGAAGACAAACTGAGTTATGTATAATGGTACAATATGATGTTATGAGTATGATAATGTAAAAATTATGATTATATTTTACCATGTGATTACTAATTTATCCTATAAAAGTTTTTATTTAGACCGTTTTCCCTGTGAGTCTCCTTACACAAAATAATAAGAGTAGATATATTATATTATAGGATTGATACGTATGGTATAAGTAGCCTAGTGTTACTTACTCAGACTCTTTATTTTACAGTAAAACCCATAGCATAAATTGATTGCATCACAAATGGATGGTGAACGCTTGGAGTGGTTGGCAACTTACAAAAAGGTTGTGTTCGTGTAATAACCCGGATTTTTAGACATCCGCTTAATTTTCATATGTGGGATGATTATGTCTCTCCGAAACCATTTTTAGGAATTTTGGGATATATGTATAGGATTCTTATATTGAAAGGTTGGGAATAAGGTTGGGTATAAATGTGACTTGTATTAAGGTGAAAAAAGTGCCTAGACCCGAGATCTCGCTCAACTCTCGCTTGATGTCTGGCTCGAGCGAAATACAGGGACAGACAGACGTCTTTTAGTAGAATGGTCATAACTTGCTCATTTGGTGTCGGATTGCAGTGATTCAAGAGGCTGTGGAAAGCTAAGAGGAATATCTACAACTTTTATGTTTTGAGGTTTAAGAGATATGGACTTAATCAAATAATAAATGGAGATTGAAGTATTAGGTCTGAATTGGAGATAGATGAGTATTGACTTGAAGTTGACTAAGAACATTGGATAAGATTAAGCCATTGGATTATTTTCTCAATTATCCTAATATCTGGACAAGTGTATAGAGATGTGGAAAATGAGGAGATTTTATTTAGTGAATTTCGTGTGAAATAAGAGGAATCATCTATCCAACATTTGGTGTACCCGGATTGGTGTTCTCGGGTTTATCTGTCGAGTTTTATTAGAAAAATCATAACTTGGTCATAAAAACTCCAAATGAAGTGATTCCAGTTCCTATAGAACCTTAAGACATAGATCTATAACTGTTATGATTGGAGGTTTTATAGAATCGAAGTTTATCAATGGATTAATTGGGCTGGAATGGGACTGATCTGTTTTAAGTGCAAACTGGAGCCCGAAAATGAATCACTTCACCACCTCACCTTAGATGTTCGAATTTGATTGGTTCTCCTCATGGTTATCTGCTAGATACATGTATGAGAGCATGTGTTAGGTGGAGAAAGAGCTTCTAGAAGAATAATTAGCTTAGAACCAAACAAGAGGGAAGGACTAATCTGATTAGCCAAAACAGTCAACTATCCCCTTTGTTTCCAACCAATTGGTAACCAAACCTTGGGAATTAGGTGAAGAGATATTTTCCAGCCACTCTAAGGGTGCTAAGGAGGTCTGGGACGTGTGGCCAAAGAGGAAGAAAATATTCTAGAAGTCTTGAGGATGCAAGGAAGGCCAATGGCCAGCTAAGCTCATCTTGGGTATTTTAGACTTTTTGGAAGCTTACTTGTATATCTATATTTGGTAATTATTTGGGGCCATTGATCTAAGATAATTTTAGATGAGGAAGAAGCATAGCCATAGGATGGAAATCATTGGAGATCTTGAGAGATATGGATGAGGATTAGACTAACCAAGGTTGGACAACACACCATACCCTTACACGGTTTGAGACTAACCCATTGCTTTGGTTTGTTTCCTTCTCTTTTTCCCCAAGCCATCTATTCTTATATATATATAGCTATCTTCAGATCATAGGAGACCTTTGGGAGGAGGAAGTCACGTCCACTTGGAGAGAATAGCCAAAGAAGAAGCCTCCCTAACCCTTGAACTTCCAAACTTCTCCTAAGTGAGCTAAGTGAGTGCTTTGAGGAGAAATGTTGCAAGGACTAGTTGGATCATTCAACCAAGCTTTGGAGAAACTTGTAAGTATACAATTTAACTTAATCTTAGCATAGATTAGGTAGATTATTGATGGAATTAAGTTTGTTGATTGGTTGGAGCTTGAATTAGGCTTGAATGATGTGTTTGGAATCTATGGTGTTTTGGATATGATTTGGTGATGGTAAGGTGTTAGGAAAATTATAAGGACCTAGATTTATGTTTTAATAAGTAAAAATAAGGTTTATGTGAGAAGATTGCTTGATTTAGGTTGAAAAACCCCTTGAGCCGTGATCTCGCTTGACTGTCGCTTGATACCCGCTCGAGCGAGTTCCAACACCGTGACTTCGCTCGATACTCGCTCGACACCCGCTCGAGCGAGATACCCTGTTTTGCCTAGACTTAGGGTTTCCTTAGAATGGAAGTGGTGTTTCAAATGGGAAGGGTTATGAGTGAAATAACTCATGTGTATAAGAGAAGAATATAAAGAAAGAAAACAATTTATATAAAGAATATGTTCCGTGTCATGACGGGGACGGCGATACGTAACGCCCGGACGATTGACACGAGACTCATCATAACGGGGACGGCGATACGTAACGCCCGGGTGATTGATGAGTATGATTGATAAGTTAGTCACGTCATGACGGGGACGGCGATACGTAACGCCCGTATGACTGACGTGCCGGCAGGGACGGCGATACGTAACGCCTGTCGTGATATAATAATATGTTCCCTGTCATAACGGGGACGGCGAGACGTAACGCCCGGATGATTGACACGAGACTCATCATAACGGGGACGGCGATACGTAACGCCTGTCGAGGTTATGTGATAAGTAAGACCCGATGGGGACGGCGAGACGTAACGCCCATCGTGGATAAGAAATAAAAGAAACCTATGGGGTTAAGAAATAAAGTGAAAAGTATAAGTGTATGTGATGATGGGTCTAGCTAAGATCTAAGGTTGTATGTGATGATGGGTCTAGCTAAGATCTAAGATTGTACGTGATGATGGGTCTAGCTAAGATTTAAGTTTGTATGGTAAGATGGGTAATTGACTTGTGGAGTTACATAAAGTATTCTTATAAGTGATATGTTGGTGAGTATGATTATGTATGATGATAGTTGAGGTTATCTATGCTTTATTTCGTTAACTGTGTACTTACTGAGATTTCTAGTAAATCTCACTCTTTTATGTTTATCCATTTTTATCTATCATTCCTTATGGAATGATAGATGTTGTTGCAGGGATAGATAGTTGCATTGAGACTCGGTCAGCACGGGAGATTCTGAGGTACCCTGAGGGTCCTATGGAATGCTCCTCTCCGGTGGAGATGACCCCGCGTACGTAATCAAGTGAAGATGTAAGAGTATTGGATGATGGTAGGATATGAGTTTTTGTTTAGAGAAAACTAACTGGGTTATGTAAGAGTAAATACAGAATATTGTTGTAAATACAATGTTATGAGAAGTGTAATTATAGTATGCCATGTGGTCTATTGATGCGAGAGTTAGATCTCTTTGCTCATATTGATAATTTACTTCTTCCAGCTGCGATCGGCATTGCATTTCATTAGTAAGCTTAGATGCATGCATGCTGCTTTTTATGTTTACGTAGGATAAGTAGCCTTGCGTTGCTTGTCCGGATGCGTCGATTTGCGTTGTATTCAATGCGAAAAATCGGGGCGTGACAGTTCGTCTATTTATGGAGAGAAAAAAGGGGCTGCTCGTCAGTAACGGCACAATGGTATTGCGGCGCAGCTCGGAGTTTATTTGATAGTTTTCTATATGCTGTAATATGCATATATAGATGGCGAATGAACCCTCAGTTAAGAGAGGTAGAGGCGTGCATGGTTTGAAGTGGTTGAGTTGAGATGGAGTTGGGAGAGCTAACCAAATAAATCTAGAATTTGAAGTTGAAGTAGATCCGGAGTTGGTTTTCCAAATAGGAGTCTTCATTTAACTTGAATTTCCAAAAGATAATAATATACATGGAAGAGTTGATAAGGAAAAAACTAATTAAATCTAAACTTTATCTTAAAAATATATTTTGAAATAATAATAATAATAATAATAAGTTAAAAAAAAATAACTCTAATTTTAGGCCGGGATGTTACAAACTCCCCTCACAAAAATTTCGTCTTCAAAATTTGCTAGACCTCAAATAACCAATATATTTATCCACCACATTCTTTACATGTTTCTATTTTAGATTCTCAATCATTTAGTCAAATCTAAAATTCCAAGAGTTTAGTCCTCAATTACTCATTCCTACACCACGCATGCTGCTCAAATCCTTATTCGCGTATGCTTTCCTGTATTTAGTGTCAACCATGATATTATTCTTGGCAACACAACTCAAGCCTAAAACTGTAAACCTTAATAATATCTGGATTGATTAAAAGCCTAACAATTATCGGCCAAACAATTATCTCTAATCCAAATAAATAATAAGTAAAAATATCTCCATATAAAATAATAAGTAAAAGTCTCCATGGTAAAATATTAAACATTTACTATTTATCACTGAAATTGTAAAACAAATAATAAATAATATAGTTTAAATTACTTAGTTGTTTACTACAAAAAATATAAATATAAAAGAGTTTAAATATTTAAATAACGTATTTAGATTTATCTCGAAAATGTGTCCGTAACATAAGTTTTTGAATCAAACACAACTATTTGAGTAAAAATAGGCTAATCAAGAAACTAAGTCTAGTTCAATATAAAACCATGAAAACTCAAGTCTAAATACTTTTCCATGGCTTAAAACTAAAAATAGTAAAAAAATAGTTATAAATATAATCTATGAAAATAAAATATAATATTTGATATTTAAAACCAAGCCTAATTAAGGCCAATCTAAATAGTCCAATGTCGAAGAGCGAAGCCCCTCTGTGAAAATTAAGTTCTTGTTTGTTTTCAGAGATAAGATAAGATGAGACGAGATAAAAGTTAAAAAAAATATATTGTAAGATATTTTTTTAATATGAGTTTTGTATGGGGATTTGAAAAGTGATATTTGATTTTGAAAAAGTTAAATTTTTTATTATATTTTGTATAAGAATTTTAAAAAGTATAATGATGAATTTGAGATGTATTTAAATTTTTGATTTCATTCTTGTAAGCAGATAAAGCCTGTCTAGTCCATATAAATTAGAGAAACTTAAATAAAACCTTAAAAGCAAGGTCATAAACGTAATTAAACTTAAAAATTATTCTTGGAGATACTTGACAAATCACTAGACGACAAGAGATTAAAATATATCCAATAGCTCAAATAGTTAAACTTGTACATATTTTCAGAAAAAAGGACTATGATATACATATGCTTGTAATGAACGAACGAAATGCAGCCGCCCCCTGTCCCACCACTAAATTATGTGAATGACCCCACCACTATTATTTTAAATTCTGTATAGTGACTTGCATAGTGACTTGTATAGTAACTTGCATAGTAATTTCAAAGCCTATAAATAGGGGCTTCAGTTGTAATGAAATTCATAAGAAAATATAGAGAGAGAAAGAAAGTTTCAGTTCTTAAGAGTTCTAGAGAGAATTTCTTATTTCTCTTTTGTAATAGTAGTTTCTTTTCTTTAAGTTTCATAACACGTTATCAGCACGACGGTTCTACTAATTCTGAAGCTAGTGGCCTTATTCCTCTAAAATGGGAAATCTTACAAAATTGGAATTTGTTGCTCTTGATATATTGGGAAAAATTATTTATCCTGGATACTTGATGCTGAAATACATCTTGATGCAATGAACTTGGGAGAAACTATTAAAGAAGGAAATCAAGCATCCCTGCAGGAACGTGCTAAAGTAATGATTTTCCTTCGCCACCATCTTCATGAAAAATTGAAAACTGAATATCTCACAGTAAAAGATCCCTATATTTTGTGGAACAATTTAAGGGAGAGGTATGAACACCAGAAGACTGTCATCCTCCCAAGAACTCGTTCTCAATGGATGCACCTGAGGTTGTAAGGTTTTAAAAGTGTTAGTGAGTATAATTCCGCACTTTTTAAAATAAGCTCAGTATTAAAATTATGCGGTGAGAAAATCACCGATGATGATATGCTAGAGAAGACTTTTACTGCATTTCATGCCTCGAATGTGCTCCTATAGCAGCAGTATCGAGAGAGAAAATTCAAGAAATATTCTGAACTTATATCATGTCTTCTAGTAGCTGAGCAGAATAATGAGCTCTTATTAGAAAGCCACCAGTCACGCCCTACTGGCTCAATATCATTCTCTGAAGTGAATGGTAATAGGTTTGTATCATTCCCAGAAGTGAATGGTGCATCCTTTAGAAGAAATCGGAGGCGTGGACGTGGTAGGAGAAATTATAGAAATGTTGGTCCCAGGAATGACAACATTAAAAGGGATTATAATATACCATATCACCAGAAGTGGTACAATTCAGAGAGGGGTAAAAATCCTCAGAATAATTCTTCAAAAAAAAGTGAAGAGGTGTGCCATAGATGTGGAATGACTGGACATTGGTCACGTACCTGTCGTACGGCCAGGCACTTAGCTGATTTATATCAAGCTTCTATTAAAGGAAAGAATAAAGTGCATGAAACAAATTTAGTAGAACCATCAGATGATTTATTAGATTCAGTAGATGTAGACGTTACTCATCTTGATGTATCTGATTTCTTTAATCATCCTGAAAGTAGTATTGAACACTTAAATGTTGCATTTGCTAGACTTCTTGCTCAGATAATTAAACTACGAGTACAATTTCCTGAGTATCCGATTAAGACCATTCGATTCGATAATGCAGGTGAATTTTCATCTCAAGTTTTTTATGATTATTGCATGTCAATAGGAATAGATGTTGAACATTATGTTGCCCATACACACACACAAAACGGTTTAGTTGAGTTTTTGATCAAAAGGTTTCAACTAATCGCTAGACTTTTACTTATGAAATAAAGACTACTTGTTTCTGCTTGGAGACATGCTATACTTCATGCAGCATCTCTAATTCATATTAGACCATCTGCATATCATAAATATTCTCCATTACAGCTTGCATTTAGTCAACAACCAAATATTTCTCATCTTCGTACTTTTGGATGTGCTGTATATCTTCCAATTGCACCTCCACAACGTACAAAAATGGGCCTTCAACGTAGACTTGAGATATATGTTGGTTTTGATTCTCTATCCATTATTAGATACCTTGAATCCCTTACAGGGGATATGTTTAAAGCATGTTTTGAGGATTGTCATTTTGACGAATCAAATTTTCCGTTAATGGGTAAAAAAAAGTCGGTGCCTGAAGCACGACAAGATATTACTTGGGATAATAAGACCCTGTCTCATTTTGATCCTCCTACAAATGAATGTAAACAGGAAGTTCAAAGGATTATTCATTTGCAAAATGTTGCAAATCAGTTACCGGATGTATTTACTGACACTAAAGGTGTAGTAAAATCTTATATTCCTGCTGTTAATACTCCAGCAAGGATTGAAGTCCCTGAAGGACAAATTGTCAAAGCAGCAATAGGTGAATCTAAAATATGCCTAAAGCGTGGAAGACCTATTGATGCAAAAGACAAAATTTCCAGAAGGAAAATAATACAAAATGAATTTGGTGTTCCTGAAGAACACGTACCCACAATACAGGCTACAAATATAATTGGTGCTCCTAAAGAGTTTAAATCTTCTATTCCAGAACCTCCTGAAGAGGAAACTCCTGAAGAGTATAAATCTCCTAAAAAGGGATCTCTTGAAGAGGTGTGTCATGAAATGTTTTCCCCTGAAGAGGAACAGGTACCTGAAAATAATGAGATCTCAATACATTTCATGAAAACTGGAGAAATTCTGGATAGAAATAAAACTGATGTCGACAACATATTTTCATATAAAATGGCCATTGACATTACCAGAAGTAATGAAGAAAGTCAGCCAAAAAGAGTCGAAGAATGTCGACGTAGAAATGATTGGCCAAAATGGAAAACAACTATTGAAGCTGAATTAAATTTGCTAGCAAAACGAGAAGTATTTAGACTTGTTATCCAAACACCAAAGGGTGTAATGCCTGTTGGATATAAGTGGGTATTTGTACGAAAACGTAATGAGAAAAATGAAATTGTGCGATACAAAGCACGGCTTGTTGCACAAGGTTTCCTGCAGAAACCCGGGATTGATTATGAAGAAACATACTCTCCCGTTATGGATGCAATCACATTTAGATTTTTGATTAGTCTGGTTGTTACAAAAGGATTAGAAATGCGGTTGATGGATGTGGTCACTGCATATTTATATGGATCCTTAGACCATGACATATATATGAAAATCCCTGAAGGATATAAGATGCCTGAAGCATCTACAAGTACATCTAGAAATATGTACTCAATCAGACTACAAAGATCTTTATATGGGTTGAAGCAATCCGAACGCATGTGATATAATCGCTTAAGCGAATATCTATTGAAAGAAGGATTTGAGAATAATCTTATATGCCCATGTGTTTTTATTAAGAAATCAGAATCCAGATTTGTCATTATTGCAGTTTATGTTGATGATTTAAATATTGTGGGAACTCCTGAAGAGATCTCAAAAACCGCTATATATTTAAAGAATGAATTTGAAATGAAAGATCTTGGCAAAACAAAACTTTGTCTCGGCCTGCAGCTTGAGCACTTGCCAAATGGAATTTTTATTCATCAGTCCATATACACTGAGAAAGTCCTAAAGCATTTTTATATGGACAAATCTCATCCCCTGAGTACTCCAATGATTGTTCGAATACTTGATGTGAAGAAAGATCCATTTCGTCCTTGTGATGACGATGAAGAAATTCTTGGTCCTGAAGTACCATATCTCAGTGCAATTGGAGCTTTGATGTATCTTGCAAATTGCACTCGACCAGATATTACATTCTCAGTTAATCTGCTTGCAAGATATAGTTCTGCACCAACTCGAAGGCATTGGAATGGCATTAAACATGTCCTTCGTTACCTTCATGATACGGTTGATATGGAATTATTTTATCAACGTGGTTCAAGTCCAGAATTGATTGGGTATGCAGATGCAGGTTATCTTTCAGACCCACACAGAGGTAGATCTCAAACTGGATATTTATTTACTTATGGAGATACTGCCATATCATGGAGATCTGTTAAGCAGACACTATCTACTACTTTTTCAAATCACTCAGAGATCATTACTATTCATGAAGAAAGTCGAGAGTGTATTTGGTTGAGACCAGTTATTCAACATATCCAGGAAAAGTGTGGATTTCCCATGATCAATAATAGCCCAACAATCTTATATGAAGATAATACTGCTTGTATCACTCAAATCAGAGGAGGATATATTAAAGGTGACAAAACCAAACATATTTCACCTAAATTCTTTTATACTCATGAACTTCAAGAGAAAGGTGAAATTGATGTCAAGCAGATATGATCTAGTGATAATCTGGCAGATTTATTCACAAAGGCGTTACCAACTTCCACATTCAAGAAGATTGTGCATAACATTGGAATGCGAAGACTCAAAGATCTTTTGTCATGCACTTTTCAGGGGGAGTAAATGTGCTGATTGTACTCTTTTTCCTTCGCTGAGGTTTTGTCCCACTGGGTTTTCCTCTGCAAGGTTTTAATGAGGCAATCTTAAAGCACTTGTGGATACATAAGAAGACTGTACTCTTTTTCCTTCGCCATTGGTTTTTCTTCCCATTGGATTTTTACTTGGCAAGGTTTTAACGAGGCAGATTCCTTATTGGCGGTCATTCAAGGGGGAGTGTAATGAACGAACGAAATGCAGCCGCCCCCTGTCCCACCACTAAATTATGTGAATGACCCCACCACTATTATTTTAAATTCTGCATAGTGACTTGCATAGTGACTTGCATAGTAACTTGCATAGTAATTTTAAAGCCTATAAATAGGGGCTTCAGTTGTAATGAAATTCATAAGAAAATATAGAGAGAGAAAGAAAGTTTCAGTTCTTAAGAGTTCTAGAGAGAATTTCTTATTTCTCTTTTGCAATAGTAGTTTCTTTTCTTTAAGTTTCATAACAATGCTTTCTTAAAAGGCTAAAACAGTAAAATGAGAAGGGAGATAAGATAAAATTGTAATATCAAATAAAATTTTACCCTAGCAGTACACGAAAGAGCTCAAAGCATCATATTTCTCCTCTAATAGCCGACAATCTCTTGTAGGGAAAAGTGTGTTGAAATGGAGATTACCCTTTAAGATAGCAAACGTTGACGAAATGGTGGCTGGCTGAGAATCATTGTAGCGATTGCGGCAGAAGAGCACAAGGTGGTGTGAGAATAACTGCTGTGAATCAACCCGCATAGCATGTGATGGTGCGTCGATGAGGAGGAACAGTCCATCGGTTGTTTCTGTGGAAAGATGAGAGCTCCAATGGCTTGTGGTGGTCTCCATGTGCATAGGTGGCTTGCAGAGGAGGTGAGGGGTCTGGGTAAAAATAGAGGTCTAGTTGTTCACGGTGGCTATGGCATAGTTTTGAATTTTGTACCATACTGGCCGGTACGGTCGGTACATGCCGTATCGGAACAATGGCTGGTACAAAAATTGGGTCTGTTTCGTACCTACCCAAATACCCGCCATACCGGCCTATACCGATCGTACTAGCCATGTGTACCGACCTGTACCAGATTTCAGGATTTTTTTTCATTTCTTGCTATTTTTTTATCCTAATTTAGACTAGATTATTTACACACACACACACATATATATAATTTATTCATATATTGACTATTATTTTAAAATATAATTTATATATGTATTTATATAGATAATTTGTTTTATGTATAGATTATTCTGAAACGGTACACGAAACGATACTGATACTGAAATATTTCATTCTAATACCTTGACCGGTACGCTTACTAGTACAGTATTTAAAATATTGGGCTATAGTCTATGATATTTTGGTGTGTTTATTCTTGGGTTTTCGTGGAAATTTTATAGATGAATGGGGAGTAGATTACGTGCATCATTAGGAGATTAAATAGGGTTTTGAATTTGAAATTAAATAGGTTTACTGAATTGAGTTTGAAATTGAGAGGGTTCCTGCTCTATGAGGATATGCACGGCTGAGAAAGTTTTTAATTAAATTTAGGTTGATGAATTTGGGAGGCTAAAAGTTTGAAGTAGATAGAGTTGGTTTCGATTATAGATGTGATTCAAACTAAAATCCAAGTGTGATAAATGCACAGGGAGAAAAAAGAGAAGGAAAGCAACTATACTATTTACTAATATGATCCATTAAAAAAATTTTAAAACTTAATAAAAATAAATTACCCCTCCCAATACATATTCAAAAGAATACTAATAATCAAGATAAAATACTAATAATTAGATTAATAATAATAATAATAATAATAAATCCTAAATTTTAGATCAGGCTGTTACATTATCCATGACAGTACAACAAAGAGTTGAAAAGAATGGATCTCTTCTTTAGGTAATTTGAGAACAAATGATGGATTGAGAATGATTCAGATCCAATCTTTGATGGGATGACTTGCAAAGTTCATTTTGTTGATGGGCCATCTAGAGTTTCTCCAAAGGATTTTATAGTAGATGCAGTTGAGAAACAAGTGGGGGAGATTTTCTTCTTGTGTTGCATAGGAGACTAAATATCTTCATCTACTAAAGGGGTAAATCTTTTAAGAAGGGATCTTGTAAGGAGGATATTATGCATGACCTTCCAAAGAAAAGTTTTCAATTTGTCCAGAATCTTTAGCCTCCAAAGTTTTTTTCCAACTATTATCATTGTGCTGCATTGATGTGGGGGTTTGAGTGTTGATTAGCCCTGCATTTGCAGATTGACAAAGAAAGTACTAGAGAAATGGTGAATCCAATTAATCTTGTCCCCAATTAAGTGAAGAGTGGAGAGGGCTTGAAGAAGAATAAGATTGTTCCATCTTCTCGGTCCTTCAAGTGTTTGCTCAACTACTTTCATGTTAGGCTTAGTGAATAGATTGTTTAGGTTGGGAAGTGGTTTCAGAGAATGTAGACTAGGGCCCCAAGCGTCAACCCAAACTCTAGTGGAGACACCACTATTGATTTGGAAGCAAAAGTTTTCCTTAACAAAATCTCTCTGTTTTTGAAGACCTTTACAAAACTAGGAATCAGTTGGTTTACAAGTCACTTCAAGGAAAGAGGATTTTTTCAAATACTTGCCTTTTAGAAACTTCTTCCAAAGACTAGTGGTGTCATTTGAAAAGGACCAAGCAAACTTTGAAATGAAACATGCTTGAAAATTAAAGGAGAGCTACAGAGGAAAAACATTAAATTTTTAAAATAAAGAAAACTCGTACATAAAACTCTCACGCCTAATCTTTCATGCTCTTCTTCTTCGTCCATGTCTGTCCTAATGTCGTACTCATTTTGTTCTTGAGGGGAAGGGATATACATAAAAACAAATTGAGTTGAATACTCAATAAGCATTACTTCATATACTAAAACTATAATAAGATAATTGTAATTCATACATTCATCGCTCCTATATGTATATACATAAAACATACATTCGTTTTAAACATTACAAGGTAGACTTCTTGAAAGAGCTTTCCTTTCATAATATGTTTTTCCCACCTTGTATGTTTATTTAGTCTTATCACTTTCCTTTGGTCGGTACACACTATTACATCTCATGTGTTCGGGTTAGCGATCTTCTTTTGGACTTGGATTCTATTCATGGCCATAGGTTGGTAATTGCGGCGGCGCCCTCAGACTTGAGTGCCTTGAAAATCTCTTGGTCAATGTGTAAAATCCCGACCCTAAATTCGGGATTTATTTATTTATTCTTTTAATTATTCGATTATTTTATGTATTATTTCTGCAATTCTCTTATATAGCATTTTCTTTTAATCGAATTGTATGAGTTAATATGTTATTTGTATTTTAAATGTGGATGTTTATTATAGATATTATTTTGACTATAATTGTTAATATTTTTATAGATGAAGTAGGATGGTATTATCATCATCATCATCATCATCATCATCATCATTATTATTATTATTATTATTATTTTTAAATGGGTTTTAAAATGGAGTTCAGTTTAATTATATTTTTTTCTCCTAACTAACGATTTCATTTATCGTTTTTAATTGTTTAAATCTTGAGGTCAGTTTACTCCATGCACATCTATTCGTCCCTTAATTTTCTAGGGTTTGTTTTTGGTCGCCTTTATATTTCACACATTAACCTCACAATCACACACAGCCCTTCATGCACGTATTGATTACTTGAACCTAGACTAAGCTGCTCGTCTAAGCACAACCCCAAGTTGTCATGACTTAGACTTCCTTCACTGCTGCACTGGACATGCAGACTGAGAGAAAAACAACTCCATGCAACAACCCCTACACCCACCTCGTGCTTCCAACCATGCCAACCAATCCATGCACTGCCTTACACTATCGAAAAATGCCACTGTGAGCCACTAGTTCATGCTAAACCATAGAGTTCCACCGTCGTGTTGCACCTCACGTATTGCCACCAGAGCACCACTGCAAGCAGTTAAATAGCTGATGGAAATCCTCTATTTCAGCCAACGAAAAACAAAGCATTCGTCGAGCCACAACCCAGCCAAACCAACGACATCGGAAGCCTCCACGACCACTTCAACACAGAAATGGACGGCCAGATACCTCAACTATTTTTCGGTGAGCTTCCAACGGAAAAACCCTCTCTCCCTTGAGCTTATAGTTCTTGGTTCCATTCCTCTCTCCAACTCTCTCACTCTCTCTCTAACCCTCTTACTCTCTCTTACGTCGCACCACCACGCCGGAGAAGCCTAGTTGGCATCGCCGATCAACCCATACTCAGATTGAAGTTGGTTATCCTTTCCTTCCGGTGAGCTGCATAGCCTTCATATCCCTTTTTGCGTTCTTGTCCTCATGTAAACAGCACATTGGCTTTTAAATCGATTAGTTTTAACTTTTCCATTTAGCCTCATATAATTTCTATAATTACAAAATTGGCCCCTTTATCCATTTCTATGTAGATCCTTATGTAAAGCATGTTGAAAACTCTTACGTTTTTGCCCTTAAATTGTAAACATGTTAGAAGATTTGCTTTGAACTACTGCATTTTATGTAAACGTTTTTTTCCTTAAGTTGAACAATTCATAAGTCTTCGGTTACTTTTTAGCCCATGAACTCTATTTTTTCAAGAAGCATATTTTTTACCTACAAAGAATAGATAAATAATTTAAATTATATAAGTTATTATTAAATTTACAATTCTTTTTTCAACAAGTAAACAATAAGTGTTTCCTATTTATTAATTTTTAAACACTTACTTTTTTTTTAAATGAAATGAATCTTTAATGTTACAGGTTTTTGATATATTTATGCTATTAAAATTTTTTAATAAAGAAATGTGGTAAGGATATTCAAAGAATATCAATATTAGTTGATTTCCATATTATACAGAATATTGTTTGATTATGTTCTTCAGTGTCATTTCAAACATTAGAACACGTTTTTTTAGACAAATTTAGTGATACTCAATACTTCGTATAGGTGACGAGTTACGAAGTGAGGTTCAAAGAAATAGTGCAGCGAGATAAGTGAATTTGATCACAAAATTAGGATTCTCATAAGTAGCTTATATTATTAGTAAAGTCAGTTCTTTGACAACCATTTTCATATACCCCTCACGTCATGCACGCATGTCATTCAGCACAACACAACACACGATTATGTCATTCAGCATCATGTTTAGATTCAGCGAGTTATAGTTATTTATTATCGACACCCCAATTCACACTTGGGATCGCACGTGAATAGAAGCGTTGGGGATGAGCAACGCAAGGAAGTTCACCCCTCGTCATATCATACGTGCACATTTTTTTTTGAAACGTCAAAGAAAGATTCTTGCAACGAAAGAAAAAGGTCAAGTCTTCTATAACATGCATCACATGGTTACGCTATGGATCCCAAACATAATATCATACATAGCCCAAATTTCAGAAGTTACATAACCTTATCCAAGAAATCAAAATAGTACTTCCCACATG
This sequence comes from Platycarya strobilacea, assembly GCA_036898215.1. Lineage (NCBI taxonomy): Eukaryota > Viridiplantae > Streptophyta > Magnoliopsida > Fagales > Juglandaceae > Platycarya > Platycarya strobilacea. Next base: position 6,122,782 of record CM072558.1, read on the forward strand.
CGAGAAGATTTTACCAAATACATAAATAAAGGGTGTTACAAAATAAAATGGGTCTTAACACTGCCCATAGAATTTAACCGACGGGTTCCTTCTTCACCTTCTTAAGTTTCGGGCCCCAGCGAAGTCGATTCAAGTCTATGCTAGGCCCTACCTCACATATCGCCCTAGAGCGTGGTCCAAAAATACTTCCCAAGTGAAGGGACTCGTCAACCCCTAATACTAAGCAACACTCCGCAGGGTATAGACTGACCAAACTGTACGTTGTCATTTTTAGTGACTCTACCTCCCACTGACCCGGGAGGTTCAGAGTCATTGGCCCTCTAAGGGCGGCCTCAATCAGGTCCCTGAGGATCCGAGGTGTCATCACGAGGGTCGTACTCGGTTGAGTCATCCTCACCTGCAATTACTTTTATCATTCCCAAAAGGGAAGGATAGTAAGGATATAGAAAGGGGGTGAGATTTTGGAGGAAATTTCAACAAATACATCTACACTTTAACGAAAGCATTTCAGGCATATAGTCAACTGAATAACAAACAAATTTCTTACGTATGTATTAACATGAGACTCATGCTTAGATTGATGCAAATGCTCGTGACAAAAATTCATCTTTCCCATCTTTTTCTTAATTTCCAAAGCATACTTGTTCAAAATCACGTAGCCAAAAATTTCTTAAATGCAGATTCTTTCAAAGAGACACTTTATTCAAAAACTTTCATCTTTTCTTATCTTAGGTACCACTTATCATATCATATATGGCCTGAAAGTCCTTTTCTTTTAGTCATGACTTCATATTTTGGTGAGGCCGAAGCCAACACCGCTTTTATGGCACCCACTAGCATTAGGTACGATCATGCTCCGGACACCTTTTGGAGCCATACATGGTCCGCCGATTGTTCTTCGTCGACCCAGGGGTTTTTCACTCAATTTAGACACTCCTGAGTGAAAAGAGAGTTCCACTGGAATACTTCCCCGTCCCAGTCTTTGGGGTTCTTCTAAAACTTTAATTCATTTTTTTTTTCGAAAGCATACTTAAGTCAAAACATGGGTTTTCGTGCTTATGCATGGGACATGCAACTTCTGACTTTGTAAATGTAAAACTCGAGGTGAACTCGAGTACACACATTTGGTCGTTTTTCCTTCAAACCTTATTCTTCTAAACTCATACTTATGTGAAAACACTTAAACAAGTGCATTAGGGTGAATAGGGTGCTCGGCCTTCACCCCTAGGGTTTGGGTCGAGACCTACTTTGTCTCCCATTGATGTTCTCTTCTTCCATTGACCTTCCTAACACCATCTAGCCCTAGATAAATATCTAAAACAATTTTCCTAGCCTTACAAGTAGGCAAACCCGATACCTATAGCCCTCAAGTTTTGTGTTTTCTTTTCTTAGTCCTTCAAAGTTAGGGTCCTACTTGAATACATTATGTGAAACCGAATCCATACATGTGATCCTACCAATATATATACATTTCTACTTCTCCAAATATCCGAACATGAATATTAAATAAAGAGGAAATTAAAACTTCAAGATTTCCACTTCAAGAAAATCCTCCAAAATATTACTCCACAAGCATGCATTTTTTTTTTTTTTGTAACCATAAAGCAATAATAATATTAATATCTTCCAAGATCAACATAACTAGTTTCCTTCAATATTTTACACATATTCATCCTAGCATGACATTTCAATAGGCAAGATATTTACAACTAAAATCAATATGCTTCTTCAAATAACATATATGCATATATCCCATATTCCCCAATACTCAACTAATCCAACATCTTCATGCTTACATGTTTTTCCTCATCAAACCATCAAGATTATCAATTATCACATAACCTTTTATTCAAGAAGATCATAGGTTCTACACATGGATTCTAACCCCAAGATAGCATTTATGCCTGTAAGGTTTCATCATGGCAAATACAAAGCAAGTAACCAAACAATACAAGCATATACAAGCATTTTCAAGCATATTCAAACACATTCACTCAAAAATATACTAAAAATGTTAAAGGCAAAGTAAAAATAAACTTACAAATCTTCCTAGCTAGCTTATAAGAGTTCTGAAAAGGAAAGAAATACTTTATTAGAACATGCTAAGAATTTACCATTTTCAAAAGAAAGGTTTTCCTTTTGAAAGCATGAACATAGGGTTCTTCCTTATACTGCTAGGTTTCATCTTAAAGTAACTAAGTTACTTACCTCTTTTAGGCTTCCTCTTCCTTCCAAAATCACTATCTTCTTCTCCTTCTAAGCTTGGAGTGTTTAGGTGTCTAAGTGGTGAAAAGAAGTAAAGCAAAGTGGAGGGAATGGGGAGTGGTTGCCGTGAGGTGCAAAGTGAGTGGAGTGTGTGTGTGTCCGAAATGAGCAAACCAAATGGGTGAGGAAATAAGGCCATTCAGCCAAGGCACCTTGCTAGGCTTCTAGGCCACTCATTCCTCTAGGTTTAGGTGAGATGTGATGGGATTGAAAGACCTTTGAGTGGCTCCCATCACTTGATAACATCAACCCAAATCTAGCTCATCCTAGGTTGAAGATTTGCTCCTTCTTTCTCTCCTCATGGCCTACCTCTCTCTCAAAGGTTCCAACCCCTTTCCATCATCTCACATCACTTCTTGTCTTCCCAAAAATCATCTCACATGTCAGTCCAAAGGATTTGAGGATCCCTTTTTGGGAGAATGCACTAGAGGGGTTTCGGACCCCATGGCCTCATCCGAATCCCCTTTTCTTCTCACTCTCATCTCCCTTTTTGTCACATGCTCTTTCCATCAACTAATCACTTCACCTCTTACACAAGCTTGTCTTATCACTCTTACACAAATCTATAGTTTAGATTTTGTTGTAAAAAGAATGTCAAACAAGGGGAGGGTGAGTCAACTATAGCCATACCCGAAACCCTCATTTCCTTTCCTCCCACTTTTTGATCCATCAACTCACATCTCATGTCACATTTTTCTTACACCCTCTCACACATCAGGTCTTATCCAATCTTACACAAATCTTACATGTCCCTTCCATCTAGATTTGGAAATATTTTGGTGAGAAAACCCTAAGGCCATTCGGCCATAGCCCCTACTGAAATCCCTCTCTCTTTTCTCATCTCCAAATCTTTTCAAATCCCACTTCATCATTTTACTAGATATGGTAGGATCCCATGTTGATCTTATTTGGCAAAATCCTATGTCTTACACACTTATTTAGGTAGGAAAAGATGAAAAGATTCCACTCTTGTCTTCTATTTTCTTTCTCCAACCAAAACAACTAGTCAACTAGCTTACCTACTAGTATTTTCTTCTCTCAACTACTAGTCTTGATTCAACTTACTAAACTTCTCCTAGCTTGAGATGTGTCATCAAGCATGGGTTTGGTTTTGACTAATGGACTTCCTTTCATGGACCTATGGGCTTGTCTTCCCCCACTTGGATCCAAAACTTTTGTTATGGCCTTAAGGCCTTAAACTCCTAAGTCCACATTCTTAAGGCTTTATCCACCAAATTGCCTAAGTTACTAAACTCTATATTTTTAATTAAATAAGAGCAAAGTATGAGAAATTCAAGGTCATCACATTTATATTAGCATGTATTATGCATCTCAAGTTGCATAAATCACATAAATTGAGTTAAGTTTAAGTATAAGTTAGGTCAGATCAGAAGTCAATTAATCAAGTTATTCAATTATTCAATTCAGTAAATCGGTTAATTTAGATGACCATCAGATGCATGGTATCAATCCATATCAGATCAGGATGGATGTGCAAGCCACGGACTTAAGCGTGGTCCACCATAATACGCTAGAGTACTATTAGCGGCTTCCCTTACTGTAGTGAGATGTGGGACTAGTGCACAGTATTGTACACAGGGTTAAGTGTGTTGGCCAATCAATTCAGTTAAACTAGTTCAGTTAAATCAGTTTACCTAAATCAGTTTAGTTAAATCAATTCAGTTAAATCAGTTAGTAAGCTTAGTTAGATCAGTCAATTAATTCAAGACCAGTCGGTTTAAGTCAGTTAGTCAGTTAAATCAAATAGTTCAGTCATGCATAGTATGAGCATTAGCATGCACAATCATGTTTTCAAATTTCAGCATAAATTTTATGAAAATTTCATATAATTTTATATTACGTTGTGGTGGATTCCTTATTGAGTCATCGATTCATTTTAGTTTATTTCCTATTTTTAAAACTACCCAGGTGAGGAAGTTGACTAGTGCGAGTAGGCAGATTAGGAGTAGATCGAGCAATTATTAAAATTTTAAGAATTTCTAGAAAATTAGTGCTTTATGACACAAGTTTAAATTCAAATGTTTTAGTTAATGTTTTGGAAAGACTTCTTTTACTAGAAACTTCAGTCTTGTAAAATAAAGGCTTTCTCCTATTTAAATTTTAATATTTTAGTTTAAAGTTTTATGGTATGTTAACATTTTGCCTTCTCCTATTATATTTCTACCATTCCAAAAAAGGAATTGTTGTGCAACTACCATAAAGAGATTTTGAGAAATCTCAAGAAGTAAACAATCAACATACCACATATATCACAAGTATATAAGAGCAAATCACAAATAAATACATGGACATGTTCAATGATATAAAACTTTGACTTATGCAAAATTGACTTCCTTGTAAAAATAACTTTTCATCTTTTTAAAATCTTAACACATGTTCAAATGATTTGAGCTCAAGTCCTTGTTCTTACCATAACATATCATTTCAATTCTTATCATTTCATAACATGTCATTGAGATCATGTCTAATCAATTTCATTCATATCATAATATATCATGGCATAACATATCATGTTATATCATATAATGTATATCGTAACATATCATATTATAGAGCTCAAATCCTTGTTCATCTCATATAATTCACATGTTTGGATACTTTACGGCTCCCCTAAGCATAGTGTGTTTCTCACTAGTTATCGCATCAACCAATGATCCACTTGATCAAGATGACTACATCCTTAAACATAACATATTCATGTATGATAGCTCATATATTTCATATTCATTGTAAAATGCACCTACTAGCTTTAGATGCAACCTCACTCCCGTATCCTTCTATAGGAACCCTTCGAGATCTGTTAATTGTACTTCGTCGACTAAAGATTTTCACTCGATTTTAAACACTCTAGAGTAGACAGGGGGTTCTGCTAGGGCATTTTGCCATCATAGCATTTGGGATTGTGATAAAATATACTTGAGTCTTTATTTAAAAAATATGGACACAAATGCATGTGATATGGACTGATGATAAAGCATTAATTTCATGCATGCAACACGCAAAAGTTCAATTACACCATTCAAACATTAGCATGCATCTTGCAGCATAACTTAAACATATTCGAACATGTAAACATTGACAAACTCATGCAAACATATTCGATTCATGCTTGAAAACACCAAAAAAGATTTCATAGAACCCTAAAGTGGTCTTGGCCAATTTATATAGGCCTTCCACGACTAACATTTTAATCCTTCCAACATATATATTAGTTCCTCCATTTAATCTTATGTACAAACAAACATGCAAGAAAACAAAAATTGAAACTAACAAATGTGGAATCCAAACTTCCTTTATCAAAACTTCACAACATATTGCATTTCCTCCTTCTCCATCATAAGTTAAATATCTCAACATAATAATACAAAGTTCAAACAACAACTTCATGTAAAATACACATGGGCCGAATATATCATCATGGAATAACATGCTTCAAGCCAAAATCTCATACCAAACACTCATAATGTAACTAACGTTGAATCCATTCAAGGAATACATAGCATTATTCAACCAAATCAACAAACAAGAGTTTTGATAACATATACATATAATATCAAAGGTAGGTTGGATGTTTACTCACAAAAATCCAACAATATTAGTTGCAAAATCTGAAAATATAATGTAACATATTATAAATCAATACATAAAAAACCCTAGATTCTAAAAATGTGAGTGGGTGTGAGTGTCGTGGTATTTTCAAAATATTTTACTGGAAATAAAAACCTTAGGGCCGAGACTTTTGAAGGTTAAAACCCTAGTTTTTCTTTGGAGCCAAAACTGATGTAACCACTCACCTTTCTTCTCTTTAATGCAAAGCAAATTTTGAAGACAAAATATTTTTATAAGGAAGGGAGGATGTAACAGACTGCTCTTTCTTCTCTCGAATGGGCACAAGTCTCGATATATGTGCCGAATCCCGATGGCGTGTTTTTAAATATATCAGCTAATTTTAAATTATGCCCAATGTTTTAATGCGCTTGAATATTTTAAGTGTCCTTAAAATATTTTTGGTATTTTCAGTATTATCGTATCCAAGTCTTATTTAAAAAAAAAAGATAATTATAATATTGCGTCAAAATATTATAATTGTATAAAATGATTTTAGTTATTTAAAATATCATGGGATTTAAAATATGTTGAAACTCTAATTTAAATTGTGACACCCTCACCCTTCGCTTAGGATGGAACAAAGACTTAGAGTGTCATGATATGTAACACAAGGTTATATAATCTAGTACATGACAGTTAATATGTAATGTATCTTATAAGTGCAACTAGTAGAATACAATATTCACAGCGGATTAAGGGTGATAAATTGAACTTATACCAGAATAACTAAAAACATCATAATTCATTAATAATCACGATGAATTTAAACTATAAGGTAGAATAATCTCAGTACAATTAATAATCATACAAAAAAGTCTCCAAAGCTAGATCAGTTGTTTCATGCGTTCTAGAGCATGAAGGGTTAGTACTATAAACATTAGGATAAGGTCCAGTCTTTTCTCAAAGTATAGCTCCTTTTCAATCAATTAGATCCATCGTTCCATCTAGTTCATCCTCGTCAAGTCCTAACCCAAGGATAAATTATGCATGATGAATGATAAATATGAAATGCATGTAATGCAAAAAAAAATCGGTATATGTCTCACATCCAGATTCCTCAACATTTTTTGACATGTAAGAAAATGTATTCACTTTATTGGCCAAAATAATCATAACATTTCACTATTATTAGCAATTCTTACGTAATCATAATATCATAACCAGTGGTATCATCACAGTTCTTCGTATGCACTATGAGTACCTGCTAGTGACCATAATACGGCTCACATTAAAGTTACGTTGTTTGTAGACTCATTTGCAATGCATTGATAACATAACATAACATCATAGCATATACACTCACCAATCTTAGGTGCCATAACATTTGATTTTGCTTTGGCATTTTTTGAAAAGAACTCATTCAAAGCTCGTTGACTGTTTTTCGTCAACTTAGAGATTACCATTCCATTTTTAAATACTCTAGAGTTGACAGAGGAGTTTCACTAAGATAATTTTCTATTATAGCATTTGGCTCCGTGACAAAAATTATTCTTTCATACTATATTGGAAAATGTATTTCATGACGTGTGCATATGTAGCAAGTTTTCATGCGAAAATGACATTTGTAGATGCAATATGCTAAAATAGTAAAAATATCTCGTGTCATGTAAGTATGCACTCAATGTATCATATAACATGGTATTTAATACTCAAACAAAAATTATAATTTGAATGTGGCATTTATCAATAAATCATAAATAAGTTATTAAGGTGTAAATTAGAGACCAACTAAAACTTCCTAAATTTGAAAGGTTATGGCGACTATGATAAGATTCATACTAAGTTAGGATTTATACTATTACGGAAGATATTCGTAAATTAAAAGGCTTCAAAACAATGGGTATTTACAAAAAATACTCCTAAACTTTCAAAATTGCCATTTAGACCCTATATTTTAACTATTTGCAAACAAACCTTAGTTTTAAGGAAACTTTATAGACCTTATATTTTTCATTTTCTAAAACCATCTTTACCATTGGAACTAACTCAACATTTACAACCCGTGGCATGCACTCTAATTGATGCCTAAGGGTACGTTTAGGTAGTGAAAAATGTTGATAAGAATTGTGAATAGTAGTGAAAAAGTAATAAACAAATAATGAAAATATAACAATAGAATATTGAATAGTAGTGAAAGTAATAAATAGTACTAAAAAGTAGGTAAAAAGTAATAATAAAGTAATAAATAATAGTGGAGTATTCCAAAAATTCTTGAGACTACTTTGCTTGCGAAACCTAGCGTGTGTTTTCAACTATTGATAGCTACCCTATGACAGCATGCTTATGCCATTTTATTCAATCACAAATGGCTACTAAGGTCATTAATTTCATGGTATAAACAATTTGTAGGGTGAACAAGTTCATCCAAACACTTAGTCATTGCCAAGGACTTTAGTATCAGTGTTTAGTCTTCACTAATCCTTCATTAATCAAGTATCATAGAGGAATGCTTTCTAAATTCACTCAAAAAATGAATTTCATTCTTATAATAGTCACAAGAATTTATAGATGCTTAATGATCAACTCTAGATGGATAAATCAAAACTTCATGCCCTAATCATGCTTAATGAAAAACCATACATGCTTGATGATCAACACAAGGTAGAATAAAAACTTATCATGACATACTTCAAATTTCAAGATCGAAACTTCCATGAACATCCTACGACATTAATAAATCTTATCATAAAATGCTAAGACATGTCATAAGCGAAATTTTTATAAAAAGAATTTAAACTCTTGAACCATTCTTAATTCACTCAGTTTTGAGTCAAGCATGGTAATCGTAACTAAATTTAACCGAAATTTATTCTAACACTAGAAAACAAGATTTGACATGCAAAATAATATCTAGGGAAATAAAAATCACAAATTTTGTGGGCCACTCAAGCTTCCAACACAAGAACACTCAAAAACTTCACTCAGTTTCCCTCTATTGCTCACTAATGGGGACGAATGCTCTCAATCAATCAATTAACATAAATATAAGAGAGAGAGGGTTATACCATCGTGGGTAAACCCGTACGTTTCCTACTTCTTGGCACGGCTAGTGGCATCGGAAGCCACAAAATCAAATGATAATCGCTCCATCGAGGTTAGTGCCATGACCTTGGAACGAGAATATCTTGGAGTTCAGAGCTAGGATTTCGGTTACCAGATCTGGATCATGTGAGGGTGGCCAACAAGGTGGGGAGTTTGTTGTTGGCAGTACAAGGGTTGTACGTGATGGCTAATACCGCATACGATGACTATCAACCATGTACCTTGAAGATTTGGGCTAGAGTACTCAGTTCGACATAAGAAGCTAGGGGGAGACTCATTGGAGAAAAGGGAATCTAATGGTGGTGGAGGTGAGGTAGTGAGACCACTGGAGTGTGGTGGATCTAGCTTCAAAAGTAGGAAAATCCATTTTTGAATCAAAACTTGGATGAGGAAGGTGGGGCCATGGCTGGATAAGTGGAGCTAGGGGGAGGTCAGTGTAGGCAGGGGAAGACAATGGTGGTGGCAGTGAAAGTCATCGTGGCGCCGTGATGGCACTGGGGTGGCAAATCCATGGGTCATGAAACCCATTTCTTGGGTTGTGTTTGCTTCAGCCAAGGGAAGAGCTATGGTGGCTTGGGTTGGTCGTCGATATTATGAAAAGGTCGCTGGTGGAGGTGGGGTTGTCGTGAGGTACACCATTAGCATGGGAGAGCTCGCCAGCATGAGGTGAGTTTAGCGAGAGGGGCAGTGGCCTCAGGTGGTCGGTGATGGACTGGCGATGGAGGCTTGAAGAAGAAGCAGCCAAAAGGGAAGGGGTGTCGCACGAGAGGGAAGAAAGAGGGGAGAGAAAAAAAGATGAGGATGAAGTGATGGGGCTTAGGGTTTCCCTTTTGGGAGTATTTATAAGCCCTACACCTTGGGGTCTTCAAACGGACAGATGATGGGCTTAAAGCACTGATTTGAAAATGTGTAAAATTAACTTTAACTTAAAACACTAAGAGGAAGTCAAGATAGAATATTATTTTATCCTAAATTTAGTTTATAAAATAATATTCTTTCATCATTAATTAAATGATGAACCTTTACTAATTATTTTAAAAGAATAAAACCATATATTTAAATCAAAGAATTAAACATAATTTAAATCCAATAATATTCTAAATAACTAAAATCATGGTAGTAAAATGATTTCGTACAATTATAATATTTTGGAGCACTTTAAAATAACATAATTATATTTTTTTAGAAATCGGGCTTGAATCTAATAACACTAGAAATACCTTATATAATATTTCTAAGACATTTAAAATATTCGAGAGTATTAATACAATGGACGTATTTTAAAATCAACTGTTATCTTTTAAAGCACGCCATAAGATTTGGCATGTGCATCGAGACTCATTCCAATCAAAGGAGAGAGAAACAAACAGTCACATCATCTTCTCAAGATTCGCTAAGCATTAGAGAAAATGAGTGGGTGTTACACCGAACTACCTAGATACCATAGCCCCTCCCTCACCCCTCACTCCTCACACACACAAACACACCCAACTCAAAATGGGTTTTTCATGCATGGTTTCAACCTCACGGCACCACCGTTTGCCATCCTTTGGCCTCATTGCCACCACTAGCAACTCTCCCTTCCACCAGCAACCTTCTTCTAGCTCCTCATGCCCAGCTGAGCCTCCACTTCTACCCTCTCTCTCATTTAGTCTCCAAATAGGTTTCTCCACCCATTTAACTAGATCTGTTGCCACCTGCCACCGTGCCGCCTCCCTAGCACCACCATGGCTCCCTTAAGCTCCTCCATGCCCTACCATAACTATCCAAGCTCCTTTGCAACCCACTGTGTGCCACCTCGGCACCATCATGAGACTACCATTTAGAGACCACTATGAACCTCTCAAGACCACCCTTAGCTCGTCCCATTGCCTAAATTGCCATCGTATAGTCCAAATTGTCATTGTATGTGATTGACTGCTATCGTACACGGTGTTAGCTGCCATGTATGACCCTTCTGCCACTACCCACGAACTCCCATGATATTAGACAACACTGCATAACCCAGATAAGTCCATCGAAACCTTATTAGGTCCCAAGATAGCCTCGTTCTGAGTTCATGATAGTGACCATGGTAGAGCGGTTATTGCTCAGGCTAGTGACTTCCGATGCCACTAGCCTTATCGAGAAGTGGGTATCGCATGGGTTTGACCCGAAGATGCTATAAATCTCTTCCCTTATTATTTATTATGTTAGTTGATTGATTGGTTGTGGACTGTGTTATTAGTTGTAGAATTCATTGTGTAGTTGTGTAGTTGGTTGGTTGGTTATGTAGCAGTGTTGTGGAGTTTGCTCTGTAGTTTTGATGTGAAGTGTAGTTGTGTATTGAAGTGATCAGCGTAGTTGTGTAGTGCGTAGTGAAGTGTGTGCCATAATGGTGATATGGCACAGTCTGGTTGTAGGAAGTACACATAGAATGTACTCTATTAGATAAAGTGATGCACTATGTGACATGCAACACGTAGGCATGTTGTGACAACTCGAGATTTTCATTTCCTATAATTTTAACTAAGTGATTATTTTAATTAATAAAAAAAATAATATTAAGAAGTGAGGATGAAGGCTTGGGCTTAAGATTGAAAGCCTTGAAAGCCTAATGTAAGTTAGTGGGCCAAGAAAGGCGTAGCAAGCCCACAAGCTCATGAGATTGGCCCATGACCCATCAAGCCCACACAATAGACACATGTCACCTCTAGAGAAACCCTAGAGAGTCAACCAAGACTAGTAGATAAAAGTGAAAAATTGCTAATAGTTGAGAGTTGACTAGTGAGTTGTTGGTAGGATAGATGGAGAGATCTCATGATGAGATTTTTCCGTCATTGGGATATCTTGGGAAGAACAAAGATGTTTTTCTATTTTAGTCTTTCTAAGATATGCCATGTTTAGATGGATGACACTTATAGATGAAATAGGAAGTGGAAGAGAAGAGAATGAGGGTTCGGTGGAGGCATGTAGCCGAAACCCCTTGGGGTGTTATCTATGTAGTCTTTCACAAATCCAAGCCAATGATCACAAAGAAGATCATGTAAGATGGAGATGACAAGATGATTGACAAGTAAGGGAGGTGTCATGTGGAAGAGGAAAAGGAAAAAGGAGAAGAAGAACCAAGAGGGGCCCAGGTATGAGCTAGATGTGGGCCTCCTTTGTGATCATCCAAGGATTTTACAAATCTAGGTGAAGGGACCTCAAAGATTTGTGTAAGAAAAGTGTGAATGACATGTGTGAGAGGTGACTTGACAAGTAGAGTGAGTGAGGGGACTCATGAGGAGGAGGAAGATCACTTGGATTGAGGGAGGGTTCAGTTTGCACTAGATGGCATAGCCGAAACCCATCTTGTCCATTTTCCCAAACTAAGATTTGGAAATCCTCTAGAATGACACTTGAGGTAATAGAGGGAAGGTGTAAGAGTGATGTGAAGGAAATGGGAAGAGAAATCCCCTAGGGAGGCGCCGGCCATAGCTAGGAATGGAAAACAAAATCAACCTAAGTATGGTCTAAATCTAGGCGTGGGATAGTCATGAGATGCAAGTCAATCAATGTATCTTTCAAGACCTATCAAAGGTCAATCCTTGGAATAGAGAATGAGTGGCCTAAAGGGTCTAGAAACCCATGGCCGAATGGCCCTTTTTCCTTTGGTCTATCTTTCTTTATTGCTAACACACGCACACACCACCCCATTCCCCACCTCTCGGTTTCAAGTTCTTCTCCTTACCCTCATTTTGCTTCATCTCTTCTAAGCACCTAAACATCAAAATATCCTACGTGTAGAGGAGCTAGAACCAATATTCTTGAAGAGGAGTTGCACTTGAAGAGGTGAGTTATCATTTAAACTAAGATCAAGCATAGAAATATAGAGGAGAACACACACCACATCCATGTTCTTGTGAAGAGATTTCTTTTAAAAAAAATGTTATGTTCTTAGGTTAATCTAATGAAATGCTTAATATGATTTCAGATTTGATCTAAGCTAGTTAGGAATATATCGCAGCAGATAAAGGTCAAACTTTTTTTAAGCGTGCATCACATGGCTTAAAACAATAACATCCCAAAATATTACAATACCATTAATATAAACATGAGAATTCTTTACAAATGTTCATTCTTCCAAAACAACGGAAGACTAAAATACATGCAATTAAAAACAAAAGCTGCATGGAGGATTTCCAGCTATCACTGCCTAGTACAATGACTCCTTTTTGATCTCCTTGAAGTTTGGGCCGTAACAGGGACGGTCCAACTCCAAAGCCGATCCTACCTCACAACTCATTCCGGAGGATGATTCGTAGAGGCGACTCATGTGGAGGGAATCATCCATGCCCAAAACTATACAACACCCGATAGGGCGTATGCCACATATATACGTAGCCAGAGGTAGTGACTTCGCCGCCTAACAGCTCAAGTAGTCTAGAGTCACTAGCTCGGAGGCAATGGACTTAGTCGGGCCTGTGGGGGTCCGAGGCATCATCGGTAGGGTTGTATTCGTCTTGGTTGTCATCACCTGCGACTACTTCTATCATCCCAAAAAGGTGATAGTGGAGAAATAAACAAAGGGTGAGATTTCGGGAGAAATCTCAGTAAGTACATTTATATCACAATAAAGCAATTTAAGCATACAGTTAAGTGAATAGCAGACTTCCAATGATACTTAATGCATTATGGGACTCATGACTTCGAGATATGCACATGCTCATGCTCATGCTCGTGTCTTAAAATTTCTCTTTTTCTTTTCGTATTCTTTTTATACACTTGTCCGTAATCTCAGAAAACAAAACCATGAAGTTTTCTTTCAAAAATACTTCTTTCGTAAACACTTTTCATTTTCTTATCTTAGCAGCCACTTTTTATATTATATATGGCCCGAAAGCCCATCTTTTGTTATGACCTCTGTTGGACACCTCACGACTCCCTTATGTATCGTGTGTTCCTGCTAGTTATCGTAGCACCCGGCAACCATATCAAACCGAAGTAGCTACGTTTCGCTCCCTTTCGCACTCTTCATCACTCGACGATCGATCACTCTCCGAGCGACTACAAACTTTTCTGTCCGTAAGGCTGAAGTCAACACCGCCTGTAGGCACCCACTAGCTTTCCACCACACTCCGGACATCCTTTTGAAGCCATACATGGTCTGCCGACAGTTTTTCGTCGACCCAAAAGCTTTCACTAGACTTTAATCACTCTTGAGTGACAGGGAGTTCTACTGGAACACTACCCCTTCCCAGCCTTTGGGGTTCTTATAAAACTTTAGTTAATTCTTTTTCTTTTAAAAACATGTTAAAAACATGATTTTCGTGCTATATGCATGAGACGTGAGACTCATGTCACAGAACATATGCCATAGGTGACGAACATGACGCTTACCCTACGTCAAGCTTTTTTAAACTTTTCGCACCTCATAATCCTACTCCTTTTCTCCCTAAAATGCTATAATGGGCCTCCAATGCATTTAGGGGTACTCGGCCCCTTCCTACTAAGGTTGAGCCGAGACCCTTCCTTACACTCTTCTAGCCTTTTGTCTTCTAATTTTCTCCAAGTACTCTAGTTCAACTTTAATCTTTTAATGTGTTCTCCTAACCCTAAAACAAGGCTTGGCCGAAAGTTCTAGGCCTCCTATGGTGTTATTTTGTTTACTTTTTCTTCTAAAAATTCGCTCAATGGTTTTAGTAAAAACCTTCAATTAAGTCAATGTAACCACTTTATTCATTTGCATCTAATATCTCCAAAATTTTGGACATGTCACCACAACATAGTAGAATAATTTAATCAATTATTTCCACCAAAAGTTCTCAAATCCAAAAATACATGCATGCATAACTCAACATTTTCTTCTCCAAATAAAAATCTAACAAAGATATATTCACCTTAACTCAACTTATTAATCATACCACATTCTCTTTTCATAACAAGTATTCAAAATCTCCACATGAAATAACCTTTAATCTTAGCAAGATATTCACTCTTAGACATGGATTTTTTTTTTTACTACTAAATAAATAACACTAAAGCATTATCCAATTTTATGCTAGAGAACCTTCAATCATGCATGCACTTTCCTTCATTCCACTTCATGTTGAACAACTAACTAAACCATATATCATTACAACTTCTCAACTTAAGAAATTAACATAACTTTAACATGGATTCTTACTAAACTAAACATAGCAAGTTTCTCTTCTAAAAAGATTCATTTTACCACATGCATACAAGGAATCAAGCAAAGTAATCAAATTCACTCAAAGATATACTAAGATTGCTAAAGATAGGATAAGAATGCACTTATCTCTTCAAAAGCAATCCTTCCTCCAAATAGTTGTTCTAACTCTTTTCTACTAAGGATATAGTGAGGTTTAAAAGTTAGAAGAAAGTAGAACAAATGAAAGTTGAGGGAGAGGGGTGCTTGGCTAAGAGGTAGAAAGAAAGGCTGTGTGTGTGTGTGTTTGTGAGCTAGCCAAATGAGGGATGGCTTTCCTCAAGAGTTTTGGCCATATGCTCCTTTCTAGGGGTCAAGGACAACTCACCATACTTTGATGTGAAGGATACAAGACTAGGCATGGGTGGTTTCATGGGAAAAGAAAACAATGATGGGAGATGGGGGAAATAGGAAATCGGATCCTCCTTGGCCTTCCAAGCTTCACCGAAACCTCTTCCCCTCTCAAGCCTCCTTCTCTTGTCATTTCAACCCTATGACACACACAACCATCCACTCTCAAGTCATTCTACAAGATTCCATAGCTATACCTTTGGGAAAATGAGCTTGCATGATCCGGCCATACCTAAATTCCATGTGTCATAATTTAAGCAACCTCCATTCCTTCCTCTTACACCACCATACCTCTTACATATCTCACCTCATGTACCTTATTTCTTACACAAATCCAAGGTACTCTTTTCATTAGATTTGCAAGCAAATCCTAGGAAATCCCAAAGTGGTGCACACGGCATCCACCCGGATTCCTCTTGCTTTCCTTCTTCCATTTTCTTTTTTATTTTTCCTCATGACACCTCTCTTCTTGTGTCAATCACCTTGTCACCTTTCCCTTACAAGATCCTATGATGATCATTAACCTAGGATGGAGAGAATGGGGTGGGAAAAACCCCTAAGGGTTTCGGCAATCACCCTAGCCGAATGCCTTCCCATTTCCTTTCCTCCCACTTTTCACTTCATTATACAAGTGTCATTCCCTAAACATGTCATGTACTAGCTAGGGTAAGTTAGACCATACCTTAGTACTTTCCAAAAATATTTTCAATGATGGAAAAATCCCATCACAAGATTTTACACTCGACCTCATTACTCACCCACTAGTCAAGTCTCACCTAATAGTAGTCTCACATTTCCACCTACTAGTTGTAGTTGACTCATTAAGATTTTCCTGTGGGTGACAAGTGTCCCAATATACTTTGTGAAATATGCTAATTGTACAAGCCTACGTAAATAAAGAAAACATAAAATAAGGAAAGAATAATTTTATAGAAGAAAGATTATGGACAGTAAAGCTATCCAATGACTGATGTTAGGCTAAATTTCTAAGCCTAAGTTTTGGGGAGTAACTCAGAATTGGATCGGAATTTATTTCTCACTTTTTCATTGATTTTCTTTTGATAATCTTGCTGTGTCATGAAGCATGTTAAAAATGTGAAAGTTTGGAGTTCTTCTTCCTGATCTTGGTTTGTTGTTGACGTAAGGCATAATTGATGCTTGATTGTGACACAAGACTCCTTAGTTTTTCATCTTATATTGATCAAAAACTTGTTCTGCAACTTAGTAGGGAATTTTGGATAAATATAAACTGAACTTGAATTGATTTATTTTTTTGTCATTATCTCTTTGAATGAGTGAATGATTGAGTAAAGAGACATTTGAGAATTACTCAACAACCATCCATAAATGGGTAAAAACCTATAACTTAGGTATTTGTCAAATTGTCTCTTAGAACTTTAGATCACATTTTGCACAATATTTCTATTTGAAGTGCCTATGAATTTAGCCATTTTCAATCTCTTTATTTTCCATTTTAAGTTTCATAGTTAGGAATGGGATGTAATTTCACAAAGACCAAATCAGAATTTTTAGGCACATTCATTTAGCATTTCAGGCGTAATTAGTTACTTTCTATACAATCCATCGTTGCTGGTAATTCACCATTACATACATAGGTGTTATAACATTTCTGTTAATTTCAGTTTGCTGATTACTTTCTCTTACCAAAAAAACTGTTTACATAAATCATATTGTCCATGTGGAATCAATATTATAACTTGTTCTTGTATTACTTTGATAACTTCTGCAATTGAAAGACAAATTTAGTAGCTCATCACAAATCAAAGTCCTTTCTTGATGATGTAGTAATTTATTTCATGTTTATTGTTGTGTTTGGAGTTTAACTAAACCAATGTATGTGTTTAGTAATGAGTTCAAACAATATAATATGTAGTAGATTTTTAATTTTATTTTCATTTTTTGTTTTGCATGCGTATAGTTAAAAAATTAATTAATTATATATAGCTTTAGCTATTCTTTAACATAAATTCAGTTTTTTATTTAGATATTTTTTTATCATTATGAACAATGATAAAATCATTTTATATAATAAAAAGATTTTGCTTTTTAACATTATTTCTTGAAACAATTGTAATAAGATATAAGATTTGTTATAAATATTTTTTGTTAAAAAAATTAATAACAGGCAGACTTTTGGTTAAAAGAAAAGGGGGGCTAAAATCCGGATTCCAGATTCTGGCTCAAATCTCAACTCATGTCCGAATTCTCGGTTTAAAATTCAGATAAACAGTCCTACTACTAGAAACTCGCGACGCAACATTCCGATCTCAAAAATGTTTATCCATGACTTTAGCTTTGACAACAAGGCTCTAGAATTTTATTGGAGTTCGGGAAATTGAAACTGAAATTGATGGGTGAGCACTGTGTCAATGGAAGCTGGGCCCCCAAGGACATGTTCAGTATAAAGTGCTGTTCCAGAAAGACGAGAACTAGTTCAAGCACGAATGGCCATTTCCTCGAGAAGTTTACATCTATGGGGATGAATGCATGCCAAATCCGACAGCAAGATGGATGGACGGATGCAGTACTGAAATTGTAAAAGCCGGACAAAGCAAGATGGTTATGAAGCACATAAATCATAACTTTCAGCACTTGAAGAACGATGAAAACAGAGAGTTTAGAATAATGAATCTATCAATAAGTAATTTTTGTCTGTAAAGTAGCATTAAATTCAATACTGTATTTGGAACTCTTAACAACATTGATATACAACCACGGTTTAACTCAAGATAATAAAAATCATACACCAACTATTATATTATAAGTTAAATTTCTTATTACATTGCTAAGAACAAATTCTTGAGGAATTCAACAGACACGGGTGTCAATTGCATGACATATAATTGTGCAATTCAACAGCTAAATCTAAACAAAAATTGCAGAAAAGCCTAACCGCCAACACATAAAACAGATAATAGAGCAGAATTTTGCAGTGAGATGCCATAACCTGAACCCTGGTTGTATTGCTTGAACTTGAAGCAACAAGAAGTATCAACCCCATCATTTGGACAGCCATAAGTGTTGCTGTAAGCCAAACGGTATGAAAAACTCAAAGAATGTCGTAGAACATGTAGCCTTTGTAACTTAGCCTGGGCATTACTCACTATGCAAAAGGCAATAAGAATGACAAAGAAGCCAAGATGGTAAAGGCTGGAAAAACTAGGGAGGTAACTGGCCGGGAACCAGCATTTGGCAACCATGGGTATGCATCTGGAGGTGGCATGACACAGTTATCACCATTGAAATAAATCCTACGTGGGAAAGCCCATCCCTTTTCAAAAGAAAAAGTTGATTTGTCCTTGCGGAAAAGGAGCTCTGATTGCACATTCCCGAAAGGGCCCGCTTGACTAAGGAAATCATTATAAAACTTCACTCCCCACAACATGGCAGTATCATCTGCAAAACAAAAGGGCATATTCTCAGTTATATATGAGAAATAAGATTATAGAATAATGCAGGAGAAACTTTGCACAACTAAATTTGGGTGGCAAGGTATAACTTACTTAAGCCTTCATAAGGAGTCAAGGACTTGTAATTAAAGCTGAAAATCTGGGTTAGATTATCAAAGTTGGGGTGTTGCACAACAAGATTCCATTGTGTGTAGTTCATTCTGTAGTTGAAATTTGTGATAGTGACCTTCACCCTCCAGTACTCCTTGTAATTGAGTTTAACATGCCAATGGACTCGGATGGGACACATATGGCTAGTGCACTGAACCAGAGGGGTATTACTAGACTTCCCTTGGCCTGTTACTGCTGAAGCTAAATATGGAGATTCTGGACTGTAAGCATCACCAGAAAGAACAAATATACATATATCAATAAGCTGATTTGTCTCCATTGTTTTTTGCAACTTGTTTTTTATTCTATTTCTCAAAAGAAGAAAAAAAAGGAATAACAAGATAAGAATTTCCAAGAGATAGCAATTAGAAAAATGCAATAAAGAAGATATGAGAGACTTACTCTACACAGCTCCCAGGTTCTGTTATATTGTTTTGACAGCCACAGGTGCAAGTTGGGCAATTTACAATTGTGTCATTATAAAAGGAGGAAAGAGAAACACAACAGGTGGGTGTCTTTTGAGCAAGGAATTGTGAATACGTGCAAGTAACATTCCAGGTCACTGCCAAAAGAGATGCAGAGCTAGTTAAGATAAACATTGAGTAATACTTTCCTTTCATATCCGGAATTTCTTAATCCACAAAAGAGAAACAATAGTTATAATGGTAACTAATTGTAGCCCTGGGCATTGCTCAGGAATAGATAAATTATTAAATCCAAGGGGCTCTATATAACTAAGTTAGTATACCTTGTACTATTATAGTTCATCTTATAAGTAGAACATACCTTGAGCAATTAGACAATAAATATAACCGTTAAAAGAGCATCAATGTTTGAACTTTGATATCCAAAATTCTTTTGTAGCTCTTTTATCTTTTTCGTCTCTTACACCCATCATTTCAATGTTAGTGGCGAAGAACCTAACAAACTTTTCTTGAATGAAGAGAGGCACCAAGTGTTCTTTATATATTTTGCCAAGTAACTATGATCATCAACAATCATAATTGATAGGCTCTTTTAACTTCTTTTAAAACTCACTAACATTTATTAACCAATCGGAAACAATGTTACAAATACAAAAATTCAGAAAACAAAAGAGACGGATCTAGGCAAATGGGCATGTTTGGACACTATGAGAATTCAATAAACTTCTCATAATTTCATTCCCAAATATTACTCAATCACAAAACACTTTTGAATTTTAGATTTTTCAACTTTTTCATTTAATCATTACCTAATCAATATTCAAACACAAAAATCAATACAATTTTTACAAACTTTAAAACAAAAATAATATTAAAAACTTATTTTCAAACAAGTTTTTAACTTTATAATATTTCACTACCATTCACAACATTCTGAGATAATACAAGTTTCCAAACATGCCTTAAAAGACTACTTAAGTTTTAAAACAAATTATTAAATTAGATATATTATTTTCATTTAAATTTTCTCTTATGCAATATTATTTAGCTTTAATTTAATAATAATACCAAAGTGAATAAGTGACTTACTTTTGCTGCGTAAAGTATACAGGAATGTCAGTTGTATAATGCTACTGGCTTGCTTATTACAACCCAGCATAAGAAGCATGCAGTTATGCACCTAAAAATAATGTAGAAGCCTTTAGCAGGTAACTTACTCAAAGCTTGGGTGACTCTTCGTTTATCTGCAGTTACAAATTTACTTGGTCTCACAATCTTGGCTGGCCCGCAAGTATATCCAGGCCCAGGAGCTTTCAGGGTGAAGTTCTTAGGTACTCTGACAGTTTTGTTAGTTGTTCCAGCTGCACCCACACTGACCTGGAACGAGCTTGCCGCATTGGCTGGGTCCTGGATCCATGAGTTTATCACACCCCCTTTGCAGCAATTAGCAATCTGCTGGTTGTAAGGAGTTCCTGGCAATAAATCCACCACGGTAGGATCCTTCTTACAGCAATGTGGAATGTTACCCTTAAATTTAGAACAATCCCCTTGTTCCGTTGTTTGTGCCCCCATCATGCTCCAAATTACTTCTTTTTTTGCCCATGTCCACCCCAATGTCCATCCTGGTGCTTGAATGTGGCGATATTGCTGGAAGTTATACATAGTAACAACAGCCTGCCAAATCAAAAGAGAGTGATATTTTCATAAACTGCATCAACATGTAGTAAATTTTATATTGGAAAGTAGAGAAAAGGCATGATCCTACACAAATATATAGAGTAATGAATTGTAAAATTTATACAATTCAGTAACTTCTGTCCAAATGGCAACATAGACTCAAGCAAAGGCTTAAGCCCAAGATTTGGCTTGTAATGGTTCTCGCATGAGATTAATGACATTCATATAACTCCTTTACAACCAACCAATGTGATACTGCCACTTCATAAAAAATACAACTTTTTTATTTGAGTTACAAATTTTACATAGCACCCTCTATTTTTTTGATAAAGATAATAATATTATTAAAGCCAAAAGGCTAAATCAAGTACACCGGAAGTGTACAAGGGGGAGAACCTAGATACAAGCTATAAAGATCAAGCTAAAATCAAGCATTACAAGAAGTCCCATCCCATCCCTCTATTTAAAATAAA
The DNA here is from genome assembly GCA_036898215.1 of Platycarya strobilacea. NCBI lineage: Eukaryota > Viridiplantae > Streptophyta > Magnoliopsida > Fagales > Juglandaceae > Platycarya > Platycarya strobilacea. The sequence goes on from CM072558.1 coordinate 6,144,416, forward strand.
GTTGTGAAAAAAGGAGTTCTAAGAAAGTTTATATGTGCATCATTATTCCTCGCATAAAGGGAAGTATTGCGGTACTTTTGAATGTGGTAGAGGCATTGGGTACATTGGTTCCTCCCATGAAGAGAATACTGTGGTAGTTCTTTTGAGTGTGAAACATGACTAAGTGCATTCAGTTTACACCATGTCCTATGGCTTGTAGGAGTTACTTCTGTTTGTAGTCTATATAATTGACGGTTTATTTTGTTTAGTATGAATGTCAAACGGAGTCAGCTGCACCACGTTAAATATTACTGTCTTATGTGGGTCTTTTAATTTATTGCTTATGTGGTGTGCTTTCACAGGGCCAAATCATACCTGTCACAACAAATATATATAAACTCTAGAATGAAAATAAAGTATCCTTAAATTTGGGAAAGTAATAGGAGAAAGTATGATCTCTTCAAGTACTAGCATGACTATAGGAACCAAAAAGAGCACAACTATGATACACTTCAAACTACTTACAACATAGCCATCTGGTGTCCAGCTCATTATATCCCATTTGATTGTGATATTTCCAGTTGGATCGAGGGCATCATAGGCTTCTGCAGAAACATCAAGGGAAAAAAGGTTAAAACTTGATTTGCTCGAACTTTCCACAAATTTTCTGTCATATTTTATATTAGCTCAATGTTTCAATGTCTTTTTCTTGTCTTATACTAAATTCATAACTAAAAACAGGTGGACGTTCTTCTTTGTTTTGCCATTTATGAGATACCACCATAACATAAAAGACAAAAATTGACTTTTGTACCTTTCCTCTTCTCCAGATGTTAACGATAGATGCATTTCTTAGCCCAATTAATTGATCAAACACATGAGAACTTCTGTTCTTAGGGTGAAATAGATTCCAACTTTGTGAAACGGGAAACTTATCATTGTTAAGGTCCCTCTTACAACCACACCAGAAGCCCCCCCCCCCCCCAAAAAAAAAAAAAAAACCACGAAGGATACGCAAATAGAAGAAGAAACTAACCACCACACCTCGTATTGTAAGTAAACCTAGGACTTCAAAATTGTAATTGCTTGAAAATTTTACTTCTGTTTACATGATAACATTACAAATATGCTCAATTATCAACTTCCCTTTCTCAGCCTCTATTCTAACTCTAGTAACCAAATTAACAAAGTTTTCTAAAAGCGGAAAGAATTGAGCTTCAAATGTCTTTTTCTCAGCAAATTTTTGGAGAGATTGTCAAATTATAATAACATAACTAAAGGATTAAAACGCATATATAAAAGAACGTAAAAAAGGCTGAGAGATGGACAAAAATCTAAAACTGAGAAAAAACCCAAAAAACTCAAAAGAAGAAAAAACTGGAAAACAAAAAGGAGGAGAAGAAGAAAGAGAAAAAAACTACTCTTTTGGGGCAAAAAACTGCTCGCTATGCCTCAGATAGCAAACGTCATTCGAGAAAACCAGTTGTAATCACTAATCACCACAATTGGCGGTCTGATTTATATTATCCATATAATTTATAGTCATTGATAGACCAAATAAATGCTGAATCAATGGAAAATAGTCAGACAGAGAATTTTCAAAGTCTTCATCACTGCCTATATCAGATAATAACCATGTCTTAACTCCAATCAACAAATTACAAGCCCAAATATAAGAGCATTTTAAACACCCATTTGTTAAATTGATATAGATCCGTAATTACAGAAGCATATCTCCAATCCCACCACAAGTTTCTACACCAGTCGATCAATTATATATCAAACGGCCAAATTTTTACGAAGTGGAACAGATCTCCAGCGAGCTAACCAATACCCAGCAACATAACAATTATGAACACTTCCAAAACACTAAAGCAGTAAAGATGGAAATGAAAACGTGCATCGTGAGGCACTGACCTGTAGAACTGAAACTGGAGCAGGAAAGCAACAAAACAAGCAGAACAGCAAAGCTGCTAGGCTTAACCAGTCCAAACGCTGCAGAAGAAAGAGATCCCATTTCTTGATACAGATTTTGTTATTGGATGTGCTGTTTTAAGCACTAGCTTGGCTCAAGATCTGCGGAGAGGCTATTTCTGTGTGTGAGAGAGAGAGAGAGAGAGAGAGGGTGGAAATGGTGGCTGGCCTTCTCTGTTTCACATGGCGAGTCGCTTTTCTGAGTTTTTAAAGTATACTTAATAAAGTCACCCAAATCACTGTTTCGCTAAGACATCCGGTTAATGTGATACAGCTCTCGTTGTCGGTCGCTAACGGGTAATGTCACATTACTACTATACCCTTTCTTCATTTATGTAAAAAAAAAAAATGACGAAGTATTAGCATGTGAAAATTGTTAAAAATACAACCGCGTTAGATTTATTAAAAAAAATAATAAAAATTTGATAAAAATTATAAATTTGATGAAAAAAAAATTAACATCTAAAATTATGTGCATTGGACTCATCAAAAAAATTTTGTTATATTTAAATAAATAAAATAAAAATATTCTTATTTAACTTTTTTTTATAATCAATCTACATTAATCAATAATCATGTAAGAAATATTTAAACTTAAACTTTTCATTAAATTTAAAAAAAAAAAAGTGTTGAGTTCTTCTAAGATTATATAAATTAAATTTCTGTTTATAAATTGACTAAATTTATAATATATTAATGATTTTATAAGTTAACCTATCATATTAAATTAATTTAAACTCTATAAATATGTAATAATTATATATGCCAGTGGTTAGCGACATTTTTGAAATGAAAGAGCAGAATTTGACTCATACCTAGACATCATGTTGTAAGTTGAAAGACAGAATATTCAAAAGAAATTTTTTCTTTATTATTTTTTTCATTATATTCTACAGATTATAGATAATTTTTTTAATATGTAATAATTTAGAAAAGATGAATAGAAAATTTAAATTTATTTAATATAAATAAAATATAAAATAAATATAATATAATGTATCGTACGTAATATATATGAAAATGTTGACCGTATTCACATTAAAGTCATCAATTTTTTTTTTTAAATTTATATTTTTTACATATATTAAAAATAAATAAAGTCAAATTTGGATGGCTAAATTTTGAAAGAAATTTAGATGATTTTATTTATTTTTAAAGATAAAAAATATTTTATAAATTTTTTTCATAATTTTTTTCTATTTTTGATTAAATATAATTAAAAAATTTTAATATATATAAAAAGTACAAATTAAAAAAAAAATTGACGACTCCACCATAAATGCTCTAAGAATCAAATTTCTGTTTAAAAATCAAGGAAAAATCATCTAAAAATGACCGCGTCAACTGACAGGACAAGCCCTGGGCCACAAGGCATCCTGGTGCTGTCGGTGGAGAGAGAGGATCCAATACCTCGTTTCTGCGCCTGTATTGAGAGTGATGTTTTTTGGTTTCTTAATTGCGCATTGTATGTTGTTCAAAATTTTGAGAAACGTAACTTTTTTGGGTTTTTTTTTTTATTTTTTTTTTATTGAGAACGGAGAAACGTTATTATGTTTAATTTGCTCATTCATTTTAATGGCTTATATATTTAATATTTTTTAGATTTTTTATTTAATAATTAAAAAATAATTATTAATATATTAATATTTTTATATTTTATAAAAATATTTAAAAAGTAGTTGAAATAAAAAATAAAAATTAGATTAGGAGACACAACAAATAAACAAATTAAAAAAACATAATAACACTCCTCCAAAATCTTTTATATGTGTGGGGAACCGATGTGCATTGATGGCGTGTATCGATTATATTTTTTATTTATTTATCAAATATTAAAAAAATACAACATACCCCATCGGTCCATACAATCAATTCACTATTATACTACCCTTACAGTCGCTACCATATTATATCATTTACGCCCAATTATATGGGCCTTCTTTCGCACCAAATTTTCGTAATAATTATTTTTGTTATGTTCTTTTATTGATTTTTTTGGATAAATTATTTAAGCGCCAGTTGGGATATCCAAGTATTCTATTGCATACGCTTGTTATTCATGGACTCCGAATCTACCACGAAAGGTATAACTTTTATATATGGAAAATGCTATTATGTAGCTTCATTTTGTCTATTTATTTTGATTATTTATATATTAAATTTTTGTTTTATTTTTTATTTCTTATGTTTTTGCTTAATTCTTAAAGAAATAACTATTAGAGTATTTTTTTATTTATATTTTTTTAAATGTTTAAATATACTTAAAATAAAAAATAAAAAATAAAAAATAAAAAATAAAAAAATAATGTAAAATTTGTATTACAAGACACCCCAAATGAATAAATTAAGGAAACAGTTGCACCACCTACTGTATTTTAATTGTTCACGAGCGTGATTTGTTAGAAAGAAAAGTTCTATTCAACTTCTAATTATTTATATAATTTCTACACATTATACTTTATTTTATTTTAGTTTTAATCAAATATGTAATATATAAATATTAAATAAAAAATTAAATTAGTTCAAAAGAAAAAAAACAAAACTAAAATATTAAAAAATTAAAAAAATAGTAATAATGATATATGAAAGTTGAGAAGTTATATAGAGATCCTTTCTGGCAAAAAGTTTTTTCCTTTTGCTGATACTAAGGCATAAGGTGATCTTATTCTTAGATATTTTTTTAAAATAATTTTTAAATATAAAATAATTTTTAATTTTAAAATATTTAAGATATTTAAATTTTCAAATAAAATAAAAAAGCAATACAGTTTCTTAAATTTTAAAAATAATAATATTCAAATAATTTTATAATCTTTTTATTTAATCTTTTTCTCATTTTTCAAGATCTTACAAAATACTTTTATTATTATTTATTAACAATTTTATTACTATTTATATATTTTTTGAAATATTTGAAGCTTACAAACGAGCCAAAATTTTCTTTTTTATTCTCTGAATAAATATGTCGTCACGAAAACAATAATATTGGTTGCAACCCTTATATGCTATAGCCTAAAGACACACTGAAGAAACCTTAAAAAACATAAAAAATGAAAAATATACAAATGATGTGCTGGGCTGTTGGTGTGATGCTGAATGCTGATATTTCTATATATACTGTTGTGGGCGATGTACACTATGCATGACTCCTGAGGCAGATATTTATCTTGGAAATAAATGACATGAGTATATATATATATATATATATATATATATGAGGGCCTGCAGCCCTTGTATAGCAGCAGCCCAGTATATCTTACGTTTTTTTTTCTTTAAAAATAATTTAGAGCAGTCCGCACACTGCACACATCCCCCGTATAAACAGTAATATATTTATTAAATATTTACTGTTTGTGTTAGAAGGCGTGCAGTATATAAACGACTTCCCATCATTGCTCTTTTTCCTTTTTTTTCTTTTTTTCTTTTTTTTTTTCTTAAAAAATGGGGGCTACAGCCCCTGAGCCCCTATGTAGCGCAGGGCTACAGCCAATATTTTGGGTTATACATTCATCTCTTTGTCCTATTTTTCTCTTTTTTCATTGATCCAAGTCAAGTTGGAGTACAAGTTAATTAACAAGCTAACATCATGGAAGAAAAAAAAAAAAGAACTAACATACATCACCAGCGTACAAGTCTTCGTATTGCTCTAAGGGGTCAAACGAAAAAGAAATGGCTTTCTTTGTAGGACAAATATCATATATTAACATATTCTACGTATAATAAAGTATGGATCACGGTGATAGGTTAGGCTCAATAGGTTAAGAGGCTTAAGGTTAAAATTTTAATTAAGATTTATTTTTAAATAAAATTAAATAAAATTATTTTTATTTTAAGGTTTACCTTAGATTTTTATTTGAAAATAATTCATATCAATTGCTAAATAAATTACTATTTAAACTTTTATATTACCTTTTTAACTAATATTTTTAATTAATAATAACATATATAATATTTATTTGATATTTTTGATATTCTCTTATTGAGTTAATTAATATTTTTAATTAAATATTTTTAAAGAAATATCTACTTCAGATATTTTTTTGGAGAGCCTCCTTCATTACTGCGTTTTAGGCAATTGTCTAAATTATCTAATGGAACGGCACTGCACAACGATATATAAACTATAAAGCCAATTATTCAATAAATATTATATTATTTGTTGATATAACAAATGTTGCATCCTTCAATAAATTGACACCAACATTAGATAATGAAAAATGCTTTATTTATAAATAGATTTTATAAAAATAAGTTTATAAACTGAGTAATTTGATATAATTATTTATTTTATTCTAAAAATAATTTATAATATAATACACCACATCATCAAATCATCACAATTTATGAAAATAAAGTAGTAAAATTGATAAAGATAACAGAGATTCGCCCATTTATTCCATTTCATGAGAGTTGATAAAAATAAATAAATTAATATATTCATTTCAAAATTTGGACCAGCTCTAATAAGAATTTTATATTCTCAATGTGTTCGCCTCAACAAGATATTAATACAAAAAGAATACTTCAAATCAGATATAGTGTAAATAATGGATTTATACTCTTCAATCATCGGATGACATATCATCGTTCTAAGAAGATTACAATAGAACCAGCCTTAGGTGGTTATCCCATAATGTTGTCATCAACTTAGTAAACAGACACCAATAATATTATAATTAATGAAAAATATTCTGTCTACAAAGAAATTGTATAAAAATTAATTTATAAATTAAATTAATTTATATAATCATCTATATTATTCTAAAAGATAATTTTATAATTTGAGGCAACAAGTCGTAAAATTATCTCGATTTATGAAGTTAGGGTGAAATTGATCAAGATAAAAGAGATTGACTAATTGAGAGTTAATAAAGATAAATAAATTAATATATTCATTTCAAAATTTGGACCAGTTCTAATAAAAATATATATTCTCAATATTTTCAACACAAAATATTTTAATACAAAGAGAATAACTTCAAATCGAATATGATATGAAAATAGGATTTATACTCTTTAATTTTTAGATGACACATCATCATTTTCAAATAATTACAATAGAACCTACCCTAGATGGTTATCACATACAAATTCCGGCACTATAATCATCAACTTATAATTTGTGTATAGATTATTATGTAGGTCGTCTATAGGGAGAGGGACAAGATTTTTTTAATAAAAAAGTCGAAATAATTTATATGACAGTTTATTTTAATAAAATAATATAAAAGTTAAAATAATTTTTTTGGATGAAGTCTTTAATTGATTTTTTTTTTCTTTTGAGAAATAATCTACTTTCATTTTAATCAAGAAATATGGAGTTTACAATGTGACCTATTACAAATTAACTAAAATCAACTGAACACACATAACTCCTAATTATCTCAAACTAACTAAGAGACTAACTTCTACCTCTAAATGAGACATTTATTAAATTTTTCCTCTAAAAAAAGAGAAATATATAACTCTATAGACATAAAGTTTGAGAGACTATTTCTCAAATATTAAAATTTTTTCTATTCAAATAATAATTACAAAATCTAACAACCAACAACACAATCACAAAAACATAAACAAATAAACACAGAAATACTGTCTGTGGTGGCGCGTGAACACTATGTACCACACTAGGAGTGAAAACCATCCATTGGAGAAGCGTAGCTGTCGGCGCCCCAGCTTGTGCTTGGGATCGTGCGTAAACTGTTATGTCGGGAATGAGCATCACAAGGAAGTTCACCCATCGTCTTATCGTGTACTGGATTTGTTTTTTTCTTTCGCAGCGGATAAAGATCAAACATTTTCTACACGTATATCACAAGGCTTAGTACAATAAAATCTGAAAATATTACATTACCATTAATATAAACTTAAAGATTCATCACAAATGTTTATTCTTCCAAAATAACAGAAGACCAAAATACAAGTAAATAGATACAAAAGCTGCATGGAGGATCCCCAACTATCATTCCCTAATCCAACGGCTCCTTCTTAATCCTTTTGAAATTTGGGCCGTAACGAAGACAGTCCAACTCCAAGGCCGGTCGCACCTCACAACTCATCCTGGAGGATGACTCGTAAAGGCAACCCACGTGGAGGGAATTTTCCACGCCAAGAACTATACAACACCTGATAGGGCATACGCCACAAACACACGTAGCTAGAAGTAGTGACCCCACCTCCCCAGCAACTCAAATAGTCTAGAGTCACTAACTCGAAAGTTACGAACTCAGTCGGGCCCGTGGGGGTCCTAGGCATCATCCGTGAGGTCGTACTCGTCATGGTCGTCATTACCTGCAACTACTTCTATCATTCTAACAAGGTGATAGTGGATAAATAAACAGGGGGTGAGATTTCAGAAGAAATCTCAGTAAGCACATTTATATCTTAACAAAAGCAATTTAAGCATACAGATAAATAAATAACAAATAATCAGTCATATTTTATGCATTATGAGACTCATGACTTCATGGTATGCACGTGCTCATGCTCATGCCATGTCTTGAAATTTCTCTTTTTCTTTTCATATTCCTTTCATATGCTTGTTCGAAATCTTGGAAAACAAAACACTTGAGTTTTCTTTCAAAATTCATCTTTTCGCAAATATTTTTCATTTTTATTATCTTAGGCGCCACTTATCATATTATATCATATCATACATGGCTTAAAAGCCCTTTTCTTTTGTCATGACATCTGTTGGATACCTCACGGCTCCCCTACGCACCGTATGTTCCTACTAATTATCGTAGCACCCGACGACCGTATCAAACCTAAGTGGCTACGTTTTGCGCCCTTTTGCACTCTTTATCACTCGGCGATTGATCACTCTCCGAGCGTCTACAAAATTTTCTGTAGCGGTGAGGCCGAGGCCAATATCGTTCTGTATGCACCCACTAGTTTTAGGTATGACCACGCTCCGAACATCCCTTTGGAGCTGTACATGGTCTGCCAACGATTCTTTGTCGACCTAGGGGTTTTCACTCAACTTTCATCAGTCCTGAGTGAACAGGGAGTTCCATTGGGATACTATCTCGTCTCAGCCTTTAGGGTTCTTATAAAACTTTAATTAAATTCTTTTCTTTTAAAATCATGTTTTAAACATGATTTTCGTGCGATATGCATGAGATGTGAGACTCATGTCAGGGAACATATACAATAGGAAACGAACATGACGCTTACCCTACTTTAAGCTCATTTAAACTTTTCGTACTTCATAACCCTACTCCTTTTCTTCTTAAAATACTATAATGGACCTCCAATACACTTAGGGGTGCTCGGCCGAGACTCTCCCTTTACACTTTCCTAACTTTTTGTCTTCTAATTTTCTCCAAGCACTCTAATTAAACTCCAATCATTTAAATGTATTATCCTAACCCTAAAAAGAAGGCTTGACCGAAAACTTTTTAGTTTAATATTTTATTCATTCTTTTTCCTTCAAGATAACTCACCCAAAGAATCAAGTAAAAACCACCAATCATGCTAAAGTAACCATTTTATTCATATGCATCTCATGTCTCAAAATATTTAAACAAGTCACCATAACATGACACAATAATCAAGTCAATAATTCCACTCAAACAAAACCTTAATCCCGAAAAGTATGCATGCATAACCCAACATTTTCATTTCCAAATTAAAATCTAGCAAACATATATATTCATCTCTTCTCATCATATTGATCACACTATAATCTACTTTCATATCAAATATTCAATTTCACCACATGAAATAATCTTTACTCTTAACAAGATATCTAAGCTTAGGCAAGGATTTTTACCACTAGTAAACCTACAATCATGCATGCACTTCTTTCATTCCACCTCATGTTAAATAACTATCTAAACCACATATCATTTCAACTTCTCAACTTAGGAAATTAACATAACTTAAACATGGATTCTTACTAAACTACACATGGCAAGTTTTTCCTCTAAAAGGTTTTATTTTCAACATACATACAAAAGAATCAAACAAAATAACCAAATTCATTCAAAGGTATACTAAGATTGCTAAAGGTAGGATAAGAATGCACTTACCTCTTCAAAAGCAATTTCTTCTCAAAATGTTTATTCTAGTTCTCTCCTTTTATGAATATCGTGAGATTTAGAATTTAGAAGAAAGTAGAACAAATGAGAGTTGAGGGAGAAGTGGGGTTTGGCCGAGAGGTAGAGAGAAAGGGCTTGTGTGTGTGTTTGTGAGTTAGCTAAGTGAGGGGTGGTTCTCGGACGGTGGACTCCTCGAACGACGAATAAGATGGTACCTCTTCCTCTTTTGTTATTGAATCTTGAGATAAATAAAATAATGCATCTACATCTGGGTTGTAGTACATGTTCGTTCTCATTTCGTTCAATTTATACATAATTTCCTCCTCGGTATCTATCTGGGGTATTCCTTCTTCCCACTGTCTTATACGATCATTCAATGTGTCGGAAAAATCCAGTGGCTCTCCATTACACTCGTTTGTCTCACCTCGAATCAATTTCTTTAATTGTTTTCTTTCTGTTCTAATCCATTTTCTAGGTAGTTGTTGCTCTTCATGTGGTCTAGCGTGATGAAAAACAGGCACTCCTTCACGATTCATATCTATAAGGTGGGTGCGGTGTATCTCCAAATAATCTAGAATTTTTAGTTTTTGTACTCTCATCCTCCTACGCTCTCTACGTAATATTCTTTGCCGGTTTTCTCTTCTTTCTCTTAATTGGGCTATTGAGGCTACTGACATGCGTGGGTTCCTCCTATTTCGAGCCATATCCTGGTTTAAAATTCCATAAGTTACTATAGTAGTCAAGCCTTAGTAAAAAATAAACAATTAAGACACTCACATATAAAATATTTACATAGATGTGTTCATACATCACAACTGAGTTCAAACAAGAAAACAACACGCACATCACTAATTCACAAATAGATGGGGGTATTTGGCTCTCATATCATCCTCACGTTCCCACGTTATTTCTTGAAAAGCGGGGTTGTTTCACAACACCTTTACTAATGAAATCTTTTGATTTCTCAATTCCTGCTCTTTGGGATCGTCGATCCGGGTTGGCCATTCCTCATAAGTCAAGTTGGGACGTAACTCAATATTACTCGAGTCCATTATCATCATGGGTCCTTCACCAAAACTTTTCTTTAGAGACAATACATGGAATACATTGTGGACTCCTTGTAGGTTCACAGGCAAGTCCAATCGATAATCTACTACTCCAACTTTTTCAACAATTTTATAAGGTCCAACATAACGAGGGCTCAATTTCCTTTTTCTACCAAACCGAGCTACTCACTTCATTGGTGAGATCTTAATATAGATCCAGTTGCCAATTGAGAACTCCAATGGTCTTCTTCGTCAATCCGCGTAGCTTTTTTTGCCTACTTTGGACAGTTTTCATTCTATTTCGTATCATCTCCACTTGAGCTCTGACTTCTTGTAGGTATTCGGGCCCCAACACCCTACTTTCACCGGCTTCATCCCAATACAAGAGCGACCTACATTTTCTACCATACAGTGCTTTGTATGGTGCCATCTGGATAGTAGCTTGAAAGCTATTGTTGTAGGCAAATTTGATTAGAGTTAGAAGACTCTCCCAGTCGCCGCTTGAGTCTAATATGCAGGCTCGCAACATATCTTCTAGGGTCTAAATGGTCCATTCTGTCTGACCATCCGTCTGTAGGTGGTATGCATTGTTAAATTTCAGATTAGATCCCAGCATTTTCTGTAAACTTTGCCAGAAGCGAGATGTAAATCGGGGGTCTCTATCCGAAACAATTGTTTTGGGTACACCGTTCAAACGAACTATCTCCTTCATATAAATCCCTGCCAATTTTTCCATTGAATCTGTATTTGCTATAGGCAAGAAATGGGCGCTTTTGGTCTGTCTATCCACTATTACCCAAATGGTGTTCTTTCCGGCTGACGTTCTCGGGAATCTAACTACGAAATCCATAGATACGTTCTCCCACTTCCATTCTGGAATCGGCAAAGGCTGCAACATTCCTGCTGGGCGTTAATGCTCTGCCTTAACCAATTGACATACAAACATTTTGCTACAAACGCCGCCACATCCTTTTTAATACCTTTCCACCAAAACCTTCCTTTTAGATTTTGATACATTTTGGTGCTTCCAGGGTGAGCTGTATAAGGGGTATAGTGCGCCTCCCTCATGAGCTTTTCCTTTAAATCCTGGATTGTCGGGTATTACTGTCTCCTTCTCAAAACATAGTGTTCTGTCGTCTGATAATATAAAGTGGGTGATCCTTGCCCTTTTAGCAGTTTCTGTCAGATCTTTTCCAGCTTAGTATCTTTTTGCTGTTTTTCTCGAATTTCTTCTTCAATCAATGAGACAATTTCTTGCGTTGCCGTCAATATTACTTCTTCAGGCATATTCTTAATTAGCATGCTTCACATAACCGTTAGTAGTGATGGCTCTTCTGCTCGAGTCTTTCGACTCAAAGCATCTACTACCACATTAGCCTTTTCAGGGTGGTACTTGATCTCACACTGAAAGTCAATTATAGTCTCAATCCATCTCCTCTGCCTCATATTCAGATTCTTCTGACTAAACAAGTGCTTGAGACTTCTATGATCCATATATATCTCACATTCCTCGCCATACAAATAATGTCTCCAAATTTTTAATGCGAACACTACTGCTGCTAATTCCAAGTCGTGAGTGGGGTAATTTCGTTCATGGTCCTTGAGCTGTCGAGATGCGTATGCAACTACTTGTCCCTCCTGCATCAATATGCACCCTAAACCCATCTTTGATGCATCACTGTATACCACGTAGGGCTTGTGAGGTTCTGGCAATGCTAACATTGGTGCCGAAGTTAACCTCTTCTTAAGTTTTTGGAAGCTTTGCTCACACTGATCACTCCAGACATACTTGACATTTTTCTTAGTCAAGGCTGCTAGAGGGCTAGATAGCTTAGAAAACCCCTCCACAAACCTCCTGTAGTACCCTACCAATCCAAGGAAACTTCATATCTCGTGAGCATTTTTCGGTCTTCGCCTTTCTGTTACCGCCTCTATCTTGGCTGGATCCACGGCTACACCCTGACTTGAAATTACGTGGCCCAAGAATTTAATCTCTCTAAGCCAAAACTCACACTTGCTAAGTTTGACATATAACTGGTGTTCTTATAAAATACTTAGCACAATCCTTAAATGGTCTTTGTGCTCTTCGTCATTTCGAGAATATATAAGAATATCATCAATGAATACTACGACAAAACTTTCTAAATAATGTCGAAAAATTCGATTCATTAAGTCCATGAATGCTGCTGGGGCATTCGTTAATCCGAAAAGCATCACTAGAAACTCAAAATGTCCATAACGGGTTTGAAAGGCCATCTTGGGCACATCCTGCTCTTTAATCTTCAGCTGATAGTATCCTGATTTGAGATCAATCTTGGAGAATACTGTTGCTCCTTGTAATTGATCTAGCAAGTCATTTATCCGCTGTAGTGGGTATTTGTTCTTGATAATGACCTTGTTAAGTTCTTTATAGTCAATACACATCCGCATCGTTCCATCCTTTTTCTTCACAAACAAGACTGGGGCTCCCCATAGAGATGAACTCGGTCGTATAAATCCTTTCTCCAATAGCTCTTCAATTTGCGCCTTTAGTTCCTTTAGTTTCGTTGTCGCCATTCGGTAGGGGGCTTTATGAATTGGGGTCGTAGCAGGTTCCAATTTAATGGCGAACTCAGTTTCACGGTTCGGGGGCAATCCAGGCAGTTCGTCAGAAAATACTCGAGGAAAATCTTCCACGATCGGGATATCTTCAATGCTTTTGACACCCTCTAGTGCATTCAAGGACATTAATAGAAACACTTCTGCTCCCCCTTTCAGACCTTTTGTTACCCTCTTCGTCGTCACGTTAGAGGAAACAGAGCTGACCGTCTCCCCTTCATAACGCAGCTTCTCTTCACCGAGCAACTCGAAGATAATATCTTTTTTTTGACAATCGATGTAGACATAGTGTTCAGACAACCAATCCATACCTAATATTACGTCAAACCCCAACAAGTGAAAAAAATATCAAATTGGCGTTTAACCTTATGCTAGGAATTTCAAAAGGGTAGTTCTTCACTATCCGTTGGCATCCAATCGCTTTCCTATTAGGAAGTGTTACCAACACTTTCTGTGCTAATGGTTCGACATCTAACTTACATCTCCAAACACAGTCATAGGAAACAAAGCATATAATACATTACGCATCATAATAATTTCACCTATAAAAATTTTCCTATGGTTATCTTAAAAGAAATCACCTTATACTTTAAAAATTAAGGTAAGGTGGGAATATTACCAGTAATAATACTAGCATTGATAGCCTCATTCTCATCCACAACTACCTCTCCTGGGGCAATGGCGGATACTTTGGCTTTTGTGGGGGTGTTCGCTTTTCCTCCAGGCGCTGCGGCTTTACTAGAACCCATTTGGGGGCAATCACGCATCATGTGGCCTACTTGACCACACCGGAAGCAAGCTCCCGATGCCACTCGGCACTCGCCTCTGTGCGGCCGTCCACAAGTTCTGCAGGGTGGTGGTGATGTCTGTACTCTAGGCCCGCTCGCTTTCCCTTTTCCTTTATCCGTAGGGAAAACGTTCCTTCTCTTTCCCACGTTTCTGCCCGAAGAGTAGGGAAAATTCCTCTTCTTATGTGTTTGAGCTCGATTAATCAGGCTTCTCTGCTCCGTTTCAGCAATTGCCGACACGTATACTAATTCTTGAAAATTTTCAATTCTCAAACAGGCCACTTGGTTGTGAATCCTTGGTTGCAGACCATCTTGGAACTTCTTCGCCCTCATCTTCTCTATTACTACTAGGTGTGGAGCAAATCGTGTCAGTTCCATAAATTTCACAGCGTACTGATCCACTGTCATGGTCCCTTGCGTCAATGTGGCAAACTCCATAGCCTTCTTCTACTTGATTGACTCAGGGAAGAAGCGGTCATCAAACTCTGTTTTAGTAGTTTCCTCTTCGTATCCCACCATAAACCAACTTCCCCTTGTAATAGGTGACTAGCATATTGTACCTTCTGCGTTTCAGTACACCCACTAATTTTGAAAGTACGCTCTAAGTCCATAATCCAACGGTCCGCTTTCATGGCTCCTTCGGTCCCCATAAAGTTCGGGTACCAATAAACCAAAAGTTTCTCATAGGAACATCCCAATGTTCCTCCTCCCGTATTTGGATGGCATTGACACTGCTTAATCTAGTTTTTCACCAATTCGGTCATTTGGTAAATAGCCTCCGCTATTGCTTGTCCACCGTCTAACAGGACATTCGAAACCTCTTGTGGTGAGCCTTCAGGTCTCGAAGTAGTATCACGACGCCTACCTCCAGCCATAATCTCCTGAAAAGCACATAATTCCTTTATGAGTTACCCTAACTCTTATGCTTTCACTTCTCATAACTTTCAGCGTCAAACATCCGAACGGATTTTATTTCTAACCGATCATCCCTAGGGTGCAAACCTATAGCTCTTAAAAGATCATAGCCTATGCCATGTGATCCTTCTTCCTAGGACTTGTGGTTTCTTACCCAGAGACTTAACTGCTTTGATACCACCACTGTCGGCACCCCAGCTTACGCTTGGGATCGTACGCAAACTGTAACACCGGGAATGAGCATCACAGGGAAGTTCACCCCTCGTCTTATCATATATTGATTTTTTTTTCTTTCGCAGCAGATAAAGGTCAAACCTTTTCTACGCGTATATCACACGGCTTAGTACAATAACATCCCAAAATATTACATTACCATTAATATAAACTTAAAGATTCATTATAAGTGTTCATTCTTCCAAAACAACGGAAGACCAAAATACAAGTAAATAGATACAAAAGCTGCACGGAGGATTCCCAACCATCATTCCCTAATCCAACAGTTCCTTCTTAAGCCTTTTAAAGTTTGGGTCGTAACGGAGACTGTCCAACTCCAAGGCCGGTCACACCTCACAACTGATCCCGGAGGATGACTCGTAAAGGTGACCCCAGTGGAGGGAATCGTCCACGTCAAGAACTATACAACACCCGATAGGGCGTATGTCATAAACATACGTAGCTAGAGATAGTGACTTCGCTGCCCAGCGGCTCAGATAGTCTAGAGTCACTAGCTCAGAAGTGACGGACTCAGTCGAGCTCGTGGAGGTTCGAGGCATCGTCCGTGGGGTCATACTCGTCATGGTTGTCATTACCTGCAACTACTTCTATCATTCCAACAAGGTGATAGTGGAGAAATAAACCGGGGGTGAGATTTCAGGAGAAATCTCAGTAAGCACATTTATATCACAACAAAAGCAATTTAAGCATACAGATAAATGAATAACAAACAATTAGTCATATTTTATGCATTATGAGACTCATGACTTCATGGTATACACGCACTCATGCTCATGCCATGTCTTGAAATTTCTCTTTTTCTTTTCATATTCCTTTCATATGCTTGTTCGAAATCTCGAAAAGCAAAACACTTGAGTTTTCTTTCAAAATTCCTCTTTTCACAAATATTTTTCATTTTTCTTATCTTAGGCGCCAGTTATCATATCATATCATATATGGCTCGAAAGCCTTTTCTTTTGTCATGACATCTGTTGGACACCTCATGGTTTCCCTACGCACCATGTGTTCCTGCTAGTTACCATAGCACCCGGCAACCGTATCAAACTTCAGTGGCTACGTTTTGCGCTTTTCATCACTCGGCAATTGATCACTCACCGAGCGACTACAAACTTTTCTGTAGCGATGAGGCCGAGGCCAACACTGTTTTGTATTCACCCACTAGCTTTAGGTGCGACCATGCTCCGGACATCCCTTCGGAGCCATACATGGTCTGCCGACGGTTTTTTGTTGACCTAGGGGCTTTCACTCAACTTTCATCACTCCTGAGTGAACTTGGAGTTCCCTTGGGATACTACCCCGTCCCAGCCTTTGCGGTTCTTATAAAACTTTAATTAAATTCTTTTCTTTTAAAAATATATTTAAAACACGATTTTCGTACGATATGCATGAGACGTGAGACGCATGTCACAGAACATATACAATAGGAGACGAACATGACGCTTACCCTATGTTAAGCTCATTTAAACTTTTCGCACCTCATAAATCTACTCATTTTCTTCTCAAAATACTATAATGGACCTCCAATACATTTAGGGGTGCTCGGCCCTCTTCCCACTAGGGTTGGGTCGAGACCCTCCCTTTACACTTTCCTAACTTTTTGTCTTCTAATTTTTTCCAAGCACTCTAATTAAACTCCAATCATTTAAATGTATTATCCTAACCCTAAAAACAAGGCTTGGCCGAAAACTCTAGATATTTTAGTTTAATTTTTATTCATTCTTTTTCCTCCAAGATAACTCACCCAAAGAATCAAGTAAAAACCACCAATCATGCTAAAGTAACTATTTTATTCATATGCATCTCATGTCTCAAAATATTTAAACAAGTCACCATAACATGGCATAATAATCAAGTCAATAATTCCACTCAAACAAAACCTTAATCCTGAAAAGTATGCATGCATAACCCAACATTTTCATTTCCAAATTAAAATCTAGCAAACATATATTTTCATCTCTTCTCATCATATTGATCACGCTATAATCTACTTTCATATCAAATATTCAATTTCACCACATGAAATAATCTTTACTCTTAAAAAGATAACTAAGCTTAGGCAAGGATTTTTACCACTAAATAAATAACACTAGAGGTATCATCAAACATCATGCTAGTAAACCTACAATCATGCATGCACTTCTTTCATTCCACCTCATGTTAAGTAACTATCTAAACCACATATCATTTCAACTTCTCAATTTAAGAAATTAACATAACTTAAATATGGATTCTTACTAAACTACACATGGCAAGTTTTTCTTCTAAAAGGTTTCATTTTCAACATACATACAAAAGAATCAAACAAAACAACCAAATTCATTCAAAGGTATACTAAGATTGCTAAAGGTAGAATAAGAATGCACTTACCTCTTCAAAAGCAATTTCTTCTCAAAATGTTTGTTCTAGTTCTCTTTTTTTATGAATATAGTGAGGTTTAGAAGTTAGAAGAAAGTAAAACAAATGAGAGTTAAGGGAGAAGTGGGGTTTGACCAAGAGATAGAGAGAAAGGGCTTGTGTGTGTGTTTGTGAGTTAGCTAAGTGAGGGGTGGTCTCCTCAAGGGTTTCGGCCATACACTTCTCTCTAAGGGTCAAGGACATCTCCTCTTACCTTGATTTGAAAGACACAAGACTAGGCATGGGTGGTTACATGGGAAAAGAAAACAATGATGGGAAATGGGAAAAAGTGATCAACCGAATCCCCTTTATCTTCCAAGGTTTCCATCAAAACCTCCTCCCCTCTCATGCCTCATTCTCTTGTCATTTCAACCCTATGACACACTCAACCATCCATTCTCAATTCAATCTACAAGATTCCATGGCCATACCTTTGGGAAAAAGAGCATGCATGATCCAGACATGCCTTGGTTCCACATGTCATCCGAAATCCTCCCCCCCGCCCCCCCTCTATTCCTACTTTGCTTCTATTTCAAGCAATCTCCACTCATTCCATTTACACCACCATTCCTCTTACACACCTAACATCATGTACTTTATTCCTTACACAAGTTTAAGGTACCCTTTTCACTAGATTTGTAAGCAATCTTAGGAAACTCCCAAGTAATGCACACGGCAAGTGCACATCTGGATCCACCTTGCCTCTCTTCTTCCTTTTTCCTCATGACACCTTTCTTTACTTGTCCATCACCTTGTCACTTCCCTCTTACATGATCCTATGATGATCATTTGCTTAGATTGGAGAGAATGGCATGGGAAAAACCCCTAAAGGTTTCGGCAACTACCTAGTCCAAATGCCTTCTCCATTTCTTTTCCTCCACTTTCTACTTCATTGCACAAGTGTCATTCTCGTAAACATAACATGTACTAGTTAAGGTAAAATAGGCCATGCCTTAGTACTTTCCAAAAATATTCCAATGATGGGAAAATCCTATCACAAGATTTCATACTCAATCTCACCATTCACCCACTAGTCAACTCTTACCTAATGATAATTTCTCATTCCCACCTACTAGTTGTAGTTAACTCACTAAGATTTTCCTATGGGTGAAAAGTGTCCCATATGTGGGCTTGGTGGGTCATGGGTCAATCTCATGGGCTTGTGGGCTTGCTATTCCTTCCTATGCCCAATAACTCATTCTAACCTTCAAGGCCCTAATCTTAAGCCCATGCTTTTTTCCTTACTTTCCATTATACATAATTTAATTAATTAATTAATTACTTAGTCAAGATAAATATTCAATTAAATAATATGAATTGAAAAATCTCGGGTCATCACAGCAGTTATCTCAGATCCACCTTGAAATGCCACTAGCAAAAGGGATCTTCTAGGAACAGAGGCATTGAAGCCAATCGGCCTCTACGCATTTGGAGCACGTGCCGTTCCATTCGACAAAAGTTCTTGACAACAACACGATCAATGAATGTAGGGAACGGCAGCAAGACGCGTGTTAGCCTTACGGCATTCGATACCTCCAAACCTATATTAGCCACCAAAATACCCAAAAACTACGAAAACCACCAGTAACTCAATTCAAAATGACGATGTCTAGAGAGAAAATCAAAAGGAAAAGAAGAAAAAAAGAAAGAAATGGATGAGGAGTAGAGCCGAAGCTTCGCCTTCCTCACCAACATTGGAAAAAGAAAAAACCTAATCTACGGCTGACAGAAAGGGTTTTTTGCCCTTATCACAAGAGAGAGAGAGAGAGAGAGAGAGAGAGAGATAAGATTGTTGATAACCCTTTCCGTCAGTCTTTAATTGATTTAATCTTTATATGTAAAAAAAATAAAATTTAAAAGTTACAATAGCTCATAATGAAACATTATTTTTAAAATAATTAATGTTCTAAAAACATAACACTTTAAGTTTATGACGGAGAGAGACCTAGAGAGAGACAGAGTTTTATGATAAAGAAATTCAAAATAGTTTATAGGTTGGTTTATTTTGATGAAACAATAGAAAGATTGAAATAGTATTTTGGATAGAGTTTTAAATTGATTTATATCTTTATATGTAATAAAATAAATGAAATTTAAAATTTACAATAAATATTATTTTTAAAAAGATTATCACTCTATAAACATAATATTTCAAGATTTCATATTTTATTTTAATTATTGCTAATATAATATAATTTTTTTGGATAGAATGCGAGGTTGCAATCATATGATTCCATTTTTATATATGGTAATAGATGTAGTGTAATTAACCCAGCTAGAGATTGCATGGATTTGACACTAGAAAGTGTCATGCATACAGTGATTTTGATCCATTTTGAGGTCAAACGTCTTGAAAACTGGGGCAGTGGATTTATATGGCCTTGTTCTCGAAAGGGAAGATCCACGACATGAGCACTGTAAAATTTATTTTACTCTATTTGTTTTCAACACTTTAGGTTCTTTTCCATGCGTTCGTTGCCCAAGTTGCTTAAGGTTTTTTCTTTTTGAAAAAAAAAAGATAGAGAGAGAGAGAGATGGACATGTTTATAAGTGACACTTTTCTCAAATTTATTAATAGTCCTCACTTATTTCAGAAAAATATCATTATAGCAAGCAAGACCTAACCAAAACATTAAAACTAATTAAACCAATAAACCAACCAAGGAAATCCACAAAATAAAGAAATTAAAATCTAATAAAAGAATACCATTTCTTTCAATCCGAAGGATATCTCTTCAAATTCTAAGAACTAAACTCAAATCCTTATATTTGCACATCAAATCTGCTTCTCCTTGCCTAACCAGAAATTCTACAACTTGGTTTGCTTTCCTATACTGGTATCAAATAGTGAAATGGCCGAAACCTTGATGTTCCTTAAGGTTGCTTCCCAAGAAATCTACAACTTGATTTGCTTCCCAAGTTGCTTAAGGTTGTTCAGATAGGAAGGGATTAAAACAAAAAATCAAAAATCAAAAACTAAAAAAACAAAAGAAATCCTATTTTTTAGCATTTGTGTTGGTTTGGATTCATCTTATAAAAGTTGTGTTTAGTTGTTGAACTCATCTCAATTCATTTTAAGTCAATCCACTACAAGAAAATGTAGTTTTTCCGGCTATTTTATAGGTGTCGAGAAAGAATTCGCTGGGTAATATTAATATTTGCGGTGAATTTTACACCATTGAAAATCTATAATGTATCAGTGACTAACAAATTTATTGTAGCGATTTTAGTTAATATTGCGGCGATTTAATGCATCACAATAGGTCTTCTCATTTTTACGGCGAGTTAAGTCGCCGTTATAGTCAAAGTTTCGAAAAATTATACTTTTGCAGCAAATGTTTTTGCCACAACAAACCTTTTAATGAACCCACACGTGAAACCTCAGGGCTCTTATTTTCTTTTCCCCCCACCTACCATTTCCCTCTTATTTTCCCCGCACCCAGCATTTTCCCTCCCTCCCATGAAAACCTTGGTCTGCAAAGAACTTTGCGGAAGTCAATGCCGGATTCATCACTGATTTCGAGCTTCATCGTTACATAAACCCACCGACGACATACGGGTGCCACTAGCTTACTGGCGATACCCTTAAATCCATCTGTGCATGGAACTTTGCTTCTCATTCTCGAGTCTTTTAGGTAACCAAAACTTTCTCTCAATTATTTCATTAGAAATGATGATTTGTAGTAGAAAATACTTGTTTTTTGTTTCCTAATCATAGATAGTATTACTGTTTCGCAGCTTGGAGAGATTAGATTTTGAGGAATCCGGGATTGAGATTTGGGTATCGCTCCCCCATCTTTGCCTTCTGTACAATGCTCTGCTGCTCTTGTGGTAAGACCTTTACTTGATTTTGAACACTCAATCCTGTGGGAATAAGCTAGGGCTTTTGATTTACTACATATAAACATGCTTTAGGTTAGGGGTTTTGCTTAAACATGGTTTCAAGTTTATTCTCTGCTTGATTTACTAGATATCTCTACTTGTTTAAACATGCTTGAAGTTTATTCTATACAATGTGGTATTTTGGATTTTGATTGGGAGCAAAATT
The DNA here is from genome assembly GCA_036898215.1 of Platycarya strobilacea. Lineage (NCBI taxonomy): Eukaryota > Viridiplantae > Streptophyta > Magnoliopsida > Fagales > Juglandaceae > Platycarya > Platycarya strobilacea. The sequence goes on from CM072558.1 coordinate 6,166,434, forward strand.
ATGATCTTGCATGGGTTTAATTAGATGTGTTGTTTATTGATGGGTCAATTAGTAGCATGCATAATAACTTCGATTCACTTACATTATCCTATATATATATACATATATACCATTGAAATAAATGGAAACTATTTATATATACATACATGTATAGCCAGGTCAGCTGGACCCAAATGAGAGGACAAATATTGTATTGTTAATCTCCTAACTCACACTGACCAAGAAGTATGTTCATATGTTGGGAAATTACTATGTTAAGAATTTGGAAATGTATAAACCTGATAACACTTTATAGCCCAAACACAAGTTAGGAGAGGACTGGTCTTGAAGGGTTGAAGGCTCAAGAGGGGATGAAACAAGGAAATAAGGTTGCAAGAATTAGAGGCAGCAGTCATTTTTTTAATCAAAATTGAGCCAAAATGATATTTTCTTTATCATGTGGTTAGTCATGTAGGTTACAACTCTAAAGCACGTACGTACGGGCTTGATATCATTTTAAAAAATCAATTATCTCAAGAACTTTGTGTTCTACAAAAAGAAATGAAATAGATTGAGAGAGAGAGACTTGGCCCCTGGGTATCTGTGGCTGTAATAATCCCACATATTTAATCCTTTGCCATCCTCAAAAGCTGCAACTTCATACTACATAGAACTGAAATACAAATTGGGGCATGCATACGTATATGCATGAATTATTATTGAGATCTCAAGGAATTAACTTGAATGTACAGAAACTCAAAATATAAATGATATGAACATATATTTTACATAGAAAACCTGTTGCTGCATACTGCCTTTACCTCCTAAAACTCCTGTACAAACTTGGGCTGATTCATGGGGCTTCTATTTTCTTTCTTTCTTTTGGTAGCTAAGGTTTGCAATTTACCTCTATTTAAATCTCTTTGGCACTTTTTTCCCTTTTTTGACATAAATTGGTAAGTGAGGCAAAATAGAGTTTGGAAACCTTACCTATCAGTGGCCATATTTAGTTCATATCTACCACAGCCTAAGACGTCGCAGCGTGGACGTGGGCCCATGAAGTTAACTGAGTTTGAGAAACTATGCAAGCATGGTAGGGTGCCCCTAAAGATAAATTCTGGGGAAACGGCTCCATGCTGTGAGAATGCATCCATGTTTACTACTCGTATAACATGGATAGTTAAACAACATTATGATATGAGCTACCCACGATGGAATGATGTACCGCAACCAATGAAGGATCATTTAATTGACTGGATTTGAGTAAGACTTTTATGATGACATTGGCAGTACTATTGGTTTTACACAATGGAAATGATGGGTTTGGTGATTGCCTATAACGGTATTCTTTCGACGTGTAGGGTGATTTTGAATTAGAATGAGAGTTAGAGAACTATTGCCTGACAGTGACTAAATAGCTAAGGAAGCGCTTCAATGCATTTCACTACGAACTGCATAAGATTTTGTAACAACCCTATAATTCTCGTCTTAATTTAAATGTTTAATTAAACACTAATATAAGAAATGAGTGATAATATATAAGAACAAGCCCTAAAGAGATGGGCTTGGAAGTGAAGCCTTGGAGACATGGATTGAGTGAATGGGTCAAGAGAGTAGTAGTAAGTCCACAAGCTCATGAGATGAACTCATGACCCACCAAACCCATATTAGAGACACATTTCACTTGTAGAGAAACCCTATAGACTCATCCAAGACTAGTAGGAAATTGCTAGTGGATGAGAGTTGACTAGTAGGTGGCCATGTAGGATGGAGTGTGGAATCTCATGAAGAGATTTTCCTGTCATGGGATCTTGGAAGTACAATGCACCATCGCTTGACTTTCCAATAGAAGTCATATTGTATGAGAATGTGACAAGTGGCATGAAGAGAAGGATGGATGAATGGAGGAAGGGAACTCGGTGGAGGCATTTCCGTAAGCTCCTTGGAGAATATTCATAAATTGTTGCCACCAAAAGTTGAAGAGACAAGAGAGAAATGTGTAAGTGGATAAAGTACAAAGTGTAAGAAGGTATGGTGATGTGAAGAGAGGTATGGTGTGTGTAAGTTATGGAAATAACAAAGCAAGGAGACAAGGGAAATTGGAGGGTTTCGATTGAAGCAAGGAAAGCCTTGGCCGAACCATGCATTGCCCAAATCCCAAAAAGTATGGCCTTGAGATCATTTGGATGGACACATGAGGTGATGGAGGCAAGGTGATTGAGTGAAATGCAAGAAAATGGAAACCAAACACCCAAGGAGAGTGCTGACCATAGCAAGTGAGGGGGGGGGGGATAATCAAATCCTCCAAGGTATGGCTAAGACTTGATCTTGGAATGGCCTAGTGATGTCAATCTTTCAATCCATCATTGGCCATACCTAAGAATAGTAAAATGTGTACCAAAGACCCTAGTGGGAGGGTTTGACCATGTGACCCTATGCACATTTTCCTTGACTTGTTTCATTTGGACACCAAGCAAACACATCTCCACCTCATTCTCTCCACCTCTCGGCCTAAGCTATCCATTTGCCCTCACCATTGCTTCTTTTTCTTTTACCACATAACTTGAAGTGTTCTAAGTTAGTGGAGCTAAGATCAAGGGTCTTGAAGTAGATATTGCTTTGAAAAAGGTTAGTGCCTAGACTTATGCAAGCCTAGGAAGAACACACACACACATGACACCATTGTTTTAGCTAAAAAGAAATAAGGTTTCTTTTTGAATCTCCATGCTTATAGCTAGTTTAATAAGAGGTTCTATGTGTATATTTTCAGATTATAAGCAAAAATCTAATAGGAATATTGTAAGTATACTTTCATCTTTTCTTTAATATTTCTTGTATATAGCTAGGTGATCATGCTTGTTGGATTAATTGTTGTATTGCCATGTTTGGATTAAATTGATTGGTGATAATGCTTGCCTTTGGAATGAATATTCATGTGTAAATCTCTAAATTAATATGAGGTTAGAATATGAGCACAAATGATGGATTAAGTATTAGTAGCAAAAAGAAATAGAAAGCATGAGTATTATATGAAATGATGAGGTTAATGCATGCTTGATCTTAGTATTAAGCTTATAAAATTTGGTGTTGCTAAGATTAAATTTACTTAAAAAAATATGTAGTATGATTGACTTATTTAAAGAGGATATTGTCATATGGAAATGAAGAATTGACAAATTACTTATTCACATGAAAGAAAAGAAAACGAAAGGAAAGAATAGTATATGTCTAACATGAATTGTGGTGGTGTAAGCATGCATATGAAAAGAGGTGATAACGTATTATGATGACTAGTAGCTTTTATTTGGGATCTTATGATGTTTAGGGTTAAAATTTGAGGACTAAATTATATTGATTATTTTGTGGAATTATTTGGTTTAAACTTATAGAAGACACTTGTTGATATGGGAATTTTGAAGGAATTAATAGTAGAGAATCTTTTAAGTTAAAAAAGTGAATGAAAGAAGTTAGAATGAAACAAGATTGGATGTAAAAATATTCATTTATTGGATAATAGGGTTTCGGTTAACCCTTTTAAGAAATGGTATATATTTTAATTAAACACCTTTAAGGTTTGGAGGATACTCGGAATGAAATGATGAAGAGAAACTTTAGGAGACACCCTAGATGGTTTCAGCCCCATTAGTTTGGACATGGGCCGTACTTTATTTCCATCCTTGGCCCAAATTTGGGTGTTAGGGTATGACTGTTAAGTAGGGAATTGAAAAGTTCGCCCTAATGAAAAGAAAAAAAAATGGACTATGAGTGCACTCGAGCTCGCCTCGGGTTTTACATGAAAATGAGTAAGTGTTGCATGTCCCATGCATAGATAATGAAAAGCACGTTTTTAGAGTCAAACATGTTTTTAAGAAAATGAAAAATAAAATTAAGTTTTAAAAGAACTCCAAAGGCTGAGACGGGGTAGTGCCCCAGTGGAACTCTCTACTCATTCAGGAGTATTTAAAATTGAGTGAAAGCCCTTGGGTCGATGAAGAATAGTCGACGGACCGTGTATGGCTCCAGAAGGTGTCTGGAGCACGGCTGCACCTAACACTGGTGGGTGCCAAAGACGGGTAAGGTATAAGGACCTGCCGTACTATAAGCGATAGTACTCACCTTAAGGTGATGCGGTAACTAGTAGAGAACACGCGGTGCTTAGGGGAATCATGTTGTGTCTCATATATGCTACGCGATAAGTCATAACAAGATGGGCTTTTGAGCCATAAGAAAAGATCAATATCTGATAAGTGGCACCTAAGAAAGAATAAAAGATATGAAATGTTTTAAAGAAATGATTTGAAAAGTAGGTATATGAAAAGAAGTCCGAAAGAAGCAAGTTTATATAAAATTTTACATGAGCATGCGCATGAGTCGGTCATCCATTGCATATGCATCAGTTATGATTGTTTGGTTCACTTATCTGTATGCTTGAAATGTTTCAGTTAAAATGCGAACGTACTTGCTGAGATTTCTCCTGAAATCTCACCCCCTTTTTATTATCTTTACTATCGCCCCTTTTGGAACGATAGAAGTTATTGCAGGAGAAGATAGATCCGCGGATTATGACTCTCGAGATGATGTGTCAGACCCCCAAGGGCCCGATTAAGAAGGCTTTTGCTGAGCTAGTGACCCTAGACCTGCTGGGTCAATGGGCAGCAAAGTCGCTTCCTATGGCGACCTACCTTTTTGACGACTTACGCCCTACGGGGTGTTGTCTGATTTTAGGAGTAGACGGGCTCCTTCATATGGGATGCCTGTTTACATCATCCTCTGGGATGATGTGTGAAGTAGGTCCGAGTCTAAGTTTGGACCGTCTTCGTTACGGTCCTAACTTTAAGAAGATAAAGGAAGAACCCGCCTAGTAGGATGTCTGGCGGAGGGGGATCGTCAATGCATCTATTTTGTATTACCAATGTATTTTGAGGAAATCTTCCCGTTGTTTTGGGAAGTGCTTTGTGGAACTGTTAACATTGGTAACTTTAACTTTTGATGTATATAATGCTTTTTTTGGGTTTATATTTCGTTAACCATGTGATGTGCGACATGTCGGCGCCCCAGCTTGCGCTTGGGTTTGTACGCAAATTGCGACGCCGGGGACGAACGTCACAAGGAAGTCATCCCTCATCTTTACTTGTGAGAGCCTTATTTTTTTTTTTTATTTATATCGCAGCAAAAAAAGGTCAAGCCATAAATAAGCGACAAAACGTTACGCTTGTCGCACATCACATGGTTAACAAAATAGAACCCAAATTAAACATCACATGCACATATGTATATCGGAATAAAGTTACCAATGTAAGCAGTTTTTATACAAAAGTACTTCCCAAAACAGCGGGAAGATTTTTCCACAAAATACATCGGTGCGTACAAAATAAAGATGCTGCTGATCCACTCCTCCCTCCGCCAACCATACTAATAGGCGGGTTCTTCTTTTATCTTCTTATAGTCCGGGCCATAACGAAGGCTGTCCAGACTCAGTCCTGGACCTACGTCACACATCATCCCAGAGGACGACGTAAACAGGCGTCCCATGTGGAGGAGCCCGTCAACTCCCAGCACCAAACAGCACCCCGTAGGGCGTAGGTCGTCAAAAAAATAAGTCGCCATAGGAAGCGACTCTACCGCCCACTGACCCAACAGGTCTAGGGTCACTGGCCCGGCAGTCTCAGCCTTAGTCGGGCCCATGAGGGTCCGACTCATCTTCTCGAGAGTCGTAATCCGAGGATCCATCATGTCCTGCAATGACTTCTATCGTTCCCAAGGGAGCGATAGTAGAGATAATAAAAAGGGGTGAGATTTCGGGAGAAATCTCAGCAAGTACACTAACACTTAAACCAGAACATATCAGATATACAGATAAGTGAACAAAACATTCTTAACTAATGCACATGCAATGAATGACTGACTCATGCACATGCTCATGAAAACTTTAAAACAAACATACTTCTTTCAGACTTCGTTTCATAAAACTTTCATGCAGACTTCTTCTTTCAAACTTCTTTTCATATCATCATCACTTTTCAAAACATTTCTTTAAAACATTTCGTATCTTTCATTCTTTCTTAGGCGCCACTTAACATATACAGATCTTTCTTTTGGCTTGAAAGCCCTTCTTGTCATGACTTTTCTTTCACATGTATGAGACACAACACGGTTCCCCTAGCACCGAGTGTTCCCTGCTGGTTACCGCATCACCCTAGAGTGAGCGTCATCTAACTTTAAAACGGCAGGTCCTTACACCTTATCCGTCTTGGGCACCCACCAGCATTAGGTGCTACCGCGCTCCGGACACCTTTTGGAGCCATACACGGTCCGCCGACTGTTCTTCGTCGACCCAGGGGCTTCCACTCGACTTTAATCACTCCTGAGTGGACAGGGAGTTCCACTAGGGCACTTCCCCGTCCCAGCCTTTGGGGTTCTTATAAAACTTTATTTCTTTTCTTTTCTTTCAAAAAATTCAATCTTTTCTTTTCTTTTTCCTTCTTCTTAAAAACATGCTTGACTTTAAAAACTTCTTTTCGTGACTTATGCATGGGACATGCAATGCTCACTTAATTTCATGCAAAACCCGAGACAAGCTCGAGTACATTCACATTTCATCTTCTTTTCTCCCTCTTTTGGGATAACTTCATAATTTTTCTACTTAGTCATCATATTCTATTCCCAAAATGGGCCTAGGATTGAAGTGGGGTATTGGGCCCATCTCCAACCCATCATGGCCGAATTCTCCTAGAGAGTTTCTAGGGCTTTCCTTCATCATTTGACTTCCAATTGCCTCCAATCACTTTTTAAAGTATCAAATCAAATCATGTACCCTCCTTAGCAAGGGGTAACCGAAACCTTAGTGCTTCCTAAGTAATCGGTTTCACCTCCAAAACTTAGTCATTCCTATTTCCTCCATTCACCTTTCTAACTTAGGGAATTCCTCCCCTTAGTCTATTCAAACTTCCTTTCCTAAAAGTTTCTTCTATAAGTTCAACTAAACAAAATCACCCCAAAGCAATATAATATTAATCTTCCAAATCTCAACCTTAAATATCATAAAAAATTCCAAATAAACATTTCTATACATCATACACAAGTGATCATTTCTTCCATATACAAGTGTATACCATTTCCATTCACATCAATCATATAGTTTATTCTTCCATCCAATTTCATTTTCTCAACACAATATACTCCTTGAATAAATCAATTTCATCACTACTTTCCTCAAACAAACTTTACCTTAGCAACACCAAAATTTAACATTTTGCACAAAAATCCTTCATGCATCATTTTCATCATTTCTTCAAATAATCATGCTTTTTCCTTTCTTTTGCAACTAACACTTGATTCATCATTTCTATAAATTTATCCAAGAATATCCATATCACAAGCAAGAAGAAATCATTCCAACCCAAACATGGCAATGGCAACCATTAATCCAACAAACATGATCACTTCACTATATATAAGACTTGTTAAGGAAAAAGTGGGAGTATACTTACAACACTCCTATTAGGCTTTAGCTTAAATCTGAAATTACAGATATAAAATCTCCCATTAGTCTAGTCATGAACATAAAACTCAAAGAAAACCCTATTTCCTTCCAACCATAACAAAGTGTTACATGTGTGTGTGTGTTCTTCCTAATCTTGTATAGATTTAATCACTAACCTTCTCCAATGAATTGATCACCTTCACACTCTTGCTTTTTGGCTTTCCTACTATAGGGTTCTTCAAAATATGTGTTGAAAAGAGAAGAAGCAAAAGTAGGAGTGACTAGAGAGGGTTTGGCCGAGAGGTGGAGAGGAAAGTGAAAGTGTTTGCATATCCAAGTGAATTGAGCTCAAGGGGTTTGTCTAAGGGGTCACACGGCCAGCTCTCTTCCCTAGGGTCCTTGGTACTCTTCTCATCATGTTTAGGCATGGCTAATGATAGATAGGTTGATTGACAACTCTAGACCACTCCAAGATCAAATCTTGGCCATACCTAGGTGATTCTCCTTTCTCCTTTTCCTTCCTATGGCCGACGGCTCCTTGGTGCTTCTAGCATCCATTTTCTTGTTTTTCACTCAATCATCATTTCCCTATCCTCTCATGTGTTCATCCAAGTGATTCCAAAGCCATGCTTTTTGGAATTTGAGCAAGGCATGACCGGCCAAGCTAGCTCCACCGAAAATCCATTTTGCTCCTCTTCCTAGTTTTTGTCATTTCAATCACCTACACCCACACCATACCTCTCTTCACATCACCATACTCTCTTACACATGTACTTCATCCACTTACACACTCTTCCTCTTTGTCCCATCACTTGTAGGTGGCCATACCCCATGAGATTCCCCAATGAACCCCACGGATTGGCTTCCACCGAAAACTCCAAGCTCCTTTCATCCAAGCTTCTCCTCATGCCACTTGTAACTTCTCTACACATCATGACCTCACTTGGCAAGTTAAGGGATGGTGTCTTGTACCTCCAAGATACCATGGTAGGAAAATCATTCCATTAGATCCTACACTCAATCCTACATAGCATGCATCCAACTACTAGTCAACCTTTACCAAATAAGATTTTCCTACAAGGGTTTGGATAATTTTTTTCTAGGATTTTTCCCCCATTGACAAGTGTCTCAACTATGGGCTTGATGGGCCATGGGCTCATTCTATGGGCTTTTGGACTCACCATTGCTCTCTTGGCCCAATCACTTGATCCATTCTCCAAAGGTCCCATTCTTAAGCCCATCAATTCAAAACCTATTTTGTTCTTTCACCCATTACCACTAATCTTGTGTATTAATCCTTAATTAACTAATTAAATTAAAATGAAGATTTTTAGGGTTATTACATTTTCTCTTCTTAATCCTTTTCTCCTCTAGAATCTCCACACACACAACCAAGCCGTGGTCATGGGTCACGTGTAGTCACCGCTAAGGTCCAACAGCCCATCCTAACCGTGGGCCTTTGTGCAGATCCATAGGCTATAGAGCGCCCGTGATTATTCGGCCAGATCTACTTCCAACAATGCGGCCATGGTTCTCAATGCAGATCCACAACGCAATGGCAAACCCCACTAATATAAACAAATTCGTAAATAATTTTCATCCTTTTTAACACATAAAAAAGGCTCGATCAACTATGACCAAGTAAATAGCTTTTATAGATTACTTAAGACTCAATATAGATACAACACTTTGGACGTTTTTATCGATCATCAATGAGCAGCAATTTTATATTGTTGGAGATTGGGGTCTATCCACATGATCCATAGTCAAACACCAGTTATAAATATGGAAGATTTCATAAGAGCAAACGGCTAGACGTATATGTGTTAGGCTATTAATCAAGATGGCGAAACTGCATCCAAGGGGGAAGGAGTACTGTATTGGCTCGACGTCGAGATGGGCTTGCCTCATCTTCTCTTTCGCTGCCTCTAATTGCTTGGTAGGACCTACTGCATTGAATATATTTCTAGATAAATTAGTAATGCATTTAAAGCATTGACATTAACTTAACCAAAATCAAAACTAAAACTTGACTAGAATTAGATGTTTTGGCCGGAAGCCAAAATCATTCAAGTGTAATCCCACTTGGAGTAGGTGTCTATAAGCCAAAATAATAATATAAGATAATTTTTTAGTAATAATATTTTGTTAATTCTTTTTCATATTTTAAATCCAAACTGTCCAGAGCCCACAATCCAAATACAAAACAAGTTTGGAAATTAAATCCAAAGCATACACTAACAACCCCTAATCTAAATACAAAACAATATATGAAATTAAATCCAAACTATCCAGCCATGAACCCACAATCAAACTACAAAACAAGTTCGGAAATTAAATCCAAACCATATACCAACAGTCCCACAATCTAAATACAGAACAAGGTTGGAAAATAAATCCAAACCATACACCAATAACCTCACAATCCAATTACAAAACAATATTTGAAATTAAGGTTTGGTTTGCTTTGAGAGACAAAATCAAAAATTTCAAACTCTTCTCAAATTCATCATTATACTTTTTCAAATCTACAATATACAATGATACAAAATATAATAAAAATTTTAATTTTTTCAAATTCTAAAATAAAACTCATATTAAAAAAATATATTACAATAATATATATATTTTTTAACTTTTATCTCATCTCTATCTAACCATGATCCCACAATTCAAATACAAAACAAATTTGAAAATTAAAACCAAACCATATAGCAGCAGCACCCAATCCAAATACAAAACAATATCTGAAATTACATCCCAACTGTCCAGCAATGTTCCCAGAATCCAAATACAAATAAGTTTGGAAATTTATTCCAAACCAGACACCAACAGCCCCACAAGCCAAATACAAAACAAGGTCTGAAGATAAATCCAAACCATTTCCAACTGCGCCAAAGTTTGAAACATTTACCAAAAAACAATGTTAAACCAAAAATCTCATTATAGTTGCTACTCAGCCACGTGTGTCTCCATAACATGCGGATGGATAGCCACTAAAATCACTAATATTGTAAATCTATCCAACAGTTACAAACCTCCCATGAGGTCTGAATGTAGATATGTGTAGTTCCGAATTATTCTTTGATGCCTCATAAACTTCTCTCTGAATATTAAGGAAGTAGTCTTGCTCATGACATTCATGCCAGCAAGATCCAAGCACATAATCTTGTCCACCACTTTGTAAAAGAGTGGTGAAGAAGGGATCATCGTCGAATAATGTGTCCATCATGCTCAAAACAGACATGAGCATGAGCAAAGAAAATCGGTGCTTAAAAACAAACCACAAAATTTTACACGGATCAGACCACATACCACGCACATATTAGACCACGAATGTCAATTCTGCTCCACGATGTTGATTCTCGCCCACCTCCAATTGTCCGTGCATGGTCTGTCCCGAGCTACGCATATAGGGGAGAAATCGATGGGTCCTGGGTTGTTCTCAGAAGCAAGGAAATTGGAAAAAAAAAAAAAAGAAAGAAAAAACAAAGAGAAGGGGAGATCAAAGAGTGTTGGTCTGGTGTAGAGAGAAGAGTGAAAGGGAGAGAGAAGAGAGAAAGTTCGAATAAGCTGAAGAGTCGGTATATATACTTCTGGGATATGTGAATTAGCTGAAGAGTCGGTATCTATCTATATATATATATATATATATATATATATATACTTTGGGCATCATGATCGCCACAAAGAAGAATCAAGAGGCCATCATTATAGCTAAAAGGTTCTCTAAGATACGTACTGGGTCGCCGAGGATATTGAGGTAATGCCATTGAACAAAAAGAGACAGCCACTGATATCTTTCCAGCAATGAAGATAGAGTTCAGAATGGAGAGGACATGGAAAATGAAATAACTAAGGATTATGGGTATAGCTAGTAGCATCCAAAGTAGGTCTATAATTGTCAATGTATGTACTATAATTGTTTCTTCTTTATGCATATATACATGCACGCTGAAAATAACACAAGAGAGAGAGAGACAGAGAGACAGAGAGACAGAGAGAGACTAACATTCCAATATTGTCCGAGGGCAGCAACGGTTGTGGAAGGATAGGGGATGTGTCAAGTGATTGATTCTGCTGGTCCCATTGTGCCTGTTCGGCAAGTAATTCCTTTTCTTTCTCCTTCACCTGAAGGTGGCCCATGACGCATCATGTCAGTTTTCTCACATTTCTTTACATACTAATTGAAGGTAATGGAGGTAATTTCTTGAAATGGAACAAGTTTCGCATTTGTTAAAGTTAATGGAAAAAGACTACCTTCTTGGCAAGCATCTTGTTTTGCTCCTGCAATGTCTTATCCTGTCATGGAAAGCTCTTAGAGGACCCATCCATTAAACAACATAAAATGTCATTCTTGCTCTTTGGGATAATTTTTTTATGAGAAATATTGCTTTATGTCCCGACAATTTGTCACGATGATTTCTCCAGATAGATAAAAAGAAATATTTTTAAAATTTTATTATTTAGTGTTAAGGAAGTATTTTTTTTTTAATAATAATGTGAATTTTTAAAAAAAAAATATTTAAGAACATAAAAATAAAAAGGAATAAAAATTTTAAAAAATAATAAAAATATTCTGTGCGATTCGGGAGACATTCGGATAACATCTTTCAGGAGATGTAGCGCCACTCTTGGATAAACCATGCATGTTTATGCTGGTTAGAATATTATCTAAAAAAAATCCACTTTCCGTAAATGGCATTAAGATTTGTAGTCAGTACTCATGTCAATGATAAATGGATTCTCCACTTCATACATATATACGAAGAAGTAGAGGCTTACCTTTTTCTGAAGCTCCGAAATGGATTCGTGCATAACTTGGTTCTGCAAGCGAGGATGATTTCTTGTTTTATTACCAAATAATTAATTATGGATCACACTGCATCCGGTTCGGCCAGTCTCTATATATACTAATTACTAATGCTATGATCATTTTACCTTTCTCGACCTTATGTGTTTGAGAGCAGAATCAAGCTGTTGCTCCAAATTTTGAAGCTCTTTAAGATTCAAGGAGTCGAGATCGTCTCCCATGAAATGCCTGTAAATTAAATATCAAGAAAAAAAAAAAATTATTGTTTCTTGCATAATTGTAAATATAGCATATCGACTACATGTATGTAAGCATAACATGCTACAGTTTGTACTTTTGATTTCTTTGCAAAATATCCATCCTCGACTTGAGCTTCGCATGCTCCAGAGTCCAGCTTCCCTATAAAAGATATCAAATTAATGGATCAAAAAGCAAAAATGCTATTTTCCGACAACTTAAGTCAATGACAAATTGACGGCGGAAAATGATAAGGGCCCAGTTTTGTCGCCCCGTTTGGTGCCCGCTCGCCTTTCTTTTTTTTTTTTAATTTTTTTGGTTTTTTTTTTTACATAATAATTAAGAAAATTTTTTTTAATAATATTGTAAATTTTTTTCTTTTTTTAAAAATATTTAAGAGTATCTAAAAAATAATATAAAAATAAATAAAAAAGAAATATATATATTAAATATATATATGCACAAGAAATAAACCCTTCATTGAACTTTCTAACATCTCCGGCCCTTTTATAAATGGATTAATGGAGGCATACATTTTGTTCGAGGTCATGCGCTATAAGTTGCCTCTCTGCATGTGAATATCTCTCATACCTTTCAAGAATCCTTTCCATACTGCTTACAAAGAAAACATAAAAATAAATTAGTACTAATTAACTACGTACGTACCCTGAATCAGAATCAAACCTTTGAGCGCGCATAGAGAATTAGATTGAACTTTAAATTCTACATTAATTGCGAGTATAATGCCCTTCAAAAATATAATAGAAATTATATGCTATAATGAGATCATTAAGAAGACGACCACGTACCATGCATGACCACGCGAACAAACAATGAATTCATTCGAACGTACTGGCCTTACCAAGGATTCAGCTCCCATAGAGAGATCACCAGCTCAACAAAATCTTAAGGCAGTATAACAATTTTATCTTATCTTATATTATTACAATTTTTTTAAATTTCTTTATAAAATATAATAATTAATTTAATTTTATAAATCCTAAAATAATAATAATATTAAAAAATAATATTTTAAAAATAATTTATTCAATTATCATTTCAACTCATCTCATCTTATTTCATTTCATCTCATGAACACAATATCCAAATGACACCTAAATGCAATTCCCTTTTATGCTAATATGAAAGTTAATAGCACACATACATATTTATATATATATATACACACATATACCTATATACATACATACATACATACATATATATATAGGTCTAGAAAAGCGACTTTGTTTTAGAACTCCTATTTGCTCCCTCTGCAAAGATATCACTAGTGTAAATTGCAGTGTTTTAAATATTGTATGGTATTGGCCAATATCTACCGTACCAGATTAGCTATTGATATGGGACATATAGGTATTTCGTACCAAGTCAAATACTGGTCATTTCGGTGTGTTTCAATTAATATTGGTCGGTTTTAGGTGTACTAGCCAATTCTTATTGTACTGACCGAAATTTTACATCTCGTATTTTCATACTTGTCACTTTAATTTTTATATCTGGAGACTATTTTCTTAACCTTTTTAATCCCTTTTCTCAAGGACTAAAAGTCAAATTCCTAGTACTCCTACTTTCATGATGAAGATGAGTGATTTTTTTTTAATAGTTAGATTGAGAACTTATAAGTATTATTAAGTTTTATAAATATATATTTTAATTTTTTAAGGTTTGTATTGATGTTATTTTAAAATATAATTTATACATATATAATTAATTTATCTATATATAAATTATCCCGAAAAGTTGTCAGTATTAAAATATTTATTTTAATACTTTAATCGAAACAATCATCAAAACAGTATTTAAAATCTTAGTAAATTGTAATTTTTTTATTTTCTTCTAAATATTTTTTAAATCTCATTAATCATTAGAAAAAAGTCATGATTTTATTAATATTTACTTCCTTAACTAACAAGAAAATAAAAATAAAATATCCTATCAATGACTTGGATGTATGCCAAGTGTCACTTTTGTTGTTTAATTAAGATACTGCTATTTTCGAGAGAAAATAGGCTTGTTCATCCGTATATAGAAATCTAAAACTCGGATGATTAATTTTTTTGAATCTCTTTAAAACATTTGTCAAAATTATTAAAAAATAAAAAAATTTATAACCTAGCCAAATATAACCTGACCAGATGAACAGACCTAAGGACAAAGAAGACAAACCACACAAAAACACCGATAGCAGAAGAGGCTTTTAGGATAAACTAAAGGACATGATCAAGTACTACCTTGGGCATGTCAATGTCTGAAAACTGTACTCAGTAATTGAAAGTGGATATTCTATTTTGTCTTTGGATTATAATTACTTTTATAAATTAAAAAAATTGAAAGTCTAGAGTCTATATTTAAATGTTGAGATGAATTAGAAACTATATAATATTGTGTAAGTTTTATTGAAAGGAGTTTAAGTTTTTTAAAATTGAGATGCGTTTAACTTTGTTAGATTAAAATGAATTTAACTTTTTCATGAGAAGTTGAAAAATAGTAGATTTCATCCATTGTTTTTTTATATGAGTTGAACCTGATTTAATAACAAAATAGAACCTCAATCATATCCCTCCAAGAGATAGACGAACACCATCAAATATAATTGCCTGAACTACTTTTTTAGTCTGTAAATAAGTTTTGAAGTGAACGTTATCTTGAGGTTACACTTTGTGCTAAATTAACAATGAACGGCACTCAGAACTAGATGTGTGAGATTCTACACCTGCTAATAGATAAATAACACGTAGGGATTATAGCAAAATGAGTAACAGAATTGCATGAAGGTATTCTCACAAAATCATCATCTTCCTTGATATATTTTCTCCCCTCTCTCTCTTTTCTACCCCACTCTCTCTCTCCCCTTCGAAAGTGGGTATCTCACCCCCTCTCTCTCAAGCCTGAAAGAAAAAGACAATAATTCTTGTCAAGTTCCAGTCCTCTATTAAGCATAGCAATTGAAGAACCAATTTTTTGGAGAAACATGGGAATGTTTCGGGGCATTAATATATCACTATAACAATAGAAGAAACATTTTTTGGGTATTATTCCATGTCCAAATTCAAAGCACAACATCCTACTAGTGAGAGAGGGAAGCATGTTTCATCATCACCGGAAGAAGGTATTGGATGCTTACTTTACTGAAAAAATGGGTGCCTAGAAATATTGAAAGACCAAATTTCAGAATATTATTATGTTATTTTTAGTATTCAATCTCAAATATACATCACAATTTATCAAGTGGTGACAACAATCCTGTACCGCATAAAACAGCAGCTTTACATAGAGGTTAGAATTGGAGAAAATCAATCAGGAAGGTCTTTGATAAGGGAGAATCGAAGATTCTCCATGATATTTGCTAAATCAATTTCGATTCCACAATATCCGATGGATATAGCTATCGATATATGTAAATATATTTGGAATATTTGAATTTTGATTCTTTCCTATTTTATAGCATCACACGTGTTATTATTCTATATATTCAAGACATTACCTCCTCCATACGTTTAAGGAGGATTTCAACCATTACTCTGTGTTTTGGCAAAAGCCACCATTTACCTTTTTCTCTAAATGATGAACGTTGTGCCATGCCTTTTGATTGTTTACATGACTGTGACTTATGGGGTCCGTTACCAATTGTTTCTTTTACTGGATATTACTATGCATTATTCATTGATGATTGTACCAGATTTAGTCGGATATTCCCTTTAAAACAAAAATCTGATTTTTTTTATACTTTCATCCATTTACAACGGTACATTGAGATGCAATTTTCAACAAAAATAAAATCTTTTCAATGTGATGGTGGAACTGAATTACTAATAATAAGTTCCGCTCTCATCTACACTCTTATGGTATTGTGCTCCATCTGGCATTTCCTTACAGTCCTAGTCAAATCGACATTGCTAAACGCAAGCATCGTTATGTCACAAAAACTAGCCTTACCCCTATGTTTCATGCGCATATACCTCTCTCTTTATTGGTTGAAGCTTTTTCTACTGCCGTTTTTCTCATTAACTGACTCTCGTCATCGTCACTTGATGGCAAAACTCCTTATGAGCTCTTATTTGGTAAGCAACCAGATTACTCTATGCTTTGCACTTTTGGGTGCCTTTGCTTTCCTTATTTGAGAGATTACTCACCTAATAAATTATCTCTAAAAGCTGCTCCTTATGTTTTTTTAGGTTACCGTGCCCTTCACAAAGGGTTTATGATGAGGACATCTCTTAATATTGTCATTTTGGATTATTTTACTTAAGCTTTATTTAGTTTATTTTGACTTGTATTAATGGGCTTGGGCCCAAGTCGTTGGACTTTCTAGGGTTTACTTAGGCTTTGTTAGTGTACTATTTAAATACTTGTATTGAAACTTTAAAGGCAGACTATGATGAATATTGAATGGAAAGAGCTAGTTTAGCATCGCCTCCCAACCCCTTTATTCTTCTCCTTCTTCTTGGCTTATTCTTCTTCTCACCTTCTTCGTCACCTATGAAATCTCCTCTCTCTATCAAATATTATTTTGTTTCTTGCTATTTCTCTAGTATCATACATCAATACAGGTGCACAAGACACATCGTGTCTATGTTTCTCGACATGTGCAGTTTTATGAGAATAATTTTCCCTATCATGGTGACGTTATGCAATATCTGCAATCCAACATTGACTACACTTAGTTTTTTGATTGTCAGGATTGTATGTCTAGTTCTTCTAATGTTGGTTCTTCTCATTCATTTTTGAGATCACCATGTTTGCCTTGTAGTGAATCTCGACATCTATCAACGGATCCTTCCCTTGATCCCCTGGTTCTTCTTCCTATGGAACCCTTCTCAGATTCTGCAGCTCCAGACTCACCTCTTCCTCTACATATATCGTCAGTTCCTTGTGTGACCACTTCTAGCCACCCGATGATTACTAGAGGTAAAGTTGGTATATTCAAACCACAGTTATATCATGCGATGACTGTTTTGTCTTCTTCTCAAGCTTTTTAGGCACTTCTTGCTCTCAAAGAGCTTAGGGGTTTTAAATCTGCTACAAAACACTTTGAATGGCTCTCGAGCCTTAACTATGGATGATGAAATTTAAGTTTTGAAGAAAAATGATACGTGGGTTCTTATTCCTCATTCTTAAAATCATAATGTGGTTGGATTTTCATAACAAAACTTCGCTTTGATGGGTCTATTAAGCGACATAAGGCTCATTTTGTCGCTCAAGGATTTTCTCAAATTCATAGTCTTGATTTTGGTGATACTTTTAGCTCTGTTGTATGCCCTGCTACAATCAAAATTATTTTGTCCTTGGCAGTTACTTTTGGATGGTGTTTACAACAGTTAGATGTTAAAAATACATTTCTTCATGTTTTCTCAATGAAGAGGTGTATATGGAACAATCACCGGGTTACACAGATCCACAATTCTCTCGGCATGTGTCGCCTGAAGAGTGCTTTTTATGACTTGAAACAAGCTCCTCGAGCTTGGTTTCATCACTTTAGCACTTTTTAGCTTAAACTTGAGTTTATTTCCGGTCAGGTAGATTCCTCATTGGTTGTCTATCACTCCTTGCTTGGAACTATTATTTACTTCTTTATGTTGATGACATAATCATAACTAGAAGTAATCCTTCTATGGTTCAAACCCTTATTACTCTACTTTGTAAGGAATTTTCCATGAGGGATTTGGGTATTTTTATTATTTTCTCGGTGTTGAAGTTCAATCTAATGAGAAAGGTTTGTTTCTCAATCAAACAAGATATGCTCTTGATCTCTTGCATCTTGCTTCAATGATTAATGCAAAGCCTATCTCTACACCTTTTGTTGTTGGTCACCACCTCTCAATTGAAGGAAAGTTGTTCTTCGACCCTACTATGTTTCGTTCTCTTGCCGGTGCTCTTCAGTACTTGACCATCACCAAGCCTAATATGTTGTAAAATGTGAATTTTATTTGCCAATTCATGCACGCTCCCACCGAGGACCACTTCCATTCCCTCAAACATATTTTGCATTACGTAAAAGGCACTCTTCATCATGGACTTCAACTCCATAAATAGTCCAGTCATGATCTTCTTGCCTACTTTGATACAGACTGGGCTAGATGTCCTGATATACGCCTTTGCACTATCGGCTATGCTATCTTTTTTTGCACTAATTTAGTCTCTTGGTCCTCTAAAAAACAAAGCACTGTCTCTCATTCAAGCGCAGAAGCAGAATATCGCTCTTTAGCTGTTGCAACTGTAGATATTATCTGGATTACTCAATTGATTTGGGACCTTCGTGTTACACCCTTAGCGCCACCCAAAATTGTTTATGACAATTAAAGTGCAATTTATTATGGCAATCAATCCAGTTACTCGCCCTAGATCAAAACATATTGCGTTCGACTACCATTTTGTTCGTGAACTTGTTGCTAATGGCACTTTGAAAATTGATTTTGTCCCCTCACATTTGTAGCTTGCCGATTCTTTAACTAAAGGTGTCACCAAGCCTCCTTTTTTTTCTCTTTCGAAGCAAGCTCAACGTTATCCCTTCTGCCATGCTCACCTTGCAAGAGAGTGATAAGGAGAATCGAAGATTCTCCATGATATTTGCTAAATTAATTTTAATTCCACAATATCCTATTGATATAGCTGTAGATATATGTAAATCTATTTTGAATATTTGTATTTTGATTCTTTACTATTTTATAGGATCACACATGTGTAATTATTCTATACGTACAAGAAGATATCATCTCCTCCATACATTTAAGGAGGATTTCAGCCATTACTCTTTGTTTTGTTGAGAGAGGGTGACTGAAGAGAGCAAAGCTTCACGAGATGAGAGAGATTGACGAGAGTGTGTGTGGATGAAAGAGGAAACCGAAAAGGAAGAAAATGAACATCTAAAATTAAAGGAGAGACCCCTCAACTAATCCCCACCATAACACATAAATCTCTAATGTTTAAATTTTATTGGAGGTTGTGAAACCCCAAAAGATACCTAATCCATTTTGAAGCATTTCGCATTTACAATATCCCCTCGAATTCATCCAGCCTTGTCTATTGCCACATTATCACGTGTGCATACCATGCCCATGAGCATGATTTACTATAAACTGCATTTCCATTGGATAGTCACTTTTGTGGTTTCTAAAGCATAGTATATTAAGGATGGTAATATGTGATATGACAAACCTTGATACGATAACAGTGGATTTAGGTTTAGTCTTAACGAGTTGATAACAAGTCAAACTGTTTTGATCCATTATAACCCTTTATGACCTATTAAGAGAGTAAAAAGTAATAATTATACCCTTATATCTTAAAGTAAAATTGTTGAAAGTTGTAATTTTAGACTTTTAGTTAGTTTTATATTTTTTATAGATGTTGTAATTATAACATTTATATAAAATTATACTAAACTTAATCAATTCAAATAGATTGATTTTGGGTTTGTTTAATCCATTTATATGAAGGGGTCAACAAATATAGTCATGTTAACCTATTTTGTAGTATTCACTAATGAGTTAAACAGACCGTGTCATATCAACCCATTATGTTAATAAGTCGTATTAGGAGTTGAGATTTTAACACAATAAAATTAACCAATTTTATTCAGTTTGACCCATATAGTATAATACGAGAATTGATATATACAAATCCTAAATGCACAAGTCACGCACAAGTTCTTTATAAAAAAGTAGACCTCACCATGGAAAAGTATAGTAAAAAACATTATTTTATGGGACCACGTTATTTCAAAAGGCTTGTAATTTTGGAATTTATATTTAGCATTATTCTTATAATATACATGTCTTGATACAATACAAACACAATCAATTAATACGATTTGACACTCCTAATTGCAAAAACTGAAACACAGTAGGACATGTAAATTCAACTTATTCCACATAAACCTTCTCTAAGATAGAGATTCCTTCGAAAAAAACAAATAAGATAGAAATTAAAATTAAATATATAATAGGACAACAGTTATCAATTTTGATAGAATCAACTTATAATTTAATAGTACTTATAAATCAAGTATTGAGATCGGTGGCATATCATGTTTAAGAGCACTAGTGTTGGATCTATGGTCTATAATGATCTTTGCTAAAGATCATTAGTGTCTAACTTTAAGTTATAGTAAATCTTCTTTATCCTTCATATTTGAAGGATCACTGTTCACATGCTAAACACATATTTTAGAATATTTTATTTCGTTACTTTATTTCTCTTGTCCTCATCTGCTTAGTATATTTTTATGCTTGTATTTGACCATCCATTTATATTGATCCATCATTTTTTAACAAATTGGTTGAAAGATAATTATTTAAATATCAAATTAAAGTATTAGTATACATATGGTTAGTGTGATTATAAAATATAAAAAAATATTTAAATATATTGTTATTAAAAGAATATTATTATATTATTATTTTAATAGATCTAATAATGAGTCTAATATAGAGTTATAGACTTAAAGATTTGATGGATCCATTAAAATTGTACTTTTAATCAAATTTTAAAAGAAATTTTAATTAATCCAATATTAGTACTCTAAGGAGATGAGAATTTTGATACTCAACTTTAAGTTTAACTAAATAAATAAATAAAAGCATCGTGAGAATTATTTCCACTTATCACCATAAAATATAAAGTGTGATCGGGTCGACCTCTAATTCCACTTATCACCATAAAATATATTTCAATAATTTTTCTCTCTTGCAAGCTGGACTACTGCATGTAATGGAAACATAAAACCTAAAATGAAAGCTTTGGAACAAGAGCTGAAGAGCTTTTCATCAGTTAAATTTTTTAGAGAGAACAAAAACATAAAAATTCGAGGAAACATAAATTCTTTCTCTTCAATTCTGCTGCTAACTTTTTTTTTTTCCTCTCAACACACTCGATAACCTTTATTTACTAGTTCTACTAGCTATAAGGTTCTTTCTGTTACTTCAAGGTACTACCTATCATTATTCGTTCATGATTTTGAACGATGATAACAGGCCTAGTTTCCATATTACAGGTAAGAAAACACTTGAAGCGAGAAGCACGTTAAGGTGGAGTATTGCGTTGAACCCAATCAAGTCGGCCGGATATATAGTTTCTTTGCACTCTCTTATAAATTTGAAAACTATATTTACCAACAACGACGAAACAATTTAACACAAGACACTACAACTCTCAGCGCTTGTACACACACCAAAACAGAAGAAAGCACGGAAAGGACAAAGAACATGCATGGACAAGCTTGCACAATCTTGAAAAATATTTCTGAAGCAACAAAAAGACAAATTCCACTGGGTAATGAGGCCTCGAAGAAGACAGATCAAGAGATAGCAACATCAAACCAAAAAGAAAAACCGCAACTTAATAAATATCTCTTACCAAGAATCAGTAGAATACTCAAAGACCTTCCCTTTGGTAGAGAAAACAATCAGAGCCACCTCAGCATCACAAAGCACAGAGATCTCGTGGGCTTTCTTAAGCAAGCCAGACCTTCTCTTTGAGAAAGTGACCTGCCTGTTGATCTTGTTCTCGATCCTCTTCAACTGAACCCTTCCCCTCCCCATAATTCACAATCTTTCTTCACAATTCAACGCGGTAATGAAGGCCGATAGATAGGTCTTTGTTTCGCTCTCTTTTCACAATTTACTCCAGGTCTAAAACCAGTCTGGGTTTATACGGTGTAAGTATGGAAAGAAATCAAGGAAATGGTTGCGTGACTACGTGCGTATTTATAGAAAAGTTGAAAACCACTAGGCAAATAAAAGCTGGTTTTGATGGGTAGGATCCCAAAACCAGAGCGGTTTCATCGAAAACGTTGTCGAGTTTTGATTGGGCTAAGGTACTGTTCGACAGTCGTTTAATAGATTCGTCGCTCATTTTCAAGCACACTTTATCCTCGATTTGTCTCGGCCTCCATGCTGCCACGAGTTGGCATTAAGGGCCTACCGCGTCACTGGTCGTACCTGCTAGGCATGTGCGTTAGCGACCGGAGGAGCGAACGGAACCTTTTGTTTTTTTGTTTTTTTTAAGCAAGCAAGCATATATATTAACCTAGAAAAAAACTATACATATTATAGAAAAAGTATCATGTGATACGACTCGTTAATTTAAAATGAACACGACATGGTAAAAATAAGTTAGGGTTGAATTTTAACGAGTTTCGAATCAAAACGAGTCAACTCAATAAGACACGATTTCTTAACGGATTGCTTTATGACCTTTTAAGATCTATTAAGACCTCTTAAGAAATATGAAATTACTTTTATACCCTCTACTTAAAATGAAAAAAAACCCTAAATCGCTACTTCAGTCTTCACTCTTCATTTCCAAGTCATGAATCGTGAAGCCACAGTCGCTTCTTCAGATTTCTCATTACTGTCTCACTCTCACCTGACGGTCTCTCAAGTCTCAACCCTAGAAGTCGAAAATCGAAGGATTTTGCGAACTCTGCCCACAGGTCAGTAAGGTCACAGACTCTGTTCTACTCATAGCCCCAGAAATTTCAAAATTGTTTTGATTTCATGATCTGATTCTCACGGTCTCAACTCTAGAAAATTGATTTGATTTCTCCCTGGTGTCGTTGTGCTTCTTAAGATCTAGTCACACCGTTGGCATCCCACGCAACGGCACAACTCAAGCCTCGACGCCTCGTCTAAGTCGTCTTCAACTTTCGCAGCATCGCCCAATCCCAACTCCCATCCATGCATGACACTTCTCATCTTCTCTATTCTCATGCCGCCCCCTCTTCGAGATAGCTTCATTTGTTGATTTGAAAATGTGGGACTTTGTTAGAGTTAGGGTTTGATTTTTTAAGGATAATTTTTACTTACTATTTATATTTTATTTTCCATTACTTGTTTGAGTTGCTCTTCTAGATTGCTATTTATGTGAAGTTATATGTGTGTTAGAAACAAAGTTATGAACTCCGTTCCGATGACCATTCCGATTGAGGCATTGGAACGAAAAATTTTGGTACCGGTACCATTTCGAATACCGTTTCGCAATAGATATTTTATGAATAAATTATATATATAATAACTATATTCTAAACTAGACTAACACAAGTTAATTAAAAACCTACAAATCTGATAAACTTAAAAAATTAAGAATTTAGATTTATTAAAAATAATTATTAAAAAATACAACTAATTCGGTTGATATAGATGTCTTGAATTAATAATAATAAACAACCAAATAAATGATAAAAGCTTCAAAAAATAAAAAATAAATGAAGAAAAAAAATATTAAAATATAGCTGCAGCCCAGAAATATAAATTAAAAAAAATGAAGAAAAAAGTACTAATCCAAAATGGGCCGGAATGGCCGGAATTCAGGCCGATACGCTGGAATCCAGCTAGAATCAGCCAAAATGACCAAAATTCATCCCAGAACGGAATAGAAGCCTTCATCGTTCTGGCCACTATTCCAGAATGGAATTTTCTTGCAATTTCGTAAAGAATGGAACGATATTTATAACTTTAGTTAAAAATCCTAGATTTCCCTTCACCGTGACTGTATTTAATGCAAATGTTTCCGCTTTCATATTCACTATAAATGCTCAATTCTGTACCACTATCTTGTTAGAACATGGAGACGATTCTT
Organism: Platycarya strobilacea; assembly: GCA_036898215.1. Lineage (NCBI taxonomy): Eukaryota > Viridiplantae > Streptophyta > Magnoliopsida > Fagales > Juglandaceae > Platycarya > Platycarya strobilacea. The sequence continues at coordinate 6,190,544 of CM072558.1, forward strand.
CTTCTAGAAGTACATCGATTCTAGTTTTTATCTTTGAGTGAATACAAAATGTTTTCGCTTTTAGTCGATTCTTGTAATATTTTATGTTCATTGCTTGATGGTGGTCACTTTTGCGTTGAAAGTCTTTAGTCATTTTGCAAATGTTGTATCATTTCGTAGTTAATTTAGAATTTCCCTTTGATATGGGTTATCTGGTTCTTTTTCATTCATGCTTAGGTTTTGGGTTTCCAATCAACATCTTCAACGGTAGGCTCCTTTTTATGGAGGCTTCCCAGTTTGCTTTTAGACTATTCTAGCTTGTGACTAACTATATGGTCAATGGCAGGGATTTGTTGCGGATCCTCTGGTGAGTAAATATATTTCTATGGGGCTTAGCCGAGAAGCTGTTCCACTTGCAGTTGCAAATTATGGAGAGATCCAACCAAAGTATATTTGGGACATTTTTCCCATGATTATGGTTTTGGGCAAGGGGAGCATTGCAATAGTTCCTATGTGAGATTTTGAATTTTTACATATCTGTATTTACTCATATTTTATTATTGGATATTTTAAATTATTTTAATAAATTAAATTATTATCTCACAAATTTTATTTCGGGTATGTTTTATTTATGATTAGAGTTAGTTATTTGTGAGATCTACGATTTTAATACTCTTAGTTGTTTAATAATTATTATTAGTTTTATCATTTGAATTGTTATAAATATTATTTTGATTTAGTGGTTTTGATTTTATTATTGTTATAAGCTTTTGTGAGATTTTTGAATAATAGTGCTTTTAATTATTTTAATTAATTGTTGCCACTGGTCTTTCCATCTGAAATAATATATTCAATATTTTTGGTTTTAATTATTATAATATATAGTTTGATTTGCCGTATTTTTATTGGTGAGTATTGATTCTATTTTATTTGATATTATCTGATTTATTGATCTTAAATTTATTAAATCATTAAGTCTTATTATATTTATTCTATTTTGGTTTGGTAGCTTTTGAATAGCTCCAAAATTATTATATTATGCAAGATTTTTTTGTTATCTCGATTTTAGTTATTTGAAATATTGCGAGATTTTAAACATGTTTTAAATATCTGATTTAGATATATGGATCTATTTCTTTTAAATAATTAAATAAATTTCATTATTTTAAGTATTGATGAAAAATATTATATTGAAAAATAAAATAAATTGAAATAACATTTTATTTAATTAATTTGAGAAATTTAAGTTAAATTGATGTTATACGCTTTCAAATTAGTGTTTTAAATTCATATGTTATCCGTTTGAAGACCCAAAAACGTCGGGCCTATAAATAGCACGGAAAGTGGTCAAGTCCTCATTTTTCTCTTATCCCTTTTCCTCTTCTCTCTCTCCTTTCTCTTTTCTCTCCCACATGCTATAGTAACACGTGCTATAGTAACCGTGGGAGGGCAGTTAGGTTTTCAGCCCGTGGCAGTGCCACTCCAAGCCACCAAGCCTCACCTCTAGCCCCACCTGACCACCACCCTCCGGCGAGTCCAACCCCACTGGTGGTGTCGACCACCACAGCCCCACATCCCACCGACAGCCCCAAACCCAGGAGGTGTTTAATCCTCTACACCACACCTTTCGCCGCCCATAGCTCCGCCATCAGCCACCGTACCATGACACCACCCCCGTCATTTGATCCGCCACCTATAGGCGACTCACCACCAGAAATTTCAGCCCCAATGAAGCCCTCACCTTCTCTCTCTTCCCATAAAACCGAAATGGGTCTCCAAATGAGCTTTCCATCATCGCGCCGCCGTCCGGCCACTGTCGCTCTCACCTCTACCGCAAAAAGCTTCTCCTACCTCAGTTTATCACACCTCTAAAATAGTTTTCCCATCCATGGCCGCACCTCCCTTGTACAAGGGAAAATTCGAAAATGGGTTTCCATGGTTTTGAGTCAGATCGCCGCCTTCTAGTGGTTGCACCACCTCACGCCACTGCCATAAGATTTCTCGTCCTCCAAGGAGTATTCTTCTAAAATTTGGTGTCAAACGAAGTACCCGAGCCCAACCCGTCACTTTGCCGTGCCTGGAGATGAATAGTGCACGACTTACCGCTAGGGATCGGAGATCGCCGCGATGTTCGATTGGCGTTCGTTTGTGTGCTGTAAGTAACAAATACTTGTTTGACTGTTTGATTAAATGTTAGATTGTGTGCTAATCTCTGTTTTGTTTGCATGATGTGTTATCTAATGATGATGAGTAATTTGATGGTAGATTGGTTGGGCCTGAGGCCATTTAATAGAGATGATATAATGTTTTGGTTGGATGACTGTTATTTTAGTAATTATCAGTGATAAAATGATCTGAGTAGATAACTCAGATATTTTAGTGATTATTAGTGATAAAATGATTTGATTGGATAACTTGGTTATTTTGATAATTATTAGTGATAAAATGATTTGGTTGGACAACTCGGTTATTCTGGTGATTATTGGTGATATAATTATTTGGTGGGATGACTTCATTACTTTTTACTATATTTTAATAAGGTGATACACTAGGATTTTAATCAAAGAGATGTTTGGAAGAAAACGGTGAAAATTGAGGAGGGAACTTAATAAGTACAATTAAGTAAAATTTAGTTAAGGGTTGAAACAATGGCGTAATATGTTGGACGATGAAAAGTCTATTTTTGGGAGTTCATTAGTTTCAATCCTGGTATACTTTTTTGGAAAAAAACATTAGGTTTTAACTCAAGATATGAAGTATGGTTATGACTTGAATCTTTGGATGAAGTATCGATGTGTATTGTTAGATTTCCTTGATGTATAGATTGAGAAATATTTGGGTTTAGAGAAAATATTACTTGATGATAATTTGTTGAAGAGAAAATAATTATACATGCAATGTAAATGTGGTGATTAATGATGGGTTATGATATAGCTATTAAGTTTTGAGAAGATCTCAAGAAAATATGCGTGTTTTGGTAAAGAGAAAAGAGAAGAAAAGTTAGATTTGACTCCATTATAAGTTGGGTCCTTAACCCCATAAGAGAATGTTGGTTTGATATAATGTGACTTAAGGTTCTGACTATCTCTTCATTGGAATATGCACGACGTGTTGGATAGAAGATAAATTAAAAAGGGATGTCTGTTCATATGTTAATATGTATGAAATATGATTTGTGAATGTATGATTCATATGTTTCATGACTTACATGTTTTGCATAAGAAGTCATATGTCGCATGCATGGCCCATGCATGAGCACAAAAAACATATTTTTGAGTCAAACAAGTTTTAAAAGAAAGAAAAGAATTAAAATTTTATAAGAACCCCAAAGGCTGGGACAGGGTAGTGCTCCAGTAGAACTCCCTGTTCACTCAAGAGTGATTAAAGTCGAGTGAAAGCCCCTGAGTCGATAAAAAACAGTTGGCAGACCATTTATGGCTCCAAAAGGTGTCCAGAGCGTGGTCGTACCTAATGCTAGTGGGTGCCATAAGAACGGTGTTGGTCTCGGTCTCACTATATGAGAAGTTTGTAGTTATTCGAAGAGCAATCTCCAAGTGAAGAAGAGCGCGAAGGGCACGAAACGTATTCACCTAGGTTTGACATGGTAGCCGGGTGTGACGGTAACTAACAGGGAGCACACACTGCATAGGGAAACCGTGAGGTGTCCAAAATAAGAAGTCATAAAAAAAAGAAAAGGGCTTTCGAGCCATATATGATATGATATGATAAGTGGCGCCTAAGATAAGAGGAAGACGAAAAGTATTTTTGAATATATGAGTTTTGAAAAGAAGTTCAAACAGTACAGATGAAAGAAGTCAAAGTTAATTGAAAGCATTTTTATGAAAAGCACGTACATGAAGCAAAGCATTGAAAACTGTCAAGGATTATGAATGTTTTATACGAAAGTGCATGTGCATAAGTCATGTTTCAAGTCTCATATTCATGGTACGTGCATCCATTGAGTTTACTTGTATATGCTGAAGATGTTCTGTTGTGTGAATTGGTTGTATGTTGTTTGTTGTCTGTTGCTTACTGAAATTCACATCTCATGTCGGTGGATCGCGCCCACCCTACGGTCCCCATTTTACGGAATCATAGTTTGTGATTGCAGAAGATGAAATTTGGCCCATGATACAGACTCTACAGGGAAAAGATTTGTTGAGAGGATGAAGATCGAGATTATGATCACGAGAGCAATATTACTTATCTTTTTCTTTTGAAATACTATAAAATCTCCTGTTGTAGAAATTGTTTTAATTTGATTTATAATTTTTAAGAATCTTTGGTACTAAAATGACTGACTTTTATTTATTTTTCTGCTGCGAATATTTATTGTACATTTAGTGCATGCTTCACACACTCTTTAAACACTATTCAATGGGATGATTGATCCATAAGATGATCGTCTTGATATCGTGAGTCCTTCTAAATCCCAGGGGGGATTCGTGGGCGTCACACCCTAGACCTTGTGCCTTTGGAAGGCCATTATATTGTGCTTTATGTTTAAGGTCATGATGCGCCTAATGAATTCCAAAACAGAGAGGCAAAGAAAGAACAGAAGAAAGGTTATTTATCAACAGTCATTCGGAAAATTTTTCTAGAAGTTTCACCTTGGTTCAATTTTTTTTGAAAATAACTCAGTTCTTATCCAGTTAGTTCATTGAAAGATCATTTTTTTATGACATGCTGGGGTTCCAACTGGAGTTGGGAAATCTCCCAAATACTTTTCCACTTAGGCTTGCAGTATCTTGTCTTATGGAAATCTCCCAAATAAGGGTGGACCTGCTTATCATTTCTTTTATTTGATGATATGCTATAGGGACTTCCTCCTTTCTGGTAGATGATCTAATAAATTGTTTTTATTTTCTCTCTAGGTTTGGGATTTTGTTAATGGATACATGCTCCTACGAGAAATGGGATTTTTGTCAAGCAATGTAGTAGAGGCCTTAGTTGTGTATGAGAACGACACAGACACGGCACTAGCACATTTCCTTAATAGTTCTTCATGGGAATATTGGAAACATATTGGTGGTGTTATGGTGTATCAGACTATCAGTATTATCATATTTTGTTCTGTATTCCTTGTTAGATTGTGAATATGTGATTTTAGAATTGTAATTTATAAATAAATATTTATGTTTTATTATTTTATAGCTGTATTCAATATTTTAATATTTGTACAAATATAAAAAAAAAAAAACCTAAAATTCAAAGGGGTCATTAACGGGTTGCGGGTTGAAACATGTCGTGTCGGGTTGGGTCGTATCGTGTCAATTTCGTGTATTTGCTTAATGGGTCATGTCGTGTTGACACGATATTTTATAGGGTCGTGTTCGTATTGCAATTTTTGACGCGAAACCCTTAACGGATCGTGTTCATATTGATCCTTTAGACGTATTCTACAAGACTTGACACGACACGAACACGATTCATTGACACATTTTGACACCCCTAACATATTGTAGTGATATCATGTTAAAAGTGCTGTGGTGCTTTAGGTTAGAACTACTTTATTTCATTTCATTTCATTATATTTTATTTTATATAACTATTACAAATTTTTTAAATTTTAATATAAAATAAAATAAACAATTTAATTTTTCAAATCTTAAAGTAAAAATTATGTTAAAACTTTTATTATTATAATATTCTATTCAACTTTTAACTTTTATTTTAACTCATAATCATTTTATTTAATCTCATCTATAAAAGCGAACGAGGCCTTAATATTTGTATATTTAGTCTTCAGGACTTATATTTTCAAGGAGATCTGAATAGTTCAATAATTTGCAATACAATAAATCTATATGATATTAGAGTATTAGCAATGATTTAGCTATTGTTAAGTCCAAATTAAAGTTGAAATTCACCTTTTTGGCTATAATCTACATGGTTTAGCTACATACCTCACATTGATTTAGCTATTTCAAAGTCTAAATAATAATATAATACATATTTTAATAAAATTAATTTTTTTAAAAAATAAATTGTAATTTTGTTTGCAACCTTTCAGTAGACTTCTTTATACATCTCAATGTACATTAATTTGCCCGAGATTTTACTACATTTTACCATTTTCAAGTTCAATTTATTTGGAAAGATTTATGGGAATAAATCCTTTCCAAGTATTTCAATTGTGATCTACTCGAGGAAATTTATGTAATTTGTAGGGAAAGGGCCAAGGAAATCATATTTATAAAAATGCATTTCAGAGCAACATTGAGGAGAATAATGATGATATTAGAAGCTAGTCTTACCAAACACCAGAAAATGCCAAGAATGTTTTTTATTCTTTCGGATCAATGTAGAACTTTAAAAAATGAAGATTGACATTGATAATGAGAGAGAGAGAGAGAGAGAGAGAGAGAGAGAGATGCACAAAGTAGACAACAAACAAACTCCCATGTTTGCAAATCCTCATTCTAGACTTTTATCCATCTAGGACATGTAGTAAGCCTCACAACTATTTGCTGTGACACCCCTAATTTATTTTTGGAATTTAACATTAATCAATATTTCAAGATAAGTAGCATTAAGCTACTTATCCTCGTACGTAGTAAGAACTTAATGCATACATCAGGAGCTACTAATATATGCCATATAATTCGCAGCGGATTAGGTCTTAAATATAAAAATTTCTAAAGATCACATATTGCAAAATTTAGTTTTTAACTTCCACATCATTCATTCATTCACAGAACATTGTACTGTTATATATACATGCCCAAAATAGTTATCAAAGTTGACAAAATACTATTACAGATCAAAAGACCATTCTTATGGTCACTTGGGTTCCTTCTTAACTTCAGAAAATTCCCTCCCTAATAGAATATATCCAAACTAAGACAACGGTCTCTCTGAAGATATTGTCCTTGTGATGTCGAATAGATCTCACATATGGACAGAAAACCATCTAATCCCAAAGTCAAACAACATCCTGTACCCTGCTCCTGCTCAGCAAAAGCGGGTGCACTGTGATACCAAAATTCCACTAGCTGATCATATATAGAAAGTCTCAAAGACGTAAAAGTGAAATCTACATAGGGTCTATAACTAGAGAGTCTCCCAAGACTCTCTTGAGTCTTCTGCAGCATTAGGGTTTTCCCCTTGTCGACCATCAAATCTTGTGTATAATTTATATGTACAAGGAAGAAATATATAACCACAAAAACTTGAAATTTTCTTAGAAATTTCAGTAAGTACACAATCAGTTTAGTAAAGTATAGATGTGAGATCCCAGATTACGTGTATTTTTACGTATTATTTTATTCTTGTTGTTGATTGTTTTAATGTATTTTAATAATATTATTGGTTGTGTTTTATTTGTTTAAAATTATTATTCGAACTATTAATTAGTTAGTATTGAGTTATGTTGCTTTTTTTACTAATTTTAATATGGGGTAATTATTTTAACGATTGAAATTAATTCCTTTATTTTATTATGTGATTTTAATTGATTTGTTTTCTTTATATTAATTATTATTTTGTAATTAAATTGCGCTTTGGTTTAATTTATTTTATTGATGGGCGTTAAATATATTATTTTATTAATATTGAATTATAGTATTTTCAGTTGGCTTTTATTTAATTTATTGTACTTTTTTTTTCTAGTTGGCTTTTATTTCCTTTTTCCCTTTCTCTTTTTCTTTTTCTTTTCTTTTTCTCTTTTTCTTCTTTCTTTTTATTTTCTCTTCTTCCCAGTTCCCCCCCCTTCGCCCGCGCGATGTCCCTTTTCTCCCCCTCCCTTCTGTGCGCCTCACCCATCAGCCCCACCGTGCGCCGCCGTCTGGCAACACCGCCCATACCGCCAACTTTCACCATCTTCCAGCAACCTCCAGCAGCAATCCCAGCTGCGGCACCATCCACGGCAGCCATAAATGGTCCGAACCAGTAATGGGTCTTGAAATCCATGTGTTGTGCTATTTCTTCACCTAGCACCGTTATCCAGCCACCATGAGTCTCACCTCCACCACTAAAAGGTCCCCCTTGCTCAGCCGACCACCCCCTAGCTCAGCTCCTCAAACCACGACCCCATCTTCCTTATACAACCCTAAACCCGAAAATGGATTTCCACCCATTTTGAGCCCAATTTGCCATCTTTCGGTGGTTGCACTGCCTCACCACCACCTTCACAAAATTCTCCACCCTTCAATGAGTATTTTCCAAAATTTTGGTATCAAACTAAGTACCTAGCTCAAAGTATGAAATGATTGCTCTAAGCGTTGTGGATTGGCACTTGTTTGAAGATCTTTACTTTTACCCGCTGTAAGTATTTTCTCAAATAAATTTTGAGATTTAAATATATTTTGCAATAACAAATATTGGGTATTGTTGGTTATTGGATATTTCTATGTATTGTCGTATGCATTGCATAGTGTACGCATGTTCATATTTGTAAAGGAAAATGGGCTTTTCGCATAATTGCATGCATGTTCATGTGTTGGAAATGAAAATTGGGTTTTCATGTGTTAATGGTTTTCAGGTGCATGTGTATCACGACCCCAAGCCGAGATGAGGCATTATCTCGGTGGAGCTCCTCTGGTCACTAGGGAATGGAATATACTGAGTGACGTCCCCAGGGTTGTCGCCGGGCTATAACGAAATTGGACTGGATGGTAACGCTCTCGTGCCGACTTTGTGGCCCTTTTACTGGCAGGAGTTAGGGATGCCTGGTCATGGTACGTGCTGGGCGTGGTTAGCTAGGCATCTCCTATTCCAAAGTCACATACGTGGTCGTTACCTATGATGTGATGATAATAGTCAGAGTGTGCGGATGGTCCCTAAGGGAGATCATGGTGCATATGGTTAATAAAATAGATGTTTAGGCTAATTTTTGGAAAAATGATGGGTTTTGATTATTGGTTTTACGTGGACCATTTTCTAGAAAAATGATTGTGGTTTTAATGGATTTATGTGCATAATTTTCTGGGAAAATGATGGATGTTTTTTTTTTTTAGTTTTATTTTGAGCCAAAATGGGATTTTGGCGTGTGCAGAAATTATGCATTTTGAGAATGATGGTGGTTTTTGATTTTCATGCATATGGTATCGCGTTCATGTTTTATGTTGTTGCATGAATATATTTTATAACTTGTGGTTTGTCTGGATTGTATTTACCTGCATGCCATTTTTGACGTCGTAAACTTTAGATGCAGATGTCGAGGAAGCTAGCCTGAGGAGGCGGCTCTGCTGTTAAAGTGTGGTATTATAATTTATTATCTTGGTAAGTGTTATTTCCGTTTTTAATAATTATGCATTATAATGTTTTAACTTTGAGATGACTGTATTAAATCTCCTGTTGGAGAATTTGAGTAAAACTAATTTGTATTATTTTAAAATTCTGGTACTTAGTAATTGATTTAGCTCATCCGCTGCTTAGTTTATTTTACACTTGTCGCATTGTACACACACTTAGCACTTGTTGTTGGGGTTTGTGACCCGAGTTGTCAGTATCCTGACGACTCGATTCCCGTGCTTTCGTAAGAGGGAGTTGGGAGCGTCACAGGTGGTATCAGAGTAGTTCGACTCTAGAGGAATCCACAGATTACCTAGAGATAATACCAAAAAAGTTGGTTGTTTTAAAAATTTGTTTGTCTTATTGTTTGGATATTTTACTTTATTTTATTATTCTAATCATTCTCTAAGTTTTTTAAATTGTAAGATTTGTTATTTATTTCGTTGTGTTGTGCTTTTTATTTTAATGTGCATTTTGTTTATTATTTTCAGAGTTATTTTAGTTTTGATTGGTTGGTTTGCTTTATTTTAATTCATTTTAATATTTGTTCATCAATGTGACTTTGGGTAGTAGTTAAACTTTTAATTATTTGATTTTATTTAGTTAAGTTATTGATCATTTATTTTTATGTCTTTGTTTTGTTTAATTTGAAATTTCGGTCTTCTAGATTAGATTATTATTTTATATCATTCATTTTACTGAATCCTTTATTTTAATTAATTGTATTATGGAATCCCTAGTTTTAAAGTTTATTATTTTTGTTATGGCCTATTATTTTGTTTTATAAACTTTTGTGCATTTATCATATGGATTTGTTTTTTTATTTTTTTATTTTAATTTCATTATTTGAGGTTCCTACAAGATGGTTTTGGATTTTGTTTATTATCTTTTTATTTTAATTATGGCTTTTGTCTTTTAAATATTTCTGAAATTTTGATATTCATTGAGACAAAGATTTAAAGGAAATCGTTACTATGTTTTCCTTTTAGAGACATGCCTAGAGATAAGCTTTTAAATTTATTATCTTTTCACATTTTTATTTGTTTTATTTTAAAAGTTTATTTATTTATTTATTTTACTATAGTACGTTTCTTTTAAAGGTTTTAAGTCTTGGAGATTTCTACTATAAACTTGTTAGAGTTGGACTTGAGGAGAATTTCAAAACTTTATTTGCCATTTTATTTCTCCGTTCTTCTTTTAATTCAATCTCCTTGTTTTATTTAATAAAAGTTTTTGGTGACTTTGTGTTTATTAAGGGAGGTGGACTTGTTTCCTTGAATGGCTAATATTTATGTATTTATTTATTCATTAGATATTTCCCCCCTTTCTATTTTTATATAATATTTATATGAATTACTTAAGTTTTATTTAGTGTTTAGGTATATTATTATATCTTTGTGAGATGGATTCATTTTGATAATTATTGGTACTTATATAATTATGCTTCTTTATTTATGTTTTATATGCTATTTATGTGTATTACCTGAGACTTACTGAGTGTTTGAGTTTTTAAATTCTGATTTTATTTCTGCGAGATTGTTGGAATTGTACTCTATATGGTGTGTTCTTGTGAGTGTGGAATCCTTGCTATTGGTATATTGTTATGGAATCTGTTTTAGGGATACTTATGCTAGTAGGCAATCATTTATTTATTTGGTGAAGTTTTGATTTTGGTTGTAGATGCTTAGAATTTGATGGGTAATATTGGTGTGTGTAAATTTTGGAGAGTACTTGTCTTTGATTTGTGTTTGACTTGGGAGAAGTTGTTTTGTTATGTGATAGATGTTGATTTGATGTGATGGTATTAAATTCAAGGGATCTAAATTTTAGGCTTCTGGGTGAGTTGATTGGGGTGGATAATTTAAGTATGATATTTGATGAATTTAATGGTTGCCTTTGTCGAGATATCTTAAAAAATTAGTTGTGCCTTGTGGTCATATAAGAAATTAAATATTTGAGACTATTCTTTCTCTTAGATATTGAAGGTCCAGTTGAATGAGAGAATATTGTGTATCGTGGTTACCTTGCTAATTAATTTGAGTAGAGTTGATAAGATTTCTATGCGATGTTCGTTGGAGCTTAGGTGTCAACTATAGTAGTATAATCAGAATTATGAAATATTAAAACTTTAGGTTTTGGAAGTGTGGTATAGGATTTCTTGTTAATAGGTGTTGAGCCAGCTTATAGTCAATGGTGATAATTTATGAGGACTTAATTTTATGCAATTAGTGAGTTATCAGAGTGTGCGCAAAAGCGTGATGTCTTGCGACGTAGTTGGAGATTCAAGTCTTGTGTTGGTTTTGAGAGATTAGTGGTGACTTGAAATTTTGGAATGATACTTGTAAGGGGAAATGTATCTTTTGGTTGGGTAAATTAGGCATATTGATGGTTTAGTTAGGAAGATAAACTTGGGAGTTATTTGAGGGTAGCACAAATTGTTGTATGGAGTTAGTGAACATTAGGATTTTGAGAGATTATACTAAAGTCCTTGTACATATGGAGATTTCAAACTACTCTACTACCTTAGAAGTCCTAGAGATGAAATATTATTTGGAGACTATACGATTATGATAGAATAACATTCATTTTTGTTTAAAGAAAATAAGTGACTATGTAAATGCAAGGAGTGAGTATTGAGCTTTGTGATAGGTGAGCTATTGAAGTTTCTATTAGTTGCAGTCGAGTAAATTTCGAGGACGAAATTTATTTTAAGGGGGGAGAATGTGAGGTCTTAGATTATGTGTATTTTTACGTATTGTTTTATTATATTTTAATAATATTATTATTTGTATTTTATTTGTTTAAAATTATTTTTTGAACTATTAATTAGTTAATATTGAGTTACGTTACTTTTTTTTATTAATTTTAACGTGGGGTGATTATTTTAACGATTGGAATTAATTCCTTTATTTTATTATATGATTTTAATTGATGTGTTTTCTTTATATTAATTATTATTTTGTAATTAAATTGCGTTTTAGTTTAATTTATTTTATTGTTGGGCGTTAAATATATTATTTTATTAATATTGAATTGTAGTATTTTCAGTTGGCTTTTATTTAATTTATTGTGCTTTTTTTTTTCTAGTTGGACTTCATTTACTTTTTCCCTTACTCTTTTTCTTTTTCTTTTCTTTTTTTCTTTTTCTTCTTTCTTTTTATTTTCTCTTCTTCCAAGTTCCCCCCCCCCCCCAGCCCGTGCAATTTCCCTTTTCTTCCCCTCCCTTCTGTGCGCCTCACCCTTCAGCCCTGCCGTCTGGCGACACCGACCATACCGCCAGTTTCCACCATCTTCCAGCAACCTCTGGCAGCAATCCCAGCTGACGGCACCATTTACTGCAGCTACAAATGGTCCTAACCCAAAATGGATCTTGAAATCCACGTGTTGTTCTATTTCTTCACCTGGCGCCGCAGTCCAGCCACTGTGAGTCTCACTTCCACCACCAAAAAGTCCCCCTTACTCAGCCGACCACCCCCTAGCTCAACTCCTCAAACCACGGCCCACCTTCCTTGTACAACCCAAACCCGAAAATGGATTTCTACCCATTTTGAGCCCGATCCACCACCTTCCAATAGTTGTACCGCTTCACCACCACCTTCACAAGATTCCCCACCCTTCAATGAGTATTTTCCAAAATTTTGGTATCAAACCGAGTACGCTAGCTCAACGTACGAAATGATTGCTCTGAGCGTTGTGGATTGGCGCTTGGTTGAAGACTTTTGCTCTTACCCGCTGTAAATACTTTCAGATTTAAATATATTTTGCAATAACAAATATTGGGTATTGTAGGTTGTTGGATATTTCTATGTATTGTTGTATGCATTGCATAGTGTACGCATGTTCATATTTGTAAAGGAAAACGGGGTTTTCGCATAATTACATGCATGTTCATATGTTGGAGATGAAAGCTGGATTTTTATGTGTTAATGGTTTTCGGGTGCGTGTGTATCACGACCCCAAGCTGAGATAGGGCATTATCTCAGTAAAGCTCCTCTGGTCACTTGGGAGCAGAATATACTGAGTAACGTTCCCTGGGTTGTCGCTGAGTGACAACGGGATCGGATGTGACGATAACGCTCTCGTGCTAGCTCCGTGGCCCCTCTGCTGGTGGGGACTAAGGGATGCCTGGTCATGGTACGTGTTGGATGCAGTTAGCTAGGCATCGCCTTTTTCGAAGTCACATGCGTGGTCGTTACCTACGGTGTGATGATGATAGTCAGAGTGTGCGGATGGTCCCTAGGGGAGATCATGGTGCATACGGTTAATAAAATGGATGTTTAGGCCATTTTCTAAAAAAATGGCAGGTTTTGATTATTGGTTTTACGTTGAGCATTTTCTAGGAAAATAGTTGTAATTTTAATGGATTTACGTGCATCACTTTTTGTAAGAATGATGAATGTTTTTATTGGAGCTTTATTTTGGGCCTAAATAAGATTTTGGCGTGTGTGGAAATTATGCATTTTGAGAATGATGATGGTTTTTGAGTTTCATGCTTATGGTGTTGCGTTCATGTATTGTTTTGTTGCATGAATATATTTTATATCTTGTGGTTTGTTTGGTTTATACTTACCTGCAATGTTATTTTTGATATCGTAGACTTTGGATGCAAATGTCGAGGAGGCTAGCCTGGGGAGGCGGCTCTGCTGTTAAAGTATGGTATTATAATTTATTATTTTGGGGAGTGTTATTCCCGTTTTTAATAATTATATATTATAATATTTAACTTTGGAATGACCGTATTAAATCTCCTGTTGGAGAATTTGAGTAAAACTAATTTGTATTATTTTAAAATTCTGGTACTTAGTAATTGATTTAGCTCATCCACTGTTTATTTTATTTTACAGTTGTCACATTGTATACACACTTAGCACTTGTCGTTGGGGTGTGTGACCCAAGTTGTCAGCATCCTGACACCTCGATTCTTGTACTTTCGTAAGAGGGAGTTGAGGGCGTCACAATAGATAAGGCCATCACTAACATTTTTAGAAAATCTAATAGAAAACATAGTGTAAAATATATATATCATGTGACTTATCATCAACTTGCACAGGTATGCATTCTTATGATAACTTATATTCTTTTTCTAAACAAAATTTACACATTTTAAAACTTATTTATTCCTTATCCCTGATGGGCGTTACGTATCGCTGTCCCCATTTCATATAACTCATCAATCACCCGGGCGTTACGTCTCGTCGTCTCCATTATGATGAGTCTCAGGTCAATCTTCTAGGCGTTATGTCTCGCCGTCCTCGTCTTGACATAGAACATACTTAGCATTAGCGGGCGTTACGTATCACTGTCCCCACTAATCATGTCACTTCTACGGGAGTTACGTATCGCCATCCCCGTGATAACAAATAACACCCTTATAATACGATAGGCGTTACGTATCGTCGTCCGTGTCAATACGTCTGTCATCCGGGCGTTCCATCTCGCCATCCCCATCATGACGTGTCTAACTTATTCATAAATTTTATTCTTAGTTGTTCATTTCTTACTCTTATGAATATTTCTCAAGTACATGTCATGCTACTTTTTCTTAAAATTCATCACATACTAGAAAATGCATGTACTCTTAAACTTATCACATAATTACATATGTATGTATCATAAATCCTGCAACGTATCTTTACACAAGCTATAAACTTAAATAACACATATAATTCTCCCATATTGCAACTTCAAATTTTATTCAAGTCAGATCCCTGAATTTTAGCAAAACATGGTATCTCGCTCGAGCAGAGTATCGAGCGAGCATCAAGCAAACTGGGTATCTCGCTCGAGTAAGGTATCGAGCGAGATTCAAGCGAGGTCACAGGTTAGAACTCACTCGAGCACGACATCGAGCCAATGTTAAGCGAAGTCTTGGGTTGCAGTTTGCTCGAGCCAGACATCTAGCGAGAGTCAAGCGATGGTTCATAGTTGTTCTTTGCTTGATCTTTCGGTCGAGCGAGGGTTGAGCGAAGTTACAGATCATGGGGTTTTTCAAATCAAAACTTGCAATCTTTTCTCATAAACCTAATTTTTACTTATTATAACATAATTTTAGGTTCTTCTAACTTCATTTAACACATTACCATGACCAAAACCAATTCAAACAATACTTAGATTCATTATATCACTTACATAAGAATTTAAGAGTTCAATACTAGCATGTATAATTCAACCACTTAAATAAACCATCTCCATGTTAAAGTTAATCTAGAATGTAGACTTACTAACTCTCTAAATCTTGTTGGAGATGATCAACCCAACCTTTGTAAGCTTTCTCCCCAACAACACTCACTTAGTTCACTTAAGGTATATATGGAGTTTTAGGGACTTGTGAAGGGTTTTTCTTTGGTGTTCTTCAAAGGGTACATGTGCTATGCTTCCAAAGAAAGTTAGAAGACTCTCAAATGTCTAGTTATAGGGGTGGTGGTCGACCCATATGAAGGAAAGAAGAGAGAAATCTTCTAAGGGTAACTGGCTACTGGTTTGCATGGGAGATGAGGTATCATCCTATACAGATCTCACGATTTCACTTAAGCCCCTAAGATCTAAGACTTTGCAGCTAGAATGGTCATCCAATGGCTAATATTTGAGATATTTTTGCAGCCCATTTAATCAATGATTAAGGTGGAAGCTTATGGGATAAGGGATGAGGTGGCATGTCTCCTAACCATGCTTGAACCCTTCTTTCCAGCCTTCTTCTAGTATGCCACATCCCTTAGCCTTCTCCTAACCCATTTAGTTACTTGTTAACCTTCCTAAGACTCTACTTGACAAGTTTTAGAAGGCCCCTTCTTGGTTTACTTAGGATCGAGTCCCATTTTGATCCACTTAGCTACCAATAAGCAGAATTTGGTTTCTCTTGTGTTTCCATTACAACTAATATAACTAAACTTCTAAATCAACTTCTCATCACTTGCCAACTATTCTTACACATGAAAATATACCTAGAAATCTAAAAATCAATTACATAATTCGTCACATGCCCCGATTTAGTCCATTTCATTTGACTCATGTTCCACTTAAGCTCAATCCAGAACAGTCTACTTCTTTCCGCCATATAAGTTATCGATCCAGTCCAAATCTTGGAAAACCTAAAACATAAAAGTTTTAGATATATCTCTTAAGATTCTATATGAATTTTAATCACCTCATTTGGACATCATATGAAGAATTTATGCTTATTACACTAAAACTCGACAAACTAATCTCGGAATGCATATTCCAGGAACCAAGTGTTTGATCTTTGGTTCTATCACTTCCTCTTGCATTTATACCCTAATTTTTGAGAATACATCTCCTTCTAAGTTCAACTTGAAATTCTCTAGTTGATACCTTGCTCTAAATCTCAAAGATTCCTCCATAATATTTTCTATAATACATAATTTCACTTATTCTAAACTCAATATTCTCATTTAAGTCTCCAACTGTATTTTCCTAGAAAATATCCAATATATATATATATTCCTTTTAAAAAGAAATTCAAATAAAACTCCATCTTAGAAATTTCGGAGTATTACATTTTCTATTTATACTCAAACATATATAGATATGTCACAAATAAAACTACAAGTCATATTACCCAAAAACAGAATGCTACAAGTTGTTAGATGGCTTTTATGTAAATCTCTCATTACTTTATTGTATACCAATAGTAGTAGGACACATAGGACTTCGGTTATCATTCTTTTGTACATATATGTTGGTTTTAGCACTATACAAAATACAACATTTATTCAATATACACCAGAGGAAAGATTCATCTTCTTCTCCATCGAACTTTGCTCTCCGTTTCTCTATTTCTCTATCGTTTCTTACATGGTATCAGTGAGCCGGTGAGAGCTTACACTTATGGAGAACGATGGCCTTTATACCCCACCATCCTCCCCCGCCCCCCTTTCTTCATTCCCAAAACACCTTGTTCGCCACTTGAATTTCAGTGACCCAACAAACCTTTTTTGCCTCGACCATGGAGACAGCCCTGCAATCACTCTTGTTTGGACCCATTCACCACAGACAACTACGAAACATGGTCTTGAGCGATGTGCAGGGCACTCCGTGCGAAGAACAAACTTGGATTTCTCACTGGTTCCATATCCAAACCCACGGATGATTCCAATCCTCTACTGGAACCATGGGAATGTTGCAACGACATGATTGTTTCATGGATTCAGAACTCAATCAGTCTATCTATTAAATCTAGTATCACTTTTGTTGATGATGCGAAGGAGATATGGCTGGATCTCCAAGCTCGTTTTTCTCTCCAGAATGGCCCTCGGATCTTCCAATTGAAGAAAGCCCTAGCAAGTCTGACTTAACAGAACAACTCTGTGAGTATGTATTGCGGTAACCTTAAATCTCTTTGGGATGAACTTGCAATTTATGATCCATTACCTGTCTATAATTGTGGCACAATGAAAATCCCATGAGTCTTATTCTCATGCCAGAGATCAAATTATGTTGCTGGATCCTTTACCACTACTCACCAAAATTTTCTTCCCTCATACAGCAACAAGAATGACACCACATTATGACCACACCCAACCCCCCATCTGAGTCCATTGCCCACCACCAAAGAACGTCTTTTTTGCACTCATTGCAAAATTAATGGCCATTATGTGGAAACCTGCTTCAAGCTTGGTAATGCCAAGATGCCTATTTGCACTCATTGCAATATGTCTGGTCATAAGATTGAAAGGTGTTACAAGTTCAATGGCTATCCTCCAGGCCATAAATTCCACTCCAAAACTCAAACCTTTGGTGTCACTGTGAATCAAGCATCTCTTTCTACTAACTCTGACTTTGATGGTGTTACTGACGAAAGGGTGGGTTTGACTAAGTTGCAATATCAACAACTCATGGCTTTGCTACCAAGGATACTTCAATTGCTGCTACTGCTCTGAACACCCAGCACTCCTCTTCTTCACTTCCACCTTCTTCATCAAGGATATTTGGTAGTTCTTTTTGTCTTATCACACAAGCACAAATTTCTCTTTCAAATTGGATCACAGACACGGGTGCCAAAGACCACATGGTCTGCACACCCTCATTTTTCACACATAATGCATCCCCTCACTCTTATTCAGCAACTCTTCCCAATGGCAGCTCTGCAAATGTTACTCAAATTGGTAACATTAAACTCATTGACATACTCACCTTGAGGGACGCCCTTGGTGTTCCCTCCTTTTCTTTTAACTCGATTTCAGGCACCAAATTGGCTACATCTCACCATTGTAGCTTACTTTTTTTTTCTTAATTTTGTTTTATTCAGGACTTACGTTTTTGGACAACGATTGGGAAGAGTGAGCTAAGGAAGGGCCTCTATCACCTGACATGCACAACCGTTCCTCCCTTAGCTCTATCCACATTTCTTTCACAGCTTTCTTATCAAGATATACAAGCATTCAACATTACAGCCCCTTACACAGATACCACTAATATTTTTGAACTTTGGCATTGTTGCGTAGATCATTTATCCAATACTAGATTACAATTGATCACTAATCCTATTGTAAAGAGACACATACCTCAAGTTAATGAAAAACCTTGTTTTATTTGCCCTTTGGCTAAATTTCATCGTCTTTCTTTCTCAGACAGCTCTCATTCTACCTCTAAGATTTTTGAGTTAATACATTGTGACCTTTGGGGGCCTAATTCTACTATTGCTCATGATGGTTCAAAATTTTTCTTAAATATTGTGGATGATTTTTCTAGAACTACTTGGCTCTATTTACTTAGAACTAAAGCAGAAATCCGACAGTGCATTGAGTCCTTTTATAATCTTGTTGAAACTCAATTTGGTACCAAAATCAAAATTTTAAAAAGTGATAATGGTGTTGAATTTCAAATGATTTTATTTTTTTAATAACAAGGGCATCATCCATCACACAACTTGTGTTGAAACCTCTCAACAAAATGTCATTGTTGAGAGGAAACATCAACATTTATTAAATGTTGCTCGTGCACTTAGATTTCAAGCTGCTTTACCCTTGAAATTCTGGAATGAATGTGTTTTAACAAACACTTATATTATTAATTGACTTCCAACTCCTCTTTTATCAAACAAAAGTCCATATGAGGTTCTTTTTAACTCCAAACCTAACTATGCCCATATGAGAGTCTTTGGATCCTTATGTTTTGTAGGCACCATTTCAAGTGGTAGAAAGAAATTTGACCCTAGAGCTAGACAATGTGTATTTCTTGGTTGCTCCTTTTGTGAGATCCCAGATTTACGTGTATTTTTACACGTTATTTTATTCTCGATATTAATTATTTTAATTTATTTTAATAATATTATTAGTCGTGTTTTATTTGTTTAAGATATTTATTTGATCTATGGATTAGTTAATATTAGTTTTATGTTGTTCTTATCATTAAATATTGAGTTACGTTACTTTTCTTATTAATTTTAATGTTACGTAATTATTTTAATAATTAGAATTAAATTTCTTTATTTTATTATATGATTTTATTTGAAGAGCTTTCTTAATATTAATTAGTGTTTTATATTTAAATTGTTCCTTAAATTAAATTAGTTTATTGTTGGATTTTTAAATATTTTATTTTATTGATATTAAACTGTAGTCTTTTCAGTTAGTTTTTATTTATTTCGGTGTGCTCTTTTTCTAGTTGGTTTGCATTTCTTTTTCCTTTTTTTTCTTTTCTTTTTCTTTTCTTCTTTCCTTTTTCTTTCTTTTTCTTCTTCTTTCCCCTGCATCCCCCCCCCCCCAGCCCACGTACCCCATCTGTTTTAGGTAGTCTTGGTTCTAACCATTACAGCTGGCCACCGTCTGCCACCAGCCCTCACCGCTGTTCATCCCTGGACCACCAACCGCCGGCCAGTCTCTCCCCACCGGTGGTGTCTTCTCACGGCAGTCTCATTGTGCGCGTGAGCTACCCAACTCGAAATGGGTTTTCCAAACTTCCAACCGTCGTAGCTCAGCTGTGAGCCACCCATCGATGTCATCGCCTCCACCCTCAGTCTCCCCTCACTCCGACGACCTTATCTTGCCGTTGGCAACTCCCCAAACCACCCTCATCTCCTTTGTGCAAGCTAGGCCCGAAATGGGTCTCTTGCATTTTCAGGCAGCACCGCCGCCACCCACGGCTACCCATGACACCGGCGACCTACCAGGATCCTTCCCCTTCACCATCGAGCATAGCCCAGTGCCGGCGAGCCCCCATCTCCTTCTCTTCCTTCCACCCGAAATGGGTGTGAAACCCATGGGTTTCACCTTGTGCCACCATCGTCCACCACCTTCTGGCATCTCCTCCACCACCAAAATGTTCCCCCACCTCAGCCAACCACCCCCTAGTTCAGCTCCTCAAACCGCGGCCCCACCTTCTCGGTACAACCCCAAACCCAAAAATGGGTTTCCACCTTTTTGGAGCCCCATCCGCCACCTTCCAGTGGTTGTGCCATCACACCACCACCTTCATGAGATTCCCCACCTTTCAAAAAGTATCTCCCTAAATTTTAGTGTCAAACCGAGCACTTTAACCTAACGTACAAGTGACCACTACAAATGCAGTGGATTGATGTTCGCTCAAAGGATTTACGTTTTAACCGCTATAAGTACTTTTCAAACAAATTTTTAAGATTCAAATATATTTTTGAATTAATATCTATGTGTTGGTTGATGTTGGTATTTGTTGGTTGATTGAATTTATTAATTGTTGGATGTTTGTGCATGGTGTTATGCATTGTGAAATTGCACAGTCGTTCATGTGTATGACATTTGGGATTTTTAATGTGAGATTTGGTGTTGGATTTTAATGGTTTTTGGTTGAGTCATAATGAGGACGGTGATACGTAACGCCCGTTGTGATCAGCGTATGTATGGATGACATAATGGGGACGGTGATACGTAATGCCCATTATGGTCATTGTGTGTGTTAGTCATAATGGGGACAACGATATGTAATGCCCATTATGATTGATAGTGTGTGGATGACATAACAGAGACGGTAATACATAACGCCCGTTATGGTCATTGGGTGTATATTTCATATTGGAGATAGTGATACGTAACACCTATTATGATTGGTGATATGTGTTTATCATATCGGGGACGGCGATACGTAACACCCGATATAATTGAATTTGCGGATATTATTTTCTGGGAAATGATGGATGATTTTTACTGGATTTTTATCGTGGACTAAAATGAGATTTTGGCGTGTATTTATCTTATTTATTTTGAGAACGATGGCATTTTGAGATTCATGCATTTGGTGTCGTGTTTATGAGTTTTGTTGTTGCATGAATATATTTTTGTTTTTTGGTTTGGTTGGGTTGTACTTACCTGCGATGCATCTTGGCGTATTAGATTTTGGATGCAGATGTCGAGAGGTTTGAGCCTAAGGAGGCGGCTCCGTTGTTTGAGTATTATGTTATAAAATTGTTATCTTAGGAAATTATTTTTCCTATTTATAAATATGTATTTTTATGATTTATCTTTCGGATGACTATATTAAATCTCCTGTTGGAGAATATATGTTAAATTGATTTGCAAAATATTTCTAAAAAATACTAGTACTTAGATCATGATTTTATTATCTGCTGCGACTTTTATTTTATGCAGGTCATGTGTTCATACACTTAGCACTTGACGTTAGGGGTGCATAACTCGTATTGTCAGCATCCTGACGCCTTGATTCCTGTGTTTATTTTAAGGAGAATTTAGGGGCGTCACAGGTAGTATTAGAGCAGTTCGGCTCTGGGTAAATCCGCACATTACTTAGGGACAGTACTAGAAAAGTTTGTGGTTTTAAAAATTTATTTGTTTTATTATTTGGTTATTTTATTTATTTTTATTATTCTATTTGTTTTCTAAGTTTTCTTACTAATTTATATGGTAAGATTATCGATATTTATTTTGTTGTGTAGTGCTTTTTATTTTAATGTAAATGTTGTTTATTTATTTTCATAATTAACTTAGTTCTGATTGATTGGTTTGCTTTGTTTTATTTAATTTTAATATTTGTTATATATTGTAATTGGGTAGTAGTTAAGATTTTAGTTAGTTGATTTTATTTAATTAAGTTGTTGAGCATTTATTTAATTATTTATTTTATATATATGCTTTCTTTTTGTTTAAATTAGAATTTGGATATTTCGGATTAGATTATTATTTTATATCATTCATTTTATTGAATCATTTATTTTAAATAATTGTGTTATAGAATCTCTTGTTTTAAAGTTATTATTTTGTTGTGGGTTATTTTATTTTATTAAATTTTTACGCATTGATCATATGTATTTAGTGTGGTTTTAATTTTATATCATGAGCTTTCTACAAGATGGTTTTGGATTTATTTATTATCTTTTTATTTTAAATTATGGCTTTCGTCTTTTAAATATTTTTGAAAGTTTGAAATTTATTTAGACAAAAATTTAAAATGAATAGTTACTATGTTTTCTTTTTAGGCATATGCTTTGAGTTAAGTTTTTTAATTTATTATCTCTTCACCTTCCCGTTTGTTTTATTTTAAAAAATGTTCCTATTTATTTTGATAAGTGGATTTGTTTGGCGACTTGTTGGTATTAATTAATTAATTAATTAATTTTATTATGGTTCTTTCTTTTAAAGGTTTTAAGTCCTGGAGATTTCTACAATAAATCTTTTTAAGAATTGGGTTTTGTGAAGAATTTCAAAACTTTATTTGTTATTTTATTTGATGTTCTTATTTTAATTCAATCTCCTTATTTTATTTAATAAAAGCTTTTGGTGATTTATGTTTACCAAAGGAGGTGGTCTTGTTTTCCCAAATGAATAGTTTTTACTTATTTGCTTATTAGATCGTTTTTCCCGTTGTGTTTCCTTATAATATTTATGAAAATTACTTGAGTTTTATTTAGTGTTTAAGTATATTGTATATCTTGAGAGATGGATTTGTCTTGATAATTATTGGTATTTATGTAATTGGATTTCTTTGTTGACATTTCTTGTGTTATTTATGTGTAATACCTGGGTCTCACTGAGTGTTAGAGTTTCTAAGTTTTAATTTTATTTCTGGGAGATTGTTGAAATTGTAATCTAGGCGAACTCTTCATGTGAATGTGAAATTCTTAGCCATTGACATATTGTTATGAAATCTGTTTTAAGAATACTTATGATGGTAGATGATCAATTGTTTCTTTGGTGAAGTTTTGATCTTGGTTGTGGAAGCTTAGATATTGATGTGTAATAATTGTGAGTATAAATTTTGGAGAATGCATGTTTTTGATTTGTTTTTGGTTGGGAGAGTTAATTGGAGTGTACACTCTAAGAATGATACTTGGCGAATGTAATGGTTAGTAGCCTTGGTTGAGGTTATCTTCAGGAATTAGTTATGACTTGAACCCAAATAGGAATTTAAATATTTGACATTATTTTTATTTTATTTTATTTGGAGATTGAATGTCTAGTTGGGAGTTGGAATTTTAGGCGTCAACATTTGGGTGACATAACTAGATTAATGAGTTGATAAAGAATTAAGGTTTGGGAGTGTAGTACTTGGTGCTTAGTGGATTTGATTTTCAAATTGCAAGATGTGCGTTGAGGCTTTAGTCATGATGTAGTAGTTGAAGAAGTTAAATATTAGGGAGTCTAAATTCTAGGATGATTTTGAGAAGATTAGTGGGGTGATATGATATTTGGAGGCTATATTTTCTTAAGGGATTGATCTTAGTTTTGCAAAGTTCTATTTTGATGGTTAACCTGGAAAGTAATAGGATTTTTATGTGATATATGTTGGAGTTTGGGTATCAACCAAAGTGGTATAATCAAAATTATGAGATAATAAAATTTTAGGATTTGTAAGTGTGGTATAAGATTTCTTGTTAATAGGTATTGAGCCAATTTTTATTATGGTGATAATTTTTGAGGACTTAAAATTTTATGCATTTAGCGAGTTATCAGAGTGCGCGCGAAAACATGATAATTTGCGATGTAGTTGGAGGTTTAAGTTTTACGTTGGTTGTGAGGAACTAGTGATGACTTGAAATTTGGGATGATACTTGTAAGTGGAGAATTATCTTTTGGTTTGGTAAATTATGTTTATTGATAGTTAAGTTGGGAAAATAAACTTGTGAGTTACTTTAGGGTGACACAAATTGTTGTATGGAATTAGTGAACATTAAAATTTTGAGAGGTTGTGCTAAGGTTCTGATAAATATGGAGTTCAGATTAATTGGCTACTTCAAGAGTCTTAGAGATGAAATATTATTTGGAGACTATACGATTATGATGGAATAACATTCATTTCTGTTTGAGGAAAATAGATGATTGTGCTAATGTTTGGAGTGAGTATTAAGTGTAATGGTAGGTGAGCTATTAGAATTTTATTAGTTGTAGCCGAGCGAATTTCGGGGACAAAATTCTTTTTAAGGGGGGGAGAATGTAAGATCCCAGATTTACGTGTATTTTTACACGTTATTTTATTCTCGATGTTAATTATTTTAATAATATTATCAGTCATGTTTTATTTGTTTAAGATATTTATTTGATTTATGGATTATTTAATATTAGTTTTATGTTGTTCTTATAATTAAATATTGAGTTACGTTACTTTTCTTATTAATTTTAATGTGAGCTAATTATTTTAATAATTAAAATTAAATTTCTTTATTTTACTATGTGATTTTATTTGACGTACTTTCTTAATATTAATTAGTGTTTTATATTTAAATTGTTCTTTAAATTAAATTAGTTTATTGTTGGGTTTTTAAATATTTTATTTTATTGATATTGAACTGTAACCCTTTCAGTTGATTTTTATTTATTTCAGTGTGCTCTTTTTCTAGTTGGATTGCATTTCTTTTTCCTTTTTTTTTTTCTTTTCTCCTTTTTTCTTTTCTTTTTCTTCTTCTTTCCCCTACATTTACCCCCAGCCCGCGTACCCCTTCCATTTTAGGCAGTCTCAGTTCTAACCATTACCACCAGCCACCGTCTGCCACCAGCCCTCACCGCCATTCATCTCAGGACCACCAACCGCAGGCGAGTCTCTTCCCACCGGAGGTGTCACCTCACTGCAGCCTTATTGTGCGCATGAGATACCCAACTTGAAATGGGCTTTCCAAGCTTCCAACTGCTATAGCTCCGCCGTGAGCCACCCATCGATGTCACCGCCTCCACCCTCAATCTACCCTCACTCCGACGACCTTATCTTGCGGTTAGCAGCTCCCCAAACCACCCCCATCTCCTCCGTGCAAGCTAGGCTCGAAATGGGTCTCTTGCATTTTCAGGCCACACCACCGTCACCCACGGCAACCCATGGGTCTCTAATAAATGAAGATCAAGAAAAGAATTGCGTGCCGATGGGAAAAATGACGAGATAAAGACATTAAACATATATTTGGCATAGTAAAGCCGTTGTCGACAAGGTAATTGAAGGTGTGGCCATCGCAATTGTAGGGAAACGTGTTGTTGGAAGCAGGGAGCTTCTGAAGGCATTGGGAGGTGATGGTGATGAAATTTCTAGTAAACTCGGTGTACTCGGAAAGGATTGCCGTGCCCTGAGCCACAAAGCTGTAGATCAGAGATCCCTGCCCCAAATGACAGAACCAAAACCCTATATCAACACTAGACGATCCACAACCACCAAATTGCCACAAGGATTTAGGTATGAGAGAGAGGCGATCGGACCAGCAAAAGAAACTCTAGATTTTGCACTGTAAATGTCAAGGGAAGCTTGCGGGTTGAAGACTAGGCGTAGAACGCAAAAATGTTGAGGGAAAATGGAGATGCTTTTCGTGTGGCTTTTTCCCTTATTAAAATTATATCAAATCGAATGAATGTTGAATAGTGCCTCACCAACATTGGTGAGGGACATGAATTTACTGTAGTTCAAGTCTTAAAACTTGAGCTTTTAACGAGACCAATGTGGCCTTCTTTTACAATATCATGTGCCATTTTACACTTGCAATGAAATATAGTGAGTCCATTGTTAGTGCTTTTACACTGAAAAAAATTCAATAATCTGATTTTGAAATCACTTTGGTTTGATTTGTATAGAGTGAAGTTGGGGTTTTCTTTTTCTGAATTTGTTAGTGAGAGGTGAAGGTGTCGTTAAACCAACTACTTCAACTCTAACTTTAGACTTGATTCTAATGTTATACATTTAACATCCATGTTCAATGACACGCCTAGGCTAAGCATGCATATTAATAGTTTATTGAAGTGAATATGTACGGAAAGCCCACTTAGATTTAATGAGTAATTTTGAATAGGCCATTGGCACAAAATTTGAGGTGGTGAATTTGTATTGCGATTGACAATTAGATTAAAACTATTTTATATTTTATGGACCAAATGGAATCTATTTATTTGATAATTGGCCTAAGAATTTATGGGATGAGTTGGGTTATTTTAGAAGTTGACTCGAGGCCCATTAGTATTTTTTAAATACTTGACCCCTAAAAATATAGACAAACAAAAGAGATCATGTGGACTGTTCTAACCGGCTCAACTCATTTGCTAAGATCATACATAATCCAAAACTTGGGCTCAAATATTTGAAATGACCCCATTCAATTACCCCAAGGCCCAGAATCTTTCTCTAAAACGTGAGTTCAAAGTCCAATTTGAAATTCAGCACTGCCTACCATTCTCAAACAGATGGACAAATCAAAAGGACGATTAAGACATTAGAAGACATGCATACAGCTTATGAGTTGCAACATAAAGGAAATTTGGAGAAGCAGTTACCTTTAGTAGAGTTCTCCTACAACAACAGCAACAACTTTCAGGCCACCATTCAATGGAATGCTATGAAGCTTTGTAAGGCATGAAGTGCAAATGCCCGTTATATTAGGACAAAGTTGGAGATAATAAGTTGATTGGATGGAAAACTCTATAAACGGTAAAATATCAAGTTAGTACAACATATTTGAATTTTAGTGTAGACAAAACCATCACCAAAAGTGTCCAAACCATCATTAAAGACATTTGGTGATGGTTGGAAATTGTCACCACGTTCGTCACCTAAAGTGCGTTATTAAAGACATTTGGTGATGGTTGGAGGTTCTATTTGATGTAATGTTTGAACGATCAATGTTTATGTGATGGTTGAAATCTATCACAGAAAATAACATTCGAACGTCGAAACGAGCGTTCAAACGTAAACCCGACCGATTGATATTTGAACGACAAAATTAAACGTTTGTTAGTTTATTGTTCAAGCGTACCATATTTACATTCAAATGTTTGTACGTCCGAACGTTAATTGCAATATACATTCAGATTTGTTTCAAATGTTAACGATTCAATATTCGAATGACAGGTATAATATTTGGATGATACGTTTGGATGTTAACAAAAAAGATTTCGAACACAAGTGATACATTCGAAGGTTTGTTCAAATGTTAATTGATTAAATATCTGAATATTTTGTTCGTTTAGGGGTCAGTATGTTTGAACATTGGTGCGAACGCTCGAATGTTATGTTGTGATTTTGTGTATTACTTTCAAACATTAGTTTGATGTTCAAAAGTTTCTTACTTACATTCGAACGTACATATTAGAAATGCTAAATTTCATAAAATTAAAAAATATACAAATTGAATCATATTACACCATCAAGTTAACAACTAACAATGTCTTATAGTGTTGCGAAATTAGATTTTAAAGGTTATAAAATGATAAAATTTATTTTTTCTTCTTTCCTCGCCCACTGTAATCTTACTATAGTGACATAACACACCCCATTTAGACCATCTTCTCCCTTTGCACTTGTTCTTTTACTTTACTGTGCATTCTTTCCACCTATTTTCTTTGTTGCTCCTACAAATGCGTCTCTAGATCAGATTATCACTCTAAGACATACTCCAACTTGTGCTCATGACCTCATATACTCATTTTCTTACTATGCTGCTTCTAAATCTTTGATAAGATTATTAATTTGTAAAGTCAAGGAGGTTGCTAAGGATGAACCGATCGAAAGCTTGAAATAACGTCTCAAACCTCTTACCATACCAAACTTAATTTCAAGTAGTTGAGTGAATATATTTATGTCATTAGGAGAGGATTCTCCAGAAGTTGACTATATCTCCATCATTGTTTCCTACAATTAAAAAAAACACACAATAATCAATGTATTAAAATAAATACAAATAAAAAATAAATTATTCACATGTTGCATAATTTAATTAACAAAATTAACACTGCTTACATAATTATCTATAACAGCAAGATCCATCCACTCAGAATCATCAGTGTAAGTAGCAATATAGACATGAATGAGAAAAAAGTTCAGAATCATTACGTTTCTAACAAAGACACATTAACCATTTCAAAAAATAATTTTAGTACTTAAATAAATGAGTATTAGAAAAATAAATACATTTCTATAATTTATTAATTATCATTTTATCAACAAGATAGTGGAATGAACTTCAAAATCGGCATGATTATGGACAATCAGAGCGGATCTATTATGTACATTTCTAGAGCTTAAATGCTACAAAATTAATTAAATATGTTAATTTTAATATATATATATACATATAATATAAATTGCATATAAATGTAAATAATTAAAAAGATCATAGTTTGGACTTGAAAAAAGATCACAACACTTCATCCAATCATCTAACTTCATCTTCTAGAAAAGGAATTGCATAGCCTCTTTTAATGTCTAAAAATTTTTCAAGTGATCATGACATTGGAATAGTGTAGCCATTAACTCATTTACAGTTCTCAAATCCTCGATATGACTAAAATTGAGGTCAAACTCATTATAAAAAGTGAATTATGTTAGAAATATGATATACTAATTTAGGATGTAAAAATATACTCACAAAATAAACTCACCAACACACAACTCTGAACATACTCTTTAAACTCATTCGGAATATCTCACCATAATCGCACATAAAATAGAGCATAAGCTCGAACTAGTGTGCCAAAATAGGAGAAAAATGTTGCTGCACCATCATCCACTCTTCCAGTGGAGTTATCAAGAATTGTGATCTTTATTTTTTCCTGCTTTCTATTTTTCTCGAGAGAGAGAGATGCCACATGTATAGCCACAATCGGGACAAGAGGTCGATGCATCAACTAACATATATAATAGAATAATTATAGTTATATAGTTATTGAGAGTTTTAAAATATAATTAATTATCAATGACATTTCCTTACTAGTAGGTGTGACTGATTGTAT
This sequence comes from Platycarya strobilacea, assembly GCA_036898215.1. NCBI lineage: Eukaryota > Viridiplantae > Streptophyta > Magnoliopsida > Fagales > Juglandaceae > Platycarya > Platycarya strobilacea. Next base: position 6,219,895 of record CM072558.1, read on the forward strand.
AATGCCTCAATTTACGTCTGAGATTTAACGTAAATTAAAGCGTTATGACTTGTGACCTTAAGTTACAAGTCTCTTATTCCACATCGAAAAATATGTGCATGCACTTAACTTACTAGTAGTGCACATAATATATTGCAGCGGAAAGAAGTCAAATTCCAGTTTCAACAAAGACATCTAATTCTTTGCAAATATCACATGGTATGCTATAGTAAAACTCATATCCTTATAAATAATCAAGTACATTGCACCCAACTTTTCTTTACTGATATCTAATATTTTCAGGATAAATATTCAAATTACCCCCTGTTACTCTTAGGGAATTCTTTTCCGCTTCTTCTATAGTCTTGTCATCAATGAATTTATAACTTCTTTTCCGGTACCATTTTCACACAAACTCATGCCTTTATATGAAAACTTATATGATTAAGGGTACACGACTTTTCGTAACTTGCAAGGATTCTTTTCTCATAATTCTTATCTTATTCGTACATTTTTCTTAAATCTTATTCTTATTTCTAAACCTTGACATGCATTATGTATCACCATCCCGGTCAAGTTCCCCACTATTATTATCCATGATTGGGCCATATCATATCCACTATTATTACCCGTGGTTGAGCTATATCCACTATTATTTCTTGTGGTTAAGTCATATCCACTATTATTATCCGTGGTTGGGCCATGTAATAACCTAGATTCTTAAGTATTATTTTAATATTCATATTTAGCATGATTATATTTCTTTAAAATTATTTTAGGGAACCTTTGGAATTTTGGATAGACGTATATAGTTTTTATGAGCCTTTTATTTCTATTAGAGGAAAAATTATGGGAGACACTAAATACGATGTGAATATATAGTTTTTAAATATTCAAGAAAATATTGTATAGAAATTGAAGGAAATTTACAAAGGAAGTAAAGTAGAATGAGTAAGGAAAGTACCCTATGATATTTTTGGATTATGCAAATTTAGACAATTTCAATGTCATTTAGTAATATAGATATAACTTACTCATTTTATGTCAGATTGAGATGATTCAAAATAATTTAGAAAGCTAAGAGGGATATATACAATTATTATGCTTTGAGTTTTGAGGGATATATAATTAATAAAATACAAAATTGAGATTGAAGTGGAAGATATGAATTGAATATATAGACATTGACTTTAAATTGACTAGTGACTTTGATTAAGCTTAAATCTTTGGATTATTTATAAATTATCCTAAGATCATGACACGTGTATAGAAATATGTTAAATGAGAAGATTTTATTTAGTAAGTTTCATGTGAAACAAGTAGGATCATTTATTAAACACTTGGTGTGCTCGGATTGGTGCTCTCGGATTTATCTGTCGACTTTTAGTATAAAAGTCATAACTTGGTCATATGAGCTCCAAATGAAGTGATTATAGTTCCTATAGAACCTTAAGACAGAGATATAGAACTTTTATGTTTTGGGTTTTGGAAGATAGGGAATGGATCAAGAACTAAATCTAGTATGAAGTGGACAGACAAGAATAGTAGTCAACTGGTAACCAACTTAAATGAGTTGTTTTATGTTCAACTACCTAACGAAAATTGTGATTGGATACCAAAATTTTTTAGGTCTTGACATGTGTGGGAACATGTGGCAAGTTGATAAAAATTCATCTAGAAGCCTTGGTGGGTAAGAAAACAAATGGAGAACTCAGATTGGGTATTCTCAGGTGGTTTTGATGTGTTTTGGTGAATTAATCATACTCTTTCTATTGATCTTTGCATAAGGTGATTCAAAATCCTATAGAATCTTAAGAGGATGATCGAAAACTTTCATCTTTGAGTTTTCGAATAATCGAATCAGATAAGGGCCAGATATATCTCGTTGGGAAGAAACCATGATGCTACTTTATCTTTACCCCACGTGAGTTGGGTCTACTTGAGCCATTGATCAAGAATATATTTGGGAAGCCCATCAAACTGACCCTTGGATATCCATATGACTCACCAAATCTAAGCTTAGACTAAATCATTTCACCTAAAACAAGTTGGAAGCTCATACACAACTCTAAGGGGGAAACCAGTCACCTTTAGGCAAATGTGTATCTTCCTTTTTCCTAAGTGTTTCACCCCCTCTTTTACAAATAGTTATACAAGCATTTTTTCACTTCCACCCTGAGAAAAAGTCAAGAAAAATACCCAAAATTCCACTCACAACACCTAAACCTAAAAAAGGAGCTAAGTGAGAGCATAGGAGGAAAATTGGTGCAAGATCAACCCTAGACATCTAATCTAGTTTTGGAAAAATTTGTAAGTGCACAACTTAACTTAATATTGGCATAGATAAGTGGTTTGGTGATTAGATTATATTTGATATTTATTTGACCTTAATCTTTGTTTATGTGTTAAATTGAAATATATTGAATTTTGGAGTGGTTTTTGCTATGATAAAATGTTAGGAAAATTATGAAACCTTAAGACTATACTCTATGATGTTATATGAATAGGATTATTTGAAAATATGAGATCTTTATTTGGAAAAAAATGATAAACTAACTCTAGCAAATTTCATTCTTAAAAGGGTTATTATTGACAGATTTGACATCTTTTGATAAATTGGTCATAACTTGTTAGTGTGATATTGGAATTGAATAACTCAGGCTATGAAAAGCTAAAATAAAGATATACAACTTTTATATTTTGAGTTTTAAAAATTAAGGATTCAATAAAAGGCGAAATTGGAATGTAAATGGCAGAACAAAGTTTATCATAGTAGGCATTAACTTCATTGGTGTGTTTCTTTTATTCTAAACTCTTAGTGACTTGTATTTAATTATTTGAATGTGATTTTTATAAATATGGTAAGTTTAGAAACTCCAAATTGCTTGGATTTTTTTCAAGAATTATTATGCTAAAAATTTATTAAGGAAATATTTAAAAAAAGAAGGCAAATAGCTTGAAATTGATTATTGAAATTATGGAAAGTTTGATAGGTTGTATATGTGAATTTTGAGTTGATTTGAATAAAAAGGATAGGTTTAACCCTATGAGAGTTTCGGCTAGCCTTGAGTTGATGATATTTTAATATTTTATTTTATTATTTAAGTACTTTTCATTATATGTTGAGGCTATGAATTGATGTGATGTAAGTGCATGTACATGTGATGCATGCTATTGTGAAATATTCTCATATGCTAGAAGGTTTATAAGGATATGAAATAAGCATGTCATAAGTTAAGGTTATGTTTACATTGTATTTCATCACATATAAGTATCGTCATAAGTCACGACGCCTGTTATAAGAAAATACGTTAAGAAAACTTTACAAGTGGAAAGATTAATAAGTCAGTTACGTTATAACGGGGATGGCAATATGTAATGCTCATATGACTGACGTGCTGACGGGGATGGCGATACGTAACGTCCGTCATAAAAGTAAGAGTTGTGTCATGATGGGGATGGCGATACATAACGCCCGAACGATTGACATGATTAGCAGAGATGGTGATACGTAACGTCCGCTATGTTAGGTATATTTCATGTCACGACGGGGACGATCATAAGAAACTCCCAAAAGACTGACACGAGACTCGTCAAGATGGGGACGGTGATACGTAACGCCCGAATGACTGACGAGTTATATGTATGGAAACCCGATGGGGATAGCGATACGTAACACCCATCGAGGATAAGAAATAAGTAAGACCTGATAGGGACGGTAATGCGTAACGCCTGTCGAGGATAAGAAATAAGTAAGACCTACAATATGATAAATTAAATAAAAGTTTTAAGTATAAGATAGTGACATGTAAGAGTATAAGTCTGTATAGAAATTGTGGTCATCCATATGCATGAGTCTCATGAGGCAATCATGAATTATGTGAAGTAATTCATTATGATATATGCTATGTTATGTTATTGATATACTGGGATGATGCCTTCTGTTAAGTTATTTATATACTTACTAAGATTTATTGGAAATCTCACTGTTATAAATTTTATCTATCATTCCATAGATGTAGTTACAGGATTAAATAAATTATCATGAGACTCGGACAACACAGGAGATTCAGAAATACCCCGAAGGTCCTATAGAATACTCATTTCTGAATGGAATGATATTTCATATACGTGATCAAGTGGAATAGTAAGATTACCGGACGACGGTGGTAAATGTTATTTATTTTAAGAAACTAACTAGGTTATGTAAACTTGAATACAATTTGTTTTTGTAAATATGAAGTTATGACGGTTATAGTTTTACTATGCCATGTGATCTATTTATGCAAGAGTTAGATTTCTTTGCATATATTGGAGATTTACCTCTTTCTGCTGTATTTCGTATTGCATTTAATTAGTAAGTTTAGATGCATGCATGTTACTCCTTATGTTTATGTAAGATAAGTAGATTTGTGTTACTTGTCTGGACACTTCAAATTATGTTTTGATTGAGGCGAAAAATCGGGGCTTCAGAGGCCATATCCACTATTACTAACCGTGGTTGGACAATATCTACTATTATTATCCGTGGTTGGGCCATATCATATCCTCGCCAGTCGTCCGAGCGTTACGTATCGTCGTCCCCATCATGATGAGCCTTATCATATTCTTGTTCATATCAATCATATGGATGTTACGTATCGTTGTCCCCGTGATGACGTAAACATCCTTATCATACGACAGGTGTTACGTATCGCCGTCCCTGTTGGCACATCAGTCATCCGAACTTTACATGTCGTCGTCCCCGTCGTGACATGACTAACTTTTTTATTTCTCTTATTCTTAGTTTTTTATTTCTTATTCTCATGAACATTCTTATTTTCCTTAAAACAATGCATGCCATATCCTTTGATGTAAAAACTTGTGACGTAATGAGACATGCATGTACTCTTAGACTTTTACATGTATGCTCATGCTTATATGGATCATATGGCATATAGAACATGCTTAACCAATGCATGGCATAAATGATTCACATCATACGTTATATATCAAATAAAACACAATCAAGTCATTTAAAACAAACATAAAATGAATCGAATCTCTAAGCAATAAGCATAGACTAAAACCCATAGGGTTTTCTAAGAATTCTTTTCTTATTCTTTTTAATCAAACTTGGTTTGGTCCTGATATCAATTCTTTTCTTTATCCAATATATCATTCCGCTATCAAATAAATCTTAAATCTTCCATTAATTAATTAATTCTTATTTCTTCCATTACTCTTCAAGAAAATTAACCCATTGAATCTCCCTTAATTACTTAATTTAATCATCATATCATTGATCTAAAAAAAAATTAAACTTGTAACTCAATAAGGAATCCTTTAGGGCCGAGATCACCTAAACCCTTGCAAATCTCAAAATTCCACTCTTTTGTAAACTAAATTCCTTATATCACCCCTCTAACCCTCATCCATACTTCTATAAAATAAACCCTTGCTTAATTCTAGGTTTCCTCCATGTATTCCCTACTTTCTAGAGAATAACTTACCACAATAAAACTAATCTTCCAATAGGTATGTTAATCACTCAATAGACCAACAATTTCATATTACATCTAATAAATAAATAATTGCTAGGATTATCTTAGAGATGCATCTACGAATTTAACTCAATCAACCTATCATTCATCTAAAAATAAACTCATAATACCCTATAAAACTCCACCCAAGCCGAAATCTATATGAGTTCTTCCACTTGATTCTTTTGCCATCTTATTCTCTCATTTCATCATCAAATCTTCAATCCACAAAATTACTAAAATATATCCTTGCTCTATAAAACATTTTTCTTCATTATTGCCACTACTTTATTTCAAAATATACTTATCTTCACATAACATATATCCTTTGAATATATCAGTATTCAAATGAAATAATCTTCCACATATGAATTCTACACTTATCCAATAAATTCTAAGAGTAAGTTATAAGTATACTTACAAATTTTCTTCAAGCTTGAATTGGTATTTGAGTTAAGCCCTTGCGAAATCTCTTCTCCAATAAGCCCAAAGCTCACTCTTTGTTTGTTTAGGAAGTAATAGGTTTGAGGAAGGGCTTTTCGATCACTTTTCTCTCTAATGGGCTGTATATTCTTGTAATAACCTGAATTTTCATTTGGCCTTTGTAATTTACATGTTTAGTTTAATTATAATTTCTTTAAAGTTATTTTGGTGGACCTTTAAAACTTTTGGAAATATATTTATTTTGGACCTTTTGTTATTGGAAATATTGATAAGTTAAGTTTAAAATAGTGAAATAATACAAACAGAGGAATTTAGCGTAAACCATGGTAATTAGAAAATGTTTGGCAAATTTGACATCCTCTGGTAATGTGGACATAACTCTTTCATTTGATTTCGAATTTGGATAATTCAAGGTGCTATGGAAAGCTAAGAGGAATATATACAATTTTTATGTTTTGAGTTTTAAAAGATATGGACTCAATCAAAGACTAAATTGGGATTGAAGTTGGTAGAACCGAATTGGATATAATAGGCATGAGTTTGTGTGAAAAGGGTATCGGAATGATGCATAAGGCATTCATGAATCAAGTCTTAAGTTAATTCATCATAATATATGTTATTTTATGTTATGTTATTGATATGCTCTATTAATACCCTTGTTAAGTTATTTGTGTACTTACTGAGATTTCTTGAAAATCTGACTCTTTTACAGGAATAAATGATACATCACGAGACTCAGATGTCACGGGAGATTCTTAGGCATCTTGAGGGCCCTACAAAATACCCCTTGGTTATTGAAGTGATAAATTGATTGATGACAAGATTATAGAGAAAGCGGAAAAGAGTCTCTAAGAGTAACAGGGGATAGTTTGAACATTTGTCCTGGGAAATATCAGCAAGAAAAAATTTGGTACAGTGTATGTGAGTATACTTGAGGGAAAAAAAATAATAAACAAAAATTGATAAGGTATTTAATGCTGATGTCATTGTTGCTAAAGTTAGATGAATGAAAAGTGAGATGTATGATTGTAAGTAGAAGAATATAGTAGATGCGGAAAATTCTTCAAAGGACCCCTATGGTGTTATTTGAGGGAGAAATTAGTTAGATGCTCTCGAGTTGTAAAGACTTGTCCTTTGAGTATGCAAATTTGAAAATTAACCAGTTAACTTGATACTTTTCTATTTGATGGAGTTAGTTTATTTGCGGTATTGGATGATCAGGGTGTAGTAATGATGAATGTATGGGTTTTGGAGAATGCATGTCCTTGTGATTTGATTTGAGAGAAGTGTTTGTTAGGTGTGGAATGTTGGTTGGACGAGATGATATTAAATTCTAAAGATCTAAGCTTTAGGTTTTGGGTGAGTTAATTAAAGTGTACACTTTAAGCATGATACTTGGGAAATTATGGTTAGCTACATTTATCGTGGTTGTTTTCAGGAATTAGTTGTGACTTGAGGTCACATAGGAATTTAGATATTTAAGGTTACTCTTTCTTTTGGAGATATTGAAAGACTAGTGGGAGAACTATGAGTATTGTAGTAACCTTGTTAGTTAATTGAATATAGATTGATGGGTCTCCAATATGGTGTACACTAGAGGTATGAGAGGAAATCCAATAGTGGAGAAATTTTTAGTCTTTCCAAATGATTTGTCGAGACTACCCTTATATGAAAACTAGTTGTATAACATCTTTCTAACTTAAACTCTGCGTTAACAAAAAGAAATTGTATAAGTTGTTTATTAAGATTATTGCCCTTTTTCTTAGTTTTTATATCTGACCTTTGAAAATCCATAGCAATATGCCACTTGGCTTTGATCAGGAAAGGAGCCTTGAAAGTGATAGGTTGGGGGAGGATCTGTAGTACATTCTTAAGATTAAAAATTGTATGGAGGTGCAGAAGGTTAGTACACAAGAACATTTGCTTTGTAGAAAAGCCAAGTTATTGTGAGTTAAAGGTTAAGTCATGATGGGAAGATGATATGATCAAAAACACCAATATAGGTATTGATATTTAGTGTAGTAGGCTTGAAACTTTTATGGACCTGAATTGCTTTTACAATATTGAGGTTTGAAGGGAAAGTTATGATTTAAATGAATCAATTTGAGGAAAAAGAAAACTGAAATTTTAACTTCTGTAGAATTTATGAAATAGTTTATAAAGTAAGAGGTTGTAAATTCAAGAAACTTTGAGGATAGATTTATGAGAATTGATCAGAGGTTTAAGACCTTAGGAAGTAATTGATTAACGTTTAATGTTTTCGATTTGGAAAGTTTTGGGAGTCGATTGTTTGTTATTAAATATAAGTTTATCAATCTTACAAATTTTGGTAAATGATTTTAGAATTTCAAGATTTGAGGATCTGGAATTTATTAGGAGAGAGATTTTTAATTGTGGTTAACTTAAAAGATGGATTATAAAGACAGAATATGAAGGAACATGTGGAGGATAAAGTATAAGAATAGATTAAAGTCAGTCAGTTGTTGGATTTTACTGAGTACATAGTATTACGATTTTTGGAAAAAAGACAAAATTATAAATTATAAATGTGACGTGTCGAGAGAATGAGCAATAACTATACCCATAAAGACGTTGGTGATTTGACTCTTCTAAGTATGTTCTGGGTTATATATTAGTGTTGAGGTTTGACCTCTCAAATCTCAAGGACAAAATTTATTTTAAGGGGAGAGGATGTAATAAATCGAATTTTCATTTGTCCTTTTTAATTTACATGCTTGGTTTAATTATGATTTCTTTAGAGTTATTTTGGTAGACCTTTGGACTTTTGGACCTTTTCTTATAGAAAATATTGATAAGTTCAGCTGAAAATGGTGAAAGGATGCAAATAGAGGAATTTAGTGTAAACCATGGTAATTGGAAAATGTTTAGCAAATTTGAAATCCTCCAGTAATTTGGACATAACTCTTTCACTTGATTTCAAATTGAGATAATTCAAGGTGCTATGGATATCTACAATTTTTATGTTTTGAATTTTAAGAGATATGGACTCAATCAAAAACGAAGTTGGGATTGGAGTTGGCATAACCGAATTAGACATAATAGGCATGAGTTTGTGTGAAAATGGTACTGGAGTCATACATAAGACATGTATAAGGCATTCATGAATCACATGTTAAGTTAATTGATCATGATATATGTTATTTTATGTTATGTTATTGATATGCTTTGCTAATACTGTTGTTAAATTATTTGTGTATTTACTGAGATTTTTTGTAAATCTCACTCTTTTAATTTTATCTATCATTTTTTACGGAATGATAGATATTGTTACAGGAATAAATGATACATCACGAGACTCAGACGTCACGGGAGATTCTGAGGTACCCTAAGGACCCTACAGAATACTCCTTGGTTATTGAAGTGATAAATTGATTGATGATAAAATTATAGAGGAAACGGAAAAGAGTCCCCTAAGAGTAACATAGGATAGTTTGAAAATTATCATAGAAAATATCATATATTAATAAGAAAAATTTTGGTAAAGTGTACTTGATACTTTATAAGGATATGAGTTTTACTGTAACATATCATGTGATATTTGCAAAAAATTAAATGTCTTTGCTAAAATTAAAATTTGATTTCATTCCGCTACAAATATGTTGCGCACTACTAGTAAGTTAGGTGCATGCACATATTTTTTGACGCAAAATAAGAGATTTGTAACTTAAGGTCACAAATCATAACGCTTTAATTTAAGTTAAATTCTAGACGTAAATCGAGCTGTTACAATTTTAAAAAGGGATAGATGGAGAACTTACACACACACACACACACACACATATATGTGTGTGTGGGAGAGGGGTGACACCTTAGGCAAGAAAATGGTAGATTTTTAGCTTAAGGCATCCGAATACTTCTTCCTTATTGTGCCGTATGTTTTCCTTCCTCTTTTAGCTTATGATTACACCTAAATTTCATGCTTGATGAATCATATTTTGATCCAATGGTTAGTTTTTGAGCTGCCTAAAAATCATCTTGATCAAGGGCTAAAAATTACATCACATGGGATTACATAGCTGTACACGGCTGGCCCTTCCATCCAACATGAATGCATCGACCCTTTGCATTCCCAAGAGTCATCTAACTCTTCTAGATCCTTTCTCCCCATTCGCCACTTGTTTAGCCTCCCATTAGTACACTTGTATCAATTGGGAAGGCAGTTCTAAGGCTTGGTTGGGTAAAATTTGAAATTAGTTAGCTTAATTGGTTCCTAGTAGCTTTTCTACCCCCCTACGGTTTTCTTATGTTTTGGGCTAACCATTCTTCTAGATAAACTTCCCCCACTTGCCACATAGCCTCTACACATGTCAAGGGGTTGAGAAAATTGAGAAACCAATTAGATTTTCGTCACATGGTAAAGTCGGTGCACTTTGCTTAAGTCGGTTACCAGTTGACTCTTATTCCTGTCTGTCCACTTTACACCAAATTAAGTCATTGTTCTAGCTCGTATTTTTGAAAACTAAAAATATAAGAGTTCTATCTCTCCCTTGGTGTTCTATAAAATTTTGAATCACCTTATTTGGAGATCAAATGAAATAATTATACCTAAATCACTAAAACTCAACGAATCAGATCAAGAGTAACTAATCCGGGCATACCAAGTGTTTGCTAGACAATCCTTTTTGTTTCACATGAAACTTCTTAGATAAAATCTTCTCATTTGTCATATTTCTACACACTTGTCAAGATCTTAGGATAATTGAGAAGATATTCTAAAGACATAATCTTAAACAAAGTCATTAGTCAATTCAAAGTCAATGCCTATTATGCCCAATTTGGTTCTGCCAACTTCAATCCCAATTTTGTCATTGATTGAGTCCATATCTCTTAAAAATTGAAAACATAAAAGTTATAGATATTCCTCTTAGATTTCCATAGCAGCTTGAATTATTCTAATTCAAAATCAAATGAGAAAGTTAAATACAAATTACCAGAAGATGTCAAATCTGCCAAACATTTCCCACAAGAAAAGGTCCAAAATAAGTATATTTCCAAAAGTTCCAAAGGTTCACTAAAATAACTCTAAAAAAATTATAATCAAACTAAGCATGTAAATTAAAAATAACACGTGAAAATTTGGGTTATTCCAGACTATCTGTCTCTTGCATGTTAACTTCTTCAGGAGTGGACTCAGGTGAAGAGCTCTCAACGGGTACGGGACTTGGCATACGAGACACATTTCTTTGTTTTCATTTTGGTGGCAACTTTGATAATGATTAATAAGATAAAAAGAATTAATGAGAAGAAATTATGAAAAGTATAATATTGTATACTAAATAAACTATTCAATACTTTTATTTTATTTTATTTTTATCTTCGAATGTATTTTCTATGCTTGCTTCAGAATCTCCCTCAATAGCATCTTCATCATGATCATCAACCTCTTCTTCATACTTGTTGACGCCCCTTCTTATACTTGGAATTGCACGTAAACTGAGATGTCGGGGATGAGCAAATCTAGTTTCCCAAAATAACTTCATAGAGATAACAATCATAACCCAAAGTATCAATTCCTTAAGATGTCCATTATCTCCCAAAACAGTGGGAGCCACATAATACATTAAACATAAACAAGCAACACCCACTATACGCTGACCACATGATCCTCTACTTAAAGGGAGGCTCGTCCTTAACCTCCTTCATGCCAGGACCGAATAAAAACTGATTCAGGCCCACTCATTCACCAAGTAGGAGGCCAGTTCCTGCCTTTGAGGCATAGATGTGATCCATAATTAAAGACCCGTCGATCCCCAGAGACAGAGAGCATCCTATACATTGGCAATTCGTGGCCTCTGAAAGTGCGCTCCGACGCATGTTTGCTATGAGTCGATCATACAAATCGGGGTCACCACCTTAAAAGGTGGAGAGGTCACCAGACCATCAGAGGTCTAGGGAGTCTCCCCGGTCGTCACTGTCGTCGATGCCATTTGCTCTTGCAGCTACTTCTGTCATCCTCAACAAGGAACGATAGTGAAAATATAAAGGGGTAAGATTTCGAGAAATCTCAATAAGTACATATTTATTTCGATGAAGCATCACAAGCATACACTTAGGAAAATACTAACAACAAAACATATACATCATGCATTATGGGACTCATAACTTAACTGATGCACATGCTCATGTCAGCTTTTGTAAACTTAACTTTCTTTAACATAGTTCATATACTTATAAATTGTGTAACCACTTCCGTTAACTCGTGTTTTCAAAAGACATCTTTTTCGTATACTTCTCGCTATTTCTTATCTTAGGCGCCATTAACCTATTCATATATTTATTGGGGCTCGAAAGCCTTTCTTGTCATGACTTCTTATTGGATACTTCACGATTCCCCTATACACCGTGTGTTCCTCGCTAGTTATCGTATCACCCGGCGACCACTCAAGTCTAAGTGAATACGTTACGCGATTTACGCGTCACCCAGCTACCACTCAAGCCTAAATGACTATGTCATCTACTCTTCATCACTCGGTGATTACTCAAATCGAGCGACTACATTCTTGTTCTTATAACAGTAAGGCAAAAGCCAACACCGTCATGGGCACCTACTAGCATTAGCTACGACCACGCTCCGGACATCTTTTGGAGTCATACATAGTCTGCCGAATGTTCTTCATCAACCCAAGGGTTTTCAATCACCTTTAAATACTCTTAAGTGAACATGAAATTTTACTAGGACACTACCTTGTCCCAGTTTTTGGGATTTTTATAAAACTTTAATTCTTTTTCTTTTTCTTTGAAAACATGTTTGATTCAAAAACAGGATTTTCATACTTCATGCATGTGACATGCAACCCTTATTGCTACTTATGCAACTCACAGGGTCAATGCAAACATACTGAATGGGGTATAGGCTTTCTTTGAAGACCTTATCTAAGTAGATACCATGATAAGAGCATCCCTTTCACAAAAACCTACGGATCCTCCCCCCTATCCTGCCACTTTAGGACCTTGTGATCTTTGAGAAGATCAAAAGGTTGAAGATTTCATCATATACTTTCACACAAGCACACAAATGAGTTTAATAGGCCAAGAGCGGTGTTCGGCTTTCACCCCTTAGGGTTGGGCCGAACCCTCCATGGCCCTATACTAAAATTTTCTTCTTTCTTTTTCCTCCACACATCTCTAACAAGACTTAATAAAATTATTAAAATATTCTCTCACCATAAAAGGAGCTGACTAAACCATATATCCATTAGGATTACATTTTAAAACGCCACTTCCTTCAAGTAATTTAGCATGTGTAATAACCCAATTTTCTTAAAATAAAGCATTTACTTGAAAATAGTTTAAAGGGATTTATTGAAAGGATATTTTTTCAATGAAAATAGAATTTGGGCTTAGATGCATTCGAAGAAAAATTTTGGATTGACATTTGGGAATTTTAACAAGGTGTGAACTAGAGAAATTCAATTTGAATCTAGAAAGAGATAAATTTTTGAAATTTGAGGAAAAAAATTCAAAAGGAAGTGATAGAACAAAATATCAAACACTTGGTGTGCTAAAACGAGTTATCGGGCTGATTGGTGTAATAATCATAACTCTTTCATATAAGATCAGAACCCGGTGATTCTAATCCGTATAGAATCTTAAGAGGTATATCTAGAACTTTTATGTTTTGGATTTTTGAATATAAGAAATGGATCAAGGACTAAATCTAGTGTAAAGTGGACAGATGGGAATGGTAGTCAATTGGTAACCGACTTAGATGAGTTGTCTTATGTTCGGCTATGTGATGAAAATTGTGATTGGCTATCAATTTTTCTGAGGTCTTGACATGTGTAGAAACATGTGGAAAATTGATAAGAATTCATCTAGAAGCCTTAGTGGGCAAGAAAAGAAAAGAAAACAAATGGAGAACTCGGATTGGGTTTTCTTGAGTAAAGTTTGACATATTTTGGTGAATAATCATCTCTCTCATCTGATTTCATAATGAAGTGATTCAAAATCCTATAAAACCTTAAGAGGATGATCTTAAACTTTCATGTTTTAAGTTTTCGATGAATCTAATTGTATCAAGGAATTATTTGGACTAGAACGTGGCTAACCTCTAGGGGAGGCCAAGTGGCCAGATACACCTCATTGAAAGATGTCTTATGATTTTATCTTGTCTTTTCCCCGGTGTGTTGGAACTGTTTGAGCCCTTGATCAAGATCATTTTATAGGTGGATTAATCTCAATAATGGGATTAAAATATCAGCAAATGCCCATAGGATTAAGGGTGATCATGAGACTATAAGTGTAGGGGACACCTCACCTATGCAGCCAAATGGAGTTGCTGAAATGACCAAACTATTTCTCCTTGTATCCCATGCCTCATATGCCTATAAATAGATTCATGGACTTCTCTTCTTTCCCCATGAGAGATACCAGTGGCCATAGTGAGATAAATTCAAGAGAAATACACAAAAACCCACTCACATAACTTAAGTGCCAAAAGAGAGCTAATTGGGAGTATTAGAGAAGAAGTGGTGCAAGTCCAACCATAGACATACAATTTAGCTTTGGAAAAATTTTTAAGTGTATATATTAACTTATTCTTGGCAAAGAATAAGTGGTTTGGTGATTGGATTATGTTTGATATTTATTTGAGCTTAATCTTTGTTTATATGTTAAATTGAAACATATTGAATTTTGGAGTGGTTTTTGCTATGGAAAAATGCTAGAGAAATTATGAGACTTTAGAAATATATTATATGATGTTATATGAAGATAATTATATAAAAACATGAGATTTTTCTAGGGAAAATAATGAAGAAACAACTCTAGTGAATTTCGACCTTCATAGGATTATTATTGGTAGATTTGATACCTTTTGATAAATCAGACATAAGTTGTTCATTTGATATTGGATTTAAATAATTCAAGAGGCTATGGAAAGATAAGAGAAATATATATAACTTTTATGTTTTTGATTTTTAAGAGATAAAGACTCAATAAAGGATGAAATTGGGATTAAAGTGGTAGAACCAAGTTTACCATAGTAAGCATTATTCGTTAAGTTTTGATGTTACGAATTTATGTAACGTAAGTGCATGTATATGTGATGTATGTTCTTGGGATATGTTTTTATATGTCACATGAATTATGAAGAAATGAAACATGCATATCATAAGCCTAAGTTATGTATATATTACATTTTGTCACATACATGTGTCATCATAAGTCATGACGTCTATTTTAAGAAAAGTCTATTTTCTATGTCGTCAAGTGTCGTCGTAAGTCATGTCAAGCATTAAATAAATAAGAAATTATATGACATGGCTCAACCACGGATAATAATAATGGCATGGCCCGAGCACAAGTAATAATAGCAGATATAAGTAAAGATTTATAAGAACAAGAATTTTAAGATAAGAACGTAAAGTCCATGCTGATACACGTTTGTAGGTCTAAGTTATGCATGAGGCACATGAAGCATGCCATAAATGCATACTCTAGCTGTCTAGATTCTATGTAATTATTTTATGATATCTATACTTTTATTAAGTTACGTGTACTTACTGAGATTTCCAAGGAAATCTCACTCTTGTGTATTTTTATTTTTGGAAATATAAAATTATGTTGCAGGATTGATAACTGAGATAAAGGAATGCCGGATGACTTAAGGAACTCAAAGAAGTCTGGATGGCCATAAAGTTAGTATAGGTTTTGAGAATAAATTATGTACATGACTGACAAAACTAGTTGGGTTATGTATACAATGATATCATGTTATTATAAGAATGGATGAGATGGATATTGTGGTTTTAGTTCACAATATTGTGGTCTTATAAAATTTTTATTCAGAACTCTTCCGCTGCAATTTTGATAATACGGGGGTAAGTAACCTAGCGATACTTACCTTGACACTTCAATTTGCATTGAATTACGAACGTAAATTGGGGACGTCACAGCATGTCTACTCCTATATAGGAAACTAAAATTTATGCTAGTAGAACTTACAAGTTTCACGCCTCTAAGTTCTCTAATTATCCATGTCATAACCATCATGTGAAGCAATAGTTAAATATAGAAAATCTTCATCGCCAAGACCTCAAACCCAAAACCCTATATGCAACAAAGTCATTCTATTTCACCCCCAAACTTATTCTTGCCAAGCATGCATTTTTATCACTATATGTTATATCAATATGCATCATTTTCCTTGCATCAAGTAAGCTAAAATAATCAATTATAATATGATTTCAATGCCTAACATAACATAGGATCTAAGCATAGATTTATAACTAGATAGGCATGAAATTTCACTAAGGAAGCTTAATCTAGCATTATCAAGCAACCAATCAAACAATAAAACCACATTCTCCTAATTATATAAAAGAAATGCTAAAGGTAAGATAAGAATGAACTTACAATACTCCAAGTAGGATTAGATTAGCTCTGCAAATATATAAAATATTTCATTAAAATAAACTACAATCATATAGTTTCAAAGAGAAGATTTTAGGAATACGAACATTGGTGTGCGTATGTGATCTAACCTAAGTTTCTATTCATGAAATAGCTTAGGATCTTGTTTACCTCTTCAAGGGAGCTCCTCCTCTAGAAAGCTTGCTTCAAGCTCCACTAAGGATATTTTTGTGTTTAGAAGGTGGAAGAAAGCAAAGCAATGTGGGAGTAGAGAGGGAAGCTTGTTGCCATGAGGAATGGAGTAAGAGTGTGTGTGTGCAAGTGAATCAACAATGTGAGGAAGACCAAGGCATTAGGCTATCTGGCCATGAGGGTTTCTTAGGTTTCTAGGTACTCATTCCCTAGTTTTAGGATTGATCTTGATGGGTTGAAAGATGCCTTTGATTGACTTCCAACACTAGATCAAATCATGCCTAAATCTTGCTTGCACTTAGGTTGGAAGTTCTTTCCTTTTTCCTTCTTATGGCCGGCGCACATAAAGGGTTTCAAGCCCTCCATTTCTTTCACATTACTCCTCACATACTCACCAATCATCTCACATGTCATTCCAGAATATATTAAAATTAAATCTAGAAAAAGGGGACATGCCATACTCGGCCATGCCATTCCCTAACACAATCCGAAACTCATCCCTCTTTCCCATGGGTTTTCTTCTCCTCACTTATTCCATCACTCAACCTTACACTCTTACACATACACATGTCTAATCATCCTTACGCAATCCAAATTTTCCATTCATCTAGATTTGGCAAAAACCCTATGAATACACAAATGGAGTGGGCGGCTAGCTCCCTCACCCAAAACCAAGCTCCCCTTTCATCCACCTTTCCTCTTTCCAATGACGTTTCCCTCACTCAATCAATGAATCTACCATGCCTCCACATGTCCTCTTAAGATCTCACATTTGGATTTGCTCCCTTAGGAACTCCCATAGGGATTCGGCACTCCCCATCTCTCACTACCCGATACATGCTTTCTCCCATACTTCCACTCTTCCATTTCTATGTTCACCAAATCTAGCATGTTTCCCTTAACTAGATTTGGTACGATTCTATGGAGACTAAAATGGAAGATCTTCTTCTCCCCTACATGCCTCCCAAGCAAAACCATTGATGAGAAAATCTCATCTTAGCTTTCACACTCCTTCCTCTAAGAAAACAACTAGTCAACTCCTCAGCTGCTAGTATTTTCTTTCTCATACCTACTAGTCTTTGAAGACTTACTAAAGCTCTCCTAGGGTGATATATGTCTCTATGCATAGGTTTGATTGACCCATGGGTCACTCTCATGGGCTTATGAGCTTTGATATACCACTTAGGGCCAATATCCTAGTCTATACTTCCTAAAACTCAATTCCAAGTCCAAACCCCCAATTCTTACTAACTTAAAATCAATGTTTTAAATTTCGTACCATACCGGCCGGTACGGCCGATACATATCGTACCGGAGCAGTGACCAGTACAGAAATGAGGTCTGTTTCGTACCAGCCCAGATTTTGGCCATACCGGCATGTACCGGCCGTACCGGCCATGTGTACCGGCCGTACCGGCCATGTGTACCGGCCGGTACCGGATTTGAAATTTTTTTTTTTTTCATTTCTTCCTTTTTTTATCCTAATTTAGACTATATTATTTACATATATATTAATATATATAATTAATTCATATATTAACTATTATTTTGAAATATAATTTATATATATTTTTATATATATAATTTTTTTTATGTATAGTCTATTTCGAAACGGTACACGAAATGGTACCAGTACCGAAATATTTCGTTCCAGTGCCTTGACCGGTACGCTCACCGGTACGGTATTCAAAACATTGCTTAAAATACCCTTTGTCATTTCTTAAATAATTAAATAAGTAAATAATAAGAGATAGAAATTCTGAGTCTTCACAATCCTCCTCATCACTTACTTCAATTGGATGATCGTTTAATATGAATGGATCTAGATGGACAGGTGGGCATCATCTCTACATAAGGGGAGTATCTTGAGTGTACCGAGATCAACAAACAACTTAATACCCTTTCCATCTTCCTGGTATACCTCTACAATTAAAGTGTCATCTTTATCTCCATTATTCTCGTGATCCGCACTCGTTCCTACTCATATACATTTTGAAAAACAAATTTTTGTACAACTCGCCAAGTTATCTCTCAACTATCTTCATCAACGCTTTTCATTACATTAATCAAGTAATAAACTTACGTAGTTTGATAAGCCAATACAAATTGTTCATTTTCATACCATTTAGATACAGTATTGACACTTGTAGAGTGATTATCCTTATATATCAAAATCTAACCACCACCTAGATTCCACCAATCACATTTAAAATTATATGTTACAGATCCACCCAAATATTTCAATCTGACATCGTAATAGTCAATATCATCTGTTCTTTGACTCTCCTCGACCAATACACCACATTTTTGCGTCTTTCTATTATGCTCACAGCCCAAAGTATAGGATTCATAATCTCAAACCGGGCATGCAGTGTATCAAAGTGCTTTGTTTGAGATACCACAGGACAATGTATGCAATTCAGAAGAAGCTGATCTGGGATTACGAGCACATTGTTCCATTATCTAACAATTGAAATAGTATATACTTATTAAAAGTTACCAAAAATATTTAAAAGTTCCAAGATCTAACTTATATGTAATTTTAGTTCATACATATTGTTCAAACCATCCATGAAATTCTTCCTCATGTCTTACCTTTACATTATCTATGTCTTCTGTGCAAAGTTTGTTCATGTGCTCACCGTATATGATTGCAAGAGAATATTATTTTGAGCATAAAAATAGTAGCTAATTTTTTTAACTAGGTTTATTTGTATCATGCAAAGACATGCCTGAGATAATCATCAATCTCTTGGAAATTACTCAACATGTACCACCAAACTTTACCGAACTCTCTATCAATTATCATAACCCGCTTGTACGTCCAAGGATCGTACAATCTAGGAAAACACCGATAGCTCATGAGGCGGCAGAGTAGCAGGATTAGCATTTTGCTTTTCATGATTAAATCATGTTCCAATACCATGAAGATATAGTGAAAAAAATGTCAACCAATCACCGTATATATAGGCCTCTACTATTGAATCATTCAGCTTTGGCTTTATTCATAACTGTGTGCTTTAGCTGACCCAAATATTTTTCAATTGGATACATCCAACAAAATTGTATTAGTCCATCTAACAATACCTTTCAGAAGAAATGTATTGATAAGTGGACCATTACATCAAAAGATGATGGTGGAAAGATTTGCTTGAATTTATATAAGATAGTAGCAATGTCGTCTTCCATCTTCCGCAATATCTCGATTTAATATCCTAGTGTATGAATTCCTGAAAAACATACAATGTTTGGAAATGGTGACACATACATTCGATGCCAACTTCCCATGGATATCCACCGGTAATAACATCTACAAAAATGAATGACAGTCATGACTTTTCAGTCCACTAATTTTCTAGTCATTCGAGCTTAGGCATCTAGCGATATTTGAAGTATAACCCCCTGACAATTTTACACCTTCATCACTGTAAAACATTCATGTGGCATGACCACCCTATTGCCTTCTTCCTTCTAAATATAAATTATTTTTTATACACATTCTCTCAAGATTTTCCTCTATCTTAATCATATCCTTTGTCTTCTTGTTAATGCTTGTGACGACCCCAATTTACGTCTGAGTTTTAACGTAAATCAAGATGTCAAGATGAGTAACACTAGGCTACTCATCCTCGTATCAAGAACTTAATGAATATCTTACATATGATATAATATTCGTAGCGGATGAGGTCTCAGATATAAAAAAATTTCTAAAGATCACATAGAGAAAAGTATACTTATAACATCACACCATTCATTTATACCAAATATTGTACTGTTATAACTACAAACTCAACTTATTACTAGAGTTAACAAAATACTTATAACATTTCAGAAGACCATCCTTATAGCCACTTGGGTTCCTTCTTAACTTTAGGATATTTCCTCGCATAGTGAAACATATCTAAGCTAAGACAACGGTCTTGTCGGAGATATTGTCCCTGTAGTCTCGTGTAGACCCCACATATGAACAGGGAACCATCTAAACCTAAAGTCAAGCAGCATCCTATATGTCGCTCCTCCTCAAAAAAAGCGGATGTGTCATCCTTCCAAAATCTCATCGGCTGGTCATAGATAGGAGGTCCCAAGGAAGCAAAAGCGAAATCTACATAGGGACTATAACTAAAGGGTCCCTTAGGACTCCTCAAAGTCTCCTGTGTCATCGGGGCTTTCCCCTAGTTGGCCATCCAATCCTGTGTATAGTTTATATGTATAAGAAAGAAATATAAAACCACAAAAGAGTGAGATTTCCTTAGAAATTTCAGTGAGTACACAATTAGTTTAATAGAGCATAGACAAGGCAACCACTAACATTTTTAGAAAATCTAAAAGAAGATATAATTTAAAATATATTTTATGTGACTTATGCATAACTTATCGTTAACTTAAACATATATGCACTGTTATGATAAGTTATCACCTTTTTCTTAAAAAAAAATATATTCACTTATTAAAACTTATTTATTTCTTATCCTCAATGGGCATTATGTATCTTCGTCCCTATCACATATAACTCATCGGTCATCTGGGCATTACATATTTCCATCCCCGTTGTGATGAGTCTCGTATCAGTCTTCCAGGCGTTACGTATTGCCATCCTTATCTTAACAAGGAACATACTTAGCATAGCGGAAGTTACGTCTCGCATTCCCAGTGATTACAAGAACCATTCTTATCATACGACAGGCGTTACGTATCGCCATCCCTGTTGGCAAGTCAATCATCTGGGTGTTACGTATCTCCTTCACCGTCACGACGTGACTAACTTATTCATAGTTCTTATTCTTAATTATTATAAAATGTTCTTATTCTCATAAATACATGCTATGCCTCTATTAAAGAAAATTATCACATAATTGCTCATGCATGTATTGAAATTGCACAACATTTATCATACAAGTTATATGCTTAGATAACCAATATAATTCTCCTTTATTAAGACATCAACTTTTATCCAAGTAAAAGCTCTGAATTTAAACAAACAGGTATCTCGCTCAAGCAGGATATCGAGCGAAGGTCAAGCGAATTCTCGGGTTGTCATTCGCTCAAACAAGATATTGAGTAAGAGTTAAGCGATGGGTTATAGTTGTTCTTCGCTCGATCCATAAGTCAAGTGAGGGTCGAGCGAGGTCATAGTTCATAGGGTTTTTTAACTTAAATCATGCCAATCTTTCACCTAAACCTTATTTTTACTTGTTAAAACATAAATTTAGGTTCTTCTAATTTTATTTAACAACTTTCCATAACAAAATCCTTCCAAATATTCTTAGATCCCATTTTGTCACTTAAACATGGGTTTTAAGGGTCCAATACTAGCATGCATAGCTCAAACACTCAAATAAGCCATTTCCATGCTAAATTTAAGCTAGAATGTGGACTTACTAGTTCTCCAAAACTTGTTAGAAATGATCAAACCAATCATTGCAAGCTTTCTCCTCAAACTCACTCACTTAGCTCACTTAAGGGATGTGTGGAAATTTAGGAACTTAAGAAGGGTTTTTCATTTGGATTTCTTCAAGTGGGGTGTGTGTTATGCTTCCAAATGGAGTTAGAAGGCTCTTCAACACCTATTTATAAGGGGTGGTTGACCCACATGAAGGAAAGAAGAGATGAAGGGGAATGGGTGTAACCAGCTACCTATTGGTTCATGAGTTTCCATCCTCAAAAATCTCATGATTAACTTAATCCTCTAAGATCTTAGGCCTTGCAACTAAAATGATCATCCAATGACTAACATTTGAAATATTTTTGCAGCCAATTTGATCAATGGTTGATAAGGGAGCTGATGAGATAAGGGATAAGGTAGCATTTCACCTAACCATGCATGAACCTATCCTTTCCAACCTTCTCCTATTGTGCAACGCCCCTCCAGCCTTCTCCTAACCCATTGGGTAACTTGATAATCCTCCCAAGACTACATTTGACATGTTCTAGAAGGCCACTTTCTGGTTTAGTTAGGATACAACCAAATTTTGACTCACCTAGTTCTTTACTAGCAGATTTTGGATTCCCTTGTGTTTCCATCACAAAATAAGCTAACTAAACTTCTAAATCAACTTCTCATCACTTGCCAACTATTTTACACATGTCAGGATACTTGAAAGCTTCAAAACCAATTACATATTTCATCACATGCCTTAATTTAAACTATTTCATCTAACTCGAGTTCCACTTGAGCTTAATCTAGAACGGTCTACTTATTTCCCAAATAAGTCATTGATCCTGTCTAAATCTTCAAAAACTTAAAACACAACAATTTTAGATATGTCTCTTAGGATCTATACAGATTGAAATCACCTCATTTGGAACTTATATGAGTAATTTATGCTCATTATACTAAACCTCGATAGACTAATCCGATAATGCCTATTTCGGGCACTGAGTGTTTGATCTTTAATTCTATCGCTTCCTCTTGCTTTTATACCCTAATTTTTTGAAAATTCAACTCCTTCTAAGTTAAAATTTGAATTTTTCTAGTTGATACCTTGTTCCAAGTCTCAAAAGTCCTTCTATAATATTTCCTAAAATGCATGATTTCACCTTGTCTTAACTCATAATTCTCATTTAAGTCTCCAACTCTATTTTTCTAGAAAATATATCTCCAATAAAGTTCTTTAAAAAGAAATTCAAGCAAAACTTCCTCTTAGAAATTTTGGGTTATTACATCCTCTCCCCCTTCAAAAGGATTTCGTCCCTAAAATCGCTAAAACATGAATTAAGGGTTCAATGAATTAATACCTCGGTTGCTCATAGCAGTAGACTCTTCTGAAGAGGTAGGGATTCTTTTCTCATTGGATAGTGTATCTTGATCATAATACATATTCATGCTAATCTCTTGCAACATACGTAATCTTTCCGACTCTGTATTTTCTATAACTAGTCCTTCCTCACATTGAAGTTTTCAATATTCAAACCTATCAGATGACTCCAATACGATGGATTTTCCTTTATCTTCTCTTTTCAAAAATTCTCTCTTTGTTTGTAACCATTTTTGAGGAGTTGCCTTTCCTTACCTGGTAAAGCTCGTCTATATACAAGGTTACCCTTTTCATCTATATCCATAATATGCATTCTATGCCTCTCACTTTTATTCAACCAACTTAATCTATCAGCTTTCCATTATTTCAGCTTTTCCCTACAAAATCTCTCTATAATTCTTTCAGATCTTTCTTTAACTAATCTACAAGGGTGACTGACATTCGTCCATTTCTTTTTGGAGCCATAATCCTGAGTAAAGCCAAACATCAAAAGCTATAAACATAAAAAGAACACAAGTATCATATGAATAACATTATGCACATACATCTGAGTTCAAACGTAAAACACTTATTAACACAACTAAGTTTCAAACAATTGAGGATAATTAACTCTTATTACATCCTCACGTTCCCAGGTGGCTTCCTGAAAAACAGGATTGTTCTAGAGTACTTTCACTAATAAAATTGTACAATTCTGAAGGGCCTATTCTTTCTGATCCTCAATCCGTACTGGCCATTCTTCATAAGTTAAGTTGGGACGCAAATTAACAAGACTTGGATCCATCACTGCCTTTGATTCATTACTTAGACTCTTCTTCAAGGAAGATACATGAAATACATTATTAACTTGCAGATTATCAGGTAAGGCTAGGTGGTAAGCTACCTGTGATGACCCAAGATTTTCATTTCATACTAATTTATTTAAGTAATTATTTTAATAATAATATTGATAATTTAGAGGAGTAAAGATGAAGGCTTGGGTTTAGAATTGAAGCTTTGAAAGCATAACTTAAGTTAGTGGGCCAAGAGAGGAATAATAAGCCCACAAGCCCATGAGATTAACCCATGATCCACCAAGCCCACACAAGGGACACATGTCATCTCTAGAGAAACCCTAGTGAGTCATCCAAGACTAATAGATAAAAAGTAGAAATTGCTAGTAGTTGGGAGTTGACTAGTGGGTTCCTTGGAAGATAGAGTGTGAGAATCAAGGTAGGGTTTTCTCATCATTGGGATATATTGGGAAGTACAAACAGATCTCCATTTTAGTCTTTCTAGGAGTATGTCATATCTAGAATAGTGACACAAGTGGCATGAGATGAGAAAAAGAAGTGAGGAGCAAAAATGGAGCATTCGGTGGGCACCTAGCCAAATCTCTTTGGGGTATTTTCCAAGCAATTCTCAACAAATCTAAGCAAATGACCAAAAGTAGATCTTACAACAGTGAGTTGACAAGGCGATTGACAAGTAAGAAGTGGTATCATTGGAGAGAAGGAAGGAAAAAAAAGGAGAGAAGAAACCAAGGGAAGGCTTCGGGTAGTGTATTGTCGTGAGCATCATTTGGAGTCTTCCAAGAATTTTGACAAAAACCTGGGTGATGAGACATGAGGGACTTGTGTAAGAGGGTAAAGTACAAGGTGTAATAATGTAAGATGGCATGGTGATGTGATGAGATGATTGATAGTTGCTTGAAAAGAGAGGAAACCATGGGAGGAAAGGAAGTTTCGGTTGAAACCAAAATGGGGCTAGCCAAAAGTTGCATGCCCTTTTTCCCAAAAATATGATCTTGAAGATCTTGTGGAATGACATATGATTTGATAAGTGAGTGTGTAAGAGAGTTTAAGTGACAAGAGAGGGAGACAAGGGATGGAAGTTTCGGATGAGGCAAGTGGGGAAGCTTGGAGCTGTATGCTTTAAGTTTTGTTGTTCCCTAGAGTTTTTACATCAAAGTATGAAGATCTTCCTAAGGGATGGCGATGATATGATACTAGATCATAGGGATATATTTATGATGGGATAGGACCTTACCATTCTAGTTCATCTCTCATGAGGAAATCGGCAACCATAATTGGAAAACACCAACTGGTTGCTCATTCCACACACTTCCATAATTTGTTTTCTTTTTCCAAACAACCACTCTTTTCAATCAAGTGTCTTTCAATCATAGGTATGGTGGAGTATCCTAGAACCCTAGGAGAGAAAGTCATGGCTGAATGGCCTTGTGTATGCCCATTCTCCTCACTTGGTCTCACTTTCTCACAAACCCACACACACACATACCTCTCGGCATTGAGCACTTCTCTCCCACTCTCACTTTGTTTTATCTTCTTCTATCACCTAAGCATCAAAATACTCTATGTCTAGAGGAGGAAAAAGCAAGTGGTCTAATGTGGTAGTGCCTTGGAAGGGGTAAGTGACTCTTTGGGCTAGTACAAGTATAGAAACCTAGAGAAGAACACACACAATATTCATGTTCTTGTGTAGAAATCTTCTCTTTAAAAATACTATGTTCTTAGGTTGATCTAATGAAATACTTAATACATTTTCAGATTTCATCTAAGCTAACTAAGAGTATTGTAAAAATATTCTTATCTTACCCTTAGCAATTCTAGTATACTTTTGAGAGAATTTGATTGTATTGTTTGAATCCTTGTTTGATTATGCTAAAATGAAATTCCTTAGTGGAAATTTCATGCTTAAGCTAGGTATGAACCCATGTTTAAATTCATGATTCTTTAAGTTTGATAATATAAAATGATGGGTGGTGCTAGTGAACTTATTTCAAAGAAATCAACATGATGCGTAGATTGAAGAAATGCATGCATGATTAAGGTTAACGTGTAAGATATTGGATGATGTGGGTTAGATTACTTGAAGAAAATGTTTTGTTCATTTGGTGGCAAAATCCATGTTTGATTTAAGTATCATTTTAGATTAAAGGTTATATTGTATTGTGAATTTGGATATTTTGATACAAAGGAAGAATGTAGCATGATTACCATAATGAGTGGTGATGATATGTATGCATGTTAAAATTTAACTTGGAGTTGAAAAAAGTTAGATTAGTACATATAGGTGTTTCGATTTTTAAGGGTTTTGGGTTGAGCTTTCTTTTCAACTATTATGTTACATTATGATTAAATCTTGAATATTTGGAAAAAATGAAAGGTATGAGAACTAGAGGAATTTGATAGCATGATATTCGGTTTTCACATGAATGGTTAAGTGAGCTATCTTGATGGAAAGAAAAATGATTAAAATAAGGACCTTGTTTCGGCTAAGACCTTTTTGTGGTGTTAAAAATATTTGATTATTTTATAGAGGTTAGATTGGAGTATTTGGAGAATGATAGGAAAAGAAAATATTAGGAAACAACTAAGGAGGGTCTCGGCCCAACCCTAGTGGGAGAGGGCCGAGCACCCCTAAATGTGTGCAAGGCCCATTGTGTGCTTTTAGATGGAAAAGAATTAGAATTCTATGGTGCTTGATGTATGAAAGAGTATGACACTTAGTATACGTGTGTTCGTCTCACGTTTCACATGTTAAGTGTTATGAGTTGCATGTCTCATACATGAAACACGAAAACCATGTTTTTAAGTAAAAATTATTTTTAAAAGAAAAGAAATTAAAGTTTTATAAGAACCTCAAAGGCTGGGACGGGGTAGTGTCCTAGTAGAACTCCCTGTTCACTCAGGAATGATTACAATTGAGTAAAAACTCCTGAGTCGACGAAGAACAGTCAACAGACCATGTATGGCTCCAGAAGGTGTCCGGAGCGTGGTCGTACCTAAAGCCAGTGGGTGCCCAAATGGTAGCGTTGGCTTTTGCCTTACCATATAAGAATTTTGTAGTCGCTTGGTGAGTGATCAATCACCAAGCGATGAAGAGTGAAAAGTCACGAAACATTTTCACTTAGGCTTGAGTGGTCACTGGGTGATATGGTAACTACCGGGGAACGCACGGTGCTTAGGGGAACCGTGAAGTGTCCAATAAGAAGAAGTCATGACGAAAAGAATGGCTTTCGAGCTTAAGATAAGAAAAGATGAAAAATGTTTGAAAATGATGAGTTTTGAAAAGATATTTCCAGTATTTTGTCACATGAATTACAAGCAAACACATGAAGAAGTTAAAGAAAAACAAGTTGAAGAAATGTGACATGAGCATGAGCTTGTGTATAAGTAAAGTCTTGAGTCCTGTAATGCATGATGCACATATGAATGTTTGTTATTCGCTTAACTAAATGCTTGAAATGATTTTGTTGAAATATTAATGTACTTACTGAGATTTTCCCCCAAATCTCACCCTTTTATATTCCCACTATCGTTCCTTAATGGGAATGATAGAAGTAGTTGCAGGTGATAGCGGATCGATCGAGTATGATTCCCGGGAAGACACCTTAAACCCCCAAGGGCCCGACTAAGTCCACTATCGTCGAATCGGTGACTCTCAGCTTGTTAGGCCGATGGGAAGCAAGTCACTGCCACTGGCGACGTACATTTTGGCAGACCTATGCCCTACAGGATGTTGCTTGGTCCTAGGAGTAGACGAGTCCCTCCACTTGGGACGCTTGTATGAGTCATCCTCTGGGATGAGTTATGAAGTAAGGCCTAACTTGAATCTAGACCGTCTTCGTTATGGCCCTGATTTCAAGGAGGTAAAGAAAGAGCCCTTGTATTAAAAAGGGAAGGCAATGGGAATCGTCTATGCTACTTTTGTATCTACTCATTATATTTTGAGACTTTTCCTGCTGTTTTGGGAAAACGCACGTTTGTGGGACTAGATACATTGGTAATATTGACTCTAGATGAGTATGAAGTTTATTTTGAGTTTGAAATTATGTTAACCATGTGATATGCAGCAAGTCGTAAATGCCTTGCCTCAAATAATTTTTATTTGGCTTGACCTTTTTGCTGCGAGTTTACTATTCACTGTCCTTATTTTAGCATGCTTTGCTTTGTTTGTATTACAAACGAGAGGTAAGCTTCTGTGTGATGATCATCTCTGATGTCTCAGTTTACGTGAGATCCCAAGCATAAGTCTCTGAGTAAATATCACAAGTCCTAGGAAAATAATCACATGGTATAGGTTATGATATCTTAGCTATAGGCTTGAATTCTTAGAACGGTTGGTTGGAGATGATATATGTATGAATTTATGACACTGTGAGTTATAAGAATCGGAAGTGCAAGAGTTAGGGTAACTCATGTGAGGATTCTGTGCTTTTTAGGAAGTCTTGATAGGAGGACGACGACGTGCCCCTACCCCAAGATCTGAAGCACCACCAAAAGGGAACATTTCGAGTCTTGTCATACCAACGGTAGGAAATACGCCACCAATCATGCCACCTCGACCTAGAGAAAGAGAAATTTCAAACGTCCCACTAGATGGCGAATAGGCGATAGCCGAGGCTATCCTCCAGATGACAGAGTTAGTAAAGAACCAGATGGAACAAAGCTGATGTCATCCAAATACCGATGGAGGAACATCAGGATGCCCCTATGAGAAATTTCTTATTTATCGATACCTGAACTTTAAGAGGACTGAAGGAGCCATGAAAGCAGACCGTTGGATTATGGATTTGGAGCGCACCTTTGAAATTAATGGCTGCATGGAGACCCAAAAAGTACAGTATGCTGGTCACCTACTGCAAGGGGAAGCTGGACTATGGTGGGATACAATGAGGAAGCTGCTAAAACAAGAGCTTGAAGAGAATGTAACTCCTACCTGGGAGCAATTAAGACATAGTTTGATGATCGCTTCTTCCTTG
This sequence comes from Platycarya strobilacea, assembly GCA_036898215.1. Taxonomy (NCBI): domain Eukaryota; kingdom Viridiplantae; phylum Streptophyta; class Magnoliopsida; order Fagales; family Juglandaceae; genus Platycarya; species Platycarya strobilacea. The sequence continues at coordinate 6,248,928 of CM072558.1, forward strand.
AATCGGTCAAACAGTAGAAGGCTATGGAGTTCACCGCATTGGTATAAGGAAGCATGACGGTGGACCAGTACACTGCAAAATTCGTGGAATTAGCACGATTCACTCCTCATTTGGTGTCAACAAAGAAAATGAAGGCGAAAAAGTTCCAAGATGGCTTGCAACCCAGAATTCGCAACCAAGTGGCCTGTCTATGAATCAAAAACTTCCAAGAGCTGGTAAATGTGGCGGCTATTGCTAAAACGAAGCAGAAGAGTTTGATCAATCAAGCTTAGATGCATAAGAAGAGTAGTTTTCCCTACTCTTCAGGAAAGGACACAGGAAAGAAAAGGAATGTTTTTCACACAAATAAAGGAAAAGGCAAAGTAAGCGGACCAGGAGTGCCGACATCGTCACCACCATGCAGAACTTGTGGGCAAAACCACATAAAGGTGAATGTCGAGTGGCGACAGGAGCTTGATTTCGGTTTGGTCAAGTGGGCCACATATTCCATGATTGCCCTCAGATGGCTTACAGGGCCCGGAGGAAAGGCAAAAACCCCCACAAAGGCAAAAGTGTATGCCATCGCTCCCGAAGAGGAAGACATGGAGGATGAGGAAACTATCAACGCTGGAATCATTACTAGTAACAATCTAACCTTACCATTAATTTAAAGTATAAGATGATTCTTTCGTAAGGTAACAGTCGGGAAATTTTGATAGGTGAGGTTATTTTGATGCGTAATGTGGTATATGCTTTATTTGACTCCAGCGCGACAAAATCCTTCATTTCATATGATTGTGTGTGGAGGTGTAAACTAGACGTAGAACCGTTAGCTCAAAAGGTATTGGTGTCACTTTCGGACGGAAAAGTGATTGGATGTCAGCGAATAGTGAGAAACTGCCCGTTGGAGATCGCTGGTGTAAGGTTAAATGCCAGCTTGATAGTTTTTCATTTGTTAGGATTTGATGTAATATTAAGCATGGATTGGTTGTCTGAGCATTGGCCAAAATCGATTGTCGCAAGAAAGAGATAATTCGAGCTGCCGAAAGAAGAGAAGCTACGTTATGAAGGGGAGATAGTCAGTTCTAATTCCTCTATCGTGACGGCAAAAAAAATAACGAAAAGCTTAAAGGCAGGGGCCGAAGTGTTTCTAATAATGTCTTTGAATGCATTTGAAGATGCTAGAGGTGTTGAACAAATCCCGGTAGTAAAATATTTTCCTCAAGTATTCTCAGATGATCTGCCAGGATTACCCCCAGATCGTGAAACTGAGTTCGCCATTGAATTGGAACCTGCTACAGCTCCAGTTCATAAAGCACCCTACTGAATGGCGCCAATAGAGTTGAAAGAATTAAAGATGCAGATCGAGAAACTATTGAGAAGGGGTTTATACGGCCTAGTTCATCACCGTGGGGAGCCCCAGTCCAGTTCGTGAAAAAGAAGGACCGGACAATGCGAGTGTGCATCGACTATAGAGAACTCAATAAGGTCATCATCAAGAACAAATATTCGTTGCCACGGATAGACGACTTGTTGGACCAACTGCAAGGAGTAACAGTATTCTCTAAGATAGATCTCAGAACAAGGTACCATCAGCTTAAGATCAAGGAGCAGGATGTACCTAAGATTGCTTTTCAAACTTATTATGGACATTTCGAGTTCCTGGTTATGCCTTTCGGATTGACGAATGCCCAGCAGCATTCATGGGTTTGATGAATCGAATTTTTCGACAGTATGTGGACAGCTTCGTCGTGGTCTTCATCAACAATATTTAATATATTCCCAGAATGACGAAGAGCACAAAGAGCATCTGAAGATTGTGCTGAGTATTCTACAAGAGCACTAGCTATATGCCAAGCTTAGCAAGTGCAAGTTTTGGCTGAGAGGTCAAATTTTTGGGTCACGTAATTTCGAACAAAGGAGTGGCCGTGGATCCGGCTAAGATTGAGGCGGTGAAAAAATGGCAAAGACCAACGAGCGCTCATAAAATATGTAGTTTCCTTGGGTTAGCAGGATACTATAGGAGGTTCATAGAGGGATTTTCTAAGCTATCTGGTCCTCTGAGCCTTGACTAAGAAAAACGCTAAATATGTCTGGAGTGATTAGTGTGAGCAAAGTTTCCATGAACTCAAAAAGAGGTTAACTTCGGCACCTGTATTAACATTATCAAAACCCCATAAATCGTACGTGGTATATAGCGATGCCTCGAAGATGGGCTTAGGATGCGTTTTGATGCAGGAATGAAAAGTAGTTGCCCATGCATCTCGACAGCTTAAACACCATGAGCGGAATTACCCCACTCATAATCTAGAATTGGCAGCAGTAGTATTTTTGTTGAAAATTTGGAGATATTACTTGTATAGAGCAAGGGTTGTCGCTCGAGTAGGATGTCGAGCAAGCATCAAGTGAAATCTCGAGTTATCACTCCAAGCAGAATATCGAATGAGGGTCAAGCAATGGGTAAAAGTTTTTATTCACTCGATCCATAAGTCGAGCGAGGGTCGAGCGAGGTCATAGTTCATAGGGTTTTTTAACTTAAATCATGTCATTCTTTCACCTAAACCTTATTTTTACTTGTTAAAACATAAATTTAGGTTCTTCTAATTTTATTTAACAACTTTCCATAACTAAATCCATCCAAATATACTTAGATTCCATTTTGTCACTTAAACATGGTTTTTAAAGGTCCAATACTAGCATGCATAGCTCAACCACTCAAATAAGCCATTTCCATGCTAAAGTTAAACTAAAATGTGGACTTACTAGTTCTCCAAAACTTGTTAGAAATGATCAAACCAATCCTTGCAATTTTTCTACTCAAAATCACTCACTTGGCTCACTTAAGGGATGTGTGAAAATTTAGGAACTTAAGGAGGGTTTTTCCTTTGGATTTTTTCAAGTGGGGTGTGTGTTATGCTTCCAAAAGGAGTTAGAAGACTCTCCAACACCTATTTATAGGGGAGTGGTCAACCCATATGAAGGAAAGAAGAGATGAAGGGGAATGGGTGTAACTAGCTACCTATTGGTGCATGAGGTGTCCATCCTCAAAAATCTCATGATTAACTTGATCCTGCAAGATCTTAGACTTTACAGTTAAAATGATCATCCAATGGCTAACATTTGAGATATGTTCGCAGCCAATTTGCTCAATGGTTGATAAGGGAGTTGATGAGATAAGAGATGAGGTGGCATTTTACCTAACCATACATGAACCTATCCTTTCCAACCTTCTCCTAGTGTGCAACGCCCCTCCAGCCTTCTCTTAATCCATTTGGTTACTTGATAATCCTCCCAAGACTCCATTTGACATGTTCTATAAGGCCACTTCCTGGTTTAGTTAGGATACAACCAAATTTTGACTCACCTTGTTCCTTACTAGTAGATTTTGGGTTCCCTTATGTTTCCATCACAAAATAAGCTAACTATACTTTTAAATCAACTTTTCATCACTTGCAAAACTATTTTTACACATGTCAAGATACTTGAAAGCTTCAAAACCAATTACATATTTCATCACATGCCTTAATTTAATCTATTTCATCTAACTCGAGTTCCACTTGAGCTTAATCCAGAATATTTTACTTGTTTCCCAAATAAGTCATTGATCCCTTCCAAATATTCAAAACTTAAAACACAACAATTTTAGATCTGTCACTTATAATTCTATACGAATTAAAATTACCTCATTTGGACCTCATATGAGTAATTTATTCTCATTACACTAAAACTCAACAGACTAATCTGATAATGCCTATTCCCAGCAACAAGTGTTTGATCTTTGATTCTATCACTTCCTTTTACTTTTATACCCTAATTGTTTGAAAATTCAACTCTTTATAAGTTAAAAATTGAATTTCTCTAATTGATACCTTGTTCCAAGTCTCAAAGGTCCTTCCATAATATTTCCTAAAATGCATGATTCACCTTGTCTTAACTCATAATTCTCATTTAAGTCTCCAACTCTATTTTCCTAGAAAATATATCTCCAATAAATTCCTTTAAAAAGAAATTCAAGCAAAACTTCATTTTAGAAATTTTGAGTTATTACAATGCTCATCAATGTCCTTAGTATATTATCACAGATATTCTTCCCTATATACATTACATCCAAACTATATTGCAACATGTAGGACAACCAATACAGCAGGTCAAATAAAATACTACACTTTGTCCAACTAATTCTGTTGCACCTCGTTTTCTCTTGTTTTTTTTCCAACCTTTGCCAAGATTTTTCGTGCTAACATTTACAAATTATTCCACTATATTGTCCTTAGACATAAGACACTCCTTTGATGCAATTATGTCCTCTACTCTGTTATCAAACTTAATGTCTTCTTCTCTTCATGCATGATTTGCTACTAGATAACATCAATGGCCCATGAAACACATCTTTTAAGAAAATTTTAATCACTCACTAAAAATTTCTTTATTATAGGTCAAACATGCTAACTTCCTTTTAGTTTTTCAACCAAAAAGATTATCATATGTAGGAAAGTAAATTATTGGCCACGTTACCACAGCATGCAGCTAGAAAAATGTCGTCGTTGATGCAACTTAAATTTCTGGTGCTTGTTTCCCATAACTTTTTTAGCTCCTCAATCAATGGCTGTATGAATACGTCAATGTCATTCCCAGGTGATCTCGGGCCGAAATTGTGTCCATTGGTTGTTAGTCTCAAGCACACGTTATGTGATTCGTGTCCAAACTTTGGGTATTGATCATCAAAAGATTACCAAGCAAGTAAGTCAGCTAGGTGGCTCATATATATGCCATCCTTAACTTTTTTTCTCCTCGTATCACCTCATATCTTGAATTATTTTTTTTACACATATATAGTCTTTGCAACTATGATCTCAAGAAACATAACGCAATATCTTAACTGGCACGTTCTTCACACCTTTCTACCTCGACTCTTGCATACAGGACACATTTGTTTCTCATCATTTTCCTTTCAAAACAAAACATAATCCTTTTTCATGCATGTATGAGACTTTTACTCAAAGCCTAATCCCATTCTCAACTATTTCACTTCATAAAATGTTTTTGACAATGCAGATCCTTCGAGAAATACGTCATCAAATAAGTCAAATATCATATTTATTTCTTTCATCGACATCCCATACAATGACTTAATGTAAAGCAACCACACAATAAATACAATTTTGTTGTGTTTTGTGCGGCCAAGATAAAAATCGTGCTTTGCATCTTTCCACATTGCAGCGAAATTCTTTAAATCAATTCCTCGGCTACATGCGGCATCTTCGTCAACCTCATCCATAAACATTCCAGCTTCAATGTTACCCAACATCTCCTCCATCTCATCCCGCTCATTAGCGTCATCCCACTTGTAATTATCATCCATGTGCTGCATATAGTTTGGATGACCGAACAAAACATCTGTTGTCCATTCATAAGCCTCACCATGCACGACTCTCAACTTCAAAAATATGGTTCTTACTCCATCCAATTCAAAAATATATGACTCTCAACTTCATCCAACTCTATAACACAAAAAATGTTACACCATTTTTATGGGCACTTAATGTAACTATGACTACCAGCAAAGGCCCAAGCAAAATCAATGAGCGTTCTTACTCCATTTGCATATTGCACATAATCATTTCCAAGTCTATCACCAAGATGTATCAAACTTTTAACCATTTCTAAAAAGACTTAAGACTTATCTATTATTTATACAATGACTTAGTGATATTGCCAATTACAGCATGAACCCAAAATTTTATCAAATGACAACCTCAAGCAGAGATTCCTGTCTATCTTCCATACTTCCAGAGCACCTACGTTGCCACAGCCTCCAAAAAATAATAGGTGGAATTAAGCCAGTCAAAATCCCTACCTAGGATTGGCAGTTTGCACACTAAAACTAGGCGAAGATATGTTCTCTCCAACCTTGTTGACACACAAAAAGTACACCCATCTCTGTTGACACTTTCTTCCAAACTGCAGTAGCAAATTTCCTAATGCTTAAAGCATAATTAAGATCCTCAGTATGCCGATTGTCACAATAGTTACAACAGGACACAATCGAAATCCCAATCTTACAAATTTGGTCATCAACACTTAAATAATTACAATAAGCTTTCCACATACACATTGAGATTTACCTCGGCAGCCAACAATTCCACACCTACTTCGCCCACTCAATTTTTGGAAGCTAGACACAAATGACATCATAAGCCAAATTAGCAAAAAATTCACCATGTTTACTAGGGAGCCAAACCAAAACATCAACTGTAATAATCCAAATTTTCACTTGTTCTTTTTAATTTACATGCTTAGTCTAATTATAATTTCTTTAAAGTTATTTTTGGTGGACCTTTGGAAAATTTGAAAATATATTTATTTTGGACATTTTCTTATAGAAAATATTGATAAGTTAAGCTTAAAATGGTAAAAAGATGCAAATAGAGGAATTTAGTGTAAACCATGATAATTGGGAAATGTTTAGCAGATTTGACATCCTCTGGTAAATTGGACATAATTCTTTCATTTGAGTTTGAATAGGATAATTCAAGGTTTTATAGAGAGCTAAGAGAAATATTTACAATTTTTATGTTTTGAGTTTTAGAAGATATGGATACAATCAAGGACAAAATTGGGATTGAAGTTGGCAGAACCAAATTTGGGCGTAATAGGTATTGACTTTGAATTGACTATGACTTTGCTTAAGATTAAGTCATTTCGATACTTTCTCAATTATTCTAAGATCTTGAAAAATGTGTAGACATATGATACATTAGAAGACTTTATCTATAAAGTTTCATGTGAAATAAGAAGGATTATCTAGCATACACTTGATGTGTCCAGATTGATTGCTCTCGGGTTGATTCATCGAGTTCTAGAGATTCAAGCATAACGTTTTCATCTGAGCTCCAAATGAGGTGATTCAAACTCCTATAGTATCATAAGAGGATTATATAAAACTTTTATGTTTTGATTGTTTAGAGAAACAGATTGGATAAAGTACTTATTTAGGCGTGAAGTGAACAAGCCTGAAATGAACGAAAAACAGAACCCGAATTGAACATGTGCCACCGCCTTACTATTAGGGATGAAAAATCACACAGCCTTACTTAGAAAAATAGAAATGAAAGCTCTTCCAAACCCTTTAATCTCCAAACACTAATCAAGTGAGCTATTGAGTAGTTTTGAAAGAAATCTTGCAAGAGCTTAGGATAATCACTACTTCAAGTTTTGGAGAAATTTGTAAGTACACAATTTAATTTAATTTTGACATAGAATAATTAATTTGATTATTAGATCATGTTTGTTACTCATTTGATCTTAAACTTTATTTAAGTTTTTAATTGAAATTTATTAAGTTTTAGAATAGTTTTTGTTATGCAAAAATGCTAAGAAAAATTGCAAGAAGTTAGGAATATGTTCTATTTTGATATATGAAATAATATATATAAAAATACAAAGCTTTGGTTTGACAAAAAACTAAGAAACTCATCCTAGTGAATTTCAGCTTTAATAGGATTTATGGTGAATTTTTTATTCTAAGTTCTTTTCTACTTGATTTTAATCATTTGGATGATATTTTAATAATTATGATGAGTTTAGGGACTCTAGTTTACTTGGGAAAAATTCAAGAATTGGCATCCAAGAAATTTGTGAAGAATTTACTAGGAGAATAAAATTATTTAGGTTTAAAATTATTTTTGAAATTGGGAGAAAATTGAGTATTTAGAAATGAAGAGTTTGGCTTAGTTTGAAATAAAATAAAATAAGTTTTGAATCCTCATAGGGTTCGGCCAGCCTTGAATATTTAACATTTTATTATTTGATTTAATTATTTAAATATAAATTGTTATGTTTTGACGTTATGAGATGATGTGACGTAAATGTATATACACACGACATATATTATTATGATATATTTCTATATGTCATAAGGTTCATAAGGACATGAAATATGCATGTCAAAAGTCTAAGGTTATGATTATATTGCATTTTGTCACATATGTATCGTTATAAGTCATGACGTTTATTTTAAAGAAAATACGATAAGAAAACTTAAAAGTCACATCACGACAGGGACAGCGATACATAACGTCTATCATATGATCAGAATGTTTACATCACAATAGGGACAGTGATATGTAACACCCATATGACTTACAAGAATATGATAAGGCTCGTCATGATGTGGATGACAATACGTAATGCCAGGAGAACTAATGAGACTATGGATAAGGCTCAACCACGGATAATAATAGTATATAAGGCCCAACTACGGGTAACAATAATGGATAAGGCCCAACCATGGGTAATAGTAATGGATAAAGCCCAACTTTTTAACCACGGGTAACAATATTGAATAAAGCCCAATCACGAGTAATAATAATAGATATGACCCAACCACGGGTAATAATAGTAAAGAACCCAGTCAGGAACAACGATACATAACGCTCGCCAAGGTTCAGAAACAAAAATAAAATTTAAGAAAAGAATCATTGCATGTTATGAAAGGTCGTGTACCATGGAATCATTTAAGTTTTCATGTAAAGACATGAGTTTGTGTGGAAAGGGTACCAAAGTCATGCATAAGACATGCATAAGGCATTCATGAATCATGTGTTAAGTTAATTCATCATGATATATGTTATTATATGTTATTGATATAATTGATAATGCCTTTGTTAAATTATTTGTGTACTTACTAAGATTTCTTGGAAATCTCACTCTTTGATTTTATTTATTATTCTTTACGAGATGATAGATATTATTGTTAGAATAGATGATACATCATGAGACTCGGACGCCATGGGAGATTCTGAGGTACCTTGTGGGCCCTACAGAATACTCATTATCTAGTGAAGTGATAAAGTGATTGATGACAAGATTATAAAGGAAGCGAATAACAATCCCTTAAGGGTAACAGGGGGTAGTTTGAATATTTGTCCTAAAAATAACATATATCAGTAAGGAAAAATTTGGTATAGTATATAATTGATGCTTTATAAGAATATGAGTTTTTCTGTAACATACCATGTGACTTTTGTAAAGAATTAGATGCCTTTACTAAAATTGGAATTTGACCTCATTATGCTATACTATATTCTGTACACTACTAGTAAATTAGGTGTATGCACAAACTTTCCGATGCGAAATAAGAGATTTGTAATTTAAGGTCACAAGTCATAACGCTTTAATTTACATTAAAAATTAGACATAAATCGGGGCGTTACAAAATGATATCAGAGCAATACGACTCTAGGTAAACCAACAAATTTCCTAGGAAAGAGGATCACATGGTATTAGAATAGCCTTTGATTTTATAAATAAAGGTTTCAACCCTGGAAAAGACTAACTCAAGTAGGTTTCTCATATGAAATTATAAATGTTCTAGTTTGTAAGGTGTAAAGTTATAGAAGGTAGGAATAGCTTATAACTAGTTGGTTCATTACAAGAGGATAAATGGTAAAGATTCGTCGTGGTACCATTTCTTCAGGACGAGCGGAGCAAGTAGTAGAAAATTCCCCTATAATCAATCCTCCAAGAATTGAGGAGCATGTGATGCAAAATCCTCCTTTGGAAGGGGGACATGCAATAGCAAAAGTTATTCGTCAGATGACAGAAATTGTGAAGAATTAAATAGAACAAAGTCAATGTTACCATCATAGTCAGGTTAGAGGAGAAGGTTGTCCCTTTGAGAGATTTTTTATTTATCGATATCCACATTTCTTGGGAACTAAAGGAGCTTTGATAGCAGATAAATAGATAATAGATTTAGAGAGCACCTTTGAGATTTGTGGGTGTACTTAAATGCAGAATGTTCAGAATGTGGGACACCTGCTTCAGGGAGAAGCTGGTTTACAGTGGGATACAAAAAGAAGATTATTGAAACAAGAATTAGGAGATAATTTAGTACCCACTTGGGAAAGATTCAAGAAAGAATTCGATGATCGTTTCTTTCTCAAGTTGGTAAAAGGGCAGAAAGTTTTAGAATTTACTACATTAGTGCAAGGTAATTTGACAGTGAAACAATATGCAGCTCAATTTATAGAGCTAGCCATGTTTGCTCCTCATTTAATAGCTTTAGAAAAGATGCGGACACAAAAATTTCAAGAGGGATTGCAGTCGAGAATTTGCATACAAGTTGCATGTTTGCAGATTGAAAAGTTTCAAGAATTAGTAAACGTAGCATCTGTTGCTGAAGCGAAACAGAGGAGCTTGGCTATACAAGCTCAAATGCATAAGAAGAGAGGAATTTCATATCTTTCAGGAAAGGATATTGAGAAGAAGAGGAACCTTCTCCCTTCAAATAAAGGGAAAGAAAAGATGGTCAGTCAAGAAACACCTATTATGCTACAACCATGTAAAATATGTGGAAAGAGACATAGTAGTGAATGTCGATTAGCCATATGAGCCTGTTTTAAGTGTGGACAATGGGGTCATATGATTCGGGACTGTCCAAGGAATACTTCTGGAGAAACTACAACACCGAAAGGAAGAGCAAAGAATCCTGCAAAGGTCAAAGTGTACACAATTACACCAAGATATGTAGATGATGAAGTAGATAGATTGTAAATGTTGGCATTACTACTAATACAAGTCCAAATGATGAGAGTGATAATAAAAAACTAATTGTATGTAGGAGAAATATTAATTTTGATTAAGAATGCATGACAGTTGTGAATATGTACATATATGTCTTTGTTTCACTTTAATGTGATTCAGCATGTGTTAAGGTTATGCATATGGTGAATTATGTGAAAATGCAATGTAAATGTGATGTTGATAATAATCAAAGGTTCATATTACATCGATTGGAAAGAATTAGTGGTGATTTAGAGTTTATTAGGAGAAAGATCTTACTTATGCTTAGGCTAAAAGATGGTTTTTAAGTTACCAAAGATAACCATTGTTGGATTTTCTGGGAATAGTATTAAGATTCTTGGGGGAAAAGTCAAGATTTTAAAATTACTCTGAATCTTTAGAAATTCTTAAACGTGATGTGATGGGAGAAAGAGCAGTATTGGTGCCCAACGTGATGTGATGGGAGAAAGAGCAGTATTGTTGCCCATCTTGGTATTAGTGATTATATGATTTTTCTAAACATGCTCTGGTTTATATCTTAGTATTGAGATTTTATCTCCTAAATTTCGAGATGAAATTTATTTTAAGGGGGAGAGAATGTAATAACCCAAATTGTCACTTGTCATTTTTAATTTACATATCTAGTTTAATTATAATTTCTTTAAAGTTATTTTTGGTGGACCTTTGGAAATTTTGGAAATATATTTATTTTGGATTTTTTTTATAGGAAATATTGATAAGTTAAGCTTAAAATGAAAAAAGGATACGAATAGAGGAATTTAGTGTAAACCATGGTAATTGAGAAATGTTTGGCAAATTTGACATCTTCTGGTAAATTGGACATAACTCTTTTATTTGATTTTGACTTGAGATAATTCAAGGTGCAATGTAAATCTAAGAGGAATATCTATAACTTTTATATTTTAATTTTTAAGATATATGAACTCAATTAAGAACAAAATTGGGATTGAAGTTGGCAAAACCAACTTTGAATTGACTAATGACTTTGCTTAAGATTAAGTCTTTGGGATTTTTCTAAATTATTCTAAGATCTTGACAAGTGTGTAGACATATGGTAAATGAGAAGGTTTTATCTAGGAAGTTTCGTGTGAAACAAGAAAAATTATCTAGCAAACACTTGGTATACCCAGATTGGTTGCTCTTGGGCTGATTCGTCGAATTTTATAAATTCAGGCATAACTTTTTTTTCTGAGCTCCAAATGAGGTGATTCAAACTCCTATAGAATTCTAAAAAGATTATATAAAACTTTCATGTTTTGATTGTTTAGAGAAATAGACTACATCAAGTACTTATTTAGGCGTGAAACGAACAAACCTGAAATTAACGAAAAATAGAGCCCAAATTGAACATGTGCCACCGCCTTACTATTAGGGATGAAAATCACACGGCCTTACTTAGAAAAATAGAAATAAAAGCTCTTCCAAACCCTTTAATCTCCAAACACTAACCAAGTGAGCTATTGAGTGGTTTTGAAATAAATCTTGCAAAAGTTTAGGATAATCAATACTTCAAATTTTGGAGAAATTTGTAAGTACACAATTTAACTTAATTTTAGCATAGAATAATTAATTTGATGATTAGATCATGTTCATTACTCATTTGATCTTAAACTTTGTTTAAGTGTTTAAATAAATTCTATTAAGTTTTGGAATAGTTTTTGTTATGAAAAAATGCTAAAAAAAAATTGCAAGAAGTTGGGAACATATTCTATTTTAATATAAGAAAGAATTTATATAAAAAAAAAAACAAATCTTTGGTTTGACAAAAAAAATAAGAAACTCATCCTAGTAAATTTTGGCTTTAATAGGATTTATAGTGAATTTTTTATTCTAAATTCTTATCTACTTAATTAATCATTTGGATGGTGTTTTAATAATTATGATAAGTTTAGGAACTCTAGTTTACTTGTAAAAAATTCAAGAATTAGCGTCCAAGAATTTTGTGAAGAATTTACTAGGAGAATAAAATTATTTAGGTTTAAAATTATTTTTGAAATTGGGAGAAAATTGAGTATTTAGAAATGAAGAGTTTGGCTTAATTTGAAATAAAAGAAAATAAGTTTTGAATCCTAATAGGGTTCAGCCAGCCTTGAATATTTCATATTTTATTATTTGATTTAATTATTTAAGAATACATTGTTATGAAATGATGTGACGTAAATGCATATACACTTGACATATATTATTGTGATATATTTCTATATATCATAAGGTTCATAAGGACATGAAATATGCATGTCAAAAGTCTAAGATTATGATCATGTTGTATTTCGTCACATATGTGTCGTTATAAGTCATGACATTTATTTTAAAGAAAATACGATAAGAAAACTTAAAAGTCAAATCACGATAGGGGCGGCGATACATAACATCTGTCGTATGATAGAAATGTTTACGTCACAACAGGGATGGCGATACATGATGCTCATATGACTGACAAGAATTTGATAAGGCTCGTCATGATGAGGACGGCGATACGTAATACCCGAGCAACTGACGAGACTATGAATAAGGCCCAACAACGGGTAATAATAGTGGAAAACCTGACAAAGGGCAGCGATACGTAACGCTCGTCGAGGTTCAGAAACAAGAAAAATATTTAAGAAAAGAATTATTGCACGTTACGAAAGGTCATGTACCCATAATTATATAAGTTTTCATGTAAAGACATGAGTTTGTGAGGAAAGATTATCAGAGTCATGCATAAGGCATTCATGGATCATGTGTTAAGTTAATTCATCATGATATATTATATTTTATGTTATTGATATATTCTAATAATGCTCGTGTTAAGTTATTTGTGTATTTATTGAGATTTCTTACAAATCTCACTCTTTAATTTTATATATCATTATTTACAGAATGATAGACATTATTGCCAGAATAGATTATACATCATGAGACTCAAACATCATGGGAGATTCTATGGTACCCTGTGGGCCCTACAGAATAATTCATAGTTATTGAAGTGAAAAAGAATCCCTTAAGGGTAACAAGGGGTAGTTTGAATATTTGTCATGAAAATAATACATATCAGTAAGGAAAAATTTGATATATGTATTTAATACTTTATAAGAATATGAGTTTTTCTGTAGCATATTATGTGATATTTGCAAAGAATTAGATGTATTTGCTAAAATTGGAATTTGACCTCATTCTGTTGTACTATATTCTGCACAATACTAGTAAGTTAGGTACATGCACATACTTTTCGAATTGAAATAAAAGATTTGTAATTTAAGGTCACAAGTCATAACGCTTTAATTTACGTTAAATTCTAGACGTAAATTGAGGCATTACATCATCTGAGATTTTCACACCATGAATAGTAGACATAATATCACTGGCCAATTTGGCCCTAACTAACTCTTGAAGTCACTACATCCCAATTATTTCAAACCACCAAGTCTTTAATATGAATATTAGGTTCAGAAACATTCTCAACCCTTGTATGCAAAGGAGCCTCATCCAGGAATTTATCATACCAGAAAGAGATATTTTCCTCCTGAATTTTCCAACGAGAATTTTGAATCAATGTCGGGATTCCTTTCATTATATTATTCCAAAACTAAGAAGCATGCCGCCTCTCCAGATTCAAACTAATATGATTATGTTTCACATATTTGGCACGAAAGAACTTTGCCCAAAGGGAGTCCTAAGTCAAAAGTTGCCATCCAAATTTTAGGAAACAAAGCTTGTTTGACATATTCCAACTCTCTGCTTATTTCTCTATTATTTTACCTATTTGATCCTTTGTACTCAATCTAATACTATTAGTTATATATTAATATTTTCTACTTTCATATAGTTTCTCTCTCCTAATATCATGTCCTATTTATTAAATAATAGTCTTAAATGATAATATCAAATAATCACAAGATACATACACAACATATGAATAATCACAATATAAATACAAATAATCACAACATATGCTTCACAAATAATCACAACAATATGCTTCTCAAATTCTAGAACACAATATTTGTATTTTAATTTATCATACTACACAATTCATGTCACACTGATTTTCTTTCTAATTCATCAATATAAACAATGAAATCACAATATATAATATCTAATTCACAATATATTACATTCAAATCCACGACTCAACTCACAATATCGTCCTCATCCAAATAATCACAAAATCCACAATCAACTCACATTATACACATCAAAACATTCATCATTATCCACAATAAAATCACACAGTTGTATAAACATAGTAATAAAATGTAGAAATATTCCTAGCACTCACAATATCCTCTTATATACCTAGCTCGATTATATAACATATCGTTCGAACATCAAAAAGAGATCGAGTGGGAAATTTCCCGCACTTTTTTTCACAGGTTCGAACATATCTATCTCACATTTGAACGTCTAATACTTACCAATTTTTTATATATCTATAATATATGTAGTTTAAAAATAAATAGTATAATGCCCATTCTAATATTACCAATATAATCTATTATATTAATATAATATATTAATATAATATATTTAAGATATTATATATACATAATATATTTGATAATAATTATACTATAATATATATAGTAATATTATATAGTATAGACTATAATATTAATATAGTATAATAATTAGTATAGACTATATTGCATTATATATACTATAGTATAATACTATATAGAATACTATATGTTGAATCTAAGATTTCAAGTCTCGTATCTACGTATAGATTTTGATGATAACAAATAAATTCAAAACTCAAGCTCAAGTTGTCTACGCATGAAAAGATCTAAGCACATCAAGAAATCAAGCATGAGCAAAAAGAATATCAAGTTTACAAATGAAGCCCATAGAGTAATTTTGTACATCTCTTAAAATTTGAAATTGAATTAAGGCTCAAAATTAATATTTTCTCATAAAGTATTAAATTGCATTTTTTACATTTGCATAACTTTATTAAAATATTTAATTTCAATTTTTTTTTTACATATGCATAAAGATTTGAATTTGTAAGATGATTGATTGTCATTTTTAACATGTGCATGTCTTATTTGAAAATCTTGAATGGTGGTTGTATATTTTTTTGACAAATGTAAAAGATAGATGATTTTATTTGAAAATCTTGAAGGGTAGTTGTATATTTTTTTGACAAATGTAAAAGATAGATATTTTGTTAGGGTAGTTGTGTATTTTGTTTTGACAAATGCAAAAGATAGATTATTTTTTTGAAAATCTTGAAAGGTGGTTGTGTGTTTTTCTGACATATGCAAATAGAAAATGATTTGGTTTTAAAAATAAATCATGCTCATTTTGTCATGTATGAAAAGTAAAAGATTAGGTTTGATTTCTTTGAAAAATGAATGGAGTTGTCTTTGATAAATATAAAAATGAGATGTTTTTATTTGAATATTTTGAAAAGTGAATAGTGCTCTTATTTGACATGTGAACCTTTTTAAATTTGAATATAAAGACTCATTTGCCTATAAATAACTCACTTGAGTTTTGTAAAAATTACAACAAGAGCTTACACATCAATTGCTAAGTTTTGCATCATTCTTTCAAAGCCCTTATTCTCTCTTATCTAAGTTTTGTGCCTTAATCCTTGTTCATTTTGAAAGATATATAGTTTGCGCCATATTGTTCTTATTTCACTCATTGAGGAGTGTACTTTGATAATCTACATACTATCAGCTCTTGTATTTGTAAGAGGGTGAATATAACCCTTGTGTGTGTAGAAGATGTTCTATATAAGGAATAGTTGAATCACCAAGTGTAAGGTGATTACAAGTGTAGCGGGTGTTCTACATGGATTCTTTATAGCGGTGTTGCTCAAATGTGTAATAGGTTTTTATCTCCAACTAAAGGAGATTGAATAGTGAATTTGGGATCCTCAAGGGGTAGCTTGAGGCGAGGACATAGACAATGGGGCTGAACCTCTTTAGAATACTGAGTTTGCTTCTTCTTGCCCTTACTCTTTATATTTCGTACTGATTCGTATTTTGTTTATACTTTATATTGTGTATTTGATTTATAATTGTTAATTTTTTAATATAATCAAATTCACTATCTTCTTATGTTAGTCATCTCGGCAACACTATAGTATATAGAATACTATAGTATATAGTATATATATAGTATATACTATATTTAATATAAAATGTAGTATTATGATATAGAATAATATAGAATATTATTTACTATTATACTATATAGTATATAAATATTGTATATATTACATTGTACATATATAACTAACTATATTATATAATATTATAACTATAGTATATATTACTTATAGTATTATTATAGTATATATTATATAATAGTAATATAGTATAACTAATAGTGTCACTATAATTAGATCACACTAAGTAATACTTTCACTATAACTAGATCACTATAACTAATAGCATCACTATAACAATAGTTACTAATAATAACTATATAGTAATACTAATAGTCACTATATAGTAATAGTAATAGTTATTTACTATTAGTATAGACTTGTAACTCTCTCTCTCTCTCTCTCTCTCTCTCTCTCTCTCTCAAGCTTGAGGTTTTCCTTTGTTTTCTTGACAAAGTTCTAGTCTCTAGGGTTCCAAGTCAAGAGTGCTCGTTGCAATGGAAGAGGAACTATCTCAAAGATGGAGTGCCTTAAAGCTGATAGAGGTCGAGCAGCAAGAGTCGTTCTTTTTTGACGACGCTTTGTTTACAACAAACATCAGGGGCTGCGATTGCCTTTTAGCTTTGAGTCTGAGTCTAAAGAAACAACCAACTGTGACAAGATTGAGAATTAAGTCTAAGTATAGGCACTAGCAAATTCTACATCAGAATTACTAAGGATTAAATCTCTTTTACAAGAGCTGGGGATTTTTTCTACTAAGTGTCTATGCCTCTAGTGTGACAATCTTGGGGCCACATTTTTGGCTACCAATTTGTTTTTCCATACACGTACCAAGCATGTTGAGATCAACCATTACTTTGTCTGTGAACAAGTTCAAAAACAAGCACTTGATGTTTAATTCCTACCAAGCGAGTTCCAAATTGCGGATGCGCTTACAAAACTTTTGCCTACTGTGCGATTTCAGGAACTTCGTACCAAACTGTGCGTCAGATCCCTCCTGCTCAGCTTGAGGAGGGATAATAAGGAAACTACGTTTTCGACTACCAAGGCAAGTCCTAGTAAGGAAACTTTGGATTCGGCTAACAAGACAACTTTGCATTATACCAACACTAGTGATTGATCTCCCATGATTGTTGCCTTTATACTCTGTTATTGTGTATTGCTTTCTTTGTATATGTCTTAAGCTACAGTTGTATAGTCAACACTTGTAATTCTATATATGCATGAATACAATTCCTCCACTTGACAATTGAGGGAGTTTCAAACACTTGCAGTATTGTTATTTCTTCTTGAGGCTCTTATCCTTTGGACACATTCGTATCTTTGGACTTTGATACGCCTGGATTGTCTTTGATCACAGTTTCCTTAATAATATTTGATCATATGAAAGAGAGTTTGATATGCAATCAAAAAGTCATTAAGGCCATTGTACATGCATGTGTGTATGTGTCTCGCGTGCGTGTGTTTTGTGTGTTTTGGGGGATTGGTGGCTAACAATGCGACTTTTGGGCTGCAGGTAAGAAGCATAGGGATTAAGTTATCATATATGTTACGTTTCAATGATTTGGGAAGAGATTTAGCTACCGAAGACAAAATAGCATTGAAACGTAACATATATGATAACTTAATCCCTTCCCAAATCATTGAAACGTAACATATATGATAACTCCCCTGCATGGATGAACAACTTTCTACGTACACACCATGCCCGATGAAACACCTTTTACCCATAGAAGATCAGGCAAGTGAAAAAAAAAAATAGGTTTAGAGTGTCTAGGCTATTCTTTTCCAGACAATAAAAGTTTTTTTATGGTTTTTATCATATCAAAAAACAAAGAGATGTTAAAATCCCAATGAAATAATTATAAAAACAAAAACAAAAAAAAAATACAAAATATGATAAAAACCATCAGACTATGAATGTATAACTGGTGATATGTTTGAGAAGAGTCTTGTACTGTTCATGTTTCATAAAGCCCAAGATAACAGGTTCACCTTTTTTTCTTTATTCTTTTTAAGCAAGCCTATTTCATTACACTAGAAACATGATACATGAAGGGGGGTGTGGTTCCCCTACAATCACCTCAAAATAGCAAATAATAGTGCAAAGGAAGTGAAAAAAATGAAAATAAAATAGGTTTATTTGAGATCAATTTCTTAGTCTCTACCCATGCCTCAAAGGACGTCATCTTATAGTAAGATGGATAAAAAGTATACATTAAAAAACAAACAATAGAATCACTGCAGAAGGCAGTAGATCATCTGCCGGAAGCGATGTGGGTGGCGAGTTTGCCTTTCTTTCTCATCCTTTGACATTACTGACTTTTCTATTTCCTTTTTAAGCCTTTTAAGTGAGTACGGTCAAAGTGTCAGCATGGCAAAACAAAATGCCTGTGTCAGCAAATAATTGAATTAAGTAATTTGACTTCCATGTGAAAGGAAAGAGTACATTATCGAATTATCAACCTCTTCCTAAATCATCTTTTTTTTATGGTGCCTAATAGAGTTGGATCTTTAGCTATCAAACAATGTGATTTCGTTATGGTGCCTAATACATTATTGGGGCATATGGCTTGCACTCTCTCAATATCTAACAAGCCCTCTAGCATCTATATTTTTAAGAAGAAAAATGATATTTATGGTTGTAGATTGCACAAGTACCATGCAATCCTTTTATAAAAAAAAAAAATGAGTATAGATGGAATCCACATATAAGGAAAACTAATTGTTTAATAGTAAACTATACTCTTTTTCAAAATAATTGCATGTTACTTGCATACTTCACAATTATATCTAACATTTATCAAATTTTTCCAATATGTTTTATTTTAAATATATAAGATTTTTCAAAATATTAAGTATTCTATACTTTATTTCAACATGTAACAAAAAATAATATTTTAATTAGCATAAACTTTCTTGATCAAATGGTAGTATACAAATTCATGGAACTAAATGGTATCCAATAAAAAAAATATCATCAAAAACGCAAACAAGTCCATGAAAAAAGTTTAAAGCGCAATGAACTAAATCTCCATGTGAGTATCTCACACACACAGAGGTGTATATATATATATATGGGGATTTTGAACTCCATATCTCCATTTTGGAGACTAAAAATTATGCCAATTAGGTATCAGGCTTTTGGTAGTATGACATATAAAATACACGAGCATAATGTTAGATTTACGAAAAGGTCTTACAAAAGTAAGAATACAAATTGATATTACTTAATGAGATACGTCATATATCTGTTGTGCGACAAAAGATTGTTTTATAATCTAGTGTAATATATCCAATCACATCAAGATGTAAACCTTTTATTTTCTTAGATTCCTTTGTAGATCAAACGTTTTTTTATAACAAACTCACACCTACACCTGCAAGAACTTGAATCACATGGTCATATTTGTAATTATCGGACAAAGGAGAAAAATAGCCTTTCATCGACCTGGAAACGTGGGACAATCCACATTCTCTTCAAATGGAGGTTGGGATTAGAATTCAGATTCCCATAATCATATCTAATTCCTTCTTATAAATCTAGCCAAACGGAATAAAATCCTTCCCAGAAATCATAAATGTACTACAAGCTATTATTGGAACAATGAACTGATGAAGACCTTACCGATTGAGGAGACATTTCTCGAACTTCTATTTCTATGGACATGGAATGTAATATTCAAGCTGGGCCTTGGTCCAGCCCAAACCAGAATATACTAGCTCACACAGAAAGACTGTTAACATCATTTTTTATGATTGCATTTGTGCACATGGAGCAAAATCCTGCAAGGTACATACATACATATATATATATATATATATATATGAGTAGTGTTAGAAACAGTGCTTTATGAGAGTGAGTGCTCTGAGTGTGGATTCACTTTATAATTTTTTTATATATATGTGTGTGTGTGTGTTTCTATACATATTCGAGCAATGTTACTATTTATGTTACAAGAAAAATAAGTAATTATTACTAAATATTTATGACAAAAACATATTCATTTTAACTGAAAATTATAATCATTTTGCTAGAAAAAACCGATCCGTAAATAAGTATTTTTCTTCTAAAATTAGTGTATATTTTATTATTCTTAATCACAATTAGTTGATATAGTACATTTTAATTGGTTTTCTATGTCAACTACTTAAATAAATACTACTTCGCATGCGCCACATAACGGTGCAATTATGATGATAAGATCTAGAATAAAGGTGCGGGTGTATGTGTGTGTGTGTGTATATATATATATATATATATATATATTGGACACTAGGTAGGTATTAATCATCCGTCCTACACAATCGAAAGGATTTGCACCACAAGAATAATAACTAAAAAGTTGTGAACTCGTTTTGACAATAATTTCCTTTGAAATAATTACAATTGGACCAAGCTCCTGGCATTTTCTAGCGAACTTGTAAAATGCTGTACTAAAAGGAAACTGGATTTTCCCCTCGTGCCTGCTTTCTTGTTCTTGGACCATAATTATTAATTAGGTCTTCAGTCTAAGCTTTCATTGACCTTGAACCGAATAATGTTTGAAAGGAAAGGAAACCTCTTACAAATTTTATGGTGTGAAACTTCTGCCAAGCAGAAGGTACTTCACATTTGCTGAACTTCTGCAAACTAGCTTAAGGCTACACTGTTCAGAGTAATCCTCCATTGAATCCAAAATAAACTAAACCTAACAAAGATATATCCACTTGATGCAATATATCTTTTAATCTTTCTGCTGCAACATATTTGAGGGTAGTGAAATACTGTTCTTTATCATAGAATTTGTTGTCCTAGTCATAACAGCTGAAATGGTACAATTTTTTAAGCCACTTAAAACGTGTCACCAACAGTATTTGTGACTAAAGATTACATAATTTATGACGAAGAGTAACATTAATATTCGAGCAAGTTCACTAGCAAAGGCTCCCGTTTGAATCGAGAAATTATCTCGATTCATCTCATCACATTTTATCATATGATTTTTTTCAAATTATTACAAAAAATATAATAAATAATTCAATTTTTTTAGAATCTTAATTCAACTTTTTCAAATTTAAAATAATAATAACATTAAAAATAATATTTTTTTTTCAACTTTCAACTATCATCTAAAACTATCTCATCTCATCTCACTATATATCCAAACAAGACATTAGTCTACACCAGAGGCGGACCCAGCTTAGGGATTGGGGGGCTACCGCCCCCCCAAAGTTTTTAAAAAAATAATTTACAATATAAATATATATAATTATATATATATATATATGATTAAAATTCTCTTTTAAATTAAAAATAAATAAAAATTGCCCCCCCAAATATTTTTTACTAAAATTATTCATCTAAATCTTAATATATATCCATTTATATTTTAACTATTAATTTCACTTAAACTCAAATTTCAACTCACATAATTTCACAGTCACTCAATTAATAGTCTAATTCTAATGAAAAAATTGATTATAAATTTATATGATTGTAAAATTGATTGATTATACTCACTTATTTAGTTTTAGTCTAACTTGTATGATTATGAGATATAGTTTGTTAAAAATTTAACAGCGTTACATCATTATTTATTAGAAAGTTCTCAAATTTATTCTTAATCTATAAATTTTTTTTAAATCATAGAAAAATATGAGCAAATATTTAAAAATAATTGATTTTTTTTTAAAAGACGTGAACAATTTGAAGATTAATATACATTTAGAGAGTTCGATAATAACAAAATATGACACTTTTATCATTGATGATCATCGTTATAAAATTTATATTTATTACATATTTTATCGATCGCCCCCCCCAAATATAAAGTTCTAGTTCCGCCCCTGGTCTACACCTTCAACTTCTTTCAAACTCTAATCATTAAAGCTTAAGCTGTTCTAAGATCATGCTAAATACACATTGAACTTATATGTATAACTTCTTCCATGTGCATAAGATAAGGACCCCAAACCTAAATCTTTCCTCACTATACAGAACATTCATATGAGTATGGTATCTTCTGCCACTGATGACAATCAATACCTTGACTAAATCTGAACGCCAAGATAGATTGCAGTAATTTGTCGTGGTCTGCATGGAAGACTGTCATTGTCGTTCATTATGTGGGAAAATTGCTGTTAGATTAAGAGAATTATGCAAGTTATATACAAAGAGTTAAAGCCAAAATTCAGTAAAGTATGTACATCCCAATCCAAAGAACACAGTACAGAATCAATCAGCATCAGCAGGTAGCTAGGAAGCATCAAGAGATGAGAACAGGCACAATGAGACTATCTAAAAGGATGGTACATTATTGGAGTAATCCAACGAAGCACAATATCTGTGCAGTGAATGGTGGGCAATAATAGCATGGGTTATTTTGTAATTTAATATCTGGAAAACTGGCTCCCATCATTGTGATAATACAAGGGGAAAAAGCAAGCAATGGGCCATTGTGTCACTACCACTGAAAATGAATGTGCATTTGGCCCCTTATCCTTGCATTCCTTGACAATAGTGTGCTTCCCTCAATGAATGTTCTCAACTTGTTATTGGTATTGGGCGTCCAAAAATAGCATCTCGATAATTTTGGAAGTGCACTGACGCTTAATTAGTAAAGACTTTCCCATAAGTGCACTCTGAATAATTTAAGAGAAAAATTCTCCCGTTTAATAGCCCTTAAAGATAGTTTATGCCCATGAGAAGATTTAAACCTTAGACATATTGAAGGGAGCAAACCCTTAAGTCCAAGACCTTTACCACTTGAATGTTCTCATTTTATTATTATTATTTAAGTTTGTAAATTCATGATCCTTTCAAATTTTCCTTCAATTTATTATCCAACTTGTGATGATCACTCCTCAAATTATCATTTTTGACATTCACCCCCTAAAATTTCAAACAAACAATGCAACTTATTTGATAGTTTTGGATAGCAATTGTCTAATTATAATAATTTAACGGTGTTATGGGTATTTTTTCTTTTTCTTTCCTGCTAGATTTTTTGTTTTTTTGGATGCCCGAAAAACAAATCTTTGAAGACAAATGTTGGAAATACATCACACTTGATTATAGGTTCTAAAATTTAGTTCGTAGATAAAATGGAAATAGCCTAAATAAGCTAATTAGCTACTCATCATCTCTACACATCATACTTATTTTAATTTTTTTAATTTTTTTGTTCCTAAATTACTTGAATTTGTTTACTCATTATTCATACACCACACATTTTTTTAAAAATAAAAATTATGTGTAATGTGTAGTACTGTGTGAAAATGATGAGTAAAATTTTTCAAATAATAATACCTAATTCATCGGGTAATTGCGAATGCTCTTTGAAATAAGGCTGAGCCATATATATTAGGTTGATGTCAGGCTTATTTTATATATATATATATATGAGAATTCTTGGGGATCGGTCCCCAAAGAACAGTTGGTGCCTCCACTAGCCACCGGAGACGTCACCGTCTATACCATTGGAACCGCCTCCCTCCGGAGACCTTACCCTTGTGACAGCGACCCCACGCGACCTCTCTCCTTCCCCACGCAGCCTTCAACTCAAAATCAGGTCCATTTCGAGTTTAAGACTACGTGAGAAATATGGGAGGCTGCATGGGGTCGTCGTTGCAGGAATAAAGTCGTCGGAGGGAGGCGATTCTGATGATATGAGCAGTGATGCCTCCGATGACCAGTGGAGGCGCCGGCTATTCTTTGAGTGGGGATTGATTTTCATCTTGGAGCCATTTGCCGCTGAGAGTTTCTTAGAGGATTTTTCGAAGTACTTAATCGGGACTAAGCCTTCACGGATGCAATTAAGATCCGAGCTCGAATCAATTAAGGTTGCTGTTATGAAACAGAAAGGTTTGTCTTTCATACATATTGCATCTGTTCAAGTTGCCATCAAGCCTCTGATAAGGCGTGGCATTAATGCATCAGTTCTTCTTTGTCTGCGCGATGGCAGATTTAAGAATTTTGAGGATAGTAAGCTTGGGATAGTTCAAACTTCTCTGGCTGAAGTACCTGTACATTTTGATTGCTATCCTGATTTAACTGTTGATTTACATAATAGAAATGTTTTGGATGTGTTAACCCTTAACATTTTGATCAAGCATGTCCTTCCGATAATGAGGAAACAAAAGTCTCAGACCATAATGAATCCTCTGAACCTCTCAAGGCTATTTGTTTACTTAAATAACCTATACCTACCAAATGGTATTCTAAGGTTAAAATTGTTGTTTGCCATGAATTCTCTTTTTCTGTTATTGCCTTAATTGATTCAGACTCGGATCTTAATTGCATCCGTGCCTCAGTTAATATGTCAAGTTTCTTCGGAAACAGTGCTTCGAGCACATTTCAATGGCTGTTTTAAATAGTGCACAAGAGATTAGTGAAGTAGTTTACTATTCACTATCTTCCAAAATGGCCAATCAGGTCATAATAGGACTCATGGAACTAACCTTCCTCTCTGTCCTAATATATTACGAAATCATTATATGTTTTCGTATTTTAGAATATCTGGTAGAATTATTTCTTGTTTGGTTTGTCTAACAAGTTTTTCTTGCAGGTATAACAATTAAGAATGGCCTTAGTGTCCTTCTTAGAAGCATGGTATCAACTTATAGAGTTGAATATCATAACAAGAGCAGAGTTTCAACTTTGTTGAGAACTTTTACGTGTCTACTTAAACGTGGTTTATACCACTAATTTGTAGCACATAACCCACAGATTAGCAGAGCTTAGTCTTTGCTCTCTGAAGTAGAGGTAGTTTTTTGGTTTCTTATCAAAACGACTTAATGTTTCTTGAAAATTGATTTTCTCTTGAGAAGTCGACGGCTCTCTACGAGTCATAGTCTTCTTGAGCTGATTGAGATATTTCTCTTTTAGCTCAATATTCTCAACTTGAGAAATCAAGGTTAAAAGGAGATTTTCTTGTTCTTCCTCAGTTAAAACATTAATTATCTTAACTCTGGAGTTGCAATAAGAACTACTGCAATTACAGCCAAGCTTAATCATTGCCAGATTAAATGATTCAGCTTCTGAGTGATATTCTAAATTACTAGAACTAAGCTC
Organism: Platycarya strobilacea; assembly: GCA_036898215.1. Taxonomy (NCBI): domain Eukaryota; kingdom Viridiplantae; phylum Streptophyta; class Magnoliopsida; order Fagales; family Juglandaceae; genus Platycarya; species Platycarya strobilacea. The sequence goes on from CM072558.1 coordinate 6,274,652, forward strand.
ATCTTGGTCAGAAGATGAAATATTGTTTTCTAGGAGATGAAACAGTTCTTACTGGTCATCTTCACCAATATTCAGGGCATTCAGCTTGGTTTTTATCTTACTGCGCTTTTTTGGATTAGTAAAAAGAAATATATAGTAAAAGAAGTTGAGTAAAGCCCCAAGTACTTTTCATCTTACGTCAAGTTCATTAGTAGCTGAGACTAGAAGTCATTTGATTAGCTAAGATTTGTTAAAGTGTTTACTCGAATTCGAGGACTTAAAATTGAGAAAGAGAGAGAAATCATGAAAAAAATAAGTTATAATACATATATATATATATGTTTATTATTGTATATATGAGTTTGTCAAAGACCATTAAATATTCAATTTAATTAACCACAAAGAAACATTAGATCTGATCTAATCAAATTTCTTTCTGTAGTCATTTTGGAATGTTGAGATGAAGCATGCATTGAAAATAAGAAATCATAGTAGAAAATAGACATGACATGCGCATATCACAAATAGGTTGAAGTACCAAAACTCCTCCTCCTTTATCCCGGGGGGATGAGGATGAGACCAAGTTTACTCCCGCGGCCATTATAAGGCCCTCAATCCATCTCAAAATCCAAATTTCAAAATACCATTCAAATTTTTAACTTTTTCAGCTAATTATATGTAATACTCACTTCCAATAGACTAAGGAGTGTTACATAATTTTTTTTTTAACTTTTAATCTGATAAGAGAATCTCATTTTAATAACAAAATAGAATAGCATTTATTTCATAGAACTAAAATTATAAAAAAAAAATGTCTTTCCAAAACATTAACTAAAATAAACTGAATTAAATGTGTCATAAAGGCACTTATTTTTAGAAATTTTTAAAATTTAAATAACTGTTCCATCTAATCCTGACCTGCCTACTCGTACTAATCATCTTCCTTACCTGGATGGTTTAAAAATAAAAGATAAATTAAAATAAGTTGATGAATTAGTAATAAGTCCATCACAACATGTAAATAATACACAAGGCATTTCATAGAATTTTGATGCTGAGAATTTAAAATTATGAATGTATATGCTGATATTCATGTTATACATAATTGTCTTATCTGAATTAACTGACTAATCTGATTTAACTGATTGATTTAACTGATCTGATTGGCCAACACACTTAATCCTATGTGCAAGATTGTGTACCAACCCAATGTCCCGCTGTAGCAAAGAGAGCTACTAATAGTACTCTAACATACTATAATGAACTGCGCTTGAGTCTGTGGATTGCACATCCATCCTAATCTAAACTGCATTGGTATTATGCATCTAAATGGTCATCTGATTAATTGATCTCATTTTATCTTGCACTTGAACTTAAAATAGCATTTGTGTCTTATGCGATATGAAATGCATGATATACATACTGATATAAATAATTATAACTCTCTAAATCTGAATATGATACTGAATGACATGATCATGTCTTGTGCTGAGTGACATGCTTGCATATGACATGAGAGGTACATAAGAATTAGCTATCAAATAACTGGTTCTAATAATTATAAGCTAAACTGTAATGATCTTAATCTGTGATCAAACTCACTTATCTCGTTGCGCTGCTTCATAAAACTCACTTCGTAGCTTAATGTCACCAAGCAGAACAGAGACACCATGGAAGCGAGGCACGATGGAGTTGGGTTGAGGGTGGTGGCAAGTGCGACAGCAAAGAGTGAGAACTTGCAACGAGGCTATGACAAGGCGGTTAAGACGATGGTAGATCATGGAGTGGTTGACAGCAACTCATTCGTGGTGCATGTTTGGTTGGGCTTGGCGTCAGACAGAGGACCTATGGTCTGAAATGCACATTGCATTCTTTGTTTTGGTGTGGTGAAAACAGAGCACCACTTCACATTCAAAATGGTGGCTAGTCCTGGAGACATAGACTTCCATCTCAGGGCATTGGTGGAAAATTCCCTTGGCAGTTGTTGGTCCCTTATGGTGACGCAGCATTTCAATCGTTAGAATGATTGCTCTATTTTGGAGATGTAAAACAAAGGATTTAACTGAGGGTTTATGGTGTCTATGCATGGCATTAACTGCTAGCCATGGTCTTGGCATGATGTACGTGTATACATATATATAAATATACTGAGTTTAGTCGATTACGGATTAGGGAATCTTTGATGTAGGAAATTTTAGTGGGGAAGAAAGTCATTCAATGTATGAGAGGTTCATCGGCACAAGAGTGGACTCATGTCCATGGCGGCAACAACCGAACCTTGGGCAGGTTTCTTTAAGCGTAAGAGGTGAATGAACATCAATATATAGACTAGCAGAAAACCCTAGTCATAAGAAAATAGAGACGTGCATGTGAAAGCTACATGAGTATCTAAAGAAATTGTAAGTGTGGTTACGAAGATTTTCCAACTTTTAGTTCAAACCAAACTGAGATCAGGCGGTTAAGAAAGATGCATCAAAATGAGGATTTCTGCACTTTGATTATTTATAAATAATTTTGAATATTGCAATGGATAAAGACATGAAAGGTCATGGAAGCTCTTAAATTATTTAAATTAATTATGAGAGATTATTATTAATAAAATAAAAAATATTAAAAGAATATCTATAATAAATAAACAAAAATCATATTAAAAATATGAACTTATGAATGCCATAATATCTGATAAAGTTGATAATACTAATAATACTGATAAGAAAATTATATAATAATATGAAAAATCCGAACGATCAAATTATTCATAAATCTCAAAAAAATAATTGGGTCGGCTTGTTACATCATTACTTTGTCATTATAATTTCTCAAACTTCCAAACAAAATACAAAAGATAATTCAACTTTTTTAAATTCTAAAATAAAAATTATATTAAAACTATATATAATAATAATATTTTAATTTTATAAAATTTTTATTCAATTTTTTCTCTCAAATTCCAAATTCTCATAAAACATCTTAACTCCAATAATTTTTTTACTATTTCACTACTATTAATAGATTTCTTATCTTAACATTCGAGACCTAAATTAGACTATGGGCTCCACAATTTGGATAGGTAACCGGAATTGTGTGGTCCACAATCAATTCTCCTACACTCATACTATAGTTTTAAATTTCGTTCTGTTTTAGTCAAAATTTTCTATGTTGGCCATTTCAATCAAAATTTTTCGTTATAATATAGTATCCAGCACACTATAACCTCTTGTTCCATTTCACTCTGAATTTCGGATCGTTTTGGTCCGTTTCAGCCATTCTGGTTAATTTTTTTGATCATTCTTGTCAGAATTAGCATTTTGGATTGTTTTTGTAATTTTTTGATACTTTAATGACAATTTTTTTTTAAAATTTGAAACCCAATTAGTATTAAGTTAATTTTAGAATATAAAATATAATTATATAGTTTTAGTTTTTTTGTAACTCTAAATATATCCCCTCATTCTCTTTTTATTTTTCAAATATCATTATTTTTAATAATTTATCTTTTTTTTTTCTTTAGTTTTGTGTCTAAAATCAAGTTTGTGTTTTTCTCAACCCATGTTCATTTTATAAATTTTCAATTTTTTTTAATATATGTAAACATATACACAATAGACACTTATATATGTATATATTCTATTAGTTGTTAGTTTATATATACATATAAATATTTATATATAATATATAATTAATTCTGAAATGGTACACCGAAATATACCGATACTAAAGTATTATATTTTAATATTTAAATCAAAATGAACAATTGAACGAAATTCAAAATATTGATTTATATTACTACAATTACCTGCAATCTAAACAAGAAATGGCGTAGATATATGTCTATTAGAGTAGACAATAGTTTAGCTATTGTCAAATCTAAAATTGACAACTTGAAAGTTTTGCTAAAGTCAAAATTATTGGAGATATTAATCTACAATAGATTATATATCCTAAAGTTAAAATAATAATGTAATATTAGATCTTTTAATAATAATTTTTTTATATATTTTTCAAAAATCAATAATTTAATTTTTACTTAAATTATTTCTTAATTATTTTTTTCTTCAATCTAATTATCGAATAATAGTCATTGAGAATATTTTTAGAGTAAACTAATATTTTGGAGATAAATTGTACCTGGCCAAATTTAAAGAAAAGGGTTACTTTATTGCAGCTCACATTAAAGTTGGAATTTTAAAATTTTGATTGCTTCAATGTAAACCATCTTTTATTTATTTATGTTTCATTTGGATTCAAAATTCTTTTCAATTTATTTTAATTTTATTATTATATTTTTTAAATTTTTTATAGAAAACACAAATCTTGATATATTCTTTTCAAATTTTAATACACATTTTTTAAATTTTAATACACATTTTTTAAATTTTAAAAATAATAATAATATTAAAAAATAAATTACTCATTTCAACTCATCACATCTCCTAATTCAAATAAAACCTTAGTCAAAGTTTAACTAAACAACATTTAAATAATTAACGAATGGCAGGAGTCAGAACTCTTAGACAAATAAAATATTTGTATGTATTTTTAGAATATTTTATTATTATTTATTATTTTATTATATTCTTTTTGAACATTAATTTATTATTAATTTTTAACTATTTTTTATTTTATTATTTGTTTTTTATTAATATTTAATATTTTATTATTATAGTTTTATTATTATTCACAGCTCTTTTTAATACTCATTGCTGTCAAAACGTATTGTTACGTTACCATAAAAAGTATGTAGTATCTGAATTTGTCAGTATTAACTATCATTACGAACAAGTTGTCACCATTAATAAGTTGTCCATAATAATTGTAAACCTATACGCCATAATTGCTTCAACACACGATTTTGGAATCACAGAGATCTCTCCAATCGTCTTTCCCTCTACAACTGATTTCCCCAGCAACAATACGCTTATGTGCAGCATTCCTCATTTCATAATACTAATCACTCTGTACATGGCACGCAAGGAGTGGCCTCAATCATTTACTTGGACCTCAACTCAACACGTTAATCATCTCACCCTCCATCTATTTATTTTCCTTACGTGTTGATCTGAGAGATCATATCCCGATGCATGTAAGCCACGTGGATGCATGTGTCCTTTTTGGTCTACCATACGTGTGGCTCTGATTTCTTCAACCCCAACGTCCTTCAACTGCGTTCTTACCCTCCTTCCAATCCCCCACCTAACTGGTTAACTTGTATAGTAGATTCGGTTTGGATTTTTAATTTTTAATTTTTTTTAATTTATTATTATAATTTTTTTTAATTTTTTATATAAAATATAATAAATAATTTGACTTTTAAAATTTTTATTCAATTTTTTTTAAATAATAATATTATTAAAAAATTTTAAAATTTTAAAATAATAATATTATTAAAAATTAATATTATAATAATAATTTAATTAACTTTCAAAATTCATCTCACATCATATCTTATTTTATTTCTGAATCTAAACTAAACCTGAATATTTTTGCCTTTTCTTTTTTATCCTTTTTTATTTTTTTCCGATTTGCTTGTTTTGCTGGCTTACTTGTCACCTAGTGCATGACACGTGATGCACGTGATGTGAATTACTGTTTGTTTCTTGATGAATAAACAATGTAGTGGTAATATACATTATAGATCACATGATTAGTAATTATTAGTTGTTTGTGACATTAATTAAATTAAAGAAACAACTTTACCATAATCTGTCAGCATAATGAATATATTAGATACTATTATCAATTATGTTTTAATTTTAAGATGAACATGAATAAATATAGTAACATAATGAAAGCGTATAATTATAAATGAGCTTTGTTGATCATTATCGGGCCACACATCATATACTTTATTTATTTTTTGTTTGATTCCTCCTAAAATTAATTAATGAGTTCTTTCATTCATCATTCATATATTACATATTTTATAAAAATTAAAAATTAAAAAATTATATTTTATATATGATATAGAGATGATGAGTAGAATTTTTCATTATAAATTAGAATTTAATATATAAGATTTAAATTTAAAAATTTATTTTCAAATTAAATTATATCAGTTTGACAAGAATGGTGTATATAATGACTTGATAATGGTATTTCTTATCCTCAAAAATCATTGTTTAAAGTAAAAAAGAGAAGTGGCTAATTAAAATTGTTAACAGCAAAAGGGTTGAGTGATATTCATTTCTGTAAATATTTTGCATTTTTTCTGAATATAGAAATGCTATGTTCATTAAATTATTATTTGGTGGAGAAACTAGAAAGAGGTGGCACAGAAGGTCTCGCAGTGATTGGCGCCCTAAAGAAATTGACCCCACAATCTAAAGCAATTAAGGGACACCACCTACATTTGAGGGGTCTTAACCAGATATTCTCAGTCAGCTACAAGATTTCCAAAATGAAGAGAATCATTCTCCTTTGATTTTGTCAAGCAAAGAGGATTCAAACCATTAAATATTATTTTTTTAAAAATTTTATTTTTACCTTTTGAGCATATATAGACTTCAAAGACGGTTATAATGGGATGTACTTAGTAGAAACACCTTCTTTGAGATCAGCACTGGAATAACACTGGGATGTTAATTTCTGATGTTAAAAAAAATTCTCAACAAGTTTAAGTGCCGGTCTGCCAAACAAAAATAATTATGAACGTAAAAGGGTGAGATGTATGGTTCGAACTAAATAAAACAGAGAGCTAAAATTGAAATGGATCTTTTTCGTTTAAAATATAAAAATATCGGTCTTAAATTTTAATAAATTATATATATAAATGATATATATACAAGTCTTAAATGTATAAATTTCACATAAATCTTTTATAAAATAAAATAAACTCCATTATCAAAAAGTATGAATTTTTTTTTTGTTTTTTGTTTTTTTTTATAAAACTCACATTATTATAAAAGATTTATACAAAACTTATATCTTTAAATTTTGTATCTAACCTTATTCATATTTTATATATATACTAGTAAAGTGTTACGGGCTAAGGCACGTATGCGGTATGCTCAAGTTAAACAAGTTAAAGTAATATATTTTACAGACATAAAAATATAAAATCACTATGTAAAAATGTAATTTAAAAAATTAAATTGGTGGTGTAGGACTTCAACTATTTTTATGCTTATTGCAACGATTGATTAGAAAACATTTTACTATTTACTGTATTATTGTCTTATAGTGATTTATATTAATTAGTTTAACTCAATATTTATTTTGAAATTTCTGTATTCCTTTATATAAAATTAAAGTTAATTTAGTAATAAAATAATAATTTAGTTATAATAAAATGGTAGTTACTAAGGCACCTATGCGGTATGCTCAAATTAAAGTAATATATTTTACTAACATAAAAATTTTTTAAAAATGGAAAATTATTATGTAAAAATGTAGTTTGAAAAATTAAATTGGTAGTGTGGAACTTAGACCATTTTTATGCTTATTGTAGCTGTCGATTAGAAACATTTTACTATATATATACTGTATTACTATCTTATAGTTACTTATATTAATTAATTTACTTGATGTAACTCAATATTTATTTTAAAATTTATGTATTCCTTTATATAAAATTAAAGTTAATTTAATAATAAAATAATAAATTACTTATAATAAAACGGTAATTGCTAAAACACTACAAAAAAAAATAGGTAATAGTGATTCAACATTAATAACGAAAAGGATTATTAATGACTAAAATAAACTATTAACGACTAAAATAAATTATTAACGACTAATAAAAATACAACAAATAAACAGTTTTCTTGTAGTGAAATAACTTTAATAAATTACTACTTGTGAAAACATAATTATTTGGAGACTTATAACAAAGTTGTAGTAAACATTTCGAAGTAAAGGCGCACTATTTAAGGGCAAAATTAACATAATAACACAAAATTTTTAAAAGAGACATCAGGGAGCTGTAAGGGTTTTAAGGGCATGCATTCTTGTAATTTTGTTAAAATATGTATAACCTAAAAGCAACTCTTTCACTTGTGCAGCCGTCGTCATTGCATATGTTTATATGGAAATACTTATCGAAGGAGAAAACAACAAAGATCAAGGTGGGAGAAAGAACACCACGTGAGTTGGGTTGAGATGGTGCATGCAAGGAGGAAGCGTTGTGAAAAGAAGTTGAGCTGAGGTAGACATTTGCTATAGATTCGAATTGATGTATTTTTTTTTTCTTTTTAACTTGTTCTATTTTTATATTTCATTATTCTTTCATTGTATATCCATACAGATTTTTACATATTTGAAGAGATCCTATTCAAATATCAGTATTCTTGGTTTTTTTATTTATTTATTTTTATTATCACATGTAGACAAATGAACATTGTTTATTTCTTACAAATCTGAATATATCTCGATACTTTTAATTTTCTTAGTAGAAAATCAAGGCAAGGTAAAGTAGAAAGTAATTTTGTGATAGAGTTTGGACAAATCCGAAACACAATTTTGTGATAGAGGGGGGAGGGGAGAACGCAAAAGCAAAACTCGGACAAAATTTACTATTTATTGGATAGAGATTTTTATATGGAAAAAGTTGAGAGTCAGTCCATTAAAAGCAACCCACCACCTAGGTGTTGACTTTGCTCCTTTGTAAATCTCACATTGGTAGGATTTGTAAAATGGGGCAAAGCATGAGGTTATAAAATGAGGTCTAGCCTCCTTAGTTAATTACACCAATCAAAAACTTATATAGTAATTTTTTACTTTAGTAAAAATCCTCTGTTGTCCTTTTTTGTATGTAAAAGGAAGAGAGGTGAAAGTTAGAGTTTTACTAGTAGGAAAAGTTTTTGTGAGTGTTGTTGGAGTAAGGAGAAAAATTGTGTGATTGTAACAATTTTTCATATAGTATATTTTCTTCTCTGGGTCTGGTGATTTTTCTCCTGTTTTGGAGTTTTCTACGTAAATTTTTGTGTTGTGTTTATTTTTTTATTTTTCTTGTTATTCTGTCAAAAGTAGATCTTGGTGGAGGAAATTTGGAAGACCAAATTCTCAATGGTGGTATCAGAGCCACTAGGTTCTTTTTGTAGGGTGGAGTTTTGGTGTGGTAGTGTGAATACGTATGGTCTAAGGAGGTTTTGTCTAGGAGATTGGAAATTTTAAGTGTGTCCATTGTGACCCTCCAATCTTTCCTGGAAACCTTGAAGTTCTGTCTAGAAAATATCAGTCTTTCTTGGAAACTTACTTAGTGGATACTATTCATTTTTACGGTAAAATTCATCGAAGTTATGTCAGGAGGTAGAATTTCAAATCCTATCAGATTTGATGTGGAGAAATTTGATGGGAGAATCAATTTTGGCTTGTGGTAAGTGCAAGTCAAGGATATCTTGATTCAATCAAGATTACACAAGACGTTGAAAGGTAGACCAGTCCCTGAAGTTAGTAGCGGCCCAAGCACTACTTGTGAAATAAAGAGCAGATTTGGAATGAGCGATGAAAATTGGGAGGATTTGGATTTGAGAGCGGCAAGTGCAATTCGTCTGTGCCTAGCCAAGAATGTTCTTGCAAATGTACATGGAATATTCACGACAAAGGGACTCTGGGAAAAGCTCGAAGAATTGTATCAGACGAAGGGTTCTCGAATCGAGTGTACCTGAAGGAGCAGTTTCATACACTGCGGATGAGTGGAGGTACGACTATTTCAGATCATTTAAGTGTTCTCAATGGCATTGTCTCTGAGCTGGAATCTATTGGAGTTAAAATTGATGATGAGGATCAAGCCTTGAGGCTGATCTGGTCTCTTCCATCTTCCTATGAGCATATGAAGCCTATTTTGATACATAGGAAGGAGAAAATAATTTTTTCATAAGTTACCAATAAACTTTTTTCTGAAAAAAGAAGGCTAAGTAGTGGAAGTAATGGTTCACTTGAGAACTTAGCAATGGTGACAGCTGGTGATTGGAAGAGAAAAAACTCCATGAAGAAGAAAGTAGTCTGCTGGGTGTATGGACAACCTGGGCACGTCAGAAGAAATTGTCCAATAAGTGGAGCAGGCTTGGCAAGAGACTCCAAATCAGTAAATGAAGATACTGACAATGAAACTAATATTGTGTCTCTCTTTACAAAAGATGATGTCTGTTAAAAGGAGATATGTACATCCTCATGGCATGTCGCTACTACCAAAGTTGCCATGATAGAGAATGTGTTAATGTTAGTTGTTTCACAAGTTTGCACATAGATATTGGTTTGGCATTGATGCAAAGTGTGTGGTGGAAATTCATGTCGATGGCTGATGAACTTCTAGAAAATCCAAACGTGGAAGTTGCATCATAGTTTTTCAGTAAGGTTATTTTCGACATGGGCCGAAGTGAAATGTTTAGAATTGGTTTATTCTGAGTGGTTATGCTTTCATGGTGGAGTATGATAGCGAAAGTTATGAAGATCCTCATTGCGATGGAGCGTAACTATGGGATCAGTCAAAATCGCAAGGTGGAGATTGTTGACTTTGCTCCTTTGTAAATCCCACATTGGTAGGATTTGTAAAATGGGGCAAAGCAAGAGGTTATAAAATGAGGCCTAGCCTCCTTAGTTAATTACACCAGTCAGAAACTTATCTAATAATTTTTGACTTTAGTAAAAATCCTCTGTTGTCCTTTTTTGTATGTAAAAGGAAGAGAGGTGAAGTTAGAGTTTTACTAGTGGGAAAAGTTTTTGTGGATGTCGTTGGGGTGAAGAGAAAAATTGTGTGATTGTAACAATTTTTCACATAGTGTATTTTCTTCTCTGGATCTGGTGGTTTTTCTCCTGTTTTGGAGTTTTCCACGTAAATTTTTTTATTGTGTTTATTTATTTATTTTTCTTGTTATTCTGTCAAAAGTAGATCCTAGTGGAGAGAATTTGGAAGACCAGATTCCCAACACCAGGAGGGCGGTGGGCAACACCGCTAGTCCCGATGGTACAACCGGTGTCCTCCACCGTCGTTTCCAGCGGCTCCGTTCGACTGAGAGCCGAATCCCTCTAAAATTTATTTTCACTTTATTTTTTTATTTTATTTTTTTATTGAATTTTTATTATTTTTTTATTATATTATATTTTATTTTAATATATTTATCGTAAAAAATGCTGGGAGCTGTCTCACTAGCCCCCAGCATCTCTCTTTTTATATATAATAGTACTGGTATTAGATTAGTTAATATTTTTTTAAAAAAATACAAGTTTAAATACATATTAAAAAAAATTGTCATATTTAATAAAAATATAGAGAAAAAAGTTGGAGAATGAAATAAAAGTAATTTTTATTTTTAAAAATGAATAGTAAAATTTTAAAACTCTTCAAATCTAAAAAGTTATTATTCATTTTTAAAGATAAAATATAATCTTTTTTTCTACTTTATTTTTTTGGATTAAATATGATAAATTTTTTAATATTTTTTTAAATATGATAAAAATATATAAATATATACTTTTTGAAAAACAATTTGGACAAATCTAATACCAATGGTTTAAGAAGTTTAGGAGTATATCCGCGCGCGTGCTGTACGTACGGTTGATGAGTAGGCAGTAGGCACTGGTTTAACTAAAGCATACAATACGCAAAAGACAAACAAATGAAAAAGAAACAGTAGTTGATGGCTAGCAGAAAAAGAAAGAGGAGGGGTGTGACGTTGAAACGGTGAGATGTGACGTTAAATAAGGTGGTGGAATGAGATAAATTTTAAAATATAAATAAATTATTTTTTTATATTTAAAAATAAAATTATATTAATAAAATAAAATGAGAAAAGATAATTTATAAAAATAAGTCAAGTCTTACAAAAAAAAAAAAAATCATTTACATTAAAAAATTTATTTTTAAGCTAGAACAAGTTAATAAGATGTGCAATTGCTCGGTTCCGTGAGCGAATCCTTACGACGTATCAAATTTCTTTCAATGCATATAAAGTCTCTCTAGTTTTATTTTAGAAAATGATACTGTGTGGTTAACTTTGTCCTTTTAATTTGACTATTCATATTTTTATTTTATTTTATTTACTTAATAGTTAAAAAAATAATTATTAATGTATTGGTGTTTTTCTAATGTTTAAAGATATTTAAAATATATTTAAAAGAAAAGGCAAAAAAATGTAATTTACACTTAGAACACATCAATTGAACAAACTTGAATAACATGGTAGTAATGTCCTTTTCTTTTTATCTAGCATCAATAATTTTATCTAGCATCCATAAATTCAACACGAGCTGAGAGAGGACGGGCCAATTAATTAAGTTGATACTCGGAAATAGAAATTTTAATTCACAAATTAGGTAACTGATTTTACTTATGTTGTCTAGCAGAATCACTTATAAAGAATAATTTTATATATAATCATAGAATATATAAATATCATATAAATAAAAATAATTCAATTTTTTTTTAATTTTAAAATCAAAATAATATCAAAAAAATCATATTCTAACACTCATTTAAGTTTATGATTTTTTTATTCAAACATTTTCTTCTCTCATTTCCCAAGATTTCATAAAAATCTTAATTCAATTCATTTCACAATTATCTACAAATTATGTCACTACTTTCCCCTTAAGATTTTATTTTATACTTCTTTTTGTAAACCATTAAAAATGGGCTGTCATTATTAATATTATATAAATAAGGTTTTTTTAACTTTGGTGGCAAAATGGCCAAAATAAATTTCAATATTTTGTTTTCTTCCCAAGTTTCGGGAGTTCTAGGGCCCTAATGTTACTGTAGTTTGCCATTCGGAATTTTAGGCGCAAGTATTTGGAAATAAGAAATTAGATTTCATCTTGTATTTTAATAGTTGGAATAAGGTACAATTTGTTTATATATATATATATATATATATATTTAAAAAGAAACCTCCATGCTGTATTCAATTATCAACCGAATTACAAAATTTATCCAACTCTAAAATTTTCTGAATCTCATCTCCATCCACACTTTCTCATCATTTACATGTAATGCCATTTTTGTTAGACTACGTGCTACACAATTTCAAGTCTATTTACATGCAAAACTTGCCATTGCCTCTGTTTTTTTAAGGCTATTCTCAAATCTTCTATCAATTGTCCATGCCAATTTCAGCACACATTAACACTGTTAACAGCCTTAATAACTGTTAAGGCATCTCCCTTCAACTACACTTTAGTGAAATTCAATTCTGCACACAACTTCATGGCCCTCTATAGAGCATAAATTTGGACAATAACAAAATCTGTAACATGAGATCTTGGACAGCAAAGAGAAACCAACACTTCCATTACAATCTCGAGCCACAATCCCAATTTCTCCTCCACTCTCATCAATCTTTAGAGCTACATCCAAATTAACTTTTATAATATTCCTACTAAGTGGTTTCCAAAGTATAGCTCTGCTTCCTTGAACAACTATACTCTGCCATTTTCCTGCTTTCTTTGAGCTTGTTGGAACTCATCTAAACATTCAACAGCTTAGTTAAAAATATAATTAGGTCATTCAAATTTGTTATTGAAAACCAAACAATTTCTTCTTAGCCATAATCTACCTAGCAACACAGCCATAATTCAAATAGATCCCTCTCATTACTATACCATTTCTATACTGGACTTTTATCACAAGCACACACATCACTGGCCCCAATGAAGCTCCACAAAACATGACAGACTGTTTCTTCATTTTTTAAACATACTAGACAGGCAAACTCTTTCAAAACCTTCTTCCTCTTTAGGTTATCCTTTGTTGGAAGAAAATTCTTTATAACCTTCCAAACAAAAACCTTAATAACTCTAGGAACATTTAACTACCATACCTTCCTCCAAGTTTCACATAATCTCTCAAAAGCCTCCCTACTTCCCCTTCTCTTCTGTTCACCTCCACATGATATGCACTTCTCACACCATACATGCCATTCTTTGAATATGCTCATCTGCTTGTCAGGGAGTCTAGATAAACTTATTGGAATCTTGCAAACAATTCCTAAATCCTCTTCATCAAATACTTGTTTAATAATATCCACATTCCAACCTCTATACCCTTCATTCAACAACTCTTCCACCTTAGTCTACAATATTTTAATAGGTTATTGAATCTTGAAAGTAACGGCCTTTGGAACCCATATATCCTCCCATATTTTTATTATTTTCCCATCACCTACTCTCCAAACCGATTTCCCTTTTAATAGATCCACAGCACCCCACAAACTTCTCCAAATAATCAATGGTTTAAAACCCAACGAACCTTTTAAAATATCAGAATGTCTATAATATTTTTCTTTTAATATCACAACAGCCATTGATTAGGAATTCATGTGAACCTTCCAATATTGTTTGGCAAAAAGTGCTTGATTAAAAGCTTCCAACTCCCTAAAACCCAATCCTCTATCAATTTTGACAGCCTCATTTTACTCCAACTTCTCCATTGAATTCCATTATCTCTTTATTGAAAGCCCCATCAAAATTTAGCCATTTGAGATGCCAACTCTCGACATAACTTCTTTAATAGTTTTAAAACACACATAAAGTAGGTTGGTATAACTTGAATAGTAGTCTTGATAAGAACTTCTTTCCTTGAAGGAGACATAAATTGATTTTTCCAGTTGTTGAGCTTGTTGCATACATGATTCCTAATACAACTAAAAGCTTGATATTTCTACCTACTAACCATAATTGGTAGTCTAAACACTTCTCACAATTGTTTTGGACCCTAGCTCCACAGTCCCTCATAATAGATCTCTTCAAATCAGCACTAACTGTGGGATTAAACAATAATGTTGTGTTATGTTTATTCAAGGTCTAAGTAGATGCCTTCTCATAATCCTCCAACACTTCATTAATTTTTTTCCATTCAGTCCATGTAGTTTTTCAAAAAATAAGCAATCATTAGCAAACAAAAAATGGGTCAGTTTAGCCATTTCTTTGGGTGCTGATACCCCTTTTAATTTACATTTCTATTGTGCCTTCTCAAGCGTGAAACTTATATCCTCAGCACACAAGATGAATAAATAAGGAGACAATAAATCTCATTGTCTTAGCTCCCTTGAAGGTGCAAAGAATTCACCTGGTTTTCCATTCACAAGTATTGCATAAGACACTCATATAATACAACTTATTATCAAATCTGTCCACCGTCTTCCAAAGCCTAATTGCTTCATTACAACCTCCAATTATCCTCATTCAACAGTGATAAGCCTTGGAGATATCTAATTTAACTTCCATACCTCTAACTCTACCTTTTTGTCTACATTTCATCGAGTGAAACATTTCATAAGTTGCAATAACATTATTTGATATCAATCTCTCGGAAATGAATGCACTCTGAAATTTAGAAATGATAGCATCCATCACTTTTTTAACCTTATTTGCAAGGGTCTTTGCAATGATCTTATAGAAGATATTACAAAGACTAATAGACCTAAACTCATTTATATTTTTTGGATCACGAACTTTCGAAATCAGCACAATAAAAGCCTGGTTTATAGAGCTTTGCAATCTGTCACCATTCAAAAATCTTAATACTGATTTACTCACATCCACTCCTACCAAATGCCAAAAGGATTGAAAAAAGCATGCCCCAAAACCATCAAGTCCTAGGGCCTTAAGAGCTCCCATCATTTTCATAACTTTCTCAACCTCGACCATTGTAAACTTCTTTTTCAATCATCTCATTCATTGTCGCTATTACCTTAGGTTCCATGGTCTTAACACAGGTATCAATCTCTTCTATATTAAGCTTTTCACTTTTATAAACTTCAGAAAAAATATTCTTTGATAGTAGAAGATATACCTCTTCAATTTCTTTTAAAACAATATGGCTATTTAGAATAAACTCGAACTTGTTCATCCTCTTTCATTGATTGGCACACTTATGAAAGAATCTAGTATTCTTATCTTTCATGGTGTACCACTTAACTTTGTGTATGAGAATGTGCATTGGTCCAATGTCTTACTGCAATAAGGGAAGCTTCTGATAGTATGCTATCGTACTTCTAAACCACGCTTGAGTCTGTAATTTGCACATCCATCTTGATCTCAACTGCATTAGTATTATGCATATTAAATAACTGATTAATCAATCTTATCTTATTTTGTACTTGAACTTAAAATAATTTACGTGCCTTATACAATATGAGATACATGATATACATACTTGTATAAATAACTATAATTTTTTAAATATAAAAATGATATTATATATTCTTATAATATTATTTTATTATTTATTATTTATTATTTTATTATTTCTTATTATTATTCACAATTTTTTTAACACTTCTCACTTTAAAAACGTAACCTTGCATTACCATAACATATATGTTGTATCCAAATCTGTCAGAGTATTAGGTATCACTATTAACGAGTTGTCCCTAATAACTGTAAACCTCTACGCCATAATTGCTTCAACCCACGATTTTGGAATCACAGAGATCTCTCCGATCGTCTTTCACTCTACAACTGATTGCCCCAATATTTCATACTACTAATCACACTGCACATGACACGCAAGGAGTGGCCTCAATTAGGGCTGCAAACGAATAGAGCTGCTCGTGAACAATTTGAGCTCGACTCGTATAAACTCGATTCGTTTAATAAATGAGTTGTTCGTGAACATTAATATTGGTTCGAATATTAAACGAGCTAAACTCGTATAATCTCGACTCAACTCGTATAAACTCGGTTTGTGTTCGTGAACAAGATTCGTATAAACTCGATTCTACTCGTTTTGAGCTCGTAACAATACTCGTAATATTTCTATATACATATATATAATCTTGCATATATTCTTACATATATTCTTTTATTATATATATTTTCTGTGTTATATATATTATTTTTGATATTTTGTATAAGTAATATATTTTGTTATTTTATGTAGAAGTAGCATTTTATTTCTTTACAATAATAATTTATTAAGTTCACAAAAAAATTATTGAGTCAAATATTTATAAAGAGTAAGAAACTCGAGTAATTACTCGACTAAGTTCGGCTCGTTCGTTAGAGAGTAAAAACAAAGATCGATAAATAACTCGATTCGACTCGAGCTCGTATTTGATCGGCTCGAATTCGACTCGACTCGGCAAATTCTCAGCTCGACTCGAACTCGAACTCGAATTATTTTAGTCTAGTTCGACTCGACTCGACTCGAACTCGTCTTTGATCGGATCGTTTGCAGTCCTAGCCTCAATCATTTACTTGGACCTCACTCAACACGTTAACCATCTCACCCTCCATCTATCTTAGATTCCTTACGTTTGATCTGAGAGATCATATCCCGATGCATGTAAGCCACGTGGATCATGTGTCCTTTTTGATCTACCATGCGTGCGGCTCTGATTTCTTTAACCCCAACGTCCTTCAACTACGTTCATACCCTCCTTCCAATCCCCCACCTAACTGGCTACTTTGACTCAATCCAATTAAATTTTAATTCATCTCAAATTTATTATTATAATTTTTTTAAAATTTTTATATAAAATATAATAAATAATTCAACTTTTTTTAATTTTAATTCAATTTTTTTTAATTTTAAAATAAGAATATTATTTTATTAAAAAAATTAATATTATAATAAAATTAAATTCATCTCGATTTATTTTATCTTATTTCATCAATTAATCTAAAATAGATCTGAATTTTTTAGCATTTTCTTTTTTTCCTTTTTATTTTTTTCGGATTTGCTTGTTTTGCTGGCTTACAGCTTGTCACCTAGTGCATGACACGTGATGTGAATTACTGTTTATTTCATGATGAATAAACAATGTAGTGGTAATATACATTATAGATCACATGATTAGTAATTATTAGTTGTTTGTGACATTGATTAAATTAAAGAAACAACATTACCATAATCAGTAATGAATATATTAGATACTATTATCGATTATGATTTAATTTTTAAGATGAACAAAAATAAATATAGTAACATAATGAAAGCTTATAATTATAAATTAGCTTTGTTGATCATCATCGGACCACACATCACACACTTTATTTATTTATATTTAATTTTTGTTTGATTCCTCCAAAAACTAATTAATGAGTTCTTCCATTTATCATCTATATATTACATATTATTACATATTTTATAAAAAATTATATATAGTACTATATGGTATAAAGATCATGATGAGTAGAATTTTTTATTATAAATTAATATTATTTTATTCTCAAACTAATAAGTGATGGTTAGAATTTAATATATAAGATTTAAACTTAAAAATTTATTTTCGAATTAAATTATATCACTTTAACAAGTGTGGTGTATATAATGACTTGATAATAGAACTTTTCCTCAAATATCATTGTTTAAAGTAATAAATAGAAGTGGCTAAAAATTGTTAACAGCAAAGGGGTTGAGTGATATTCATTTCTGTAAATATTTTGCATTTTTTTCTGAATTAAAAATGCTGCGAAATTAAATTATTATTTGGTGGAGAAACTAGAAAGATCAGGTGGCACAGAAGGTCTCGCAGTGATTGGCGCCCTAAAGAAATTGACCCCACAATCTAAAGCGAACGGACACCCCCCCACATTCGAGGAATCTCAACCAGATATTCTCACTTCTCAGCCAGCTACAAGATTTCCAAAACAAAGAGAATCATTCTCCTTTGATTTTGTCAAGCAAAGAAGATTCAAACCATTAAATATTATTTATTTTTATTTTTATTTTTATTTTACCTTTCGAGCTACTTCAAAATAAAGACGGTTATAATGGGATGTTAGTTCAAACATCCTTTTAAGATCAGCAGTACTGGAATAGCACTTGGATGTTAATTTCTGGTGTTCCTAAAAAAATTCTCAAATAGCTTGGGTGCTGGTCCGCCAACCAAAAATAATTATGAACTTAAAGGGTGAGATGTATGGTGTTAATGCCACGAAAACCGGCCAACAGGTTAGGATAGGAAAAAGAGTCATTTCCAATCCATTGGGATGAATTAGGCTTTGTTGGGTGTCGTTTAGGACTCCCGATGAGACTTCGGTGCGATCGTATGTATGTAGATATCAGATAAATAAATAGAGAGAAACATAGTATCTACGTGGTTCAGCGTAAGACCTACGTCCACGAGAGTTTGAGAAAGGAAATTCACTATAACAAGTATTTTTACAGTTTCTCATGGCTCACACTGCCTAGGAAAAATATACACAAATCTACAGGAGCTCTTGGGTTCATCTAAAAAGACGAAGTAGGCGATAGCCAGGAGGAAGTTGGCCAGACCGAAATTGTTCCACAGAAAGAGAGAGAGAGAGCCCTGCCGATATTTGATCAGTCCCTTTTATAGATTGTTTTGTTGCGTGTATCAGTTGGTCTCTATTTTCTGCCGTTCACTTCTCATTTACACCTTTTAATATCCTACACATTGTCCAAAGCACATGTTCTTGCACCTACCCTTCTTATCTCTTAGTGTAACAAACAGCTGGCTTGGGCCCTACTTGGGATATTTATCCCTCACAGAACCCCTCGAATTCTTACCAAAGGTACTTTGGTGAGAATTCTAAAGTATCCGAAAACTGAGAAGGTGGTGGTTTTTCTTCCAAGCATGAGGTAAGAAAGACATAAAAACATGCAATACATATTTTATCAAGTGAATGGTATTCTAAAGCTTTCGATACAATGTGCAAGCAGTCACTAGTAAGGAAATTAGTGTGTAAGGGTTTACGACCCCGCGATCTACAAGCGGTCACTGGCAAGAGAACATTTGTGCGAGGGTTTACGAGCGGGCCTGGACCCGAGACTCAATCCCGCGATTTACAAGCATCCAGGATGAGACTTGTCGAGTGTGCTTGATAGGCAGATCGCAAGCCTCGAGCTTATCCTAAATGTGAGAGCTTGACGAGTGTGCTTGGGTACTAGACTTTAAGCCTCGAGCCCCTGACGAGCGAATCATTAGGTTGGTCATGGGTGGCCGGACGACTCCGCGACTAAACCCGACTCCGTATGACAAGAGCACAGAGCTGGTATCATCGTGGAAGGTATGCTTCAACCTTGCGCTGCAAAACAATTTTATTAATAGAAATATGATTTTTCATGCCATTGAATTCGAGTATTGAATTTGAGTTGCATGTGCACGGTCGGAGCATAAAGTTTGTAAAAATCGATTCCGCAATATTGCTGCATTTTTAGTTCCCCTGATTCGAGGTGGCGAGTGACCTGTCCAAGCAAACAAAAGAGAAAATAGGCGATTCCCGAATGGGAGACTCGTGGTATGTAAATCCATGAATGATTCCAAGCTGATGAGGTAAGCTGTATGAGTTTGTGAGTCTGCAAATTTATGAGAAATGCTTGGTTCCCGTGCATGGTAGTGTTTGTGAGTGGAGTCGAGGGTTGTTTTGGTGAGCACGAATGGCGAGTCCTTATTGCCGCGAGGGAGCTGGGCGAGCTGAGTTGGCAAGTCAATGCTATTGTGGGTGAGCTGGCGAGCGCCCAATTAGTGGTTTGGAGGTACCCTCTATAATGTGGTGAAGGTGTGAGGTGAGTGGTTTGTGCGAGGTGCTTATTGGTGAGCTGTGGGTGAGCCCAAGCTGTAGTGACGAGCTGGTGGGCGTGAATTGATTCGTGGGTGAGCTTATGTTCCTGTGTGATCCGTGTGTTGTGGTTGGGCGAGTTCAAGGCGAGTGGCGGGCTTGTGTATGCCAACTGGGGAAAGATGAGTTGAGATAAGGTGTGAGAAGGCGAGGGGCGAGTACAAGGGGCGAGCTGTGAATTGAGCTGGCGAGCCCAAGCATGCATACACAGTACGTGCATGCACGGTTCCCCTGTGTTTAGGCGAGCTTGGTGGGCGTGAGGGAGAAAAGTGAGACGATGAGTGGGTGAGCCAGTGGAGGGCGAGAGAGTGTGTGTATGGTGAGCCTTGAAGGAGATATGGCGAACTCATGTGTGGCGAGCTGGAGAGTTCCAAGAAGTAGTCTGAGCGAGTGTGTGTGATGGCGAATGCCTGAGAAGTGTTCTGGGCAAGCCAAAGCAGTTTGGGCGAGCTAGGTGAGCTATGTGAGTGGAGGTGGTTGGCCGAGCATGCACAGCGAGCTAGCGGGAAAAAACCTCCTGAGTTGGGAACACAACTCCCGTGGGTGCCCATGGGTGAGATGGCGAGCTGGCTGGCGTGAGGTGACCCGTGGGAGAGCTTACGTTTCTGTGCGAGTGAGCACGGTGGTCTCGTGGCAAGTTGGGCGAGCCCCAACTATTGTGGGCGAGCTGGCGGGCCGTGAAAGGTGGCGGGCTGTATGGAGCCATGCGAGTGAACTTGTCAAGTGGACGTCTTGGCAGGCGGGCAGTGACCTCGCGGGGGACAGAGGGCGCCGGCGGCCACAACGGTAGCCGCTGGAGGTCCAACCGAGCCACGGTGGCTCTAGGCTTGGAGTTTTCATCGTTCGGGTGAGAAGAGTTTGAAGGAGGGACCTATGGCGAATGGGTGGCCGACGCCCACTTTGCTGGAGACAGAAATTGCTGGCGGTCACTACCTGTCCGTCGGTAGACTTAGGAGCTCGCGGCACCCTGTCGCGAGCTCAGTGAGGAGATATGTCCAGCGTGCTCCCGAGATGAGCTTCGAAGCACACCCATCTCTTGGGCCTACTATGGTGGTGGGGCCAGAAATTGCTTGCGATCCCAAGGGAATCGCCGGCGAGTTGGCTGACCATATGGCTAAGTGCCACTAGCTCGTGGCGCTCGCTAGTGGTTCACTGGGCACGGCACGTTGCCATGCCCGTGTGTTATGCATACAGTGCCATGCATTCTAGATGTGGGATGCATTGTGCATTTAAGTGCACAGTGCTTCCCCTTCCAATCTCGGGTATGTTAGTGTGTATGGGTACTGTGCACTTAAGTGCACAGTACTTTAATGTTATCAAATGCGTTTAGAAATGAGTCATATGACCTATGTACTAGCCATAATTTTTAGTGGGAGGGAGTTAAAGAATACATTTAAAAATGTATCCTCTTGAAAGAGTGGGCCACATGCATGGTAAGCAGGTTGATAGGAAAATAGAGTAACAAAATTAAGAGCACTTATCTGGGGGCACTATATTTCATGTCTGATAAGTTGTTCAGTCGTCCAGTGTTCTAGAAAATCTTTATTTTTCCACCTTTGGTCTAAAGATTCCACAAACGGCGCCAACTGTTGATGCCACGGGAATCGACCAACAGGTCAGGGCAAGAGAAAAAATCATTTCTGGCCCACTGGTGGAGTTGGGTATCGTTTGGGACTCTCGACGAGACTCCGGTACGGCGAGTTAGGTGTCATTTCGGGCCCCCCCACCAACTGTTGATCCACTATAATAAATATTTTTACAGTCTCTCATGGCTCACACTATAGAGGAGAAATATATATAAATTATATGGAGCTCGAATCCCTCTGAAAAGGTTGAAAGAGACGATGCTCAAGAAGAGATCCAAACTGTTCTAGAGAGCCCTCTTTTTGTTATCTGATTAATGCCCTTTTATAGACCCTTTAGTTATGTGTGTCAGTTGATCTCTATCTTCCGTATTTCACTTCTCATCTATGACCTTAATTTCCTATACACCGTCCAAAGCACACGTTCCTGCACTTACATTCCCTTCTTGTCTCTTAGTATAACAAATAGTTAATCTAGGCTTACTTGGGATATTTACCCCTTACATATGGTTCAAACAAAAATAAAATTGGGTTAAAATTGAAATGGATCCTTTTCGTTTAAAACATAAAAATATTGGTTTTAACTTTTAATAAATTATATATAAATAAATTATATATATAAGTCTTAAATGTACAAATTTTACATAAGTCTTTTAAAAAAAATAAATCTTATTATCAAGAACTGTGAAAAACTCACATTTTTTTTATATAATTTATATTATTATAAAAGGTTCGTAGAAGATTTTCTTATTTGAAATTTGTCTCTAACCTTACTATATATATATATATATATTTGTATGTGTCTGCATGCATGATAAGAAAAATAAGTATTTGTGATATTTTAATTATAATTGAAAAAATGACTTATGATGAAAATATATTATTTTAATTATAAATAATTATTTTAATTATAATCAAAATATCATAAATATAAAAAAAAAATTATAATAACTGTACATACAGTTGACTACGCATACAATACGCAAAAGACAAACATAAATGTAAAAGAAATACTAGTTGATGGCCAGGAGGAGGAGGAGGAGGAGGAGGAGGAGGAGGAAGAAGGGTGTGTACTGCGGGAAAAAGATGACGTTCAACATTGAAACGGTGAAATGTGACGTTGAATAAGGTGGTGTTTGATTGTACACTACAAACCAAGGAAACAAATTGCTTCCCAACAATTTTGGATGTTTGAGACAGGGTTAGTTTTGGTAGTAGGGTATTAATAATTTATTATTATTTATTATTATTATTCACATAATATTTCAAATCATCTCTTATTTATGAATACAAAATATAAAAGTTAAAAATTAAATATAATATTACTAAAATATAAATTTTAATATTATTTTTATTTATTAAAATTTAAAATATATATAAATTATTTTTTATATTTTATCTGTAAATTTAAAAAAAATTACAATAATGAGATAAGATAAGATAGTTTATGAAAATAAAATTATTTATATATAAAAAGAAAACTTAAGCCAGCGTGTAAACAAGTTAATAAGATGTTTATAAAATAAATAAATCTATTCACTATTCTCTTTTAAATTATTATTTCATCATTTCATGATGTGGTATTAGATAATAGGCTAATAAGTAAAATATAATAAATAATATCCAATTATTTAATATTATATCATAAGATAATAAGAAATTGATAAAAAATAAAATGATTAATAGCATTGCTTTTATAAAATTGTTCAATTCCATATGCGAGCAAATCCTCACAACGTATCAAGTCTCTTTCAATACATATAAAGTCTCTCGTAGCTCCACAGAGCATGACAAACTATTTCTTCATTTTTTGAACACACTTGACAAGCAGATTCTTTCAAAATCTTCTTCCTCTTCAGGATATCCTTTGTTGGAAGAAAATTATTTATAGCCTTCCAAACAAAAACCTTAATAAGCCCAAGAACATTTAACTGTCATAGCTACCTCCAAGCTTCATCTGATCTCTCAGAAGCATCCCTACTTTCCCTTTTCTTTCTGTTCACCTCCACATGATATGTACTCTTCACACTATACATGTCATTCTTTGAATATGCCAACATCTGCTTGTTAGGGAGTCTAAATAAACTGATTGGAATTTTGCAAATAGTTCCTGCATCCTCTTCATCAAATACTTGTTTAATAAGATCCACATTCCAACCTTCATACCCTTCATCAACAACTCCTCCACCTTAGGAACCTATATGCTTTTAACAGGTGACTGAATCTTGAAAGTAGCAACCTTTGGAACCTGTCTATCCTCCCAAATTTTTATTCTTTTCCCATCACCTACTTTCCAAACCAATCCACCTTTTAATAGATCCAAAGCACCTCACATGCTTCTCCAAATAATCAATGGTTTAAAATCGAATGAGTTTTTGAAAATATTAGAATGTCTGAAATATTTTTCTTTTAATATTACTGTAACCATTGATTGGGGATTCATGTGAACTCTTAAACATTGTTTGGAAAGAAGTGCTTGATTAAAAGCTTCCAACTTCCTAAAACCCAATCCTCCATTAGCTTTTGACAACCTCATTTTACTCCAGCTTCTCTATTGAATTTTGTATCTCTTTGTTGAAAGCCCCACTTAAATTTAGCCATTTGGGATGCCAACTCTCGACATAGCTCATTGGTAGTTTAAAAATACTCATAAAGTAGGTCGGTATAGCTTGAATAACATTCTTGATAAGAACTTCTTTTCCTAAAGGAGATAGAAATTGATTTTTCCAACTGTTGAGCTTTCTACATACACGATTCTTAATACAATAGAAAGTTTGATATTTCTACCTACCAACCATAATTGGTAGTTCAAGATACTTCTCACAATTGTTTTGGACCCTAGCCCTACAGTCCCTCACAATAGATCTCTTCAAATCAGCACTAACTGTGGGACTAAGCAATATTGTTGTCATATGTTTATTCAAGGTCTGACTAGATGCTTTCCCATAATCTTCCGACACTCCATTAATTATCTCCATTCAGTCTATGTGGCTTTCCCAAAAATTAAGCAATTATCAGCAAACAAAAGATGGGTCAGTTTAACCCTTCCTGTGGTTGCTGATACCCCTTTTAGTTCATCCCTTTGTTGTGCCTTCTCAAGCATGGAACTTATACCCTTAACACACAAGAGAAATATATAAGAAGACAATGGATCTCTTTGTCTTATTCCCATTGAGGGTGCGAAGAATTCACCTGGTTTCCCATCCACAAGTACTGCATAAGACACTGATGTAATACAACTCATTATCAAATCTATCCACCTTGTTCCAAAGCCCAGTTGCTTCATTACCGCCTCCAAATACCCCATTCAACATTGTCATAAGCTTTGGAGATATCTAATTTAACTACCATACTTCCAACTCTACCATTTTGCTACATTTCATTGAGTGAAGCATTTTATAAGCTGCAATGACATTATCTGATATCAATCTCCCAGGAATGAATGCAGTTTGACATTTCGAAATGATAGCTCCATCACTTTTTGAAGCCTATTTATAAGGGTCTTTGCAATGATTTAATATAAGACATTGCAAAGACTAATAAGCCTAAACTCACTTACCTTATTTGGATCACTAAGTTTTGGAATTAGTGAAATAAAAGTTTAGTTTACAGAGCTTTGCAATCTTCCACCATTCAAAAATCTTAACACTTCTTTACTCACATCCTCTCCTACCACATGCGAAATGGATTGGAAAAAGCATGCCCCAAAACCATTAGGTCCTAGGGCCTTAAGAGCTCCTATAATTTTCACAGCTTCCTCAACCTCTACCCTTGTAAACTATTTTTCAAGCATTTGATTCATAATTGCTGTTACCTTAGGTTCCATGGTCTTAACACATCTATCAATCTCTTTTGCATTAGGCTCTTCACTTTTATAAACTTCAGAAAATTATTCTTTGAAAGTAGAAGATATACCTTCCTCAGTTTCTTTTAAAACAGCATGGCTATTTAGAATAGACTCATTCTTGTTCCTCCTCTTTCTTTGATTTGCACACTTATGAAATAATCTAGTATTCTTATCTCCCATGGTGTACCAATTCCTTTTAGCCTGCTGCTTCCATTGAATATCTTTCTATTCCAATAGCTCACCCATCTTTTCTTGTAATAGTTTTAGCTCTTCCATATTATCCTGACAAAGAGCCCTCTAAATCTATTTAATTTCCTTTGATAGCCTCTGAATCTCCTTTCCTTTCATCTTATCTCTACCTTTAAAGCATGTTGTCAAAAAGCCACTAGAGGACTGCAATCCAGTTGGGACTATCTGCACTGGTTCTCCACTTGATTGTTCCCTTTCCCATCCCTTTTTTATTACTTATTTACACTCCTTGATTGATCCAACAAGCCTGAAATTTGAAAAGAAAGTCCTATTTTCTCCATTTTTTCTTTCCTTCAAAGATAGACTGTAAAATGGGGAGATGATCAAAGCACCTCGCAGTCAAAACCTCCACCCTTCTCTCCTTAAAAGGAGATCTCCATTTTGTGTTAACCACAAACCTATCCAACCTCTCCTTTGTGAAGTTAGATTAGAATGCATATTAGACCAAATAAAAATATTCCCTCGACAGCCAATATCTATAAGACCATAGTCCTTCAATGTCTCCTTGAACATCTTCATTTGACTCTTAGGTCTCATTTTGCCCCCAAATTTTTCTCTATGCCACAAGATTTTCTTGAAATCTCCTCCCACACACCATGCAACATCATTTTTTGGTATCAGATTCCTCAACAGATCCAAGAATATCTTCTATTCCTTATCTCTAGATGGCCATAAAAGCCCTTAAAGAACCACTATTCACCACTCTTTTCTCCATTCACCAATACATGCACCTGCCATGAGGACTAATCAATCACTTCACTTTTCCTCCCTTCCCTCCAAAACATCACAATACCTCAGTTTCTCCCAACGCAATCAATAGCTAGACAACCTTCCATGCCTAGTCTTTTTTGCAAACCAGTTAACTTGCATGATCTACATTTTGTCTCACAAACAAATATCAATTATGGCTGCTTCTCCTTAACCAATAGGTTAAGGTCTTAAATTGGTCGAGAGTTGCCAAAGTCTCAGTAGTTCCAACACATAATATTCAGCATACTAGGTGGTGTTGCTCAGCAGTCACACCCCTGGATTGTCATTAAAATAATCCAACTTATCATCACTTCTCAACCTTTTTCCATTTATCCTATCTTCGTCAACATGATCAACAATTTCAAAGTTTCTTTTCATTAAATAATGAGAATTGGATGGCTTACTTGACTCAAGCCTAGCTCGAGCTCTCCTTTTCCATCTTTCCAATCCCTTATTGCCCTGATTTTGTTCCACATCTTTCACATTTATCTTGTCCATCCACATGTTGTTTTTTTTTTCACTGATTCCTACACTTCATACGTGCTTATAAGAGCATCTAATCTATCCTTATTCTCCTCAAAATTCTTAATCATGGGCTGTAAAGCTAGATTATGAGATTCCATTATATTAGGATCCTCAACATTGATCATCCTCCCCTTCTGAGTATCCTTTTGCTTCTGATCTCTCTTCTGAATCATTCCCATTTCCTCCTCCTCAACTTGATTCTTTTTTAAGTCTCCCTTTCCCTCCTCACCTTTTTCTTTTACATTTTCTTTCTCAGTTTTCTCCCCTCCCTTTCACCCTGCCCTCTTTGGATTGAGGTAGAGCTTTGAGCCAAAGTCCATACTGACCATACCTCCCTTCACTTTCCTTTCATCCTTCCTTATCATGAACAATTCTACCACAATAAAAACAAAGTCTAGGCAACTTCTCATACTGAAAAGGTACCCAGCTTCTCCTTCCTTCCACTAAAATGGTTCTCCGTCAAGCTATAGGCTTTCTTAGGTCACATTCAACCTTAACTCTCAAGCATCTTCCCTATGCTGAGTCATCCTTCTACATATCAACTTCAATAAATTCCCCCATTGATTTCCCTATATCCTCCCCCATCTTCCTATTCATGTAATCAATGGCAAATCCAACATTTGTATCCATAGGCTAGCATGATCGAAATCAAGTAGACTTGGTTTCACTTTACCATTGAATTCCTTCAATACAAACAACGGATTATCGAATAGTCACGGACAACCTCTGATCACTCACATCTTATCTCCCCAATTAACAAAAGTAATAACAAAGCAATTGCTACCAATTTCATGAAATTCAAGTGGTGTCCCTACCTTCCAAACTTTCTCCATCATAAATTTGACACTTCCCTTCTAATTCTATGATCAACAATCATTTTCCCTACCAGACTTCTCTCTCCCTTCAATTTCATTGAATTCTTTAGATCTAGCTATATTTCAATTGATTTTTTTTTTATCATCATTTAGCTTCAATTATCTCCACACATCCTCCATTTCCTCCATCTTCGCACTCTACTCACACTCGAAAGTAGAGAAAGCCTTCCTTCCTCAGTAAAGGAGGATGACTACACACTTGACCTCAAAAGTCTCCTAGCGCGAGAGAAGAAGTTGAGAGAATATTCTTACTAAAGCCTTACTTCACTATTATTTGTACTAATTTGTTTTTATATTGAATAAACGTATGAATGGATTTAAAATAATTAGCCATAGGATTTAATCTCAAGTCCCGTTTGGTTATCTGTATAAAGTTCTAGTTATTATATGATATATAATATATATGTATATATGTGTGTGTGTATTATATCAAACCAAACCACCTTTAGAGATACTAAACAAGCATATTTGCTTGAGCAAAATCATCAAACATGTTTTTTATTGTCTAAACTCGTTTGAAATAATTTCTACCATTTAAAAAAAAAATCCAATGATTTTATGTAATTAGCCAGATCCAAATACAACCAAAATATCTTGACCCATTTTCAAATATAACTTAATGAGATGTGCTTATCACTTGCGTGCGCACATATACCTACAGATGAGAAATATTATTTATCATGAGAAGCGCTTTGGTCTAGATTGATGTAAAAGATATTCACACAAGCCAATACGAAAAGGCCATGTAGGCATTTTAACAAAGATTAAAATACAACCACATGCACCCCATCTATCCCTCGTCGATGGCCATAGCTCTTTTGGTTCTTAAGAGGAGTAACAATCGTATCAATCTTTTTCATTCAGATCTTGCATTACATCACATGTATACTTTCATTTCCTTTGTAAACAGTCACTCGTTAGGTCGTGGGTTGGAAATGAACTCATTCGCAAGACGTCGAGTGTTCGTCGCACCTCGGGTGTTCTTTTCCAGCAAGTTCTTCGTTGTCCATCGCGAGTTTGCTATTCGGGACTAAGTGGCTTATCGTGCTAGATTCATTATGAGATTTGGAAGGGAATCTAGTCACAGGAGAGGTGGGAATCGGGGGTTTTTTCTTAGAACACGTGATTCGGTGGTTGCATGTTCATCCTATTTTTCCATGGAACGCTTACGTGGCCTATTATGATTGGATCGTGTAAAGTAAGTTTCAATCCCATCCGGACCCAAGATTATTTCTCTATTTATCATCTATACTTTATATATTAATATATGGTTTGTTATTTTTGTCCTTTTATTTAAATATATATATTTATACATCAATATAAGTGTGTTCAAATAAAATAAAAAAATGACAAATCATATGTTGATGTATAATGTAAAAGATAAAATGTAATAGATCTAAAGTATATCCTAAACCTAATGTGGAGGAATCATCAGCACGGAAGAAAGAGGAAGGGAATAAGGAGAGAAATGGTCGGATTGTCAAGAGAAAATAATGGATGATGTGACATAAAGTAAATGAAAGTGACATAAAGTAAAGAGAAGTGACATAAAGCAAATGGAGATGCTTGGCTAGACTTTTTGGAGATTTTACCTTCTTCAACCTACCATAGAGACTCTAGTGAAAGGATAGAACTCAGATCTCTATTATACAATAAAGAAGAAAGATTGTGAGAGACTGTAAACAAACATATTATAGTAGATTCTCCCATCTTTAAGCATTCATGGATGTAGACCCACTATCGAGCCACATAAGTCTGTATATCTCAATTAATTTATTTTTTCTTCATTTATCTACAATTCATCATAATGAATATACGCATAAAAACTGTACAACCACACCAGATCACTGCCGAAGGCTCCACCTAATACCAATCGAGGCCCAAAACAACCTCAACGAGGCTCAGAATGGATCTTTCTCTGTTTTTGGACTGTTGTGCTATTTTTAAGTGTTAACATGTGGTGTAGACGATAACAAATAGTGTTATATATATATATATATTAAGAATTGTCAATTAAATATGTGATTTACTCATAAAAAAATAATAATATACATCATTTTAAATATTATCATCCACAATCATATTCAACAACATGACACATATTGAGTAATTTCTTTTATCAATTATGTAAATGAAAATCACTTAAATTTTGTCCGTCCATCTCTTGTTAATTCATCCAATAACGATTCTGCATGTAATGGTCTTTCTTGTGAAAACCAAAATTGAAAGAACAAGAAAATGGATGCATGAAAGACTAAAACCTATGAAATATGCATAGAAAATGAACGAGAACTACGAAAGATGAACACGGATATGGAAACCAAGAAACTGACTTTTGATTCCTTGAGAGAGATTTTTAAGCAATCTCAGAAGCTCCTTACAACCAACTGATTCCCTAGATGCTTTCCATTTACACGAGTTTGTCATTTATACTAATGTTGCATAGTAAATATCAATCCTTTAAGACAATGTTTACAATTGAAACCCAAGTCTTATATTTGCCAAAACATGCCGTATCACTTAATTGCAATACACCATTTTGAATAGACATTTAACGTCGTGATATCCTTTCCTTAGAACTACTGCTCTTCACTTCTTCTTCACAAGGTCTTCACGATGCCTTCACAGATTCTCTTCACCGTCACTTAGCAGAATCTTCCCAAAGTAATCTCTACTTTTCCAATCAAATCATTTTCCACCAAGAGCCATTATATTCCCCTTCCCTTAAAGACTCTTGTCCACAAGACCTTGTCAAAATTCTTCCCCTAAAGGACCTTGCCCACAAAGCGTGGATAAAACCCTCTAAACTTTCACAATGACTCCCATGAACTGTCTTCAACAAGAGTTCCCAACCACTTAATTAGCACTTCAATGATGGTTCGATTTCTTTGCTTTCGCATCCTTCTCTCTAGAATTATTTTTTATTCAAGTTGAATCTATCCACTTGCATTTGTTGAAGGGGGTGTTGGCAGTGGTGAAATGCTTTGCCCCAAATTCTTTCCAAACATGATACATGGAAATGAGATGTATAAAAAATGATAATGGAAATTGCAATTTATAGGCAACAAATCCTATTCTTCTCAAGATTTGAAAAAGACCATAAAAGCAAGATTCAAGCTTCATGTTGTGCCTTAATGAAACTGTGATCTGTCTATAAGGCTATAATCTCAAAAACACCTAATTACCAACTTGAAAACTCCTTTCAGACCTCCTTTTATCAGTATAGAACTTCATTCTGTGTTGAGCCTTATGCATGTTTCCTTCAACAAAGATAAAATCTACTCTTTAGTCTTCAATTGGAAATCCATAACTTGATTCGTATATGTATTAGGGACATATGAAAACAGTTTTTGGTGGTGCATAACCTTAAAGTACTTCAAATGGGATAATGACTATAGAAGAATGGACTGTAGTGTTGTAACATTACTCCTCGTCTGAAAACCATGCACTCCATTTCTTAAGTTTCTATCCAACTTATATTTGAGGTAGGTTTCCAAGATTTTATTCAATGCCATGGTTTCTCCATCTGATTTTGGATGGTAGCGAAGCTAAAATCCAATGAAGTGTCTTGAAGATGAAATAATTGCTTCCAAAAGGAACTGATAAAAAATGGATCTCTATTTGAGACAATGGATTTAGGCAATCCATGGAGTTTAAAGATGCCACAAAAGAACACTTGTGCAACTTTAGTGCTTTGTATGGATGTGATAGAGGAAGGAAATGAGCAAACTTTTTCAGCCTATCAATTACAACAAAAATAATAGAATAACCATTAGACAATGGCAATCCATCCACAAAATCTATGAAAATGTCAAGTTATGGAAATTCCAGAATAGGTAGTGGTTGTACAAGCCAGGGTATTGCACATGCTCATACTTATTCACTTGACAGATTTCACATTCTTGCACCAACTTCCTAATATCACTCTTCATCCCTACCCAAAGAAAATTGAATACTTTGTCTTCTGTAGTGTTCAGTGGTAACCCATGTGGCCTGCTTGTGGGTTTTGATGAATGAGCTATAAAACCTTTGCCTGAAAGGGTGTAGAGGGCACCACAACCAATCTCCCTTTTCTCAATAGCAAGCTTTCCTAAAATGAATAATAATGTTTTGGCCTTTCTTGGCCATACTACAGTTTGGTGAGTATGTCAAGTATTCTAGGGCAAAAATAATAAATACATTTGAGTTCCTCTATCCAAACAAGAGTAGGGAAAGATATTAGAGCAACAATATCTATTTATGCTTCATTTTCCTTTGACAGTGCATCAACAACCACATTTTCTTTACCTTTCTTATACTTGATTGTAGAATAATAACCAATAAGCTTGGAGATCCATTTATGCTGGGTCTCATGCCCATTTTTTTGTTCAAGCAATTACTTTAAGGCATGCTGAATAGTCTTTACCTTTAAAGTATGCCCAAGTAAGTAAGGTCTCTATTGAGTTACTACAGAGACAAGCTAACAACTCTTTTTCATAAGTAGATATTAATAAAACTTTATCCTACAAAGCCTTGATGTAAAAAGCAATTGGGTGGCCCTCTTGCATAAGCATAGCCCCCAACCCAATGCCTGATACATCACATATAATAATGAATGTCTTTGAAAAATCAGATAACTTCAAAACTCTTGGGTGATTGACAACTTTATTCAAAGTTTCAAAAGTAGTTGTAGCTACTTCATTCCAAATGAATGAGTTGTTCTTCAACAATGTGATCAATGGAGCTGCAATAGATTCGTAATCCTTAATAAATTTTCTGTAATAGCCTATAAGGCCCAAAAATTCTCTTCAAGATTTTAAAGTTTTAGGGCTAGGCCATTGCACCATAGCTGAAGTGTTGAAAGGACCTGCTTAAACCCCTTTCCTTGAGATAATGTTGCCTAATTGGCTCCAAATTTATGCTTTAACATTTTAGCATATTAAATGAGTTGTTTTAGTACTTGCAAAACAGGTTTTAAATGATGAACATGCTCCTTTACATTTTTGGTGTAAACCAATTTTTCATTAAAAAAAAAAACTAACATGAACCTCCTAAAAAAAGGTTTAAAGATGTCATTCATTAGTTCTTAAAAAGTTGCTGGAGTATTGGTAAGCCCAAATGGTATTACGAAAAACTCATATTACGCCTCATGACTTCTAAAATTATCCTAAGAATGTCTTGCTCTCTAACTCGAATTGGATAATATCTAGTTCTCAAATCTAACGTAGAAAATACTTGTATCCCAAAGAGCTCATCTAACAACTCATCAATGATAAGAATAAGAAACTTTTCCTTGATAGTTTCTTGATTAAGTGCATGGTAGTCAATGCGCATCCTCCAAGTGCCATTAAATTTTTTAACAAGCAAAACAGGTGATGAAAAGGGACTCTAGCTTGATCTTACTACTCCATAAGTCAATAAATCTTGGACTATCTTTTCAATTTTCGATTTTAATTAATGGGAATACCTATATGGCCTTTATTGACATAGGACTTGTCCCATCCTTAAGGTTAATGGGATGGTCAAATGCTCTATTAGGAGGTAAGCTTGTAGGTTCTACAAAAACCCCTTAGTACTCCCTCAACAATTCAGAAATAATCTCTAGAGTACACTCAATTACTGATTTGTGATCAACTGCCATTCCTTTGGGCATTAGCAAAATCAGGCTTAAGCCTTTTCTATCCCATCAACACATCAATACTACTAGAATTATTTCACTGTAAAATTACATCATCTTTATCCAACCTAAAACTCATTGTCATGTTTATGAAATCTGATTACGCCCAAAGAATAACACGGTCATTTGTAGTATAGTTTTGGGGTGTCGATTCCATAGGGAGATGGGTTGAGAAATTGAAGAACAGTAATGAAATTAACAAAAAGATTTAGATGAGTGCGAAAAGTAAATTTTAGAATGTGATGTAAATTAAAACTAAATGAATAATTTGAAAAGTATAAAAATAAGACGAAAAGTAGAGTATCGGGAATCCTTTATATATAATCGGTATTTTAATTATTTTCGATTCATTAATAACTCAATTGAAAATTCTATGTCTAATTTTCAATCAGAAGATAAAATATTAATAACCAGATTTAAATCAAATGTAATTTTTCAAAAAATCATTCGTCGCAATATAAGAACGGGAATTGCTATCAATATTAAGGAAATTCAACGTCAACAATATACTCGTAGAGCAATATTGCAGTAGAAAATTAAATTAATATAGATAACCAATTGAACCAAACATAATCAAAGGATTATTGCATTTAATAGAAAAAATATGACTGAATCTATAAATGAAATAAATTCTAAGATTATTTGGTGACGAAAAAATTTATAATAAATTTCGAATGACTAAACAAAAGAGTTTAATATTTGAAGAACACATATATGAATAAAAAACAATTACAAATACCATCATATATACAAATTCATCCCTAACTCTACTAGAAAATTAGTTACACATATTGAAAATATGCAACAAAAATTCTCCAAGGGATAATATGGAAGAGCCAACAATTATTTTCTTCTCACTTCTTTGGTTTTTCCTTTCTTTTCTCAAACTCTCAAAACAATGTCTTTTCCAAGGCATCCAAGCACACTAAGCATAATCTTAGAATACACATCCCTCTCTTCTATTTATAAGCATTCTTCATGCAAGTTGTCATGACAAAATTATTACAATTTCAACTTATTTTGCCATGTCCATTCTTGAATTCAAGTGATTTGTGAGTTGTCATTTTGATAATTTGTTTTGTCACTATGCATGAGCTGGATTTTGCTTGTAGGTTGAGTGTTTCAATTTTGCTTCTCTATCCATTAGTTGTCTTGTATGAGTTAATATCTTATGGTCAAATAATTTGTCTTGAAGAAACTTAAGTGTACTTCATCTTGCATATGAGTTGATCACTGAATTTTCAAGTTGGTGTAGGAGTGCTTGCTGGAAAATATTATGATGACATTTGGATTTGATGCAAGTGGCTGAAGAATATTCAGGAACGTCAAATGCAGATGCGTCCACTTAATGGCCGATTTTGTCTTGAATCAAGCAAATATCTCTTAAAATATAAAACATAAAAATTATATATATTTCTCTTGTGGTTCTATATCATCTTAAATCAGCTCAATCGGAAATTAGATGAGAGAGTTATGCCCATATTATAAAAAAGACGTCAGAACTGTCTAAAATTCCGCAATTATCTTCATTTGCTCCTAATGTCTCTATTTGTGTCCTAAATCAAAATATAAGAATAATGAATATATTTAGGTATCAAATAAGAATAAAATATTAAATATTAAGAGAGAAAAATATGGCATTTTATATTATTATCAATATATTAAATCATGCTTAGATCTATTTTAAGATAAATGATCATTAATTTTAATAATATGAGTTATATCTATTATTTTTTTTAATTTCTTTTGGCATTTAAATAAAATATTTAGAGTGCCTTTTTGTGCACTCATCAAAATCCCACTGAATTGATTCCAAAGTCTTGAGCCGTTGTACTCCAAGCACAATGTGACATTCTCCAAAGTTAAAACATGGAACGGAACTAACTTGCAGGTTAGAATTCCTTTGAATTGTCAACTTATCCTTTGGAACCACTAGTGGATTTAGGAAATTATGAGTACTTTTTGAGTCCACTAAAATTTAAACAGCACAAGTACCAATTTTACCATGCAATCTCATTGTATTGCTGGCCACATGACAACTTGAGATAACACTATAGAAATCTCAACACTTTCCTCCCCATTTTTCTGACCAACAACATCATTAACATTTTCTTCTTTCGAACACATCTCAATTCTCAATCTCAATGGATAAATCTAAGACTCTTGAAGCCACTTGTAAAAGATAAACTTTAGGATTCTTACATTTGTGGGTTGGGTTCCGTTTTTTTATCACAATGATAACAAAGTCCTCTACTCCTTTTCTCATCCATTTGAGAAGAGAAATTTTTCTTGACTGGCACATTACCCTTATGAACTTATCACTGTATACTATCTTTTCTTGTTGAAACTTGTCCCCATAAGCTCCATTATATCTCCAAGATTTCCTAGAAGCCCATAAATACTCCTCAAAGGCTACATTCAAATTGTTAAGACTAAGCATTTGAATAGGCATCGAATCTCATCTTTCAATCCACCCATAAATAAAGACTCCAATTGTGCTTTTGATTAGCCACAGTGGAAGGTTGCTTAAGTCAATTCAAAGCTTCCATAGGATCATCATATGCAGTAGGGGTAGGCAAAAATTCTGACCTTTGACCTCGAACTTCCGATCGACTTTTGCTTCGATTCTGACTCTAATCGAAGTCGGCATTCGAAAGTCGGAGTTGGAGTTGGTACAATTCTAACTCCGAAGTTAGAGTTCGAAGTCAGAACCAGAGCCCACGAGAGCTCCAAGTTCTGACTTCGAACTCCAATTTTTTTTTTTTTAAAAACCATCATTTTGCATCTTTTTTTTTAAAAAAAAGTCAACCCATTTAGTTATTACTCGACCTATCTTCGTGATTCCCTCCTTTCTCTTCTTCTTTCTTCTTTTTTCCCCTTTTTTCTCTATTCTCCTATAGCCTTGCTCCACTTCTCCCATCTCCAAATCTCTAGTAACCCAGTTCTCCGCTTCTCCAGCCGTCATCACTCATCCCCACCAACTATGACTATGCTCTGCCATTGCCAAGGAGAAATTCCCGTTTTTAATTGGTAATGGTCCGAAGTTTTAGGGTTTTAAAATAGGGATTTTAATTTTAATTTTAATGCTCCGAAATTGAGGTTGGATTGTATTAATTGTTCTCTGTTATGTGTATTTTATATCGAGGAAATAGGCCACTTTTTTTTTAGTTGGATTTTATGTTGTATTTAAGTGTGTGCAAGGTGTTTATGGAAATATTTTACTATAGTGGAGCTTTATTAATGTTGTATATAACTGAAATTTTTGGTTTGTTTTGTATTTGAGGTAGATTTTTTTACTTGTGTTGGTGAGAGTAGTGCAATTTCTTTAATGATCGTTTGAATGAGACCTAGGTATTTGGCCTTCATACTTTTGTGTGGGAAGCAGGGTTTAATGACTGTAAAATGGCCATGTTTTGGAATTGGAATATGTTAGTGATAGTGGGAGTTTCTACTGTCCTATCCACAATCCAGAGTTAAGGGCATATTTATTTAAAAAAAAAAAGAAGTGATTTGAGCTCAAAGATTTAACTTTTGGCATGTGCATTTTTATACACTGGTAACCTTGTATGAGAGACCAACTACTTGCCTTGGAAGATCTATATGCTTGATTGGTGACATATTGATTTTCACTTTGTAATCATTATAGTTAATTTGTGAAATATGTGGATTAAAAAAGGGACTTGGCATCTGAGGGTGTTAATTTAGTAGCATTTTTATGGATGTTGTCTTTAAACAGATTCCCTCGGTTCATTTAATTGAATGATTTATTTCAAATTCAAGATCATGAACTTGTAAATAAACCAAGATCATGAAGTTTTATTTTGAGCTACACTAGTTGCCTCGATGTAGTGTGCTTGTTTGGTTGAAATATGTATATAATTCTTTGTTAGTGACTTAGGTTCAACAAATGTTGCCACATACATTTCACAATTTTTCTCTTCTACTTTTTGAAAAATAAAGAGTAACAAGTATAGAATTCATGTGTTGATTGACATAAAAAAACCTATGTTTTCTAGCTTGTCCTATGGAAAGAAGCTTTACTTTGGCTTTGCTAAGTAATTCCCTTATAGCCATATACTTGATCCATGCTGGACTTTTGCCTCACATTAATTAACTATTGTCTTTTAGCTATTAGCGTTGCTACACTTAGTGAATAAACATTTTTCTCATTTCAGATCAAACCAAATAGATAGACATTGCATTGGAGTGCCACGTTGTAACACCCATTTTCCATAAGCTAAGGAGTATCACAAGATTTTTCTAAAAACTATTATTCTAGCATAAGATTCTTGGTTTTAATAATAAAATGATTAACATTTATTTCAAAAAAAATTAAAGTTCTAATAAAATATCTTTCAAAAACATTAACTAAAATAAATGAAAATAATCTTGTGTCATAAAGACACTTATTTCTAAAAATGCTGAAAATTCAAATAAACTGCTTAATCTACTCTTGGGCTGCCTGCTCACACTGGTCTTCTTCTACACTTGGGTGGTTTCAAAAACAGGAAATAAACTAAAATGAGTCAACGACTCGGTAAGAAATCCACCATAATGTAAGATGATATTATAGGAAATTTTTACAAAAATTTATGCTAAAATTTAAAAACATGAGTGTACATGTTAATGCTCATGCTATGTATGACTGAACTATCTGATTTAACTGATTAACTGATTTAAACTGACTGGCCTGAATTAATTGATTTAAACTGACTAACAGATTTAAGTGACTGGTCTGAACTAATATGATTGATCTGAATTAATAAATTGATCTAACTGATTTAATTGATCTGAAGTAACTGAAACTAATTTAACTGAACTGTTTGGCCAACACACTTAACCTTGTGTGCAAGGTTGTGCACCGGCCCCACGTCTTGCTGTAGTAAGGGGAGCCACTAAATTAGTACTCTAGCGTACTA
This sequence comes from Platycarya strobilacea, assembly GCA_036898215.1. Classification (NCBI taxonomy): domain Eukaryota; kingdom Viridiplantae; phylum Streptophyta; class Magnoliopsida; order Fagales; family Juglandaceae; genus Platycarya; species Platycarya strobilacea. The sequence goes on from CM072558.1 coordinate 6,313,498, forward strand.
TAGTAGACTACGCTTAGGTCTATGGCTTGCACATCCACCCAGATCTAATATGCATTGGTACTATGCGTCTAAATGACCATCTGAATTAACTAATTTACTAAGCTGAATAACTGATAATTGACTTCTGATCTAACCTAATCTTATACTTGAACTTAACTCAACTTATGTGACTTATGCGATATGAGATGCATAATACATACTAATATAAATAACTATAACTAGTTGAATCTAAGCATGATGCTGAATGACATACTTGTATGATATGAGAGGTATATGAAAAGTGCTATAAAAGAACGAATTTTACTAATAATATAAGCTACATGTGAGAATCTTAATTTTGTAATCAAATTCACTTACCCCACTGCACTACTTCCTAATTCTCTTTCAAAGCTCGACGTCACCTATACGAAGTATAAATCGTCACTAACTTTTCTAGATAACGTGCCGTAACATTTTATTTAAACAATAATAACGTATATAGTCTTTCAAATATAATTTAGTAATTAACATATCTTTATTTATATCTATAAAATAATAGTTGAAATACTTTGTTCATATATAAACTTATTACTACTTAGTATTACAATTTCTTATGAATCAGTATTATAGATTAAAAATACTTTAACACTATTAATAACATACTTATAATTTAGTGGGAAATTATTTGATTTAAATCTAATAATTATAGTTGGAAACTTTTCAATAAATGTACTTAACGGACTCAACGTGTTAAGAGAATGAATTAAGACTACATATACTATTAAGGCTCATTTGGATATTCTTAGCATATTTCTTTATTTTAAAAAAAATGAGAATAAAATTTTAATGGCATAAATAAATCAAAATCTATAATAATAATAGTAGAAATTCGTTCTATACAATATATATTGAACTTGAAGTATTTAAAATAAAAGATTAAACCTTTACAATATACTAATAAAATCTATTTGTAAGAATTAATATGGAATTTAAATCCCTAACTATTTTCTACAGAAAACAAAGCTTATGTAAGTTTCAAAATTATGGACTAACATATTTATCTAGTAAAAACTAAAGTCTAACTTTAACATAATATGATAATTCTTCTGAAATATGAGAAGTAGTCAAGCCTTAACATGCTACTTACGGTGAAAAGTAGATCATATTATTTCAAAATCTACTTAACTCAGAACATAAATAAAATAAGCTCAAGTAACTCAATGATCTAACTTAACACATATGAGGCTTAGAATATATGAATTTAAAATTGCCAGAGTGATACACGAAGAAGAGACATGGCGGCAGAGCTTACCAAGGGAGAAGAATACACGACGGAGCTATCCCGAAGGTGATGTGTGCGTCGTCGGAACGGTGGTAGCGACAATGGACTTACATTTAAAGGCGGCAGCTACGAGTTGGGTGATGGGCCATCAGTAGAGAAAGTTGGTCGTGTGTGGGGTAGAGAGGGAGTTTCACGGTGGATTTTGGGGCTGAGGGCAAGGGGTTGTGTCGGTGCCCGTCCATGGAGGTGGCAAAAGGGTGCAACACAAACACCAAGAGAGAGGTTGATGGAGGGTGCTCGGTGGGGGTTTGGAGCAAGAGTTGCTCTGTTTTGAGGGGTCGAAACGGAGGTGCAGAGAAACATTTGGTGGTTTCCGAGTGCAGAGGCAGCTTGTGGAGGAAAACCTTCCCTTTGGTGCATACGGGTTGGGTCGTTGCAACTTCACGGTGGAGGACTTCTCAATCGACGTGACAGCTTGCTACGATGAAACTTTCAAGATTTTATGGTGTAGTGTAGTGGTTAGTCTTGTGCAGTGGCTTTGAGGAGGCCATGAGGTTACACTTTGTGGGCGGTTTGATCTGTGCAACGTGAGAGAAAGTGGTTACTCGTGTGGTGGTTCGTGATTTCATGGTGAGTGGTTTTCATGGTGAAGAGGGGCAGTAAGTAAAGTTTTTCTTCATGCATACAGAGTTGGTAAACGTTACTATTTATAGATGATTGAAAACTTGAAAGGAACGCTAGAGGATAAATCGTAGAGGGAGGAACGTGCATGGAATGTAAAATTTGAGTTTGAATTGGGATCTGAATTCAAATTAGGATAACAAATTTTGAAGTCTTTTGAATTGTAAATAGATCAACAATCGAGGGGATTGAGTTTAAATAAATTTATATCTAAAAAAAAGAGAAACATTATCTATTTTAAAATAAAAATACTAAAATTGTGACAATAAAATAATAATAATAATAATATACAATAATATGAAAGATCGAAATATCAAAATATTCGCATGTAACCTCCAAAAATAAAACATTTGGGTTGGGATGTAACAAACTCCCTTCCTCAAAACTTTTGTCCTCAAAATTTGCTAGACTTCAAATAATCAACATACTGTCATCCACCATATTCTTTCCATGTATCTATTTTAGATCTTCGATCCTTTAGTCGAACCTAAAATTTCAAGAGTTTAGTCTTCAATTATTCATTCCTAAACCTCGCATGTTTATCCAATCTTTATTCGTGAATGAGTTCCCTCGTTTAGTGTCAACCATGATATTATCCTCAGCAACATAATTCAAGCCTAAAAATGTAAACCTTAACAACGTCTAGATTGATTAAAGGCCTAGTAATTATCACCCAAACAATTATCTGTAATCCAGATAAATAGTAAGCAAAACAAATCTCCACACAAAATAATAAGTAGATTCTCCCCATACCATACTAAAGCAAGTTATAATAACCTCAAATAATAATAGCATAAACCTTCCAAAGATCAAGGTCCTAAAATATTTCAATCCTAAAATCTTCAAAAGTAAAAATTCGCTTCTCCAATGTGCTTCTCTAAAATGCTTATCTAGCATCAAAGTCTAGTCCATTAACAAGTACCTCAATTGTACACTTAGCGATATCAATCAAACTCCAAATATTTCTTGGCATTTCTACTATGCATACAAAATCTCAAACCTATCACGTGTATGTCTATACACATAAATCAATCATCTTTCTCCTAATAATCCTTGGACACATTCGAATGCCTACTGTCGTCCATCACACACTTCAAGATTCAAAACTATAGACCTTAATCATGGATTTGATTAATAACCTAATAATATTTTCTCCCAAAATATATCTCATCTTTCACTCCAAGTATAGTAAGGATCTCCGTATAAATAATAATTGAAACTCTCCAATTAAACCAAAGTTAAACATTTCCTGGATGAAATATATAATTCTCCTCATAATTAATAACCTCAAAAATATAATTCATCTCATAATTTAATAGCCTCAACATATCTTAACTCTACAACTTCCTTCAATAACTCTCAATACTAAAAATCTCCTAGATATGTGATTTCTTTCTTTCTTCTTTTTTTTCACCAATCATTCCATGCAAGAGAATCACATTACCTAGATAACATAATATAGTTGCCATCAATCATCGTGAAGTACCACCAATATGTAATTTGCGCCATAACTCTAAAATTTACTAGTTACATCCTCAACCTTCCCAAGTACTCCAAAGAATCTACTACAAATCTCCATTCATCTTCATGAACTAGATCCACTATCCATAATTTCTTAACCTTCATTCCTTCAGTTGATCACCCTATCGTAACCAAATGACACGTAACTCCTAGTATAAATAATCTCCACAAAATTTTAATATCCATGCTACATGAAATTGTCTAGTGCCAGGTGTCATACTCTACGCTAACCAATAACGAGTATTTCTAAAAATTAACAATAATAATAATAACTATGAAAACACTAACATCATAGTGCTACTACTAAAAACTAATAAGTGGCTTATCTCAATCTAATGATTACAAGAACTCTTGAGCAAGCCAGGAGCATCGTAGATAACATAACTTTTTCATTACTTTTTAAAAAAAAACAAAAAACAAAAACCCAAAGAATCCCAACTTGTCTCTGATACCAAATTGTAACAACCTCCTTCCGTAAGCTAACGAGTATAACAAGATTTTTCTAAAAACTCTTAATTTAGCATAAGATTCTTGATTTTAATAATAAAATAATCAACATTTATTTAAAAAAAATAAAGTTCTAATAAAATATCTTTCAAAAACATTAACTAAAATAAATGAAAATAAACTTGTGCCATAAAGACACTTATTTCTAGAAACGTTGAAAATTCAAATAAGCTGCTTAATCTACTCTTGGCCTGCCTGCTCGCACTTATTTTCTTCCTCATCTGGGTGGTTTTAAAAACAAGAAATAAATTAAAATCAGTCGATGACTCAATAAAAAATCCACCACAACATAAGATAATACTATAGGAAATTTTTAAAAAATTTATGCTGAAATCTGAAAACATGACTGAACATGCTAATGCTTATGTTATGCATGACTAAACTATCTGATTTAACTGACTAACTGATTTAAACTGACTAACTGATTTAAGTGACTAGTCTGAACTAACATGACTAATCTGAATTAACTGATTGAACTAATTGATTTAAATAATTTGATGTAATTTAAATTGATTTAATTGAAACTAATTTAACTGAACTGTGCCAACACACTTAGCTCTGTGTGTAAGGTTGTGCATCGCCCCCACGTCTCGCTACAGCAAGGGAAGCTGTTGATAGTACTATAGCGTACTATGGTGGACCACGCTTAGGTCTGTGGCTTGTACATCCACTCTGATCTAATATGCATTGGTACCATGCATCTGAATGACCATCTGAATTAACTAATTTATTGAGCTGAATAACTGATTAATTGACTTCCAATCTGACCTAATCTTATACTTGAACTTAACTTGACTTTTGTGACTTATGCGACATTAGGTGCATAATAATATAGATAGCTATAACTCGTTGAATTTAAGCATGATGTTGAACGACATGATCGTGTGTTGTGTTGTGCTGAATGACATGTTTGCATGACATGATGGGTATATGAAAAGGGCTATCAAAAAACTGGTTTTATTAATAATATAAGCTACATATGAGAATCCTAATTTTATGAACAAATTTACTTACCCCACTGCACTGCTTCCTAATTCTCTTTCAAAGCTTGACGTCACCTATATGAAGTATAAATCATCACTAACTTTTCTAGATAATGTCTCGTAACATTTTATTTAAACAATAATAATGTATATAGTCTTTCAAATACAATCTAGTAATTAACATATCTTTATTTACATCTATAAAATAATAGTTGGAACACTTTGTTTATATATAAACTTAATACTGCTTAGTATTACAATTTCTTATGAATCAATATTATAGATTAAAATACTTTAACACTATTAATAACATACTTATAATTTAGTAAGAAGTTATTTGATTTAAATCTAATAATTATAGTTGGAAACTTTTCAATAAATATACTTAATGGACTCAACGTGTTAAGAGAATAAATTAAGACTGCATATACTATTAAGGCTCATTTGGATATTCTTAGCATATTTCCTTACTTAAAAATAAATGAGAATAAAACTTTAATGGCATAAATAAACCAAAATCTATAATAATAAATGTATAAATTCGTTTTATACAATATCTATTGCACTTGAAGTATTTAAAATAAAAGATTAAATCTTTACAATATACTACTAAAATCTAGTTGTTAGAATTAATATGGAATTTAAATCCCTAACTATTTTCTACAGAAAACAAAGCTTATGTAAGTTTCAAAATTATGGACTAACATATTTATCTAGTAAAAACTAAAGTCCAACTTTAACATAATATAATAATTCTTTTGAAATATGAGAAGTAGTCAAGCCTTAACATACCACTTACGATGAAAAGAAGATCATATCATTTCAAACTGTACTTAACTCTGAACATAAATAAAATAAGCTCAAGTAACTCAATGATCTACCGAAGCTTTCATATAAAAGGGCTATAACTTAACACATATGAGGCTTACAATATATGAATTTAAAACTGCCAAAGTGATACATGAAGAAGAGACATGGAGGCAAATCTTACCAAGGGAGAAAGATACATGACGGAGCTATCCCGAAGGTGGTGTGTGCAACGTCAGAATGATGGTAGCGACAATGGACTTACATCCAAAGGCGGTAGCTACGAGTTAGGTGATGGGCCATCAGTGGAGAAAGTTGTTCGTTCGTGGAGTGGAGAGGGAGTTTCACGATGGATTTTGGGGTTTAGGGCAAGAGGTTGCATCGGTGCTCGTCCATGGAGGTGGTGAAAGGGTGCAACACAAACACCAACGGAAAGGCTGACGAAGGGCGCTTGGTGGGGGTTTGGAGCAAGAGTTGCTCTATTTTGAGGGGCTGAAAATAGGGTACCACTTCAAATCCAGAAAGATGGTTGGGCACAAAGGTGCATAGCAACCTTGGGTGGTTTCCGAATGCAGAGGCTGCTTATGGAGGAAGACCTTCCCTTTGGTGTGCACAGGTTGGGTCATTCACGGTGGAGGACTTCTCGATCGATGCAACAGCTTGCTACGATGAAACTTTCTAGAATTCATGGTGTAGTGCGGTGGCTGGTCTTGTGCAGTGGCCTTGAGGAGGCTGTGAAGTTGCACTTTGTGGGCGATTTCGGTCTGTGTAGCGTGAGAGGAAGTGGTTGCTCGTGTGGTAGTTCGTGATTTCATGGTGAGTGGTTTTCACGGTGAATAGGGGTGGCAGCTAAAGTTTTTCTTCATGTAGGCAAAGCTGGTAAACGTCACTATTTATAGATGATTGAAAACTTAAAAGGAACCCTAGAGGATAAACCTTAAAGAGAGAAACATGCATGGAACGTGAAATTTGAGTTTGAATTGGGATCTGAATTCAATTAGGATAAAAAAATCTTAAAGTATTTTGAATTATAAATAGATCAACAATCGAGGGGATTGAGTTTAAATAATATTATATCTAAAAAAAAAAGAGAAACATAATCCTATTTTAAAGGAAAACTACTAAAATTGTAACAATAAAATAAGAATAATAATAATAATAATATACAAAAATATGAAAGATGAAAAGATCAAAATATTCGCATGTAACCTCCAAAAATAAAACATCTGAGCCAGGATATAACACATATGGCCAAGGGAAGTTGAAACTCTAGCAAGGCAATTTTTATGCAATGCATATAAAGTTTGATACATTTGTACCCTCCACCGAAAATGGATATGATGTCCTGAATGTTCATATGTTTGATGCTTGTTCCTACATTCTTTCTCCATCTCTCCATCTCCTTTTGATAGTCTTTCTTTTGTGTAAAAGATGATGCCAAATGCCAAATGTACATGCTTGTTTTTTTTTTTATGTGAACTATGTTTCATATGAAATTTCAACAAGAATTTAGTGTGTAGAATATTGTATTTCTAAAACATAGTAACTATATCTTTCTAATTCTGAAACATAAATAACGTTTTCCTAATATTGTATTTTATTATTTTCTTTTAAATTGACAAGGTTGAGTGAATCATTTTCACAACAAAAGAATTTTTAGTTTTTAAAATCTTAAAGAAAGAAGTTGTATTCAGTCCTTATCTTAAATCAGTTTTAAGAAGCGAGTTATATTGGTTGTGCAAATGTGAGTTGGCTTATGCTTTATAAGTTTATATATAAACTTATATATAAGTTTATCTTTATTAATGTTTTTCCTTTTATTTTACTTGAATTCCAGGCTTCAATACAGATGGATCTCTCACATAGTGCTAGTGAGACTTTGACTTTACATAAGACTGATGCCAAGCAGCAACACCGAGTCGGAGTCAGCTACCCACCTCCACTCGAGCACAAATCTTGTGTTTTAGTAGTGGATTTTCACTTTCAATCGACATAGAATTAGAAATGGAAGACCCTAATCAGTTTATTGAGGAGGAGGAGATGGATCTTGGGGACGATTCGATTCATGATTCGAATATACTAGTACCACCTTCAGCTACGAGGCCACCCCATCCATGATGAAATAAAAAAAGATCGTAGATATGAGAACATTTCATGAAAGTTGAGAATGGGGATCCCCAACAACCATAGGTTGAGTGCAACTATTAGGGCACTCGAGTTGTGTGTCATTCAAAAGAGTAAGACACCGCTTGTTTGTAATCACATATGAATGGTTGCCAGCGGTACCAAATAGTGAAGGGGATGATATCGTGAGGTTAGTGTCAGACTAATCCCATATGTTTGCTACTTTATTTGTTCATTTAATCCCATCTAATTTTCACTTAAAACTAATCTTGATAATAAATTACTAACGTAGCCGCAGGTTAGTCTCAGACTAATCTTAGCTACGAGACTTTTATGGCCACTGATGAGATAGTAAACGAGGAACCTGGTGATCCCTCAATACAGTGAAAAGGTATATCGTGAGGCACTTGCAGATATAATTATAGAGAATGAGCTACCTTTTACCATGGTTTAAAAAAGAGCATTTCGAAAGTTTGTTAAGCCATGATTTCTATCACTATCCCGTTATATAGTGATGTACGATTGTATGAAGAGGCATCTGAGGGAGAAGGTAAAGATGAAGATGTTTATCACCACTGGTCAGAGAGTGTCAGTTACGACCTACACATGGACGTCCGTACAAAATACTTCGTACATGTGTATCACAACGCACTACATTGACAGAGAGTCAAATCTTAAAAAGAGGATTGTTGGATTTAAATAAATAGTTGATCATAAGGGTGCATTGATAGGGGCAAAAATGGATGATTATCTAATGAACTGGGGCATCCAAAAATGTTATTCATTACAGTTGACGATATTGGTGCCAATGAGATCGCTATTGAATGGTTTATGCGGAATACGACGGTGAGAGAAGATGTGATTTAAAAATCACCAGTATATCCACGTTAATGCACTGCTCACATAATCAACTTTATTGTTGGTGAGTCTTTTAGTTTTGGTTTTTTATTTTTTATTTTAATATTCTTTTGATTAAAGTCTTCAAAAATTAGGATATTTTTAATATTTTTATGATAATTGGGTATTTTTCAATGATCAAACAGGTGAAGGGTTGAAAGATGTGCATAATTCTATCACCAAAGTTCGCAACATTGTGTGGTATGCGAGGGCTTCTCCCTAAAAGCTACGGAAGTTCAAGGCAATAGTAGCACAAATTAGGGTTGAGTGATAAAAAATGTTGTACCTAGATGTTTCCACATGATAGAACTTTACATATCTGATATTGGATGTGGTAGAGAAGTACTAGAAGGCATTCGAGCAGTTGGAGATCAATGATAGAGATTTGAAGTTTGCCCCATTGGAGCCTAATAGAAGGGGGCTCAGTCTGCCAAACAGTAAGGATTGGCAACATATGGAGGATTTTGTCAGTTTTTTACTGATCTTCTATGACATCACTATGCGGGTATTTGAATTTGCATATGCGATGGCAAACATGCGGTTCAACGAGGTCTCGATGCTACACTAACACTTGAAAGAAGGTTATGCCGACCCGAGTGGACTGTTATCTGGTATGGCATTACAGATGCCGTTGAAATATGATAAATATTGAAGGTAAGTTGAGAAGATAAATAGATTATTGTTTATAGCACCAATTCTCGATGCCTGATTGAAGTTGGCGATGATAAAATGGTGGACAGCTGAGGTTCTCGGGGCAGTGAAGGATGCGGCATTTATCACAGCACTTAAGGTAGATTTGAACGACTTATACACCTATTACAGTACCAGAATCCAAGCTTCATCCTCAGTACTCGAGCTCAAGACTTGCTTCAAATGCCTTACCCCTGTCAGACCAGTGCACCCAGTCAATCTTGAGGCTTCAATGTTATGATGTTGTTTCATGCATGGTCGACGAGAAATTTACTGCAGTGTATGAATGAGTTTGAGCGGTATTTACTGGCAAAAGTCGAGGAGCCTAGTGATGAATTCCAGATTTTGATTTGGTGGAGGGTTAATTCCATCAAATACTCGATCCACTCTTGTATTACTCAAGATGTTCTAGTCGTTCCTATCATTATGGTTGCATCTAAATTGACATTTAGCATCGAAAGTCGAATGTTGGATGCTTACCAGAATTCATTATCACCGTCAACCATGGAAACCCTCATTTGCACACAAAATTGTATTAGTAATATACCTTCTAGACTAGAGAGTATTAGCATCGATGTTGAGAGCTATATGCATGAGTTAGATAAAATTAAATTAATTTGTTTACTTTTTTATGACTAAAGTAACAAAGTTTAAACAAATATTTAATTATTCCAATGATTCTTTTTTTTATAATTTCATAAATCTATTTAACTTATACTATCTATGATTTTACAGATCTAGTTATCAACTCCAACATAGTTACCGATAACTATTGAAGCAATTGACAGTTGCGTATATTTTTTCTCTAATTTACGGTTAGTTGTTTGGTTCATTTTAATTTTTATTGATAATAATACATTTTGATTTTATCTTAATCTCAAGGATGACCAACGACAAACTTACAACATACAAACTACTTTGATGCAGCGGATTTGTTTTAGTCACCTTGGGTCCTAGTGAATGGTTTAATTTTTACTATTTTTTGTATTATTCAATCTAGACTATTTTTTTTATTAGGCTATTAGGCTTAGCAATTAGCATTGTAATTTGTATTATTTATTTGACTATTTAAGACTAATCCTCAATAAAACTTAAAAGAGAAAAGTTGAGGGAGTTTACATCCGAAAATGGCCTCAATTGAGCCCATTTAGAATTGAAATGGCCCAATTAGGCCCATTTGGTTTTGGAATGGGCCTAATTTGGTGTGACGTTCCTAATTTACGTTTAGGTTTTAAGTAAACTGAAGCGTTAGGATAAATAGCACTATGCTACATACTCTCGTACGTGTCAAAAATTTTATGCATGCACCTAAACTTACTAATATATCCGATGCATTTTGCATCGGACTAGAGTCAATATCCATAGTTATGCAAAGAGATCTAGCTCTTGCACAAGTAAATCACATGGTAGAAATAAAACTATAACCTTCAAAATTTTGGATTTATAATAACATAATGTATCAAATATTTACATAACCCAGTTAGTTTCTCAAAACTCATAATATAATTCTTTGCCGTCTTGAAATCTTGTTATCTCACTTGGTCACGTACATGAGAGATCATCCCATCAAGAGATGAGTATTCTGCAGGACCCTTAGGGTACCTCAGAATCTCCTATAACGTCTGGGTCTCATGACAATTTACCTAATCCTGCAATATCGTCTATCATCCTATACGAAATAATAGATAAGATTAAAATAGTGAGATTTTCAAGAAATCTCAATAAGTACACAAATGACTTAATAAGAGCATTATCAGAACGTATCCATAACATAAAATAGCATATATCTTGATGAATTAACTCAACACATGATTAATGAACTCAACACATGATTAATGAATGCCTTATGCATGACTCAAGTATCATTTTTACAAAAACTCTTGCATTTACATGAAAACTTATATGATTATGGATACACGACCTTCCGTAACATACAAGGATTCTTTTATCAGAATTCTTATCTTATACGTATCTTTTCTTAAATCTTATTCTTGTTTCTGAATCTCAATAGACGTTACGTATCGCCATCCCCGCTAGATTCTCCACTATTATTACCCTTGGTTGAGCCATATCCACTATTATTATCCGTGGTTGGACCATATCCACTATTATTACCCATAGTTAGGCCATATCCACTATTATTACTTGCGGTTGGGCCATGTCATATTCTCGTCAGTCGTCTAGGCGTTATGTATCGCCGTCTCCGTCATGACGAGTCTTATCATATCAGTCATACGGGTATTATATATCGTCATTCCCGTAATGACATAAATGTTTTTATCATTGAGGGCATTTCATATCGCCGTCCCCGCTAGTCATGTCAGTCATCCGAGCGTTATGTATCGCCGTTCCCGTCATGACACAACTTCTTACCATACGACGAGCATTAAGTATCATCTTCCTTGTCGGCACGTCAGTCATATGGACGTTACGTATCGCCGTCTCCGTCATGACGTGACATTAGACTTATCTTTATCTTGCCATATTCTTATAGAATTTTTTTTTATCTTATTTTTCTTAAACAAACGTCATGATCTATGACAATACGTATGCGATGAAATGAGGCATGAACATAACTTTAGACTTTGAAATGCATATTTTATGTCTTTGTGAGTTTTATGACGTATAGAATCATATCACTGTAACATACGTCATGTGTATATATATTTACGTCACATAACTTCATAACATTAAAACATAACAAACAATGCTTAAATAATTAATTAAAATTTTAAAATATTACCTTGTAATAGCTGGCTGAACCCTATAGTAATTCCAAACCTTATTTTCATTTATTCAAACCAAGCTAAACTCTTCATTTCTAAAAATATTCAATTTCCCCTTAACTTTAAAATTGAGTTCAAGCATATATTATTTTGTTTTCTTAGCTAATTCTCTACTAATTTCTTGCATGATAATTCTTATAATTTTTATAAGTAAACTAGAGTCCTTAAACTCATCAAAATTATTAAAATATCATCCAAATAACAAAAATCAAGTATATATGAATTTAGAATCAAAATTTCACGAATAACTCTATTGAGGCCGAAAATTGCTAGAAGGGGTTTCTTATTTTTTTGTTCAAACCAAAGCCTTTTATTTTCACATAAGTCTCTTCATCTATCAAAATAGGACATATTCCTAAATTCCTAAATTTTTCTTAGCATTGTTTCATAACAAAACTAATCCAAAAGTTAATAGATTTCATTTTAACACTTAAGCAAAATTTAATATCAAACAAGTATGAAACATGATCAAACCATCAAATAACTTATTTTATGCCAAGATTAGATTAAATTGTGTACTTAAAAATTTCTTCAAATCTTGGTTTGATTGTTGGATTAGGCTTTGTGCAATTTCTCTTCCAAGACTCCTAATTTGCTTTCTTTTGATGCTTTGGTGAAATGAGTGTGTTGAGTGAATTTCCTTCCTTCTTTTTTCACTATGGCCGAATGTTCTTTCTAAATGGAAGAGAGGAGAAGTCCACACACATATATGTAGGCATAAGGGGTGACACAAGGCTTGGTTTGAGGGTGTCTCACCTCATGATTGCCTCTAATCATAGCCTTATTTGCTAATATCACCATCAAATGGTCAAGATTGGTCCACCTACAAGCTTATCTTGATCATGGGCTCAAAATATTCCAACACATGAACGGTAAAAACAAAAGAGCATCATAGGTATCTTCCAATGGGTTGTAATCCGGCCATTTGGCCTTCCAAGGGTCACATGGCCAACTATAAGGATTTATCCCATTTTTCCACTTTTTTAAACCCCTATTAGTACACTTGGAATGTTTTGGAAGAGTTTTTCCAAGACTTGGTTGGCTATTGGTTAGCAACAAAGGAGTAATTTGTTGATTTGGTTATTTCTAAACCAATCAGATTTTACACTTAGTTCTTTCATGGTTCTTGGATAACTATCCTTCTATAAAGTCTCCTTCTAAACCAATAAGATTTTGGCCCTAATAGTAAGGCGGTGACACTTTTCATTTTCGGACTCCAGTAATCTATAGAATTTTAGATTTCATCCATTTTAGATCCGATCACTTCTCGCCCAAATAAATCCTTGATCCAAATAGATTATCCAAAAACACAAAATATAAATTTTAGATCTTCCTCTTAGTAATCTATAGAATTTTGAATCACCTAATTATTAAATCAAATGAGAGATGTATGCTCATTTTACTGAAACATGTTAAAGTCACCCAAAAACACCCAATCCGAGCACACCATGTGTTTGCTAGGCAATTCTTTTTGTTTCACTTTTCTTAAAGTTCTAGGATTAGTTAGTCTTGTCCTAAGCTAATTGGACCACTTGCCCCTACACTTGGCAATGTGTCATATGTGGTAGAAAAATATCTTACAAAAACCAGACACAAAGTTGGTTTCCACTTAAGTCCTTCTCACGCCCGTCCATACTTGATTTAGTCCCTGATACCATCCATATCTTTAAAAACTCAAAACATAAAAGTTGCAAATATTTCTCTTAAATTTTCTTATCATCTTCAATTATCTCATTTTGAGATCAAATGATAGAGTTATGCTTGGTTTACCAAAAGAAGACGAAACTGTCTGGAATCTGCCCAATCCAATTTTACCATGTGGTACCCCTTGACTTCTTCCTCAATTTTCCTAACTCAAATTTTCCTTGACTTCCTTGACTTTTCAAAGGCCATATTAACTAAATTTCTCTTTTTATTTAGCTAAAAAAATATCATAAATAATTTCTATAATTTTTGTTTCTATTTCTAATACTAAAGAAAATCCATATATGCATATCAAATATATATCCAATAAATTCTCACAAATGAGCTAAAACAATTTTCAAAATAATTATAACTATTCTACTAGGAAAAAATTTAGGTTGTCACATTTGGCCCATTTCGATTTGGAGTTTGAAACTTCGATCGAAAATTTCGAACTCCGATTGGAGTACGGAACTCTAAACTTTGACTTTAATGGAGTCGGAGCATAGCCCTAACATGCATTAGGCCCAAATCTCACTTGAATAGTTTTCACAAATGGATCCAACCTACTGAAAATGCCACCATCAACAGCATCTTGATCTCCATGTGATAAGTGGGCCATAAGAAGCCTCGATTTAAAGAAATATGATGGTATTCGAAAGTTTGAATTCTCTTTTGACATTAACTTCATTAGCACGCAAAATTTTCCAATTAAACCCTTCTGTCTAATATATATATATATATATATATATATAATCTTTTGATAACCAAATTTCATTCATATGTAATCAAGAGCTTGCAAACAATTTCTTGTTAAGCCATACTGCTTAAGATGCAAACGAAGGACAACTTTTAGACCAAATAACCATATATTCCACATTAGAAGCATGCATTGCCATAAGATGTGCCACTTTATTCCCTTGCCTATTAACATGTTGAAATTGTATTACTTGGAACCGCTGCATTAATCCTCTTATATCCTTAATAATAAAAGCAAAGTCTGTTAAGGAATGAGAAGAAGAATTCAAAACTTCAACTAGGAAGAGGCAATTGCTTTCCACCAATAGCTTCAGAATGCCCCATTGAGAACAAATTTGTAATCCTCTGAGCATTGCAACAGCTTCAATAAATCCTGGAGATGACACCTCACGTTCTAACTTACTACAACTAGCAACTATATTTCCATCACAATTTTTTAGGACCATCCCAATGCCTGCTGTTTGAAGTTCAAAAAAATTTGCACCATCCACATTTAGTTTTAGGAAATCAGTTGGTGGAGGCACCCAACTTAGAAGTCTCGGCATCTCCATATGAAAGCCATCCAATATCTACACTTTTTTTTACTCAAACTGCAAAGACAAAGCCTCATTTATCACAGACTGAATAGAATGGGAAGTATTATCATAAATAAATTGATTTCTTCTAAACCATAGACCCTACGCAATGGAAACAAATTTCAGAAAATCTTCCTCAACCCCCTTCTCTTTTATTGCTAAAAGTAAGCCCCAAAAAGATATAGCAGGTTGAAATTCCTTCATCACTGGAACATGCTGTAAAACTAACTTGTTAACAATAGGACAATAAAAAAGAGCATGTGCTACATTCTTTGGACTTCCTTTACAAAACACACAGCAATCATCTACTTCAACCCCTTTTCTCCTTAAAATATGAAAAGTTGGAAGATAATCTTTACTTGCTTGCCAAACAAAGACCTTCACTTTATTAGGAATTTTCAAATGCCGGAGGCACTTCCAGAAAGTAGAATACTAGTTTAGCGTAGAACCTTCACCTTCAATCTGAGCACTTGCACGTTGTAACACTTTATAACCACTTCTGACTAAATAACTGCCACTCTTTTCATGAAACCAGTACCATGTATCAGGTTGTGAAATCGAAACCCGAATCTTTAGAATTTGGCTAACCATCCTTGGATTGAAAAGAACCCTCAAAACATCCACTTTCCACCATCCTATATCATCATCAAGTAAGGCATCCACTATCAAATTTTCATCTGGAACATGAAGCATTGCCTCTTGAACATCCCCTTCTCTTACTCCAGGGATCCAGGAATCAAAAAACACTCTTACCGAATCATCCCTTTCCCACTCGCCACATGCAACCTAATTTCAACAAAGGGAGCGAGGTAATTATCCATTTCTAGACATAAGAGGAATTAAAACCAAGTTTTGCCTCAAACAAAGAGCATTTCAGAAAATACTTAGCTTTAAATAACTTATGAAACAGAGAGCCCTCATTTGTCAACAATCGCCAACCCTGTTTAGCAAGTAATGCTACATTAAAATTAATAAGACTCTTGAATCCCATACCACCTCTAAACTTTGAAGACATAAAGTTTCCCATCTTGTCTAGTGAATTTTCTTCCCTTGGGATTGACTCCCACACCAAAATTTAGCCATCATCATCTCCAATTTAGAACAAAAAGTATTTGGAAGCAAAAAAAAAAAAAAAAAACTCATAGCCTCTGTCAGAATTGCCATAGCCACAGCTTTTAATAAAATTTATTTACCCTCCTTGCGATAGCATATTACACACTTTATGATTAAGGCAACCAGCTTTGAATTAAAATCCAAAGAAATCATCATCTCTTCCAAAAAATTCTACTTTACTTTATCATAAACTTTACTCATATCAAGCTTAAGAGACATAAAACATTTTCTTCCCAACTCTTTTATTCCGTAGATAATGTAATAATTAATAAGCTATTAAAATTAAAATATTATCTGTAATTTGCCTTCCAGGGACAAAAGCACACTGAGTTTCAGAAACCACTAGTTGCAGGGATTTTTTTAGTCTATTTGGAATAACTTTGGATAAAATCATTTACAATACATTGCAAAAACTAATTGGACCAAAATCAGCAACTTTAGAAGGGTCAACTTTCTCAAAGATTAAAGTAATAAAAATATGATTAATCTCCTTAGCAAAATCACCATAATTCAAAGTATTTAAAATTGAAGCAGTAACTGATCTACCAATTAGCCCCCAATATTTGTGATAAAATATAGGAGACATACCATCAGGACCCGGAGCCTTAGATGGGTGCATTTGTTTAATGGCCTCTTCTACTTTTTCAGCTACATACGGTTTGTTCAGCTCCACGTTCATATCTTCAGTAACCTTAGGCTCAATAGCTGAAGTTACTTCATCCATATCAACCTGTTCTTGAGCAGTAAACAAATTCTGAAAATAATCTACAACCAAACTCTCCATTTGATCCCCTGTCCTCCAGGTTCCATCCTTATCCTGTAATGTGAAAATACTATTTTTTCTTCTTCTAGTAGTAGCCTTATTGTGGAAATATTTCGAATTACGGTCCCGTTCTCTAAGCCACATAACCCTCGACCTTTGTTTCCACATAACTTCATCCCTCTCGAGCCATTTCTGAATCTCTTCCCAAGCTTCCTGATGACATGAACCTTGTTGATGAGTTGGATCAGATATTTGAAGGTCCTTTAATCTCTTCTGAGCTGCTGCTAATTCCTTCTATACATTCCCAAAATATCCCTTATTCCACCTATTAAGCTGAGTAACACAGTTTGAAATACTTTGCATAACATGTTGTAAATAATTTATCTATGCCCCTTGACTCCAAACTTTATTAACAATGCAAGAGCACTCTATATCCCCCACCCACATAGCCTCAAAGAGAAAGGGTCTCTCCCCTCTCTTACAATGAAACCCCCCATTTGTATTTATCCATAAGGGAAGGTGATCAGAATAAGCTGTCGAACCATGTTGGACTCTCATATTTGGGAAACATTGACACCAAGCTGAATTTGCAAGGAAACGGTCCAACATGTTGCTAATCCCTACCGCTTTCTCTCTTGTTGCACCAAGTAAAGGGGACGCCCGAAAAGCCAAGATCCCTGAGTTTACATACCTCTAAAACTGAACGAAATCTCTGCAATTGCCTCTCACTTTGCCACAAACCCCCATTTCTCTAATACAGGATTTCATTAAAATCCTCAAAAACTAACCAATGGATATTCACCCCCAGCCCCAATGACTTAAGTAGAGACCAAATTTCCTCCTTATGCTCAACTTGAGGGTGGCCATCACCCCTATGATAAATCTTTTCCCCCCTTTTCTGCATTGTAAACTAATCTCAGCATGCACATGATTACGAGAATAATGTACAATAGATAAGTCTACATCGCCCTTCCATAACATAGCCAAACCACCACTTCTACCAATAACATCAACAATAAAGCAATTCGAAAAACCAAGCTAAGTACATAGATCCTATTGTCGAGCTTTCAACCAGGTTTCTTGCAAGAAAAGCACATTGGGAGCTTCCTTCGTCAATAGATTACGAAGGATACGAATACCTCATGGGTTCCCAAGCCCCTAGGGATTCCAACTGAGGAACTTTATGGTGTCCGACAGGGCTGTTTCACAGCCTCCGCCGATATCTCTGTGTGATCAATCCCGACCTATTGAACTTCTTCCTTCCACCAAATTCCACTATGACAAAGCTTTTGGAAGCCTTTCGTTTGCTACCGCTATTCGCCCCTTTCGAATAGCAAGACTGGTGTACAATTTCTCTAACTTTGAGTCCGAATGAGGAGAAAAGTTGTTACCAACCTTGGGCTTACGTTTAATAACAGTCCGACCCCTTTCCTTAGCAACTAGAGGCAAATTAAATGTTTCAATTATGGGCGCTTGTGATAACTGGCCCAAGCCCCTATCCACATGTTGTACAACCGGTACTTCTACTAGCTTGGCATCTCCCACGATCTCCCTCTCACGAAGAGCCACATCACTTGGTAATTGTGAATCTCCCACCTCAATTGGCAACTCTCCCACTTTCAAATTCATTTTACCTTACTTACCCTTATCTCTTGACCCACCAAAACTAGAGAATCTCGCCTGATCCTTCTCCTTAAACATCTCCCCCCCTTGCCGTTTTCAACTTCCGTCAAAATCAGCCTACTTTCCGCACACGTCAGCGAAGTATGGTTAGTCCCTTGATTAGTCTTAACTATTTCGTCCTGAGTCATCATGTTAGTCGAAGCATCCTTCGTCGTCTTGTTAGCCGAAGCATCCTTTGTCGTTGCCAGAATAACTTCCTCTACCACCACCCGTGGCGGTTTCTCCTTGGATTGATTCCCTGAGCTAAAACCCTCCGAATTCGCCTTTGAACCTCTTTGTTCTGCGAAGAAACCTACTCTCAACCAAGCACTATATAGTAAAGTCTCTGACTCTTGAAATGATTGAGGGAAAACCTCACATTCCTGCTAAGTATGGCCAATAATCCCATAATGGTAACAAAAATCCAGCAAACGTTCATAGGCTAGTTTGACCCAACAAGAAATACCTTCCCGCAGCTTCATCTTTTTTCTTCTTTGCATCAACTTGGTAGCATCAAGAAGGACCCTCACCCTCCCTCATGTACTCACCCCATTCAACCTCCCTCGATTCCACATCCACCTCTAACACCTCATCCAGCATGCCACCCACAAGATTTCCCATAAAATAATTTTGCGTCATCAAGGGAGGTCGTAAATTCTTACCCAGAAAGCAGCATGAACAATCTAGAGAGAATTAGTTTGAATGAGACCCTCAAATTGCTTCATGAGAATCAATTGTTTGTCGAAAGTTCAGGGGCCCTCCCATAGAACTTTAGCATTATCGCTGACCTCTTCAAACTCAGCCATGGTGAAAACCTTATTCAAATCCCTAAATTTGATACCTTTTACTGGTCTCCACACTTTCTTCATAGTTTGTTTAAACGCTTCATGATTATAATGTTTCCTCATCAACAATCACATGATCAAACAATTTTCCTCCCTGGTGAGGACCTCTTCAACCTTCCTACAATACACCACAATCTCCTTATTCTCCTTTTCAGTTAAGGAAAGAGAAGCAAACATTTCTTCCAACTCATCAATCATTGTCTCTTATATCCGAAAGACCTTGTATGCCGATGAAAAAATGCCTCTACTCTAGGTGTAGAGAGAGGAGTTCCAAAAGTGATAGGCCATCTTCTGTCTAATACACTAATGATAAAGTTGTCAATTGACATTCAAATGTTAATTATTATATTTTTTAAAATAAGTGAAAAATAGTTTTTTTTAGAAAAATCAAAGTTTTAAAAAATAAATGATAAAAATATAAAAAAGAAAATAGCGGGTGCTATTGTGCCGCTTAGTTTTGATGTCTACTAGTACAAATTTTATATTTTATTTATATTTTTTAAACATTTTTATATATTTAAAAATAAAATAAAAATATAACAATACAATCATTTATTTAATTATTAAGAAAAAAATAAAAAATACAAATACAAAAACAATTAAAATAAGGGGACAAGCTCATGGGACGTTCAAATAGGGGGAGGTGGCGGAGGAGGGCTTTCCCTCCCTAGCGGCGCTTGTGGTGGCCAACGAGCCACACCACAGTGGACTAGTGGTAGTCTGTAGTCTGGTAAGGCATGATCCAAGGGCCTGGAGGGGAAAAGCCTCCCCGTCGCACGAAAATTCATAAGTTCATGAAATCTCAAGTGTTCAATGATGCTTGATTAGAATTAAGAATAAGTTTATATTTTTAATTTGGTGCCAAATCATAGATTCAATTGTAGGCTCACGTGACATTTGTGCATCCATAGTTTATTTATTTGTTCATAATTACTTTATTGTTAATACGTTAATTGTCATGATATTCTAAATGTTTGTATGAAAGTTTTCAACAATATGTTTACTTATAGATGGATTTTTTTTTTTAGCAAAATTTTGATGTGCCCATAAAGAAAAATCTAGTATTTTCTATGGATCTCTTTAAGTATAATTAGATTGAAAAATATTATTGTTAAGAAAGTGTTTCACACCATCAATGATTCAATTATATGGATGATCTACAACTAATAAAAGGGAGGCATAGAATATCTAATGAAATTCTAATGCCTAAGTTGGGGATAACTGATAATATAAGCGTATGATTGAGTACATAATACGTTACCTTTAGATGTTATTTATTAGAGTATGAGGATATTGTTAACTGTTATTTATTTTTTATTTTATCTTAGATAACTCTCGAATAAGTGAATAGGA
This sequence comes from Platycarya strobilacea, assembly GCA_036898215.1. NCBI lineage: Eukaryota > Viridiplantae > Streptophyta > Magnoliopsida > Fagales > Juglandaceae > Platycarya > Platycarya strobilacea. The sequence continues at coordinate 6,334,508 of CM072558.1, forward strand.
TAACCTTTTTGATTTGTCAAAAGTGTTATCTATCTAACTGTATCATCTAATATGTGTCCATGAATTTTCTCCAATCTTTGAGGCTTCACACTTGGCCGACTTGTTCTTTTTGTGTCCTAAGAGCATTCACATTGGTTTATACATGCATATTTAAAATCACTTCTTCTGATTATCTACTTTGCTATTTAAATAAAACTTTCACATTGACTTATGTATATTTGAAGTAAAATAATAATAAAATATTACGATATTTTAAATTTTTTAAAATTATTATTTTTATATATTTTACAATTAGCACCCACTGTATATTATCAATTTAATATAAATTTTATGTATCAAATCATCTTAATATAATTATATAAAATTAATTTTAATGAGTTAGAGAAAAAAAAATTATTTTTAAAGAGTGAATAGTGATTCTTCATACTTGAAGAAATACTATTTATAGATATACAAATATTTGAATATACATTATCTAATATAAAATAATTTAAGCTCTTATAATGCCAATATAACTTTATATATGCATATGTATATGTACATGCATAAACTAATGTAAACACCCTAAGTATTCTTTCTAGATATTTATTATTTTTACACCACACGATTTATTATTTTTATCATTTATTTAAATAAACATAAAAGATAAAAATGATTTATCACGTGATAATGCGACCATTATAAATAAAGATTTAAAATTATATATATCCAGACCATGCATCAAGAAGTTTCCGTTAATTGAAAGACAAGGCCAACGAGGTCAAATGATGAAAATTCACTGCGACCGGTCCTATTACTTCACCCCAAACTTCGTATGTTTTTCCGTTTCTTTATTTTGTTTGTCTCCCTGTCTGCTACTGTCCTATTTCATTTTTTGTGATCTTTTGTTTTTGTTGTTCGCAGGACATGAGAGGAGAGGAGAGGAGGTAAAGAGAAGAAGGTTGTCTAAAATACCAATACAGTGTGCTACTTTTCAATTTACACTGTCTAGTTCTCTCTCTCTCACGAGATATTGCTGAATTCCGCTGAATTTTAACACTTCCCTCATCATCTGCTGAAAAAAACCACATTTTCCTACCTACTATCACTCCCCCAATACAGTCTAAGTCCTTTGAATTCGATTTCAATTCCCCATTTCTTTCTATTTGTTTTTTGGTGCCGAGCTTGTTCTTTATTTTATCTATCCCTGGTGTTGTTTGATTACTATCGGATTCTGCCTGGACTTAGCTTTCCTTTGTCTGAGTTTCGGAATTGGGTTTGATTGGGTGTGTTTTCTAGACCAATTGGGAAAGTTCAAGATCTGGCGGGTTTTCTTTTGGGATCTCTCTGGTTGTTGGATTGGTTTTGATTCGAATTATCAGTTTGGATCCGATCGGGGGAGAAACAGCGCCATCACATGGCGCTGTTCAGAAGGTTCTTCTACCGCAAGCCTCCGGATCGGCTTCTTGAGATCTCCGAAAGGGTCTACGGTAACTTTTTTAACCGTTTCAATCATTCCCCAATTTTCCTTTTCTTTTAATTGACGTGTGTCCAAGTTCTGAGTGCTCTTGCAATGGTGTAATTCTCGAGCTTTCGGTCATTTCTGTCGTCTTCGTGAAGTTGAGAAAATGCTCAGTTTTGTAATTCCGTGTGCAATTTAGGTTCCAATGTGTCTCGCTTTGGGAGTTCCATTGAATTTTAAAATACGGCAGAATGCATTGTGAATATTGTTCGATTGTGGTGTCTTTTTCTTCCTTCTCTTCTTCTCTTTTGAATTTGTTTCGGTGCTCTGTTTCTTAAGTAGTTTCCTCATACAAGAGTATAGTCTGTAGCATAACTTCTTCTCTAGGTGATTAGGCAAATGCTGATGAAGTAGTTTCCTGCTTGTTTATATTGTGTTCTATTCTTCGGTTCATCGGGTGGGAATATAACTGAGGCAGGGACCAGAAAGCACCATGAATTGGATTGAGCAGATCAAATTCAACTGTACATCTAGCGCATTATTCTTTTAGAGAAATGATAGAATTACTACCATTTTACAACTTATTTACAACTTTTTTTCTATTTAATTTTTTTTTAATTTTTAATTTTACTTAATGATTAAGAATGTGAATATTAATAAAATTGTATTTTTATTTTATTTTTTCTTAATGATTAAGAATGTTAAAAAAAATGCTTAAAAGAAAATGATAAAAAATAAACAAATTTAAATACACATATAAATTGTAATATAATTGTAAATTGGTAGTACGTTTATCACTACTCATTCTTTTAATGTTGCGTATGCATCTACTAGAGCTTAGGGGTCAAGGCACCTAACAGTAATTGATACTTGGGAGGTTACAAAATTTATAGAAGTAGGCCCGAAAATGATGAATAGTTGAAGAGGCTCTTGAAAACAAAGCAACCATTCGGTAAGGGGTATCAATTTGGGGTCTAAATTTTTGTGGACAATTTGGATTTCATGACATTTTGGGAAACAAATATGCCATTGCTTCCTTTTCTTTTTTCTTTTTTTTCTTTTTTAAATCAATTTCAAGACTATGGGTCTTGTTTTATGGCTAGGAAGAGCTGTAATTTATTAAGTAATTTTGCTAAAGCTTATTATGGCAAGGACTGAATGGTTTCTATATGTTTTAGAACTGTTTCTTTTTACGTTAGCTATTTGTAGCTGCTTTTTCTTCTTAAAAAAAAAAAAAGCTTTTCTGAACACAAATGTTAAGCAGTATTTGTCCCTGTTTCTTTTACTTTTACGTGAGGAAGGGGGTTTTTTGGGCTATTTTTATTATGTCATTAATCAAAATTCTCATTTATTGGTCATATATATATATATATATTGAGGGTCATTATGCACCATGAGTATAGTCAGAATTCTTAAGTTTCTTCTTAGCTCTTTATTTGATTTTTGAAGACCATATACCAATTCTTGTTGATTGTCTTATTTCTCTTTTGTTCTTTTCTAGTGTTTGATTGTTGCTTCTCCACGGATGTCTTGGAAGAAGATGAGTACAGAGTGTACATGGGTGGCATTGTAGCTCAGTTACAGGACCACTTTCCTGATGCTTCTTTCATGGTGTTTAACTTTAGAGAAGGGGAGAGGCGAAGTCAAATTTCAGATATATTGTCTCAATATGACATGACAGTTATGGATTACCCTCGACAATATGAGAGGTGTCCTCTTCTTCCATTGGAGATGATCCACCACTTCCTTCGATCAAGTGAAAGTTGGTTGTCATTGGAAGGGCAACAAAATGTGCTGTTGATGCACTGTGAAAGAGGAGGATGGCCTGTGCTTGCATTCATGCTAGCAGGTCTTCTGTTATACCGAAAACAGTACAGTGGGGAGCATAAGACTCTTGACATGGTCTACAAGCAAGCTCCAAACGAACTTCTTCATATTTTGTCTCCTTTAAACCCACAGCCTTCTCAGCTGAGATATCTTCAGTATATATCTAGAAGAAATTTAGGTTCTGATTGGCCTCCATCAGATACACCCTTACTGCTGGATTGCCTGATTCTGAGAGTCCTTCCACTATTTGATGGGGGAAAAGGTTGCAGACCTGTTATACGTGTTTATGGTCAGGACCCTTCAACACCAGCTAATAGAAGTTCTAAGCTTTTGTTTTCAACTTCAAAGACGAAAAAGAATGTGCGGCACTATCTACAGGTAATTCCTAAGTTACAAACTGAAACTGGAAATTAGATTTTACCAAATATGTAAGTGGTCTTATGAACTTTAACAGCAGGGAGAGTGTATGCTAGTGAAAATTGATATCCATTGCCGTGTTCAAGGGGATATTGTTCTCGAGTGCATCCATTTGGATGAAGATCTGGTACGTGAGGAGATGATCTTTATAGTTATGTTCCACACAGCATTTGTGAGGTCAAACATTCTGATGCTCAACCGCAATGAAATTGATGTTCCGTGGGATGCCAAGGACCAATTCCCGAAGGACTTTAGTGCAGAGGTAACTTGTTGTAACTTTTCTGCTAGTGTCTTTTCCTAAAGCTGTAGGTGTTGAATACATTCTCATGTGTATCAGGTACTTTTTTCGGATGCTGATGCTGTTGTGCCTGCTCTTACTACAGTTGTAGCCAGTGAAGGAAATGAGGCAGAAATTGCTTCACCTGAGGAATTTTTTGAGGTGGAAGAGATTTTTAGCAATGTAGTTGATGGACAGGAAGGGAAAGGGGATTTGGATCCTTATGTATTTCAAGACTGTGCATCAAATGATGGAAACCACAAAAGGGATGGAAAGATGGTTTCTAATATTGATGCAGTGAAGGACATTGCTGTTGATGATGTGAAATATAAGATGGATGAGAAGGTGGGTTCTGATCATTTGGTGAAGGACATTGTTGTTGATGATGGTGATATCAAGCTAGATTTCATACTAGCTGCTGCTGATATGCAGCCAAGTCTGGAAACGAAGGAAGTGGTGGAAGACAAAGGTGATGAAGGAAACAGTTTTACACAGAAGACTTTAGATTCCATGGTTCCCCAGAAAAAGTTGACTGCTGATGTCCCCAGACAAAAATCAGAGAACGTTCTACCTAATGTGCCTAAGAAACAGCCCATACTCAGCACAAAACCAGCTGCAGATTCAGTTGTTGCCAAACAAAAGATTAAACAGCAAGAGCCTCATGCAAAACTAGCAAAGCCAAATGCAGTATCTAGGTGGATCCCTCCTAACAAAGGCTCTTATACTAATTCAATGCATGTATCATATCCACCATCAAGATATAACAGTGCACCAGCTGCTCTTGGTGTTAATGTTCCTTCAAAGGATTCTAATGCAGTTCCCAAATTAAAAGCTTCTTCTGATACCCCCACCAGTGTGGTTTCAACTGATGTGACCAATAGTCTGGAAAGTCATAAGGTGGATCTTGTGAAGCCTTCAGATTCTACCCAAGAGGCAGTTGCTTCATGCCCACCATCATTGGTACCATCAATTAAAGATTCATATTCCTCCTCACAAACTCAAGCACAACATATTAGCCTGCAACAAGTAGTTCCCCCTCCTCCCCCGCCACCTCCACCAACACAACATTATAACACTCCTTCGTTTTCAACCTTTCCATCCATGTATCCTTCATTGCCTTCCCAACCTTTGCAGATGGGTGTCACACCTCCACCTCCACCTCCACCTCCACCTCCACCTCCTATAAGGCAAAATAGTGCTACCATGTTTCTTTCACCAACTCCTCCACCTCCGCCTCCGTCTCCTCCTACCCCTTTTCTAAGCACATATATTGCAGCAAACCTTCAAGTTGGAGTGCATGCTCCACCTCCACCTCCACCTCCACCTCCACCTCCGCCACCTATACCTCCTTTCTATGGAGCTCCACCAAAATTGCCTCCATCATTTGGATCCCCACCACAACCATTACTTGTGGCAAGAGCCCCACCTCCCCCACCCCCTCCAGTACATAGAGCCCCACCTCCTCTAGTTCATGGAGCCCCACCTCCTCCACCACCACCTCCAGTTTGTGGAGCCCCGCCTACTTCGCCACCACCTCCAATTCGTGGAGCACCAAATTTGTCCCCTTCAATAGTTGGAGTGCCACCTCCACCTCCACCACCTCCTTTAATGCGCGGAGCACCACCACCACCACCACCACCCCCTCCTCCTCCAATCCGTGGAACACCACCTCATCCGCCACCTCTTATAGGTCAAGGCCCACCTCCCACATCACGTGGTGCACCACCCCCTCCACCTCCTCCTGGAACTCGTGTGCCTGGCCTTCCAGCTCCACCTAGGCCTCCAGGTGGTGTACCGCCCCCACCTCCACCATTAGGTGCCAAAGGACCAAATGCTACAGCAGAAGTAAGAGGCCTGTTTTTAGGGAGAGGGCGTGGGCTTTCACGTCCTTCAGGGATGGGGACGACTACTACAGCTCCTCGAAGATCCTCATTGAAGCCTTTGCATTGGAGCAAGGTAACCAGGGCTTTGCAAGGAAGTTTGTGGGAAGAATTGCAAAGATATGGAGACTCTCAAATGTATTCTAACTCTTCTTGCTGATCAAAGCTTTTACTTAAGATCAAGTGCTGATGTGTTTTCCCCCATGAATAGTGGTGCTTCAGTTCCAACAGATCATATGTTTTCCTTATTTTTTATATATAAAATTCAGTGTCCTTAGTTTCATAGTCGGTGAATTTTTGTTCTTTTATCTTAGGGGACCAGGATTTGATGTGTCCGAGTTAGAGAGCCTTTTCTCCGCAATAGTTCCAAAACCTGCTGATGCAGGAGGTAAAGCTGGGGCACGGCGCAAATCTGTTGGATCCAAAACTGATAAAGTCCACCTGGTAATCTGATATATCTATGGTGTCCTAGAAGTCCTTTGTTTTTTCCCTTTGATAGTGTCCTTGAAGTTCAGTTGTTTGAGAGTGCTGATTCTACTGTTCATATTCCATAATCTTACATTGAATTAAAAATCCTCCTCTACTGTGATTTGTGTGATGGATTCTTGATTTGAGCCAATTTTCAATTTTCATTCACATGAATAATTTTTTTCATTGGCACCGAGTGTCTTGAGAACAAAGTCCTAACTAATATCGAGGGTGCACAAGCCCTCAACAAGGAGTTTCCTACAAGTACACTTCGGGTGATTCAAGAGGATTTCTCCCAAATTGATGGCGCTTAGAAATTTTTTGCACCCAAGAGGTTTGAACCTTAGACCTGAAGAGAGCATACCATCAAGACCAAGGCTCTCACCACTTGAGCCAACCCCTAGGGTTTATCACTTGATTAATGGCATCAATAAGAGCTAATTTTGTGAGGAGATAGTCATATCAGTCTAGTATTTGGCACAAAAAATTTAAGAAATATCATTTCGTGATAGCTTTCAGATTGTTGAACAGAGCTAGCACTCCATTCCTCTTAGTTCAAATTTGATCCTTTATGTTGGTAAAGCTAGTTTATGTTACCATTTGTTCCAAAGACCATCAGCTTTAATCTTTATCTAATTTTTAATTGATCCTAGTCATAAATTCTTCTCTAGAGGTTTGTTTGCATGTATAAATTGGCATTCATGCACATTTGACTGAGAAAGATGCATGCCATAGTGCCTTTCTATGTGCAAAATTTAATATTTGTCATCATTTCTTACTGTACATTTATGGTAGATTTTATTTGGTTGAAAGTCAGTGGGTTTATATTGGTAATACTTGTTGACTGTTGATGATTAAAGCTGAATTTAACCCCCGGCACTTCTGCAATATGATATTCTGATATATTTCTCTTTAAACTTGTTTGATGCTTTGTAGATTGACCTGAGGAGAGCCAACAACACTGAAATTATGCTTACAAAAGTTAAGATGCCGCTTTCTGATATGATGGTGAGATATATTGTCCTCACTTTCATATGGGTTTGATTACTTTCATAATTTGCAGACAAAGCGACAATTTTCTCTCTAAAATGGATACATGGAATTAATGCAGTCATTCTAACTTTTCTGTTGGATTTCATGTCCCGGTAGAAGAATAGTCCTTTTTTATTTTAATTTATTTCGTAATATCGAAGCATGATTTTTCTTTCATTAGTACTAAAGGAAAAAAAGGCTGTTGTTCTTAGCTTTATATATAATAATAGTTTTTAATAAACTTACCCAAGTTTCCATTTTTGCAAGATACAAGGAAGCAAAGCTAAATACCAATTGACAGTTTTGTGCAACCATTTTAATGCAAAATGTTGACTGGACCATGAAAGAACACAATAAAGCTTTGATTGGTAGTTATACACCAACTTGTGGCCTTTGAGAAAACATATAGGGTGGCTTTTTTTTTACCCTTGCATATCTTACCAATCTAAATTTGAACCGAATGATTCCAGCAAAACTTTCCATTGCTAATATATCTTAGCTCCATAAAGTAAGTCTTGGGAAAAAAACTAGATAGGTCTTCTTCACTTGGGCTTTAAGCTTTGGTCACTCGATATATGGGATCCTGCAAATGGTTAAAATAATAATGCAAGGTGTTTTGGGGAACATTTAGGTATTTAGTGAAACTGGTACTAAATTTTATGAGCCTGGAAATATATGGTCATGCATGACTTGTAAAATTTAAATTTTTAGGAAAAAAATAGGTCCGAACATGTTAAGCCAAGCATAACTTGTATTGACATTTGTTGACCTGACTTTGACTTCAAAGTTCAAACTATCAAAGCAAGAATTGGTTCAAGAAAAATGTGGACTCTGTATAGGGGCTGTGCCCTTACATATTTCAGAGAAAATGTTGTTGTATGCCAACTGCCAGCAAGGTTTGGCGCTAGAAGATAGAAGTGTGATAACTTCTGGTTGAAGAATGTATTGAACACTGCTAGGAGACAGTATGTGAATCTCTACACGTTAAGGTGCCTAGTTGATCTCACTGAACTTTTGATTTGTGTTTATAGGAAAGTGACTGTCCTAGAATTCATTTTTAAAACTATGGCAAGTGCACATGCATCATGACCTTTTAAGCTTTGTTAAGTTGCTCTTGAGAACATATTCTGCAGCATGATAAAAACATTGCTGGAATTTAATGTTTATACTCTTAATCTGGAAAGAAAACAGAAACTGAGAAAACTGTTTTAATGGTTGCCGAAAATTTGTATTTAGGAATCGTCTATTGGTTGTGTGAACAGTCATGCATTTGCGTGCATGTATTTGTTACTTTCGTTTTATTTTATTGTATATATTGGGCTCTGTTATAGAATAATGTTAGTACAAAACTAAATGGAATTTGATGATTTCAATGGCCCAAAGGCATGGTGTTTTAGGCTCTGTTTGGATACAGAAGTGGTATCATCTCACCTCATCTTTATTTCATCTTATCATTACAATTTTCTCAAATTCTCATAAAAATATAATAAATAATTCAACATTTTCAAATCCCAAAACAACAATATATTAAAAAATAGTATTATAACAATATTTTATTCAACTTTCTTCTAAAATCATCTCATCTCATCTCATTTCATCTCATCTCATCTCATCTCATCTCATCATCCAAACAAGGCCTTATTCCTATGTCCACCTTAATATTATATTGAATACTTGTCGATGAACTTTCAATTTCTTGGTGCCAGCTGATCTTACTCCTATGTCCACCTTAATATTATATTGAATACTTGTCAGTGAACTTTCAATTTGTTGGTGCCAGCTGATCAACATGAGAACAAAATTGAGGATGCTAGTAAAATTCATCTTATGGTTTATTTTTAATACTGAATCAATTTGGAATCTGGTAAATTGTGAGGATGGAGTCTATTTAAGAGAAGGGTGTATGAAGTTTCATTCTATATTGCATTATTACCCCAGGATAGCAGTACCTCTCTGTGGAGGAGTGAGGCTCCCTTGAGGCGAGCTTCTTTCTTTGGATTGCTGCATTCAACAATATCTGTACTTGGAATAGTCCATGAAAGACCTGTATTATAGTTGTAGAATGGTGTTGCATGTTTAAGCGGAATGGAAAGTCTGTTGATGATCTTTTACTTCACTATTAGGTTGCTGGCACATCATCGAAAGTTCAGTTTAGCCTTTATAAGTTAAGTTGGGTAATGCCTCGGCAGTTCTCGAACTTCCATTTCAATCTGTCTTTCTCAGCATCCTAGGAAGTAGGAAGGAGTGGTTTGGTACACCAAAATGCAACCTTATGGAAAATTATCCTGATTTGTGTATCATGGAGCATATGGAGGGAGAGAAATGAATGAAGCTTTGAGGACTCATGAGGACCACTGAAGAGCTAATGGCTTTCTTTTTCAGTGCACTTTATCAATGGATGACAGCCAATATATGTCTCTCTAGCATTAGTTTTCAGGACTAGCTCTCTTCTCTGTCTAACTACGTGTTTCCAATGATATTATTTGTGTACTTTGACTATGTCTTCTTATCTTTTTTTCATGATTAATAGAACTTATTTTACTTATGAAAAATAATAGACTTTTCTTATTCTTATTTTTCCATTTCTGGTTTCTATTATTATTCTTTATGCAATTATTAGTATCATTTTGAATATCCCTTCTCATTGACGGATTTAAGGATGGTAGGATGTTTTGGGGTTAAATTGAAAGTTTGAGGAAAGATTCTGCAATCGGGGTAACGGGGCTCTTGTTTCTTTTTCACTTAGGTAAACCTTGCTGCACTAAATAACGTTTAATGCTGTTCTGTAGGTTTTTTTTTTCTTCTTGTTGGTGCTTTTAAGCTTGCTACTTGTAATGCCTTAATGGAAGGCTCAAATTACATGATTTATATTCCAAAATGACTAGTCAATGATACAATTAGAACCCCATTGAAACCTTGAGTAAGAACTTCTCATTCTCAAATAATGTAGAATCTCATACACCATCCACCCTTATCCTTATTATATGAGATATCACAATCTACCCCCCCTTAAATGCCTGACGTCCTTGTCAGGCCTGTTCCTCGTAAGTGGCACTGTTCAAGTCCCACATTTTTTGTTGGAATAGGCTCTGATACCATTTGTAATGCCTTAATAGAAAGCCCAAAATACATGGCTTATACTCCAAAAGTACTAGTCAATGATACAATTAGAATTCCATTGGAATCTTATAAAGAGTAAAAACTTTTCCTTCCCAAGTAATGTAGGATCTCATACATTACTCACTCTTATCCTTATTATATGGAGTATCATACTACTGCATTCCTGCAACTGAGTAGGTTTCTTATGCTTTATAAAACCATTATGGGTAGATGAGAAGTGAGACTCTGAGGTGGTAATGGCTCCTCTATATTCTTATCCTTCAAGTGTCATAGTGGTGCAACTAAATAGGTATAAATTAAATTGAATCTCTGATTTTATTGGTTTTTATGGTTGAAATGGGCTGGTAATTTCTTTTTTTTTTCCTTTTTCCTGAACAATGTTCCAACTTCCTACTAGTTATTTGCTAACAATCTATTAACATATTATTAGGCTGCAGTTCTTGCAATGGATGAATTGGTATTAGATGTTGACCAGGTGGAGAATCTCATAAAATTTTGTCCCACCAAAGAGGAGATGGAACTTCTAAAGGTGATGGTTTCAAAAAATTATGATTCCTTTTTAATATCTTGTCAGCAATTTGTCGATGAATTTTATATTGAAGTGTCTTTGTGATATGTTCATCTGCTTATGAGTATATTGTTTGGCACTTTTTTTTTGTACTTCTCTTTGTTCAATTTTGATTTGTTTTATTGTTTTGTAGGGCTACACTGGTGACAAGGAGAACCTGGGAAAGTGCGAACAGGTCTGCTGAAGCTTTTTATTTTTTTAGCATTTCATGTTTTTTTATATGTTTCCTGGCACAATCTTGAGCATGTGAATTTATTCTACTTGATAAATGATATGATTTGGTGATTTATGCATTATTGTGTGCCTGGTGTTTTATTCATGTAGCTTTCTGAATTTTGAGCTGGTACTGCCTTCCTTGATCTTAAAGTTGTTTACATAACTCTCTCTCTCTCTCTCTCTCTCTCTCTCAGAACAAGTTAACGGTGACCATTTGTCTCACCGAATCAGTGAGAAAGTTCTCTGGATGCTATGCAGTCTTTTTGCCTTTCTGTTTTAGTGGGTTCTCTTTCTCTCACTTGAATGTAAATTCTTGTTGTAGTAATTAACAAGCATGATTAGCTGTCTATGTCAATTATTAAGTTTACCGATCTGTTTAAGTGAGAAATTGTTTGAATAGCCAGGAGGAAAGAAAGGGCGGTGGATAATATATCTTTTGTTTTTTCTCATTTTTCACTTAATATAAAACCTAGCTTTTCCTTTTGGTAGCCAAAAAAAAAAAATCCTGGTCATCCTCGTATTTTATTATTCTTGCTTGCTCAATTTTGGCTTGTCCTAAAATACATAATAGTTTCCAAAAATTAAAGCTTTGTTATTAAGTTCTCATATCATGCTTAAATTTGGATCCATTTTTTTTCCCAGAATAATTGAATCCACATTGAGTCCGAGTTGTAGACATCTAATATATTTTGGGAAAGAGGAAAATAAAACTTTTTAAAATGGCTTCTGATTTTGTTTGTTTGTTTGATTGTTTTTATACAGCATTCATTTAAATTCTGGAGCATCACTTGTTTATGGCTTTTTTTGATTGAACACATGTTTTTAACATATATATAAAGCTTTGTTATTTTACCCGTGTGTGTATATATGTATTTCAGTACTTTTTGGAGCTGATGAAAGTGCCTCGGGTTGAGTCGAAATTACGAGTATTCTCTTTCAAGATTCAGTTCAGCTCTCAGGTTTGGTGATAACTGCCATGCTTGATTTTGGTAAATTTTTAAATCTCATGAGTAAGTCTTTTTTTACATAGTCATCTCCTTGTTGAACCCCTTTTCAGATCTCAGAGTTTAAAAAGAGTTTGAACACTGTAAATTCTGCATGTGAAGAGGTATGTTACTAGTGGTTGCAAGTCTTTCCAGTTTCTGTGCTTCTCTTTTCAGCTTTGTAGTGTTTTGTTGGTTAATTAGGTGAGGAAATCAGTCAAACTGAAGGAAGTTATGAAGATTATTCTTTTTATAGGGAATACGTTGAACCAAGGAACTGCCAGGGGTAAGGAGTTTAATTATTGCCTAATTCTTACAGTCATTTATTAGTTCAAGAATTATTGGAAGGTTATGGTCTATCTTGACGAAGGAGGCTTATATGTCATTCCGTCATGAATAATTTGCAAAGACTTTTAAAGACTTGTTTTTGAATGCCCGTGGACTATTACTATTTTCATGCTCTCTGGCATTGGCATGGCTGATTTTAATGCAGACTAATGACTAACAATAGCTATTTATCACCTATATAATTTATGAAGCATCCTCTTTATATTCTATTAAACCAGCTCATGATGTTATTTTACTTTTTTCATAAGTAAGATTGAGGATTAGTTGAAAAATCTTACGATTGTTTGTTTGTTCCCTTTCTGCAATTTACACATTGTGAGCTATTGTGAAGAGAAAAACCTTCTTGGAATTTACTGCCACCTTTTAATTGTGGAATGAGCTTTTGAATGGCAGTCTTTGTGCAACTTCCATTCTCAGAGGCACATACTTCGTTGTACTGAATGATTGTACAGTTATGAAATTGAAATTGAAGAGGAAAAGGAAGAAGCTAAACTTGTCTATGGATTATAGTTGCCTTCTTTTCTTAAATTATTGTTGCACAACTTTACATAACTTGGACCAATTCTTTGGATCCTCTGCTATTTAATTGATTTCATATCTTATAAACCTTCAAGTTAGGGGTTTTCAGACGTTATTCATCTTAGTTCTGTATGATCCCAAAACATACAGGCTCTGCAATTGGATTCAAGTTGGACAGTCTTTTAAAGCTCACTGATACACGTGCTTCTAACAATAAGATGACACTTATGCATTATCTTTGCAAGGTATGGTTCCTATATTTTTCTGTGAATTATGCATATCATTATATCTACATTGGCTCAGAGAGGAGATGCTGTTCTGAATTTTAGGGTTGTATCAGGGATCAGGTTGGGCTGGTCCAGTGCATGTCTTAGCTGAGTTAACCTAATTGATTTGTGGAACATCAGTCTAGAACTGTAGCAAGGGCTAAAGCACTTAGACAAGATGGAGAAGATTTTCAAAGAAATTGTAATGGTGAGAGTCAAAATGACTGGTTGTGATCAATGAACTGGCCTAAAACGAATTGAGTATTCAATTCTAGTTTGGTTAGAATGAAGATTTCATGCATCATGCTTAGGCTGATGCTTTTTTTTGTCTATAATGTGTTGTTCTCTCTGCTGCACTTTAAAAAATTCCATTTCCAAGAGGTCAAATCCCAAATAGCCTGTAGAAGGTATTGTAAAATTACTTCTAAAAAAATGTTACAGCAGCTTAACTCCCATTAAGGATACATGACCTAGAATTTTTTAGTACTTTGTTGTTAACAATAAAGCAAAAAGCCTAGGAAGTTTTGGTTAGTTTGTTCTAGTGCTCTATCGGTCTTGGCACAGCCTATTCTGCTGGTTGGATGTGTTTTTCTAACCTACTTTCACTGCCGGATTGGCAAATAGTCTTTTATACTTAATCTCAAATTTTGTTTTCTTGTTGCTCAGCTTTTGGCAAATAATTCACCAGAACTTCTTGATTTTCACGTGGACTTCATTAGCCTTGAAGGTGCATCTAAGGTAACCATCTATTTTTTGATGGTATGAATATTGTCTTTAGATGATGCTCATATGGTTTTCTTTCTTCCTTAAAGATACAATTGAAGTCGTTAGCAGAAGAAATGCAAGCTATAATCAAGGGACTAGAAAAAGTTAGGCAGGAGCTGACTGCATCCGAAAATGATGGTCCTGTATCTGAAGTTTTCCGTAAGGTGTGTAGTTTTTTTTTTTTTTTTTTGTAATATTACTTATTCTTAAATAATCATCAAAGTGCTACTTGATACATTAATTCTGATTAACATTAGTTTTCTATTGATGTTCAGTTTTTCAGTTGTTTTGAGTCCATTGACTCGACATTTCTTTTTGTTCCTTTTTGTTAAGTTCAGCTACCTGCTTGACTCATTTTCTCTTAATATTATTTACTTGTCTAAAAAAGATTAAGAATCAATGAATTGTCAATTATTCAAATGAATATATATGATGACCCAAATAAATAACACTTTTTCCCTCAATTAACAAATAGAAAAAAACATGAGCAGGAAAAAGAATGAGAACATTTCAAGTTATAACTTCTAAACCTCTTCTTATGGTCACTGATAAAAAAAAATAAAAAACAAACCTTTTCGTTTATGGTCCACTTTCAAATTGTGGAGTTTGTATACAGGAAATTTATTCATATCATAAAGTTGGGCAATTAAGAGACATTATGAATGAATTGAACTTCAGTTATCATGTTAAGGCATGAAGGAGATTATCTAGAGCTTTTGAGTTACTAACTTACTATTAGATTTGTTATACAGCTATTAATCTGGATGAATTGGCATCCTATTTGGTTTTATATTGGTTTTTTTGCTCTTTTAGGAGGATTAGTGAATACATGTGCTAGTGAGTCTATATCTATGTCCCCATTGCATTTTGTGCATTAAGAATTTAGGGAATTACTATTTGGAGAAATTTATCAAGCGAAGAATTACTTGTAATCGATGATGGTACATTGACAGTCAGGTAGCACATCTGATTGTAATTGAATAATGAGTAAGTACTTGTTACATGCCTCAGAAGCTTCAAAGGCAAAATTATGACGTTCTAGAGATTTTCATTTTTCTTGAATATTATTTTGCATGATGGTTAAACTTGACCCAATTTACGTCTCCTCTTGGGGATGCAGTACCATGCAGTTAATAACTGAGTCTGTTCTTATTTCAAGTTTTGTTCAAAATTTTATACATTATACGTACAATTTGTACTTGGAGCCCCACTTGAACATATGTAGACTTTCATTTCAGTGTTCACTATCACGTCTAATTAGGTCACCCAAACTGTTACATTAATTGTAAGTTGTTATGCTTTGATTTCCTAAGTACGCTTTGGATATGTTTTAATTGATATATTTTCTATTCATACACGTCGTACTTTTCCTTTAAGAAAGACTTGAGACCTGCTGGCTTCTCAATAATGGGTTGTGAACCTATCATGTCCCAAGGTTGTACAATCATGAAGGGCATCCTTCTCCAAGATTGCGGCCTTTCCTTCATGTTTTCTGTGTTTTATTTTTATTTTTTATGCCAACTTTTCAGAGGTTCTGCATCTCTATTCTGTTATTGTGTTTGTATTGAAGTTGTCTGCAGTCTGCACTTCTGCTAGCGACGGATATGCTTCTTTTCCAAGGATTTTCTGTCTGCTACATTTGTTTACAAATAAAAACATCTCTTAGGTTAATACAGTTAGTTATAATTGAATGAATCTGGACTTTGATGCACAATGAAAATTTGGATATAAATTTTGTTATATGATTTGGGGGTATTGGTCTATATTATGAACAGTTTGGCCCTAAAACCCTTCAGAATGTCCTTCCAAATCATTTCATTCTGTCCAGGAAAAATATTATCTATTGATTTTCTAGTTGTTTGGTATATGCACATCTTTTTGTTTTTGGCTGGATCTTCTTGTCTTCTGTTTTTTCCTGATTGTTTTTTTGTATTTTACTATAGACATTGAAAGAATTTGTTGGCATTGCTGAGACAGGGGTGACATCTGTTACAAATCTCTACTCTGTGGTGGTATGTCGATGTGTCTACAACTAATATATTACATTATCTAATGGAAGTGAAGGTCATGCCCTTAATCTTTCTTTGGCGGACAGGGTAGAAATGCAGATGCACTTGCACTTTATTTCGGTGAGGATCCTGCCCGTTGCCCATTCGAGCAAGGTAAGTCCTACTTTTTAATAAAGCAATAATAAGTTGTACACTTTTTTTTTCCCTCAGGGTCAAGAATCCCCTTTAAGATCTTTCTTGGTTTTATTAAATAGAGAAGAGTGATCTAATCCATGTTTATCCTTTATGGACTTCATATATGATTTTTGTCTAGATGTGGTTTTCATTTTTGGCTGGATATATTTGGATGCCATTTTCAGCTGAATTGAATGCTATTTTCAGCACGTCTTGGATGGACCTTGGGAAGTAACTTATTTTCTTTGGTTTTTGATTAGTAAAAAGTCAGTTTCTTAAGTGTAGAGGAGCGTAACCTAATACACAGGATGCCTTCAAGAGAGAACTCCTTGAATGATTAGAACAAAAATCCATAAAATTATGAAATAGCAGAAAAATAATATATCCCCAAAGACTCTTGTATTTAGCTCTCTTTTTATGCTCTAGATTAAGAAAAATGGGATCACCCCCAAGTGACTAAAATTGTGACCTCCCAATTGACCCACTCAAACAATCTATAAAGTCTATCACCCTCAGGAAGGCCCCATTCTATTCTGAAAAGGCTTAAAACAAAATTCCACAACGCATATGCCACTACACAATAGAGAATAAGCGATCGATAGATTCCCCCCTTCTTTTGCACATACAGCACCATTTTGCAGTCAATTGGTCCATACGCCCTTTATAGAAGAGGATATACATCATTCACACTGGCTATCTACAACTAATATGCTATACAAGGTAAGTATTTACAGCCTTATTTACAGCCTAATTGTCAGCTAAATACAATCTAGCCAAAAAGGAAATTATCCATAAAATATTACAAGTCACATTCCATAATATCCTAAATTATATCTCCCTAACCTTTGCCACTATGACATTTCTCTTACTTAGATTATCGGAAGTCAAAATCTCCTAAAGAGCAGCCTTCCACACAACAGAAACTTTTTTTAAAAATTTGATAGGTAATCAAGAGGTTTTATTCATAAGAAGAGAAGACATAACCAAGTATACAAGAAGTATATATGATAAGTACCTAACTTGGGTTTACAACCGGAAGAAGAAAATCATGGACATGTAGTCCATTAAAATCAATGACCCCCCGCCCATAAGAACAAGGTTCTAAAGAAATAAGTATAAGCTCATCCATTGTCCTCTCGTGATCCTCAAAGTTTCTATCATTTCTCTCGAGCCATATGCACCAAAACACATACATAGAGGAGCTCTTTTGCAGATTGCTGCCACTTGTGGGTTACCTTAGGGGTTTCTCCAGCTTGCTAGAAAATCCACTAGCTTATGAGGCATGACCCATGACAATCAAACTCCTGCCAAAAAAAAAAAAAAAATCACCCCACAAGGTCCTAGCCGCCTCACAATGTAAAAGCATATGATCATCTCCTGTTTTTCTTACACATGCAACACCAGTCCAAAATGATTACTTGACGTTTTGCCAGATTGTTTGTAGTAAGAATCTTGTCCAAGGAAGTTGTCGAAAAAAAAAAAAAAAGCTGCTTTTAGAGGAGCTTTTTTCTTCCATATATTCCTCCATGAAAAAGTGGTCATACGCTGTGAATAGCAGCATCTAAAGTTGGGGTCACTTCCTCTAGAATCTCAATTTTGTAAAATTTCCAGTAGTGATAAGTGAAAGGTGGAGGAAAGTCTTTGAAGACAAGAAAAGGATTGAGTAACTAGGATTTAATTGAGTACAAGGGACTATATAGATTGCTCAACATAAACTCAAAGATTAGTCATAATGAAAAATTAAGGAAAGACGAAATGGAAAACAGACAAGGAGTGGGGATGGAATCAAATTGTATCCTCCAATTTTTCTATATTAGTCTGTTTTTGTACAAACATAGGTAGATTTTTCTTTTCGTTTTATCTATGTTTTTTCCTTCCTTTTTAAAGGGGGGATAGGGTGGATTCTAAGAAAGTTCGGAGCTTTCTAGTACAGATATATAAGATATGTAAGACATGCAGAAGTAACACCTGGTGCAAAATGCCTAAATAATGGAAAGTCGATTGAGTGGTGTAAAAATTCTGGTATAAGTTCATCCTGATTAATCATTCAGGATTGTCAAAAATTTGTTGCGGCCCCTCGTTAGTTGTTATTTCTATGTGAGACACTGAGAATGCATTAAACTGAATGCTACATTTATAAATGCAGTGACAGCAACTCTTCTAAACTTTGTAAGGTTGTTTCGGAAAGCACATGAGGAGAACTGCAAACAGGCTGAACTAGAGAAAAAGAAAGCCGAGAAGGATGCCGAAATGGAGAAGGCAAAGGGCCTTAACCTTACAAAGAAGATGGCGAGTTAGATGAAGATTAACTTACATACCCCTGCATGGGAAATTGTGTTCCTGCAAACTGCTGAGCTCCGCCTCTGTTGGTGACTAAATGATGGCCAAGGACACAGCTTGTTTGGATGGTCAGAATCCTGGCTTGCTTCAGATTGGTTCAACGGTAAGCCTTGCTTTAAAGGAGGCAGCAGCGCTATGTGGACCAGGATTTTGACTGTGCTGAAGTCTTATTGCTTTAATGGGATGGTCCACTTATAAAAAAAAAAAAAAGAAGATGATTATGGTCCAGTAAACAATACATTAGACATCTTGCAGCTTGACCAAATTTTGACAAACATTGGGAGTGCTATCATTCACTGAGAAACATGGTACTCCATGATGAAGCAAAAATGCTATGGAGGTGAAGGATCCAGCTCCTCGAACACCATTTTGAAAGCGAATTCCTTAATCTCGGGTCAGAGTTTCATTACTGAATTGGTTTCCATTTGAACCATTCATTTGGCATTTTTTTTTTTCGCCAGAGTGGATGCCGTTGGGATTGTAAAGCACGCGGTCCTACCATACCATGAAACCTTGTACAAAGCTCAACCCTTACTTTAGAGGTCATTCTTTTTCTTGTAACATGATAGTAAGTTGTTTTTCTTTTCCTTCTAGTTGAGATATTGATAGGAGCCCGTCCAGAAAGATGTTGTATAGGTTTCAGGTTCAGAAAGAGATGTTAGAAGACGGGACGGGCTTTCTCTTAGCACAATTGTAACATATCAAAATATAGGCTGCGACTAGAAGCTGCTTGTTCCTTTTATTTGATTCTTTATCAAAATCCATATTCATGAAATCTCAAAAGGTTCTTGTTTCCTCTGCAATTTGGCTTGTAAATCGAAAGAAACAGGGATAAATTGGTGGCTGTCAGCCGCAGCACACAAAGGGCACTGGCTTCATTTTGTAACATGAACTTGCCAACATTCAACCAAACAGGGAGAGTATTGTATCTTTGTACAAATGTAGCTTCAGTCCATCCAGAAATGGTATGAGCGCTTTTATCCATTTTAAGTTAAATGAAGAAAACTCTATTCTTGTGGGCTTTCCTCTTCCAAGGACTTATCCTGGAAGCGCGAAGGGAAGTTACATTAATGAGGGGGAATGAAAAAGTATTTGTGGTGGAAGAACTTCGTCCAACATCCTTGAAAGTAGATCCTGTTTATTAACCTTATCAAACTCGAGTTAGAAGATAACGATCACGATCAATTGTTTTGGACACGAGGATAAAGATCAAATCTTAATTCAAATCAGTCTTTGCACTTGAAGATGATAATCCTCCATAAATACATACGGAGATCACAAAACTCTTATCAAGATAAATTGCTTGAGTTACAATCAAAGACTCAAAAGTACTGGAACTTATATTTCTTGCTTTCTTTTTGGTCCATGGTGATAGTAATGGCGTTATTCCTAAGTGAGTAATGATACAATATCATAACTATTTTACAACTTATTTCATAATCAACCAATGCAATTATGCCACTTCATTACCATGTACCCAAAAGAGTTGTAAAAAATATATAAAGTTTATCGGTTTTCTTAGATCAATGTATATGCCGGTAAAAATTAAAAGGGGATGAAAGAAACAAAAACAAGAAAAAAGGAGAGAACATAGACAGCTGAATTGAATTTGAAAATATTTATTACAAGGAAATTAAATAACACGGTGTTTAAATCCCGATCATCTTTTTTGTACCTCGTTGAAGCCAACTTGCACTTCTGGCCGTCGCCCTGTGTCCTTTATTTCCCCCTTGGTTTACGTTTAGGTAGCCAAAAACCAATTTCCCCATATGCACAGTATTTACTACTATTTGCTTTGAAATCATGTGTAGACAATCTCAAAGGGTAATTTATGGAAGTTCTTCGATAGTTCTTGAACTAACGTAGACCTCATTGTCTTCCTCACGGTATTCAACCGGCCAGTAAGAATACTGCCTACCTTTCTGAACTATCCAAGAATCCATTTTGCAGTTGTTGATGAACATGCAATTCAAAATGGTCTCAAGAACAATGATAATTGAATACAAGTACACGATGAACATCCCCTCCAAAGCAATGAAAGACCCTATCTTTTCAGCAAAATGGAAAGTTCTCACAACTCTGTAGTGGAACAGGGCTTCAACAGCTGCCAGGGTCGTATTGAGAGGCAATGCCAGGGACAGTGCCGTTGAAGTTCTTCCTCGAATGAAAATGGAAGCCTTGAGGATTGCCATCCAACCCCCACATGATTGTTCCATCCCGGACACAACCAATGCCAAGTTGCATACAAGAAGTGTGTTGGCAAGAACTATGGAATAGAGCACAGCCCCAACGGCTGACATTAAGAGGAGGCAGTTGGGCGACGAGAAGCCGAATCCTTCGACCCAAATGAAAGCAAAGCAAAGGAGAGCGAATACAGTTGCATTGGCGGAGAGGATCAAGATTGAGTTGCATATATGGGTGAGAAGGAGTGGACTGTAAAGGTTTAGTACTACTGAAGAAAAGGAAGGTGTCAATAACGCTGGTTTGTTTTGTTTGAGAGCTTGAATTATAGTAGCTTTTGTGATGAGGAGGAAGGTGAGGGTAAAAGGAAGTGCAAAGATGGAGGAAAAGATTGTTTGAGAAAGCTTAATGTTAAGAAGGCTGAAGAATTCTGAAGGAGGAAAGCCTGCAGCGTCAAAGAGAGCTCTCAGGCGGTTGTATATGGTTGGCATGAGGGATGAAGACGACGGGGAGAAGGCTTGCGAGAGGAGAACTGAAGCGGAGAAAGGA
Organism: Platycarya strobilacea; assembly: GCA_036898215.1. Taxonomy (NCBI): domain Eukaryota; kingdom Viridiplantae; phylum Streptophyta; class Magnoliopsida; order Fagales; family Juglandaceae; genus Platycarya; species Platycarya strobilacea. The sequence goes on from CM072558.1 coordinate 6,355,888, forward strand.
AAGGCAAGGAGAACAGCGGTTGAGGTGAAGAATTGGTAGCTTTGGAGGAAAGTGTAGACTGATTTTCTGATAATCTTGCTTGTTTCTGCCATAGGAAATATTGGTGTATGATATTCCATTGAGAAGAATAGGAGGAAGATGAATTGGGTGTGTCTGAAATGGGCTGTATATTAGAGCAATTTGCAAGGCATTGGTGTTTCCTCCTCTTTTCCTATCTTTGTTTTTTTAATGGGTTTTTGTTCCCTCTCTTTCTGTGTCTCAATATTAGGTTAGAGGTTAGGGTTGGTACTTTGGATTAATGGATTAGCCAACAACTAGAAACTAACGATTGCAGAGATGGAGTTGTTTGGGCATTGTTTTTACCAGTTAGTGTTTTGACTCTTTGTGAGTTTTGTCTTTGAGATCTTCACATTCCTACGTATTAGTTGGCTGAAGGTGCATGAAAAAAATGAAAAAGAAAAAAGAATTAAAATAAAATCACCTTTTTTTTAGTAATAAAAGATATAGTCGTGATCGAATGTGCAACTGCTGCATAATTTTTTTTTTAAAGTTCATTATTAAAAAAATTAATTTGTTATGTAATTTCTATATAATTTACTCACATTTTAAAAAGAATTGCGCGATACTTATGCATTCTACCCAACAAATATGATTTTTTTTTTTTTAATTAACGAAAGCTATATTTAAGAGAATCTTGGCTTTGAGTCTCCATCTCGCTGATGCAAAGTGTGCTTCCTATGGATTGCTTCTGACACATTATTTTTGTAACCATTTCGCGTGAGGTTCCCTCTTTCCGAGTGTTCATAATATATTGCTCAATCATGGGAAATTATAGATTATTGGTGTGAGTTCTCGTCCCTTAAGAAAGAAGCATGATTCTAAAGAGATTTTCAATATTTTTGTTTGCCCGAACATCAATATAATCAAGATATTTTGAAAATTCTTTTCTTTCTTTTTTTCCGGTTTCCATGTGGGCTCGAATCCTACCACGAATACAAGGAAATAAATGTTGTTTTCTTCTTCAATTTCGAAGAATCTAGTACCTTGTAATTATCATGTATTATTATTGATTTGTTTGGCGCTTAATTCTTTGTCATGCTTGAAAGAGAATTTATAATTATTAAAAATAAGAACTAAAGAAAAAAAAAACAAATGGCACACATCTTAATTAGGAATTATGGAGAAAAATATGAACAAATAAGTCAAATACTTTTTAACCAATAGCTAAGAGATAAGACTTATTTTTGCTTGTTTCTAGTCAAAACATGGGGAAGCGGTGTTTGACGTCTTTCGGTGGCCAGCGATCACCTTGCGCCCCACCATGAAACTCCTAAGCTGCCGATCTGTCACACTACAAAAAGTTTAGCCAAAAAGAGCAACGCACGATCCACACGCTTGGATCATAGTGCGCATGTGTCTACTATATGCAACCACACTGCTGCTACCACGCACAGTATTTTTTGGATTAATACTTTCAGTAGTTTTAGGTTCAACGGTCTGGCACGCTCGTAAGGTAGCGCTTGTCCCTCACATGCCTCTACAGCCTCTTTGCTCATTGTTTTTACATTTCAATGTTTTTTTTTACATATCTATTTTTCTATTTTAGTGTATTTTGTTCTACAGTTTGGGTTAGATAAAAATAAAAAGGAATAGACTATTTTCTTTGTTCATCCCGCTCTTCTTTTGGAGGTTGTGGGTGATTAGCCACTCTCCTCTTTTAGAAGGTAGGGGTGGTTCATCCCTCTCCTCCTCTGAAGGGTGAGGGTCGGTTATTTCTGTTTTTATAGTATTATACTGTCAAACAAACTGGAATTAAAATCTTATAAAGTTTTGTCAATAGAGTTTATAAAAATGAAGACAATGTCGGTCACAAACAAAAAAAAAATTGTATACGGAGGCATCCCAAAAAGATGAGTAGTTTAGCTTGTAATTTAGTTTTTTTTTAGTGTTTATCAATAACACCTGTAAGTATTTTTTTTATTAAACAAAATCACAATTATTGGAAAGGAGAAATGTCTTAAATTAATGCTCCTTTCATCCACTTTATTACTAGGTAATAATATCCATCATTCTATAATGCAGTGTTATATAATTAAAAAACTTTATTATATTTCACATATAGGCTAATTATTTAATGGCACATTAAGAGATGTTAAAAGGGTGATAATTAAAAAGTTTAATATCATTTTTTTATAACTAGTTCAACCAATAATCTTTCGCCAAGAGCCGAGCCAAGTTGAGCCACGCCGATTAAAAACCAGAATCAGAATGGAGTGGGTTGATTAAGGAGGTACAACAACAAAGATGATGAGGAATAATGTAGTCGGTACGAAGACTTCTAAACATAGCATGATCTCCTTCGTTCTTTGTTTTGGATGGAATCTAAATAATAATAAAAAATAAAAATAATAAAGGACTCTTCTGCTTCAATAGGTAAAGTGTCACTCTGTACATTTGGTGACCTCCTAACTGAAAATAAAAATAAAAAATAAAAATAAAAATAAAAATAAATCGGAATACAGCAGAGAAATTGAAGAAAAAAACTAGATATTTTTCTTAAAAGGGAGTTGGGGTTACGTAGGCTCGGTTCCATACATCTTTGTGAGATATTGAAGTAAATATTATAAAGCAAAAATGACATTTACAATTATAAAATAGGCAAATATCGCACCTTCTTTCTAAAAAAAAGCTAATAATATAGAATTCACATATAAAAAAAATTATTTTTTAATAGTAAATTTTACTCTTTTTTAAAAGAATGCATGGCACTTATATAATTTATGATTATATCTAGTATTACTCTAAATATAATCAGAGTGTAAAATTACGTGGTTTTGTGGTAATATATAATAATGTGGGTAAGTTTAGCTCTCCATCTACTTTCTCTTCACACTTTCTTTTCAACATCTGTAGTTTTTGTTGCTGGGTCGCCCCAACATGGGCTTCTAACAGTTGCATGAAAGGTAATTAGAGCTTTATACATAATTTGGTTAAGAATAATTGTATTTAAAGACATTTATACTATATATTATCTGCGCGATATAATTTGATTTAAATAATAAATTTTAAAATTTTAACTTTTATAAATAAAATTATAACTATGAATGGTATATGAAATAAAAGTATTCAAACAGCAAAGAATTCTACTTGTTAATTAATTCTTTTCTTTATCAAATTTGAAGGCAAATATAAAATGAGATTTCCATCCAACCCCGACATCGGGAAGAGAAATAGATAGAATTAGGCAAAAAAAAAAAGACTGTGAAGGGCCCATCTGCTGAACAGTAAGAGACAGAGAGGTAGACAGATGATAGAAGAAAATATAAGAGACAACTAAAGAGAATCATTTGTTCATTAATAATGATGAAGAATAATAAATTTATGAGAATGCACTTTCTGAAGCAATAATCCAATTTAAACTAATAAATTTAATATACTACGTGGATTTTTTTTTTTTTTTTGGAGTGTAACATCCACTCTCGACTATGAAGATGGATAAAAATAGGTCCTTTGTAGTGTAGTAAATTGAATATGAGAATCAAATTAATAATATCTCACATTATTTGAAAGGGTGCCGTTCTTAACTTTTTAGAATAATTCTAAACTCACCGAGGATCCATGTCAAGGATAATGAATTTATTTTACTTAATAATTAAAAATGTTTTTTTAAATAAAATTTTGAGTTTTTTTTTTAAATATTTAAAGATATGAAAAAATAAATAAATCAGTCAAATTTAAAAAAAAAGAAAATTGGAAATGATATTCTTACATTCGGGATTTGGGAATCCCGACTGTAAGAATATTATTTTCTTTTTAATTTTTTTTATGTAGTGATTAAATATATATGTTTTTATTAATATTGTCATTTTTTTTAATTTTTTTAAAATACTTAAAAATGATAAAAAAAAATTACATAAAGAAAAATCGAAAAAATTAAAAAAAAATAACTAGGCAAGATCCCATTCATAATGTAATATTTATAATTTATTTAGGCCCGGCTCTACCTTTTATAATGTAATATTGATAACTTAATATTTAGCCCCATTAGATTTAATTTTTAAATCCAGAAATAAACTAAGTATGTATGTCGTCAGTCGGTGTACCATAATTCCCATTAAATAACCGTATTAGTATTGGCTGTTGGAAGTAGGGGTAAACAGTGGCAGAATCAGCCATTAATTTTAGGGAGACAACTTTATATTTCACAATATATTTACGTAAAATTCAAAAAAATATTATAAAATTATAAAATATATATAAAATTATATTTTAGTCATTTTTTAAATAACATAAAAACACACTTAATATCACTATTAGAAAATAATATTTATCCATTATTATTTTTATAAATATGAAATATTTAATTTTTTTCTTTTTAGAAATTATTAAATATTTTTTTTAAACATCATTTTTCATTCTAATATTTGAGCCAATTGATCAAATTTAATGTAAAACCTAACTATTTTGATATCATATTAAGTATAGAATACTACAAATGAGACTTTAAATAAACTTTTTCTTACTCAATAAAATTTAAAAGATAAATCATCTCTACTATTTTTCATATAAATTATCAATCTTAATTGATTTTTTTGGTATTTTTACTTTAGGTTCTATATTAAGAAGCTCTATAGTGTACAATATAAAACTGAAATAAAAGTTAAGAGTTTATTATTTAATTTAATTCCAGTGTGGCCACATTCTAGAAAATAGGTAATATATGAAAATTATATAAAATCTATGAGTTATTGGAAAAGAAATTAGTGAGAAACATTTTTATGTATATTAAAATTTCAAAAAAGTTTAAAAAAACATATGGGAATAAGGAAATTATAATTTTTTTGGGTGGCTAATTCTGTATATATGGAAATATGAATAAAATTTAAGGGTTATTTTACATTTAAAAGAAAATGAGGGGCTATTTAAAATTTTGAAAAAAGTTTGGGGGGGCCATGGCCCTCCTTGCCCTAAGGTAGTTCTGTCATTGGGAGTGAAAGTTGATCATTTATCAGTTAGAAAAATCGACTGAATCGACTATTTCGATCAATATAGGACTAGACCAAAATTGAGACCTCAATCTCAATTCATATTTTAGAGGATCGAAATGTTTCGGTCAGGTTCTAGTCTAGAGTTTTTTTTATCCCGAGTTGGATTGAATAAAAAATAAAATATTTTTTATATAATAATTATATTTTTTATTATGTAATTTTCATCTAATATCATCATTAACAATATACAATTTTAAATATGTTATTAACAAACTAATATTTTATAATTAACTAATATACAATATTAATTAACTAATTATATAGTTATTATATAAATTAGTAATGTACTTTTCATTTAATTTATTATCAATAACTACTGGTTCGATCCGATCCAAGGAAAACGACGGATCAAAAATTTCGGTTCATCACCTTCTGGACTGGATCGGATCGAATTGGGCCATTTTCATCCCTAATTGGAAGATTAATAAGAAATCAGTTGTTTCAATTTATGTAATGATGTATGTCACTCATTTCACATTACTAATGTAACATACATGCATTAATTGTAAAAGAAAAAAAGAAATTAGAAAATAAACCCTTACCATCATACATACCTGCCAATACGTGGAAATCATTCTATTTTGAGCAATCAAGACTTTATTTGATTTGTTGTTTTGTCAAATTAAGATCATCTATGATTTTTTAGAATGCTATATGTACATGCAACACAAGATTACATGTCCTCGTTCATGACAATTAACGATACAATACACTTAGCATGCAACTAACAATGTACAATATTTACTTTTTTTTAGCAATACTATGTAAGAGAAGTAATACATCCTAAAAACATAAACATGCTTTATGACATTCACAACATAACTAATATCTAAAAGGTTATAGTACTTTTTCAACATAACTAATCAATTGAGTAACTCACGCAACTTAGTTAATGATTCTATAATACTATCAAGGAAATGAAGCGTCGAAGTGATGAACTTTACGTCATGCTGCTTATATCTAATCGACAGCCTCGTGTCGATTATCTCTCGTTTTTCTTTATCTTAGCACACAATCTATCATTCTTCCATTGGAATGGTAGTTAGACTACCATGTTGAATTTTGATTACAAAAATCTCGACAAGTTAACATAAAATTTAACATATAGTTTAAATATGCTTGCATGAAAATAAAAGCATGAATGCATACATGACAATCATAACTAAGCATGACGTGACTTGATATACAACATGACATGACTTAAAAAACATAGACTGAACATAAAACTCAACATGACGTGAACTGACATGAGAAGAACTTAATAGACGCAAACTTAAACATTACATAAAGCTGGTGAACTAAACATGAACTGAACACGAATTGAATATGAACAAACTAAAACTGAACATGAATTGAACTGAACGTTAAATAACAAGAACATAAACATAAAATAGATGAACTTGAATTCTTGTTCAATAATTAAGCATGATTAATAGAAGTGAAATCTGGGTACTATACCGGTCCCCTTGAGAGGTGTGTCTGTGACAATCCAGATTTTCCCCTATTAGAATGGTTATAGTTATTTTGAAAATTTGTGAGAATTTCTTGGATATATATATGATATGCATATTTGAATTTTATTTAGTACTAGAAATAGAAACAAAAATTATAGAAATTCTTTATGGTATTTTTTAGCTAAATAAAAAGAGAAATTTAGTTGATATGGCTTTTGAAAAGTCAAGAAAGTCAAGGAAAATTCAAATTAGGAAAATTGAGAAAGAAGTTAAGGGATACACATGGTAAAATTGGATTGGGTAGAATCGAGGCAGTTTCGCCTTCTTTTTGTAAACCAATCATAACTTTCTCATTTGATCTCTAAATGAAATTATTCAAGATTTTATAGAAATCTAAGAGAATATATACAATTTTTATGTTTTGAGTTTTTAAAAATATGGACAATATCAGGGACTAAATCGAGTATGAATTGAATGGGCGTGAGAAGGACTTAAGTGGAAATTGACTTTGTGTCTAGTTTTTGTAAGATATTTTTCTACTACATATAACACATTGCCAAGTGTAGGAGCAAATGGTCCAATTAGCTTAGGACAAGAGCTAACTAATCTTAGAACTAAAAGGAAAGTGAAACAAAAAGAATTGGCTAGTAAACACATGGTGTGCTCGGATTGAGTGTTATCAGGTAAGTTTAACATGTTTTGATAAAATAATCATATCTCTCTCATTTGATGTCGGAATGAGGTTATTCAAAAATTTTTAGAATACCAAGATGAATATACAGAACTTTTATGTTTTAAATTTTAAGAGATAATGACTTGGTCAAAGACAAATTGTGACTTGAAGGTAACCTGGCCAACTTAGTCGAAGTAAGTATCAACTTGAGCATCCACCGACTTTGATCTGGATCCAATCCTTGGGATATTTTCTTAAACATTCTAAGAACTTAACACATGTATAGACAGGTGGCAAGATGGGGTTATTTCCTTAGAAAGTGTATCGTGTACCATAAGAAAACCTATAGAATCTAAAACATGCATACAAATCTTGCCATTTCTATTCAAGTGTGAATATGGTGACAAATCCAACGATTAGTTTGACTCTTTCGTGGCAATAGGTGAACCAATAGGAAGTTTCCTACCAATCAAATGTATATCAAGTGGTGTGAATAATCTAAACAAGTGTAAGCAATCTAGAGGGAGCTAGGAAGTTTTGGAAAACATCAAAGGCCCAAGGAACCGAAACTAAGCATGTGGTGAAACTCAAAGATTTTTCTTCCAAGTGATAAGATCTTATCAATCTAATGATTAGAGTAATCTCTTAGGTGGATCAATAAGAGCCCTTGGATAATATCCTTGTTAACCAAGCCTAAATTGAGAGGGAATGAAGAACCTATACTGAGAGGAACACTTGGACATAGTATGGATGTATCCAAATGTCTTAAGAAATTCTCCCACCCTTTTTCCATGCACTTGGTCGACTATCCTAGGAAGAAAACTCACCATTCATTCTTCCAATCAAGACTCATGGCTACCCCTTAAAGAAATACTAAAATTTTCACCCAATCCTTCACTTTACTCCAAAACTTTGAAAAATGGTATTTTGGAAGCATTGTTAAGGAGATTGCCAAGCCAAACTTATTAGACTAGAAAAAAGCTTTGAAGAAAGTGGTAAATACACAATTTAACCTAATATTGTTATAGAATAAGTGATTTGATGGTTAGATCATGTTTGATACTTATTTGATATTAAATTTTGCTTGAGTGTTAAAATGAAATCTATTAAATTTTGGATTAGTTTTGATATATGAAAAGACTTATGTGAAAATACAAGGCTTTGGTTTGACAAAAATAAATAAATAAATAAGAAACCCCTTCTAGCAATTTTCAGCTTCAATAGAGTTATTGGAGAATTTTAATTCTAAATTCATATCTACTTGATTTTTGTTATTTAGATGATATTTTAATAATTTTGATGAGTTTAAGGACTCTAATTTACTTGGAAAAAATTCTAAGAATCATCATGCAATAAATTAGTGGAGAAATAGTTAAGAAAACAAAATAGTATATGTTTAAATTCAATTTTAAAGTTAAGGGTAAATTGAGTCTTTTATAAATGAAGAGTTTAGCTTAATTTAAATAAAAGAAAATAAGGTTTGGAATTACTATAGGGTTCGGCCAACTATTATTTGGTAATATTTTAATATTTTATTTAATAATTTAAGCATTGTTTGTTATGCTTTGATGTTATGAGATTATGTGACGTAAATATAAATTCACATGAAGTATGTTATTGTGATATATTTCTACATGTCATAAAATTCATAAGAACATAAAATATGCATGTTCAAAGTCTAAGATTATGATCATGTTGCATTTCATCACACACATGTCGTCATAAGTCATGATATCTGTTTTAAAAAAAAATACGATAAGACAACTTTATAAAGAATATGATAAGACCATGATAAACTTAAAGTCATGTCATGACGGGGATGACGACACGTAATGCTCGTATGACTAAAGTAAGCTGACGCTTCATACTAAGTAAGATTCAACAGGAACAACAATACCTAACGCCTGTCGATGATATGAAATAAGTAAGATTCGACAGGAAAGGCAATGCGTAACCACTTTCGATAATACGAAATAAGTAAGATTCAACAGGGACGGCAATGTCTAATGCCTGTCAATAATACGAAATGACCCGACAGGGACGACAATGCGTAACACCTGTCCTCATAAGAAATAAGTAAGACCTGATATGACAACAATGCGTAACGCCTGTCAAGGATAAGGAGCAAGTAAGGCCCACAATATAAGAAAGTGAATAAAAATTTTAAGTATAAGATGGTGAATCCATATAAAAGTACCAGTCTGTATAGAAAATGTTGTCATCCATATACATGAGTCTCATAAGACATTCATGAATCATGTTTTAATTTAATTCATCATGATATATGTTATTTTATATTAATGATATCCTTTGATAATGCCCTGTTAAATTATTTGTGTACTTACTAAAAATTTTTAGAAATCTCATTCTTTTAATCTTATCTATCATTCCGTATGAGATGATAGACGATATTATAGGAATAGGTAAATTGTCATGAGAACCAGATGTTATCAGAGATTCTGAGGTATCCTAAAAGTCCTGCAGAATACTCCTATCTTGATAGAATGATCTCTCATGTACGTGACCAAGTAAGATAACAAGATTTCAAGATGGCAGAAGATTATATTATGTGTTTTGAGAAAACTAATTGAGTCATGTAAATATTTGATACAATATATTGTTGTAAATCCAAAATTTTTAAGGTTATAGTTTTACTTCTACCATGTGATTTAATTATGCATCTTGCGAGATCTCTTTACATAACTACAAATATAGACTCTATTCCGTTGCGAAATGCATCGCATCTATTAGTAAGTTTAGGTGCATGCATAAAATTTCTAACACGTACAGGGGTATGTAACCTAGTGCTACCTATTCTAACGCTTCAGCTTACGTTAAAACCCAAAAGCAAATTAGAGACGTCATAGTGTCCCTATCGCTTAGTGCATCACAATATAAGTACTTGCGCCAGCTATGAGTGCGTTAACATACGTGCCAATATAACGATATTTGCACCTGTTGTGGAACACATAATGTAAGTATCCCTTGTTAGGTATCTGTATCAGCACGAATACATATATAATGAAATTAAAATTTATAGGGGACACCATCTGCATTAGTGTCTTTCTTCACTCTAGTAACCAGCTAATGAGACCTATTTGAAATTCGTTGAACTTTATCTTCTCAACTCAAGGGATTTCATACTAAATTAAATGCTCCAGCATTTAGGGTTGTGATTAACATAAATAGACTTAAATGATATGAAAAATACTAGTTTCGAGATAGAAAAACTACACTCAAGACATAAACTTGAAATGAAAAGACAAACAACCTAAAGTAATATAACGTGACACATAGATGAGATGCATAGACTTAACAATGTTTACATGAGACAAACTGTACATGACATGACATAATGTTTAACATATAACATGAGATAACATGAAATAGATAATATTGAATGACAAAATATAAATAGTGTAATATATATTATTATATTATCATATCCTAGTATTAAGGGTCATGATAAATGTAAATAGACTTGACTGACATGAAAATACAGGTTTCAAGAGACACAAATTGTACTCAAGACATAACATGACATAAAACGAAAGAAAAAACCTAATATAACATTACGTGACATGTAGGTGAGATGTATGACTTGATGTAATATAAAACAGACTAACAGTGTGTGACATGACATAACGTGTAATAGATTACATTACTTAACGTGGCATAACATGTAATAGATAACATTACATAACAAAAAATATATAGTGTAACATATAATATTATGTGACATGGTATAACATATAACATTATAGATAATAGATAACATTACGTGATAGAATATATATATATATATATAGATAATATTATGTGACAGAATATATCATGTAACAGATAAATATTTTGTGATAGAATATTATTTATAATAGATAAACATATATTGATATGGCATAGCATGATATAAATGATAATATAAGTACATAAATAATAGTTTCATTACCCATCACACATACATAATAATATGATAGTAAGTTAAAATCTAACTTAAAGTGATTGTCGCGTTACGGGAGATTAAATACAAAATACGAGAAATTATAAGTAGGAATTCTAAAAGTTAGTATCTTTATAACTAATAACTTAGTAGCGTGGAAAATGTTAACTTCGAGTAAAATTATCATTTTACCCTCTACATTTGGAAAAAATGATCATTTTATTCCTAATTTAAGAATTTCACATCCTAGTTATAAAAATACCAAAATTTACATGATTCATGTAAATTCAGAACCAATTCAAAATCAAATTTCAACTAGAAAACTTTAAAACAATTCAAAGCCATAGAAATTACACCATGGCCAGGCGATTTCTCTTTGATTTTCGTTTCAATTTTTTCCAACTTCAACAATCATACTTAAACCAAAATATTGCAACAGAGATCATCACATTCTACACTTAGAAGGATTCCTAAAATAGCCAACAAAAATTCACTCCACATAAACACATGGTTTTTTAATAACAAAATCCATATTTTTTTAACTAAAATACAAATCCTTAAATATGAAGGTTTTGGCTCTTTAAAAATATCTCCAAGAATTCAACAGTTCCTTCTAGTATGTCCATAACAAATTTATAAAAGTTAAAATGTTTTGATAAAATGTTTTGAATCAACTAAAAGTCACTAAAACATACAAAATCTTACTTGAAGTACTTGGCTCCAATACTTGGTCAAAAGCAGAATTTCTTCTTAATCGTGATTTGGTCAACCACTTGATCTGAGGCATACAAAGATGAAATCCTCAAAATAATAACCTCATAAGGTTTAAAAATATTTCCTAACATAGAACCAAGCCTTAAAATAAAGATCTCTTGGATAAAAATAAATCAAAACATGAATCTAACTAAAATTATCAAACTTTTGAGCCAACCGAGTATTCTCTTGCATAAAAATTTATATATTTGAAACTAACACAAAAATATCTAAATTAACATATTAAGATGTATATAAAAGGATTATAATTATCAATAAAAATATCAAAGTCACTGAAGTAAGATTAAGCCACAAAAGATCCAAATTTTCTTATAGTAGAAATTGTTTCTCTCATTCTAGTTTCTGAGTTTCTATATTTGAGAAAATAATTCATCAAAATTTTTTATCAAGCAACTAGTTCTTAAAAACCATTCATATAAACATGTTATAAACACTCTATAAAACTTTTGGAACAAGATCTATCATTAACTTGGTGAAAAACTCCAAAATCCAACATACTATCTAGTTTATCACCCAGATTGATTTTTATATGTTTAAAATAACTTTTGACTAACGTAAAGAACATGAAACAAAGCAAAAAAAAATACCCATAGAAACTATACTTGAATAGGAACAACTTTCATGAAGGAATATTAATGGTATAATACTTACAAGGTCTCTAGAAAGAAAGCTCAAAAAATTGTTTGAGAGAAAACTCTTAAGTGTTCTCTCCAAGAATAGAAATAACAAAGATGAGATGAATAAGGAAATGACTTGCAAGCGTCTTAGATATCTGGAAAAGTGAATTGAGGTCTTTGAATGATGAAAGTCTTGGTCACAATGAGGGGCAAAACGACCAAGGCAATGAGCTGCCTAGAGGTGACGTGCAGGAGGTGGTGGTGAGGTGATTTTACCATTCCCATCAAGGACTATTTGAAGGCTTTCATGAGTAGTGGGTGATCAGCCTTTCAAGGTTGAAAATTTCATTAATAAGATTTGCCAAGATTGCCAAAATTTGTGGGCCTAATAGGCCTTAGACAAGTGGATTTCACTTTTTGCCAAATCAAATTTTCAAAGTCTAAAAATTTAAATAATGATGTCATAATATGATCGTACCCAAAAAGTAAGGCCCAGCCAAAGTAAAGAAACAAGTAGAAGCTAGGAGGCCCATTCTAGAACAGGTCAACCCCTTAGCCCGACCCATGGAGAAACTGGCATTACAGGCACCTATAAAGACGACACTGTAGAGGATACTACACAACATAACCCATGTTGGTTAGGAGGTGGTACAAGGGATGAGGCTTGCCTTCCTAGAACTCCCTCTGAGCAACGCCAGGTACTTGAGTATCCGTCCACTCAGGCAAACATGGATGAATGAGAGTTTTTGATCTCTTGACATGAAGACATCAAAGGGTAGACATAGAGGCTAAAGGAAGAGAACAAAGAAGGAAAATATACTGCATTAATAGAGAAGGTAAGAGAAACGCACTACATTAATGATGCCACAATCTAGATTACACATTGAATTAATAACGCCATCACAAAGGCCACTCCGTATTAAAAACTCTATCAAGAAAATAGTGGAAAGGACGAGAGCTCCACAAAATAGGCACGTTCTATTTCTCCCGAGCTCCACATATAAATAGCAAAATCCTAGGTACAAGGAGACTTTAGACACTTTACCCTTTAAGCTTTCATAATATCTAAATTTCTAAAACTCATAATAACTTCATTGGAGACTCCCTTGCCTCCAAAGCCGCCCACTCTTATCTTCTTCCTCTAAATCATTTTTGCAGGCCCAAACCCAAAAGACCGAAGCTCCTAACAAGCAGTCCATAGGTATACGAAACACGATGTTAACAAATAGCATATGAGAGTAATTTAATCAAGTGATTAAACACAATATTAAAAATCGGATCCAATAGGATTTTGAAATCAAGTTTGGGGTTTGGTGAACTGTTTAGAGTTTTGATTTCCTCCAAACTTTTTAGGTTTTCAATTAGATTCCAAATATTTTGGGTTTCACTATTGTTGAAACCCTTTTTGGTTTGGGACAAATTAGATAGTTGGATGGAATAAGATCTTGCTTAAGTGATATGATCTCACATCTTTATTTTTTTCACATTTCCATCTCATGGTTCTTTTTTATGCAAAGTATTCAATAATTCATCAAGTGTGACTAGAGATCTTACCAAGCGTCCAAATAAAACTTCTCTAACCTAGTTTGGACATTCTACATTGTGAATTGAAACCATTGCACTTTGTGTTATTATTGAGATTAATATTCCCTATGAAAAAAGTGAAAATAAACTTTACACTGCAAAATCCTAAAGATATACATTGACCTAATTGTGCAATTTGTTTATCGAAATTGAACTCTGAAATGTCTCAAAATAAATAAAATGCATTTTTGAATAATTTTGTCGTTCAAAAAACTAAAATAGATTTATTGCAACCATAAAATCTTATATAATCAACTAAGTCTAATGATGCAAACCATATTGCATTTTAACTATCTCAAATAATTAAAAATCGAGCTTTATAAACCATAGTAAGTGGTAACACTAACTATGCCAACATACTAAAACTTACACGATTGGTTAATTCATGAAAACTTATGAAGTTTTTACGAAATTCCTAAAGTTTATAAAAATCCACCTTTGGATTTATAGCAAGCCATTACAATGGACATCTCTCAACTCCAAAAATTAGCTAAAGAAGCGAGACTTTCTTTCTACGGATTGTTAGGCTGAGACTTTTGGTATTGGACTTTGATACCAGAATTGGATGGTCATAGATCTCTCTCAATCTCAAAAACTAGTTCAAAATATGAGATTTTTTCTCAAACATATAAACTTACCACTATCATATTTTACAATCGAGGTAGGTTAACTCTAATAATCTCCTCCTCACAAATCAAATCCTGGGTTAAAGTAGTGACAAACCATTTTTCCCATGGATCGTTAAGTCGAGATTGTTGGCAAAGCTAGGCTATAATACTAGTGTTAAGTAGTCTTGAACCTTCTCAACCCCAAAATTAGTTCAAGGAGTGAGACTTTTTCTTATACTTATAAATTGACCATCAACCTCTTCTACAATTGATATAGAATAACCCTAATACTATATAGTTCAGAAGTTGCCTCTAATGTTAAATACAATAAAAGCCCACATGTAATAAATGTTTTAGATTTTATAATTGTAGAGAATTCACGCCTAATTTGGTTTCACAAATATTTTAAATCATCTTATTCCATCGTATTTCATCTCAACATCTAAATACTATTAAAACACAAACATTTTTCAATTTCAAAATTTTAGATTTTCAACTTTTTTATCTAATCTTTACAACTTTCTCAAACTTCCAAATAAAACACAACAAAATAATTCAATTTTTCAAATCCCAAAACAAAAATTATATTAAGAAATTATATTTTAACCTTTTATAACTTTACAAGTTTTTTATTCAAAATTCTCTCTGTATTTTCTCAAAATCCCGATTATTTCATTATTATTATAGATTTTTTGTTTTATCTTAACTCATTTATAACGATACGGGGCCTAAATCTAATATGTTTTCCTTCGCATTATAATGAATCAGAATCCGAGCTCTCAATCATTAAGCAAGCACATAAATCCGCTCTAAAATCTGCACAAAAGCCCAGTTATTATCATGCAGCACAAAGGAACGGGCCTGGTTTTGTAAATCACTTGTAAATGTCATATCAACTCGGTAAGAAGAGCATAAAACCTATACATATTATACAAACAATTGATGGCAATTTCCTTCAAGACAGCAACAAGAATAAAAGAAAGATCCTCTCGACATCGTCTAACAATCTCGACCACGATCAACTCGTTTACACATAATGACTATAGAAATGCACTACACAGAAAATGCGAAGAGAAAATCTAAGGGTTAAAGGATAGTTTAGATCTCAATATTCTTGTCATTTGGACAGATTCTTCAGGCACATACCTGCAACTCTTCTAATATTAAGATAAATCAATAACCATTTTTATTGAGTTATATATTCTTCGTTAAGTGTCTTCCATCTTGCTCACGTGTAAGCCGATATATTTTGTGGGATGCATTTTTGGTGAAAGACTGAAGCACCACGTCTCGTGCATCCAAATGGTAACAGCTAAAGGTGCCTGGAAATTCTCGAAATTTAACAAACTTCGAAAGGGGAACTGCCGCATTGCAGGGCACCACACGATTCATCAACATCCTGAAACATACTTTTTAAGCATGCATTTCGAGAGTTATCCTATCATGCATCCTTCTCTTCATCATCTCCATCATCATCATCAGAATCAGCAGACGTAGGCTGCCCATTAAGATCCACATTCACACCATTCACCTTCCTTACAAACTGTCCTCGAACACGAGGCCTTCTATCAGCAAGTTGTTTTCGATTGACATACCTAATCTTCTTGTCGAAACATCGCTCCTTCCTTTTCTGCCTAAACTTCATCAATGCTGCTTCTCTTCTATCCACATTATTCAATTTGACTTCCACTGAAGAAGAACCTTCAACTGATGGCCAGGGATGAGAAGTAGACATTTGACCAGCTTGTAAATACATACTAACAGGGTAATAAGGGAATGATGTCATTCCGTTAACATGGGGACCGCATTGCGTAAGATGATGGTACTGGGAAATCAAAGCTTCGGGTGCACGACTTTGCAAGTCATGAAGATTCTTTGGATACAGTTGTGCTGTTGATGGCATCACAACTTGGTTTACTACTCCTGAAATGCAAAATGGAAATGCAGCTTGTGCTGATAAAGCAGAAACATCTAGTTGACGTTCATCTCTTGGGTGTGAAAGCACTTGAGAGAACTTTTCATTCTTGAAATCCCTTCCTTGTGTGGGTCCCGTCAATACAGGCGGGGTACAAGACCTCTCCATTGAAACAGAATTCAGAACACTACTACTGTGCGGACCATCATCTCCTGGTGAATAGCTCTCCCCTGCCTCCTCATTTCCATGTATATGGGGATCCCTAACCATTCTTTGATCGAATACTTGATGTTTCTCTCCCATCCTCAAGTTTTGAGCAGCATTATCATTGACCCCTTGAGAGTTATTTTTGACCGTGCTCGATTTGACATAAGTAAAGAAGGCAGAAGACTCGCCAATCTTTAGCTCACTCTTCTTTGGGCCAGAACAAAATAGTCCTGCAAGACATCGCCATAAGAATTTAAAACAAAAGAGAAACCAATGACAAAAAAGGAGAAAAATAGACCTTTTCCTAGTTGGAAGGATGAAAACACAAGGCACACAGAAAATCAAATCCAGTTGCTGTTAAAAACTTAAATGATGTTTATTTTTCATTACTATCAATTATATGAACAGTGCAATGACAGTCAACAATCTGCCAGACCAAATACAAGAAGAAAAAGGAAGGACTGTATTTTGTATCAAGCATATCAATAAACTAGGAGCATAAATCTTCCAAACAAAATAGCGTCCATAATAAAAACTGCTCCTTATTAATCCCAATAATAAGAGTTCGTCTTTTAAATAAAATCCAATTTAAAACCTGAGCTTAAAATTTCTCCGCCCAGCCTTGGGGAGAGGAGAGAACAACCCCTGTTAGTGATCAAGCCAAGCCAAGTCAGCTTCCACCTCCAATTCAATTTCAATAAACTCCAACTCAGCAGCACATGTGGAGCCCGAATCATCCAAGAAGAAACTTCTGGAAATCTTTTATTGTAATTTTCTCATTTTCCTTCTTGGTGTTTCTGATTGTAAAAAGGGATGCTTTCTGTTGTAACTGTTTCACACAGACTGCACCAAAATTGTGCACGTCAATTGTTTGTTATTTTGCCTAAACTGCTGTCAGCAAATCCTGGCCTTTTAAATAGAGTCCTGTACACTATTCAAATAAAGATGAATGAATGGAAATATTACCAGTGTTTTTAGTTCATATGGTATAGAGCCATTGATAAACAAACGTCTTTCATGGCCAACGATAACTCTCTTCCTCTTACTCCAAATCCCCTTCCTCCCGCCCCTCTGCTACCTCACCTAAATCACCTTGTTTCCGTCAAGCTTACCCACGACAACTACCTCCTCTGGCGAGCCCAAAGGGTTCCCTATCTGAAAGGCCAGAGGTTGTTCCATTATGTCAATGGGTCAAGCTCCCCTCCTCCTCGGCTACAACCAGATCAAGCCACAACCAATCTTGAGTATCTTGCCTAGTCCCAGACTGACCAAATAATTCTCAGTGCTCTTATTTCTTCCCTCTCAAATAACTTGATTGCACAAGTTGTTGGTAAATCCATGGCTCGTGAGGTCTGGGCTAGCATTGATAAGCTTTTTACTTCTCAGTCTCATGCCCAGATCATTCAACTTTGGTACTAGCTTTCAACGGTCCGCAAAGGTTCTTTATCAGTGTCTGACTATTTTCAAAAGGTCAAGCACCTTTTCGATACCATGAGTGCTTCCAGTACACCACTTTCCCAACCAAAATTTGTCTCCTACCTACTTGCCGGACTGAGCAGTGACTATGATGCCTTTGTCACCTCTGTTACTACCCGTGTCAACCCTTATCCCCTGAAGAGCTTTACAGCCTACTACTTACCCATGAGAGTCGTCTCTCACTCATCCCACTTACCACCAACCACAGATTTATCTGCCAACCTTACCACCTCTAATCGTGGCCAAGGTAACACCCATTGTAATCATTGTGGAGGTTACCGAGGTCGCGGCAAGGGACGACACAACCCATCCTCCCCAAATACCCATACTCCCATGTATTCCCCTACCTCATTTTCAAACCTACCTATCAAGTGTGTGGCAAAGTTGATTGCACTACAATCAAGTGCTATTATAGGTTTGATCATGCAGTCCAAAGTGACCCGCCACGCTCGTTCAATGCAAATCTCACCACTACAGCTTCTAGCTCTGACCAATCCTGGTATCCAGATCAGCAGCCACAAACCATCTTACCTCTGACCTTACCCACCTTAATATCAGCCCCACATCCTACTCTAGTACATATCAGATCCGCATAGGCAATGGCACAGCACTACCAATTGTGAACATTGGTGACTCTGAGTTCATATCTTCCTCTCATTCTTTATTTTTTAAATGGTTACTTCATGTTCCTAACATAACAAAAAATCTAGTGTCTTTCCGTCAATTTTGTTTTGATAACTGTGTTTTCTTTGAATTTCATGCCTCTCATTTCCTTGTGAATGATTCAAGGATGGGGACTCCACTTTTTCTTGGTCTCGTACATAATGGCCTCTACACTTTTCCAGTCCGTCAACTCCTTCAGCGCCGTCTCCACATCAAGCCTTAGTTGGTGAGTGGACCACTTCCTCTCAATAGCATTATCGACTAGGGCACCCTTCTATGCGTCTTGTTCATCGTATCATCTCCCAACAATCTCTACCTATCTCTGTCCGTGATCCACCAAGTCTCTGTTCTACTTGTTGCCAAGCCAAAAGCTCTCAATTGCCATTTCCATCAACTCATCAATGATCCACCAAGCCTTTACAACTTGTTTATTCTGATGTATGGGGCCCTGCCCTAGTTCCTTCTCGTGAAGGCTACTGCTATTATGTTGTCTTTTTAGATGATTTTACAAGATTCACCTAGTGATTTCCTTTAATACAAAAATTGGATGTTCTTTCTGTTTTTATTCAATTCCAAAAAAATGTTGAGTTGCAATTCAATTCAAAAATCTTATCTCTTCAAAGTGACTCGGGTGGTCAGTACCGACCTCTCCACACCCTCCTTAAAAATCAGGGAATTAACCATCGTTTTTCTTGTCCACACACCCATCAACAAAATGGGACGGTGGAATGCAAACATAGACATATTGTTGAAACAGGATTAGCCTTACTGGCTCATGCATCTTTACCTCAAAAATTCTAGGCTGATTCCTTTCACACGACTGTCTATTTAATTAACCGATTACCTACGCCTCTTCTTGATCATTCTTCTCTCTTTGAAAAATTATTTTCTCGCAAACCTGATTATCCCATGCTCAAAGTGTTTGGTTGTGCTTGTTGGCCTCATTTGAGGCCTTACAACCGTCATAAACTAGATTTGCGTTCTGTTCAATGTCTATTCCTTGGCTATAGTGATTCCCATAAAGGCTACAAATGCCTCCATATTCCCTCCAATAGACTATATTTGTCCCATGATGTAGTCTTTGATGAAAATTGCTTCCCACTTGCATCGTCACCTGCTACTCCTTCACAGCCTAGCTACTCATCTCTATCCTCGATCTTGGGTCCTCTTCCTATCCAAAGTACTTTGTCCAGTCCACACAACCCTTCACAGTCCATGTCCTCTTCTCCTGGTCTCCCGTCTATTTCCACCACCAAGCCCACTAACACTCCCAGCCCAGACTCCTCACGTGCATCTATACCTGCCTCCTCTCAGTCGTGGCCCACTTCACCAACTTCACTTACATCAAGACCCATCACATATTCTCCTCAATCTAACCCTAATTCCCAAACTCAGAGCTTATCGTCGTCCTTTTCTCTCTCGTCTTCACCCACATCTGCTCCCCTGCCTCCTTCCATTGTAACTCAGTCTCAAATGAACTCACTTCATCCAAAACAATTCATGGATGGGATTGTGCTATGGCCACCTCCACGAAGCCATCTTACCACCACCTCTAGCCTCATTCTAGATGACCCCAAAACCTTCACTGAAGCTGCCAAACACCACCAATGGCGTACTGCCATGACCAACGAATTTCAAGTACTCATGGAGACTCAAGACCTAGACACTAGTTCCACCTATTGGTATTGATAACTCGGTTGGCTGTAAATGGGTGTTTCGCACCAAATGGAACACTGATGACACTGTGGCACGTTACAGAGCATGCCTGGTAGCAAAGGGTTTTCACCAGCAAAAAGGTAGAGATTTTCATAAAACTTTTAGTTCTGTAGTGAAACCCCTTACCATTCGAACCATTCTTACACTTGTTGTCACTGCACAATGGCCTCTCCATTAGTTAGATATTTCTAACGTCTTTTTGCACGGAGATCTTCTGGAACAAGTGTTCCTGACTCAACCGAATGGATTTGTAAACCCAGATTATCCGTCTCATGTTTGTCGCTTGAATAAGGCCATTTATGGTCTTAAACAAGCACCACCCAGAGCGTGGGTCTCAAAATTAAGCACACGCCTTCTTGAAATCGGTTTTATCCAATCTGTTTCTTACTCTTCTCTATTCATTTGTCACCACTCTACCATCACTCTATATTTTCTGGTGTATGTTGATGACATTATCCTTACTGGATCTTGTCCAAAGGCTATTGCCTCTGCTCTTAAGTCACTAGGTGAGTCCTTCCCTGTCAAGGACTTGGGTCCTCTTCGCCTTTTTCCGGGACTCGAAATTCAAAATTTATCAAATGGTCTTCATGTCTCACAAACCAAATACATTTGTGATCTACTCAAACGGACCAATATGGACCTAGCTAAGTCTGTTAAAACCCCCATGGCCTCCAATATCCATCTCTCTCGTACTGATGGCCCTGCCTTCAGTGATCCTACTCTACATCAGAGCACTATTGGCCATCTCTAGTATCTGTCTCTTACTCGACCAGATGTGGCTTTTGCCGTTAATAAAACTTGTCAATTCACGCATGCACCCACCATCAATCACTGGCAAGCCGTGAAGTGCATCATGCACTATCTTAAACGCATAGCTCACTATGGTCTTCTCATTACACCATCTACGTCCTTTCATCTTCAGGCTTTTTTTGACGCTGATTAGGCAGGATCCCCTGATGATCGGCAGTCTACAAGGGATCATTGTATTTTTCTTGGTCCAAACTTAATAGCCTGGGGTTCTAAGAAGCAGCAAACTGTTGCTCGTTCAAGCACAAAAGCAGAATATAAGGCTCTTGCCAATACCACTGCTAAGTTACTATGGCTTCAATCTCTTCTTCATGAACTGGATATATTTATTCCTAAGGCTCCCACCTTATGATATGACAATTTGGGAGCCACATATCTCTCAACCAATCCTATCCTACATTCCCACACAAAACATATGGAGATAGATTTTCACTTTGTACGTGACAGGGTTGCTGATAAAACCCTACAGGTTGTCTTCATTTCTTCTCGGGATCAAGTAGCTGACATACTTACCAAGCCTTTGTTATCCTCTCGGTTCATTGCTTTACGTTCAAGTCTCACCATGATTCCCCTGTTGGACTCGCGGGAGGGTGTTAGTGATCAAGCCAAGTCAGCTTCCACCTCCAATTCAATTTCAACAAACTCCAACTCAGCAGCACGTGGAATTCGAATCATCCAAGCAAGAAGAAACTTCTGGAAATCTTCTATTGTAATTTTCTCGTTTTCCTTCTTGGTGTTTCTGATTGTAGAAAGGGATGCTTTCTGTTGCAACTGTTTCACACAGACTGCACCAAAATTGTGCACGCCAAATGTTTGTTATTTTGCTTAAACTTCTATCGGCAAATCCTGGTCTATAAATAAAGTCCTGTACACTATTCAAATAAAGATGAATGAATGGGAATATTATCAGTGTTTTTAGTTCATAAACCCCATCAAATAAAAGAACACACATTAAAGCTGGGGTTTTAGTGGTGCTGGGGGGGGAGAGAGAGATTGAGAGAGCAGAGGAAGCTGTGACACAGTGGTGCTTGAATTATTAACATGGCTTTGCTGATGCCATCTGGTTTGCCAATTACCGAGTGCCTTTTGAAATGTAAGAAACTGCCATGCTACATGAAGAAAGCTTAAATGACACAAAAGCAGAGTGATGTTATTGTTAATCGGTTTTGCTTTGGAGATGGTGAATCAAAAAAACCATAGAACATATTAGCAACGGAACAGGCAGCCAGCCCAAATGATTCTCAAAGACTCACACAAGGTCAATTAATGGTACAAATGCATGTCATCTTATAAATTCACACTAAAGGACCTGTTTGAAATAAATTACACAAAATCAATGCTGATATTTAAATTGCTACACACAAGACTAAAAAGCTTGTCATAGTAAGGTGGCCCACACATGATATTGGTATAGTAGAAGAGGAATGACACACCTGTTCGTCGGTCACTAATTCCTGGCACATCAGGCCGATATTCCATTAAATCATTTTGTAGAGGCTCTACAGCAGCAGACTGAGAAGGGGAACAAAATAATTCAATGTTGACACATCAATTCAGTCTTTGTATGACATTGCAACTATCAGCAGTGTTTGCATGGAATTACATGGAAATAAAATAATCTTGGTTTATTGCATGAAACTGCAGCCATATCACGTTAACCTTCACTCCTTATGAATCCCTCAAACAAAAATTTTTGTGACCATTAAAAAAATTGACTTTTCAAAATACAATAACCGACTTTTCAACAAAGTAGATGACATAGTGGGAAAAGTAATACACTTTGCCTACTGACATGCAGAAAATGAAAAATGTCAGTGGTTGATTCTTAAGAATTATGATAATAATCAGGGTAATATTCAAGTTTCTCACTTAATTTCAGATCATAAGGAGTTTTTTTCTTTTTTTTTTTAATCTACTGTCTAGATCTATTTTTTGCTTGAGACTTTGGAATGTCAAATGTCTCCCTCAGAGAGAAGTTATATATAAGATCACTCCAGGGAAAGATAATAAGTCCTAATTAGTTCATAAAGATATAGTTTAAATGCAATTATTAGGAATCCATTCTCAAGTCACCAACTCAGCACCCAACATTGATAGTGGGTTTTATAGGCTCTTGGTCAAATAGTCTAGTGTTAGAAATAGAAAGGAAAATTTCTCATATATATATAAATATAAATATATATATATATATGTACATACATCTATCCAAATTTAAGATTAGATATGTAAGTTTTTCTCTACTGCTGATCCCCTTCTCCTCTTAAAGAATGACTATCTATACCTTCAAATTCTGACAACTATTCAAGCAGACCTAAGAACTTCCTTGGGCACCCAAAGAATATTAATTAATCATTTTTAATACTACCAACAACCATTTTGATGCATTCAAATGGTTAGTTTCTGCATGTTAGTTTTCTGTTCCAACTTATCTGCCTTCACAAGGGTTGGCTCAAAAAACCAGTCAATGTCACCATGAGCATTGAGCATAAAAGCAACTTACCTCTCTTACAGAAAGCCTTTGTGGTGACATTTCTTTACTTTATAGACAATCAACAAGAAGATGGACTAGTCATCGAAAGATATACATGCAGTGTTCTCTCCATTGATTGGTCTTTCTACACAGTTGTATACAACTTAAACTGGATGCATTTAGGATTTTGTTCCATATAATGTGTGATTTATTTTATATAAATATTAATCCGAGTGTACGTTATAAACACATACAAAATTATCAAATACATCCCAAGTGGAACATAACAAATGAAAGATAATGCACCATGTGACTGCAATATCAAATAATAATATTTTTTTTATGAGTCAATTAATAATATAGTCGAAGAAACTACTTGCACAAAAAATTACACGAAAGAAACTAATAATTTTTTTTTGGCACAGATAATTTAGAAGCAGATAAAAGCGCCCTAATGTATTTCCCAAAGATTTTCAATTTTTGCCTATACAGTGCATGGGTAATCTTACAATTTTGAGCAACAAAATTCAAAGCCCATTACACTTACCTCATCTTCCAGACGGGTTGAAAATCCTATTTCAGAGTTGGTGCTCCTCCAAGTTTTTTCATCTGCTTCATCCGAGAACAAAGTACTGCTTGTATTATTATCACTAGGTTCTGATGCCACTAGATCAAAGTCATAGTTCAAAATGTTCTTCTCTGCCAGTCCAAGCTGCAAACATAATTTTTTTTTTCTATAAGTAATAATGATTTTATATATGAAGCTTCCAACATAAACATATAAATGAACTACAAGGTGGGACCGGAGTACAAGGGCATGTTTGGAGACTTGGAGTATTTTTTGAATAGTAGTAAAATGGTTTGAACAAAGATGTTTTTTTTTTTCATGTAAGTAAGAGCAAAGATATTTTATTGGGTTTCAGGAAAGAAGAGATAAAAAGTTGAATAAAAATTCTTTTAAGTTAAAAAATTGTTCAAATATAATTTTTGTTTTGAAGTTTGCAAAACTTGTATTGATTTTTATATTTTGTTTTGAAGTTTGTAAAAGTTGTATGATTTTTGTCTTTAAATAATGATTAGGTAATGATTAAATAAAAATTTTGATAATTTGAAATTGAAAAGTGTTTGTGTTGAGTGATGTTTGGGAATGAAATCATGAGAAGTTTTATGAAAATTGAGAATTCTAAGAACTCTCATAGTGTCCAAACATGCCCTAAAAGTGACACATATTTAAGAGCAGGCAGCAAAGCATTTTTCTGAGTAACCAGAAAATACATGATATACAGAATAAGAGAACCTTATATAAAGATGCTAACAATCGTATAAGTCAATCCTGTTTCCCTGTATTTGCTTTGTATGTAAAAATCCCCAACATTTTTCACCAGCAATATTCTAAATTTATGTGGGAACATATCACAGAGATGTGAGGGGCTTGCATGCAGAAAAGACATCAAGAAAATAATGGCATCATGTTTAACCAACCATGTGCCTTCTTCTCCACATGTGGGTCCACAGGTTTAATAGCTC
Organism: Platycarya strobilacea; assembly: GCA_036898215.1. Classification (NCBI taxonomy): domain Eukaryota; kingdom Viridiplantae; phylum Streptophyta; class Magnoliopsida; order Fagales; family Juglandaceae; genus Platycarya; species Platycarya strobilacea. The sequence continues at coordinate 6,381,367 of CM072558.1, forward strand.
ATTAGTGCGTAAAGGCTTTACAAGATAGTCCGCTGCTCCAAGCCTCAAGCACTTGACAACAACAGAGACCTCATCTTGTGCCGACATCACTATGAGAGAGAGATTAAAGCAAAATGATAAGGCTGCAAATTACTGAGAAGAGAAAGCTGTATTATCAAACAATGATGAAAACAATAAACTTACTGATCACAGGAATGCGCCGTAAATCTTTATCCCTATTGATGTACTTCAACATCTTCATGCCTTTGCCCAATGGAAGGTCAACTTCAGCAAGTATGATATCTATATTAGCTCCCTCTGCATTCAAGGCATCAATCACCTGCCTAGCTGACCTCACTGGAGTCACTGCAAAAAAAAGAAATCCGAAGTTGTTACCAAATTCCTGCATTTATAAACATAAATTCCTCCATAAAATATAATAAATAGAAACTGAGAAAAGAAAAATTTAGGAAACCCTGTCCTTATTCAGGAGCATTGTATACTACAAATGTGAATTCACATTGAATCGCTTAAAAACAGGAGCCAGACACTTACATGCACTAATCAGAAAGCAAACCATTTGAGTACTATTACAGCTTAAACTTCAAACAAGAATTTATAATCCTTCCTCTGATTAGATGAACTTCAAATGAGGCAATCATAACGCTTAACATCAAGTACAGACTTTCAATGGATTCATACCAAGAGGCACTTGACTTCAACAGAGTAATGAAGAATATAAGGAATGATAAATGGATTCATACCAGGAGGCATTTGGCTTCAACAGAGTAATGGAGAATATAAGGAATGATAAAGTAATACTGATGAAATGAAAATCATACAATCCTTCTTGCTTTTTTCATAGGAGTCACTTTTGAAACACATCTCTTAGCCGTCAAAACTTCAAAGAAGCTGAAGCTTCTAAGTCCAAATGCTGTTGTTGTAATTATTATTATTATTATTATTATTATTTATAAATGTTTTCTATGTCCAAACGTGGCATGTGACTTTTCTCATAGCGCCATGTTCTGTGTCAGTGAACATAAAATTTTCTAACTTCATTGGGTTTGATAATACTGCTACTTACCTTTTAATGTGGGCGAAAGAAAATAAAGAGTTATGGATATACAAGAAGAGAGGTTAAAGGAAACGAGTAAATCGAGAGGGAAGACAAGAGAGCTCAAGCTCTTCTTACGACTAACAGTTTCATTCCTTATAAAACAGAAAGGCACAAGATTCGACATCAATGAAGCCTCATAGTTCCTTGACTTGGTTAAATTTCAGCTTATCATACATGGAAGAAACAATCAAAACAGTATTTAGGCTACTTTATCAGGATCTGTATACCAAAGCCAAACTTAATGGCTCTGTTCCAAGTTCTATGCTACTCCGCACAGATAAATGTCGAACTGTGAATTCAACTTCTAAGAACTGGTTATGTAAACCATGCATTCACCAAAATCACAACTGTTCTGAATTCATATCGGCCACAAAAACTATTCACAAAACCCTGTAATTTAGCAAAAATCAGCAAAAGCAAAACAAAATGAATAGATAATTGAAGCAATATATACCCTGATAAGAGCATTTCAGAAGAAGAGTCAGAACGTCTTCCAAACTCTTGGCGTCGTTATCGCACAACAAAATCCTCACTTTGCTCCTATCTATAAACCCATCCCCTACCTTACTAGTATTCCCACTGCCACGTTCTATGTTCAAATTACGCTCCATAGACACCATCGTTTCAAGCCCGGATACTATGAGAGCTCCAAATCCAGCCTCCACTCCAAAAAGAAACTCTCAGATTTAATTATTCTTCCTTTCTTTTCCCTTACATAAAAAATAGAATTTCTATACAAGTTCCATGGAAAGCCAACGTCAAAGAGCCTCCATTAGAGATGGATTTTGTTGGGACCAACGGACACTCACAAATTATCAGCAGATTTAAGGTTAGGGCTTCGGATTCGGGTTTCGGATTCTGGGTTTTCGGTGTTATACTTATGGCCCCTCTGTGAAGGCAAGGGTGGGAAGGCAAGGGTGGGAAGGCAAGAGCGGTAGGGTTTCGAGCTGAGAACAGAGGAGATTGAACATTGAAGACAAAGGAAAGTAAAGCTTCGAGAGTCGTGTTGGAGACAGAGAGTTAATACGCAACTCGAAACGCAGCGTTGAACTAGGGCTTCAGGGACTCAAAACGCACAGCTGAAGACAAAGTGGAGTGTGTCAAGACACGAGTCCACATCTGACCATGACACTTCCAGTCTATTATTCAATTGGAGAGATTATCTTTTAGTTATAACAATATGTACTTATTTTTCCATGAATGACAGTTTCCTCTCGCGTCTAGAGGTTACCAGCCAGCAGAGGTGGAAGTTAGGTTTCCTAAGAATAGGCAGTGGATGACAATCTGAAGCGATGCTCTGAGAACTGAAACAAGAACAAGGTCAATAACACTGCAACAAAGATTGCTGAAGATAACTGAAAGATGGAATAAGTTACCGTTAACAGAAGAATAAAGAGATGAGGTTGTGATTACTAGGAATGATATCGAACTCACTATGAAAAGAGGTAAATTATATTTGGTGGGAAAACTGATACTTAGAAAAAAATAAAATAAGTCGGAAAGCCTTCAAAAATACCATATCCAAGGTTTGGAAATTTTGTGAAGACTTAAAAAACCTTCGAGGTTGGAGACACTTATATATTTTTGAATTCCAATAAGAGGCTGAGCTAAATAGAATATGGGAAGGATAACCTTGGATGTTTGACATGAATTTAATTTGTTTAAAGAAATTTGAAGGGTTCACCTCACCAACTGGTCTGTAATTCACATGTAACAGTCTGTGGGTCCAATTTTTTAATCTACCTTCTAGATGCATGTGTTGGAGTATTGCACCACATATTAAAAATATGGAATTGAAGAGGAAATAAGAAAAATTAAAAATAGAAGAGCCAGAAAGAAGAAGTTAGTTGTTTCAATTATTTTTGTTATTGTACTTAGGGCTATACCAAAAAGTCGATGATTTTGCTCGCCCGATTTTCCGACCTGACCCAGAAATCCCAACTTGTTAAGCATGTTATCGGTATCGGTTAACCACTCGATACGCTTTAGGGTAAATTTATTCTTCACTGACCTTTTTCAAAATGGTTAAGTGCTTCAAGCTCCGACCCGTTCTACGCGAAATCCTTCTCATCCTTCCGTTCCAAAGACCTTGTCGATCTCCCAGTTGATTTCGTCTGTTTCAATGCGAGGATTGCATAGAGAACTTGAAGAAGTCGAAGATCCCAAATTACTTCAGGATTTGCTAGTGATTTGCTCCACTAGCTTTTCCTTGATGGGCTTACTTCCAGGTTTTTTCATGCATCCAGATCCAATTAAAGTTAATAAAGAGGAGGTATTTAAGAAAAGAAAATACCTGGAAGAAATCCCATCCAGATGTAGTTGAGTTGTCGTTGCAGTATTTCGAGCTTGGATTTGAGTGTTCTTAGGGATGATTCTAATATTTTCTTCTACTCAATCTTTGGTTTTGCTTTGAGGTCATGATTTTTGTGTTTCTTAATGTTCTCCTCCACTTCATTCTGTTGCTAGGATTGGGAGCCAAGGTTCTTGTAGATGGTGAGTAAAGATATGTCTTTCCAAGTGGTGATGGAGATTCCCGAAGGTTTTGAAAAAAAAAAGGTGTGGGTTATTAGCCAAACGGCTGAGTGGCCAAACGGAATATCTCAAAGTCAGTATCGGGTCGGAAGTGTCATTAACGGGTCGGATCGGGTCGTGTTAACGGCCCTAACTGTACTCCTAATGTAGTATATATATGACTTGGTCTAATGTAAATATTAGTTCATTCAATACAGTCAATTACGAGATTCCAGTACATGATCCTATGTTTTCATTCTCTTTGCCTTCATCAAATTCATATTCAAAGTGTTCATCTGATTCTTAATATGGTATCAGATTGAAAGTTTTTCGCTTCCACAAATCTCATATGATTGATTTTTTGTTTCTATAAAAATCAATATTTCTCAATCTTTCTTGCAAAATTCTACTCTGGAATTTTTGCGCTCATCTTCTTCCATTCTCTTCATTTTCTCGAACAGATTCTTTGTATTTTCTCGAACAAATTCTTGAAAATGAATTCTACCATTTTCGCTGTAAATTCCTTAGATGATTCTTCAAGCCTATATTATCTTCACCCATGTGACAACCCCGGTGCCTTATTAGTATAAAAAATCTTTAGTGGAGAGAACTATGTAACTTGGAGTCATTTGATAATCATTGCCTTGACAATCAGGAACAAGGTTGCATTTATCAATGGTTCTATATCTTCCAATGATCAACTCATCAATAACACATCATGGTTATGTGCTTATAATATGGTACTTTCTTGGTTGATGAACTCAATTTGTAGAGAAATACAAAATAGTTTACTATTTGTGACATCTGTTGTTGATCTTTGGAATGAACTTAAAGCAAGATATCTCAAGAGTGATAAATCGAGGGTTTTCTACCTTGAAAAATCTTTAAGTTGCATAAGTCAAGGTTCTTTATCTATTATTGAAGATTTCTATACATTTAAAACCCTTTGGGACGAGTATATCAGCTATAGGCTATTTTCAACATGCATGTGGGGAAGATGGCATCTTGCACTTGTGAATTGTTTAATTTTCTCCAACTTCGACAGCAATCAAACTATGTGCTAAAATTCTTGGTTGGACTCAATGATTCTTATGCCTCGACAGAAGCCAATTACTCCTTAAGGTTCCCTTACCTAGCATGGCTAGAGTTTTCTCTCTACTGCTTCAAAAAGAAAGTCAAGGACAACTTACAAACTGCCATTACAACTGAAGAAGTCTATGTTCAAGATAGTAATGAGCAACAAAAGTTTTCTTTTACTCAAGAGGAATTTAACAAATTAATGGCACTTGCAAATTCAACACAATCTATGTCTTCTACTCAAATAATGTCCAACCAGCTGTCAATCTTGCCACTACCTCCAATTTTTTTTGTATAATGCGACCTATATCCATTTTTCCTTCACGTAATTATGTTTCCTCCACATTAATTCCAACTTGTCTTGGATCTTTGATACGAGTGCAACATATCATATGATATGTTCACCATTCATATACTATTCTGCACCTAAATATATTAGTCATCTATAAATCTTCCCAATGGTATTATAGTTACAGCTATACACATTGGTACAGTATGTCTCTCAAGTACTCTATTTTTACATAACATTTTGTGTGTTCACATTTTTTCATTCAATCTATTGTCTGTTTCCAAGCTTACTAAACAATCTAACCTTTATCTAACTTTTACTGCTTCTCTTTTCCGTTTACAGGACCAATCAATGGAGAAGATGATTGTGATTGCTATGGAGAAGATGATTGTGATTTCTTTTGAGAAAGAAAGGCTTTACCACCTGATTCAGGCTTCATCAAAAGCTCAAACTTGCAATGCGTCTCAGTTTAATTCTACACTCTTTACTTCAGCTATTACTCACAAACAGTTAGATATATGGCATTATAGACCAGGCATGCTTCTAGTTCAAGATTATCCTCTCAAAAACCAAACACCTAATCTTGCTTATCTAAAAGTATTTGCCTGCCTTTGCTTTGCATCTACAATCACAAATCACAAACAAAAATTTGACTCAAGAGCCACAAAATGCATATTCTTAGGATATCCTTATAATATTAGGGGTTATAAACTCATAGACTTAAACGCTAATAGGATACTCCAAATGTCATATTTCATGAAGTGATTTTTCCTTTTAAAATTCTTCCATCAAATTTTGAAACTCATTCTTTTTTGTTTCTTGTTTTAGAAACCTTCTTAGATATATCTCATAATAGTTCACACTTAAACAAAGATCAAAATGTGTCATCTGCATCACTAATTAATGACCACATTTCTTCTTGTGAACCAGCTATACATATTCAATCAGATTCACCTATTTCTCCCTCGTAACCAAATGTTGATCAAACATCTAACTAAAATACCCTACAACTCAGAAAATCATCCAGAATTAAACAAAAACCAACCTATCTGCAGGATTATTATTGTGTTAATGACTCTTTATCTCAAAATGCAACTTAGGCATCTACTTCAGCTGATTCTAGTTCAACTAAAGGTAATCTCTATCATACATTCTTTTCTTTCTATAAATAGGTTATCTGCACCACATAAAGCCTTTTTAGTTTCCATCTCAAATTCTTTTAGAACCTAGTACATATAAACAAGCCTCTCAACTACCTGAATGGCAAGCTGCCATGAAAACTGAAATTAATGCTTTGGAGTTGAATAAAACTTGAAAGCTTGTTACTCTTCTTAAAAATAAAAAGACTATCAGTTGTAAATGGATATTCAAAATTAAATACAAGACTGGTGGAACCATAGAGGGGCATGAAGCTAGGTAGGTGGACAAAGGGTATAGTCAGCAAAAAGGATTAGATTTTTTTTTATATCTTCTCTCTTGTAGCCAAAATTACATCCATTTGGTTGTTACTTGGTATGGCTGCAATTAGGAACTAGCACCTTCATCAACAAGATGTAAATAATGTATTTTTGTATAGAGATTTACATGAAAAAATATGCATGGAGTTACCTCCTGGAATGGTAGCCAAAGAAGAATAGAAAGTATGTCGACTTCTCAAAATTCTTTATGGCCTAAAACAGGCTTCTAGGCAATGGTTTGCCAAATTGTCTAATGCTCTTATCACCTATGGGTTTATTCAAGGCAACTGATTGCTCTTTATTCATTAAGAAATCTAAAAGCTCTTTATAACTTTGCTAGTATATGTGGATGATGTGCTATTGGCCAATGATAGCATTTTGAAAATTTAGAAACTGAAGACTTTTTTACTTGATAAATTCACCATCAAAGATCTAGGACAGCTCAAATACTTCCTTAGTTTGGAAGTTGTGAAGTCCAAGTTGGTATTTCTCTATCCTAGAGAAAATATGTACTTGACATACTCGAAGACATTGGTTTAACGAGATCAAAACCTGCTGCTTTTTCTGTGGAGTCTAATCTCAAGTTGTCTGCAAATGATACGAAATTGTATAAAGATCCATCAGCTTATAGAAGGCTTGTTGGTAGATTATTGTAACAATCTATCACAATACCTGACTTAACCTATTCTGTTTAAGTACTCAAACAATTTCTAGCAAAATCTGCTATTATTCATCATCAAGCAGCAACTCAAGTATCGAGGTATCTAAAAGCTAGGCCAGGGCAAGGTTTCTTCTTTTCCTTTTCATCAAATTTACAATTAAAGGCCTTTTTCGATAGTGATTGGGCAAGCTAGTAAACACTCAAAGAAGTGTCATTGATTTTACAATTTTTCTTAGTAACTCACTGATTTCATGAAAACAAAAGAAACAAGCCACAATCAGTCGATCCTCTGCAGAGGCAGAGTATCGAGCAATTGCAGCAACTACATGTGAAGTTCAATGGCTCCTCTATGCTTTATAGAACCTGAATGTTAGTCATTCTTAATCAACTATGCTCTATATAGACAGTAAATTAGCTTTATCTATTGCCACATTTCCAGTTCAACATGAGATGACAAAACACATTCAAATTGATTGTCATCTTATTCAAGAAAAGTTGCAGCAAAATGTCATTTAACTTTTTCACATTCCATCGACGCTACAACTAGCAGACATCTTTACTTTTTCATCATTCTCTTCACAAGATGAACATTCTTAATATACATGTTCATTTTGAAGGGCGTGTTGGAGTTTTGCATCACATATTGAAAATATAAAATTAAAGAGGAAATAACATAAATTAAAGAAAGAAGAGCTGGAGAGAAGGAGTTAGTTGTTCAAGTTATTTATGTTATTGTACTCTATAAATATGACTTAGTCTGATGTAAATAATAATTCATTCAATACAGTCCATTACGAGGTTCCAGTCCACAATCCTTTGTTTTCATTCTCTTTACCTTCATCAAATTCATATTCAAAATATACATCTGATTCTTAACAGCGTGAATAAACAGGTAGGTAAGAGAATTGGATCCTTTATAGGTACTGTACTTAAGGTGGAGGTAGATTATAATGATGATTGTTGGGGGAAATGTATATGGGTGTTAATTGAAGTTGATTTAATGAAATCGTTAGCAAGGGGAAATGTAGTGGAACTATTTGGTATCAAAAGGTTTGCTCATTTCAAATATGAGAGGTTACTTTAGTTTTGTTTTAATTATGGGGCTATTATGCATGGATTGAGTGGTTTTGCTGGAAAATACAACAGGACTGAGGTTGTTAGAAAGACAAGTGCCACTCAATATGGTTCGTGGTTGAGACCAGCAAATTCAAGCCCTAGTGTTCTGCCAATTTTGGAACAAAGTCGAGAGCTATGGAAATAGCTCTGGCAAGCTGATAACAAACTTTCCAAGACATGTTGTGTTTGAAAAGCATAATAATATGGGAAAGTTGTAAATAATAGGAAAAGAGGGACTGGAAAAAAAAGAAGTAATGGCGAGAATAAAAGTGATACAAGAGACAACTAAGAAAGATGATGACTATGATAAAAGGACACAAAAACCTAAAGTCCTACCTCTATTGATGATGGAGGCAGTACAGACCTCTCACAAGGAATATGTTGCAGATACAGAGGCAGCTCTTGCAGAAAACATGGTTGAGGTAAGGCCAAAACTTTTTAAAGACCTGATATAGAATAATGTATCACAACAGATGTCTGTAACAAGTGTAAATAAGTGGAAGAGAAGGGTAAGGGGACAAAGCATTATAGATATTGTGCCTGCTCATCCTCATGCTACTAGAAAAGGAAAGTTGAAGTGGATCTTTCTGTAGAAGCCTTAATGAACAATCAAGAAGCAAGAGCCAAAAAATAGATTGTTTAAATGGATTCAAATGTATAGGTGGAAGATGTTAGGTAGCCCAAGGCTCATAAGTTAGAACTGTCGAGGGCTTGGCTGTAACACCCGCTCCCTCTTTTTCCTAAAGTTTAGCGAATCCCAAGAAAATGTGATAGCTTGTTCCTCTCCCATTCAATTGAGAAGGGCCTCGATGCACATACTAGGTCTCGATGCGTGTGCTCGACCTTAATGGTGTGTTTTTAAAAGATAACGTTGATTTTTAAATACGTCCAGTGTCTTAATACTCTCGTATATTTTAAATGCCCTCAAAATATTATATGAGGAATTTTCAGTGTTATTGGACCCAATCTAGATTTATAAAAAATGCAATTATAATATCCTAGAGCACAACAAAATATTATAATTGTACAAATCATTTTATTACCATGATTTTAGTTATTTAAAATATTGTGAGATTTTAATTATATTTTAAATCTTTAATTTAAATATATGGTTTTATTTTTTAAAATAATTAGTAAAATTTCATGATTTTAATTAATGATGAAGAATATTATATTATATGCTAAAGTAAGTTAAAATAATATTCTATTTAATTCTTATGAGTGTTTTAAATTAAATTTATTTTACGTATTTTTCAGGTTAGTGTTTTAAGCGCATCGTTTATCAGTTTAAAGACCCCAAAGCGTTAAGCCTATAAATAACTCGAGGAAGCCCAAACCCCTCAATTTTCTCTTCTTTTTCTCTTTTTTCTCTCTCATCTCTTTCCTTCCTAGCTTGTGTGCACTCTTCCCCCTCCCATGGCCAGACCTTCTTCCTCTAGGCCTAGCTGGCGTCGGCCACCAGGCAAGTCACTGCCCCCACCACTAGAACCGCCACCTGCCGGCGGGTCAGTCCCTGCGACCCCAATTCCGGACCCCTATAGCATTTTTTAAAAAATAACGTTGATTTAAAAATGCACTCAATGTTTTAATACTCTCGAACATTTTAAATATCCTAAAAATATTATATGAGGTATTTCTAGTGTTATTGGATCCAAGTTAGATTTATAAGATATGCAATTATAATATCTTTGAGTGCTACAAAATATTATAATTGTACAAAAATAATTTTATTTCCCTGGTTTTAGTTATTTATTATATTGTGAGACTTTAATTATGCTTTGAATCTCTGATTTAAATATATGATTTTATTCTTTTAAATAATTAGTAAAACTTCATCATTTTAATTAGTGATGAAAAGTATTATATTATGAACTAAAATAAGTTAAAATAATATTCTATTTAATTATTCCGAGTGTTTTAAGTTTATTGTTTTGTCAGTTTGAAGACCACGAAACATTGGGCTTATAAATAGCCCGAAATGGCCCAAACCCCTCACTTTTTCCTTTTTCATTTTTATCCTTCTCTCTCCTCTCTCTCTCGGACTACCTGGACCCATGCCAGAGAGCACACCCATGTCGGCAATGTCAACCACGGCAGCCCCACCTCCCACCGACAGTCCCAAACCCGAAATGGGTTTCTCCCACTTTGAGCCGTTGTAGCTCCTCCGTGAGCCACTGTCTTGCCTCACCACCACCACCACTATCTTTCCCATCTTCAGGAGTACAAAACTCATTATTGGTAGCCACCCCAGTTATGTCGTTCCTCCTCCACCCGAAATGAGTTTTGAAACCCACAACCTCACTTGACGCGCCACCATCCGCCGCCACCCATGGCTCATGACCACCCCCACTGTGTTCGCTATCCATCGGCAACCCCCCCCCCCTAAATGCCTAGTTGTGGCCCAACTGAGCCTCCACCACCTCTTACTCTCTCTCACTCTTCCAAGCACGAGTTACACTATTTGAGCTAGATCCGCCACCTTCTAGTGGTTGTACCGTCTCACCACCACCATTATGAGATTCTCCTTCCTCCAATGAGTTTCTCCCTAGCTGTCGGTGTCAAACCAAACACCCTAACCTAAACCATCACATTACGTGCTTGTCATCAACGTATGCAACGTTAGTCACAACATATAATCCTTTCACCGCCACTAACAAACTCTCCACCATGATGGCCACTTTCACTCGACCTAGAGTATTCCCGTTCTGAGGTCACGGCACGGACCTCGATAGAGCAGTTAACGTTCGAGTTAGCGACTTTCGATGTCACTAGCCGTGCTGGGAAACAAACAACATACAGGTTTATCCCAAAATGGTATAGCCCTCTCTCTCTCTTGTATTTATATTTAATTAATTGATTGTGGACTGTGCTACTAGCATTGTAGAATTTGCTAAGTAGTTGTGTGGAGTTGGTTGGCTATATTCTGAAGTATTGGGAGTCATGCTATGAAATAGGATTATGGACTGTGTTATGTAGTACAGGGGTGCTCTATGTGTAGGTACAATGAAGTGGAGCAGTGTGGTTGAAGGGAGTATGCATGGAGTGTATTACATGAGGGTAAAGCGATGTACCATGTAACGTGCAACATATGAGTTATGGCTTAGAGTACTATAGAGAGTATACGTGGAATATACTCGGCTTGGGGTATATGTGTAGAATAGAGTACGCAGCGGTAGCGTGGAAAGTACTCCACATGCTGTAGTAGTGACGCATCGTAAGATGGGTCGCGAAAGTGGGTAGTTGAATGATTAGAATATGTAAGGCGCATACAGTATCAAGAACTGTTGAGCAGCATCCTAGAGTAATGACGTGATCAGTAGCCCTAGTGACGATTGTTATTGTGTAACTGCGTTATGTCTCGAACCATGTGTGAAGTGACAAAGTCGCAGTGAAGTATTGGGAGCGTAGCCTAGGTATGTAAAGAGTCGTACTTGTGTCAAGTCGGTAGTCAATGTAGGCGTCACGTGGGGCAATGCCATGTGAAGTGGTAGATGACAAAATAGCTCGATAATAATCTCGAACAGTGTGATACAGCGTAGGTACATTAAGATGGACCTTATCGTGTTAGGTGTTGGGATGAACTCGTACAGGACTGGGAAGTGGGATTAGTCATGTCGACCAGTATGGAGAAGGTTGCTATCAAGATATGGTGCTTCCTGCACTAGTAGGTGATCAACGTATTATATTTTGATCTTAAGTGACGAGTAAGTAAAGTGCATGTGTATCTAGTGACACGTGTACTGGACAGAATTACCATATGAAACGGGTACTCTGTCCCAAGTAAGGACTTCGAGGACATAGAGATATTAAGAAGTGTCCTAGTGTCCGTAGTGAGTCTCCGATGGTCTTAGCATGGTGAGTAAGGACTTCGAGGTCATGAGGATATCGAAAGGTGTCTTAATATCCGCAGTGAGTCTCTGATGGCCTTAGCATAGTAAGGACCTTAAGGACGTGGAGATAGCAGAAGAGTGTCCTAGTGAAGTGTAGGTTCTTCCTAGCGTGTGCTAGATATATATTGATGTTATTTGTATGTATGCTATAGGTTGATTGCTATATGATGCACTTGTGACGGATTGCATGATATGAAAATAGCATGAAGATCAAGTAAGTGTTATATTCATACACCTTAGAGTTTACCGAACTAGTAAATAAAAGATAATATGGTTGAAAATGCTTATATACGTATGTATGGTTGTTCTCGGTAATATCTTTTATCGAAACCCAAATACATAAGTATGTGACTGTAATTGGATGCCTATACATAGTAAATATTGTATTTATTTTCTGAAAAATATAAGATAAAACTCGATATTTCTGTCTATTGATCTTATAGAATAATGCCATGAAACGATGTTAGGATAGAATGTATGATGCATGATTTGTTTGAACTGATATTATGCTATAATGTATGAAATTGCAAAAGTGGTACAAAGGAAGACCTAGGATCCAATAGAAGATCCGCTAACCCTAAAATATGGAGGTAACAGTGTGCAATGATTTAAAGGAAATGAATGAATTGAAATGAATGACATGTTATGTAGGATGGTAGGATGTGTATTGCATGTATGATGGTAAGATGTGTATTGCATATATGATATGTATGCATTGGATAAATGATTGCTTACTAGTTGTTTGTGGTGATTTGTAGCTGTAGGTTGTTGTCTTTGTTTGCTTCTTAGTGATTTGCTTCTTAGTGATTTGCTTGTCTGATAGTGGCTATTATTATGCTTGTTTGGTAGTTAAATACTTACTTGTTTGTTTATCCCTTGTGTTAATGGGTTAAAGTAATTATTAAGAATAAAGTAAATCGTTGGATTCTTTATGTAATGAAGGTAGTATACTGAGACATATAGGAAGGAAAAATGTAGTAGGATTATAGTTATGAAAAATAATGCATGTAGTGTCTTGTATGTACGTACGTATGTTTGTGTGTTGGTTGCATGATTAAAAAACCTATTAGTTATATATTAAAAACGGTATGAAGTAATGCTTATTAAATATTTGACTCATTTTAATTTTCTTTGTGTGTTTTCTCACCCCACACAGGGATACGTAGCAGGAAGTAAACAGCCCAAGGGAAGAGCGCGACAGTCTAAGCATAAAAGAGAAACCTTTTGTTTTATTAATTAAATATTTTTGTTGTAAACCTTTTTTATTGTAAAAATATATTTTATTCTATAACATGAAGTCAGGCGCTCTGGGTATGAACTGAAAAGTTTTAAAAATGAACAAAACTAGTCCCATTTTCTAAAACTTTTTTGGAGAAAATAAATGTCACATAAGTACAGTCCTACCCTCCAGAGGTCGTTACATTGGCAACCCTCGAATAGTTAGAGATCTTAACCATATGGATAAGATTCATAAGCCTAGTATCTTGTTCTTTATGAAAATAAAGACACATAAAAATAAAATGGAGAAAATTAGATATCGGTTGGGTTTTAAAGGCTTGTTTATAATGGATGGAAAAGGAAAAAGCAGTGGTTTCGCTATGTTATGGGATGATGAAATAAAATTCATAATCCATACTCATTCAACAAGACATGTTAAGGCATGGATTGATTAAATAGGTTTCTCATAGATGCTAATTTGCTTTTATGGGGATCTTAAAACAAACAAAAAAAAAGAATTCATGGATGGAATTTGCTAAGGCATTTGAAGTTGCAAAATGCTAAGAAATGGTTTTGTATAGGAGATTTCAATGAAAGCCTATATCAAAGTGAGAAGTTTGGGGGAGGTAGAAGAGAAGAAAAACAAATGGAAAGCTTTAGGAAAGTGTTAACAGATTGCAAGTTAAACGATGTTGGTTTTCAAAGAGGAAAGTTTACTTGGGCTAATGATAGGTTTGATAGGTTTGACCACTCTTTTACAAAAGAAAAATTGGATAGAGCTTTGGCTACCTCTAATTGTGTGCATAATTGGGAAATGGAGATGTGCATATTCTATCATCAACAAAATCAGACCATAATCCTATTTTAATATCAATTCAAATGCAGAGGGAGATACAAATGACACATACGTTTATACATAGATATGAAGAAAGATGGTCAACTTATTCAAAGTGTGAAGATATTATCTGAGTGTGTGGCAGAAAGAAAATAAAGGGGATTAGAAGATATCAAATCAAGATTGGCAGGATGTATGATGGAGTTAAAGAAGTGGAGCTACAAGAAAGAATATGATATCAAAGGTAGACTGGAACAAAAAACGGCTCACTTGAAGGAAATGCAGCAATAAAAAACAATAGAATATGTGCAATAGGTTAATTACTTGCAAAAAGAAATCGAAGAAATGATGAAAAAGGACTATCTAACCTGGAAACAAAGAGCAAAGGTTACATGGCTTCAAAAAGGGGATCGAAATATGAGATATTATCGTTTGTGTGCAACTTAGAAAAAGAAAATGAATACTATATGACAGATCACAAATGGGAATGGAATTAATCACTCAAATCCTAGTCAAGTTGGGGAGGCCTTCACTGATTATTATAGAGAGCTAGTTACAACATCTCATCCAAGCAACATTGATGAATTTCTCAGTGCAACTCCCAGGAAAGTAACTAAGGCAATGAATTATGAATTGAGATTATCTTTCAGCAAGGAAGAGATTAAAGGTGACGTGTTCCCAATGAGTCCATACAAAGCTCTTAGACCAAATAAATATGGGCCTTGTTTTTATCAAAAGTATTAGTCAGTGGTGGGAGAGGAGGTATGTCAAGCAATCGTGACTTCTTTAAATTTTTAACAAGATATGACAACAATCAATTTTACATATATTTTGATGATACCAAAGAAGTTAAGTCCAAAGTATTTTTCAAAGTATCGACCAGTAAGCTGTGTAATGTTTTATATATGATCATTACAAAATTGTTGGCAGACAAGATGAATAAAATTCTACCATTAGTGACTTTACAAAATCAATGTGTCTTCATACCTAGCAGGATTATGTTTTGACAATATGTTAGCTCCCTATGAAACTCTTTATACCTTGAGGACCAAAATGCATTGACACTAAGGATATATGGCATTAAAACTAGATATGCGCAATGCATATGACAGAATACAATGGAGTTTTGTAAAGAAAACAATGCTAAAATTGGATATTGGATTTGAACAAAATTGATTCAAAAATGTATTAGCTCTTCTTATTTTTCTGTTTTGCTAAATGGAGTAGCCCAAGATGTGTTTAAGCCTTCAAGAGGGTTAAGACAAGGATGTCCTCTATCTCCCTTCTTGTTTATAATCTGTGCAAAAGCTCTAACAGCTCAACTTCAAATGGCAGAAATGAAGGGTATAATATCCGGGGTTCCTTTGGCCAAAGGAAGGGTAAGAATGAATTATATATTTTTTGTCGATGATTGTATACTTTTTTGCCAAGCAAACGTGAAAGAGTGGGTGGGATTAAATCGGATTTTAGCTACTTATGAACTTGCATCCGGATAGAAGCTAAATAGAGAGAAGACTACTTTGTTTTATAGTAAAAACACAAAACTTCCTACAAAGAATTATCTAAAATAGCTGACTAGATTAAGGGATTCTTCAAACTTGGAGAAGTATTTGGCTGTACCATCACTCATTGGTAGATTCAAGATAAGAGAATTCCAAGGTATAATTGAAAAAGTAAACAAAAGAATTGCAAATTGGAAAACAAAGTTTTTATCACAGGCTGAGAAAGTGATTTTGATCAAGGTTATGATTTAAGCTATTCCTACATACAATATGAGTGTCTTTCAATTGCCTTAGCTTCTTAGCAAAAAGCTCGATTCAATGATGTCAAATTTCTAGTGGGGTTCTCAAGAAAAAATAGCCAAAGTTCACTAGAAAAGTTAGGATAGAATGAGCTCAAGCAAGAGGGAAGGAGGCATGGGGTTTAGAGATTTAGGGGCTTTTAATATTGTACTATTGGCAAAGCAGGTATGGAGGTTGCTTACAGTAGAGAAATCATCGGCTTCTATTTTATAGGCCAAAGTAGGTTCAAGCCCTTCTTTTGCTTGGAAAAGCTTATGTGCAACGATTCCTATTGTCAATGAAGGATATATATGAAAGGTTGGGGATGGAAAAAGCATATATGTGTGGAAAGACAAGGCAATTGCACAGTTTTGTTAACAAGAAGATCTCTTGGAGATGATGCAAAGGTTAATGATTTAATCAACAGAAATACAATGTGGTGGAACATCTAGCTGAATCCTGGTCACATATTGTGGTCTTGTCCCTCTGCTCAAGATGTTTGGATGTTGGGGTCTAAGAAATTACAGAAAGCCTCAATTATTGATGAGGAGTTTGGAAATATTTATATGCAAGTGTTGAATAGAATTAAACCAGATGAGATTGCTTTTTGTGGAGAAATAGCTAAGTCAATATGGATTAAAAGAAATACATGGATCTTTGAAGGAAATTTCTTAAATCCATAAACTCTATTTTAGAAGCCTGCAAGCTCACACAGAATTTATCCAAGCTCGGAATCAAATGAGGAATGCAAGGCCAATCCAACAATTAGGTTTGCAATGGCAACCTCCACAAAAAGATTGGCTAAAAGCGAACTGGGATGTGGCAATTAGAATAGAGAAGTAAAAAATAGGAGTTGGAGTGGTACTAAGGGATCATGAAGGGGAAGTTTTGGCAATTTTTATGCAGCCAATAACTTTTTGTGTGCAACCTATAATAGCAAAGGCTCATGGCTTAGTTACAACTGCAAGTTGGAGCAAAAATATGGGGTTGCAAAAAGTGGTCTTTGAAGAGAACTCGAGGTTAGTTGTTGATGTAGTCAAGAATGAGAAAGCTATGCATGGTAACTTTACTTGCTTGATCTGTGATGTAAAGGCCATTTTGATGGATATTGTCTGGGATATTAGACATATCAACAGAGAAGGAAATTAGGTGGCTCTCTTGTTGGCTCTCTTGTTGGCTCAACAAGCAACTTATTTAAGCACTAGATTGTTAGACCTAGAGAATGTAATACCTAACATCTTGTCTCGTATAATGGTCGAATGCCAATCATCGGTTTAATGAATGAAAGTTGAGTGTTTTTCAAAAGAAAATAAAAAAGTCCTCAAATTGAGATTTCTCAAAAAACAAAAAAACAACAATATATACTTATCGGATAATTTTTTTTGTAGTCCATATTTGATGGACTGTATTGCAGTCCACATAGAAACACTCCATTTTTATAACTAAATAAAATGAAATTTTCAAATTTTTAAAGTTTCTTATTTGTAAATAAGGGTATTTTAATCAATTTTATTCTAAAATAAAGATTTTTTTATTTGTTTATTGCTTGGACTGCAAAAGAGTTCAACTTTTTGGACTGTATGTAGCATTGCCCTGTACTTATCACATTTAAATATTTTTATCATGTATAAGGTTTTTTTTTTTTTATTTCAACTTCTGTAACAAACATTATTTGCAAACATTTTTATATAGAGATCAATATATACATAGTCGGTATGTAGTTTTGCCAACTCTATTCACTTAATTTTACATAGCATTAGAGCCCCTATGTTCACACCACTCATCCATGACCGAATAATTATTTGCTTCCTTGAATTCCTTTTCAAATCCAAATGTTGGTCATCTTGTTTCCACCAAACTTGATGACAATAACTACTTGATATGGGTCTGTCAATATCTTCCCATTGTGATAACTCGAATTCTTTGTCCTTTTTAATTTTCATGCTTAGCATGGTTATGTTTTCTTAAGATTATTTTAGTAATTCTTTAAATTTTTTTGGAAATATATATGTATGTTTTAGGAACCATTTGAGACACTTGGCACAAATGGTAGATAGCAGGGTATTCATACCCTGCATACCTGCCTCATTTGCCCTGCCTGCTCAGGAGGCGGATAAGGGCATTCCCCACCCCTATTTTCTCCTGCCCCACATACATGTATACTAATATATATTAAATATATAACATATATATATATACATACCTTCGAGATGACGGAGACAATGACGGAAACTTAAGGAGACGATGACTGCGAGCGAAGTGGAAGTGGCGCGATGGCTAGGGTTTTTGAAAGGTTTCCTCTTCGAGAGGGGGTGGGACTTGGGAGGAAACGGTAAATTACAAAGAAGGACGCGGAGAGGGAGGGGGAGAAATGAGAATTAAAACCCCCTAACTAAACACACCATTTTGTTAAGTTTTGCTTCTTAGGGTTTTTATTTTTTAACTCAAAATCAGTATACTATTTCTAAGATAGACATATATCCAAGAGAAGATAACCATAGTGATTCCATTAGAGTAGAGTCGAGATTGTGCGAGATGGCGATAGAAACTCTTAAGGATGGTGACGACGAGGGATGTGGGAGTGATAACACGTGACAACTAGGATTTTCGTCTTCGAGGGGAGAAGTTTCGAGATTGTGGCAGTGGGTAGAGAGATAGATTCCCCCCAAATCCACACCCCGCACAGGGGACGAACAATGGGGAGAAAATCTATACCCCTGCATCATGCAAAGAAGGGGCGGGGTGTCCCTGCTCTGAATGATGCAGGTAACACTCATAGTGAATATATTAGTTAATAATGTAATTTTCATCTAATTAATTATTGAGTTAATTACATAATTTACATTAATAATTCATTTCATTTTAATTTAGTAATTTAGATAATTTTTTTATTAATTTATTTAACAAAAGAAGAAGAAGAATTAGTTGGACCTGACCAATCGCCACCGGTCCGGTCCCTTGAGATGTTTGGTACGGTCCGGTTTGGAGAAAGTGATGGACAAATTCAATGCCACGCAAACGGGACCAATTTACACCCATATGTCACCACCTGGATTTTTCTAGAAAATTCTATCACCTTCTAGAGCCTCCTAGTCCCTTGTAGGTTATTCTAGAATGTAGTAGATTGTTGTAAAGTTGTATAGGAAACCCTAGAATGGTTCTTTGCCCTTGAGATTGTGACACTTGTCACAATCCTAGCTATACTTCTAGAAGTAGTCTAGAATGTTCCTTACCGTTAAGATTGTGACACTTGTCACAATCCTAGCCATTTTTTGTACCAAGAGTTCCCTATAAATAGAAGGGCTCTCATTTGTGTAAATCACCAAGCAATAAGAGGAACAAGTTCTCTAGAGCTTCTCTCTCTACTCTCTCCCTCTCTCTCTAGAGTTGTTCTCTCTTGTCTTGAGTCGCTTAGAAGGCTTACTTGGGAGTTTTGTCTGGGACAAAACCTCCTAAGGCCGCACGGGACGTGTGAAGAATTTCTAAGTCCGTGACAGTTGGTATCAGAGCATCGAGCTTCGGATGGCGGAACCAAGTGTGGTCACCATAGAGAACTAGGAACCACGCAAGAGTAAGAGGTCGAAGGAGTCGACCTCGTCCGTGGAGTCTCGTCTCGATAGCATCGAGAAGACCATGGCCAAGATACTGGCCAAGTTGGAAGAATGGGAGCAGTCTCACAGAGAGGTGAGCACCCTTGACAACACTGTGACGAGAGTGGAGGTGGCAGTGGCGGATGTCAAGGACCGTCTTGACATCATGGAGCAAAGCATGGAGGAGCTACGATTGGAGGGCCAATCCGAATCGCTCAAGGAGTCCATTCTGAGCACCATCAACCCCACCCTCGAAGCACAACGTGTTGAGAATGTTGCCTTCCTAGACTGGGTCTTGGGGGAACTAATCAAACTCCAGGAGCAAATGGAGGAACACCGTGTCGGTCTGGAGGAGACCAGGGCGGACTGGGCCGTGTGCAAGCGAGCAGTGGCCAATGGGAGCACCAACGGAGGAGGAATGATGGCTACCCCACGGGTGGATACACCCAAACCGAATGAGTTCGACGGGAAACGGGATGCCAAAGAACTCGACAACTACCTGTGGCACATGGAACGCTACTTCAAAGCGTTGAACATGCTCGACGAGCATGTCAAGGTACGTACTGTTTCTCTTTATCTTACTAATCTTGCTGGTACTTAGTGGCGTCGTAAGCACAGTGAGATAGAAAAGGGTACTTGTACCATCAACTCATGGGAAGAGTTCAAGCGTGAACTCAAGAGGCAGTTATACCCTGAGAACGTGGCCCTCTATGCGCGGAAGAAAATGAAGGAGTTGAAGCACACTTCTTCAATCCGCAATTATGTTGAGGAGTTCTCTGCTCTCATGCTTCAAATCACGAACATGAGCGAGGAAGATCTTCTCTTCAACTTCCTTGATGGCCTCAAATCATGGGTGGCTCAAGAGCTCAAGCGACGTGGGGTCAACGACATCTCCACCGCCTTGACAGTGGCAAAAACCTTGGAAGAGTTTGAGTATCACAAGAGTGATAACTCTTCAAAGCCCAAACCTTCGAAAGATAGCTACAACAAAGGTGGGGGAGCAAAGGGGTCCAAGCCCTCACAGCACAAAGAGTGGGGAGATAGGCCATCGACATCAAGGGAAGGAAGGAAGGAGTACTCCAAAGACAAGAAGCTAAAGGATGCTTGCTTCCTTTGTGACGGGCCACACTGGGCTAGAGACTGTCCTAAGAGGAAGGCCCTCAATGCCATGCTAGAGGAAAAAGAAGTTCACGAGAAGTCACACATGGGGTGTTTGCAACTTCTCAACTCCCTCAAGGCAAACACCAAGCTAACCACCAAGGATGGGTCTTTGATGTTTGTCGAGGTGATCGTCAATGGGAAGAAGACCCATGCCATGGTCGACTCAGGGGCTTCTCACAACTTCATTAAGAAGGAAGAGGCCACACGGCTAGACATTCCTCTGAAGAAGGGTCAAGGATGGCTAAAGACGGTGAATTCTGAAGCCAGACCCCTTGATGGCGTAGCTCATGGCGTAGAGCTACAACTCGGCACATGGAAGGGGAAAGTGGACTTTTCCGTTGCACCCATGGACGACTTCAACGTCGTGTTGGGGATGGAGTTCTTGAGACAGTTCAACGTAGTGTCTCTTCCCCACTACAATTCGGTGTGTATCCTAGAAAGTGGTCCTTGCATGATACCCACCGTGTCTAAGCCAAACACCACCTAACTCTTGTCTGCCATGCAATTCAAGAAGGGTTGGAAGAAAGGAGAGGTGTCTTACTTAGCTTCGTTGGAGGAAAGTGAAGTGAAGATATCCTCCCCTCCACCTAAGGAGATCCAAGAGGTCCTCAAGGATTATGAGGATGTCATGCCACCACAGTTGTCCAAGCAACTACCACCTAGAAGAGAGGTGGATCATATGATTGAACTGGAACCTGGTGCCAAACCACCCGCAAAGGCACCTTATCGTATGTCGCCTCCAGAACTTGAAGAGCTGAGGAGGCAACTAAAGGAGCTGCTTGATGCTGGATTCATTCAACCCTCCAAGGCACCATATGGGGCACCGGTGTTGTTCCAACGGAAGCATGATGGGTCCTTGCGGCTGTGCATCGACTATCGGGCTCTCAATAAGGTAACCATCAAGAACAAATACCACATTCCTTTGATTGCTGACTTGTTTGATCAACTAGGTCATGCAAAGTACTTCTCCAAACTTGATTTGAGATCGGGTTACTATCAAGTGAGGATCGCAGAAGGAGACGAATCCAAGACGACTTGTGTGACTCGATATGGAGCATATGAGTTCTTAGTGATGCCCTTTGGCCTCACCAACGCTCCAGCCACCTTTTGCACCCTCATGAACAAGATCTTCCACCCCTATCTCGATCAATTCGTGGTGGTCTATCTAGATGACATCATCATCTATAGTTCCACCCTCGAGGAGCATATAGAGCATCTAAATGTTGTTTTCCGCGTCTTAAGGGAAAATCAACTCTACGTCAAGAAGGAGAAGTGCTGGTTTGCACTAAACGGAGTCCACTTCCTTGGCCACAAGATCCAAGGAGGCAAACTCAGCATGAAGGAGGGGAAAGTGCAGGCCCATCAAGGAGTGGGATCCTCCCACCAAGGTTACCGAACTTCGATCTTTCCTTGGGTTAGTCAACTACTATAGAAGATTTATAAAGGGATACTCTACAAAGGCATCCCCTCTCACCGACTTGCTCAAGAAAAGTAGAAAATGGGAGTGGACATCAAAGTGTCAAGAAGCCTTTGATGACCTGAAGGCCGCCATCATGGAGGAACCGGTCTTAGCCCTACCAGACTGCACCAAACCTTTTGAGGTGCACTCGGATGCTTCAGATTTCGCCATTGGGGGAGTTCTTATGCAAGAAGGACACCCCATTGCCTATGAAAGCCGCAAGCTGAATGACACCGAAAGGCGATACACGGTGCAGGAGAAGGAAATGACAGCCATTATCCACTGCCTTAGAGTTTGGCGACACTATTTGCTTGGCTCTCAGTTCGTAGTCAAAACCAACAATATTACCACCAGTTACTTCCAAAGTCAGAAGAAACTGAGCCCAAAGCAAGCCAGGTGGCAAGACTTCTTGGCGGAATTTGACTACATCTTGGAGTACAAACCTGGCAAGGCCAACGTCGTTGCTG
The DNA here is from genome assembly GCA_036898215.1 of Platycarya strobilacea. NCBI lineage: Eukaryota > Viridiplantae > Streptophyta > Magnoliopsida > Fagales > Juglandaceae > Platycarya > Platycarya strobilacea. The sequence continues at coordinate 6,403,978 of CM072558.1, forward strand.
ACGCCCTTAGTAGAAAGGGTGAGCTTGCCCACATCGCTAGTGTACAAGGAGAGACACTAGGGATAATCCGTGAAGGCTTGGAGCATGACCCTCTAACCAAAAACTTGGTGAACTTGGCTAAGGAGGGGAAAACCAAGAGGTTTTGGGTAGAGGATGGGTTACTCTACACCACCAAGCGGCGACTATATGTTCCGAAGTGGGGGAAGCTACGGAGGAACCTTATCAAGGAATGCCATGATTCCTTGTGGGCTGGACATCCCGGCCAACGTCGCACCCAAGTTTTGTTGGAAGCCTCCTACTATTGGCCTCAGATGGGAGATGAAGTGGAGCTTTTCGTGAAGACTTGTCTTGTGTGCCAACAAGACAAAGTGGAGAATTGTAGCCCTGCGGGTTTGCTAGAACCACTACCCACTCCTTCCCGTCCTTGGGAGAGTGTCAGCATGGATTTCATAGTGGCTCTCCCCAAGTCTGAAGAATGTGGCACCATCATCGTTGTGGTGGATCGATTTTCTAAATATGCCACTTTCATTGCTGCCTCCAAAGATTGTTCAGCTGAGGAGACAGCCAAGTTATTTTTCAAGCATGTGGTTAAGTACTGGGGCTTACCACAAAGCATCATTAGTGATCGAGACCCTCGCTTCACAGGAAAGTTTTGGTCGGGACTATTCAAGCTCATGGGGTCAGCACTACACTTCTCCACCAGCTTTCACCCCCAAACAGATGGGCAAACTGAGAGGGTGAATGCCTTGTTGGAGCTGTACTTGAGGCACTTTGTAAGTGCTAATCAATCTGACTGGGCTAAACTGTTGGATGTGGCTCAATTCTCCTACAACTTACAAAGGAGTGAGTCCACAAAAAAAAGCCCATTTGAGATTGTAATGGGACAACAACCACTCACTCCTCAATCGTTGGAGACGAGCTATGAGGAGAACTGCCCAACGGCCTTCAAGGTTGCCAAATCTTGGAACGAACAGCTGGATGTGACTCGTTCCTACTTAGATAAAACAACCAGGAAGATGAAGAAATGGGCCGATCAGAAGAGGCGATACATGAAGTATCGCATTGGAGACTTGGTGATGGTAAAAATCTTGTCAAGCCAACACAAGTTTACAAGGAAACTGCACAAGGCACTTGTGCGGCGATACGAATGACCATTCCCAATCATCAAGAAAATAGGGAAGGTCTCCTACAAGCTAGACTTACCCCCTAAATTCAAGCTTCATCCTGTCTTTCATGTAAGCTGTTTAAAGTCTTATCATGGTGATGATGATGAGCCAACACGGGGAGAGTCTAAGCGCGCTCCATTGGGCATAACCACCACTTTTGATACAGAAGTAGAAGAAATCTTGGTGGATCGGGAAGTCAGACGAAGGGGTCATAAACCACGCCAAGAATACTTGATCAAGTGGAAGGGATTGCCCGCAAGTGAAGCGACCTGGGAACCTAAGGAGTCGCTGCGGCAATTTGAAGATCAAATCCGAAGGTTCCATGAGGATACCGCGTCGAGGACGTCGCAAAGTTAGGTGGGGGAGAATGTCACCACCTGGATTTTTCTAGAGAATTCTACCACCTTCTAGAGCCTCCTAGTCCCTTGTAGGTTATTCTAGAATGTAGTAGATTGTTGTAAAGTTGTATAGGAAACCCTAGAATGGTTCTTTGCCCTTGAGATTGTGACACTTGTCACAATCCTAGCTATACTTCTAGAAGTAGTCTAGAATGTTCCTTACCATTAAGATTGTGACACTTGTCACAATTCTAGCCATTCTTTGTACCAAGAGTTCCCTATAAATAGAGGGGCTCTCATTTGTATAAATCACCAAGCAATAAGATAAACAAGTTCTCTAGAGCTTCTCTCTCTACTCTCTCCCTCTCTCTCTAGAGTTGTTCTCTTTTGTCTTGAGTCGCTTAGAAGGCTTACTTGGGAGTTTTGTCCGGGACAAAACCTCCTAAGACCGCACGAGACGTGTGAAGAATTTCTAAGTTCATGACACATAGCTGTATAAGTCTACTAGCAAACCTGTTAACCGACACACCACCGTTGATATAAGTGCTAGTTATCCCAGTGCACTGGATTTCGATGGATCCCGTTTTTAGTTTTTTTTTTTTTTGGTTAGTTTTTTTATATGATTTTTTTCACATTTTAAAATATTTTTTAAAAATATAAAAAAATTATAACATTATTTAAAAATACTTACTTAAAAATCGTATTAAAAAAAAAAACTGAAAACAGGATCCATTCCACCGAGACATTTAGCATTTTCCGTGACAAATTATTCTACATAAAATAAATAATGGTATAAGCATTTTACGAACATAATGGGTCCCGTAGTACGTTACGCACCAAGTTTGTAAATTGCATAAGTGAATATATAAATTACATAAATAAAAAAGAAGTAAAAGAAATAAAAAGACAAAGAAAATAAAATAACCTAAACCAGTGTATCAAATTAAAATTCGAAAATATAGCAATTACATTTCAAAGTCAATTATAACAATAGCCATGTCCTTCCCATCCTAATCTTATTCAGTTATTTGCATGAAAATCTCTGTATATGTTAGTGTGCATTGGTGCAATTCTTTTTATATACTCTTGATAGTTGACCCTCCTAAAACTATCGGATATTCTTTTTTCTCCCATCAATTGGAATGAATAATCAATTTTTCGACCAAGCGAATGCCAGAAATTTGCAGATAATCATATGCATCCAAGGAAAAGAATGCATCCACAAAGGTCCCGGAAGTTAACATAGCATCAGGCTCTTCTGCATCAAATTAACTGAACACAAGCCTTTGAACCGCACCGGATGATTCTTTCTTATACATCTCAGTCCCATAAACGGCAGTATCCCCACATTCAGCAGTTGGTATGCTATTGTTACAGAGGAAATACACACCAAATCAGATGACTCTTCAATCAATTAAAAACTTGACAACACTTTATTTATTTATTTATTTTTTGCCAAAATTAAGAAAAAATTTTAAAATGCAGAGAATGCACAAACCAAGAACACAAGGTCATAGAAGAGACAAGGAAGTAAAGGGAAGAAACTTGACAACACTAAAGTTAACACTTCATGTGCCAGCAAGTTATAAGACAAACACAAGGAGGAGTCCGAAAGACTGGCTGCAATTATATTACTCAAATGGTTGCAACTGCTAAATTCCTTCATGCCTTGTTTCAAAGTAACCGAATGAATCATATCCATAAAAATCACTATACTTTGATATATGATTTAGTTTCCTTTCCATCCTCTTAGAGAAACTAAGACAAGCTTAACTATAAGCTGACATGTTAAAAAACATGAAAGAGGATGCAGATTTCATTGGCTAGTGTTAAATTAACATATTTTGTGTCTTTTACTGTGTGATTTTTACAATCTAACTAGACACTCAAGTAAAACAAAATCCAATCTTGCTGATACTGATTAATAAGGTTCCTTTGTTTTACCTTCTAGGAGAGAGGAGAGAGGAGAGAGGAGAGAGGAGAGAACTTACTGCAATCTCACTGTAGGATGGTTAACGAAACCATTTTTCTTGTTCACAACTGGCTTCCATTCTGACCTGCTACCAGAATCCAAGGAGAGCTTCTGTGCTATTGCATCACATGCATCAAGAACCTTACATAAACTTTGTGATGCATTAACCACAAAGTTCAAACGTGGTTGGCCAGCATGATCAACAAACTTCGTACTTAAACCAAACCGCACTTTCAACTGAGTACAACAAAGTTGCAAAATGGCACCTTTGTGCAGCAATTGTATCTTTTGACTCCCGCAATGAAATGGAACAAAACATGCGCCTATAGAACAAATATCAGGCTCTAAAAAGCCCCTTGAGTTGCAGCAACCATTGGAGATGAGAGCTGTGGAAGTAATCTCAGAAGACTCCAGCATTTCGTGCATGGTGGGGTTGGTTTGAAGGGATTCAGATTCAGTCCTTAGCAGGCCCATGTCAAAAGGATCTTGTCGAGATGTATTAGGTTCAACCTCTTCCGTGATGCTGTCAGTCATAGGTGATAATATCGGACGAGTTTCCACCTTTTGTTGATTGCGAGATAGCCTCAGATCATTTTTTAACGTGGAAATTGATGAGGGCATATTCTTGCATAGGCTCACGCCATCTGGAGATGAATTTGCATTTCTGTGACTTATTTCAGTAGCATTCGGAGAAACCCAACCATTTGCCGTGAATATATCTGGCAGGCTTGACTCCTGCATTTTTACAGATTTTTGTCAATTATATAAACAACCTTATAAAATATGCAATGCAACCAGCAACTCTACTTAATCTCATTCAATGTCACCAGGATGGACATAACGGTTTTCCTGCCAAGCAATCACAGATGGGTCATCTGAGCTAACAACATACATTAAGGAGAACTGGTAACACATTGAAGGAAAGTCAGACCCGCATTAAAGGATAAAAGAATGATTACTTCAAAAGATTGCATTGAGATACAAAAAGATTAAATGAGAACCAAATCAACCCATGGAACAAATATGTCAAGAGCATAAGCGCAAGCAAAGTGGAATCAGTTAATTATTCGCTTCGACTGACCTTTATACAGAATATTTGCCTATCACCCAATTTTATGGCATGATGTATGATAGCATCGCCAAAAAGTTGAGTAATAATTTCAAATTATGGTGGGCAAACAGATCTGGTGCTATATTGATTTATTTTACAAAATAATCTGTTAAGATATCAAGAGTAGTGGTGTGCACTCAAGAATAGGTTCTATATCTTTCAAATTTATAGAATTACCAAGAATAAAACTGTCGCACAATACTTGAGAACTTCAAGATTCATCCGAATATCATCCAAACTCCTGAAGAACCATAAATAGTTTTGAGGAAACACAAATTTGGGCAAGTTTAGAAGCATAGTGCGAGTAAAATAGTTCCTTGCAGTTTTGTAGAACACCTGTGTGTTTGCTGTCCAAGCCCAAAATAACTGGCAAGAGTGGCCATCTGAAATGAAAAATACAAGAATATCAATACTTCAAAGTTTTACGTCAATTGCACTTAATATACAACTAGCCTCGAACTTCAACATGACTCGATTTCTCTGACCATGTATAGACTGACACGATAAATATGTTAAGGATGTCAATAATACGAAGAACTCGAGAAAACAGAGAAGATGACGAGAGCTTTTGAAAAACTGGCTTGCTATGTGCAGCGGTGGCCTTCTCATTAAGTAGGTAATCAAACATCCTTTACAAAGAATACATGGTAAATTCTGATTGGCATCTATACATGGTAAGAACATAATTCTATTATATACATTGGCAGTATCTATACATGGTAAGAATATAAACCTATGCTATAAGTTAACAAAAGAAAACCATTAAGAAATTGATAAACTTAAGAAAATTCACAGGATTGCTAATACACATGACCGGGTACACAGACTCCAAAGTATGAAAAATCTGTCATACAATTTGCTAACTGCAGTCATGTTTAACTAAATTTTTGTCAATAACCTAACACAGATACAAGCAGACAGCTCGATCAAGCTCCTGATTTTCTTCTTTAATTTTCTGTTACCTTCTTAAAGGTTGGAAGGGGGATGAAATCTCCAAACTAGTTGCACAAGGAAACAAGATTTCCCCAGTACCAAAAAAACAAGAAAAGCACAAATCATATGCTGATGCAGAGTTTAAGCGACAGATATAACTATGATAATGATATAATACCCAGCATCTAAAAACTTATATAAACGTTGTGCTTAATCATCTGTGCCCAATTAAGGCAACCACTTAGTGTTAAGCAGCCGGCCACGTCGAAGGATCCAATATTGAACTAGAAGTTGTGACTATAATGAAGCCCAAATTTTATCTGTAATCACTTTTGCATATTTTTGTGCACTTCACTAATGTGCTTGCTGCGTCATTTTTTTAATATAAAATAATTACTTTGGCCGATCACATTAGTGGAACATACAAAAATAACTATATACAGTAGAACTCAATGATTCGACTTTAGTTCTATCCTTTAATACCTAAAATGATGGTCTTTATGATAGCTCAAAATTACTTATTATTAGGGGATTTTTTAATTAAAAAAAAAAGTACTGCCTCATCTCATTAAACAAAATTTTTTATGCATGTAATGACAATTTTGATAATTTTCTTAATATATATTTTTAAAAGCTTTTTATTTATTTATTTTAAAACTATGATTTTTTCCACTTCTTTATTAGCTGCTGAAAAGAATGTTAGATGCTCGCCATTAAGCAAAATACCTTAGAAAAACCTAATGGAATATTTGGATCAAGATTCAAAAAGAAGCGAAGTTTATATGTTGGCAATTAACAATGGATCCTTGGAAAGATCATATGATAATGCCTTTTAAACCACCTTCGTAGTAAAACTTTATGGGGATGGGGAGGAGAGAGAGGAGTTTAGTTAGATATAGTTGCACATCATTATAGATGGTATCAAAGTCAATCTCAGCCATAAAGTCCATATTTACCCCATACAAATTTAAAACGGGAGAGATTGTGTACCCCAGGGATCAGTTAGGAAGTTGTTTCTCAACATCCGGTGCCAATAAAAAAATCGAGATTCCGCATTGCCTGGTAGGGATATAGTTCAGTATTATAAATATAAAAGTAAAAAAAAATCCAGTTATTCATGGAACATCATATAGCTCAAGCCTCGCAAATATATGCATACAATTCATATAGCTGAAAAGTGCACATCCAAATTGCTTTTAAGCTTGCAATTGAACTTCTTTTGTCATGGAGCCAAACTCATCTCGATTGCTCAACTTATCCACAGTTTTCAAATCCTTTTTATGGTAATGGAGGTGGCTTCTAGCTCAGAAATGACTCCAAGCTTATTTTCAAATCCAATTAAGTAAAAATATTTCCATTTCTTGGGCATATAATTTTTACTTTTGTAATTGATCTATTCAAAAACTATCTTCTGGGAGTCTGTAACAATTATCATTTTATAAGATGCTTTGAGCTTCATCAAGAACATAACGTTTTATACCTTCATGTCACCAGCTCTCCTTCCAAACTTCTGAGTCAACAATAGCAATGAATCAATTGTGCCCTTTGGCTCTGGTGCTGGCCTACCAATCTCTGCAAATGCCTCCCTTATTCACGTGCAATCAAACCTCAGTATATTGTGACCTGCCCAAATCCGTCCTATACTCAAAATAAAAACAAGATTTTCATTTATAAGAAAATATAAGATGTAACCAAATAAGACTTAAAACCATAATGTTAATCTGTATTTCTTATGTGGCAACTCCAAAAATGGGCAAGTCAGAAGAGGAAGATAAATGTGATTATGAAAATGTGAACCATTGTTTTTATTTTTCCACTTTTAAAATGTGATAGAATGACAAAGAGGATGATAGAAATTTTATATCCATAGAGCTCTCCTCCAACTGGATAAGAGGAAATTCTTCCCCCAAACTTTATCGAATGTTGCCTAAAAAAGATTAATTGTTAATCCCTGTCTCACTGCGTCCATGAGGATGCTCGCATAAAATTTAAAAAGTGAGTGAGAAGACTTCCTAATTTGGAGGACCATTGTCAGTTTTAATCAGTCATAAGCGATAAAATGATAGGCATACCAACCACTGAATTTGGAAATAACACAGAGTATTCAAAGAAATGAACAGTGAACTAGACTCAGAATTTAACATCTTAATCCTGGCTGACAGTCCAGGATCACATAGTAAAAGATAAGACATGCGTCCAACAAGTAAGCGTAAAAACGTTTGCAATAAGAATAACTTTTTTATTCTTTTTAATTATTTGGTCTGTGGCCGAGATAGGTGATTCTCACTTTAACAGACCCTAATTCAAGTGCTTAGCATGGTTAGTGCCTTTCATTTTTCCTCAGATTCTTAGTAACCAAACAGACGGTAAGCTCTAACTTAGTCTAGCAATTGACATAACCGTAGCCTTAAAAGCAAAGTTATTATTCATTTAACCAGTTTCTCAGCAGCCCAAACGGAGAGAGTGAGTGAGTGACTGACCGTGGAGAATGTCGTAGACCCGATCGGCCACCTCTCGGAAGGTAGGGCAGGAAACAACGGCCTCCCGGGTGATGCCGTTACAGCGGACGGAAAAGGAGGAGATGAGAGAGAGGTCGGAGGGTCGGAGCAAGGTGGAATAGCCGTGCAGCTCCTCTAGTTTCCTTGGGCATATAATGATGGCTCCGAACTCCAGGATGGCAAATCCCTGTCCGGGTCGGGTCGGCACAGTCGTCTCCACATCGAAGAAGGCGATTTCGGATCTTTCTTCACTGCTCAGCGTACCCATTTTGGGCTTAAGATCGGTCGTCCAACTGCAATTGGAAAGGTAAAACTAGGCGTGGGCAAAATTTCCGAATTCCGAATTCCGTCTGAACTCCGCTCCGATTCCGACTCCGATCGGTGTCGGAAATCGGAGTTCGGAATTCGGAGTCGGAAATTTCCGATTCCGGATTCGAAGTCGGATTTCGGAGTCGGAGTCAGGTTTTATACCGAACTCCGACTCCGAAACTCCGAAGTTTTTAAAAAAAAAATTAAGATGCAAAACGACGTCGTTTTGTATCTTAATTTTTTTTTTAAAACTTAGCTAAACGACGCCGTTCCATTTATATAGAAACGGCGTCGTTTAGGCTAGGGTATTGCCTGGGGCCCTATTTCTTCTTCCTTCTTCTTCTTTCTTTCTTCTTCTGTTCTTCAGTTCTTCTTCGCCCTTCGGTCTCGAGTCACCGAAATTCCGAATCCCTCAGCTCTCAGCCCTCAGCGGCTCAGCCCTCGGCCCCTCAGCCCTCAGCCCTCACGGCCTCACCTCTCGTCGCTCTCGAGCCGTTTTCCTTGCACGCATAGCCCCTCTCACCGCTCACGCATTTCTCAGTGTCTCACGGACCCACTGCCGGCTGCCCAAGGTATTTTCTTTTCCTCTCTCTCCGTCGCATTTATTTACCTCATCGGATTCACATGAGCCTCGCTGCCTCAGAGCCAGTAGCCACGATTTGTAAATTTATTTATGATTTGCAATTTATCAGTAAACCGGTAAAGTGTAAACCCTATATTAAAAATTGTTGTTGACTTGTTGTTGTTGTTGCAATTTACTATTTGGTATTTACATAGTCATTACTCATTAATTTTTGTTCATTTTAATTTTTGTTGTTGTAAATTTGTTGTATTTGTGAATCACTGATGACACTGAATATGCAATATGCCATATGGTATTAGACTTTAGTTTTCTGATTTAGTTCTTTTTCTAGCACAAGGTGTTGGCCGCAAGACTAAGTTTTCAAATGATAAAAAGTTAAAAACATTGGCATTGAATTAGTCAAATACTAATATAGCTGATCTTTATTTAACTAAGAATACTAGCATTAGATTAAATTATTAATCATTAATCAATATATATATATTTTTTTAAATATAAGTTTGCATACATATCAAATTTTTTTTGTCATATTTAATCAAATACGAGAAAATAAAAATAGGAGAAGGAAATAAAAATACAAGTTGTCTTTAAAAATGAATAGTAAAACTTTAAATTTGAAGAATTATTATTTATTTTTTAAGACAACTTGTACTTTTTGCATGTAGCAATTTTGATCATCGTAAAAGATCGATCTGTAGACGGTGGTAGCTAGATCTTGGGTTTGAAATTTTAGGAGAGATCACGAGTTGAGGTGCAGCGTGGCTTTGAAAGTAATCTTAGGTGCAGTGTGCGACGTTTAAAATTTTAGTCACCGACCCCAACGTTTTTTGTTAGAGAAAAAAATAAGATAAACTAAAGCGATGGAAAATAAAAATAAAAATAATCATAATTGTGTTATATATGCATGAATACTGCCCCACAGCAATGCTTTTCTGAGAGAACACAATGATGAATAAAGAGATATATTATAGAATAATATTCCCTATATATTCTGCATGCATTTATGTTAGAAGAAATTAATATTGCAACCGTACGTTAAGCGTCCAAAATTAGTCATTATGAGAGTCACGGATAAGATTCAGTTATTGGTTTGATGCATTTATAATATGGATGCGTACGTTCTTAGCTTTGTTTAATTCTTCCAAGGAATGAATTTAAATAGAGTCAACAGAATCGCCGCAATATTATTAATTGTCGAAGTTATAAGATTAATTGATCATATTTCATCTTTTATCTAAAAACTCTTTTATTGCTCCATCGATCCATCTCATGAGCTATAAATTAAACTAACACTTTTTGCCAGTTTCTAGAACCCTGATCACAATATCATTCCAATAAATGTTTTCCCAATCCATGTATTCAATTTGTTACAGCGGCGTTAGTACCATCCGTATTTCTCTATATCTTCATTTTCTCTCTTCTCTTCAAAGTTAACTTTTTCTCGGACTTTGGTCTCCAGAGGAAGATGAAAAGTTCATTAGAGATTCAAATATACATTTGCTTGGCCATGTCGTTCGTAGATAGAAAGCAGCAACGGAGGTCCTCCCCGTTTATATAGCAACCCTCTCTCTCTACTATATGCTAACCAAATGCAATCATATTTGTCTAGACCAATATTGGTAATGTGGTGTATATGTGCATGTATTGACAATGGGGTGGCCCAGGGCGGCTCATTCATTAGGCGAATTAGGCGGTTGGCTAAGATGGTTGCCTAAGGCCTCTTAATGAAAAATTTTAAACAAATATTAAAAATTTCATTATTTAAAATAAAAAAATTATCTGAACTAAATAAATTAATCTTAAAGTTAAAGAAAAAATCAATTATGCATTTTGTTAAAAAAATAACGTTAACAATGGATCCTAATTAAATACTCTGCAGATTCGATTTCACTTGGAAAAATCAAAAGTCACAATAAACTTGGAAAAATCAAAACCTTAATAAATGATTATACCTCTACAACCAAAAAATAACGTTACAATTCATCTATAAAAATAATCAAAACATAAAAACTCTTCTTTTATACCTAACGATTTTACTTATCTCTCAACTTCAAAACCTTGTATATATATATATATATATAGATGCACTTCATGGCATATATAGATGCACTTTATTGCATATATATATATATATATATATATAGATGCACTTCATGGCTCTTGCCTCTTCCTAATATTGTATTTTGGCATTTTGCTACACTAATAACATTATAAATTTATAATTTTTAGGAATTTACTAATATTTTTTATATTATTATACTTGAATTCTAGGTCTACAATTACAAACAGATGGATCCCTCACGTAGTGCTAATGGGACTCCGACTCCACATGAGGCTCCGAATCCGGATGGTGGGACTCCTTCGGCGCTCCACGCTGCAGCTTCGAGCCGTAGTCGGCTACCTTCCACTCGAGCACAAACCTCGTGTGCTAGCAGTGGATTTCCACTTCCAATCGACATAGAATTGGAAGTGGAAGATCCCGACCAGTTTATGGAGGAGGAGGAGATGGGCCTTGGAGACGATCCGATTCAGAATCTGGATGTACCAGTACACCCTACAACTGCGAGGCCACCCCGTCCACGGTCAAATAAAAAAAGATCGTGGACATGGGAACATTTTGAGAAGGTTGAAGGTGGGGATCCCCAGAACCCACGGGCTGAGTGCAATCATTGTGGCGCTCGAGTTGGGTGTCATTCAAAAAGGCAAGGCACTTCTTGCCTTTCAGCACATCTGAACGGTTGCAAGCGCTACCAAATAGCGAAGGGAATGGCATCAAGAGGTTAGTGTCTTGCTAGTTGCTTTATAATTTATATGCTAATTAGTTTTGTGATTATAATCCCATTTAATTTTCATTTAAGACTAATATTGGTAATAAATTATCAAATACAGACGCAGGTGGGTCTCAGATTAATCTTAGCTACGAGACTTCTATAGCCACTGATGGGACAGGGACACAGACAAGGAATCTAGTTGTCCCTCAATACAGTGAGAAGATGTTTCGTGAGGCGCTTGCGATGATGATTATAAAAGATGAGATGCCCTTTACCACGGTTGATAAGGATGGGTTCCGGTATTTTGTGAAGCTTCTTGAACCAAGATTTCCAATCCCATCCCGTTATACAGTGATGCGAGATTGTATGAAGATGCATCTGAGGGACAAGGCAGAAATGAAGAAGATGTTCTCCACCACTGGCCAGAGAGTGTCATTTACGATCGACACATGGACGTCGGTACAGAATACCTCGTACATGTGTATCACAGCACATTACATTGATAGAGAGTGGAATCTTAAAAAAAGGATTATTGGATTTAAAGAAATAGTTGACCATAAGGGTGCATCGATAGGAGCGGAGATGGATGATTGTTTGGTTGATTGGGGCATCCAAAAAATATTGTGCATTACAGTTGACAATGCCGGTGCAAATGAGACCGCAATCGAATGGTTTATCCGAAATACGAGGGCGAGAGAAGATGTGATTAAAAATCACCAGTATATCCACATTCGATGCACTGCTCATATAATCAACCTTATTGTTGGTGAGTCTTTCTGGTTTTAATTTTGTATTTTGTATTTTAATATTTTTATGATTAAAGTCTTTGAAAATAGTACCATTTTTATTATTATTATGATAATTAGATATTTTTCAATGATGAAACAGTTAAGGGGTTGGAAAATATAGACGACTCTATCAAGAGAGTCCGCAACATTGTGCGGTACGCGAGGGCTTCTCCCCAAAGGCTACAAAAGTTCAAGGCTATAGTGGAACAAATTGGGATTGAGTCTTCAAAGATGTTGTGCCTGGATGTTCCCACTCGATGGAACTCCACATATCTGATGTTGGATGTGGCACTAAAGTACCAGAAGGCATTTGAGCGGCTAGAGATTGAGGATGGAGGTTTGAGGTATGCCTTACTGGAGCCTGATGGAATGGGGCTCGGTCCGCCAGACAACATTGATTGGCAAAATGTATCCGAGTTTGTCACATTTTTACAAATCTTTTATGACATCACGATGCGGGTTTCTGGATCTGCATATGCGACGGCAAACATGTGGTTTAGCGAGATCTCCATGCTACACCACCACTTGAAAGAAGGTTGTGCTGACCCGAGTGGATTGTTATCTGGTATGGCATCACAGATGCAGTCCAAATATGATAAATATTGGGGGCAAGTTGAGAAGATAAATAGATTATTGTTCATAGCGTCGATCCTCGACCCTCGATTGAAGTTGGCAGTGGTAGAATGGTGGGCAACAGAGGTTCTCGGGGCAGTGAAGGCTAAGTCATTTATCACAGCACTCAAGGCAGATTTGAACGAGTTGTACACCCATTACAGTGCTAGTAGTCCTGCTTCATCCTCACGAGCCATGGGTACCTCACGTTCGAGTTCAAGCTCAGGACCAGCCACAGATGCTCGTTCGAGTCAGGCCAGTGTAGCCAGTCGATCCCGAGGCTTCAACGTCATGACGTCGTTTCATGCACGGTCATCGAGAAATCCATTGCAGTGTACAAATGAGGTTGAACGATATTTACTGGCAGAGGTTGAGGAGCCTAGTGAGGAGTTTCAGATCTTGATTTGGTGGAGAGCTAATTCACCCAAGTACCCGATTCTCTCTCGCATTGCTCGAGATGTACTAGCCGTTCCTATCACTACGGTTGCATCTGAATCGGCATTTAGCACTGGAGGTCGGGTGTTGGATGCCTACCGGAGTTCATTGTCATCGTCAACCGTGGAGGCCCTCGTTTGCACACAAAACTGGCTCAGAGATGTACCTACTGGACTAGAGAGTATTGGCATCGATGCCGTGAGCTACAGACTTGAGTCAGGTAAACTTAAATTAATTTATATAATTCTTTTTAAATGATTAAAGTAAAAATTTTATATAATTATTAATTCTTTTATATAATTTCATTTTAATAAATCTATTTAAATTTTAATTTATACTGTTTATGATTTTACAGATTTAGTTATCAACCCTACCATACTTGCCGATGACTGATGGAGCAACTATCGATTACGTATATTTTTTCTCTAATTTTCCATCACACTTGTTTCATGTTTGGTTAATTTTAATTTTTTTCATATATAATAATACATTTTATTTTTATCTTAATCTCAGGTACGATTCTCGGATTCTGTATAAGTTCCAACAACAAAGTTCAAGGCTGCAGCAATTATTATTATTATTATTTTGTAACATCGATACGGGTCTCAACCGTCCCATTGAACCAGAGTCAATGGACTATCACTGAAAATTTAATTTATATTTTGTACTATTTTTTGTATTAATAGTGACATAGTCTAGAGTCCTGGACTTTTTTTTTGTATTACTATTTTTTGTATTATGCTATAACGCTATTGGCTGGCATTAGCATTGTAATTACTACTTAGTACTTTGTATTTTTTGTTTAATTGTTTAAGACTAATTAGTACTTAGTAGTGAAAACTGAAACTTGAATAGATCAATAGTTGTGGGCTTTGTGGCAACTCAATTGAATCTAGTATCTAAATAGTAAATACTCAATTCGCATATCAGTAAATTTATATGACTATGAGATTTTAATTAAATATTTCTTTATATACGAAATTCATAAATTTTTAAAATTTTATAACTATATCTAAATTTATTATAATATTAAAATATATTAAAATTCATTTGTGATTTGAGATAAATCTCATAAAACTTATTTTATTATCTTAATTTATTTTTTCATCATTAAAAAAAAATTATTCTATCTCAAATCAGCTTCAACCATTAAATGCAGTTACGTAAGTTAAAATAAAAAAAGTTACTTCCTAATATCCTATCCAGTATTCATGCGCGCCGCGCCGTAAACCCAAAGAGATTATGCGGGAAACTCAAATATTTGGCTCCATTATCAAAGATCGTGCACGTCAGAAGCTGTATGACTGATGGATTAATTACTTGCCAGTTGCCACGTGACAAGTCTAAGTGGTTAAGAATCAAAATAGAAGTGAGGAAAGTATATTATTTTAACAAATAATAAGACAAAAAATAATAAATAATAAATAAAATAATATTATTTTAATAGATGTGAAAAAGTATAGCTGTATAGGCATTAGCAATAGCATACATGTTAATTGTTAAGTAAGCTACTAAGCACGGTTAACTTATTTTTTCACAAACTTTACATCTCAATTGAACAAATGAGTTCATATGGAATATGTATGGCCCAATTGGAAGAATTTAGTTTCGGAATGAGTGTAATTTGGCTCATATCGAACTCGCCGAAGGAAACTAAATTCGGAGTTCCGATCGGGGTTCGGAGTTCCGAACTCCGATCGGTGTCGGCCTTTGAGAGTGTCTCGGAGTCGGAGTCGGAGTGCGTTTTTGACTCCGATGATTGTCGGAGTCGGAGTCGGAAACTCCGAATTTCGACAAGTTCGGAGTCGGAGCACAGCCCTAGGTAAAACAGTTGACTCCCCTGTGCTTACACGTGTACATATAAATAGAATAATACTACCTTGAGTTAGTTGGGTATCTTCCCCTGCAGTGGCTTTGAGATCGCATTACACGTAACGAATAATTCTGGTTTGTTTTAAGAAATGAATTTTAAATTTTTTTTAAGAATAAATTTTTTTTAGTCTATATTTGATGGATTGTATTGCAGTTTATAAAGAAATACTCTCGTTTTATGATTAAATAAAATAAAAATTTTAAATTTTTAAAGTTTCTTATTTATAAATAAAAGTGTTTTAATTAATTTTATTTTAAAATAAAAAATTTTCTATTTGTTTATTATTTGAATTGTTAATTTTTTAGACAGGATGTAATATTACTATATTTTTAAATTATTATATTAAATATAATAAAAAATTTAATTTTTTTAAACTCTAAAATTATCTTTTAAATTTTAAAACAAAATTAATATTAAAAAAATATTAGAATAATATTTTTTTATTTTTATTTATTTTAATATTATTTTATCTTATTTCTAAAACAAAACCAACCTTAAAGATTTTATTGTGGTTTGTGGCGTGCCTAGCATCCTTCAAAATCTTTTAATAAAGAAAAATCTTATTTAGGGTTCGGTTTGTAAAGCGCATTTTCTTTTTATTGATATGATAAATACTTGATTTGTTACAAAAATTTAAAATTTAAAATTTAAAATTTATATAATTTAAATTTTGTCATGTCAATCATAAAGAGTTTGTTTTGTACGTCAACTTTCAAGTAAAAGAACTTAATAAATAATTGTTTTTAAAAAAACTTAATAAATATGCAAAAATAGATTAATAAATAAATACATAAAACAAGTTTTTTTGAGCATAAAACAAGTTAATATTAATATCAAATATTTACTAAAAAAAGTCCACTTAATATATTAAATTTATTTGTAATTTTGTACGACACAAATCTGACATTAACCTTTTTCTAACACTTGTTTTCTAAGGAAAATCAAATTTGCTATAGAAAGTAAGTTAAATTTGCCACAATATGGCCACGTGTATTCATTAAATATTAAGCGGAAAAAAATTAGGACGTTGTTACATGTTCTGATTTTGGGATTCTTATGAGATCCCAATTTATTTTTTTTACAAGAGTTTTAATTAAATATTTGTAAATAATATTGTAATTTTTTTATATTTTTTAAAAATATTTTAAGATGTAGAAAAAATTATATAAAATTATATTTTTCTATGATTTGTTTTAATATCTTAAAATATTTTGTAAAAATATAAAAAAAAGAGTACAATATTATTTAAAAATATTTAATTAAAAATTATGTAAAAAAACATAAAAAAAGAAAGTCGGAATCCCATGAGGATCCCAAAGTCTAGACATTTAGCATTTTCCAAAAAATTATCGAACCGTGTTCTTTCTATTAAGCTCCTACAACAGGGAGATATTATTTCTCAAAGAGAAATTACACAATTCTATCTTAATTTAGAATTTTCGTATGCAGTTATTTATATATATATATATATATTTATAAATTTTGTTGATGTGATTTATTATGTTATTTTTTAAATATTAAATAAATATTAAATTCGGTTACATAAGTAAAATGTATAAAAAAATATACAAAAATAATTATATATAGACGAATTCAATCTAATAACTTTGATTAAAATTTTAAAAAAATAATAGAAATGGCAAAGGAGATTTAGGAATTTAGAATTTATAAAAGTAAGTAGACAAAAAGCCTGTGATTTGGTAAAGCTCAGCTACCGTATGACTTAGGAAAGCCAACCCGGGAAGTAAAACTACTCGGTGAACACCAGCAAGGTATCTAATTCCCTCTCTCCATCCTCAAAAAAAAAAAAAAAAAAAAAGTCCCTCTCTCTTTGTGTACAACCAAAGCCTTGATAAAAGGCCAAATTACAAGCAATACCGAAGGTACTGGATGGCCTTGCCCTAATCTCCACGTCTCCTTTTTTTTTTTTTTTTGAAAAACCTCAAATCCAAATAATTGAGTCGATTCCCGATTAAATCATCAACAAACTAAAGATTACCGTCTTGTGGTGGTATCAGACCCATTCCCCTGAATAATTTTTCCTAGGTTGGATCTGAACAAACGAGTTTGAATTTGAATTTAAATTTAAATCTGGATTTTCACACAAGAGATTTAAAAAATTAAACTGTAACCTATTTGTTAGAATGATTTGAAATTTGGATGAATATTTTGGATTTTCAATCAAGAGATTTGTTTGGATAGATTTTTTTTTTAAAATAAAAGGATATTCATTCTACCTATTTGTTAGAATGATTTGAAATTCATTTTCATTAGGTAGAATTTTATTCAAATCCGAATCTCATTTTTAGCTTTTATGTTCAAAGCAAAATATTTGTATTTTAAAGTCATTTTAGCACAATCACATCCTTTCTCCCATAATTTTTTCTAAATCTTCATAAAAAATTACACTCTTTATAGATTTTTCTTAAATTTTAACTATCTTTAAAAAACCTCTTACATCTCATCTATTATTCTTTCCATCATATATTAAAATAACATTCTTATATTCTTTCTTTATTATTATTTTTTCCTCTCATATTCTTTTACATTCTCAACTACTTACTCTTTTATCTTTTTATTTGTTTAATTATTCTCAAATTCAATTGGCTACAAAAGAAAATAGGGTATAAATATTTTTGGTCAACTCTTTTCATTATATAAATTTAATACGATAATAAATCAACATAAAAAAACTTATAATATGTAGTCTTTTATAATTAAAGGAATAAGTACAAAAAAAATCCTAAACAATTAAATTTACAAAACAAATGCTATGAAGTTGTATAATTACAATCTAACGAGTGGTGTGCAACCTCAAAATTTGTTAAAATACAAAAGTATTACAATTAACCAACCAGTAAAAAAATTCACACGCCTGACCAACCTTCATTAAATTTACAATTAATCATTAAAGGTTGAAAAAAAAAATTGGGAAACAACTAAAACGGATACGAGAACTGACCTCATAATTTTGACAATCAAAAAATCGATGGCCATCATTCTCGTCAATGTATGCTATTCGTCAACAAGTTTTAATGCAACAAAAATACACTAGGTATTCGTTGCGATAAGTGTTTTTTGAGCGTGACATAATATGTGTGCTACTACTTGACTCAGGCATTGATTTTATTTTTTGCTTTAAATTTGTAGAAAACATAAATAAAACACACACATAATCTATGTAGACACGCTAAGGTATGTAGATTAATACTTGTGGGGTTTAAAATGGTAAGATGTTAACGTAATATCAGTTGTTCAACATGAGGCATGCATGAATGATTGCAAAATCGTGAAAACCGGTTGCCAATTGTTATCCATCCAGGCTTCATGGATTATCCCGCCATATCAATGGCACCCCATGCCTGAACATTAGTTAATTGAGCCTACTCATCACAACTTACTGTCTAGACGTCCATCCTCGAAAGAGACTTGATATGAAGTACTAAACCCAAAATCAAATAAGTAATCCTAAACACACAAAATGTAGCAATTAAGCAACCAATTTAGCACCAACATAGACAAGTGTCACGGACTTAGAACTTCTTCACACATTTCGTACGGCCTTAAAACATTTTGTCCCCACAAAACTCCTAAGTAAGCCTTTTAAGTGACTCAAGATTAGAGAGTACAAATCTAGAGTGAGAAAGTAGAGAGAAGCTCTAGAGAATTTGTTTACTCTTATTGCTTGATGCCTTATACAAATGAGGACTTCCTCTATTTATAGGAGTCTCATAGTATAAAGAATGGCTAGGATTATGACACTTGTCACAATTTAAGGCTAAAGAACATTCTAGATCACTATTCAAGAACTATCTATATGGTTCTCCTTATAAGGGGTTCTATACTATTTTAGAGTACTCCATACAACTTTATGATATTCTATAAGATTCTAGAATAATCTACAAAGGACTAGAAGACTCTAGAGGGTTGTGGAATTTTCTAGAAAAATTCGAGTGGTGACATTCTCTCTCACCTAGTTTCACGACGTCCTCGACGTGGTGTTTTCATGGAACGTACGGATATAATCTTCAAACTGCCACAATGACTCTTCAAACTTATTTGGTTTCCAAGTTGTCTCGCTTATGGACAATCCCTTCTACTTGATCAAATATTCTTGGCGTGGTTTATGACTCTTTTGTCTAATCACACGATCTGCCAGAATTTCCTCTACTTTTTTGTCAAAAGTGGTAGTTACGCCCAATGGTGCGTGCTTAGACTCTCCTCATGTTGGCTCTTCTTCATCACCATGACAAGGCTTCAAACAACTTATATGAAAGACCAGATGAAGATTGAATTCGGAGGGTAAGTCTAACTTGTAGAAGACCTTCCCTATTTTCTTGTTGATTGGGAATGGTCCCTCATAATGCCGTACAAGCCCCTTGTGCAGCTTTCTTGTAAACTTGTGTTCATTTGACAAAATATTTACCAATACCAAGTCACCTATGCGATATTCCATGTGTCTCCTTTTTTGACCAGCCTATTTATTCATCTTTTTGGTTACGTTGTCTAAGTAAGAGCGAGTTACATCCAGCTATTCATTCCAAGACTTAGCAATCTTAAAAGTTGTTGGACAATTCCCCCACATAGCTTGTCTCCAATGACTGGGGAGTGAGTGGTTGTTGCCCCATTACAATCTCAAATGGACTTTTGTTTGTAGACTCACTTTTTTGTAAATCGTAGGAGAATTGATCATCACCAACAACTTAGCCCAATCAGACTGGTTAGCACTTACAAAGTGCCTCAAGTATAACTCTAATAAGGCGTACAGCCTCTTAGTTTGCCCATCTGTCTGTGGATGAAAGTTGATAGAGAAATGTAAGGCTGACCCCATAAGCTTGAATAGTCTCGACCGGAATTTTCCTGTGAAGCGGGGATCCCAGTCACTGATGATGTTTTGTGGTAAGCTCTAATACTTAACCACATGTTTAATAAATAGTTTGGCTGTCTCTTCAGCTGAATAATTTTTGGAGGCAGCAACAAAAGTAGTATACCTAGAAAATTAATCCACCACATCAATGATGGTGTCACATCCTTCAGATTTGAGGAGAGCCACTATGAAATCTATGCTAACACTCTCTCAAGGACGGGAAGGAGTAGGTAGTAGTTCCAACATCCAGTAGTGCTTTGATTCTCCACTTTGTCTTGTTGGCACATAAAACAAGTTTACACAAAGAGTTCCACTTCATCTCTCATCTGGGGCCAATAGTAAGAGACTTCCAACATGGCCTGAGTGAGACGTTGGCCAGGATGTCCAACATATAAGGAATCATGGCATTCCTTGATAAGGTTTGTCCATAGCTTTTCCCACTTTGGATGATATACTCGTCGTTTGGTGGTGTAAAGTAATCCATCATCTACCCAAAATCTCTTGGTCTTTTCCTTCTTAGCTAAATTCATCAAATTTTTGGCTAGGGAGTCGTGCTTCAAGCCTTCACGGATCATCTCTAGTGTCTCCCTTGTACACCAGTAATGTGGGAAAACTCACCCTTCCTACTAAGGGCGTTAGCAATAATGTTGGCCTTGCCAGGCTTGTAGTCTAAGACATAGTCAAATTCTGCCAAAAAGTCTTGCCACCTAGCTTGCTTTGGGCTCAGTTTCTTTTGATTTTGAATAACTAGTGGCAATATTATCTATCTTGACCACAAAGCGAGAGCCGAGTAAATAGTGTCGACAAGCCCTAAGGCTGACTAATAATGGTTGTCATTTTTTTCTCCTACACCGTGTATCGCCTTTCAGTCTTATTGAATTTGCGACTCCCATATGCAATAGGGTATTCTTCTTGCATAAGAACTCCCCCAATGGCAAAATCTGATGCATCTGACTACATTTCAAAAGGCTTGGTGCAATCTAGTAGGGCCAAAACTGGCTCCTCCATGATGGCTATCTCCAGGTCATCAAAGGCTTCTTAACACCTTGATATCCACTCTCATGTTCTGTTTTTCTTGAACAACTCGATGAGGGGCGATGCTCTTGTAGAGTATTCCTTTATAAATCTTCTATAGTAATTGACAAGGCCAAGGAAAAATCGAAACTCAGTAACCTTGGTGGGAGGATCCCACTCCTTGATGGCTTTAACTTTCCTTTCCTCCATGCTAGGTTTTCCTCCTTGGATCTTGTGGCCAAGGTAATGGACTTCAGTTAGTGTAAATGAGTACTTCTTCTTGACATAAAGTTGGTTTTTTCTTAAGATGCGGAAAATAATCCTTAAATGCTCCATATGTTCCTCAAGGGTAGAACTATAGATGATGATATTATCTAAATAAACCACTGCAAATTGATTAAAGTAGAGGTGGAAGATCTTGTTTATGAGTGTGCAGAAGGTAGCTGGAGCATTTGTGAGGCCAAAATGCATCACTAAAAACTCATATGCCCCAAGTCAACTTTGGTTCATCTCCTTTCGCAACCTTTATTTAATAATATTCTGACCTTATATTAAGCTTAGAGAAGTACTTTGCATGCCCCAGTTAATCAAATAAATCAACAATTAAAGGAATGAGGTACTTTTTTTTTATGGCTACCTTATTTAGAGCCCGATAGTCGATGCACAACTACAAATACCCATCATGCTTCTTTTGGAACAATACGGGCGTTCCAAATGGTGCCTTATAGGGTTGAATGAATCTGGCATCAAGTAGCTCCTTAAGTTGCCTGTTAATTCTTCAAGCTCCCAAGGTGACATGCGATAAGACACATTGGTAGGTGGTTTGGTGTCGGGTTCCAACTCAATCTGATGATCCACCTCTCTCCTAGATGGTAGTTGTTTGGGCAACTCTGGAGGCATGGCATCGTCATAGTCCTCGAGGACTTCTTGGACCTCTTTAGGTGGAGAGGAGGAAAATTTCACTTCACATTCCTCTATAGAAGCTAAGTAAGACACCTCACTCTTCTTCCAACTTTTCTTGAATTGCACGGCAAATAGAAGTTTGGTAGTGTTTGGGTTAGACACGATGGATACCATGCATGAACCACTTTTTAAGATGCACACCGAGTTATAGTGGAGAAGAGACATTACATTAAATTATCTCAAGAATTCCATCCCCAATACGACATTGAAATCATTTATAGGGGAGACAGAGAAGTCCACTTTCCCTTTCCAAGTGCCCAGTTGTATCTTCACTCCATGAGCTACAACGTCAAAGGGTTTGGTCTTGGGATTCACAGTCATCAACCATCTTTGACCCTTCTTGAGAGGAATTCCTAACCATGCGGCCTCTTCTTTTTTAATGAAATTGTGAGAAGCCCCCAAGTCGACTATGGCATTAGTCTTCTTCCCATTGACAAATACGTCTACAAATATTAAAGACCCATCCTTGGTGGTTGGCTTGGTGTTTGCCTTGAGTGAGTTAAGAAGTTGCAAACACCCTATGTGCGATTTCTTTTGAACTTCCTTTTCTTCCAACATAGTATTGGGGGCCTTCCTTTTAGGGTAGTCTTTAGCCCAATGTGGTTCATCACAAAGGAAATAAGCATCCTTTGGCTTCTTGTTTTTGGAGTGGTCTTTCTTGACTTCCATTGATGTTGAAGGCTTATCTCTCCACTCTTTGTTCTGTGGGGGTTTGGTCCCCTTTGCTCCCCCACCTTTGCCGTGATTATCTTTCGAAGATTTGGGTTTTGAAGAGTTGTTACTCTTGTGGTACTCAAATTTTTCTAAGGTTTATGCCACTGTTAAGGCAATGGAGATATCGTTGACCCCGCGAAGCTTGAACTCTTAAGCCACCCATGACTTGAGGCTATTGGTGAAGTTGAAGAGAATATCTTCCTTGCTCATGTTTGTGATTTGAAGCATGAAGACAGAAAATTCCTCAACATAGTTGCGGATAGAAGAGGTGTGCTTCAACTCTTTCATTCTCTTTCGCATATTGAGGGCCACATTCTCAGGGTGGAATTGCCTTTTGAGTTCATGCTGGAACTTCTCCCAAGTTTTGATGGTGCAAGTACCCTTCTCTATCTCACTGTGCTTGCGACTCCACCAAGTACCAGTAAGATTAGTAAGATAGAGAGAGGCAGTATACACCTTGACATACTCATCTTGCATGTTCAAAGCTTCAAAGTAACGCTCCATGTGCCACATGTAGTTGTCTAGTTCTTTAGCATTCCACTTGTCGTCAAACTCTTTTGGTTTGGGGGTATCCACCCTCGGTGTTGCCACCATTCCAACTCTAATGGTGCTTCCATTGGCCACTGCCCACTTGTACATGACCCAATCCGCTCTGGTCTCCTCTAGACCAACGCGGTATTCCTCCATTTACTCCTAGAGTTTTGTTAGTTTCCCCAAGACCTGGTCTTAAAAGACAACATTCTCAACATGCTGTGCCTCGATAGTGAGGTTAATGATGCTCAAAATGGACTCTTTGAGCGATTTAGATTAGCCCTCCAATCCTAACTCTTCCAAACTTTACTCCACAATGTCAAGTCGGTCTTTGACATCTGCTACCGCTACCTCCATCATTGTCACAGTGTTGTCAAGGATGCTCACCTCCATGTGAGATTGATCTGATTCTTCAATCTTGGCCAATATCTTAGTCATGGCCTTCTCAATGCCATTGAGACGAGACTTCATAGATGAGAATGAATCCTTCGACCTCTTGCTCTTTTGTGGCTCTTGGTGCTCTATGGTGATCTCATTTGGATCTACCATCCCAAGCTCGATACTCTGATACCAACTGTTACGGATTTAGAACTTCTTCACATGTCATGTGTGGCCTTAAGAGCTTTGTGGGGACAAAACCTCCTAAAGCCGCACAGGATGTGTAAAGAAGTTCTAAGTCTGTGACACAAGATAAATGTCGAAAAACGTGTCCAAAGTAATAAAGAAACAATGCATGATGTAGTAAGCACACAAAAAACTCCAATAGATAAGCAAAATGATGAAATGTATCCAAATCTCCAAATCAAATTTCATGGTTTTAATCAGCAGTAAAACAGGACAAAATAGGCAAGGCAAATGGTTAAAAAGGGACCAAAACAATGAGGCACAATGCATTGGTGTAGTAAGCACCAAAAAATATCCAATAGCCAAGTAAAATTGTGAAAACAGCTCTAAAATAGTAAATGGTTGGTTCAAATAGCATGCATGCATGCAAATGGTCTACATAGGCAAGGAAAAGTTTGAAAAAAACACTCAAAGCAGTGCCACAACATGCATGCATGGATATGGTGTACATAAACAAAGAAATAGTAGAAAAAATACCCATTTTTTTTAGAATGCAATAAGTGGATGATATCAAAACAGAACATATATGTAAGGAAATTGTTGAAAAAAAGTACCCAAATAAAAAAATATAGCATGCAATAGGTGGATGATATCAAACCAAAACATATAGACAAAGAAATGATTGAGAAAAACAACTTAAATCAATGCTACAAACTATCAAAGGTTCATATAGCATCAAAACAGAACATATAGGCATGGAAATTGTTAAAAAGAAAATATCCAAATCAATGCCAAAATGTTCATGGTTTAGATAGCAATAAAATAGATCAACATAGCAATTTGAAAAATGTTGAAACATTAACTAAATTGATGCCACAAAATGCATGGCTGATAGATCGAAAGAGAACACCAATAGGCTAGGAAATTGTTGAAAAATTAACCAAATTAGTTGATCAAAATGCATGATTTAGATAACATTGAAACATATCAAAATAGGCAACGAAAATGTTGAAAAAAGTACCAAAATCAATGCCACAATCAACCTAATCGATTATCAAGAAGAAGGAAAACTAGTAACACCAAGAAAGGGAAAATGCAACAATTGGCTTAACCCTAAGAGAGAGCTACGAAATTACTTGAAACCACCCCAAATCACCCCAAAATCAACCCAAAACATGTCAAGAACTCAGATATAGCCATCGAGAACAAAAAAATTTACATAAAATTGCAATCGGCGTAACCCTAAAGAGAGAGAGCCACTAAAGTTGTTCAAATAAATCGAAGACAGTGCTAGAAAAAGTCCCAATCGAGCATCAAAACCACAAGAACACATATAGAACACATTAACCCATATAGAGAAATCGGCATAAGCCTAGATCAACATCCCATGAAATTGCTTTAAATCACCCCAAAGCATCCCCACAATCAACCCAATCGACAAGCCTAAACTCTAGAAATAGCCAAAACAAGCAAAAATTAAAGGAATATCAGGTTCAGCATAATCCTAGAAGGAGGGATTGAATCTCACATAAATCTTAAAATGGTGTTGCTTTGATCTTACCGGTAACAAATATAGTATAAGAGAGGAAGAAATAGCCGACGACAGAACACAGAACAGAGACGAAAGAGGTAGACTGTAGTGGAGAGGGCTCAAGGGAGAGAGATGGGGTGGGCCAGCAACAGACCGTTTGGGATAAGGATGAACAGTCGTCTCCCATATATGGGAGAGGACTATAGCAAAACCCATCGAGAACAACAAAATGAGAGACCGAATGTGGTGGCCAAAATGAGTTTTAAATGTCCTTATAATTTAACCAAGACAGTATTAAAGGGGACTGGATGTGAATACTTTTAGGAATCTAATGAAAACTATAATAGAAATATTGTAACTAGTAAAATCTTTCGATTTCCAAGAACATCAGTACTAAGGGTACAAAAATAATCAAGAAATTAGAAAATCGGTGCCAAACAATGGAGGGTCCGGTCTGATTTTGGATTGGTTCACTTAATTTCAAAACTAGCCTATTCTATTTCAGTTATGATTTTACACTTTCTAAGATTGGACTGGACCAATTTGGTATATTATATATTTTTAATTTTTTTTAATTTTTTTTTATCTTAAACATAATATATACAATAATATAAATTATAATTATATATTAGATAATGTCATTATAATTTATAATATAAAATTTTAATCTTAAACAAGAATATTTGTTTGATCAAATACTTTAAATATAATGTGTATATATATTTATATATTAATAATATTTTATGGCATAATAAATTCTCAATAGATTCTTTTTTATAAGTACATTAATAAATTAGTAATATGTCACGCATCCTCTTGCTACTCTTTCTTAAGTCATGAACAAGAATCCAGATGCACAGATAGATAATAAAAGCAAAGCACACAGATGCACAATAGATATGAAATGCAAGAACAAGTACAAAAATATAGAGATAAACCATAAACCTACTTCAATTTCTGGAATAGATTTTCAAGCAATCTACAAAGCCCAACGCAATTCAATCTATCAAGAAAATGATCAAAGATACCAACTACTTATGCAGAACTCCCTTTTATACTACAAAATCTGTGATAATAGAAATAATAGACTAACTAACAAGCCTTTCCTATTAAAGTAGTAAAACAACGTCATTCTTTATTCACTTAAGTTGCCTTCGAATGCCTTCCCAAATGTCTTTTTATTAAAGGATATTAAGCACCGATCGAATAAGTTTTATAACTACTGCTTGTCGCAACACGTACTATTTCATTAAAGAGTAAAACGTATTGTTTTGAAATGGTTGTCAATTCCATTGCTCATGATCTCCTTCTTCCATTGCTATTTCTATACTTCATAGCCTTCAACCAGCACACACATAACATTAACCCCCTCTTAAAGGACTTGCCCACAAGGCCTTCAACCAGCACACACACATATAATACATTCCCCACTAAGTGAGGATAAAGTTGGCTCAATTTTCACAAGCTCTCCCATGAAGAATCCTCAACTGCAGCACCCACCAAGCTGACAAGGACTTTTGTCACTTCATGATTACCTCTCTTCTGTAGTCTTCTATCCAAAATCTATTGAGGCTCAGGTTGTAGTTGTCCATTGGAATCCATAGGAGGTAATGTAGGCAATGGTACAATATTCTGTCTAACCTTCTATTTTAAGCATGAGGCATGAAAAACTGGGTGAATTTTTTATGTTCTAGGCAAACCAAACTTGTAGACAACATAACCCACTTTTTGTACAATTTGGAAAAGGGCTATAGAATCTCAGAGCTAACTTCATATTATGTCTCATTACTATTGTCTTTTGCCTATAGGGTTGGAGCCTTAAAAAGACCTAATTCCCCATTTGGAAAGATTTGTCACTTCTATTTCTATCAACAAAGAATTTCATCCTTTGCATGCTATCCTTTAGCAAAGTCAACAACTCATATTTGGATTTAAGCTGCCTATTAACAACATCATTTGATGAAGTCCCTAGCACATAAGCCAACCATTTAGGAGGGCCATACCCATAAAGGGCCTCAAAAGGGGTGATTTTAATGGTGAAATGCACAGTAGTGTTATAACACCACTCAACCATTGGTAACCAAGAATTCCATTCCTTAGGTCTTTGATGATAATAACCTCTCAAGTATCATTCTAATTCAATGCTTCTTTTTGTCCATCTAATTGGGTATGGTAGGAGGAATTGCAATCCAAAGACACTCACTGCAACTAAAATAATTGTCTACAAAAGGCACTAATAAAAATAGCACCCCTATCTGACACAATTGATTAAGGTAAGCCATACAAATTGAACACACCAGCAAAGATCACTTGAGCAACCTTAGTTGTTGTATAGGAATGTGAAAGAGAGAAAAAATGGGCAAACTTGGTTAATCTGTCTACGACAAAAAATACCACAAATAACCCATTTGAAATGGGGCAACCTTCAACAAAACCCATGGAGATATCTAGCCATGGAGATTTAGGTATGAATAGTAACTGTAGAAGACCATGATATTGCACATTTTCATTCTTGCTGACTTGGCAAGTTTCACACTCTTTTTACCAATCTTCTGACACTTTTTCTCATCCCTTTTCACCAAAAGTCTCTTCTAGCTCTCTACAAAGTCTTGTGATAACCCACCTGGCTAGTTTGTGAATTATTATGAATGTGCTTCAAAATCTAGGATTGAATGGAAGAAGAAGGAATAATTACCATCTTACCCTTCCTCAACAGCAAGCCTGGTTGAATTGAGAAATGCTTAGGTCTCTCTTTCCCTAATTGCAACTTTGTGACTATATTAGAAAACTTAGGAGACAAGGAGTAACATCCTTTCCACTCATCAATCCACAAGGGAGTTGGAAATGAGATTATTGTCATCACTATCTGTCCCTCTTCATTTTTTCTTGAGAGAGCATCAATTATCAAGTTCTCTTTCCCCTTTTTATACTCAACAGAAAAGTCATAGCCAATCAACTTTGAAACCCACTTATGCTGTGATTTAGTGCCAATTTTCTAGTCCACTAAAACTTTAGAGTCTATTGATCAATTTTGATCTTAAAAAAATGGCCTAACAAATAAGACCTCCACCTCTAAACAGAAGACACTAGAGTTAAAAGTTTTTTTTTCATAAGTTGACAATAGCAAAGTGTTTTCCTTCAAGGATTTACTATAAAAAGCTATAAGTTGAGACTCTTGCATCAAGACTACTCCAAGACCCACACCAGAACTATCACACTTGATGTCGAATACTTAAGTAAAATCAATCAACATCAAAACAAGAGGATTGCTAATAGCTGTTTTCAACAACTCAATGTAACAATAACCTTATCACTCCAATAAAAAGAATTCTTTTTCAATAAATTTGTTAGAGGAGCTGCTCTAGAGCCATAACCTCTAATGAACTTTTTGTAATAGTTTGTTAATTCTAAAAACCCTCTTAAAGACTTCAAGGTTTTAGGAATAGGCCAATGAACCATAGCTGTAGTCTTTGATGAATTTGTTTGTACCATTTATCAGAAATAAGAGCATCCTCAATGGATTGGCCAAAGCCCAATTACATTGGATTAGCTAGAGTTCAAATATTTAGACTTTAATTATAGTGAATGTCAAATTAATTTCCGACTTTGGAAGTGACTGTTCATAGGCCACATGTATATTTTATTATAGATTCTTTTTCTTCTTCTCATTACAACTACTACCATGCCATGCTACTGTGCCATAATTTATTTGGAATGCGATTACTAATTAACATGAGTAGAATGATAAAAAATGATAAACAAAATAAATTAATAATTAAAAAATAATAAGTTTTTAAATTAATATTATTATATTACTATATAATTGATAAATGGATAGTCTAATGTGAAAATTTGATATGAATAAATAATTTCATCTCATATTATTTTATTGTATATAATGAACAAATAACTATTCCAATATGAGATTGAAATAGCCAAAGCTAAATTCCTTTCACATTAGCTAAAATTGTCTTTTAACTTTGGACAATCCATTGGGGGTGCTCTAATATGGCCCAAATACAATTAACATAGCCATGCTCTGTAAACAATGTTGGCGAATTTTCAGTAACCCCACCTCCCTAGTTTCTCAAGTTTTCCCAAAAAATAAAAAATAAAAAAAATACTTCATATGTGTGGAGAAGTTTGCTAGAAGGAGCAAAACTACTAAAAGAGGATTTAATCTGGAGGATTGTAAGTGGAAAAAATGTGAGAGTATGAAAGACAAGGTAGGCAGAGGTAGGCCCTTACAATAGAATATGGCTAATTGTAGCAGAGAACCTTTTTCGGTTGTTGACCTTATTGAAGGCACAACACAACAGTAGAGTGAAAGCATTCTAGAAGCTATTTTCACACAAATAGATAGGGACATCATTAGATCGATCCCCATAAGCTTAACTGGTAGAGAAGATCATCAGGCTGATTCCACACTTCTAATGGTGTTCACACAGTTTGGAGTACTTACCACCTCCACCAAGAATTGGGAAACATCACATTGGGTGAATCTTTAAATAGTAAATCAAAAGCAAAAGGATGGTGACAATATGGCATCTCCAAGCTCCCAACACAATAAGAATGTTTCCCTGGAAGGCTTGTTCAAATGCTCTTCCAACCCTTCTCAGCCTCTGGAAAAGAAAGATCACAAATGCCCCATTGTGTCCTATTTGCAAGAAATCCAATGAATTAGAAATGCATGTATTATGGAGTTGTGAAGCTGCAATCAGTGTTTGATGTCAAGGTGGTTTAAAGATCCAAAAAATGACTTTTCATTTTGACTCTTTCTAAGACCTATGGGGTTTTTGGTCAAGCAACTAAGTGCATAAGAACTTGAACTTTTTGCCATTACTGCTCGCATGCTTTGGCATAGAAGGAATCAATATGTTCATGGCAAGGAATTTGCCCATCCCAACACTGTAATGACTAAGGCTAGAGAGGAAGTGGGGATCACCAAACTAAACCAAGAACAAATGCAGAAAGCTCCACGTAGTCCCACTCTCACATGTTGCACTTAACTAAACCAGCAACAGGAAAACTCAAACTAAATTGGGATGTGGCTGTAAGACAAGCTGAAGGTAAGATTAGCATTAGGGCAATAGTTAGGGACTCCAACGGCATGGTCTTGGGCACCTATCAAGCTACTAGATGGCTTCAAGAATGTTAAATTCCTCAGACAAGGATTGGAGCTATGGAGGACTTATGATCGATGACGCAAAAAAATGCTAAATCCCCTTAGATGTTGGTCTGCAATATGTTTAGAGAGAGGGAAATAATGTTGCTCATTGATGAGTGTGTAAAAGTACACTCTAAATACTCTATTAGTAAATTAAAATGCTAATTTGTGAATAGAAATAATGGGATATAATTTATATTATTGAATTTTATTTTTATTTACATTGAGATATATTTACATTTAATTTTGTTTATATATGAGAGCAGGTTATTTTTAATCTCAATTTGGTTGGACTCTATATGGGCCCATGCAAGTATGAGTGCACTTGGAAACATATACGGCCCACTATCACTTGAGATTTAATTCAAGAAGAAAGCTGAAGCAGGTGGCGTGACTTGAGAAGAAGTAAAATAAGAACAAGCTGACTTACAGAATGAAACCGAGAAATGAGGAGACTTGAAGCAGCGCTCACAAGTCACCAGGGATTCAAGCTATTACTCATGAAGCCCACGTCCAAAAGCCCAAGTGAAAAGAGAAGCCCATGAACTTCAATACTCTAGCAGCCGCCCCTCCCCTTTTACCTAAAAAGAAAATACATATATATGTGTGTGATTTCAAATGATAAAGGGGAGCGCCGTTTTTGAAGTCGGGAACGAAAATAAAAACGAAAAAATTATTTCTATGGTGGCCGGCTGCGTGATCAACTTTCTTGAGAATTTTATATTGTCCATCATATTTTTTGATAATTAAATTCTTAAAAAGATTAGGGATAAATTTATATATTAGAATATATTTTTAATTTATTTTTAATTCATGTATTTAATTTTTAATTTATTAAAATCTTTGTTTATTATTTTTAATAGATTGTTGATGTTTTCTTCTCTGAATAATTATAGAGTATACTCTGTTTATAAATTCCGTCACGCTTTTTTTATTGAGTGGGTTAGTTTTTTGATTATGTTTGAATTATTTGATTATCTATATTGATTTAATTTTCTATTATAATATCGCTCCCTAAGTACATTGTTGTCGTTGGATTTTCTCAATATAGATAACAATTTGCATTATTTAAAAGTGATAAATGATTTTTCAAAAGTTTACATTTGGTTTAATCTTGGTTTATAAGTCTATATCTTTCGATTGAGAATTTTGAAATATAATTATCAATTGAGTTATCAATGAATTAAAAATAATTAAAATACCAGATATGTGCAAGGAATTTTCGACGCTATACTATTTGTTAACTTTGAATATTTTTTCCGTTAATCACTTTGTTTTATTTTAATTTGCATTAAAATTATTTTTTGTTTTCTCATTAATCTTTAATATTTTTCTTTAATTAATTAATTTTTTATACTATTTTTTTTTTAACTTGTCTCCTTGTGGAATCGATACCCAAAATCTACACTATAATTACCGAGTTATTCTTTGGGTGTAATCACTCATCAGCTAGTGTCTGATTTATTTTCATAGATGAGATGAGATAATATGAGATTAAA
Source organism: Platycarya strobilacea (assembly GCA_036898215.1). Lineage (NCBI taxonomy): Eukaryota > Viridiplantae > Streptophyta > Magnoliopsida > Fagales > Juglandaceae > Platycarya > Platycarya strobilacea. The sequence goes on from CM072558.1 coordinate 6,436,217, forward strand.
ATTAAATTAAAATAAATATTATTATAATTTATTTTTTTAATATTAATTTTGTTTTGAAATTTGAAAAAGTTATTTGAGGATTTGAAAAAATTGAATTGTTTAGATTATTTTGTATGAAATTTTGAAAAAGTATAATAATAAATTTGATATGTGATGAGATGGTTTTGGAAAACAAACAAGACTTACAAATTTGCTCTTAATTTAGAAAATGACTTGTATTTTTTGGAAGATTATCCAAACTCTATACACTCCACTATCTTAAGCGAGAGTTTTCAAGTCTTCTTATGAACAATAAAACCAAATGGTTTTTCAAGAAAAAAAAGAAGATAATGTGGCCTAAATACTCGATCTCATGCACTCCAAACTTGCATTTTGACATATTTTCATAAAGAGTATGCTGCCTCAATGTGTTCAAAATAGTCTTTATAAGCAACAAATGCTCATCAATGTCTCTATAGTATACTAAAATATCATAAAATAAAAAACAAACCAACCTTCTAACAAAAGTTTGAAAATATGGCAACAGTGGGTCCAAATGAAATCACTAGAAACTCATAATGGTTCTCATAAGTTCTAAAAGCTCTTTTTTGGATATCTAACTCCCTCACTCAAATCTAGTGGTACCCAACCTTTAAATCCAGTTTTGAAAAAATTCTAACCCCAAACAATTCATCTAACATGAGTTAAAAATTTATCTTTAATGGTTTCATGGTTAAGGGCTCTATAGTTTATACACATATGCCAAGTGCCAAAACCTTTCTTAACAAACAAAACATGAGAAGAAAATGGGCTTTACTAGGTCTCACTACACCAAATTGCAATAGTTCATGGACAATTTTTTCTATCTAGGACTTTTCGTAATGAGGATACCTATATGGTCGAACTGAAATGAAGATGCACACTCTTTCAGGTTAATTGGATGACCAGAAGCACTTTTTAGAGGCAATCCCATAGGTTTAGCAAAAAAATCATTGAATTCTATAAGTAAATCAGACAGAGGCCCTTCAAAACAACGCTCCGAAGACTACTGCTTAATAGGCATCAACTGTAACAACCATCCTTGTTTATTCACAAATCTAACTTGAACTCTTTGACCCCAGACATCACATGTACATTGACAGAATTCAATCCTTGCAACTTAACCCATTTGACCACCCCACTCAAAATTCATAGCATATTAACAAAGTTCCAAGTAATAGAGTCTAAAGTTTTTAACCACTTGACCCCATGGACTACATCACATCCTTCCAATGTTAAAACATGAAAGCACATGAAAAACATTGATCCCTGAGTCTTGAACACCTCCATACCACTGCCTTAACTCAAAATCTTCTCACCATTGACCACCCTAACTTGCAAACTGTAATCTTTTTTAACAGATAGTTTAGTCTCTTGGACCACTAAAGGATCTACAAATTTATGTGTGCTTCCATAATCCGAAAGAATTTATACAATACAAGAGCCCACACTACAATGAAATATCATAGCATTTCTACTAATACAACTAGAGATAGCATTAATAGAAACCTCCAAGGTATCAACACCTTCGGGATTTACTTCCTCACTCACAGTAGTCACCACTTCTTGAAAAATAGGTTGTTGCAACACATCAGAATTAGCTTGAATCACATAAACTTTGGGATTTTTATACATATGACTAGGGTTCCATTTTCCTTCACAATAGAAATAGAGGCATTTCCTCCTCTTTTCATCCATCTATGTTGAAAAAACTCTCTTTGTTGGCATAGCATTCCTTTGAAACTTAGAGCTATCCTCAACAGAGTCAACGTGACTTTTATTAGGAAAACCCACATTATTTTTCCAAGATTTCCTAGAGGCCAAAACATACTCCACTTGGATCTTAGCAAAACCAAAACCAACATTTCAATGGATTGGGTTAAGCAATTTCATAGAAAATGTAATCTCATCTTTCAGGCCACTCATAAAACAACTTAGCTTATGTTTTTCTAAAAGCCATTTCAATCTATTAGATAAGGCTTCAAATTGTGCCTTGAAAATGGTCATATATGTCACTTGTTCTAATCTTGTTAAAGCTTCCAAAGGATTATCATAGGTTGTAAGACCAAATTTGACCAACAAGGCTTTGATAAAGGAGTCCCATGATTTAAAAATGCTAGAGTCAATGGCATCTTTATATCACACAAGGGCCTCACCCTCCATGTGATATTAGGCCATCAACAATCTTTGAGTCATCGAGACTTGATGATAATCAAAGTATTGAGAAATCTTAGAAACCCACCATCCTGGGTTAGAGATATCAAAATGAGAGAAATTGAGTCTAATTCCCTTAGATAATCGTTTTTCTTGATACAAGCTTATACTAAAATTAACATTTTCTTCAAGATTCTCATCTCTACCCCATCCCCTAGAACTACCAAGATGAGTATTAACATTTTGAGTCACAACTAAAGATCTAAGCGTGTTAGATAATTGATCTAACATGCCATGAATCCCACTAATTGCTTCTAAATGATCTTTCCATTGTTTTAGAAACCCTTCTTGTTGTCGCAAGGCCCCTTCTTGTTGAACCTTTATAATAGTTGCTTGGGTGTTGTCAGCCATGGATCACCAATCTGATATCAATTGTCACGTACCCTCTTGCTCCTCTTCCTCTAGACACGAACAATAATCCAGATGCATAAGAAAACCAAAGCACATAGATGCACGGAAATGAAACGTAAGAACAAAGTACAAGAACAAAAAGATAAACTTGAAACCTACTTTGATTCCTAGAAGAGATTTTCGAGCAATCTCCAAAACTCCAAATAATTTAGTCTATCAAGAAAATGATCAAAGATATTGACTACCTACACGAAAATCCCTTTTATTCCATACAATTTGTGATAACAAAATTAAAAGACTAACTAACAATTCTTTCCTATTAAGTTGCCTTCGAATGCCTTCTCAAATGCCCATTTTTATTAAAGGATAAAACGCACTGCATTGAACAAGCTTTATAGCCACTGCCTTGCCTCAACATGCACCGTTTCATTAAAGAGTAAAACGTACCATTCTAACATGGTTGTTGATTTTGTTGCTCAAAATCACTTTCTTCCACTGCTACTTTTACACTTCACAGCCTTCAACCAGCACACACATAACATAATACTAATATACATTAGTATATAATGTATATCAATTATAATTTATACTTTATAGCTTTATTTTAATACTATATTACTATTAGTAATATATTTTAAGTCTATATATAAATTACATATAAATCACTATAGTATTACTTATTGTTACCCAAATAATTAACACAAGAGAATGGGTGAATTGGTTATATTATAAAATTAACAACTATAAACCAAATACACAATATAAAAGTTGAACAGAATTTGAAACAGTAGGAAATATAAAAAGTAAGAAAAAGAAGAAGTAAACTCAGTATTTTAACGAGATTCAGCACTACTGCCTACGTTCTCGCCTCAAGCTACTCTTTGAGAATTTCCAAATTCACTACTTAATTTGCTTCAGGTGGGGATAGAAATTTATTACACTTTTGAGCAATACCGCTACAAAGAATCTGTGTAGAACATTTTCTACACTTGCAATCACCTCACACTTGGTGATTCAACTATTCCCTGTGTAGAATACCTTCTACACACACAAGGGTTATACGCACCCTCTTGCTGATACAAAAGCTGATAGTGGATAGATTATCAGAGTACACTCTTCAATGAGTGAAATAAGAACAATACAACACAACCTATATCTCTCTCAAAATGAATAATGATTAAGACTCAAAATTTAGAGAAGAGAGAATGAAGATTTTGAAATGAATGATGCAAAATTTAGCAATTAATGTGTAAGCCTCTTATTGTAATTTTGCAAAACTCAAATGAACTATTTATAGGCAAATGAGTCTCCATTTTCAAATTTTAGCAAACTTGAAGACATCATTCATATTTCAAAATATTCAAATAAAAGCATATTGTTTTAAGATAACATCATTTATATTTCAATATATTCAAATAAAAATATTTATTTTTAGGATAACATTATTCATATTTCAAAATATTCAATCAACACATACACATGTCAAAAGATGACACTCAATTATTTTTCAAATTCAAAATTTAAATTTTTGATGATGTCATTACATATATCATACACATGTACAATATAATTTTAAAATTAAACCTTTTGATGATATCATATATGTTATGCACATGTAATATATAATTTTTGAAATTAAATCTTTTCATGATGTCATGCATACGTTATGCATATGTGAAAAAAGAAATTTGATATTTTGTAAAAGAAGATTAATTTTAAGTCTTAATCTAATTTCAAATATTTATCAAGAGATGTATAAAATCACTCTATGAGCTTCATTGTATACTTTTTCTTTTTCTTACTCATGTTTGATTTATTAATGTGCTTAACTCCCTTTATGTATAAACAACTTGAGTTTGAGTCTTTAATATTATTTGTTATCATCAAAATCTATACGTACATACGAGATTTAAAACTTTGGTTTCAACAATCTCCCTTTTTTTTATAATGACAAATATTTAGTAGAAATGTGTGACCTGCATTAATACTTAAGCTCCCTTTAAAAATTTGCGTTAGTTTTTCAAGTAAAATATAAATATGATTCTATCATATATAACAGGGTAATATAATATTAGTATAAAATTTCTTCCATTTTTGGCATCATTAAAAAGGAACTGCAATTTGCTTCAGTAAGATTTATTTCCATACTAAAAAAATAAAACGATGTGTTAGTAGAAACTGTAGAGAGTTAAATAATTAGAGTCACCAGTGTCTGACAAAAACTACAAAAGCTGGAGGCCTAGTTCTATCGATTCAGTGTGGAAAGAGATTCAAATCTGCTTGATGTTATTGACAAACGAGATCTTGTAGAGATTTGAAAACTCTTAATTTCTGTTTAAATGACAATTTTCACCCATTGAATATTCACAAGAAAAATCTCATATTGCTCATTGATTAAGTATTTGTTTATCTAAAACGATAGAATGATAGAGAAACTTTTTTTTGTTAATCTTCCGGATTTGAACCAAGAAACGTCTCAACCAGTCATTTCAACCATCTCATCTAGCATATCTTATAAGTTTGACTAAGTAAGATTTGAAAAGATGATAGTTTGTCTTGTTTTTATTTTCGTATCTATAAGAGTAATATTTAGTTTTATCTATTTCGCATCAAATCTTCTCATCTTTGCAATTCACTTGCATTTTCATTCTGTAAATTTTTAAAGACTCATCAATTTCTCTTCAGTATGTCTCTTGATCAAGATATGAGGTATTCTTCACCTTAGTCTCAATCCATTTCTGCATCTGTCGTAGGTGTCTTGAAGCAACAAGAGACTGATTTGGCTAATAAATCAGATAATGACGCCATTTATGAGCTTGTGGGTCTCGAAACTCGATACTTATCTTCCATTGTCATTTTTTCTGTTTGGTTGCAAAAACTGACAAAATTGAGAAACTTAACGAAACGGTTTCTGTACTTCAACGACTTGTTTATGAGCCAAATAGAAAAATAGTAGAGATAAAATAACAGAATAAGGATTTAAAATTATTTTTAAAATTATTTTTTGCCTCTTCATTTCAACTGTCTAATCTTTTAGACGAGAATAACATGTTGATCTATGAAGAGCAAATGCAATTGAAAGATGAGATTAGAAGTTTTAAATTTTTGTAAGTCATTTGAGATAATGAAAAAAAAAAATTCAACTAGTATTTATGACATGCATCATTCCTATTTCTCTTCTAATTATGCATAGTATATCTTCTGGTATAGGTTTTGTGAAAATTTCTACCAATTAATTATGTGTACTTGTGATTTTTAATACAATATTACCTTTCTACACATGATCTCTAAGAAAATGATATCTAATTTCAATATACTTAATCATAGAATATTGTATTGGATTCTTTGAAAGATTTATAACACTTATATTATCACATTTGATATTAAATGTATTTGTATATAAACTTAAAATCCTTAAACTGTTGCTTCATGTAAAGAATTTGAGCTATGGTTTTCAATTCCATTCCGTTCCAGCCGAAACGGCCGGAATGTTCCGTTCCGGTGCCTTAACCGGAACACTATACCTCCTTATTTCGTTCTGGTATAAATTCCGGCCGTTCCGGTCCCTATTCCGGTTTAGATTATTTTTGTAATTTTTTTGTATTTGAATGATACTTTTTTAAAAATTTTAAATTTAGATCGTATTTAATTAATTTTAAAATATAAAATATATTTATATACTTTATAATTTTAAATACGTATTTTTTTAAATATCATTATTTTAAATATTTTATTTATTTATGTAGTTTTGTATCTTAACTCAAATTTGTATTTTTTTAACTTACAATCATTTTATAAATCTTCAATTCTTCTAATATGTACACACATATATGATACACACTTATATATATATATATATGTCTTTATTTTATTAGTTGTTAGTTTATATATATAAATATTTATTATAATATATAATTAATCCCGAAACGGCTCACCGGAACAGACTGGTACCGAAATATTCCGTTCCAGTGCCTCAACCGGAACGATCACCGGAACGGAATTCAAAACTTTGATTTGAGCACAACAACTACGTGTAGCAACATACTTTGCTTCAGCAGTAGATGATACAACAAAATTTTGATTTTACTAAACCATGAAACAAGTGCATGACTTAAGAAATGACATGTTCCACTAGTACATTTTCGATTAACTTTGCAACCAGCATAATTTGCATTTGAATAACTAATAAGATCGAAATAAGTGTGCTTAGGATACCATATTCCTAGGTTAATGGTACCGGCAAGTTATCTAAGAATATGTTTGACTGCAATCAAATAAGATTGTTATGGAGATGATTAAAAATGTGTACATAAATATACACTGAACATAATATCTGGTTTACTGGCTGTCAAATATAATAGTGTCGACGCACCCGTTTATGTTTTGGAATCGGACGTAAATTGAGACGTCGGGGGATAAATAATACGGGGAAGTTTACCCCTCGTTCTTCTTATAAGTTCGAGCATGCGTTAAATTAAAAGTAGTAAATAGAAAATTTCGTTCTAAAAAAGGTTAAGTCAATCTAAAATTAGGCAAGTACTTAAAATTTTTCCTTACGTCATATAGTATAACAATTGTAAATTTCCAAAATAGCTTCATATTAATAAATATCATCAAGAGTAACAGTCTCCATAAAATATATGCTTTTCCAAAATATTAGGAGCCATTAAAATATAACAAAATATAAACATGCAACATCATGCATGAGTTGACCTCAAGACCATTCACTACAACGGGGGTTCATCCTTAACCTCCTTAACCCTAAGACCATATAGGAATCGCCCCAGGCCCATCCGACCGTAATGTAGAAAACTTTTCCCTGCCTTTGAGGTGTAAACGCTGTTCATAAACAAAAACCCGTCAGTCCCCAGAGAGAGACAACATTCGATGCATTGATGACCAGCAGCCTCGATGAGCGTACTCCATCGCATATCCGATATAAACTGGTTGTACAAAACATGGGTCACCACATCAAAAGACGGGGAGATCACCAAACCATCAATGGTCTGGAGAGTCTCTCCGAGCGTCAAACTCGTCGACGTCATCCTCACCTATAACCACTTCTATTGCCCTAACAAGAAACGATAGTGAAAATTTAAAAAGATGAAATTTCAAGAAATTTAAGTATACAACTATCTCAACAAAATCATTGCAAACATACATATAAGTCAATAACAAACAGAACATATATCATGCATGTGCGATCAATGATTTAGCAATATGCATATGCTTATGAAAACCTTAATCAAAACTTGACTTTCTTTCAATCTTGATACATATACTTGCTTTTTGTAAAAATGGTTCATCATATAACGTAATTATTTTGACTCATGCTTTAAGACACTTTTTCATAAAAACTTTTCGTTTCTTTCATCATTTCTTATCTTAGACGCCATTTACATATTCATATGATTCTTAGGGCTCGAAAATCGCTCTTGTCATGACCTCTTATTGGACACATCACGATTTTCCTACGCACCACGTGTTCGTCGCTAGTTACCGTATCACCTGGCGACCACTCAAGCCTAAGTGATTGCGTTACATGTTATCGCAACACCCGCAGACTACTCAAATCGGGGCGATTACGTTATCCGCTCTTCATCACTCGGTGACCACTCAAACCGAGTGACTACATCCTTGTTCTTATAATGGTAAGGCAAAAGCTAACACCGTCCTTGGACACCTACTCGTTTTAGTTGCGACCATGCTCCAGACATCGACCATTCAAATCGAATGACTACATCCTTGTTCTTATAACTACTTTTTGCCGACTTAATAGTTTTCACTTGACTTTAAACACTATTGAGTGAATATGAAATTTTACTGGGACACTACCCCATCACTGCCTTTGGGGTTCTTATAAAATTTTAATTTTTTTTCTTTTCCTTTGAAAACATGTTTGACTCAAAAACATGATTTTCATGTTTCGTGCATGTGACATGCAACCCTTAGTGCTTAACGTGCGAATCATGGGATTAGTTCAAGCACACGTGTACTTTGTCATACTTATTGACAAATCAACTATCACATGATTCCATCTATATTTCATATAAGAGCACACAAATGTGCCTAATACCCAAAAAGGGGTACTCGGCCTTCACCACTAGGATTGGGCCGAGATCCTTCAAGACAACTTCCTAGGGTTATCTTCTTCTATCTTCTTTCATGTACTCACCAAGTTTTAATAAAAGCAACTAAACATTGTTAGCATCACTAAGGGGGGTTGGCCAAACCCTATAGTCCTTAGGATTAGTATTTTCATCATTTTCGTCACAACCATAGTAGCACACTTACTTCTATGTAGGAAAACTGAATTTCATGCTATTAGATTCTCTTAGTTTCATACTTCTAAATTTTCTAAATATTCAAGGCATAACCATCACGCGAAAGAATAGTGAATCATTGAGAAACTCAACCCTAAAATTCTTTAAATTTGAAACCCATATATGCACCATATCAAATTCTTTTCAACTCCAAACTTTATTTTAACATGCATGCATTTTATCACCATTTATCATATTAAACATGCTCTATTTTTCCTTTACAACAAAGTAACTAAAACCACCAATAAAAATGTGAATCTCAAGCCTAGAATAATATACATTGCTAAGCATGGATTTCAACGAAACATACAAGGTATCCCTTCAAGCAATCTAACTTAGCATCATCAATCATTCAACAAATTTTATCTTAATCATGCATGCATTCTTATCACTCTATACCATATCAATATGCTTCATTTTCCTTTACATCTAATTGGCTAAATCCACCAACATAATAGAATTTCAAACCTAATATACCATATAGACTAAGCATGAATTTTCAACTAAATAAACACGCATTCAATCAACAAAACAACCACGTTCACTCAAATATATATACAAGAAATGCTAAAGTCAAGATAAATATGCACTTACAATACTCCAAGTAGAATAGAATAACTCTAAAAACTATATAAAATAATCCATTAAAATAAGCTATAGTCATATAGTTAATGAGAAAATCTTAAGAATATAAACCTTGGTATGTGTATGTGCTCTAACCTAAGTTTCTATACATGAGATAAATTAAGGTTTAGCTTACATCTTCAAGTATGCTTCCACTCAAGATCTCTTTGTTCAAATTATACTAGACTTAGGATATTTTGGTGTTTGTGAGATGAGGGAATTCAAAACAAAGTGAGAGTGGAAAGAGAGAGTGGTTGTCATGGGTGTGTGTGTGTGGAAGTGAAACCAAATGAAATGGTAAGGGAAGCATAAGGCCATTCGGCCAAGGGAGTTTCTAGGCATTCTAGGCACTCATTCTTCTAGTTTAAGATTGATTTTTGATGGGTTGAAAGACCCCTTTGTTTGACTCCCATCACTAGAGTACAATCATGCCTAGTTTAGCATGTACTTAGGTTGGACTCCTCCTTCCTTTTTCTTCTATGGCCGGTACCCAACATGGGTGAACACCCCTCTTCTTCTTTCACATCATACCTTACATACTCATCAATTACCTCACAAGTCATTTAAAAAAGATTTGGAAACCCAACATAGGAGAGTGGGGCATGCCTTACTCGGCCAAGGGCTTGCCTTGCCTCTACCGAGTGCCCATGCTCCTTCCAATGATTTCCTCTCCTTACAAGCAACTATCAATCATCTAGTAAGTCATTCACTCTTACACACACATGTTCTACACACTCTTACACAATCCAACTTATCAAAATCACCTAGATTTAGGAAATACCTAGGAAGACTAAAATAGGGTGGTCAGCTAACTCCCTCACCTAAACCATGCTCTTCCTCCATCCACTTTTCTTCTCTCAAATGATGTCATATCTTCCCAATCAAGTATCAAAATTCTTGTCAAATCCTTCTTAAAATATCTATCACTTGTCCTATAGCTAGATTTGGAAGCAACACATAGGAAACACAAAAAGAAAGGGTTCGGCTAAGGCCTTCACCGAAACCCTTTTTCTTTCCCCACTTTTATTTTCCACCAAATCTAACTTGTGTCAATCATCTAGATTTGGTATGCTCTTAGGAAAATTAAATTAGAAGCTCTCCTTTAGCCTCACACGCCCACCATGCTATCTATCCAATGATGATGAAATCTAATCTTGGTTCCAACACTCTTCCTTCCAAGAAAGCCACTAGTTAACCATCTATCTACTAGTCTTTTCTCCCTCATACCTACTAGTCGTTGAAGACTCACTAGAGTTCTTCTAAATGTGACATGTATCCCTTATAAGGGTTTGATTAACTATGAATCTATCTCATGGGCCTATGGGTCTTACCACTTTATTTTGGGCCAAAAACCAAGCCATGCTTTCAAAACTCAAATCTAAGCCTAACTTCAAGTGCTCACTTAATTAAAATACCAACATTGCCCTTTTAAAAATTAAATAAAATAAATAAATTAGAGTAGAAATTTTGGATCGTCACAAATAAACTACCAATTATACCTCGATATACCTTTGAGTCAACTGGTTTATTGTTTTCATTTTTATCAAATTTGGTAGTTGGACTCATTGGTATCCCAAATTCTTTCGCACCTTCCATTTTAAACTTTTTGAGTAATTTTTTGATATATTTTGACTGATTAATAAATATTCCACTTTTTGTTTGCTTGATTTGTAATCCAAGAAAGAAATTAAGTTCTTCCATTATGCTCATTTCAAATTTTTCCTGTATACTCTTAGCAAAATCTTGGCACAAATTTTCATTAGTAGTACTAAATATTATATTATTAACATAAATTTGAATTTGAAAAATATCATCTTATTCATATTTGATAGAAAAAGTTGTATCGATTTTTTCTCTTGAAAAACTTTTTTAATCAAAAAATCACTAAGTTTCTCATACCAAGCTCTAAGAGCTTGTTTGAGTCTATATAATACTTTTGTGAGTTGGAAAACATGATTAGGAGAAATATGATTTTCAAAACCTAAAAGTTGCTTAACATATACCTCTTCATTTATAAAACCATTTAAGAAAACACTTTTAACATCCATTTGAAAAATTTTAAAATCTTTATAACATGTATATGCAAGTAACATTTGAATAGTTTCTAATCTTGCGACAAGTACATACGTCTCATCATAATCGATTCCTTACTCTTGGTTGAAATCTTGGGCTACAAGTCGAACTTTATTTCTAGTGATGTTTCCAGACTTATCTTTCTTATTTCTAAAAACTCATTTTGTTCTAATAATAATATGATTTTCAGATTTAGGAAACAAGTGTCTAAATATCATTTCTTTCGAATTGATTTAGCTCTTCTTGTATAACTAGAATTTATGATTCATCAATAAGTACTTCATCAATATTTTAGGTTCAATTTGAGATACAAAAGTAGTGTAATTGCAAATATTTCTAAGAAATAATTGCAAATAATTGCAAATATTACAAAAGTAGTGTAATTGTAAAAATTCTCCTAGAATTTATTCCATTAGATGATCCTTTACATGTTTGCACTGTATGATTGCATCTTGTACTAAGTCTTAATGATCTTTCTTGATGTCTTCATCAATAGATTTATTGGAGAATAGAAAGTTAGATTCATCAAATACTACATGCATAAATTATTGTATAATCATAGTCTTTTTATTAAATATTATATAAACTTTACTATTTATAGAACACCAAATAAAGATGCCTTTATCAAATTTTATATTAAATTCTCCTAAATTATCTTTGTTATTGACAATAAAATATTTATATACAAATACATGAAAATAATTAATGTTTGACTTTTTTCTCATTCCAAAGCTCATAAAATTTTTTATCTAATTTAAACTTTAATATAACTCTATTTATAACCATTTATGAAGGATAACTTTGTACAGAAAAGCTATGGAAAAACGTATCAGTTTGATCTCTTCTCGTCTCTTATTCTTGGAAGGACGATCTTGAATTACTTTAGTTCTTTGTTATATTTCAACCTCTCTGACAATCTTTCACCATATATATATATATATATATATATATATGTCACTACACCGTCCATAATTTCAAGACAATATGTAGGTGTCACTGCTTGAAATAGAATCAGAGGGGAAGGTAAAAAGTTATGATCAAGAGGAAAAAGTGGCCGAAACCACCGACCCAAATCTCTATAGGATCGTCTAATACAAGCATGCATTTTTGTCAAACAAATGATTTTACGGGGACCCATCATGAACGAGAAAGGACAAGAGATCAGGATTCAAACCAGCATAAGAGCAGATAAGTCGCTTCGAAGATTCCTGACCAAAACTCTTATGATAAAAAAAAAAAAAAAAGAAGACGACTAATGAATAAACACTAAAGCTCATTGTCAGACTGAAAAAGAGAGGGCATCGCTCGGGGGGATGCCTATTTAATATTGCCCTGTGGAATCCAATACAAAGTGCATCCGGAGTCAGATAAGGTAAAAAAGTTATAACTGGTGAGGTTTTAGTGTTTCTCATAAGGTTAGAAACTAGTGATTTTGATGTAGTCACTAATGGTTACAAAACTAACATCCCTGGTAGCTTCAACATGCTTATGACCATGACACCCGATCTTCAGTTTGGGAATATCTGTGCCTCTTCCCCCGACTTGGAAAGCTCCATTTGTTGAGCAGCATCTACTAGTCAGAGTTGGAGTCGGATAGTGGTGCCTGGTATGCGTCTTTTGGTTCGACATCAGTCATGGAAGAGGATTGATCTTTTCTTGTTGTAACTCTAGCCCTGTCTCTCTTTCGTGGTCTACCTTCATCCTGCAAACGTCCATGTCACAGCTTTTTACGTGAGTGGTCAACAAATCTATATTGCAGAGTACACAAACTGCATATTAAAGGCACTGACTGGGATTAGTTATACTCAACCAAATAGAAAATAAAAATTAAAAATGGTTTGGATTCAATGAAGAAGTACATCCCCAAACAAGTTCAAGTCAAATAATCCAATATGGAAAATGTTAATTGATACCCCGAAATGGCATTGTAAGTTGAGTCCCAATAATTAGAATTACATGAACAATAATAAACCATTGCAGTTGGTAAGAGAGGAGCCATTGAATAGCGAAAAGAACTAAAGAGTTCTCTGTTTACAGTAAACATAAACATATAGAAGTTGCAAATACAACTGATAAAGCCTAAATACAATTAAAGCAAGATATCCAAAGCCATCACTTACTTCTCTTGGTTGATTTGACTGACTAGGAGGAGTTTGTTGACTCCTCTTCAGCCAGATGGCACCAAAAGACATCAATGCTCCTAGAAGCAAGTATGGACCATTCCTTGGATCTCCCAAGCGATCATTGATTCCCCTTATGATGCCACGAATCCTTAGCTTCATCGAGTTTGGTGAAAGAACCTGTTGAGCACCTTTAAACCATATAGGTTCAGAATCCTCGGGAACAAGCTCCGGACTTTTTGTTCTCTGCATTTGACAAACTTAAGAGCATGAAAAACGGGTAGATGACTCAGAACTGTACTTCTTAAAATCCAGGTTCTTGACATTTTAATATTAAGCACAATGTAATAGCATTGATAGTTCACAATGCAAGCAGTCACCACCCCCAATTCCGAAGGGATTAAAGCAGAAAGCCATCCAGGCAAAGTGGTACCATCCTCGTACCATGATAGTTCCCCATATGAATATCAAATTAACTTCGAAAATATTTTTTGTAGCACCCAAATGCAAAAGGCTATTCCTCAAGCTTAGGATTGGTTCAAGAATCTGCTAATGGGACCAAGCAAGTAGCTTACGAAGGAGGGCAGATCCCTGGAGTCACCATCTCTGATTATTCCTGAAATCCACTCGATAATCTGTCATAAAAGGAAACATAAGTAGGCATCAAGAAAGTGCGTCTTGTCATAAAGATGGTTTTACATGCAACAAATCTTCTGGAATGAGCTATGTTTAAAATGATAAAATGACCACCAGAAAATATATATGTACAAGATGTGTTGAAGCGAACATGGATCAAGAATTTGAAACTAAAATCAGCCAGTTACAAGTCCCTATTCTACATGCAGTAGAAAATTTACCAAGAAGGCATTTTATACCTGTAAAATTTCATTGGAACCATTGTACCTTGCCACTAGCTGTGATGCAGGATCCAATTCCTTGCCTTGAAATGTATCCCATTTACTTTGTGGCCTTTTCTCAACTTCAACTTTCATATCATCCTCAGGAGAATTCCTTTTGTAACGAACAATAAATAACCTAGGTACATCAGTCAGATCTCTCCTAGGTCCGCAAGTTTCATACACAGTCTCCGCGCTAACATCAGAATGGAGGCAGAAAAAGCACAATCCCTGGATAAAAAATCAATTATTAGAGTAATCGGGGTTCTAGCAGTTACAATGGGAAGGATTGTGTAAATAAAGTAGTCATTTTCAGATATAAAAAAATGCACAAGTCCACAACTTGACAATGTGTCTGGGAAATATTGCATCACTCCTAGGGTTGTTCCCTTGATGGAGAAAAAAAATTAGTAAAGCACAAATATGTACATGAAACAAATTTCAATCGTATGACAGATTGTATCTTGTCCACAAAAACAAAAAATGGTATCATCGAATGTGATTCTCTATGAGGGGAACCCGAATTGTTCTGCTTCAATAATAACAACAGTGATAATGACAATTACCATAAAAATAATAACAAACCAATAAACTTGATATATCTACATTTTCTTGTTTCATACACAAGAAGAAATTGCATCCAAATACTTTATATGGTGGAGCCAAAAAAGCATCCTATTTATGATAAACAAGACCATTTTAGTAATTAATCTAGACCTTCGAACTAAAACTAGCAAAAACACTTGACATGTGATACTTTATAAGGGCTGTCAATTCAGTCCAAGCCGGTTTGTTGCAGCCAAATACAACATGTAGCTAATCTCATTGCAATAAAAACTATATTAATTAAATCCTTAAAAATTCAATTCAACAATTAGGTAAAGGCTTTGTCATCTGCCTATCTTCTGTATAGAATTGGACAAAACCTTTTAACCAAGTGCTATCAACACGCATCATCACATGCAAAATACTCATATTATTCATTGGCAACCATTCAAGTGCATTCAACAAAACTTAACTTCAGTCAACAGCATGAGTGATGCAATAATTGAAACCAGAAACTCACCTTTTGAGCTTCGCCATCAAGCCAAGCAAAAGTCAACCGCTTTGTAGTTAGAGCTATAGCTGCAGGTGAGACAGATTCTTCTTTGTCAGCTGCTTTTAACTCACTGTCATTTGACAATATTTTTTGAACCCTGCGCATGGTCTATGAACAATTTAAGCCACTTCCTAAACTAGAACATATGGCTTGTAAACAGCAAGCATAAGTGCATTCCATTGATTTCAGACAATTTAGATAAGTACACTTGTAACAGGTTTACACTGACCATATTTACTTATTCCCCTTCCCACTCTTTTCTTCTCACATTCCATTCTTTAAGCTTTTCGTGGGGGCAATGTATCTATTACGGATACTCTTGATATGTTCAAGGTAATAAAAAATGGCAAGACATGTAAGCACTTAAATTAGGTGCATATATAACAAAGCTCTATGAAACTATCTGTATCACCAATTAAAAAATTCAAAGTAGTCTTTTCAATATGATAATCTTGTGCAGTAAAAAGCCACCAAAGTGGTAATTATCAGCTTAACCAATGCAAACAAAAAGAAAAAAGGGGAAACGCTTTTCTTACAAATAATTTTTACAAAATGATTTGGAGCCCTTTAATAAATATTACATGATTAACACAGAACCACAACCCCATGAATTTGGTGGTCTGAACATGCCACCATCTCATCTATTATGCATATCAAATAGAATTGTCTTCACATAAGAATGAGCCACGTCACATTTTTTTTATAGGTAAAACAAATTATATTGATCAATGAATAGGCATAGCCATGTATAGAACCATATAGAAAATAAAAAATGCCCTACACTAAGTAGGCACATTAGAGATAAGAAAGTCATGTAGGTCCACGCCATTGAAATCAACAGTAATGGTTCAAGTACAAAGAGTTCTAAAAAATAAAACTTTAAGTTTCTCAAGCGATCTCTCCTTGTCTTCAAACGTTCTACCATTGCGTTCTTACTACGGCCATACCACATAATGCAAATAGGGATCATCTTCCAAACATTCTTGATCTGTTGCATGCCTCTTAGGTGAGTCCAACTGGCCAGTGCTTCCACCACTGTCTCTGGCATAGCCCATGCCAAATCTAATCTACTAAACACCTTGTTCCATAAGACCCTAACTCACAATGTAATAGGAGATGATTCATAGGTTCGCCCCCTTCTTTACATATACAACACTAGTCTACAATGATCACCCTTCTTTTACTCAAGTTATCGGTTGTGAGAATCTTACCTAACGAAGCTGTCACATGAAGAAAGTGACTGTGGAGGGCGCCTTATTTCTTCAAAGCTTTCTCCACGAAAACTAAATATTGGTTCGAATAGAGTCTTATAAAAAGAGCTACCTGAAAACATACCTTTACCTGCAGGCATCACAACACATCTTCTTGTTGATTACGCGGTTTTATATAGGCTTGTTTATCTGGGTTCCGGGTACGGGAATCCGGATGATTAATTTTCTTGAATCTCTTCAAAAAAATTTGTCCAAATTATTAAAAAATAAAAAAAGTTAAAACTGATCCGGCCCGGATAAACATGCCTAGTTTTGTAAAGTACAGGAGGCTGAAAGAACTGCAAAGCTACTCTTTTCCCAGTCTTGTGCCGCCCGACTAAAATTGATGTTCCATTGGACTTGCCCCCCCAATATCCCCCAGCCTCTTGGAGAAGGAAATCTGAAAAGGAGAAGGAAATACCTCTTGGAGAGTACTATTACCGCACCAAAAGTCTTTCCATAATTTAACCTTGGAGCCCTCCCCCAACAAAAAGCTGGTGTGTCGAGAAAAACCTCCCATCCCCTTCGAATGTGTTTCCACAAACTTACCCCATAAGCCCCTCTTACTTCATGAGTGCACCAAACGCCCCATAGACCTCCATATTTGCTCTCAATCACCAACTTCGATAATATTTATGGTTCTTTATTATATCTCCACAATCATTTTTCAAATAGCGCCCGATTAACAATCCTTATCTATTATTATACATAAAAGCCAAGTTTTAAAATCCTCTTGGCATTCACACCGCATTTTACGATGGTAAGGGCCAATCACACTCCCCAAATATGATCTCCCACATAGCTTTTAAATGAAAATAAATGTGCAAAAAAAGAGCAAATTGAGTACCATTAATGAATTCTTTAATTTGCATTCATTTCCCCAAATACCGTTGAAGCATTTTTTTAACTCCTCTATTGTTGAAATTGGATTGGCATTAAATGCAGGGTTCTTGATCTCCAGTCAAATCTACTTGGCATTCACATGCTACCATAATAATTTTAAACAGAATTTTATATGGAAAAAAAGATTTCTTTAAATTTAGTTAAAAGCATTAAATATAATTTTATAAATTTAAACTTGGTTTTTTTCAAAGATGAGATGAGATGAAATAAAAATTAAAAAAAGAATAAATATTGTTGTAATATTTTTTTAATATTAATTTTGTTTTGGGATTTGAAAAATGTATTTTTGAATTTGAAAAAGTTGAATTTTTTTATTATATTTTGTATGAAAATTTGAAAAAGTATAATGATGAATTTGAAATGAGTTTTGAATTTTTGATTTCATCTTCGTAAGCAAACCAAGCCTTAAAATATAAATATACAATGGTATTTCATACTAATTATATCTATTTTATATTGTTTCAAATTGAACAATCATTTCTATATATGAATTACATTTTTAATAATGTTAATTGACTATGAAATATTTATTGGTAAAGTGAACTCTTTTATATATGCATGCTTCATTTTATATATATATTTGATATATATTTTTTTTAATAATTATGGTAGTAACTATATATAATGACCTATTTAAATTTATAAAATTCAGCATGAATAATGATCCGCATATTACGTGGGTTATAGGCTCGTATTTCTAATGCCCAACCCCCATTAGAGAGAGAGAGCGAGATACCATCTCCCATTTGACTAAGTGAAACTTGAACTCTCCCTCACACCACTCAACAAGAAATCATGTTGAAATTTCTTGATTCGGCACGCCACACTTGCAGGTATGGAAAACGAAGTAGGTTGGTAGATTAGATAAAGTACTTTTAATCAAGGTGATCCTTCCTTCTTTTGAAAAATACAGAATTTTCCATCCCACTAGTCTCTGCTTAACTTTTTCAATCACAGAATCCCATAGAGAGGACGCTTTGGATGAAGCCCCTAACGGAAGGCCCAAATATGTCATAGGAAGGGAGGCTATTTTATGCCCCAGTGTGTTGGCCAGCTGTTGTCTATTGCTAACAACTCCAATTTGCACCAATTCTAATTTGTCAAAATTCATTTTCAAATCAGATGCTGCTTCAAAACAAAGGAGCAGGGCCTTCAGTGCTAGAATTTGGTTTAGGTCAACCTTACAAATGACAAAGAGTATTATCTACAAACAACAAATGAAAAATATTAATAACTCCCCTCTCCGGGGTTCCAATCGAGAAGCCCACCACAAAACCATTAGTAACCAAAGCTGAGGTCATCCGGCTTAGTGCCTCCATCACAATAACAAACTATGGATCTCCCTATTTTAAGCCTCGGGTGCTATAAAAAAAAACCAGCTGGAGAGCCAATTATCAGCACTGAAATGAAAATTTCACCATTGATATATGCACCAACAAATTCATGAATATCACCTCTCCCCAAAACCACATCTTCCAAGAAGGTAGAGGAGGAAGTCCCAGTTCATGTGATCATAAGCCTTCTGCATGTTTAGCTTGCAATGATGCCAATTGTACCAGCCTTTAATCTACAATCTAGACATTAATTGGCTATAAGAGCCTCATTTAGAATCTGTCTCCCTTCCAAAAGCATTTTGGGGTTTTGGGATGATCTTCCCCAATACATCACTTGGTCAGTTCACAAGCACTTTGAATATTATCTTGTACATCTCATTCACTAAGCTTATAGGCCAAAACTCTTTGACCTCAGTAGCCTCCACTTTATTTAGAACCAATGCAAGAAAAGTGGTGTTAATACTTTTCTCAGATTTTACAACTGAGAATAGCTCTTGAAACACCCTCATAAGATCTTCCTTTAGCATGTCCTAACATGCTTAAAAAAAACCCATAGAAAAATCATCTGACCCTGGTGCCTTGTCTTTCACCATTTTCTTCACTACCTCAAAGACCTTTGACTCCTCAAAGGCCTTCTCCATTCGAGAAACATCATTCAACCCTACGGAGTCAAAAGCAAGACCATCAAGGGTAGGCCACCAACTTGTCTGCTTGGTTAGTAGCTGCTCAAAGAAATTAACTACATGATTGTGAATAACCTGATCCTTACATTCAACATCATTGATATTTAGCATTTTGATGTTATTGTTTCTCATGTGAGAGTTTGCAATTCTACGGAAGAATTTTGTGCTGCGATCACCTTCTCCCAACCACAAAACTCTCAATTTTTGACGCCAAGAAGTCTCTTATAATAACATAATCCTTTAAAGATCTACAACCAACATCGTCTTTCATGCTAGTTCTTCTTGTGTAAGAGCCCGTGTCTCTTGAGTCTTTCTGGCTCCTGGATCTCCATTGCCTTACTTTTCTTGCATTACCCAATATCTCCAAAGGATGGATTATTCCAATGTTTCAGATCTTTTTTTAATGTTTTCAATTTTCCCGCAAACACGAAGTTAGGAGTACCCCGAATTTGATATGAGGACCACCATTGTCTTATCCTGTCTACCAAACCTTCAAAATTCAAACACATTTTCAAATTTGAAATACAACTTTTTTAGGGGCCACCACAATCAAGCATGATAGGCCAATGACTCAAATAAAGATGAGGCATTCACTTTTGCCACACTTCTACTGCCCGGACACTCACTTTGGAATCTTATGACATTAAAGTCACCTCTTATACACTAAGGGGGGTCCCACCAGCTATGAACGCAAGCTAGTTCTTCCTACAAATATCTTCTATTGTTGTCTAAGTTTGGATCATATACACCTGCAAAAGCCCACAAAAAGTTACCTGAAACACTTCTGAAGGAGCATGCCACTGAATATAGCCCAATGAATTCCTCCATTTTCTCCACCATTCGTCTATCCTGCATCACCAAGACACCTCCTGGTGCCCAAATAGATGCCATATGCCCCCAATTCACGTGTACACAACTCCATATACTTCGCACAATTTTCCCAACAATCTTTTTCAGCTTAGTGTCACGGACTTAGAAATTCTTCACACGTCCCGTGTGGCCTTAGGAGATTTTGTCCCGGACAAAGCTCCCAAGTAAGCCTTCTAAGCGACTCAAGACAAGAAAGAACAACTCTAGAGAGAGAGAGAGAGTAGAGAGAAAAGCTCTAGAGAACTTATTACTCTTATTGCTTGGTGATTTACATAAATGAGAGTCCCTCTATTTATATGGAACTCTTGGTACAAAGAATGGTTAGGATTGTGACAAGTGTCACAATCTTAAAGACAAGAAACATTCTAGACTACTTCTAGAAGTATAGCTAGGATTGTGACAAGTGTCACAATCTTAAGGGCAAACAACCATTTTAGGGTTTCCTATACAACTTTACAACAATCTACTACATTCTAGAATAACCTACAAGGGACTAGGAGGCTCTAGAAGGTGGTAGAATTCTCTAGAAAAATCCAGGTGGTGACATTCTCCCCCACCTAGCTTCGCGACGTCCTCGGCGCGGTATCTTCATGGAACCTTCGGATTTGATCTTCAAACTGCCACAGTGATTCCTTAGATTCCCAAGTCCTCTCGCTTAAGGGCAATCCCTTCCACTTGATCAAATATTCTTGGCGTGGCTTGTGACCCCTTCGTCTAACTTCCCGATCCGCCAACATTTCTTTCACTTCTTTATCGAAAGTGGTGGTTATGCCCAATGGAGCACGCTTAGACTCTCCTCGTGTCGGCTCTTCTTCATCACCATGATAAGGCTTCAGACAGCTTACATGAAAGACCTGATGAAGGTTTAACTTGAAGGATAAGTCTAGCTCGTAGGAGGCCTTCCCTATTTTCTTGATGATTGGGAAGGGTCCCTCATATCGCCGCACAAGCCCCTTGTGTAGCTTCCTGGTCAACTTATGTTGGTTTGCCAAGATATTTACCAACACCAAATCACCTACGCGGTATTCTCTGTGCCTCCTTAGTTCTTCAAGCTTTGAAGGTGACATGGGATAAGGCGCTTTGGCGGGTGGTTTAGCGCCAAACTCCAACTCAGCCTGATGATCCACCTCTCTCCTAGGTGGTAGTTGCTTGAGCAACTTTGGTGGCCTGATATCCTCATAGCCCTTGGGGACCTCTTGGGTCTCTTTAGGTGGAGGGGAGTGAATCTTCACTTCACCTTCCTTCATAGTAGCCAAGTAAGATTCCTCATCTTTCTTGACTTGCATAGCCGATAGGAGTTGGGTGGTGTTTGGCTTAGACATGGTGGGTATCATGCAAGGCCCATCTTCTAAGATGCACACCGAGTTGTAGTGAGGAAGAGACACTACGTTAAACTGTCTCAAGAACTCCATCCCCAACACGACATTGAAGTCGTCCATGGGTGCAACAGAAAAGTCCACTTTCCCCTTCCACGTGCCAAGTTGTAGCTCTACACCATGAGCTACGCCATCAAGGGGTCTGGCTTCAGAATTCACTGTCTTCAGCCATCCTTGACCCTTCTTGAGAGGGATGCCTAGGAGAGAAAATTCTACCTCAGATTAAAATTCTACTGCCACACTTTCTTCTAATAAGTTTTATAATTCAAAAAGTTTTGTAACTTTCATTTTATCTTATTACCCATCTTCAATCTTTACTTTCATAGTCTCCAACTGACTAAACATCCAGCCTCTTCAATGTCCAGCCTCTTCAGTATCCATTTAGGCCTCGTTTGTTTTCACATATAAGATGAGATGAGATAAATTAAAATGTAAGTTAAAAAATGAATAAAATATTATTAGAATATATTTTTAAATATTATTTTTGTTTTAAAATTTGAAAAAATTGAATCATTTATTTTATTTTATAGGAAAATTTGACAAAATAGTAATGATTAGATGAGATGAGTGTTTGTGAAAGTGAGCAAGGCCTTAATTGTATCATTCCTTTCCTTCAAAGCCATTGCGCTCTCAACTTAAAAATTCATCAAACCGACAAATAGTCACAGGCAATTTGTGGCAGAGAACTTCGGCTTTGATTCTGATGAGTAATCAAGCTTCAGGTCGGTAAAGTTGAATCATCCATATAATTGAAATCACTCTCTTTAAGTGAGAAAACACATCAATTTTCTCCATTAAAACCAACATCAGGCTCAAGAAGGCCACCACTCTTCAACTAATTAAATACTCTCCATGTCCACTGCTGAATAGCTCTGGCTCAGCTTTATGAGCACCACTAGGATTCCAAGAATCAATCTCTCCCTGTGGCACAGAGACAGCAAGAGAGATGAAGGAGAATATGAAACCTCAGCTGGAGTCAGCTATCGCTAGACTAGAGGCGCTGTTGACTGGGTTTGGTTCAGGAGGAACTGCATCAGACCCATCGATTGTGGTATTTGAAAATCTGATTAGGAAGTATTTGGGTAAGGTTTAAAGTGCTGCTGACAAGATTGGGGAATACGTATTGGAGAGACCACAAAGATACAGCAAAATGACTTTCATGTTCAGAAGGAACTTCTAATCAAGGTCAAACAAATTCAGGCTCGTTACTTATATAAGATATTACTTGATGCATTTAACCTTATATGATATATAAAATTAGCAAACTCTTTTTGATAATTTAAAATTAGCAAAATCTCAATCTGTATCATTTGCATTTGGTGCTTAAAACAATGGGTTTGTGCAAATTGTATTATTTTTAGCTTATGGCATTTATAGTATCACAGGCTGAATCCTATATTTGATATTGAAATTGGTCAAATTGAGTGAACTTAAAAAAAAAAAAAAAAGAGAGATGGGTCACATGTAGATGAGCGACCTCCCAAATTTATTTATTTTATTTATTTATTTAACGAAGAGATGGGTCACATGTCCATGAGCGACCTCCTAATTTTATTAAGAGCCCTCATTTATGGTGGAGGAATACCTTGGTAACAACCAAGTCACAAGGGATTTACAAATAATCAATAAACTCATTCCATGCAACATAAATCAACTTATTTTCTATGAACCACAAAATGTCATTATTTAAGAACAAATAAACAAAGAATAACCAATAAACCAACAAACCCATGTAAGCAAAGACAACTCTAAACCAGACGAAAAAAAAAAGCAACATTGATGTTCCGAACAAATATCGCTGGACGAAGATGGGAATAATGGAAAACCTCAAACTTTCGTATTTGAGGTAATCCACTTCTATCAGTGCATAACAAACCCTAAAGCAAGCAAGGGACTTCCCTTTGCAAATACCAATCTTCAGTGCAGCCATTACTACCCATCCAAGCAAGAAAATCTGCTGCCATATTACCTTCCCAATAGACATAATGAATGCGAAAATTCATTCCAGATAAAAGACTTTTAATTTCCTCCCAATAATTCTCCAAATACCATAAGTTACATCTTCTTTCCTTAAACTAGTTGACCACCAACAATGAATTCATTTCAATAATAATATTATTAAAACCCGTACTCTTACATTTTTGAATTCCAATCCGTAATGCCCTCAATTCCGGTTGGTTGTTGGTACCCTTGCAAATATTAGCCGTAAATGCTAATTTATATTTCCAAACTCATCACGTACAAGTCCTCCTGCACCCAAAGCACCAGGATTTTGTATACTACTGCCGTCAACATTAGTTTGAGCCATCCATTCCATGGCTAATTCCATGATACGGTCAATAATCTTTCTTTTTTCCTGGTATTTACAGGTAATTGCAAAGTATTCAAAATTGCAATATCTCGTTGAACCATCCTAGAGCCCGACTGAATTTTAATACCAACCCACTGCACCCAATATTTAATAGAATGCCGCAATGCCTCAACCTTCTCTTTTCTCCCTTCCATTCTAGCTTTGCATCTCCAGCTCCCCAAATACCATGTAATGATCATTGGAATTGAACCAATTAAACTGCCAACCTGGGAGGATTTAGAAGCACGCCAAAACCAAGCCCCAATTGT